>OU426930.1:5005000-6255000 GCA_911387795.2 Apamea monoglypha
TAATCTGGACAACACATTTATAGGTAGGAAAGATTTTTATCATGACTCATAGCTACACACGAGCAAGGTGGAGTACAAGACGGGGAAACACCCGTGTGTAGAAGTTAAAGTACAGATATAAGTAGGTACCCATGTATTTTAAGTACTCGATACATTTGCCACAATAACACGTCAAGCCGTTGGTCCCGGCTGTCATTCGTGGATCTTTGACAGTCGTTACGGGTAGTCAGAGTCTCGAAAGTCTGACAACCAGTATTACCAAGGGGTATCATATTATCCGGTAACTGGGTTGTGCAGGTCAGATAGACAGTCGCTCCATGTAAAATACTGGTATTCAGCTGCATTCGTTAGACTGGAAGCCGACCCCAACGTAGTTGGGAAAAGGCTCGGCAGATGATGATACATTTTCCACAATAAAACCCATATTAGGTAGGTAGGTACCTACGTACACAAACATAGAATAATCCTAAAAGCAAGAGACTTTAGTTTCCCTTAAATGTTATGATTTACCAATGCACATAATAGATAATATTCTGGTACTTATTCTAAACTATTTATTGTTAATAATTTCATAACAGTTATGATCGTTACTTTAAGTTTATATGATGCAATTTAATTTGTTTGCTGATATTAATTGCTTTCGAAGTTTGCAAAGAACTGTTTCCCATAGTTAAATTCCCGAGAGTTTATAGTAAACCACGGGAAGTATATAATTTACAACTTCGACCATTGTAGCTAGTAGCAGACTAGGATATCTGCAGATTTTAATTTATGCCCACAACCGTAGAGATTTAGAGACTGTTTTTTTTCTTGATGCTATACCTCAAGCCTAGCTAATTACCTAAGGAGGTTTTAAGGCATCTTAATTGAAAAATAACGCATTAAGTTTTATGCGAATAATTACTGATATAACCAAAGAACTCGGATAGCTTATAATTATGTTCGACTTGCGTGCAAACGCAAACGCGACGTATTTTGCTACTTTTTCACTGCGAAAACTAAAACTGCGGTATTTATTTTTTAAATAGCAAATTATTTTTTGATTAAATTTAATTAAATCAATTTATTTCAGACTAATTATTTGTCCTTTGTCAGTTACAAAGGTCTTAAAAACTATGTTATTCAATACTAAAATTAAAATCAAATCTTAATTCAAATAATAAAATCACTACATGACGCTGGCAGAATAGTCGACACAGCTCAGTTGCCAAAAAAAAAAACAAAATCACTCATGTCAAAAAATCAGTAAATCAAATTTTAAAGGCACTTTTCATTTTAATTAAGCTACACGGCATCCGCTGCTACTATAATAATAATATATAATTTAACGTAGGTAGTGCAAAACCACAATATGACGCAATTTACCTAGGCAACGGCTGATAGTACCATCCATTGTACAATAAAAGTTACATAATTATTGGATGTGTGTCGTTAATAAAAATAATAGTAATTATTAAACGTAATGGGCTTATAATTATGTATATTACTTTGTATATATATATATATAGGATATTTACATGGTGTTGCACAGCTCTGTGCTATGCACGTATAGAGCGACTTCCACTCGGCAGTTACTGGGTAAAACGATACCCCTTGGTAAGACTAATCGTCAGACTTTCAGGCTCCTGACTACCCGTAACGACTGCTAATAAAAATCTACGAATGACAGCCGGGACCAAGGCACGAAGGCCCTATGTTATGGACCCATCAACGGACCAACCTCAGCAAGCGTTGCTTAATCTTGAAAATCGACCCGGGCTTCTGTTTGTTTTGAGTTTTCTTAAGGCATTATCCATCTAAAATCTAGGTCAACCGGTCACACAATCCATGTTCATATTTAGTTTTTTCCTACTTTACGCAACTTGGTGCTATGTTGCAGGACCACGACAAATAACTGTAGTAAGTAGGTACCTACCAAACACAAATATTTTTTAAATAAAACTTCCCGATGAGTCTACTAATAAACATATTATAGTTGGAATAATGTTGAAATTAAAGTAGGTGTTGTGGTTTTGTTAACTTTTATTGTTAATATTTTGATTGACGACACGGTTGGCGCAGTTGCTGAGCGATCGAGTGCTACGCTGCGTGTCGCGGGTTCGATTCCCGCACGGAACCAATATTTGTATTGCCTACAGGTAGTTGTTCCGGGTCTGGCTGTTTGTGTATGTGAGTTTAAATGTTTATAAACGCACCCACGATACAGGAGTAGGTAAATCCTAGTGTGGGGCATATATTAAAAAAAAAATGTTTGGATTCTAGGTATTTTTTTCCTTGTACGCAGTATGGAGTCACGTAAAGCTTCACCTATGTCATGCCTCAGAGTGTGAGTCTCTGTTGAGTGTCTAAGCACCTATTTCCTTTGATTTTCCCCGAAGGTATATTTTAATTAAACAATGTCTTTTCCTATACGAAATCCCTATATGGTTTCTTGGCATTTGCTTTCCTTATTTTTTAATACAATTCAACTGGGTTTTGCTTAATACTGGCTGTTGGCAATAATATTAAATTTTGCTGCATTGCCAACTTTAAACTAGGTTAAAGGTTCAATTTCATTTAGTTTTTTTAGCTGCATCTAAGTTACTTACACACAGTTTTTGGTAGTTTCATATTTAGCAGCAGCTTATCTATTCTGTAAAAATATCATGGTTTTTAAGAGCAGTGCAGAACAGTTTTAAGAGAGCTATCATTCACCTGATGACCTGATGCCAGGGATTGACAATATTGGCAGCTCACTTCAGCTAAGTTATCACGATGAAATTTGTACAAAATAGATCGGCAATTTTCAAATCCCATTTTAGCAGCGGGTTGGTGGAAATAACACAAGCCAATCAAATCTTGACATGAGGTTTGTCAACAGATTTAATCGAATTTAACTGAGGGTTGTTGTTTCATTTATATACGATGCAATCGATACTAAGGTTCGAACTTCTTCGATCATGGAGCGGTGTCGTAACTAAGTATTATAACTTTACGAGTTATTACTTTTATCACAGGATGTTAGGCAATGCCTAGCCTAGCATAAGAGTTTTTATAAGTATGTAGCTATAGGTACAATATCTCATAGCAATATACCGGAGCCTATAGCTTTGGTAACTACTTATTAGGAGAAAGAGTTTTTTTAAATATAATTTACGCTATTTATGAATACATTTTTAAAAAGAATAGTGTACATAATATTCTGATTGATGATCCCTCTCAGCTGTCTGACTGGTTTTAGAATAGTGTTGAATATTGTAATCTGATAACAGAAGCTTCCGAATGTCACCGACTCCACGCACTTTAAGGTACGTCATTTGAATACTTTTAAGTTCTCACTGTGTATAGCTCATTTTCCGAAGTTGTCGCACAGTCGGGTCACGTTCGGTAACTATTGGGAAAGAATCAGTAAGGACGGTAAGAGATAAAATAATCGTGATGCAAAATTGTATAATTATTGCATGTACTAAGTAGACAGGTTTAAACAATCCATATTGAATAACATTTTTCCATAAAATGCAAATAATCGTTACTTGCATATCTTATTGTTTGTGTACTGAAAAACATCTGTATTAATAAATTACTCGGTAATAAGTACAAGGCGACTCAGATGATCAAGCGCCATATATTTTTTTAAAGAATTATTATACTTCAACAAGGGTTTTACTCAGTTTAGAAATTGAGAAACAAAAACAATGATGAAACAATGCTAGAAACCTTATAGAAGAGTGTTGATATTGCGTGTGTATTAAAAATATCCGGATTTAAGATCCGAGATATATATCCATTTGTCTTTAAATCTTCAATTGGTCTTTTAACACTGAGGCTGGTAAATCTCTTCAGATCTCTCCTGCATAGAATGGCTGTCACCACAGCTACTACCAATTCAAATATTTCTGGAGGCTTTCCCAATGACCAAATAAAAGTTTTTGCATTTTGGGAAAATCTATACCCATTATTATAGTCCAAATAGTCTCAGTCTTTATATCTAGCCCTTAGATCTTATCACAATGCTGTTTTTGGACGTCAATAAGCCCCCTCGGTGCTGGAGTAGTTATCGAAAGCACGACTTCATGGCATATGGAGTTCACAGCATGCCTTTTGGACCAGTAAGATGTCTGCTATATGCAAAATTACCCTTAACTTTAATTACTGTCACATCCGAAAACAACATCCGACAGCGACTAAAACACAGAAGTAATTTTCTTTATGTGTACATGACTGAAATGATCACAAGTTACGAGGTCAAGCAACGAGGAAGGTATGACGATATTAAAAACCTGTTCGATTTCGGTACGCGCCCGATCTGCGGTTTTCTGGTTTTATGGATTGATTAACATTGAATTACACGCCCTTTAGTACCTTGAGATCGTCTGTGAGTTTATTACCAGGTACAAAAGGCAAGTTAATAAAGTTTGAAGTAGTCTTGTGAATGAACAGCGTGTGAGTGACCTTTCTTCGTTTTTGGATTGTTGTAAATGTGTTGTTCAAGCTGCTGCAACCGCAGAGTTATTGAGAAAAACTACATCCGTTTTCTTGTGTGTCCACATACATATATTTTTACGCAACCACAATTAATTAGGTGTGGGTCTTCTACTCGATATATCTACCTATATTTTGTTGTGTGTGTTTGATATATTCCAATGTCAACTAGTATCTCATTGAAATCAATTCTGTCATACCCGAAAACATGAAGTAAGAGAGGATGATAAATATCTAGTTATTTAGGTTAATTGCTACATATTAGTCTCATCTTCGATGTCCCATAACATAGAAGTATCTCTACACGCTGAGAAATTAGGTCAAACAGTTTCATAAAAGGTTAAAATTTACATGTTTGCTATATACCCACAATCACGCAGCCCATGATTAACGCAGATATAATATTTCTTAAATACACACTTGTTGTGCATACAGACACAGATTACAATAAATTATTGTACACACGTAGGTACCGAACTAACGTAGCCAATGATAAGCAAGATAAGAAAATGCCAATATACGATACACACGAACGTCTTGGAATACTAATCAACATCGTACACGCTAATGATTTTCTAATGATCTATGATGTGATAAGTGCTGTAGTAAAAATACCCGTATATTTTAGTAGAACAAATAAAAGTAATCTTCTATGTCGAAACATCAAGAGCCACTACATAATTCGTTTTAATCATGTCATGTTTTGGAGAGGAAAAACAAGTTCGAAAATGTCCCACCGTGCGTGTGTGTGTGGCGTGTGATTCATGCTGCACGCAGCACCCATCAGGCCTGTCGAGACCAGCGTCGGACCACTACCACTTGTGTCATACAAGGCGAATTTGCGATTTTCATGGCAATCCGCGAATTCACGGTCAATAAACGCTCTGAACGATACTTCTAATTCCGTAGAAGAACTGCAATTCATAGCACAAGCGGTTATCAACTCTCCATACAGGTAACACAGTCCATAATGGCGCGATACAGGTTCATTTTCGACAGATGCAGCGTGCATTGACTGTCCTGCGGGTCATCGTGCACTAACTGTTATCCGAACACTCACCGGCTTGTCATGATGTAAGAGGGGGCCTTCAGTCATTTTCTAAAATGTGATAAAACCGCCGTAGTCCGTGCGGCGGCGGCTGACATCTGCAACAAGAGGCCATCGAGGTCATATGATTGGAGCTCACTTAGACAGGCGACGGTACACACGTTACAAAAACACTGGATCTCACTTGTGCTGTGTTGTACGTAAACAAAGATGCATGAAGGCAGATCTAGGTTCCCGGGCGGGAAGTCAAACTCGCAGCATGTCTGACAAGGAGGCACCGGTAAGGTTTGTTTATCACTGAATCAGCGAGCGCGCGCGGCAGCGGGGGTGCGGGGGGCCCCGCGGGCGCCTGCGCGGCGAATGACGCCGGTGTCGTGACGTGAGCGTGCGCGCCTGCGCACACGACTCGGCGCGCGCCTAAACATCTCCATATTTTCTTGACGTGTATCGAATAACGTTCCATTTCACAGAACGTTAAGTATTCAGCACATTATGTACACGTAGCGCATGCAATAAATAAATTACGAAACAGAAAATGCACGAGAGACTTGCATTTGCTTAGAAATTAAATATCATTTTATTTTTATATAAAGGCTGCAGTTATGAGATATGATTTCCTATGGAAATTTTCAGTCATAGGAAAACCACCCTGCTGTATACGCATATGCTGGATTCCATTTTCTTTGGTCAAGTGATGGTCCTGTAGGTATACCTATAGGTAATTTCTGACGGCTTTTCTAGTACCTCAGTTGGTCGAAAAGACTTTTATGATCCCTAATTAATAGGAACAGGAACTGCCCATTTTTTTGCTCACTGTAATTTTTTTACGTAATCTGTGTATTAGCAATTAACTACTCATTAAATACAGTTAGCAATTAACTACTCATTAAGAAAAAAATCCTATTTTGGTAACCTACCATTATTACCCGTCTCAAAAATCTACCCTGTATATAAAAAAAATAATAAGCATTAACATGTATGTAGGTTCTTTGCTGAGATTTAAAAAATCGCTCATCTCTGACGTACTTTCCGCACTACTGCACTATTGCGGTGCGGGAATGCAAAGTAAATAGCACGCGTGTTCAATACACTGCATTGTGAACCTAAAAGACTTTTTAACACACTCGTAAAGAGGACCTTGACTTAAGTGTTGAAAAATTATTGGAACAAAGTTCTTTAAAGCAGCTTGTGGTACGATTAAACTGGTAGAAATGGTCACGTAACGAAAAAGCGAATAATATTACTAGCAGCGCCCCGCGGTTCCACCTGCATAAGTTTCGATCCCGTGGGAATATCGGGATAAAAAGAAAGTAAATCCTATGTGTTAATCCTGGTTATAAAATATCTGTGTGCCAAATTTCATCGAAATCCGTTCAGTAGTTTGAGCGTGAAAAAGTAACAAACATACAAACACACACTCACTCACAAACTTTCGCCTTTATAATATTAGTGTTGGTATTGGTAATTGGTTTGTTAGATTAGTCAAAACATTTCGAAAGGATGGGAAAAAGTTTTGAAAGAAGTTTTGAGTTTTGTTTTTTTCCTTTATCCCTAATTGCGTAACACACTATCAATCACAATCTCAATCATTTTGAAGGATATTGCTAATCCATTGCTTCATAAGTTATAAATTTGACTGCTCAACAACGTAAATAATACAATGAATGTTGTTGAACTGTCAAAATGAAAATTCAAACTCAAATTATTTATTTCAATTAAACCATTTACAGACACTTTTGAATTGTCAAAATTAAATAGTCGGTCAGTTAGTCAGAAAGTTGAAGCTAGTTGCCCATTCCAAAACGTAGATCTCTATGGAGAAGAACGGGCAAGAAACTCCAAGGACACTCTTTTAAATTAAGATATTATTACAAAATCCTGGGTACAATATTCTTGTTGCTTCTATATGTGAGAACAATGTAAAAAATAAATAAATAAAGAAACAATTTAAAATATAAGATTAAAAATAAGCCCGGGCAGTTAAGAGATGACCAGTCTCAACCGACGGCGCCCGTTCACGAACATGACGCGTGGATCAGCACCATCTAGCTCAACCATTTTATAGGGAACCGAATGATCCAATACACGCGCCACCACCAGTTGTCATATTCTCAACTGCCATGCTCTTTCAAGTCAAGATCAAAATATTATAATAAATGGATCCATGGTTCTTAACATTTACAAAATTTAAAAAAATGCTTCTATGTTATACAAAACTACAGTTCGCAATTTAAGAGATGTAAAAAAATTTTTTTTTTCTACCAATCAGAAAGAGGTATTTAATATTGAAGTATCTAAGAATTAAATCTTGATTCAATAAAATAAACATTAAGTTCGTAATGTCAGAAACACTTAAAAAAAGGGGAAAGCATCTCCTCCAAATATTGAAATTGTGATCAACTAGTGAGCCCAAGTGCCTGTGGAGCAGGACCAGCATTAAGTCAACCTTTGTTATCTACGATATACTCATCCAACTTACAATATGCTTGTCTAAATAGTGTGCGTTTAATGCATGTTTTAAATTTCTTCTCATTTAGTTGAAGAATATCGAGTGGTATTTTATTATAAAAAATTACACAGTAACCCATAAAAGAAGTTTTTACTTTAGAAAGCGATTGCTACTGATAGTTTGTTACGCAATTAATGGTAATTATGAACAAGTTAAATGGAGCATTAAAGAAGGCCCAGGCGCAACGGAAATCAAATCAATCTCGAGCGACATTCATTCACGACGATCTATATAACTGTTCGCATGTTTACCAACGCGATGACGCATCGAGAAAACCTCTGACGCCGACCTACACTGGCCCGCATAAAGTGATTAGTCGTAATGACAAGTATTTTACTATACAGTTACGAAATAGAAGCACCAACATCACTGTCGACAGACTTAAGCCTGCTTTCCGGATGAATACTGAGTCAGAAGCACCAGTCACTGACACGCCGGCACATGTCACAAGATCAGGAAGGACAGTGAAGCCTCGCGTACGTTTCACTAGCGGGGGAATGATGTAGCGGCACATACTTAGTGCGGTCAGTTGTATCTTCACGCTCCTATAATGTAGGGAGCGCGGCACCTCCTACCTACATCGCCGAATTGTGTTAGTCTTAAGTTTTTGCATGTACCTTATTTATTTTAATATATTTTGACCAGTACTGTATATAAGTAGCTTTCCACATTAAATGACACAGATCTTTATTCGCCTTCTTATTCGCAACAAGCTCAAGCCCCTAAAGTGGTGACCCCGCGTTTGAAATGTCTCAAACCGAAGCAGACAAGACTACGCCTGAAGACGTCGACGCCATTAGCGTCCAGTCGCGCATACCCAAGTTCTGGAGTAACAGACCTAAGCTATGGTTTGCCCAATTTGAGGTCATTATCTACAACCAGAAGCTCGGCGATGAAAGCAAGTTCGCACTCCTTGTGGCTCAGCTGGAGATCAAGGACATCGACCAGATCAGCGATATCATTTTATCACCGGCCAACTCCGGCCGTTACGACGCTGCAAAAAGAAGACTATTGGAGGTATATGAAGATAGCGAGAGTATTCAGCTACAAAAACTGCTAAATGAAATGGAGCTCGGCGATCAGCGACCATCACAGTTGCTTCGCCGAATGAGGAACCTCGCAGGGACAAAGATGCCAGACGACACCCTGAAAATGTTGTGGCAAGCACACCTACCCGCTTCTACCCGCACAGTGTTGGCAGTGAGTGATGAATCCAAGCTTGACTCGTTGGCCGCCATGGCAGACAGGATGCAAGAACAGCTGAAAGAGGTAAACGCCGTGTGTTCCTGCCAGTGTCAACCTACCACGTCAAAGGCTGCAGCTACAGCGTCGCCAACCGAAATAGCGGCAGTATCTGCACCCGCAGAACACAAACTGTACAGCATGATAGAAGCCCTGACCAAGGAAGTCGCAGCGCTGAAAACAAATCGACCTCACAAATTTCAACGCCGATACCACAGTCACAGAAGCCGTTCCCGCTCGAAATCCCGAGACAGAAGCAACGCCGTGTGCTATTTCCATAAGGAATTCGGCAAGGCAGCATACCGATGCAGAAGCCCGTGCAGTTTTAAAGAAATGGAAAATGAGAAGTCGGAAAACTAAGGAAGACTAAAGCCGCGGCGGTGGCCGAAGTCGACGATTTATCCACATACCGCCTATTTGTACACGACAAAACAACCGGAAAAAAATTCCTAATCGACACAGGCGCAAATGTTTCCGTTTTACCCGCCACCGCACGAGAGAAACAGCGGACACCAACCAACTACTTGTACGCAGCAAATGGTTCAAAAATACCCGCATACGGCGAGCGAACCATTGTTCTCAACATCGGAATGCGACGCGCCTACAGTTGGCGATTCATGGTCGCAACAGTCAGTAGACCGATAATAGGCGCTGACTTTTTGCATCACCACGCACTTATGGTGGATCTCCATGGACGACGGTTGGTGGATAAAAGAACCAATTTATCAGTACGAGGTTTCCTTACACCCACAACCGAAGGAAGCATCCGAACCATCGACGACAAGCTTCCCTACCACGACCTGTTGGCCACATTCCCAGACATCACGAGACCAAACCTAAACAAACTGGGAAATAGTGAAGTCGAACACTACATAGAAACCACCGGCCCGCCAATTTACACAAATGCGAGACCACTACCGCCGCATAAATATAACGCCGCAAAACAAGAGTTTCAAAACATGATGAAACAAGGAATTTGTCGACCCTCGAAAAGCCCATGGGCTAGTCCATTACACATGGTTTTAAAAAAGGATGGAACCTACAGATCCTGCGGCGATTACCGTAGACTCAACGCAGTAACCACACCCGATCGATACCCGGTACCACGACTGCATGACTTCACACATAACCTGCAAGGCAAGAACATCTTCTCAAAAATTGACCTGCAGAAGGCCTACTACCAGATTAAAAACAGAGAAGAAGACGTGAAGAAGACAGCCGTGATTACACCCTTTGGTTTGTACGAGTTCACCAGAATGTGTTTCGGTTTGAAGAATGCAGGCCAAACATTCCAACGTCATATTGACAACGTGCTTCGCGGACTACCCGTTTTCGCATTCGTCGATGACATTCTTATAGCTTCTGAGAACCAAGAAGTACACAGAAGCGAGCTTCAAGAAGTGTTCAAGCGACTCAACGACAGCGGTTTACAAATAAACGTCGCTAAGTGTATCTTTGGCCAGTCAAAACTCGATTTCCTGGGATACACAATAAGTCCAGAAGGCATTACACCGACAGAAGAAAAGGTACAAGTGATCCAGTCCTACCCGCTACCAAAAACGATCCAAGATCTACGTCGATTCATCGGGATTCTGAACTTCTATCGTTCTAGTATACCCCACGCGGCTGAACATCAAAAATAATTAAGTAAATACTTTCACAACGCCAAGAAAAACGATAAAACGAACATACAATGGACAGAAGAGGCAAAAGAAGCATTCAATCAATGCAAACAAGACATCAAAAATTGCGCATTGATATCCTATCCATCACTAAGTGAACCTTTCGCAATAATGACAGACGCATCAAACACATGTGCTGGTGCCGTCATACAACAAAAGATCAACGGCAAGTGGAGACCACTAGGATTTTTCTCCAAGAAGTTCAGTGACGCACAACAAAAATATAGCACGTATGATCGTGAGTTGCTATCAATTTATATGGCAATACGTCACTTCCAACGTGTGTTTGAAGGGCGAGAATTAATCGTTTACACAGACCACAAACCGCTGTGTAACGCATTAACTTCAAACAGCAAGTCTGAGACGCCCCGCCGAACGAGGTACCTTGAATATATCGGACAATTCACGTCAAATATTCAACACATAAACGGCAAGGACAACAAAGTCGCAGACGCACTATCACGAGTTGAAACAATAACATGCCCGACACCATTAGATTTCACCGAGTTAGCAAAAAAACAAGACCAAGACGAAAAATTAAAAATACTTACAAATAAAGGAAAGTACCAGTTTAAGAAGATCGCCATTCCCAACTCAACTGCCATGCCCGTTACCTGCGAGATGACATCACGCACCGCTCGTCCATACCTGCCACGAGATTTCAGAAAAGTAGCATTCAGAGCTATTCACGACCTTAGTCACCCCGGCATAAGGGCGACAAGGAAACTAGTCACTGCTCGCTACTGGTGGCCCTCCATGAATAGTGACGTAAATGAGTGGACTCGAACATGCGACGCGTGCCAGCGTGCTAAGGTGCAACAACACACGAAGGCACCAATTGCTAGTTACCATCAAGCAAACAGACTGGAGCATGTAAACATAGATTTAATTGGTCCCTTACCAATCTCTGACGGCTACAGATATTTACTGACCATGATAGACAGGGCTACCAAGTGGCCTGAAGCACTCCCACTGGAAGACATAACCGCAGAAAGGGTCGCGAACGCATTCTATGAAGGTTGGATTGCGAGATTCGGTTGCCCCGTAACCATAACCACAGACCAAGGAAGGCAATTTGAGTCCGACCTATTTAATAAATTAATGCAACGCATGGGAATTCATCGCACCCGCACCACTGCTTACCACCCGCAGTGTAACGGCGTGATAGAACGATGGCACCGCTCACTAAAAACATCACTCACCGCAAGACTCCAATCTACAACATGGTCACGCGAGCTACCCACAGTGCTGCTCGGACTACGCGCTTCGGTAAAAGAAGATATAAACGCAAGTACAGCTGAACTCCTCTACGGCCTAACACTACGACTACCTGGAGAATTCTATGAAGAATCAACAAGACATCGCGACACAATATCAAACTTTATGAACAAGTTAAATGGAGCATTAAAGAAGGCCCAGGCGCAACGGAAATCAAATCAATCTCGAGCGACATTCATTCACGACGATCTATATAACTGTTCGCATGTTTACCAACGCGATGACGCATCGAGAAAACCTCTGACGCCGACCTACACTGGCCCGCATAAAGTGATTAGTCGTAATGACAAGTATTTTACTATACAGTTACGAAATAGAAGCACCAACATCACTGTCGACAGACTTAAGCCTGCTTTCCGGATGAATACTGAGTCAGAAGCACCAGTCACTGACACGCCGGCACATGTCACAAGATCAGGAAGGACAGTGAAGCCTCGCGTACGTTTCACTAGCGGGGGAATGATGTAGCGGCACATACTTAGTGCGGTCAGTTGTATCTTCACGCTCCTATAATGTAGGGAGCGCGGCACCTCCTACCTACATCGCCGAATTGTGTTAGTCTTAAGTTTTTGCATGTACCTTATTTATTTTAATATATTTTGACCAGTACTGTATATAAGTAGCTTTCCACATTAAATGACACAGATCTTTATTCGCCTTCTTATTCGCAACAAGCTCCCCTAAAACATGTATGTAGGTTCTTTGCTGAGATTTAAAAAATCGCTCATCTCTGACGTACTTTCCGCACTACTGCACTATTGCGGTGCGGGAATGCAAAGTAAATAGCACGCGTGTTCAATACACTGCATTGTGAACCTAAAAGACTTTTTAACACACTCGTAAAGAGGACCTTGACTTAAGTGTTGAAAAATTATTGGAACAAAGTTCTTTAAAGCAGCTTGTGGTACGATTAAACTGGTAGAAATGGTCACGTAACGAAAAAGCGAATAATATTACTAGCAGCGCCCCGCGGTTCCACCTGCATAAGTTTCGATCCCGTGGGAATATCGGGATAAAAAGAAAGTAAATCCTATGTGTTAATCCTGGTTATAAAATATCTGTGTGCCAAATTTCATCGAAATCCGTTCAGTAGTTTGAGCGTGAAAAAGTAACAAACATACAAACACACACTCACTCACAAACTTTCGCCTTTATAATATTAGTGTTGGTATTGGTAATTGGTTTGTTAGATTAGTCAAAACATTTCGAAAGGATGGGAAAAAGTTTTGAAAGAAGTTTTGAGTTTTGTTTTTTTCCTTTATCCCTAATTGCGTAACACACTATCAATCACAATCTCAATCATTTTGAAGGATATTGCTAATCCATTGCTTCATAAGTTATAAATTTGACTGCTCAACAACGTAAATAATACAATGAATGTTGTTGAACTGTCAAAATGAAAATTCAAACTCAAATTATTTATTTCAATTAAACCATTTACAGACACTTTTGAATTGTCAAAATTAAATAGTCGGTCAGTTAGTTAGAAAGTTGAAGCTAGTTGCCCATTCCAAAACGTAGATCTCTATGGAGAAGAACGGGCAAGAAACTCCAAGGACACTCTTTTAAATTAAGATATTATTACAAAATCCTGGGTACAATATTCTTGTTGCTTCTATATGTGAGAACAATGTAAAAAATAAATAAATAAAGAAACAATTTAAAATATAAGATTAAAAATAAGCCCTGGCAGTTAAGAGATGACCAGTCTCAACCGACGGCGCCCGTTCACGAACATGACGCGTGGATCAGCACCATCTAGCTCAACCATTTTATAGGGAACCGAATGATCCAATACACGCGCCACCACCAGTTGTCATATTCTCAACTGCCATGCTCTTTCAAGTCAAGATCAAAATATTATAATAAATGGATCCATGGTTCTTAACATTTACAAAATTTAAAAAAATGCTTCTATGTTATACAAAACTACAGTTCGCAATTTAAGAGATGTAAAAATTTTTTTTTTTTCTACCAATCAGAAAGAGATATTTAATATTGAAGTATCTAAGAATTAAATCTTGATTCAATAAAATAAACATTAAGTTCGTAATGTCAGAAACACTTAAAAAAAGGGGAAAGCATCTCCTCCAAATATTGAAATTGTGATCAACTAGTGAGCCCAAGTGCCTGTGGAGCAGGACCAGCATTAAGTCAACCTTTGTTATCTACGATATACTCATCCAACTTACAATATGCTTGTCTAAATAGTGTGCGTTTAATGCATGTTTTAAATTTCTTCTCATTTAGTTGAAGAATATCGAGTGGTATTTTATTATAAAAAATTACACAGTAACCCATAAAAGAAGTTTTTACTTTAGAAAGCGATTGCTACTGATAGTTTGTTACGCAATTAATGGTAATTGCGTAACAAACTATCAGTTGCAATCACTCAATCAATCACCGAGATCACCGTCCGTTTGAAAAACGATTACACGCAACCAAGATATCGAGATAAAAATATCAAGCAATCAAACAAAAAGAAACCTGAATATTTTTTTATGAAGTAGGTAATAAACAAATATAATGTAATGAAAAAATAAAATAAAAAAAGTACCTAAGTCATTAATATAAATGTGAATAATGACATTTTTTATTTGAGCTCTCTGTCTGAAGTCTGGAGTAAAGTTGGTGGAAGCTATAATTGCCGTTAAATCCTGGAGATGTTTGTCGGTAACTCGAGATAGCTTTTTTTTAATGAAGTTTATCTTCGAAAATACTGCTTCACACAATTCAAAATATTATGTTGACCCAAACATTGTATGTGCAATATTTTAAAGCTAAATTTCTTACTTCTGGGTATTTACCTATTACCACACACACATTTTATCGAATATTCTTGGCACACCATTTGAAATTCCTGTTGAAAAACAGAGAAGGAAAATACATTTATTTAGCACAAACTAAGGCACAAAACATATACTGCTTATAAAAAACAAAAAGTGTAAAGTGCGTTGTAAGAAATTAACAGCAATGTGTGGGTTAAGCGTGGAGATGTGCAATGATGTGCATTTGGGCGCCTGATATCTTTTCATTGGCAACTCTTATGGGAGTAGGCACCTACTGCATTGCATTTCATTCAGTGCACCAAGTTTTAAAAATAGCCATATTATTATGTTCATTATGTGGACTTAAATTACTCAGTCCATATAAAAGCCTGAAAAACTGTTGGTAATAGATTCAATAAAAACAGCTCGTGGGTTTTTTCCCATAGCGGGACAAATAAAAACATTCCGAAATCAATGTTGCCTGTTAACAATTCCAACACGTTTCGAAAATGCAAATTTTATTTTGGAATAATCCATAGTTCCAAGAAATAATCCTTATCAACGTTATCTGTTTAGCGTAGTGCGGACGTCATCAATAATTTGTTTATTATCGTTCCATCTGAATTATAATCTATCTATATTATTGCCGACATTATCGCTGAGTAGATAAATTGAAAAATCAAAAGCCTAATTATAGAAATTACACACTTTGTATACTATAGTTATGACCGTTTGAAAAGGAACTTACGACGGAAAGTCGCTTTTTATGATAAAAACTATCTCATACTCGTATATCTATGCAATATCAATATATTGCGTAGATTTATGATATAGTTTTTAAGTCTGTTAGCCCGGATGGAATACCAACAATTTATACATTGTGTGTTTCCAAATTAAAATGACCTACTCCACCCGTTCTTGATGATAAGTCTTACGATCTATGCTGGTGTACCACAAGGCACAGATTTAAGTCTGGTTTTATATACGGAACTTTTATCGATCGACGAACGGTTCGCATGGCAGCCGAATTAGTGATTGGCATTGCCGTTTGTACTTATGTATGGCCACCAAAATACTATCAACTGGGCAGTGTAGTTAAGACACATGACAATAAGAAGAGGTAGAATGACGACGTCGACGTACTGAAGACTGTAATAATCCGCTCTAAACCGGTCGAGGTGTGGTGATTATTGGGGGGGATTTCGGGGATCACTTTCGGCTGAAATTATGACGTCAATGAGCTGGTGATTATGCAAAACCGTTTTTTGACGTCGTGATCATTTAATGCGTGGGGTGCAAGAATTTGATAACCTTAAGATTTTCTTTTTTATAATCATTATCATGATCACATTTCACAAATATGTTAATTGTATCTACTGATTTGGTATGATAAACTTGACCTAACGTTTTTAATCAAAGATAGGTAAATAAAATAAAATTATCTACTTATCGCCATAACCACGAAGTTCTTCGAAAACGGAAATTAATTTACCTATTGTTAGTTACTAAATATTTTTATTTTCATGGTCAACACTTTTTTTCATTCAGATCTGAGAGAAAAAAAAATACACTTGAACATAACATTACTGTATTTCCCGAAGGGTTGGGCAGAGGTGTACATGTGGAGGGAGGAGATCTATAGTAGGTACATCCACATTTTGCCAGTTATGTTTAAGTCCCATGTTATAGGAGGCGGCCTATTGCCATCAACCGGGCACGAATCCAGACTCCGGGCTGACAAATTCCAGATGGGAAACCTAATGACACTTTGCCTGACCTGGGAATCGAACAGAGGACCTCATGCTCAGTAGTAGCGCTTGCAACCAACAAGGTAGATATGAATACACCATACAAACTTTTAAAAATTGTTAAGCAATGAATGATTTCCATTTCCATCTACCTCTCTGCACACACGGAAACACACGGCTGTTCATACGGAAGGTTAGGGTCGGGGGAGACGGCCCCACTTGTTGCGACCGCCCAGGACGACGATGCTTTATAATAGAGGTACCTGCATATACCTGTAAACATGCTACTTCTACATGTGACTGTTCCTAAAATACCCTAGGCTGATAATTTTTTTGTTTTGCCTAATTATGTTAAATATTTGTGTTTAGGTCGGTTCCTCGAAGGGGAAGACCCCCACCCTTGCGACTCTGTAGAACTCGTCTCCAGACTGGACACTCTCCCACCGATTGTAATGAATTCCCAAGAAGTGCTATGCCTTTTTTTTTTTTTCGGATGGGAAATTATCAAATGACCCCTCCCGCTCTGGGTGGAGCGGAAGGGAGTGTCAGACTCTTACTGACTAAAACCCACCCATGTTCCTTCCTTTGCCCTTTATGTTCCGGGGTAGCGGTAACCCTTTCGGACAATCCCGCTAACCCGGCAGGTTTCGGCCCTAAGGGGCCCCTCGTTATGCTGACATCTCTTTGAGGTGCGCGTGGAACACTTACGCGCCGTCCGGCACGGGCCTGGTCCTGATCGGACGGTGAGCTACCCATTGCTCTCCGTCCGCAGGCCTGCGCCTACGGTGGCCGGGAGTCGTCACGCGGCTCCCAACGCCTGGAGCGTCTCCCGCGGTGGCTGGGACGGGAGGCTCTCTCCCTCATCCGTCCCGCCACCTCCATCGCTAGCATGACTGCTTCGCAGAAGGAGGCGACTGCCTCCCACTCCCTCTCGCTCCGGACCATGGCTTGCACCAGGGCCGGGCGCGAGAGGCCGCCGCCGCTGCCGATCGCCTCTACGAGGACACGGCGGTGCTCCGCCCAAGCGGGGCAGACCTCCACCGTGTGCTCCGCCGTGTCCTCTGGGCGATCCTGGCAATGGTGACACCCGGGCGTTTCCTCCCGCCTGATGATGTGCAGGAACCTCCCGAAACTTCCGTGTCCGGTGAGGACCTGCGTCAGGCTGTATGTGTTATGCCTTGTCCCGACTTAGAAAGCTGGGGGACAAGGAGGGGATACAAGAAAACAATTGCAATATAAAATAGTGTTGGGAATTTATAGATAAGGTGACTAAGGAAAGGAAAAGCTACTTTTCTTTTAATTATGAAATTTAGAAGACAAGAGAGGAATACAAAAGGGCAATTGACACGTAACGCTTGTGTTGGGGAATACATTATTTAAAGTTACGTTAATTAATTTCCTTACAACAAACTACAAACCCACCCCAAGCGAAGTGGGGCTGCTTTACTGCAGCTGAGAGCATCGTACGTGTATTGCTAGACCTGAATGCATAGGACCACTAAGGACACTGCTACGATTCTAACAAGACACGTCCCTAAACTCTACAAGCATGTCTTACTCAATCCTAAGACAGCGTATTGTGAAGTCCAACTGCCATTTAGCGAGGTACATTCCAGTATTACTGGACGCGGACTATTGTAATGAACCCCTTACAGTGGCCTACTTACCCTTTACTAAGACAACACAAAACTCAAGCGTAACGCATCGTCAGTCGGTTGCAGAATTATTTTCGATTGCTCCTGCTATACGCCAAAGTGGTTATTCCAAATCGTCACTTCTCACTTCCTTAATCTACCTCATTGAAAGGATGCTTGCAATGTAATCCGTAGCCGTGTGACCTTCTACAACAACGGGGCGTTTCTATCTGGGCATCCAAATTACGTGTTGTCGTATAGCGACAAGAAAGTCCTGACTTAAAATTAAACTAAGGAATTAAAAGAAAGGTATGTTGAAATCAATTAAAAATATTATTACATAAAAAGATGGAGATGGACTGGCAGTGGTGTTAAGAATGTGTAGGTGGAGTAAGTATGAAGATGCGTGATAAGTGGAATAAGTGGAGATAGAGTAACGGAAGATGGAGGCGAAGACAAATCGGTAACAAATGTCGTGAAGAGTGGAGGCAGACGGGAGGCAGGTAGATTCGACGGCCACGCGCGGAGCGTAGCGCGTGCGCGGCGCGGAGGGTACCCGTGGAGGGGCCCACGCAGCAGGACCAGGACCACGGCTGCAGTCAGGTTACGCTGGCCGGTCGACAGAAACGGCGGGGCTTCTGCAGGGACGCTGTTAGCCCGCCAGGTGTGGCGGCCTTCGGATGAGGCGCGCTGATGGCCGGACAGGTACGGGAAGCCTTTAGGTGAGGCGCGCGCGAAACACACTCACTGAGATTCACGCGCCTTACACGCTACTTATCATTTATTTAACCATTTATGTACACACATATATAAAAAGACAAGAAAAAAAACAGAACAGAAAAATAAGTACAAAGGTGATGCTTATTTCATAAGAAATCTCTTTCAGCATACCTGCGATAGGACAATAGATAGAGAAATGTAGACAGCGTGTGTAAAGGAGACAAAACATTTTTTATTAGCCTATACTGTCCCACTGCTGGGCAAAGGCCTCCCCCAAATCCTTCCAGGAACTCTTTTCCCGCGCCTTTTCCTTTTCTTTTGTACTTAATAAAACTAAAAAAATATTATGAGAATATACTTCCAGTAGACTAATATAACCTAGTCTGAAACAATAAATAACATTCTCGCCCTCACGATCTCTCAACAACACACAGGTTCAATGCTATTGACCAAGTTCAAACTCTGCTAGCAGAGTTACGCCTAGCGTTAGCCTAGTCTACGTCAACCGCTCACTCTCGCGGTCTCCAACCAACTGCCTTAACTTAATACATCAATCCCCTCACAATTCCCAAAAACACCACGCTCAGCCCATCTCTCGAACTTTCGCAGAATAGGTTTATGGCTGTCTTTGTACAATTTCTCCATTGTTTTAAGGGTTCGTTCTGGGTTTCGCCCCGGCTCAAGTTATGGCAACCAGATGTGTAACTTGTATTGTTTGTTAAACTTAGAAATTGAACATTTTACAAGTGTTTGTGGAATTCTTTGAATTATTGCATTTGAACTGTCCGCCGGTAATCGGCCCTAGATTGTTTTCCATTAAATAGAGAATTTATTTGTTTCTGAGCAGCGCGGCAGCGGTTTCATGGCTTGTGCCCGTTTCAAAATAAATAGTCAGTAAGAGTCTGACACTCCCTTCCGCTCCACCCAGAGCGGGAGCGGTCATTTGATGATTTCCCACCAGAAAAAAAAAAATCACTGCTCACAAAACGGTGGAGGAAAACATCGTAATCGTCGGCATTTCCTTAAAACAAAAATTCGAAGAAATTTTACATACACCAACCCGCACTGGGCCCGCGTGGTGGATTAAGGACCATTCCCTCTCAGAGAGGTGGCCTATGTCCCAGGAGTGGGAACATTATGGGTTGATTGTAAATGTCTGGGGTCGTTTGATGGTAAAAAGAGTTGGTTAATCAGGAGGAAAAATGTGCGATTAAAGTAAAAAAAAAAAGGGTTTATGTATACTTTGGAAAATACTCCGACTGAACCATTTATCAATTATCTTGGGATCTGCAATTTAAAAACAATCTTTTAACACTTTGCGCTCCAGTGTATTAATAAAATCAATTAAACTTTTCCAATATAATTTCCGATCAAAATTTTGTCGGTTAAAAATAGTTGATTTTCAAATTCCAAATTATTTTATTTTGGGACAACTACAAAAACTTTGATTTTATCTTTCAATATTTCACAATATTCCGAAAAATTTACACCCATCACGTCCGTACACGTGACTGAAAATCTACTACACGGTTCTATAAAGTCAGGTAAAGAATTTCAGAGACACTTATACCACTGCATCTTTTATTAAGAACTATTTTGTCTTCTTCGCCCGCTTTTAAATCATCCCACGAACGTATTATCGGGAAAAAAGTCCTAACCCATGTCATGGTCTGTTGCGGCTGCCGTGGCGTTGTAGTGCGTCAGGAATGTTTGCGGATAATAATATTAATTGTTTTGCCGCCATTATTAGGAGTAGATGCGCATCCCTGATGACGCGTGTTCATAGCGGCGCCAACAGTATTCTCAGTGTGTTCGCAGATCGGTGGGATTCCCCGATGTTGCGGAGGTGGATGCAGCTCCACGGTGAGTTTTAATTGTATGTACCTACATCTGTGTCTGTAACCTATTTATTAACACTACAAGGTAAGGAAAATTGTTACTAACCCTATGGACTCCTGTCTAAAATAAAAGTTTTCTATTTTTTATATTCTATTCTTCTTTCTACCTGTGTCCCCTTTCATCGAAGTCCATTCAGGAGCTCGGCGAGTTATTTTCGCATTTATAATATTAGTATGGAATTGTGTTGTGTTGGTATTTGTCCGATACCTACAGTAGTGGCAATCCATAGTAACAAGAACTGAAAGCGATTAGTTTTACAGTTTATTTATTGCATTCGATTACAACATGATTAATCCCTCCTACTATTATATGCATGATCCTAGGAATACGGGAAGGCCGGTAAAGCCACTCATGAACTGCCTGCCTCATAGCCCACCTGGAAATCTTAAAACCGACAGCGAAACCAGGTGCTCATACATTTCTTATTCATCATCGGCCTACAGCAGTCCACTGCTGGACATAGGCCTCTCCAATTGCACGCCATTTAGCTCGATTCTCAGCAACTCTCATCCAGGTGCTACCAGCCACCCTGCGAAGATCGTCGCTCCACCTACCCCGAGGACGTCCTACCTTGTTTGCTGTTATGCGGTCTCCACTCAAGAACACGTCTACCCCAACGGTCATCGGTTCTACGGCTAATATGGCCGGCCCATTGCCACTTCAGCTTGCTCATTCTGTAAGCTATGTCGACAGCTTTAGCGATGTCGACAGCTTCAACATTTCTCATAAGACACATTTATTGTTGTTTTCCCTAATTACTAAAAGTGTGGACATAATGTTACCATAAAATAAAATTCTCGGGAAACACAACACAGAGGAAGTGTGAACGGTAAGTTCTGATAAAATCTTATCAATCGATTCGGATCAATTAGTAATCCTGAACAATGATGAATTATATCAGGAAACTTACCAAAAGTCAGTAGAGTTATAATTAATCGTTATCATATCCTCTAAGTGTACTATTTATTATCAAAAGCATCAATTTCCTAATAATCTTACGTCGGATCATGATTTTAATAATAAACAATCATTTTATCACTTTTCCTTAAAATACTACTTATGTTTTCATAACTATTAATAATTATTGTGTCTCGCAAAAGGACAAAAACAAAAATAAACTTTTTATGCAACTGAAGCATTGCCAGAAATATCATACGATTTTAATACACGTCTTTTGTGTATCACAGAGCACACGCAACCGCCACTAGTGGTGAGTGATGACAGCCACTTTTCATACACAAGCGAATGGCCAAAGGCGGCTCTGACCACTAATGGCGGTCGCAAATGGTCCAAATGCGAGGAATCAAACTTTAGGTACTTCTTTGGTCCGTCGTCCTTTAAAACTAGGCTGAATAAAATCAATTATAACAGCAAATAACGAGTTCTAGAAATGTCACTCATCTATAATAATCTATCATATCTATATCGGTCAAATCTCGGTTCATAAGAATTAAAATTGTTCTAGGTTGCGGTCATTGAAAAATACCTAATCGTTGAAAGGTAGCGGCACTACCGATAGTTCAAAAGACTGCAAGGCAGTGATTTTATCACCCAACCTTTATTGTTGATAGGTAATCTGTGATCATTATCTAATCTTGTTCATCATTCCCACAAATACTAATTCATCATAATAGGAATGATTAATTGTTATTTTTGACGTTTGTTTGATTTACTTTAAGTAATATGCATAGATATCATTAAATTTCTATGGTAATACGGAGTTGTCGGTGGCAGCGCAGAGGTCACTTTAACTGCATGTTTTGTGACACAGAGGGCAGGATAGGAGGTGAAGCATAGTTTGCGACATAGCACAATCACACCTTACTACCGTCCCGTCAAGGTAGCCCCACCTTACCAGTGTTTTTCCTAATTATGCTAATATTACAGATAAGATCGGCTCTCCCTGTGGAATAGAGAGCACTCCCCTCCGTTTTGCGTGCTCCTGTAGGGCTCGTCACCAAACATGGGCACCCTCCCACCGTTATAAGAAATGAATTCCTATGTAGTAATTTTGCCATGTCCCGACTTAGAAAGTTAGGGGACAAGTAGGGGATACATGGTGATGTTAATACAATAATGTCAACTAGCTTCATCTTTCTGACTTACCGACCCCTTGACAATTCAAAAGTGCCTGTAATTGGTTTATTTGGAATATATGCTTTGAGTTTCAGTTTGAATAATGGGAATTCACAGTTAAGAAACATAAGTATTCTAATTATCAATATTATATGAAACTAAGAAGACAAGAGGTTATGCAAAAGTATAATATATTATGTATATTATGATTTAGTATTATAAGTATTGCTCGCAGGTTGTCACTGATATCTGCAATAGTCTTGAAAATGTGAAGGGGTAAAGGGATCGTTACGCCTGCGCTTAAATAAATCATTTATAACTACGTTAATATCTCAAAAATCCAAATCAAAAAAGGCATTTATTCAAATTAGGCTGAGAATCAGCACTTTTCGAACGACAAAATTACAAAAAACAGTCCCCCAAAAACGCCCGCCCTTCACCACTTCCTAGTGCTATTGCTGGGAAGAAGAAGTGGCGCAACAAACTCCCAACAACTTCAGTTATAAAATACTTGATTGTATACAATACTAGGTACCTATGTTAAGTAATTAACATTACAAGACACAGAACATAAAATTAGCCACGCCAATATACCAACAAATATAATAAAAACTGTACGTACTCAAGCTAAAAAATAATTAATTAAAATTAAAATGTGAATAAAAACTTACTACCTAAATAAAAACCTCCAGGCATAAGGGGCGTGGCAGCTTATATATTTATACATTGCTGGGTTCTGTTCACATAGCTGTCACTTGAAGTCACAAATGATAAACTAGGACCATCGAAATATGCCTTTGAACAAAGGTTGGATTTTACTTGAGCTTTAAATGCATTAAAAGGCAAGTCTATCAAAGAAGAGGGTATCTTGTTATAATAGGTAGGTACCAAGCCCAACAAATGAGTTATGAACCTTATAAAGCCTGTGAAAGGGGGTACGTAGTTTGTCCTTATTTCTAGTGATAACACTGTGAATATCACTGTTTTTAGTGTACAAGTGTAAATTTTGCCTAATATATAAGATGTTGGCGAAGATGAATTGTAATGCAACCGTGAGAATACCAATATCTCTTTAAAAAAAATCTCTTAGAGAAACTCTGGCACCTAGCTGGTAAATTGCTTGAACAGACGAGCTGTTCGAGCAATTTTGAAGGACAAATATATTTTGTATATCAGCAGCTTTGCCCCACACCAGAATACCGTAGGACATAACGCTGTGAAAATAACTAAAATAGACTAAACGAGCTGTATCAACGTCAGTGTATTGTCTTACTAGACTTGATATATGAGGTCCCCACTGAAGTTTGACATCCACTGTTAATTCTAGAAAAATTGCCGAGCCTACAGTTTCAAACACCTCATTATCTAAGACGATGTTGGGTCCTAGATTTCTAAGATTCGGTAAGGCGAACTTTACACATTTCGTTTTCTTGGCATTGAGAACTAGGTTATTTGACGTAAACCAATCTGTAACTATTGAGAGTGCACTGTTTACGTCGTCAAAATCTTTTCTATTCCTGTCTACTTTAAAAATAAGAGAGGTATCATCTGCAAACAGTACACCGTCACAGATGCCCTTTAAATGGAATGGTAAATCATTGATATATACTAAGAATAAGAATGGACCCAGTATTGAGCCTTGCGGAACACCTAACTGAACTGGCAGCCCGGAAGATTTCACACCATTAACATCTACATATTGGACCCTATTATGTAAATAAGAAATTATTACGTTGAGAGCTACGTTTTGGACACCGTAATGACGTAACTTACGCAAAAGCGTGTCATGGTGCACACAATCAAAGGCTTTGGAGAGATCACAGAAAACTCCAATAGCATTTTACGATTTCTCCCATGCGTCAAATATGTGTCTCAGCAGTGCAACACCCGCATTTGTAGTTGAACGACCTTTTGTAAAGCCATATCGCTCATTATGGAGGAGGCTATTTAAATTAAAATGTCTTAGCTACTGATTGAGTATTAACTTTTCAAATATTTTGGTAAATGCAGGTAAGATAGAAATAGGCCTGTCATTCTTATTACCTGATTTAAATTATGGTATGACTTTACTTTATGACCTCATGAGGTCAGGAAAAGTTCCTAAATCAACACGTTTATTAAAGTAACAGCTAGATAGGGGGCTACGATATCTATTATTAACTTGTCGATTATTACTATTTATTACGATGTCTATTATTACTGTTTCAGCAATCATTTAAGAGAATTGCTCTGGATATTTTGGTTAGCGAGTATTTTAAGTTAAATTCAGCTAAGCTAAGCAACACAGCAAAATTGTTGTGTTACTTAGCTGCTGTTTTTTATTTCTTTTCTTTTTTATCACTTGTCTTTAGCACTTCTTTTAACCTTTAGTTGAAACGTGGACAATGGTGTGGGTTACGTGTTTGTTAAATCTTAGTTTAAGTATTTCTCTGTATTTTACAGCATGTAACTGTTTTTTTTCCCCTAATAAATAAATAAATAAATTATATTACTTAAAAGTTTAATGGAGATGTTTCAATAATCACCGGTGTTTTTAGACATAAGTGTATTAAAAACATTAACTACATCACGCGGGGTTACATGTTCGAAACTAAATAAAGGACTACTTTTAGGTACACTACTATGCAAAAGGTTTTCAGCTTTAGACGAGGACGAATTTAAGGAGCGAGTCGTAGTTATCGGTATGTTGCCAAAAAACTCATTAAATGCCTCAGCTACGTTAGCTGCTTTATTAACTAACTGTGTTGTCGACCAATTAAATAGTTTTGGTCTTGAAAGTAGATCGGTACTCTTTTTGCAGAACATCAAAAAGGGCACCATGAATTTCATTTGGTTTCTGGTATTCTACTATAGACCGTGTAATTCTATGAGCTATATTATTTTGCAATGACTAGCTGTATAAGGCCTGCCTGCATTCAAGCTTATGCGGGGCTTTTTTTGTAATGGCATGGGGAAGCTAGCTAATAAAACACAGTGGTCGGATGTTAAGTCAGTTAACACTAATTTATTTTTGGCATCACTCTCACTAAATAATATATTATCAAGACAAGTTGACGAAGATGCTGTGATCCTAGAAGGTTAAAAAAACAAGTTAATTAAATTATAAGACCTAAAAAGATTGAGAACGAAGATTGAAATGTCGATTGAGTTGTTTTGTTGTTGATTGAGTTGTTGTTGTTGTTGTTGTGGGCGAGTTTTAAGATTGAGTTTGTGATTGATACTTAATGGAGTAACATCTAAAATATTAATATTGAAATCTCCACATGAAATAATACTTTTGTTACTTGATTTCAACCTATTGAGAGAATTCTCCATTACCGATTCGAAACTAATAAAATCCCCAGAGGGGGGTCGATAAACGCAAATTATAACATATGGTTCAAGTTCAACACAAGACTATAAAGCGCTCGATTGAAAAATTGACTAAATCTAAAAGTTGTTTACATTTCAACTTGTTTGAAACAAGAACTAAAGAGCCACCGCGAATGGCACTTTTTCTCACAAATGCACTCTGTACGGTAAAGTTTTCATCATTGATAAACACTGCTTCATGTTCCTTCAACCAGTGTTCAGTCAAACATAAAAAAAAAAAAAAAAATGTATTTATTTCAGTAAATCTTTACAAATAAGTTGCCGGGTTAACACCTGAACATCATAGTTCTCCATAAATAAACTAGCTTTTTGCCGGACAGACCCTGCATATTTTGATGTAGGTACAACATTCAACATATGCGGCTGACCCGTTGTCGCAGCTAATAGTTACAAAAGCGAGGCAAAGCGTATCAAAAGTAGTGTTAGTGTCAGCACTAACAGTAATCGATGGTACACTGCAAGTACAAGTGTCACTGAGTATATTGTAAGCTAAAAGATTAGCAATTTGTCTCCTACAACTAGGTGGCAAATACATAGTATAATTTGTCAGTTTATAATCAGTAATGAATTGATTACAATCAAAATATAAAATAGCATGACTGTGACGACAAGTCCTATTATAAATGAACATATTGCTGTTTACAATTTACTCACTACAGTGAGACCGAGAACCGTTTTACAAAATTTGTCTCATTATACGTATTCTGTTAGACATAACGCATAGAACTTAGCAGAACACTAATACGATTCTAATGGAACACGCTTCCTAAGCACTAAATAAATGTCTTACTCAACCCTAGGACAGAGTACTGCGAAGTTCAACTGTTATTGAGGAAGAGAAATTTTGAGTAGTTCTTAACGCGTACTAATATGAATGACACCCTTACGGCAGGCTATCCCCTTTCTAAGGTACACAAACTAGCACAAGCGAGTAACTCAAGTAACTTCGAAAGTTCCTCCACCTCCACTCATTCGAGGTTACCTTAAGGTCTACCTCAAGGAAGTCTCTAACAAAACTCATTGCGATCGTACTTGGTGCACACCGAAGTGGAATTTCGTCACTTCATATTTCCTTACTCTTCCCCATCTAGAAGGACGCATTGCATCCTAATGAGGGTGTTTCGATAAACAGTGTCGATTTAGTAAAAGTCCTACAGAACGGACGATGGGGTAATTTATCAAGACACGGTCCCTAGCGTTCTTGGAACGACTACCAATCCAGTTTGGGGTACTTGTTGAAGCGTAACCCCTCTCCCGGAAATGTGCAAATTTCCCTGAAAATAGGCGCCTGTGCTCATGTCTCCCAATATAACAAAAAACAAATATAAAATACTTAGGTGTATTAATGGACGAAAAACTAAGCTGGCGGCCCCAAGTCGAACTAACTGCCTCTCGAGTTAGAAAACTTATTTGGGCATTTAAGAAGCTTCGAGATGCAGCTGATTTTAATCTTCTTCGCACTATATATCTTTCGCTAGCCCAGTCGATAATTGATTACTGTATCACTGTGTGGGGAGGATCCTGTAAAACAAATATGACCCACCTCGAAAGAGCTCAAAGTGATGATGGTGACCTTCAAACGATATGGGTTCCCGACCATAACTGTGTACCAAAACTGTAAAGTGCTTACAGTGAGAGAGCTATATCTTCTCAATATCACATCGAAGCAACACCTAATAACACCTATAAATAACATTTACAAAAGTAAACGCACAATCACTAATGTTGGTAAATACGTCAAATGTAAGACTGCCTTAGCTAGACGGCAACATCTCTTCCTTGCTACGCATATCTATAATAAGATAAACAGGGCCCTACAGAATTAACCCATTCCCTAAAAATGAGATTAAAAAGAAAATAAACACCTGGCTGCAAACACTGGATTACACATAGACTGAAAAATTAATAATGTAGGTAGGGTAGGTGTGAATAATCACGACCATAAACCCACAAACCCAACTAACTCATAAACCCTGAAATTGGCAGTTCCCATTATAAACATGCACGATAACTACATATATATCATGATATACATTCACACGTACGATCACGCATCCTGACACACACACACCCTCACACACACACACCCTTCCACACACACACTCACAAATACACACACACTCTTACACACCCACCCCCACATACGCTCACACATACACACACATGGATACAAACCCACCCGCACACATACGCCTCAAGCAGGTATTGTATAATTTAAAATTGTTTAATTCTTATTGCATAATATTTGTCTAAAACTACTGGGAGAAGAGACTGATTCCTGTAACACAGGTTACAACCTAGCGCAGTATAAATGTAACATACTTTTATGTCAATAAATATTATTATTATTTCGTTTATTTATTTACTTATCTTATTTTATTACATTTTAAAATATTATTTTAAATATAAAAATTAGGTTTAAAAAAAAGAACCTCCTCACAATGCGAGCCGTATCGAGGAGTACTGCCTTTTGAATCAGGCTCTTGATCCAACCGCCTAACGAGAGCCTTTAAAGATGATGATCGAGGCTTTCGGCCATTATTATTATTATTAATAATTATAAAACCGAGGCCAAACTACTCATTAAACAATAGTTATAATTTAGGTATATGATCATAAATGTATTATAGTTTTTTTTTGTCTGAAATGATTATGATAAAATTAACTTGGCCTAGCCCATTTTTGTCGCCCATACGGTTAGCAGCATGAGCAGAAGGTTACAAGAGGTAAAAAAATTGAATGTTTGCCGACTCATTATTTGTCGAATTTATTTTTATTAGTAGACAACTATGAGCCTTATTCTCATGCAAATAATGTTCATATTTGTTAAGCGAACGTGAGGAAATACAAACCTTAGCATTATTTAGGTAGACCGCCGTAATCCTCTTTAAAATTTTAAACAACGTGTAATTTTAAACAACAATGCATAGCAGCTCGCACTCGTATTATTGAAAGTCTGGTGAAGTGATGTTATTGTTATGCGGTTAGAAGTTGACATAATTTCTTACTATCTAACATTTTGATTCACT
The DNA here is from genome assembly GCA_911387795.2 of Apamea monoglypha. Lineage (NCBI taxonomy): Eukaryota > Metazoa > Arthropoda > Insecta > Lepidoptera > Noctuidae > Apamea > Apamea monoglypha. The sequence continues at coordinate 5,034,467 of OU426930.1, forward strand.
TCATCTCTAATTTTACTTTGTTTCAATTTATATACCTACCTACTTTGACAAACTATTTACGTCCATCAACAAAAACCTTTGTCTTTGTCAAAACAACTGATAAATCATTTATCGGCCCCACAAGTGTTTTTTGTTAACATACAACCCACACCAAATTGAACCATAAAACAACCATTGAAAGGAACATATTGGAAGAAACGAGACGGATCATTTGCTAATGACCCAAGCGATAAGCTCGCTCATTCCAACCAATATCAATGTTTAGATCTAATAAAAAAGTAAAATGATTTTTTTTGGTTTTATTTCATTAACTTTCTATTTTTTTGCTTGAGTGTTTTTTTGGCCAGAAAATTAATTTAATAAAAAACAAAACGTAAAAAACAACGAAACAAAATTCCTCAGTTGGGATCGAACTCACGTCGTCTAGCTTACATCAGTAGCTATCGCAGGCGCTTACACCACTTATCTATGCGAACCTTGTTATATCATGCTAAAATATGGGCTCATATTCCTTCTTTGTGAACCCGTTTATTTTATCTTTAACCGCGTGTTTATATTACGTATACCCACACAATAATAATGACAGTTACCGATGTATGTGCGACGTAAACTAATTAAATGGGCCGTCTGTACAAGAGAAAATAGTATTCATTATAAAGTATGATAAAACATAAAGGGAGTATAGCCAAGCTGAATTAAATAATTATTAATAGATCCTCTGCTATAAGTATCATCAGACTGTTGCCTATAAATAAAAATACAAATCAACCTGCAACAATGATTATGAAAGTCCGTAACTACGATGTATATTAAAATTAAAAGTTAATTAAAGTTGACACTTACCAAATAACCCCTTAGAGAAAACTATATTATGGGTCACTTACAAAATACCGCACGAGTTACCACTTCCGCCTCTGACACTGCTCTTTCTCCCAACCGTCTTTGACCGCGTCCCGAAACTGACTGTCCTTCACTTACATCAGTCTCAATTCCTAAAAAATACCACGCCTAACCCAAAGTCCACACTTTCGCAGAATAGGTTTATGGCAGTTTTTTTTACAAGGTATCCCACGGGCCCATGTTATTGTCGCCAAATGTGTGGCTAGTATTGTTTGTTAAGATTAGAAATCTGATAATTTACAAGTTTCTTTGGAATTCGTTGAGTTCGAACTGACCATCGGTAATTGGCCCTAGATTATTTCCCATTAAATAGAGAATTTATTTGTTTCTAAGTCGCCCGAATCATGTGCCGGTTTCAAACGAAATACAATATTTTGTTATTACATAGGAGTAAATGACAGACATTCACACCAGGTTAGACTAACATCTTCCCACTTGTGTCCATAGACGGTTCAGGGACTTCCAAGTGAACCTCGGAAGGTTACACCCTGCAGGGAGATGCTCCTTTGGTGGTAGATAGTAAGTAGGAGGGGGAAGAGTATTCTGCCACAGTTTGCAACGGGTGTCGGCCGGGTTTCCTGATAGAGACGCTGTCGATTTTAAGAAGCTGTGCCTGCTTTTTACCCGTTGCGTTAGCTGTGCGCCAGACAGTGGGTGTCTGGTATCAGATCACAGAACTGGTGATCACTTTAGACTTTTCCGAATGTTTCACAATAATAAGTAATAATATAGGTACTTTCCGATGCATAGCAGCTCGCAGCGGCACATAAATCGCACATAGTCGATCTAATTAATGATACGAGTAATATCTAGATTTACTTGATACAGCGGAATCATTTTGATGTGTTGCTAATTTTAAGAATTCCGCATGAAAACTCGGAAATTTTGACTTTCCTTGTCATCAATGTGAGAGATATAACAAACAAAGTTGTGTTCTCTTTGACTAACGAATTCTCAAAGTTTCTGTTTTGCGTAAATGTGAAATATAGCTAGACGCGGAGATGCCTGATGGAGTAAAGCTGTGACCGAAGGGTGGCCAAGGTTCGGCTAAATAAACCAGGGCCGCCCAAAAGCGTTTGATGATGATGATGAATGTAAAATTACTACCTAATCCACCGGCTCCGCACACTGAGGCCTAGCCAGAGAAACCAAGAATATGAAGAATATCGGAAAAGTAGTTTTCGACTTGTAAGATCGGATCGACGTTGCTTTTATTTAAACGTGAATACGGAGTACCTCAAAGCAGTGTATTGGGGCCTCCGTTGTTCACTTTGTATATAAATGACTTACCTAAAATAACTGAACATCCGATGACACTTTTTGCTGACGATTGCTCTTTGACAATAGCTTGTGACACATAAACACATATGAACATGACATTAATAATTCACTAATATCTATTAAAATTGGTTAAATGATAATAATTTAATAATTAATTTAAAAAAGACTAATGTAATGCAGTTTAGACAGCGTACACAAATAATCAACAATCTTAATATTCAATTTAATAATATAAATATCAATGAAGCTGACAAAACAAAATTTCTGGGACTAATAACAGATTCTAAATTGTATTGGAGGCACTTAGTAAAACTTGAGTAGTGTAGCCTACGCTCTTCAGCGGGATTGTCCGAAAGGGTTACCGCTACCCCGGAACATAAAGGGCAAAGGAAGGAACATGGGTGGGTTTTAGTCAGTAAGAGTCTGACACTGCCTTCCGCTCCACCCAGAGCGGGAGGGGTCATTTGATGATTTCCCATCCGGAAAAAAAAAAAAAAAAGCCTACGCTCTGAAACAGCTTGCTGTGGTTCTCAACACAGATGCGCTAATTACTGCTTACTATGGAATAGCCGAATCAATTCTTAGATATGGAGTCACCTTTTGAGGGAATAGCACGGACAATGAAATAGCGTTTCGGGCACAGAAAAGGTGCATTAGATCGATGTTTAGACTGCAAACAACGGACAGTTGTAAATCTTATTTTATAGAACGTAAAATATTGACATTACCCTCATTATATATCCTGGAAACGGTAATGTTCATTAAATCCAATTTTAATTTATTTCAGCGTTTGTCTGATGCTTTCCATAGGAATAGACGTGATAATTTCAAACTCTGCGTTTACGGCGCTAAAACAACTCTTATGCGTAAGAGCATATTTTGCATGGCTCCGAACATTTTTAATAAATTGCCCAAATCATGGAAAACATTAAATATATCTGCTCTTAAGAGTAAATTGAAGAGTTCACTAAATGAATATTACAGTATAGCATAGTTTATGGAAGAGGACAATTTTCTTCGTTTTTGAAATGACAGTGTTTTATTTTTGACAAGTTATTGTAATTTGTTGTATTTTTTGGAATAATTGTAAATTGGAATCGAAATTTTTAATGACAGTAATTTATATTTTTGAACCATTTATTTGCTGATTACTTTGAAATTGGAATTGTATCTAAAAAACATGCTTATTGTGTTGTAATTCGTTACGACGCATTATACCTAATCTTTAATGAATAATGATGAAATGTAATTTTGATGAATATTATCATGGTTTATGCACCATCCATTCCTACGAATTTCCACGCCACGATTTACGGCTGAACATGTTAGAACTTTTCTGTATCCCACTATTATCCTGCATGCGCACTATGTACACCATGTTTAAACAAATAAAATTTACTTACTTATTACTATAATTAGAAAATCCTAAAACATACGTACTACCAAATAATATTTCATCATATTTATTTTATTTAGGTGTTAAAGAAATAATCTGTCAGTGCCAAACATTGCCCTCCACGTTGCACTTGTTTGCTGATTAACAATAATTTGATTGCGATCATTTTCACAAATAATTCTGATTAAGCACTAATCAGTATTTGATTCCACCGAAGAAGGAGCTAGAATTTTCCACAAGAATGACTTGTAGGTATTATAAAATGACCTTTGGAATGTGACGAGTCCTAAGTCTAATTTAGAAGAAGATTAGATTAGCTTTCGAAGGAGGGCAATTAAAGCCACATTCTGCAATCAGATCTGTTGTTATCATGACTAATTCACCATTAGACTAAGTCATCATCTAATAAGGAACAAAAACTGTATCTATAAACAACGAAACGATTCAGAGGTCACGTTGAAAAACTCCTGATAACAGATAACACGTGCACCAAGTTTTACGTCTTATCAAAACGTTTATGAAAAGCCGTGACACACCTGTATAAAATACCGAATGTGTAATAGTGACGTCATATAATCCCAAAATAAATCACGTATTAATTGATTTTTTATTATAAGCCTATTGACGACAAATGAAGTCGGGCAAAAATGGATACCGCGTGCGTAGGCGTAGACCGGCCTACGAAATTTTGCTACGAATCTACGCCGTTTAGTATTTCCACGCGCAAGCTGCGCTTTTTGGGATTTTATTGATATTTTTTTGCGGATGCACTGCTTTAATCCACTGTCTGTTAATTAGTCCATATAAATAATCTTTTGGGCGAACTAAGTAGGCTAAACACCTGTAGGTATATTTGCTACCTTCAGCCGACCGCGACATTTCGATAGCTGATAAAGGGGTGAATGTTTCAAACAACCATATAATCCGCAGTCATAACAATAAAACAATAAAGCTTTTATTTGATTTCATTAAAGATTAAAAAGAGGACATTAAACATTTATTGTCTACTTTTTTGTAAATATTTTTATGATCGGTATTATATCGTTATCTTATCCTTGAGAATAGTATTAACTCATAATCTCTGAATTGTACATCCCTACCAATTGTAATGTGTTGTTAAAAGAGTTTTAGTCCGATTTTACAGGGGAATTACAGACGCCAGCACATCAAGCTACTACAATCTGTCAAATTTATTTAATAGATTTTCAACTTTATCTCTAAAGCATTAAGGTTCAAGGTTGATTGGGAAAATTTGACAGTTTCGGGTAGCTTGACCTGCTGGCGTCTGTACCAGTATTTGTCTCTCCTTGCCTTTTTTAATCCATCCAAAGGTTGTCTTTAAAATATCGCTCTTAGAGATAAGACCGCCCATTGAGTCACCCTTTGTAAAATTTCTATACAATTATTCTTATGTCTGTAATTTATATGATGTATTCTATTCTAAATACCTGTACTGATACTGTTTTAGTGATCTATGAGCAATATGTAACGTATACTTACTTGTTACGGTACAGAATCATATTTTGATCAACAGATAACCTGACACTGACTTGCAAATTGAAAAAAAAAAACGTAATGCGGGTTGCCATAGCGCATAACCATCAAGAAAAGATGCATGGAATTGGTTTGGCCGTGTAGGTACATGGGCCAGCCGTAAAATCGGCGTACGCCCATCCTTGTTGCAGTGACATCCCGGATGTGTTGAGTAAGCTGCTCCAGTTTCATGCCTATTTTAGGTTGACGATGAGCTGGTAAGGCGGGGTGATGCTGTTCAAGTCCCGAACTGATATGTGTTGGATGACCTTGACGAAAAACTCCTTTGACTGGTAACTAACTAACTAGATTTTGTGGGCATGTCAGAAGTACTGTGAGAGGGATTTATGAACGTGTTGTTTTACTTGATGATTTTATATTTTATCTTTTATGTGTATATACAAATTGTGGCTTTGATTTCTATAATTGGTTTTAAACCCTTTTAATTAAAGTAAGAAATAAATAACTAAGCTAGGGCACCCCGTCCAAATGGGTTAGGGTAGGTTAGGTAGGTTGCCTGAAGGCTTTTATTTAGGTAGTCAGTATTTATTTACATTTTAAATTTAATTAATTATTTTTTAACTTGAGTAGGTACGTATCTGACATATGGCAAATAATTTAATTTTATGTTCTGTGTCTTGTAATGTTAATTACTTAACATAGGTACCTAGTATTGTATACAATCAAGTATTTTCTAACTGAACAGACAGCTGTGCTGCTGGGGATTTTGTTACACCACTTCTTCTTCCCAGCGATAGCACTAGGAAGTGGTGAAGGGCGGGCGTTTTTGGGGGACTGTCTTTTGTAATTTTGACGTTCGAAAAGTGCTGATTCTCAGCCCAATTTGAATAAATGACTTTTGATTTGATTTTTTGATTTAGAACTGTGACAAACCACTAGAGAACCGAGCAAGCGAAGCGAGCGGTGCCGCGGAAACAGTCGGCGAGCGCTGCATCCAAGTTGATCGCAGTTAAGTACTTGGCTATTTAGTATTTTTTGGCACCAAAATGGATACGAGACTTCCAAAAAGAGTCACAGTAAAACACTGGTATTCAGCTGCATCCGGTTAGACTGGAAACAGATGGTGATGTGATGATGATGACATATTTTTTTGCAAGGTTTTAACATAAAATCATAACGCACTTAGAAGTGAAACTAATAAAAACTTTTCAAAAATGTACAAACGTCATGAGTTTCCTTGTAGACCGCAAACTAATACCAAAGCAAGCTGGATTTAGACCAGGGAAGTCTTGCTGCAGCCAGGTCCTTAACCTCATACAACACATTGAGAATGGGTTTGAAGCAAGGAGAGTGTTTTAACAGACTGGCGGGTGGTCAACTCAACCTCCACTAGGTGGGCCCTTCTCCTCACGTCCTGCGAACAACTGGAATGGCACTTTGTTTCTCCGCTGGTGAATATGCCTGTCCAGTATGGAGCCGATCTGCCCACGCTAAGTTTGTGGATACAGCTCTATATGAGACATGATTACTACTGCTTGACTGACTACTGATAATAATAATCCACTGACTGCCATTGCGCCCCCAGAAATTTGCAGGACTATAGACAGACGCATCGAGAAGGCGAAGCTACAGGATGACCGACACCGCCACATGTACATACAACTATAACCCTGTGCCCCAGAGGCTTAAAAACCGCAAACGTTTTCTTGAGTGCTTCAGTCCAGCCGATGGCAACCATTCCACAGGAAGATGTGATCTTTGACTCTAGTCAAAGACACAGTTGCTTACCTCCTCATTTTTTTAACAACCAGATAGCCTCCCATCCGGGTACAAGTCACTATGGTCAACTTAGAAAACCTTAAATAGACTTCGTACCTAAGTAGGCTGCAGTAAGGACAACTTTCCAAAAGTAGGGGTTCATGGGCGGTTCAGACCTCGAGTGTGTATGCGGCGTCTCTCCACAGACCATGGCTTCCATCTTGCACTGAAGGCCTGTCACCTGCACACTTAAGGACCTAACGGCTGCGTCAGCAAACGGTATTCGCGTTGCTGAATTTTGGGCCGAACAAATTTAAAAAGCTATATATTATGGTTGCCATTTGACACGCGAGGGGCTTGTGGCTAAGTAATAACAGCTGCGCGGGTCGAGCGATCAGGTTAAACTACGCTTGCCGCGGTTGGTCCGTGGATGGGTGACCATCTTCACATACCAAGACCCCTCCGTGCCTCGGAAAGCACGTTAAGCCATTTTTCCCGGCTGTCATTCGTAGATACTGACGACTCGTAACGACTGTCAAAGGACAGTCGTTACGAGTCGTCAGTAGCCCGAAAGTCTGACAACCAGTCTTACCAAGGGGTATCGTATTACCCAGTAACTAAGTTGTAGAGGTCAGATAGGCAGTCGCTCCATGTAAAATACTGATATTCAGCTGCATCCGATTAGACTGGAAGCCGACCGCAACATAGTTGGGAAAAGACTACGCAGATGATTGATGCTATGAAGAAGATTGGGAATGGAATAGAAATGTTACGGAATGTTAATTCTTATTGTAGGTAATTGGGCTGCTGAAACAAACATCCCTTGTTTTATTAGCCATATCGGTAAGGAAGAGGAAGTTAGTCAAAAAATAATTTTAATCTATTGCACCTAACATTGCAACGTACGAATTCAAGGGAACGTTATCTTCATTATCTTTTTGTTGCTATTATCAGCCCATGAATGATTCTTTTGTAATTTTTGATAATTATCTTAAAAAAAAACATTCCAGCTAATCGATATATAAATCAGTGTTTTAATTTAATCGAACTGATAATCTGACGCGAATAATATTCAAAACAGGGGGAAGCGTATAAATAATAGTGCAATCAATTATTTCATATCAGTTTTAGTGCAACACTCAAGAAAAAAACAAAGCCTCATTGGATCTATTAAATGAAAGGTAAGTGTTATGTGAAATGTGGTACATGCTATCTTTGCATTTGTTAATCTATGCAATAAAAAGTGTTCGCCCCTTTAAAGTTTCAAAAGTGTGAAATTTTCAAACGTTCTCGAGATGACTAACTCCTAATCCTAAGTGAAAGTTCCATTCAGTGACATTAATAGTGCCTTATATGTTTTTCATTTGTTGGAAATAAATAAGAAATGAGAACTAGGGTGAATCTAGATTTATTTTCAAGAAGGATATAGCTTAGGGCTGATTTTTCCAATGCCAGACAATTTTATCCGAGGAATAATTTTAAATTTTTGACAGTTCTTTCATACAATATCTGTCAGGCGTCAGTCAAGTTTATTGCACGAATAAAAATTATCTGTCAATTGAAAAATCAGCCCTTACTCGGATTAATTGTAATATAAAGACATCACTTTCATTTTTCAAATTAATTCATCAATTCAATCAATTGGAATGATACAAACTGCATTGATATCCCTGACTCTGTTTTGGCCTATACAATATTCATGAAATTTCCTATTTTGGAACTTTGCTGATGTAATAAGTTAGTGTAATTGAATCTCTATTTATGGGTACCTAAGATGCGGATCGCGACATTAGTTAATTAATTATACACATATACCTGTTCTGAGGAAAATTTGCTTTTGGTGAAAATAACAGTGGCGAGGCACCCTCACAAGCCCACCGGCTTCACTTCGAAAATTCAAAACACAACCACTCTATAGTCAATTCATCGTTTAAATATAATGTCATAGTGTAGGTATTTAATACACCATAAAATTAAAACATTGCAAAACGCATAAATAACATTTTTTGTCTTTCTTTCCCAACAACAAAATATTTTGCTCTAAAATAACTCGTAGGCGCGTGCGGCTTGCCGTGAGTTCAATTTCCATACAAAACAAACTCGTCATGACGTCACTTCAGGTCACGTGACTTACTATTTTTTGAGCGCCCAGTAAGCCAGTGAATATTGAGTTACGATAGACACAGTACATAGGAAATGCGTGCGCGTGAACGAGATAGAGCAATATCGGCATTTGATCGGTTTCGCTGAATTTCGTAATGCATTCGGGTCGGAGTTCGGACATTGACATAAATTCGTGTGTAGGGCATTATGCTGACGTAATAATTTGTTTACACTTGTAGTTAATTTGCATTTTGTTCGTTGTATTCATTGAATTTATTAGTGTAACAGTTGGAAATTGTTTGTTGGTATAAAACAGTGATTAGTATTTAGTATTAGAATTATAGTTGGAGTTTGTTTTGTTTTGTGTGTAGTGAAAGTACGCTGTAATTAGGTATTTCGTAAGTAGATAGTTAATTAAGTTGAAATTACTTTAGATTTGAAAAGTAATCATTAGGATGGCATTATTGGCAGTAGATTGTAGTTTGACAGAGTATTTGCTTTGTGAGGAAACAGACTTTTCAAGGTTAAGTTTTGAAAATAAAAAACACGTAGTTGAGTTAGGCCGTGCTCGCCCAGATATGACTTTATATGACGAACGGCGCGATGGATTTTTCAAACATTTTAATGTCTCTTTACGATAAATATCAATGGCTGACTGGCAGTTGAAAGAAAGAAAGAAAATGCATTTATTCGTTTGTTTTGGTTTTGTGTATTGTTTTAGTTATAAATTAAATAAAATGTATTATTTCCCATGTTTACTTTTCTCAGATTCTAGTAGTTTATGGAATAAAGCGGGTTTTACAGATATTAATAATCTGATGAATTCATCAAAGAAACATCTCACAAGTGAAACACATATATAAGGAGTTCTTTAGCATTACATGGATTCGGCACTGGTAGTACGAAGGAATCATTTTTAGAAGCTCATAATAGAAAAGTAGATTGAAATAGGAATTTAATGAAACGGTTTATTTACACCGTTATTTTGTTAGGTGAACAAGTAGTTTTCGTGGCCACGATGAAAGTCCGAATTCCGATAGCCGCGATAACTATATCGAAACCTTGTTATGTCTGAGCAAGTATGATACAGTAATGGACTTGCATTTGGATTAATGTTCTTCAGTCCAGACCGAACGGCGAACAGGGGGTCTACTCCGAAGTGGTACCTAAATGAATGTTCGGCCGTTTCCTGCTACGAAGTTACTATTTGGTTCGGTCGTTCCCGATCCTACACTCTTTCAAATATTGACTATGGTCCCGACCCAACTGAGCCGATCCGAACTTTTTTCGCCTTTTTCAATAATATTCGGTTCGCCCATGTGTCGGTCCGATCCGATCATTCGAATGTGTCACTTTGGAGTAGACCTCCTGGACTTAGGACTACGTGCGCCACGCACGGTCTCGTTAAGAACTTTTTTTTTGCTTCGACTTACCTCTGTCATAAATTCACCCTTCGCCACTGGAAAATAAAACAGATAGATATGAGCGGCGCGCTGACATTGCATAAAGAATAATTAATTTGGATAATAAACAATTTACAGGAAATTTCATGATCAGTGCGTAATTCCTTTTCTACATATATCGCGTCACGTTAATAGCAAAAATAAAAAAGACTATAAAAATCAAACTCGATTGACTTCAGATTTTTTCAGAAAATATGAACTTTATTGCTGTACGGTACTTCGTTTTGATTCATGGTCTTTTGATTTATTGTAATGCCATATTAAACAAGGATTTGCCATATTAAACAATCCTGTGGTAATATACAAGAATCATACAAAAACTAAGCACTGATAAACGTGATTAATTGCAGAGATACGAAGTGAACCATGAGTAGATTAGGAGAGCGTGAAAGATTTGAAAATGAATAAGGGCTGATTTTTCCATCGCCAGATAACTTTTATTCGAGGGATAAAATTGACGTTTGACAGTTTTTGTATGAAATAACTGTCAAAAATTCAAAATTATTCCTCCATTAAAGTTATCTGGCGTTGGAAAAATCAGCCCTAAATGTAATTTAGAACGCTTTGAATACATATGCAAAGTTGCACTTATGCATCGAAATTCTCTAGGGTTGAAACTGTACGGATTTTCGTACAGTAGCTAACCAAGAGAACTTCGATTAATGATCATAACAGAATCTCTACAAGACTCAAACAAATATGTTTTTACAAGTACCTATCCGAGGAATAAATTTTGCTTGTCTTTTAATTAATTGATACAGTACGCACATGATTGTATCGTTATATGCTTATCATTCGACCTAAGGTAGTCAACAAATCACTTAATTTATTACTAATTACTGATAAGACATGAAAAAGATAATTAGATTAGCCATTAATTAGTGAATAAAACATTAAATTCTTATTTTCAGACGCCGTATTATTACTGCTATGTGCAGTTGCACTAGCACAAGCGATCGACCACGATCCAGAACAACGATCACGCGCTTGCAACTGCGACCCTTCTGAAGCTCAGCAGCTCTGCCAGACTAACTACGATAACGATGAAATATTAATAGCACACGAAAATTGCGACCAGTTCTACAAATGTGCAAATGGGAAACCAGTAGCATTTTATTGTCCAAACAATCTTCATTACGACCCATTTGCTCAAACATGTGACTGGCCCTACAACGTTGATTGCGGCAATAGGCCTATCTCAGAAGGCCCTAGCCAAGGTGAGGACAGTGATAGCGGTAGCGATGATGTTAGTGACATCGACAACGATTGGACTTGTAATTGCAACCCTGGTGAAGCACCATCTATTTGTGCAGCTGAAGGCTCAAACGGACTCCTCGTGGCACATCAAAACTGTACTCAATTCTACCAGTGTGCTGAAGGTAGGCCAGTGAGTTTCTCTTGTGCTCCGACTCTATTATACAATCCTTACAAGGAAGAGTGCGATTGGCCACAAAATGTTGAATGCGGTGACAGAGTCATTCCAGAACCTGAAGAGGATAACGACAGTGATAGTGAAGACGAAGAAAACGATGGTACTTGCAATTGCAATCCTGAAGAAGCCCCAGCCATCTGTGCAGCTCCTGATTCAGAAAGTGTACTAATAGCACATGAGAACTGCAACAAGTACTACATTTGCAACCATGGCATACCAGTCGCTGTTTCTTGCTTCGGAAATTTACTATTCAATCCCTACACTAAACAATGTGATTGGCCAACAAATATTGACTGTGGCGACAGACTTGTTCCTGAAACTGAATGTACAGGTTGTAATGACAATACCAGTGACGATACTAGTTGTGATGGTGACGATGTATCTCCATCTCCAGAAGAGAGTGACGGCTCTAACATTCACCCACCAGGTGCTGGTGTTGTTGTCCCCACGCGCCCACCCGGCACATGCAACTGTAATCCCGGGGAGGCACCTTCCATCTGCGCGGCTCATAATTCTAGTGGCATTCTAGTCGCTCATGAAAATTGCAACCAATTCTACACATGCGATCACGGAAAACCTGTCGTTCTTACTTGCCACGGAGACTTACTATACAATCCCTACACTGAACAATGTGACTGGCCGGAGAAAGTTGACTGTGGGGACAGAGTGATCCCAGACCCAGACAACAGCGGTACCACCCCAGGAGAAACCAATCCAGGTGTGACCAACCCAACAGATACCACCCCAGGTAATAACTGCGATCCCAGCGAAGCCCCTGCCATCTGCGCAGCAGATGATTCCGAAGGCGTTTTGGTAGCACACGAGAATTGTAACCGGTTTTACGTGTGTTCTGAAGGCAAACCAGTAGCTTTAAAATGTCCACCCAAACTTCTGTTCAACCCTGCTAAGGACCAATGTGACTGGCCAGAAAACGTGGACTGTGGAGACAGAGTCATTCCTGACCCTGAATCCTCTGACAGTGAGAGCTCTGAGATTGGCCCACCAGGGGTTGTGGTCCCCACGCGACCACCCGGCACGTGCAACTGTAATCCCGAGGAGGCACCTTCCATCTGCGCGGCTGATGAATCTAATGGTGTTCTAGTCGCTCATAAAAATTGTAACCAATTCTACACATGCGATCACGGGAAACCTGTCGTTCTCACTTGCCACGGAGACTTACTATACAATCCCTATACTGAACAATGTGACTGGCCGGAGAATGTTGACTGTGGGGACAGAGTGATCCCAGACCCAGACAACAGCGGTACCACCCCAGGAGAAACCAATCCAGGTGTGACCAACCCAACAGATACCACCCCAGGTAATAACTGCGATCCCAGCGAAGCCCCTGCCATCTGCGCAGCAGATGATTCCGAAGGCGTTTTGGTAGCACACGAGAATTGTAACCAGTTTTACGTGTGTTCTGAAGGCAAACCAGTAGCTTTAACATGTCCACCCAAACTTCTGTTCAACCCTGCTAAGGACCAATGTGACTGGCCAGAAAACGTGGACTGTGGAGACAGAGTCATCCCTGACCCTGAATCCTCTGACAGTGAGAGCTCCGACATTCAGCCACCAGGTGATGGTGTTGTAGTGCCCACGCGCCCACCCGGCACATGCAACTGTAATCCCGGGGAGGCACCTTCCATCTGCGCGGCTGATAATTCTAATGGCATTCTAGTCGCTCATGAAAATTGCAACCAATTCTACACATGCAATCACGGAAAACCTGTCGTTCTTGCTTGCCACGGAGACTTACTATACAATCCCTACACTGAACAATGTGACTGGCCGGAGAATGTTGACTGTGGGGACAGAGTGATCCCAGATCCAGACAACAGCGGTACCACCCCAGGAGAAACCAATCCAGGTGTGACCAACCCAACAGATACCACCCCAGGTAATAACTGCGATCCCAGCGAAGCCCCTGCCATCTGCGCAGCAGATGATTCCGAAGGCGTTTTGGTAGCACACGAGAATTGTAACCGGTTTTACGTGTGTTCTGAAGGCAAACCAGTAGCTTTAAAATGTCCACCCAAACTTCTGTTCAACCCTGCTAAGGACCAATGTGACTGGCCAGAAAACGTGGACTGTGGAGACAGAGTCATTCCTGACCCTGAATCCTCTGACAGTGAGAGCTCTGAGATTGACCCACCAGGGGTTGTGGTCCCCACGCGACCACCCGGCACGTGCAACTGTAATCCCGAGGAGGCACCTTCCATCTGCGCGGCTGATGAATCTAATGGTGTTCTAGTCGCTCATGAAAATTGCAACCAATTCTACACATGCAATCACGGAAAACCTGTCGTTCTTACTTGCCACGGAGACTTACTATACAATCCCTACACTGAACAATGTGACTGGCCGGAGAATGTTGACTGTGGGGACAGAGTGATCCCAGACCCAGACAACAGCGGTACCACCCCAGGAGAAACCAATCCAGGTGTGACCAACCCAACAGATACCACCCCAGGTAATAACTGCGATCCCAGCGAAGCCCCTGCCATCTGCGCAGCAGATGATTCCGAAGGCGTTTTGGTAGCACACGAGAATTGTAACCAGTTTTACGTGTGTTCTGAAGGCAAACCAGTAGCTTTAACATGTCCACCCAAACTTCTGTTCAACCCTGCTAAGGACCAATGTGACTGGCCAGAAAACGTGGACTGTGGAGACAGAGTCATCCCTGACCCTGAATCCTCTGACAGTGAGAGCTCCGACATTCAGCCACCAGGTGAGGGTATTGTGGTTCCCACGCGCCCACCCGGCACATGCAACTGTAATCCCGGGGAGGCACCTTCCATCTGCGCGGCTGATAATTCTAGTGGCATTCTAGTCGCTCATGAAAATTGCAACCAATTCTACACATGCGATCACGGAAAACCTGTCGTTCTTACTTGCCACGGAGACTTACTATACAATCCCTACACTGAACAATGTGACTGGCCGGAGAATGTTGACTGTGGGGACAGAGTGATCCCAGACCCAGACAACAGCGTTACCACCCCAGGAGGAACCAACCCAGGTGTGACCAATCCAACAGATACCACCCCAGGTAATAACTGCGATCCCAGCGAAGCCCCTGCCATCTGCGCAGCAGATGATTCCGAAGGTGTTTTGGTAGCACACGAGAATTGTAACCAGTTTTACGTGTGTTCTGAAGGCAAACCAGTAGCATTAACATGTCCAGCCAAACTTCTGTTCAACCCTGCTAAGGACCAATGTGACTGGCCAGAATACGTGGACTGTGGAGACAGAGTCATCCCTGACCCTGAATCCTCTGACAGTGAGAGCTCCGACATTCAGCCACCAGGTGAGGGTATTGTGGTCCCCACGCGCCCACCCGGCACATGCAACTGTAATCCCGGGGAGGCACCTTCCATCTGCGCGGCTGATAATTCTAGTGGCATTCTAGTCGCTCATGAAAATTGCAACCAATTCTACACATGCGATCACGGAAAACCTGTCGTTCTTACTTGCCACGGAGACTTACTATACAATCCCTACACTGAACAATGTGACTGGCCGGAGAATGTTGACTGTGGGGACAGAGTGATCCCAGACCCAGACAACAGCGTTACCACCCCAGGAGGAACCAACCCAGGTGTGACCAATCCAACAGATACCACCCCAGGTAATAACTGCGATCCCAGCGAAGCCCCTGCCATCTGCGCAGCAGATGATTCCGAAGGTGTTTTGGTAGCACACGAGAATTGTAACCAGTTTTACGTGTGTTCTGAAGGCAAACCAGTAGCATTAACATGTCCAGCCAAACTTCTGTTCAACCCTGCTAAGGACCAATGTGACTGGCCAGAATACGTGGACTGTGGAGACAGAGTGATCCCAGATGACAGCGTTACCACCCCAGGAGGTACCACCTCAGGTGTAACTAACCCAACAATTATTACCCCAGGGGTCACCAACCCAAGTGTAACGAACCCAGCAATTACCACCTCAGGTGTCACCAACCCAAGTGTAACGAACCCAACAATTACCACCTCAGGTGTCACCAACCCAAGTGTAACTAACCCAACAATTACCACCTCAGGTGTGACCAACCCAGTAGTTACCACTCCAGGAAGTACCACTCCAGGTAATAATTGCGATCCCAGCGAAGCCCCTGCCATTTGCGCAGAAGATGATTCAGAAGGAGTTCTGGTAGCACACGAGAATTGTAACCAGTTCTATGTGTGTTCTGGAGGCAAACCAGTAGTATTAACATGTCCACCCAATCTTCTGTTCAACCCTGCTAAGGACCAATGTGACTGGCCACACAACGTGGACTGTGGAGACAGAGTCATCCCTGACCCTGAATCCTCTGACAGTGGCAGCTCTGAGATTGGGCCACCAGGAGTTGTGGTCCCCACGCGACCACCCGGCACGTGCAACTGTAATCCCGAGGAGGCACCTTCCATCTGCGCGGCTGATGATTCTAATGGTGTTCTAGTCGCTCATGAAAATTGTAACCAATTCTACACATGCGATCACGGGAAACCTGTCGTTCTCACTTGCTACGGAGACTTACTATACAATCCCTACACTGAACAATGCGACTGGCCGGAAAACGTTGACTGTGGGGACAGAGTGATCCCAGACGGCAGCCTTACTACTCCAGGAGGTACTACCTCAGGTGTCACCAACCCAAGTGTAACTAACCCAACAATTACCACCCCAGGTGTCACCAACCCAAGTGTAACGAACCCAACAATTACCACCTCAGGTATCACCAACCCAAGTGTAACGAACCCAACAATTACCACCTCAGGTGTCACCAACCCAAGTGTAACTAACCCAACAATTACCACCTCAGGTGTGACCAACCCAGTTGTTACCACTCCAGGAAGTACCACTCCAGGTAATAATTGCGATCCCAGCGAAGCCCCTGCCATTTGCGCAAAAGATGATTCAGAAGGAGTTCTGGTAGCACACGAGAATTGTAACCAGTTCTATGTGTGTTCTGGAGGCAAACCAGTAGTATTAACATGTCCACCCAATCTTCTGTTCAACCCTGCTAAGGACCAATGTGACTGGCCAGACAACGTGGACTGTGGAGACAGAGTCATCCCTGACCCTGAATCCTCTGACAGTGGCAGCTCTGAGATTGGCCCACCAGGAGTTGTCCCCACGCGACCACCCGGCACGTGCAACTGTAATCCCGAGGAGGCACCTTCCATCTGCGCGGCTGATGATTCTAATGGTGTTCTAGTCGCTCATGAAAATTGTAACCAATTCTACACATGCGATCACGGGAAACCTGTCGTTCTCACTTGCTACGGAGACTTACTATACAATCCATACACTGAACAATGCGACTGGCCGGAAAACGTTGACTGTGGGGACAGAGTGATCCCAGACGGCAGCCTTACTACCCCAGGTGTGACCAACCCAGCAGTTACCACCCCAGCAGTTACCACCCCAGCAGTTACCACCCCAGCAGTTACCACCCCAGCAATTACCACCCCAGCAGTTACCACCCCAGCAGTTACCACCCCAGCAGTTACCGTTCCAGCAGTTACGACCCCAGCAGCTACCACTCCAGCAGTTACCTCCCCAGCTGTTACCGATACAACAGTTACGACCCCAGCAGCTACCACCCCAGCAGTTACCAAGCCACCAGTTACCACCCCAGAAAGTGACAGTGACAGCTCTGAGATTCGCCCACCAGGTGATGATATCTCCCCACAACCACCCAGTGATGACAGCGACGAAACGGAAGATTGTTCCGGAAACAGTGACGAAAACGGTACATGCAACTGTGACCCTGATCAAGCTCCTTCTATTTGCGCTGTAGACAATTCTGATGGTGTATTAATAGCTCATGAAAACTGTAATCAGTTTTACCAATGTGTTAACGGTAGGCCGGTTCCATTCAAATGCCCTTCAAACACTTTGTATAATCCTGTCTCACAAGTATGCGACTGGCCATTCAATGTTGATTGTGGTGATAGAATAATTCCAGACCCTGAAGATAACGTAAGCGAGAGTAAAGAAGACGAAAGCGAAGAAGAGGAAATCGTCGGACCGTGCAACTGCAACCCTGAAGAAGCTCCCGCAATTTGTGCAGTCGATGGCTCTACTGGTGTACAAATTGCTCATCCAAATTGCAACCAATTCTACGTTTGCGACCATGGCAGACCAGTGGCTTTTACTTGCAATGGATTCCTTTTATACAACCCCTATACACAAAGCTGTGACTGGCCAGCAAATGTTGAATGTGGTGACAGGGTAATACCAGAACCTGTAAGTGATGAGGACGATAGTGACTCGAACGAAGACAATATCAGCAACATTGTCAATGACGATCCCAGTCAAGCTCCAGCGATCTGCGCAGCCTATGGCTCAGAAGGAGTACTAGTAGCACATGAAAACTGCGACCAATATTACATTTGCTCTGGAGGTGTACCTGTAAGCCGACCATGTTCCGGAGGGCTTTTATACAATCCGAATAATGAACAGTGTGATTGGCCAAGTAATGTTATTTGCGGTGACAGAATTACCCCTGATGATTGCGCATGCAATTTCAGAAACGCGCCGGCTCTGTGCGCTAAACCAGGATCTGATGGAAAACTGATCGCCCACGAGAATTGTCACCAGTTTTATAGTTGCTCCCACTCAGTTCCCGTAGCGCAAACCTGCCCAGCCAGCTTACTCTATAACACAGACAACGAGATATGCGATTGGCCACAAAACGTTAAATGTAACAACAGAATACTATCACGCGCCTCTCTTAACAAACATTGGCAGTCACGCCTTACTCTTAGAGACTAATTTTGTATGTAGTAAGTTTGTACTAAAACTGTGTTGTTAATATTATATGAGATGTCAGTATTTATGTATAGTCTTTAGACTAGATATTTAAAATTTAACAGTATTGTTTTCTGTTTGCCTTGTCTTAATTTTGGATTTGGATCAAAAATATATTATTTAATTATGAGAAATAAATACATTGGTTTTATTGATAAAATTATACAGAATATAGTTATTGGTACGACGTAATCTAATTTAATTTAATCAACTGTTTTCGTTTGATGTTTTAGAACATTTCCCAACATCGAAAGCGTTGTTAAAATGTCACCTTCCAAGTGAATAGTAATATAGACCTCATCAATTAGCTATTTTAGAGAAAAAAAAATGAATACTCGAAAATTTTCAAAATAATAGATATTTCTCGAAAACCATGGATTTTTGCTTAGGCTTTATATGACGCTTAAATGTTACAAATAGGTCTCACTACGACGTCTCGCCGGAAATACGCCTAGTTCCCAGTAACTCTTTATAACATCAGACTTTTCAAAACCTTTGGGGTTAACAGAATCTACAGAATACGGCGTGGGTCTTGTTTTGTCAGCCGACATGTGTGCTGCTCAGTCGCTCGATGAGCTCATTTACATATAAATTAAATAACAGGGGGGAGCTTAACCCTCCCTGCCTTACACCGCATTCCATTTGATACTCATCCGACAGAGTACCGACCCATCTCACCCGATTTGTCTGGTGAGCATACCAGTACCGGAGAAGCGCTGTGTACTCCACCGGCACGATGAGATGTCAGTATTTATGTATAGTCTTTAGACTAGATATTTAAAATTTAACAGTATTGTTTTCTGTTTGCCTTGTCTTAATTTTGGATTTGGATCAAAAATATATTATTTAATTATGAGAAATAAATACATTGGTTTTATTGATAAAATTATACAGAATATAGTTATTGGTACGACGTAATCTAATTTAATTTAATCAACTGTTTTCGTTTGATGTTTTAGAACATTTCCCAACATCGAAAGCGTTGTTAAAATGTCACCTTCCAAGTGAATAGTAATATAGACCTCATCAATTAGCTATTTTAGAGAAAAAAAAATGAATACTCGAAAATTTTCAAAATAATAGATATTTCTCGAAAACCATGGATTTTTGCTTAGGCTTTATATGACGCTTAAATGTTACAAATAGGTCTCACTACGACGTCTCGCCGGAAATACGCCTAGTTCCCAGTAACTCTTTATAACATCAGACTTTTCATAACCTTTGGGGTTAACAGAATCTACAGAATACGGCGTGGGTCTTGTTTTGTCATGCGCCCCAAAATATGTTACCATTTTCTAATCTCTTATTGGGTACGATTAGAAAGTGGTGATAGATTTACAGTATAAATTATAGTTAGTAATATATTATTTCGTCAACTACTAATTGACCGACTTTATTGACTTTGACTAAGTATAAGATTTTCCCGGCTATTGCCGAAAATTATCTCCGTATTAATACGTTTTATTATTCCTATCACTATTATTAATCTTGACCTAACTAATAAATTTGTAGAGTGGGGAAATCCCGTTTTCATTTTTCATCCCAATCTCAAGGTCAAGAGGTTTTTTCTTGTTACTTTCACTTTGAGAGCTCAGAACTAATTATTTGTTTCTTATTTACATCTACCATTTCCTGCTAGATGCAAGAATGCATCATACACCAAATGGCTTCAGACACCTGTAAACAAAATGTTACAGGTATTAAAAGATAAAATTTTGGAAATTCTTGAATCAACTATAAAAAATCTGATATAATAAAATTTTGAACCTTTACGGTTTCAAACTAAATATGTATTTCCTAAATGAGTCTACCTACGAACTTGTTTGGGTTATTCGCGATATAAACTGGCCTGCAAAACAAAAAAAAAGGATTTGGCTGAAATAAATAAAATATCTTTATTTCAGACCTAAGCAGTCCATACGTAGTTAGTGGTTAGTAACAAACTGTGCTTAAATGCTTTGTTATTGTTGTTAGTACTTAATTCTATTTGACATAAACCTATACCTAATTCTACCCAGTGCCTTTGGATGGGGCAGTCCACTCTGCTAACAATCATTTTCAGGATGCCGTTCCGAGTGCTACGCAAACGTTGCAGTAGGGAAGCCGCTTTCTTACGCATGATGGCGTGAAAGCCATCCGTACGTGCTTCAGCAAACATTCCCGACGCACTGCAACGTCGCGGCAACCGCAACAGCATCCTGAAGGCATTGTTGTATTGCACGCGCAGGACGTTGTGGGCTCGGCCCGTATATGACACCCATAGGCCGCTCGTGTAGAAGGACAGACAGAACGCTGTAAATAAACTGACTTTGACGTCTGCCGTGCAGCGAGCAAACCTACGGGCGAGCATATTGCTCCTCACCGCCAACGCCCTGCGCTCGCGTTCTATGTTCCCATCATCACGTAGATCACTGGTGACAACATGACCCAAGTATTTAAATTGAGTTACCACATTCAGTTCAACGCTGTTGAGATATACTGGAGGTACACGACGGGGCTGTTGTTTAGGTGCCGTAAACACTAACACCTCACTTTTTGTTGAATTGTATTTAAGGCCGTGCACCTCCGCATACTCTCGCAGATCATGAGAAGCTTCCTCAGTCCACTCATCGAGGGACTGAGTAACACCATGTCGTCTGCGTAACTTATGTTATTGACACATATACCGTCTATATGACAGCCGACATGTGTGCTGCTCAGTCGCCCGATGAGCTCATTTACATATAAATTAAATAACAGGGGGGAGCTTAACCCCCCCTGCTTTACACCGCATTCCATTTGATACTCATCCGACAGAGTACCGACCTCACCCGATTTGTCTGGTGAGCATACCAGTACCGGAGAAGCGCTGTGTACTCCACCGGTACACCCGTGCCCCTCAACTTGTCCCATAGCACATCATGGAGACAAGGTCGAAAGCTTTCGACAGGTCAAGGAAACACGCATATACCGGCGTCCTCCTCATGGTGTAGTACTTGACGGTGTGCTTCAGGCCGAGAATAGCACTCTCGGTGGACACGCCCGCCCTGAATCCGAACTGGGCGTCGTGCACTTTAACATGTTCTGAGAGGCAGCCCTTTATCAGACCGTCAAGCACCTTAGCCATGGTGGTAGCTAGTGAGATGGGTCGATAGTTGTTCATATCGGATGTGTCACCAGTTTTGTTTTTAACTATAGGGACCACAATCGTCCGCATAAGTGGTTCCGGTAAATAGGAATGACCAAGGCACAAAGTGAAAAACAGTGACGAAACTCTAGCAGATGGACTCCCGCATGTTTAAGATGTTCGACACTGATACCATCGTGACCCGGCGACTTCCTACGCTGCATCCTGGAAATAATTGAAGCCACACTCTTGGCAGGTATTTTCGCGTTCCGCTCAGTCTCAATGGTCTCAGCTCCGTTCACTCCATGAGACGCCGAGCCCAAGAGTGACCGCACAGAAAAGTGGTCCCTAAAACCATCCGCAATATTCTTACGGTCAGTAAACCCACCGACGCTCACCGGGAGACCCGGTCTCACATTCATGTTATTCGTGTCTTCCAAAAACGCAGAAAGTCTTTGTTCGCGTGGTTGAAAGCAAGGAGATTCATTTTAAGCTGGTCCTGCCTGTTCTGACACCACTTGAGTTTAGCCTTAAAATGTCTCCTTGCTTCCGCCATATCATGAAAAATAGGACCATTGGCTGGGCGACCAGCCATTGTCCACACCTGGAATCTAAGCCGGGCCTCGCGGTGAGCGCCTGCGACATGTTTGTTCCACCCCGTGACATAGCCACCCTTCCTTCGACATTTTATCCCATAAGTCTGTACGGCTGCCCGTTCCAGTATATTCACAATATCAGAGTACATTTTGTCAAGAGCTGAACAATGTTCTTTGCGTCTACAAAACTTATGACAACAATCACTCAGCTCCCGAGGAATATCAATAAGTCTCAGCTTAGAGTGACAGAGGTCGTGGTACTCGCTTATCTGCTCAGACGTCCTCTCACCCCACACAGCACGATTAACATGATTATTACTTTCTACAATTTTACAATTAATTTTTAACAAGTCGCATTCAATCACAATCGGGAAATGGTCGGACCAATACATGTCATACAGTACTGTGACACTAGTGACTGATTGCTGGGCAGATTTAGTGGCGATGCGGTGGTCCAACCATCTGTTACAGCCATGTGATTCACTTGTGAAAGTGTAGGTATCACTGTCACACCTTTCCACATCTACACAGACCCAGCTCTGATATGAACAAAAATTTATCAGTTCGTTATAAAACAACTCATTCGGATGTGCATTAGTAAAAAGCCTCAATTCCAGTCCAGTCCAGAAGGTACGAAGAGACTGGAAACCATCTGAGGAGACCTTGTAATGGCAGACCCAGTTGCACTTGTGCCCGAGAAGACCGTTATATTGTTTCCACTGTGTTGAGAAATCACCACCTTAATGCAGTTGAAGTCCAGCAACAGCTTCTTCAGACCCGAAGGGACTACATTAGTGACAGTACAGTGAGAAGACTTGCTGAAGCACATCTGAAACCCCGAAGATCTACGAGTGGCCCCAAACTCGAGAGAGAGCATCGATTAGCAAGACTGCGATACGCCCGTGAACACATAACACAGTGGGATGAAGAAAAGTGGCCAAGAATTTTGTTCACAGATGAGTCTCGATTCTCACTGTACACTTCTGATGGAAGGCGAAGTGTCTACAGGCGGCCTGGAGAGAGTCCAGTATGGTGGAGGCAGTGTACATGTATGGGCTGGCATATCTTCAGCAGGTCGCAGAAGAGTTAGTGGCCATAGAAAATGGCACTCTGACTGGGAAAAGATATGCCCAAGAGATTCTCAACGAGTATGCAGGGCCGTATTTAGCAAATATGGGTGATGGTTCGATGCTGATGCATGATAATGCCCGGCCACATACGGCTCAGGTGGTGCAAGAGTATATTCAGGAGGTTGGTATCAGCGTCAGACCTTTTGTACAATTATTTACTATATTTGACGATACGGGAAGCACAAATGAGTCTACTAATGTTGCGCCTTTGGTTTTTGCTTTTATATGTGACAAAAAGCGATCCACTTATTTTGCGTTATTTGAAATGCTAAGATCACAGTTAAATTGGGATCCAAAAATATTACATTGTGACTTTGAAATGTCTATTCTGGACAGCATTAAAGAGTTTTGTCCGACAGTTAAAATTGTAGGCTGTTATTATCATTGGTCACAATGTATTTGGAGAAAAGCAAAAAAATTTGGTATCTCAAAAACTAAATCAAAAAGATTCAAAAGAATAGAAATAGAATAGATTAGAATAGATCTTTATTTGCACAGAAAGTAGGTACAGGTTACAGATGTTCAGTTTAAAATGATCCTTATACTAACTATCTTAACTAAGGCATGCAAACAGTTTTAGCTATAATAATAAAGACTAATTAATAATTATAATATTATCACATTCAATTAAATAAATAAGTTTACCATGTCAAGATGAAATTCAGTACATAATTTGAAATAGGCTTCACAATACATAATGTCAAGATTAATAAAATGGGATTATAAATTGGTCAAGTTCAGGGTCAATACAGTTAAATTGAAAATATAAATGATTTAATACAAGTCAGGAATACAGAGATGTCATAATTATCAATTTAAATTCTTATCGGTCAGAAATTCGCCAATTGAGTAATAATATTTATTAATTAATAAATCTGTCAATTTCTTTTTGAACAAAAAATAAAAATGTCAAATGTCTCATTTTTTATTACCTACATCTGGTATTTTGTTAAAAATAATCGGACCCATACATTTAATACTTTTCTTTAAAAGGGCGGTATCGGAACCCCTGACATTTAGCAAATTTTTATACTGTCTCCTGGTTGGCCGGTTTCTGTTTTCGGACACTTTATCAAAAAGATGCATATTTGACTTAACAAAAACAGCCACCTCAAAAATATAAAGTGATGGAAATGTTAATAATTTTAGGGACTTAAATACAGGTACGCAGCTATCTGTTACTATTAAATTGCACATAGCCCTTATACAGCGTTTTTGAGCCTTGAACACCTGTACCCTCAGACTACAATTTCCTAAAATATTATGCCGAATCTCAAAATCGACGCGACTAACCCGTGGTATGCTATTAATCTTGTGGCCATATTTACTTTTTTAGATAGGTTAAAGAATACATACGCAGCTACACTAAGTTTTTTGCATACTTCTTCTACTTGTGGTTTCCAAGTTAATTGGCTATATCTATCATAATGCCAAGGAATTTAGCAACTAGTACTTGGTCAACTTTATGTCCATTATAGTGTAAATGTAAGACTTCTGGTGGAATCCGTTGATAAAAATGCATTACATTAATCTTTGGTATATTAATCATTAAATTATTTTGGTCAAGCCAGCGTATAATGTTTAACGTTTCATTTATGTCATGTTCGTATGTTTTTTTGTCAATACATTTAATCAAGGCAGTACTATCGTCAGCGAATAAAACCATAGGATGTTCAATGTGGCGAGGCAAATCATTAATATATAGCAAAAATAATAAAGGGCCCAGCACACTGCCCTGTGGTACGCCATACCTAATAATTCTTGCCATAGATAAATATTTTTCTTCGTGCTTACTTTTTAGACATATTCTAGATATTTCTGTGTGCTGCTTACGATTGATAAGATATGATTTTAAGAGATTAAGTACATTTCCTCTGATGCCTATGATATGTAGCTTTTTTGTAAGAATTTCATGGTCAACACAATCAAATGCCCTCGTCATGTCCGTGAAAATTGCGCAAACTGGTACTTTTTTTATCCACATTTTGCATTATGACATTTATTAAATCGTAAACCGCCGTATTTATACCTTGATTTTTTCTGAAACCCTTTTGTTCCGCACTTAAAACATTATATTTGGATAGGAAGTTATTAACAGAGTTATACTTTATTTTTTCTATAACCTTAGAAAAAATGGGTATTAAAGCAATTGGTCTATAATTTGCTAGATCTTCTTTATTGTTTTTTTTTTAAAGTGTACTTCACTACAACTGTTTTTAAACTATTCGGAAATACTCCAGTACTGATACATAAGTTAAGTATATGACACAGATGCAAGGCGATGTCGCCTGATACGAATTTTACAACCTTTGTTGATATACCATCATATCCAGTGCTACTTTTATTTTTTAATGATTGTATCGCTCTCATAATGTCTTGCGGTACTACTGGATGCATAAACATTGAGTTAGGGTTACTTGTCAAATTCGTAGTGTCCGGTGATTTCGTCATTTTATTTTGTGTCTGGTTAATAAAATAGTTGTTAAAAGCGTTTGCAATGTCTGTCGGATTAGTAATGGTAGTATTTTGAACTTTAATTTGGGAAATAGGCTCAGTGATTCGGGTTTTATTATCTATAACCTGCCATGATGCTTTCGATTTATTGCTTGAGGTGTTAATGAAATAATTATTTTGTGCTCTTTGCGTTAATTTAATAATTTTCCGAAACCTGCGAGAGTAATTTCTGAAGTTATTTTTATTACAATTCGATGGTTCGTGCCTGTATTTCCATAGTAAGTGTCTTTGGTTTCTACTACACACTCGGATACCATTTGAAACCCATTTAATATTCTTGTTAGGCTTAACTGTTATTAATTTGTAAGGAAAGCAAAGATCGTATAGCATGCGAAAATGCTCTATAAAATAATCGTATGCTTCATTTGAATTTTCGGTTTGGTAGATTTCAGAGCTATTAGCTATTATTATTGTTGGTAGATTTTAGAACTATTCCATCATGCTCAGTTTTTCCACTCTTGCAGAGTGATAAATTTGTAGAAGGCTGGGATTACATAAAAGAAGAAAGCGATGTTGAAGTTGTGACTGTTATTACCCTAGGCTGATAAAATTTTCGTGTTTCCTAATTATGTGGAAATGACAGGAAAATGGGTCGGTTCCCCTTTCGGGGAAGAACAGTAATTTCTTCAAATGACCGCCAGAAGACAACCCAACATCACAGCGATGCAACTAGTACAAAGGCTCCAGGAGGACCACCAGCTGCAGGTAAGCGACCAAACCGTGCGAAGGAGGTTGCATGAAGTTGGTCTTCATGCTCGAAGACCGCTACATGTTCCAGCATTGCGACGTGGCAATCGCGGTCGGTGGCTTTCGTGGGCTCGGGAGCATTTACCATGGAGTGACGAACGATGGTCTTTGATGCTGTTCACCGATGAGTCCCGGTTTGGGTTTCATCCGGATTCACGAAGAACACGCGTTTGAAGAACTCCAGGGAGAGTTAGCCGTCTATGGCACCCTCAGGAGGTCCACTTATACAAAGGCGGGACAATCATGGTGTAGGCAGTAATTCGTCTTGGCGGACGAACCCAGCTCGTTTGGATCCAAGGCAGCATGACTGCACAAAAATACCACAAGGAGGTAGTAGAGCCTGTTATTGTCCCACACAGAATCCAAATGGGCCAGGAATTTCTACTCATGCACGATAATGCTCCTTCCCATACGACGCGGCTCGTGTCGGAAGCTCTCCGAGACCACGATATTCAAGTTTTGAATTGGCCTGCACAGTCGCCCGACTTAAATCCTATCGAGCATGCCTGGGACATGTTACAACGAAAAGCTTTGAGAGATTTCCCGCCAAATTTGACGACGGAACAACAACTTTACGAACACTTGCAAAAAATATGGCACCTCATACCGCAGCAAGACATTGACAATTTAATTTTAAGTATGAAGAATCGATGTCGATGCGTAATTAATGTAAGAGGTGGCAACACTGATTATTAATAATTAGATATTATAAAAAAAAAAACAATTTTAATTAAAATTAATAATTTTATAATAAGAAATGAAGTTTTTTTTATCATACTAATTTTCTACGGCGAATAAAAAAATTAAC
Organism: Apamea monoglypha; assembly: GCA_911387795.2. Lineage (NCBI taxonomy): Eukaryota > Metazoa > Arthropoda > Insecta > Lepidoptera > Noctuidae > Apamea > Apamea monoglypha. The sequence goes on from OU426930.1 coordinate 5,061,996, forward strand.
ATTTATATTTAAATAAATAAAAAATCACGTAATGTTTTTTATTTTGAATTAAAGACCTTAAAATGCGTAACCCTTTTTAAAATTAGATGGTTATGATGTCATGGGTCTCTGGTCTTTTGCTCATATAATTTGTACAGGAACTCTACAAAGTCAGTGCCTGCCGAAAAAATTACAGCAAATTAATGATATAAATAATTATGTATATAAGTCTGTATTAAACTAAGTTCATCGTAACTTTTGTTGTCATTAGTTTTGTCTCATAATCTTTATTTCGGTAAGTTCTATGATTTACCCATACTATATATGGGTAAATCATAGAACTTACCGAAGCAGATTGGGCATAAACCCAATTTCACTTCCGATGTTAGAATACTTGAATAATACAGATTATAGAAAGGTATTAGAATAACACTAGGTACTTGGAGCGATTTATCGATTTAATTAATAGTATCTAATTAATTAATGTAAAGTATAAGTTTTCTACTTAAGGTATGAGCTTATACTTACCTGGCATAGGGGACACCGTGATCAAGAAGGCGGTTCCCCCAGGGCGAGGCCTTCCCATTGCACTGCGGTTGGGTTGAGCCCTGCGATTATCCCTAATGTGGATAACTCGGATGCGTTATTTTTGGTATTGGGCGCGAACGCAGTCCGCGTTCGCGCCGTTCCCCTATTTCAGTGGGATTGTCCGAAAGGGTTACCGCTACCCCGGAACATAAAGGGCAAAGGAGGGAACATATGGGTGGGTTTTAGTCAGTAAGAGTCTGACAGTCCCTTCCGCTCCACCCAGAGCGGGAGGGGTGATTTGATGATTTCCCATTCGAAAAAAAAAGGTATGAGCTTATACAATAGCGCATTTTCTCGAGCATTCCCATGTAATGTAACGTTCTTACGAATGATACAATAGACGCAAAAGCTCAGTTTCCAAATGCGTTTCCATGTGTAACGCTCGCTAATATTTATTTCTACCTTGCATTCATTGCTGAAATATCCGACCTACAGGTACCGCTCGTACCTTTGCTCGATAAAATGTTTTTAAAATCAGGATGTAACAAAACATCAAACGTCGTGTTCGAAGTGCGGTTTCATACAATACCATAATAATAAATGCTCAAGACAGCCTATGAGAGTAAATAAAATAGGTGCTATACCGCGAGAAATTGCCACTTTCTTAAAACTGGAAGAGCCTCAGCTATACACGGGTCACTGCTTTCGGAGAACTTCGGCAACGCTCTTGGCTGATTCCGGAGCCGATCTCACCACTTTAAAACGTCACGGCGGGTGGAAGTCCAATACGGTTGCTGAAGGCTATATTGAAGACTCAATAGAAAATAAGTCGAAAATCTGTAAGCGTATAGTGGAAACAATAAGTCTGAATTCGACCTCGGATCCTTGGTCTCACCCACGCCCATCCACTTCCAACGACGCACAGTGTACTTATACAGAAAGCCGATCAGAGTCACCAACGTTCACCATTGTTCCTTCTCAATCCGCCACCGAAACAGAAACCTTAACCCCAGATAATCAAACTCAACTCAATGCAACTATAACGTTGCCAAATAAATCTGTTACTTTTAATTTGCAGAATTGCAGTAATTTTACTTTTAACTTTTAAAATGTTCCATTTTATAGAATTGGTATCTACCTACAATGTTAATTATTTTGATTCACAATAAATAGTTATTTCAATCTATTCCTGTTTATTATTTTATCTCCTAAAGTGTTCTCGCTGCTGAAGTGAAAAGTTATGTGTGTTACACGAGAGCAAAGTTTTTTTGCATCTCGTGCCTTTGAATCCCTCGCCACACTCAGGATTCAAAATCAGCACTCGCAGAAAAAAACTACTTTGCTCTCTTGTTGCACAAATAACTATTTCCTTACCGTACAGTGTTTCAATAGCTGTTGTTTTGTTCACACTAAAATTCAGTGCAGGTACAAACCTCGTTCTTATTAATGTGGCCTAGGCCACACTGGGGACACTTGTGAAAGAAAGAAAGAAAGAAAGAAACTGCATCTTGCTGCATTTGCTCTGATACTTTCACTATGCTATTAATACGTCTTGCCTAGAATTTTTTAGGCAAAATATAATTATAACATACATGGCACAAAGTTCATTATCCTATGTTGAATTGGCAAAAGTATATCCCCCAGTAACGAAATCATATGCACACTTTTATCTTCTCCTTCCAAAAATTTTGCAGAATCTCCATTAATATCTTCACATAATAGAATGCCTTCTTCAAGTAGCTATAAAAATACTGTCTTTCTTAAACCACGCTCCCCTCCCAAATCTGTACAAGAATGGCTCACAGTGCCATTAATAAAGATTTGAATATTCCCCAACCATCATATGGTGCATTTTCTAATAATCATAATAAAATTGTTTACGCAATTTTTGCCGTAAACAATTTTCTATCTGCAGTATGAAGCATCATAAGAATGTTTAACTCGGGAGCTGCCACACGTCGTTCAGATCCCAATCAGTACCAACGCGCAAACGAGCTTTCTATCTGTTCTCCAAACTTAGGGCCGATTATTTCAAACGGTTGATTAACGTAACATACGTACGTCAAATAATAACGATTACCACTCGTTATTATTACTTAAATTTGACCATAATTTACACACACACACACACACACACATTACACACACACACACACACACACATTCACACATATTTGTTTTTGTATACGTTTTGTCTTTTACTTCTTATTATTTTATTTTTTTTATTAATATGTGGACAATGTTGTGGGTTACATGTTTATAATCTTAAGATAAGTATTTATTGTATAACTTGCATGTAACTGTTTTTTGTCCCTAATGAATAAATAAATAAATAAATAAATAATTTTGTAATTGTAATTTGAAACAACACTTTTTTTAGTTTGACGATAGTTAGCGCCATTTTTATCGTATACGCGTGCGTCCAGTGGACGTGAAGCCCGTGACCCGCCCTTAGCCTCGTCATTAACTTGGCATAATCTAACCTCTAATTATGTTAGTAACCATATTCCAATAGTTATTTCTTAGCCTCTTTCCAAACCAAATGCACAATTAAGAAGATCAAACTTAAAACATAAACTACGCAATAGAAATAATAATGATTGGGACAAAAGAAACATTGTGAACAGAAACTTTGCTCCTTGTCTGTTATTTCTGATGGCAATAAAAATAGTTGTGATGAAGCTTCAGCACTCTTATTCGCAGCAGCAGATGGAATTTTTCCTGTAAAAAATAACAATATTAGTACAATTCCTTCGCCTCCGTGGTGGGACTCGAGTGAGTGAGTGAGTGCACAGAATTGATTAACAAACGTAAAAAGGCTGAATACAATTATAACCTTGATATGTCTTATATTAATTTTAATAACTTTGCAGGCACCCCAAGAAAGTTCCACCGCAACCTAATTATTTAGTGGGAAAGTGAAACCGGACAAGATACTTTTCATGTAAGAATAATCCTTTATTTTCATATCCATAAGTATTTGTAGATCCAGAATACTTAAATAGTAATGGACTAGTTTTATCTTTCCACTAATTATAAGCTTCCTACTTATGTACAGTTCCAACATGGGTGAACATGGTGAACAGGTGAAATAGAGAACTACAGTCCTCTCACAGTTATTTTGAATCACAGTGAAGATCACTGTGATTTTGACAGTGATGCAAAATCTAATCTACTTTCTTTACAATAAGATTGCTTTTGGGTTGCTGCTGTCAGAGGTAAAATAATTGTGAAAGGACTGTGACTTAAAAATGTACTAGATGTACCGCAGTGGCGTGCATTGCATAAAGGCATATAAGCAGTGCCTACCTTGACAAATCACCATAAGCTGGTCAATTACATTTCAGTGTGTGTGTCCCACGTTAAGAAACTCACTAAATTACCATACCTATCAAAAAACAAAACCTTCATACAAACACGCGCGGCAGTAGGCAGTCGCCAGACGGCCTACTCGGCTCCCGTACTATTCGCACATTGTCATTGGTCTTTCCTCGTTCAAGTTAATACGACGAAATTAAAAATACGTACGTCTCACGCGTATTACTATGACGTTCGACCTTCGCAATTTATCACCCTTAGGTATGCCTACTCAAGTAACCAACCGAGCATGAATGTTAAAATTAAAATTAATACTTCGTAATTTGACCGTGCGAAGGAAGAAAGGGATGTATAATAAGGTCGCCGATAGTAAGGTAAAAATTAAAATCCAAGATGGCGGCCTGCAATAAATTTCGAATTTTTCGTCATGGGTGTCGTTTTCAAGGGTGCTGGAGCCGATTGTAAAGTCAAAATGAAAATTCAAGATGGCGGCTGTATTTTTTTTTTTCGTAGTTGTTGTCATTTTTATGGATTTCAAGGTTTTACAGTCGCCATCTTGGATTTTCATTTTGAAGTTGGTTCCTGCTGGGGGTCCCCCGACCACACGTTTTTTTTATACCCTGTAAATCTGTGTAAAAAAAAGCGAAAATAAAAATCTTTTTACTTAAAGTGCCTACCTGTTCTAAAAACCAATGCTGATGACGTTGCACTGATGTACCGTTTTTTTGTTTTAATTTTCAGTCTTCATTTGAGCTTTTGCATAAGCAGTGCCGCCTTCCACGAAGGCGACGTCCACATGACTGGCGGTTACAGCGTTTGGCACCTTACAACCTACTAAAGTTTAGATAAAGGAAGGCCTTTATCCAAACTTTTGTAGGTTGTAAGTACGAGTAAGTAAATCAGAGCTCGATTACCAGTTAAGTTTTAATCATTTTCTGACTGACAACTTAGAGTTCCACCATATATTTAAGGATGCTGCCAAGCGTTCTCCGACGAGTTATGTTGGGATAGGGACTTACCATTCTCAATACAATATCGTTCAATGAATACAGCTGCCTCCGGAAACGTCTATTTTCTTTTTTATTTCTATCTCTTTCGGTATTTTAAACTCCACTCATGTTTTAATGCCCAAAAAATCTATATTTTTTTACTGATTCTCAAAGTGTTCTTCTAGCCATCAATAAATCCCCTCATTCGGTTTAGGAGTGCTCAAATTATGTCTGTATGTGTAGTGTATCAATCATGAATCGACTATTAGGCATTACGTATATTTAAGAACAGTGGTTGAAGGAGAGTAGTAGACTGAGGGGCAATCCTCGTAATTTTAAGAACGTGTACAGTCTGATCTCAGTCTCAATCTGTCAAAAATACCTCTAATTTCTCTACATTTTGACAAGTTTTTGACATTTGTTTGTCGCTGAGATGACACTGCGACTAGATTTTGAACGTTTTAAATTATACGAGAATTTGCCTTCTCGTAGCCCGTCGTTTGTCTCTGGGATGACAACACACTTATATTACCTCTGGACGATAAGTGTCCAGAGGTAATATAAGTAGGTAGGAAAGATTTGCCGCCTAATTGATTATCACACTGTAACATAAAAAATATGATGTGCAGTGTTTTTTTTTTCTCTTGCGACACATTAAATTGTCTTCAAAAGCAACTGCCCTCTGAAGCTTCCAACTTATTGGACCTGACCTAGCTTAAATATAATAAGATACATTCATGAAAATTAAACCTTTGTGGATTTCATTGATCATCTAGCCAAGTATGGTGATGTGAATTGAAAAATTCATAACATAGAATAGAATAGAATAGAATAGAATATCATTTATTTGCAAATATGGGTTATACATAAGTAGGTAGTAGTAGGTTTTCATCAGAGTTCTGCCATATTTCACCATTCGGCATGCAAATATTATTTATATCAGCTAACTAATGTCAATGTAATGTCAATCACCTACGGCGTAGCGTCGTCGTAGCCTCGTAGCAGACCAACGGTAACGTGCGCTAGTGTTTAGTAACAATGACTTTATCCCATCAAGCTGAAGTTGATGTTAAGAGCGTTCCCCGCGTGGGCTGGCAACGTCGTATTTCTAGTGGTTTTTTTTTTATTTTATTAAACCAAAGCACTATTATTTACAGCCAAGTACTAGATCGTTGTTTTTTTGCGATGTATCGCTAGCCATCCACTTGCGCGTCAGGTATGTTTGCAGACGCGCAAGTGGATGACATTCAAGCGATACATCGCAAAAGAATTGCGTCTCTGATGCGCCGCATACGGGGCAGCCTCAACAGCTTCCTGCAGCTTATTGCAGGTAGAATGGATGTGGATTGCTCCTTCGTAGAGCATTGGACAAAACTACGTAAACGAGTAGTGCGGTCCTGATCCAATGTTTCTATTGTTGTGTCTATGTATATCATGTACATATGTTCTATGTTACGGGTTTGGTTTCCGCACTTAGTCCTTCAAGTGGACCATGGTGCGTGTATGTATTCGTCTTATTATATTATTTAAAAATAAAATATGTATATGGATGATTATAATTATTGTAATTTGTCTGAAATAAATTAATTGAATTGAGTTGGTATATAATAAAAGTATTTAATCGTAATAATTACCTACTGCAAATAGAAAATAATTGATAACATATCAATTTTTATGAGTAAACACCAAAATAACTGTAAAAAAATAGTAGTTTGGTATAAATTTAATAAAATGATCACGAAAAGTCACTAGAAATGCGACGTTGCCAGCCCGCGAGTGATAAACGCTCTGAATGTATTATACTACATTACGATTACTTCTAAATTATATTGTTTCCTCTTTACTCAGATATGGGTTCCTCCTCTGAGGAAACACCACGAGTGTTAATGAAGCCTTTCTAGCGCAGAAAAAATGCCTAAATGTAATCTCCGGTATCTGCAGTATCACTTACTTAAAAAAATTAAACTCAATGCAAGCTGGAGCCGAAGTTCCTTAACGGAGCTTGCGGTAGGAGTAAACTAGTAGAAATCGTCACGTAACTAAAAAGTTTTATACCCCCTCCATGCGATAGAAAAATGCAGAGAGAGAGAGGTAATTTTCATGGTTTTCGATGGTACTGAAGCCGATAGTGAGGTCAAACTTAAAATCCAAGATGGCGGCGAATTTTTCGTCATTTTGAAGTTTTCGCAGCCGCCCTCTTAGATTTTTATTTTGAAGTTTCTGCCGGGGGTCCCCCGACCCCACACGTGTTTTTTATAGTATGCTACTTGGATTCAAAATAATTCATCACCTGCCTAGCCTTTTCCCAAGTATAATGGAGTCGGCTTCCAATCTAGCCGGATAAGATTCAAGTTCTAGAAGTTATGTCTAAAAATTAAAAAAAAAAAAAAAAAATCGCTTTTAGATTCGTTCCCAGAAGTTCTCAGAAAAATTACATTATTTTTTTTTAATTCAGCGTCTAGCAAATACTGCTGGATATATTTTGTGAAAATTATGCATACCTACTCTAAGTCTGGTCAGCCTGTAGTCTATAAATTATCACGCTATTTGCTATGGGCGATGAGCAATATTGCAATTTATTCTTTCGTTCGTAATTTGTTTGTATTCTAAAAAGACGAACCAAAATAAACGCTATTTATTATTTATTTATTTCAGGCGACGCAGGCACATAGATAATACCTTAACCTAAACATACATATTTTTATTTTAAAATAGTCTTATTATAGCTTCCTACACTAGCTTGTTATACCTATAAGGAGCGAGGCAGTCAATCATGACTTGTATATGCCATCCTGCATAGGATGGATTTTTGAGATGGGGCAATAAGGGCAGATACCTTAACCGTTGTCCCTACAAGAAAACGGTCTTAGGTGACTGTCCTTAACTTTTGGAAACATTTTGATCTGCATTTACAGATTTTGAAAAAAATGTACACTCAGCAAGAAAATGGGCAATCTTCACATAAGAAAATGTGGAGGCCAATGTTTTGTTTCTTATAAGAATGAAAAAACTATAGAACCAACTGAGGTTTGAGTACTAGGAAAGCCTCGAAATCGCTAAAAACTCCCCATCAGTTTCGAAGGAAATGAAACTGAGATGAGAGAGAACATAATTATATACCAGTGTATGACAACAGTCGAATTATTCCTTCACTTCACTGCTGCACTGGGCTGAATAGGAAACGAATATAGCAGATAGTTACGGATCTTTTAAATGATTATCATCCCGCTATGACATAATATAAGAACGGCTATTTTAGTCATCTTTCAACAAAATAGCTAAGCTGTTCGACGACTGCTTTGTAAACCTATGTACAATTCCCAACAATTGATATTTTTTTTACATTTTGTTATACTATTATATTATGATAGTTCGTAAAACGTTCACAGAAAAACATACAGTTAGGGTCTCTTCTGTAATCTTTAGTAATTATAAAAATAAATATATATCTTCTATATTGTAGCGGTATCTACAACGCCACATGCGAACAACGCGTCATACTGACGTCACGCAAATCCTGCATCTCGCAAGCAGAGTTTACCGCGCAATTAGCATAGATACAATTTCCCAACATCAATCGTTGGGCAATTGCCCGCCAGACACAACACCCGTCTGGTTGGAGGATCCTCCCTTTTCTATGAAGGATGAGTGAACTTTACACCCTGTTCTTCATACCTTCTAAAGTGGTGACCCCGAACATGAACGTCAGCGCAGCCTTCGTGCACATACTTCAGCGTGACGTCATCATCACTCCCGCAAGCTTTAGAGCGGCGAGTCACCCAGCCAGCCAGCACCCACGGTTTCAACGGGTATCCTGACCACCAGCATGCAGCGTCCGCGCATACCTGGTCATCACCCTCAGCCTCATCAGCAACCTCGGCACAGCACACTGCACTTTCGGCCGGTAAACAAGAGGAGCTTCCTCTCCTGGTCGACGCAGCAGCCAGCCTCAACCCGGCGCTGTACGACATCCGACGCACTGGAGTATAACGCAGCGTCACCCCGACTCACTGGGGATATCTCCGCAGACACTTCCGACTCACCGTAAACTATGCGGCAACCGGTTCCGACTCACTGGAACCTCAGCTGGCCTGGCAAGCATCGCAAGATACAAGACTCAGCCGACTATCGACCTCCGGTCTCCGGAGGGGAGTGATGTAGAGGTATCTACAACGCCACATGCGAACAACGCGTCATACTGACGTCACGCAAATCCTGCATCTCGCAAGCAGAGTTTACCGCCTAATTAGCATAGATACAATTTCCCAACATCAATCGTTGGGCAATTGCCCGCCAGACACAACACCCGTCTGGTTGGAGGATCCTCCCTTTTCTATGAAGGATGAGTGAACTTTACACCCTGTTCTTCATACCTTCTAAAATATAATTAAAAATTAATATGAACTATGAATGTGAACTATGTGGGTCATTTTATTTATATTATTTTGTATTTTTCTCTCTGTTCTGTTAGTTTTTGTCACGGTCTGGCAGTTTGAGTAATCAATGTGGCCTACCTAAATGTCATTTCTTTGGTATTGTTCGTCGAATCGTTGAGCTCCTTAAGTTTTGAGTTGATTTCTGACAAATGCGTGCACTGACTGGACTTTTTCACTTTCCTCAAAAGACCATCTCAGACATCGATCTACATGGTCTTCATATGATCTGACCAAGATTATGTCTGGACTTTAAAAGAGACTGTGAACTCTGAGTTTGTTTCGGCCTTTCTTCTCAGACTAGTCAGATAGGAAACGCCGACCTTAGCTAGTTTTAAAATACGATTGACGTGTAAAAGTGTTTGTACAAAGTACAAACCTACTTACAAAATAAAATCATTTATCGTTTATTCGTCTGACCATTTACCGCTAGTTATAACTTATAATCTCGATGTTGTTAGGCAGAAAACGATTGGGAAAAACACTGTTTGTAATAAAATACAATGGGGAGAGAGGAATGCAGACCAATATATCGCCTATGAAAATATGTGTAATTCACAATTAAAACATATTGACTTATCAGTAGACTTACAAAATTGCTGTGGCAAATATTGTAGTGATCATTGTCATAAAGAGATAATAAATAATTTATACAGTGATATTGTGGAAATTTTATGTTCGTGTGCTACTACCACGTATGAAAGCTGTCATTATAAGCGAAAACCCCTGGCCGGGTGGAACAAGCATGTGAGCGAGGCTCACAGAAATGCCAGGTTGGAGTTCAATACATGGTGTGGGTATGGTCAACCATCCGTTGGTCCCATTTTTGACGCCATGATGATGGCACGGAAGATCTTCAAGGGAAAGCTTAAGTGGTGCCAAAAACACCAGGATCAAATTAAAATGGATTTATTAGCCAAACACCATGCTAATTCAAATTTTTAAAGGTTTTTGGAAAGCCACTAATAGATTGAATCCTAAGCCTGGCGTTCCTGTGAGCGTCGACGGGGTTTCCTGCCCTAGGGATATAGCTGAATTGTTCAAAAACCAATTCGCTCTTAAATCGACACTGGGGCCGCCGTGCGGGGTGTTCAGTGCTGGCCCTGAGTGTGCGGAGGTGGCCACTGTAATTCTTGCAAAGCAGATCAGGCACATATTGAAGAAAATGACAAGAGGCAAATCCCCTGGGCATGACGGACTCAGTATTGAGCACCTGCAGCATGCTGGTTTCCACTTACCTTGGGTGCTGGCACTTTTATTTAATCTGTGTTTGTGTCATTCACATCTACCGCCTGATCTAGTGCGAACTCTGGTGGTTCCGGTGGTCAAAAGCAAGACAGGAGACTTGTCGGACAAGTCAAACTACAGGCCTATTTCACTCGCCACCGTCATAGCCAAGGTCCTTGACAGCATGCTTAACTCACATCTAAATAAGCATGTGCAGCTCTGTGATGCTCAGTTTGGATTCCGGCCTAGGCTGTCAACGGAGACGGCTATTGTTAGTTTAAAGCACGCTGTCAGGTATTACACGGATAGAACTACACCTGTTTATGCGGTTTTCCTTGACTTGTCCAGGGCCTTTGACCTTGTTCCATACGATCTTCTTTGGCAAAAGCTAGAAGAAACAACGCTGCCGCCAGAGTTCGTATTACTCCTCAAGCACTGGTACCTGAACCGAGAGACTCAGGTGCGGGGGCGGGAAAGCTGTCGGAGCCATGCCGGCCGGAGTGCGGGGTGAGACAGGGGGGCCTGTGCTCGCCTTTGCTCTTCGGTCTGTATATTAATGCACTGATTGAGCGACTCAACAGCACACGTGTCGGCTGCTACGTGGATGGAGTTTGTTTTACTAACATTAGCTACCCGGACGACATGGTACTGCTGGCTCCCTCGGTCGGTGCTCTCCGAAAGCTACTCAATGTGTGTGAGTCGTGCGCTGCGACTCATGGGTTAATTTATAATAGTAATAAGACAGAATTTATAGTCTTCGGGTCTGGCACCAGGTGTCCCACTGCGGTTCCTCCTCTTCTAATTAAAGGTCACCCGATTAACAGGGTACATTCAAATACCTGGGCCATCTGGTTACTGATGACCTGAAAGATGATATGGATCTAGAGAGGGAGCGCAGAGCATTGTCAGTTAGGGCGAATATGCTGGCCTGAAGATTTTCTCGATGTACAGATGCACTTAAAATAACCCTATTTAAGGCATACTGTACTGCCGATCGATTCTGTAAAAATCTCACCGTGAAAACTCAAGTGAAGTGAGCTTGATGAGAGCTATCAGTAGTGTCAATCCCTAGCATTAGTTGAAATGACAGCTCACTTCACACTCACTTCGCCTAAGTTTTCACGGTGAGATGGTTACAGAATCGCACTGCAGCACTGTACTCGGGAGCTCTGTGGTTCACATATACCCAAAAGGCTTACAATGCTCTGCGTATCCAATATAATAACGCATTCAGGGTATTGTTGCGGTTGCCGCGCTTCTGTAGAGCCTCGGCAATGTTTGCAGATACACGCACTGACGGATTTGATGCACTGTGGCGTAAGAAATCTGCCTCGCTACTCCGCAGGCTGCGTGGCAGTCCCGACACTATTCTGCAATCAATACCCGCCCGGGCAGATAGTCCGCTAGTGTGGGCGATTACAAACTGGACCCGTTCTTTTTTAGTTATTAAGTACTAACATAGGCTAAGCTATCTTTGTTACTAACACTGTAGACCATTGTAGTCTGAATTAATAAAGATTATTATTATTTTCTTTATCTCATTTAAAACCTACAAATTACATTTTTAAATATTTTTATAAACAAAAAGATAAAAAAAAACATTTAAAAATATAAAAAATATAGCCCACCGGTATCGGGAACAGGGTCCAAGCTACCGGCGGTCAGTCTATTATTATTATTTATGAATCACCGAAATGTATGTACGCGCATAACTTCCGATCGACTGCACCGAATTGGATAATTCCTTTTTTCTTGTGTCTGTTATTGTCAGGAAAAGGTTTGTATAGAAGAAAACCAAAAAAAAAAAAAATATGGCGGTACGACGTTCGCCGGGTCAACTAGTATATAATAAACATATAGCCTTTGCCCTGCAGTGGGACATCACAGGCCAGGCAATAATAATATATGGTTAGGTGACCAAAAAAAATCCCGTGTGTTTACAATCTACTGTCATATTATTTTAGTGATAGCTGTTCGTCAGGAATACTGTGTAGGAAACTAACAGTCAGTGTATCAGTACTGTGCCATTAGGTGTATACAGGAACGCAGGCGTTCATTAATTCACTAAAAACGAGAAACTACGCAAGCAATGGGAAGTTACTACTCAAGGCTGGGTGTCGAGTTCAAGATGACCAGCAGTGCGATTCTGTAACCATCTCACCGTGAAAACTTAGGTGAAGTGAGCGTGGAGTGAGCTGTCATTCTAACTAATACTAGGGATTGACACTATTGACAGCTCACTCTAAGCTCACTTCATCTAACTTTTCACGGTGAGATTTTTACAGAATCGATCGGCTGCTCCTCGTACGGACAACTGTACGTCGCTTGCTCCCGCTCACCAGTCCTGACCTTATTGATTTATTTATTTAAAACTTTCAACACACAAATGTACAGAGGCGGACTTAATGCCATAGGCATTCTCTACCAGTCTACCTTTGGGTGATGCAGAGACAAACAGTGGTAGGAGCAACCGTGAAAATTGAGGAATAAATATTTTAAATATAAAGATACGCAAATACCTATTAAAACTCTAAGTATAATATTTACCTAAAGCACAAAGAAATATACATAAATACATGAATATACTAAAAAGAAAAAAGACAAACAAATGAGAAAATATTACCGTTGTGATGATACTGCCCGCTTCTTGAGAATATGCTCGCGAACTTTAACTTTAAAGGAAAATCAGCTTCAGCGGGATTGTCCGAAAGGGTTACCGCTACCCCGGAACATAAAGGGCGAAGGAAGGAACATGGGTGGGTTTTAGTCAGTAAGAGTCTGACACTCCCATCCGCTCCACCCAGAGCGGGAGGGGTCATTTGATGATTTACCATCAGAAAAAAAAAAAAAAAAGGATAATCAGTTGGTTGTCATCCTGCCATTTTCTGGGGGAGCGCATTCCACAGACAGATAGACTGAAAGAAGAAGGAATCGTGAATGAAGTCTGTGCGGTGAGTGGGACATTAGAGTAGACGATTGTGACTTTATTCATATTTTGGGCAGAAGCTAATTATATTATAAACTTTGTCTGTCTGTCTGTATGTTACCTTTTCAAACCTAAACCACAGAACGGATTTCGTTAAAATTTAGTAAGGAGACAGATGGCATCCTGAGAAAGAATTAGGTCCACCTTGTGGGACCCCTTCCAACGCTACGTCTTCTGGTACGCGGTCCCACTCCAGAACCTTCCGGCCCCATCGACCATTTGTTCGACGAGCAATATGCCCTGCCCACTGTCGGTTACCTTGGTTCTCCTACGGATCTTTTCATTTCTGATAGGATCACATAGGGCAAGTAAGCATAGCCCTCTCCATTGCCCTTTAGGTGACTTTCAGCCTTCTAATGAGGCTCATTGTGAGCGACCACTTTTCAGTGCCATAGGTACTGGCAACAAGCACTGGTCAAAGACTTTCGTCTTGGGGTACTGTGGTATGTGAGAAGAGAGGATATTACGAACTTTCCCGAATGCTGCTCATCCGAGTCGGATTCAAACATTATCTTTGATTTGATTATTTATTTTATTTTATTCTAATCTGTCCTAGCAATGAAACGATATTTTCTTTGGATTATTAAAACCTTTTGAACGATTATTAGAAACCATTCAGAGGCGTTTCTATTTAACAATACTTATTTTTATTTAGCAAAAATCCAAATAATAAATTCAAAATGAAATAGTTTTTAATCGTAAAAAATACGGCTGGGTACAAAAAAAACATAAAACAGAGCCACTTTATCTAGATTCCAATTCGTTTTATTTTACAAATATTTTTGTAGTTATCTCATCAATTGCCTGGAGTCCAAATGTTTGTTCAGAGAGGTCGTACATCCCGCATCGTTAGGCCAATCGCAGACCTAAACAAGAAAAATACACAAATTATTATTTTATTGTCATTAAATTAATTATAATAATTATATTAAATACCTAGGCGCTATTTTACTAAAGATATTTTATGAAAATAATATTACGCTTGTCCCCGGAGGGGGAGAGATGTATCAATTTACCCACAATTCGCCAGTTATATTATGTGCCTTGTCTTAAAGAGTGAACCTATGGTTATCGCCTGACATGCCTTTATATGATGCAAAATATGGTTGTAGAGCCTGTTACTTTATATCGAATTCTGTCAATATTGAAACTATACAATTTTTACGATTTTTTTTTACTTTTAAAGCACAGAAATATAGATTATTTTTAATTTTAGGTTTGTCATTCACATGGTAATAAAATTAAATTTACGATTACGAAATATGATCGCTTATGAACAATCTCAACTTGATAATTAATCTTTTGATATTATCTGTATATGTTTGAGTAATGTAATGTAATCCTCACTTATTAAATTGTTACACATTATAACTGGCACAATTGTATTTTTAGAATTCATACTCGCAAACCTTTCATCTTATTTTAGGTACACTGATAAATTGCAAAATTATTTGCAAATAAATGAAAATAACATCAAGAAGGAAAACATTCAAGGTTTGTAAAGGGCACAATGCAACTCAGTCTCTCACTATTTTTTATGTCAACTTTCCCATTTTTATATTACACCACTTATTACTATAGTAAACATAAAAAACTTTGACTAACCTGAATAACTCTGTTGAAGTGTAGAGTTTCGGGGCACGCTCTCAGAACCAGCTTTCCCCAAACACAGTAATAGAAGGCGTTACAGTCACTCTCGTGGGGCAGGAGCCAGTGAATGTGGGGGTTTGTGGGGCAACCATTTGGCAAGAAAGTTATCGGTTCTGCCGTTGTAGAAGTAGTGGTGGTGGGTGCAGGAGTCGTGGTAGTCGTAGAGGTAGTTGTAGGAACACGAGTGGTTCTGGTTGTGGTTGTTGGCGCAGGAGTGGTCGTCGTAGTTGTAGATGTGGTTGTTGTGGGTGCAGGAGTGGTTGTGGTAGTCGTGGAAGTAGTTGTTGTGGGCGCAGGTGTAGTGGTAGTAGTTGTTGGTGCAGGGGTGGTGGTAGTAGTCGTAGATGTAGTTGTTGTGGGTGCAGGAGTTGTTGTAGTAGTTGTTGTTGTGGGTGCAGGAGTTGTTGTAGTAGTTGTTGTGGGTGCAGGAGTTGTTGTAGTAGTTGTTGTGGGTGCAGGTGTAGTGGTAGTGGTTGTTGTTGTTGTGGGTGCAGGAGTTGTGGTGGTTGTTGTTGAAGGTGTGGTCGTGGGTTCAGGGGTAGTAGTCGTGTCTTCATCAGGTACATAACGGTCCGTACAATCTACGTTGTGCCTCCAGTCACATCTCTGAGTCTCCAAGTTGAACCAAAGATTAGCAGGACATGTGTATTCAACGGGTTTGCCAAATGTACACTTGTAAAATTTGTTACAATCATCGTGTCTGATCAACAATTCGATGGTCCAATCTGTTTCCTGGTCTTTAGGGCACTCTTCAACGAGTACTGTATTTTGGGCGCGCCCAACGGCCGCGTACGCGACGAACAATAAAATTATAATACCTGAAAATAATAACGAATTATTAATCTTACTTTATTTTCTATATCTTCAAACCGCTATTTAACGTTATTTATTTCGGGTCTATAATCTAATCTACCGAATTATTGAAAAATAAATAAACACCTTCACTAACCTTTCATTATGAGTTCCAGATCAGAATGTATCCTCGAGCACCGTTCCAAATAAGCTTTATACCGTAACTAAAGTAGGAAACCGTGTTCTTTTAATCTATGAGATGAGTAGATGATCAATTAATGTATTATCAACGTTTAGCGGTGGCAGACTATCAATTATAATTTATCACCTGCAATCTGATAAACTGCAATACCTACTCAATGTTTTGATACAATATCATAACACACAGGGATACTCAAGATTCGCATTCCTAAATTGTAGTTTCACAACAAAACTGACAAGAAGTAAGCTCGCAAAAAAATTAGCCTCAAAAAAATCGTTGTGGTCTTTTTCATAGAAATATATCATAGAAATGTTTAGTTGATAGACCGTATTATGACAAACTGTGCCTTCAGCTCCACATTACGATTTTTTGTTGTGAAACATATCCTGTGAAGTTGACTCATCAGGTGACCAGAGGGCTGGCCTATTTTTAGCCCAAAGAATCAGCATTGCCATCCAACGTTGTAATTCTGCCAGCCTTTTGGACACTTATCCCATTGACAGCGATGTGGACGAAGTTTTCGATACCCAATGAGCTCTTACTTTTTTCTTTTATTTTGTACAATATGCTTGTATATAATAATATTTTAGTGTTAGCTTGTATATTATAATTAAGGCTTGTTGTTAGTAGTGTTGTTGCTGTGAATAAATAAAAATGTATTCCTGTGAAGGTTTATCCAAACTTAATTGTATTATTTGAAGATGCATTTGAATTGGCTACTTACCTATTCCTAGAATTAAGTAGCTATACAAAAGACTAGGAAATGCATTTAACGACTCTGATCAAGCTGTTCTAATCGTCATGAAATGTCGTGAACTTTCAATTTCAATTAGCCTATATTAGCAATCTTAAAATTAGTTTTACAATTTATTTAAATTAAAGGTTTGACATCAGAGTTTCCCAGATTACTTTGCTCTTTAGCATAAGCCTCCCCCAGGCATTTCCCTAGCTCGCGGTCGTCAGTTTATTTACTTAGCTGACGGCAAATTGGCAGTAGGTAAAAAAATCATTCACGAGCTATGGATAAAGTTATGAACTCATGCTCTATTGAATCGAACACCTTCAGCCGAACATTCTTACATTCCGATTGTAATGTAAGAAGTTAGATAAGCAATACATTCGGTTGGGGAGCAACTGGAAATTAAGGGATGAGCGTGACCCCATGGCCCTTTACGGGGCACCGGTGTGGGCGCGTTCCTTGAGGCGGCGACCAGTCCGCCGGTTGAACGCGTCCCAAAGGGTCATGGCCGTCCGGCTGATCCGAGGATACCGCACGGTCTCCGCTGAGGCGGCGAGCCTCCTTGCCGGATTGCCGCCATGGGATCTGAAGGCAAAAGCCCTCGCCCACATATGGGAGTGGCGAGAGGAGGCAAAACGCCGGGGCGTAACTCCGCTGCCGCGAGAAATCACGGTACAGCGGACAGAGCTCCGGCGGGATCTCATGGCGACATGGAGAGTGCGATTGTCGCAACCCAGTGCTGGGCACGCCACAATTGCGGCGATAAGTCCCCTCTTTGAGGAGTGGCTGGAGAGGCGCCACGGCGCCCTCACCTTCCGCCTGACGCAGGTCCTCACCGGACACGGTTGTTTCGGGAGGTTCCTGTTCAGGATAAGGCGGGAGGAAACGCCAGGGTGTCACCACTGTGTGGATCGCCCGGAGGACACGGTGGAGCATACAGTGGAGGTCTGCCCGGCTTGGGCGGTGCACCGCCGCGTCCTCGTGGCGGTGGCGGCGATCGGCGGCGGCGATCTCTCGCGTCCGGCCCTGGTCCAGGCCATGGTACGGAGCGAGAGTGCATGGGAAGCCGTCACCTCCTTCTGCGAAGCAGTAATGCTCGCAAAGGAGGAGGCGGAGCGCGTGAGGGAGAGGCAATCTCTGCGCCCTCACGCCCCTAGTCGCCGCAGGAGACGCCCTGGACGTCGGGAGTCACCAGCCGACTCCCGGCCACCGTAGGCGCGGGCTTGGTCCTTGCCGGGCGGCGAGCTGCCCATTGCTCGCCGCCCGGCAAGGACCAGGCCCGAGTCGACGGCGCGTTGTGTTCCACGCGCGCCTCAAAGAGATGTCAGCACAAACTGACGGGGTCCGCTAGGGCCGATGCCTGCCAGGGCCGCGGGTTGTTCGAAAGAGATACCGTGGTCCCTGGCATAGGCAACTGAAGGAACACGGGTGGGTTTTAGTCAGTAAAAGTCTGACACGCCCTCCTGCTCCGCCCAGAGCGGGAGAAGTCATATGATGATTTCCCACCCAGAAAAAAAAAAAAAAAAAAAAAAAAAAAAAAGCGTGACCGATGCTGCAATTAGAGAGGTCTATGTGTTGCAGTAGACTGCTGTAAAGCTGTAATGACACGATAGGTACTCGTATTAGAGGTCAAAACCCTCGCTAACCACAGGTCAAGCATGAATTTACCTACTTAACCCTATTCAGCTATGTTATCTATTAAACATATCGATATGTCTATACAGCGAAGATACGAGTATGTTTTTAAAGGCTTCTTGGAGTAAGAGTATTTACCTACCTAAAAAAATACTACTTACTTATAATACAGGGTGGCCGGAACATTGACGTCCAAAAATAAAATTTAGGTCTCTCGTATCGTGGGGTATCCGAATCACCCCCATGTATGTTCCGCGACTTTTCATAGTTTTCGAGTTACGAATTTTTTTCTGATTTTTTGAGAATGATCGACCTGACCAATCTAAAAAATGGCTTTGTCGAGATTTTTTTTTTTGCAACTGAATCTTCGTGAGTAGTACTTTTATGCATAAAATAATCAGCTTCGTAACTGTGATGAAAGTTATGAAAAAGTTGGTCTAAAGTGAAAAAATTACGTACGGTAAATTACGCGAGTCCAAACTGGAGAAGAGTTGCGAGAACAAGGAACCAGTGGAAGTTGTTAGAGGAGGCCTTTGCCAAGAACGACAACTTTAACTAAGAGATATTCTGTAAAGTACAGTCGAACAACGTAATTAGTTTACATTTTATATTTGTGGGTGAAGTCACGGTTATGAACACAAACACTAAATAAAACGAGCGAGCTCTGTGTTTAGTAGTGTGCGTATGGCACGATAGTAATCATTCATTGATGTTACAGAATGAGATATAATATTTCGCACTATCTTACTATAGTGACCTTGGCGCAATGGCTATCGCCTTTGGTCAATGAACGAGAAGCTGTAAGTTCAAACCATGTGTGCAGCAAATGTCTTTTTTTTTGTATTCATTATTTTGGTAAAACATTACTTAAAAGTTGAATTTATAACGATTCGATCCCGTTCATGGATGAGTAATGATGTTTGCAATGTTTGAGACAAGCACGGAACTCTCAGGCCATTTTATTTTGACTGTTTAGAAAATAACTACCGACAATTTAAAAAAATTGTTTTAAAGCACCCTATTTTACAAAAAATGAGCGTTCTTAGTTGTCAGTCTACGAGTATTTGCATTACTGAGTTTATGGATTGCTACTCGTATTCGTGTGCGGATTTATTTCTGTGGATCTAACCATGCAACATTTATCAACGTTAAAAAAGGCAGAAACCGTTGTTCTGCATGAGCAAAACATATCATACAAACATATGTAAAATTGCAAGGCGCCTAATGATATCGGTGAGTAACAGTTTGATATTACGTTAATATTATACCTTTTTTTTGTCGCTGAGAAATGCAGGGGTATGTGGGACTCCTGTCGAAGCCGCACCGACAGTATACCCACTAAAACTCAGCGGTGTTCCCGCATCGCCGTGATGAAATGTATTATAGTTTTTTTTTTTGTCTAAGATGGTTATGATAAAATTAACTTGGTCTAGCCCATTTTTTTTTGTCCCACTACGGCACGGGCCTTTAGATAGTGTGACTGTCTGTCACTTATTCGTTATGTCTTATTCTAAATTCTTATTTTAACATTGTCCCACGATATCGAGCCTCTTGGAAGCTCATTCAATTTCAACTTTATGGCCTGACAGCTCGATATGTTACCTTAATAAAATAACAAAATATTCTAGTTCTTTAAAATAGTAAAACAATATTGAAACTCTTAGAATCCCATTTCATTTATATTTTATAGGAAACAGACCGGCAATTATGGCCAGTCATCAATAGAAAGCGATACTTTACGTCATTTGCAATATTTTGTACGAATTCTAAGAACATTGAGACCCGTTTATGCAACGGAAAATACGAGCCACACATCTGTTGAGCATGAAATGGGTCCGTAGGCGTGAGAAAGAGCCCTTGAAACAATTGAGAAATCTTACAAACAAAAAAAAGGGATAGGGGGCTGAGCTAGGCGTGGTATTTTTGGGGAATTGTGAGGAGACGGAGGTAAGAAGGCAGGGCACTCGGTGTCGAACCGCTATAGGAGATGGACTTCCTAGTCCAGGCTACTTAATTTAGGAGATTTGGGGAATATCAGAAGGCTATGTCCGAGTGGGCTGCGAAATAGCGAGTACGAGTTATTAAGTTAAATATAGTTGGGTTGGAGCTCAGATTAGGCTAATCTAGTATTTAAAGTGGTGTGTGTGTGTGTGTTTATTGATGTGACTGGGTGAGTCCTTAATTATAATAATTATCCTAGGCTGATATTGGTATTAAAGTTCCTCTAACTAAACATATAGATGTTGCTGGAGAGTTTATTACGCCTATTCTTCTCCCCAGCTAAACACTAGGAAGTAGTGAAGGGCGATTTAGTTGACAAGCTACTAATTATGATTTATTTAGGAAATAAATCATCTAAATGATTGTAATTAGTCATTCATGCTATTTTCTCTTGTATTATGTGTCCATCTCCTAATCCTTGCCTCGACAGATGTTTGTCAATTTCGTTTGGCTGTAGGAAATGAAATGTAGGAATACGGAGAAGGTCTTCCGCTAACCCTGACAACGAGCTTTAATGCTCCTGACTTTTGACGACTGTTGACGACTCTATATGGAAGGCAGAACCGTAAAAACTCACAGATCTTTTGGATCAAACTTGGCTACAAAGCCAACCTATAATTAAATGATTGACCAAACGTTATTGATGACTTCTGCTTCCAAAAAGGTCTCGCCACAGAACACTTGCGTGAGGCTTGTTGTATACACATTTCTGGGAGCGGGGTAGGCTTCACCAAGTTCCCCAAACTGGTTTGGTAGTCGTTTTAAGAACGTTAGGGACCGTGTCTCGATAAAACCCACACCCGGCTGTTAGTAGGCCAATTACTGAATTGACATTATTTATCGAAACACAGGATACAATGCGTCCTTCTAAATGGGGAAGAGTAAAGAAATGTGAAGTGACGAAATTCCACTTCGGTGTGCACCAAGTACGATCGCTATGAGTTTTGCTAGAGGCTGAGTTGACGGTGCGCTTGTGCTAGTTTGTGTACCTTAGAAAAGGGATAGGTTGCCGTAAGGGTGTCTTTCATATTAATACGCGTTAAGAGCTATTCAAACTTGTCTTCCTCAATAACAGTTGGACTTTGCAGTACTCTGTCCTAGGGTTGAGTAAGATATTTATTTAGTGCTTAGGGAGCGTGTTCTGGTAGAATCGTATCAGTGTCCTCAGAGGTTCAATGAGGCATACGTTTTAAAACGGTTCCCAGTCTCACTGTAGTGGGTACATTGTAAACAGATAAATTAACGTAGTTATAATTTATTCATTTAAGCGCAAGCGTAACGATCCCGTTATTTACCCCGTCTAATCATCAAGACTATTGCAGATATCAGTGACAACCTGCGAGCAACATTTATAATACTAAATCATAATATACATATATATTATATACTTTTGCATGCCCTCTTGTCTTCTTAGCTTCATATAATATTGATAATTGTAATGCTTATGTTTCCTAACTGTGAATTCCCATTATTAACTTCACCTTGCACCCCATCACCATGTCCCCAAGCTTTCTAAGTCGGGACGAGGCACATTAGTTCATGGGAATTCATTTCTTATAACGGTGGGAGGGTGCCCAAGTCTGGTGCCAAGCCCTACAGGAGCACGCGGTGGATTGGGGCGTGCTCCCTTTCCCACAGGGAGAGCCGATCTTAACTGTGATATTTCACACAATTAGGAAAACGAAAATTTTATCAGCCTAGGGTAATTTAGGAACCGTCACAACAGATTAAAGGAAAGCCTTCAAATAACGTAAATAAAAATAAATTATTATGTTTAGAAATGTCAGTGTATATTTGTTCTATGTTCTATGTTACGGGTTTGGTTTCCGCACTTAGTCCTTCAGATGGACCATTGTTGGGCACGCCTCAATTGGAGATTGGAGAGGCGCCACGGCGCCCTCACCTTCTGCCTGACGCAGGTCCTCACCGGACACGGTTGTTTAGGGAGGTTCCTGTTCAGGATAAGGCGGGAGGAAACGCCAGGGTGTCACCACTGTGTGGATCGCCCGGAGAACACGGTGGAGCATACGGTGGAGGTCTGCCCGACTTGGGCGGAGCACCGCCGCGTCCTCATGGCGGCGATCAGCGGCGGCGATCTCTCGCGTCCGGCCCTGGTCCAGGCCATGGTACGGAGCCAGAGTGCATGAGAAGCCGTCACCTCCTTCTGCAAAGCAGTAATGCTCGCAAAGGAGGAGGCGGAGCGCGTGAGGGAGAGGCAATCTCTGCGCTCTCATGCCCCTAGTCGCTACAGGAGACGCCCTGGACGTCGGGAGTCACCAGCCGACTCCCGGCCACCGTAGGCGCGGGCTTGCGGGCGGCGAGCAATGGGCAGCCTGGAAAGGACCAGGCCCGGGTCTACGGCGCGTTGTGTTCCACGCGCGCCTCAAAGAGATTTCAGCACGAACTGACGGGGTCCGCTAGAACCGACGCCTGCCAGGGCAGCGGGTTGTTCGAAAGAGATACCGTGACCTCTGGCATAGGCAACTGAAGGAACACGGGTGGGTTTTAGTCAGTAAAAGTCTGACACGCCCTCCCGCTCCGCCCAGAGCGGGAGAAGTCATATGATGATTTCCCACCAAGAAAAAAAAAAAGAAGATGGACCATTGCACGTGGGCCATGTCGGCCGTAGGTGGTCTCCTGGTCTGTTAAGAACATCTGTGTAAGATCTGGATGTCCCGAGAGTTTCCGACCTAATCTAGGTGACGCCTATGCACTCAAAGAGCATATGCGCGACGGTTTCATCAGCCTCCGTGCAGGCTCTGCATAGGGGGATCTGCACAGGACCACCAGTTCTCTGCTTGTGTGTGGGTGTGCTCCTGTAGCCACCTGCGTAATTGATTGAAAGGGATGGGCACGACTGGTTCCGGTCCATAGACTGACATGCTGGATGCCTTTCTGGCCAGCTCGTCAGCCGCTTTGTTACCTAGTGATCCACTGTATCCTTTTATCTATTGTAGTGTCACTGTGTTGCGGTTCGATACAGTTACCTGTCCAAGCGCCTTGTGACCTTCTAGTATTAGATATAATGTGATGCATCCCTTCTTCAGGGATTGGAGGACTGAGGCGCTGTCAGAGATTATACGAACATGAGTGTTCGTAACTCTCCTGGCGACTATGGCATGGGGCGCTTGTATTATACCCACACACTCCGCTTGGTAGACCGGGTTGAGCATTCCTAGCGGACTGGATATGTTATTGTTGAGGTCGTCTGAGAAAACTCCCACTCCAGTTCCGCAGTCGATCTTTGATCCATCAGTGTAAACTCTCAGCTCTCTGGGGCCCGAGTAGTCGCGTTGCGCCTCTTTAAGCACTATATTATAATGCTTTTGGAAGCAGTATTGCTTAGGGGCTTTATCGCAGGATGCTGCCATCATTGGCTGCCGTTTGATCGCCTCGTCCTTTAGGCGTATGTGTTTGATCCTCGAGTCTTTGCTCAGAGTTCCTGATATATGGAGTCTGAAGGCAGACAGGGCCGCCTCCTCCCGCACGATAAGGTGTAGGGGAGGCAGTCCAAGTATAGCCTGTAGGGCAGCGGTGGGTGCAGTTCTCATGCAGCTAGTGATTGCTACACAAGCACATCACTGCAGCTTTTCGAGATCTCTTTGGGCTGTGCTCAGTTCTGTTCTGGGTCACCAGACTAGTGAGCCGTATGTGATAATTGGTCGGATGACTGTGGTGTAAAGCCAGTAGGTAATCTTGGGGTAATGCCCCAGTTTTTTCCAAGCATTTTTTTGCATTGCCACAGGGATATGCTGGCCTTTGTGGTGATGTAGTTGATGTGTTTTGCCCAATTCAGCTGTTCGTCCAAAAAGATGCCCAGGTATTTGGTATCAGTTGATAGGCTTAGGGTTGTGCCAAAGAATCTTGGAAGTTGTAGTGTAGTAAGTTTCCGCTTTTTTGTGAAGAGGATCAATTCGGTTTTTGTTGGGTTCACTGATAGTTGGTGTGTACTACACCAGTTCTCTACTATTTTCAGGGCCTGGTGCATTAGGTTGCACAGGGTGTTTTCGTTGCCATTTACAATTATGGTTAGATAGATCATCAGCGTAGCCTACGGTAAAGTAGCCTTTATCGTTTAATGCCTTTATCAGGCTGTCTACAACCAGATTCCACAGAAGTGGCAAAGGACGCCCCCTTGCGGGCAGCCCTTTGCCACAAAAAGAGTATATTTAAAACATACGAGTATAAGTGTTATAACTTGTATGCGCGTATGTATTGTATATAAGTAATATTAATTAATATAAGTATATAAAGTATATTATATACACAGTTTATAAATATAGTTGGTATATATATTTATCCATTATAATAACAGCTATTAATTATAGGTAAGTATTTTAAATACTGTTTTATTTTGTATCCACAGAGGAGAACCGTGCAGTTATGGGTCTCCCGATATGCGGATTCAGGCGATGTAGAACATCTTCGACGTGGGCCAATACCAAAGGCTAATTTATCGGCTCGACACCACGACATCGTGGCGAGACACAAGGCTGATCCCTTTTTGTCCACCCGCGTAACAGCAACAGTACACAATGTGTGCTTACAAACTGTGAGAAATCACCTTCATTCGGCTGGTTTACGTTGCAGCAAGTCAGCGCGGAAGATTTTGCTGTCCACTGCGCACCGACAAAACCGGCTACAGTTTGCTAGGTCATACGTTAATTTTGATTGGGAAAACAATGTGGTGATTTTTAGCGACGAAAAAACGTTTAAGTTGGATAAGGATGGGCGTAAAATATTGTGGAGAAAACACCGAGAAAGTTATAAGGAATGTAACCTTGTAGGACTAGTGGCCAAATTACTGTCGGTATTGGGGCTGGATGTCTTCGATGGGTCCCGGTGAGCTTGTAGAAATAGCTGGTCGCTGTGTCAGTCATGATTACTTGGATATTTTGAAAAATGTGTTGCTGCCTATTGTGCAGGTTGCCTATCCGCACGAGCACATTTACTTCATGCAAGACAATAGCTCTGTGCGTCGTGCACCTGTCGTGCAAAACTGGCTCGGGAACCAGGTAAACATGACTGTTATCGATTGGCCTGCTAAGAGTCCAGATTTAAACCCCATAGAAAATCTGTGGGGTCATATAGTGCTAAACTGGGATTCATCACAAGTATGGTCTAAGTCAAATTTAGATGACCTTGTTACTTCGACCTGGGAGTCGTTACGTGGCAGTAATAT
Source organism: Apamea monoglypha (assembly GCA_911387795.2). Taxonomy (NCBI): domain Eukaryota; kingdom Metazoa; phylum Arthropoda; class Insecta; order Lepidoptera; family Noctuidae; genus Apamea; species Apamea monoglypha. Next base: position 5,087,657 of record OU426930.1, read on the forward strand.
ATGCGCGAATACACAGCATAAGCAGAAGGTTACAAGAAATAATAGAAAACGAAGGTTTGCCGACTCATTATTAGTCGAATTTATTTTTATTAATAGACGACTATGAGCCTTATTTTCATGCAAATAATGTTCATATTTGTTAAGCGAACATGAACAAATACAAACCTTAGCATTATTTAGGTATACCGGCGTAAACCTCTTTAAATTTTTAAACAACAACTCGTATTATTGAAAGTCTGGTGAAGTGATGTTATTGTTATGCGGTTAGAAGTTGACATAATTTCTTACTATCTAACATGTTGATTCGCTTCATCTCTAATTTTACTTTGTTTCAGTTTATATACCTACCTACTTTGACAAACTATTTACGTCCATCCTTAACCAACAAAAAACTTTGTCTTTGTCAAAAAAACTAATAAACAACAGTGTTTTACTCATTCGAACGTCTAGTATGAATAGCAGTTTGCATTAAATCATTGTATCGGCCACACAAGTTTTTTTTTTGCTGACATACAACCCACACCAAATTGAATCTCAAAACAACCATTGTAAGGAAGGAACATATTGGAAGAAACGAGACGGATCATTTGCTAATGACCCAAGCGATAAGCTCGCTAATTCCAACCAATACCAATGTTTAACTAATAAAAAAAATAAAATGATTTTATTGGTTTTATTTCATTAACTTTCTACTTTTTTGCTTGAGTGGTTTTTTTGGCCAGAATATTAATTTAATAAAAAACAAAAAGTAAAAAGCAGCAAAACAAAATTCCTCAGTTGGGATCGAACTCACGTCGTCTAGCTTACATCAGTAGCTACCGCAGGTGCTTACACCAATTAGCTATGTGAACCCTGTTATGTTTCAGCGGGATTGTCCGAATTTTTTACCGCTACCCCGGAACATAAAGGGCAAAGGAAGGAATGGGTGGGTTTTAGTCAGTAAGAGTCTGACACTCCCTCCCGCTCCACCCAGAGCGGGAGGGGTCATCAGATGATTTCCCATCCGAAAAAAAAAAACCCTGTTATGTTACACTAAAATATGGGCTCATATTCCTTCATTGTGAACCCGATTATTTTATCTTTAACCGCGTGTGTATACGTAATATACATAATTACGTATACCCACACAATAATAATGACGCGATGCGCGATGTTAACTAATTAAATGGGTCCAGTGTACTACTGAAAATACCACAACGCAAATGTTCAGAATTAAAGAGCGTATTAATATGATTATCAAGAATCATTCAGATGCGTTTCTTTTTGATAACACCTATTTGAGAATGATTTGGAAAAAATATTAAATAATAAATACAAAATGATATATGCTTAGTTTTTAATCGTACAAAATACGGTTAGGTATACAATAAAAAGTATAATACAGTGCCACTTTATCTAGATTCCAATTCGTTCTATTATTTATGTAAAAATAGTTTTATAGTTATCTCATCAGTTGTCTGGAGCTCAAATGTTTGTTCAGGGAAGCTGTACATTGCGCATCCCGAGGCCAGTCGCAGACCTAAACGAGAAAAAACACAAATAATTATTTTATTGTCATTAAATTATTATAATTATATTAGTTATAGTAAATAGACGGTATTTTATTAAACATATTTTATAAATATAATATTAAGCCTGTATTCCTCGAAGGAATACGTAGAGTTGTATGAATTCACCCACATTTCGCCAGGTGGGTGTATTATGTGTCAATATGTTATAATGACCGAACCTATTGTTAATACCTGTATCTGTTACTCTAAGGCCTGATTTTTCAATAGTCAGATAATTTTTATCTGACGAATCTCTGCGGTTTGACTGGTTTTGTGTAGAAATTATGTCAAACTGTCATATTTATTCTTCAGATATAAGTTTATCTGACTATTGAAAAATCAGCCCCAAATCAAACAAATTGGAATTCTGTCAATATTGACCCTATAATTTTTTCCGAAAAACGTAACATCTGGATAGGTATTACACTGACGAGCAATATAAAAAAGCCACTAAATTATCATTAAATATTTCCGAAACCACGCAAAATAGCTTTTTGAAGTGAACATTTGTTATGGGGTTATGGTCCAACCCCAAATGGATAGAAGGTTAAGAGACGGACCAAATTGAAACAAAAGTTTTTTTTTTTGTTTCCTTCGTTTCATTTTTTTTAACTAACTTATGATTTTTATAACTCGGAAATAGGGAGAAAATATCAGGGAATATTTAAATTACTTTTAAAATAATTTACATTATGATGATAATTAAACGTATGAAATATGATTGTTTTTGAATAATCTTATATTGATAATCTTTTGATATAATCAGTAAGTTGATGACCAATGTTATGTAAGCAAACGGTTTTAAAGATATAATCCAGACTTATTCAATTGTTATACCTTATAAATGGCACAATCATTATTTTAGAAATCATACTCGCAAACTTTTTAAAAATAGATCTTATTTTACACTGTTAAATTGTGAAATGATTTGCAAACAAATAAAAAATAACCCGAGATAAATATGTATAAAGGTGTTAATGTAAAGAAAGGCCAAGGCTCTTAAAGGGCACAAAGCAACTCAGTCTCTCATTATTTTTTATGTCAACTTTCACAATCTTATACTATGTATAGTAAATATTAACAAATTTGACTCACCTGAATAAATCTGTTGAAGTGTAAAGTACTAGGGCACGCTGTCGGAACCAGCTGTCCCCAAACACAATAATAGAAGGCGTTACAGTCACTCTCGTGGGGCAGGAGCCAGTGAACGTGGGGGTTGGTAGGGCAACCATTTGGCAAGAAAGTTATCGGTGCTGCCGTTGTAGAAGTAGTGGTGGTGGGTGCAGGAGTCGTGGTAGTGGTTGTGGGAACAGGAGTGGTTCTGGTTGTGGTTGTTGGCGCAGGAGTTGTTGTTGTGGTTGGTGCAGGTGTAGTTGTCGAAGTTGTAGAGGTGGTTGTGGGCACAGGAGTGGTTGTAGTAGTTGTTGTTGGTGCAGGAGTTGTTGTTGTTGATGTAGTAGTTGTAGGTGCAGGAGTTGTTGTAGTGGTTGAAGTTGTGGTTGGTGCAGGTGTAGTTGTCGAAGTTGTAGAGGTGGTTGTGGGCACAGGAGTGGTTGTAGTAGTTGTTGTTGGTGCAGGAGTTGTTGTAGTGGTTGAAGTAGTTGTTGGTGCAGGGGTGGTGGTAGTAGTCGTAGATGTGGTTGTCGTGGGTGCAGGAGTTGTTGTAGTAGTTGTGGAAGTAGTTGTTGTGGGTGCAGGTGTAGTGGTAGTAGTTGTTGTTGTGGGTGCAGGAGTTGTGGTGGTTGTTGTTGCAGGTGTGGTTGTAGGTTCAGGGGTAGTAGTCGTGGGTTCAGGGGTAGTAGTCGTGTCTTCACCAGGTACATAACGGTCAGTACAATCTACGTTGTGCCTCCAGTCACATCTCTGAGTCTCCAAGTTGAACCAAAGATTAGCAGGACATGTGTATTCAACGGGTTTGCCAAATGTACACTTGTAAAATTTGTTACAATCATCGTGTCTGATCAACAATTCGATGGTCCAGTCTGTTTCCTGGTCTTTAGGGCACTCTTCTACGAGTAATGTATTTTGGGCGCGCCCAACGGCAGCGTAAACGACGAACAGTAATATTATAATACCTGAAAATAATAACGAATAATTAATCTTGCTTTATTTTCTACATTCTTATTGACATTATTTTCTTCACATCTATAATCTGGTTTACCGAATTATAGAAAAATAAATAAACACATTTTTCAAATGCCGCAATTTTCGACCACAATATAACTTTTAAATTAAAACTCAGTTACTAACCTTTCATTATGCGTGTCAGATCAGAATGTATCCTCGAGCACTGTTTCAATTAACTTTTATACCTTAACTAAAGTAAGAAACCGTGTACTTTTAATCTAGTAAATGAGTAGATGATCAATTAATGCAATATCAACGTTTAGCGGAGGCAGACTATCCTACTTCCTGGTATCCTATCCTACTATACATATATACACATATAATATTATAAATGTACATTTTTGTAAATTTGGATGTTTGCATTTGGATGTTTGTTACTCAGTCACGCAAAAACGGCTGAACGGATTTGGATGAAATTTGTCCAGAGGTATAACAGGACACAGGACCATTTTTTTTGCATCATTATATATGCCATATCCTCACGTTAGCTGTAGAACCGATGGCCATTATAGTGTATAAGTGTTCCTGAGTGGAAAGTGGAACCTGCCAATCGGCAAAATGTAGTGAAGAAAGTTAGTTGAGCAAGACCTTCGTAGGAAAGTTGCTGGAAATTAATGGATAAGAGTGCCGATGCTGCAACTGGAGAGGTCTATCTTACGCAGTAAACTGCTGAAAAAATAAAAATGAGATAATAACGAGATTTTAATTTATTACCTTACTAATAACCGACTTACTAAAGACCGGCTTGATCGACTAAACACAATGACATAATAGTTAATAGAGGTCAAAACCCTCACTAACCACAGGTCAAATAGGAATCGACCTACATAACCCTAGTCAGCTATGTTACCTACCTAGAAAACATATCGATATATAAAACGTGTTTTAAAAGCGTTAATATGTGTATTAAAATGCTTCTTGGAGTTAGGGTATTATGACACGCGGACTTATTTGCTTACCTACTTAAAAATAACTACTTACCCTAATATGACGAATTATTTGCTATAGTATTAAAGCTTCATAGTAGGTAGAGATTAAGGCTAATTCGCTATATGAGTAATTAAAATCGTAAAACCTAAAGCCTATAGATGAGGAAAACGTGGATCTTATATTATTTCTGTCATTATGTAGGGAAACTTAAGATCAATTCCTCTTATAGAGGTCAATAGTCTACATCCACGGAGGGTAAGCTAAGAATTTCTATGAGGAGCTCGCGCCAAATGGGGTGCGTGGCGCCAGGATGTCGGGAGCCGTCGCGGCGCCCGCCGCCGATGGAGGCTGGGCAGTCCACGCGCCGCGCGCGACCCGTGCACCGCGTGTGTCGTCATCAACACACGCAATAACTTATTCCTGCCCAATCCACGTCCACAACACTTAAATCATAATGAAAATAACATTACTCATTCTCATCACTTTAATTCATATATCGTATGGTGTAAAAACAAAGTTAAAAAACGCAACAATAAATAAATCAGACGATGCTATTAAAAAATATCTAGAAAAACATGAGGAGGTTCTATTGGAAGTTACGAAAAATAAAAGTGAAGTTAAACCTGTAACAATCACAAATGTCGTTAACACAAAGATCGTGCCAGTGGCCGTTAAGAAAGTTAAAGCTCCTCCAAAAATGATACCACCTGACATGTAAGTAGCAAGTTAACAACAAACACTATAAATATTATTATTTTTTTATTTTTATTAATAAGAACTAGTGTTCCTAGTAATTTATTACAATCTAGCCTAACAGACTAATAAGCAATTTAACTCTAACTTAATATTTTACGAGATAGATTATGTTATAACTAAGAATAATGTCAATTTGCACTTTTACACGGTTTCGTAGCACTTTCTTAGGGTCTGGTAATTGATAAAACACTTTGTTCATGTGTTACATGTATAGCACCATTAGCATCGCACTATTATTCATTCACTATTTAAATACTACACCAATTCAAATGGTTTAGTTCTCTTTAGCCTACGCACTAAGTCCGTGTTGTCTAGCAGCTGAATTGCCTCGACATTGACATGTCGGTGAAGTCTGTGTTCGTGGGCTTCAGCAAATTTTTGAATGATGGTGGTGACGGATTCCATTTTAAGGTCACGGTGGAGGTCGTCATTTCTAATGTACCATGGAGCATTTACAGCATCCCTGAGTACTTTATTTTGGAATTGTTGGATTATTTTCACGTTACTTCGTTTAGTACATCCCCAAAGTTGGATGCCATACGTCCAAATTGGCATAAGAATATGCTTGTATATTATAATTTTATTATGTATTGATAGGCAGGATTTCCTTCCGAGTAACCAATACATATTTTTATAACGTATGTCGAGTTCCTGTCTTTTCTTTTTGACGTGAGATTTCCAACGCAGTTTGGCGTCAAACTACATATTATGTCTAAATGTATTTCTTACCTTTAGTACTCGTACCGGTCAACTTACCTTTAAAAAACTAAGAATATCTAAAGATTTAAATACCAAAAATTCGGTAATTTTTGCTGTGTTGTAACGAAATAAAGTTTAATATTTCCACGTTTCACAAGCTAAATGTTTCTGTTTTTTGGTTCACGAAGCTCAATAAGCGAATTTCTCGTACAGGTAACTACTTAAATCTTAAAGCGTTAAACCTAATCTTTCTATAAACAGAATACAAGACTGGGCCGAACAGATCTCGAAAAGTTTATACGATAACGATGACGCCGTAGTGCGAAGAAAAGTGCTTCTGAAAAGTTTCTCTGATATAAAGATAGAGGTTCGCAATGGTACAGCTATTGTTTCCAAGATGGCGGATGCACTGGAGGATCTGCTGACAAGGCGAGCTCATGCCGCTGAGGAAATCATGCGTCGAGCAGAGGAACTGGCCACCACAGAACAGAAACCAGATGACAGCTACACTTTTGACTACAGTGTTGTTAGTATTCGATATTTAAAAGAAAAAGAAAAAATATGCCCTAGTCTTTTTATCTAGCATTTGATTTATGTATGACTTTATGCACAAAGGCGGACTTAAAGCCTGAGGCATTTTCTACCTTAGTGTAGAGACAAAACATGTAGACCGGTGCCTCATGCATGATGTAAGATAATAACTGCATCACAAATAATATGGTTAATTAGTGTTGAATCTAAACCATATTATTGCTGAATATTGAAAACTGAAAACAAGTGTAATAGGTAGAATAATAAAAACAATTTTTGGCAGGATTTAGACCAAGTAAAGAAGATGATTAACTTAAAAGAATTAGAAGACAACCAGGAACCTCTGAGCTGCAGAAGTTTACGTAAGATTAAGCTGAAGAAAAGCAAGCATTTTGACTCCGATGTGTCGCTAGACTACACTAGCGTCCATGTAGCTGCTGAGGTCTTCGACTGTGGTACGCAATTAGACAGATACTAATACATTTTACAAATACAAAAAACATATATATCAAATCAACATATATACATATATATATCAATATTACAAAAACATTATTATATTTTTTTAATTATAGTTATTTAAATACGCACACATGCTTTTAAAATAGACATTTATTCAGTAAATTAAGCTATTTTTTAGCACCAACCAGTCTCATCATCAAATGCAATTACGCAACAGACAGTCGACCTGGGTTAGGACATAGGATACTTTTTATCTCGGTAGTACGTTCCTGTGAGATAGTTTCCGACAATCACGCGAGTGAAGCTGCGGTAAAAAAAATTTGCAAATAATATGTTTATTTTAGATGAGGTGCTGATAAAATATGTAAAGTATTTATTTACGCTGTATTTCCCTGTCTTTATAAGATCATTTTCTTTCAGCACCCAAGATTAAGGAACATCTTTACTGGTCTGAAGGTTTACTGTCAACCTTCAAAAAAAACTATGCTCAAGATTCTTCTTTGGAATTTCAATATTTTTGCAGTGCCCAAGGATTTCTCAGACATTATCCTGGCAAGTATTAAAAAAGTTATTGATATAACAATAAACTTTGTTGAAACTTTACTTTAGATCCCACCCTGTCTACAAACTCTCCTCATGGCACTCATCAGTATCACTGACATTTTCTTTAAATTAATGTTATTATTTCATTTTTTTAAGCATTTGTTTTTTCCAGCGGCTTTATGGGAAAACATGTATAAACTGAAATACACAGATGATGATTCCGATAAAGCGTATGACTGTCGGCTGCGGCCCTGGTACGTGAGTGCTGGTGGCGCTCCACGCGATATTCTGATACTCCTGGACGCATCAGGCTCCATGGAGAACTCTTCGAACCAGGTCATCGCCGAAAAGTTCACACTAGCGCTCCTCAGCGCCCTCACGGATGACGACAGAGTCAATGTGTTACGTTTCAACGTTGTCATAGAATCTCCTATCAGTTGTTTCAACGAAAAGCTCGTTTCTGTAAGTATGGAAATCGATAATTTTCTGGATCAACAACAACAACATAACATCAAGCCTGTTTTCCTCGAAGTGTTAGGCAGAGGTGTTCATAGATCCTTTGAATAGAATAGAATACACATTTATTTTCCAAATATGGGTAATAACATAATAGTGTTTAAATACATTAAAACTCAGCCATATTTCACCATTCGGCATGCAACATTTATATTATTAACATTCACTTAAGTTTAACCAAAAGCCAGAGCAATTCAAGCAATGGATTGTGCTTGTTATTATTTTTGCACTTGCTATAGAATTTGTGTTGTGACAGGCAAACCACGTGAACACAGCAGCTATGATGGCCGCTATGGATAACTACAACATGACGAATGAGACTTGGATGGGGGACGTGTTGGAGTATTCAGTGCGGTTGCTACAGCGACAGCGGAGTACTCCTGAGCGGCCGAAAGCCTGTCAGCAAGCTATAGTGTTACTTACTGACAGCCTCTACGACAACTATACGCATCTGATGAAACATCTCGATCCCCATGGACATATCAGGTAGGTCATTAGCTTTTTTTTCACTATAGCAATATTGTTCGTTATACCGTGCCGAATCTATATGTATATAAGTGTTTATAGGCAAAAATTAAGTTGACTTTAAGACCTGTTTAGTACTTCATAATTTCTAATTCTGCGTTTCTAATTATCTAAATTACTTTTTTAGTAAAACTGTGAAAGGGAAAAGTTGTAACTTTTTCGAAACAGAATTCGAACTTGATATTTTCCTCCGCACTAATGTAATTTTTACCCGTCTACGGGAAAGCCAAAAGGGTTATGATTTTAGCAGTTTATGTATGTATATTTGTATTTACTTATGTTCCACCGTAGCGCCTGAACTACTGAACCATAGATGGTGTTGGCGTCGCAATAAATCGCGCTACTGACCTATCATATTAATCTTATTAACGTTGTCGGAAAAGTGTTAAATAAAAAATTAAGCTTAGAAACCTATAACCGACTCTGTAACCCGACTACGGAAAAATAAAAGTGATCTGAAAAGTAAGAAACAAGAAAATATTTCAGACAGAAATCAAGATATCTCTATCAAGATCTCTATATATTAAGAGAAATCTGATATCTGTAAATGTGCCATTATGACGCTAAATTATAGCAGATGGAGAAGGAATTCATATCTACGATAATAAATCACATGCTGCAATTATGTGAAGCTACCAATATCGATATTTAGGAGTTAAACCTGAACCACCTGATCAATATCAAGTTTTCAGCATCACGGTTTGTTTTAAAAAAGTGTATGACTATTTGACAATAGTAACACTATCACCTGTGTTGCCAGGATCCGGACGTAGTAAAAACGACAGCTGATTTCCTAATACAACATGCTGTGGTGTATTTAATTGTTAAGTAGAATCGTCACTGGTAGGAAGCTTTTTAATTATAAATAGGGATAAGAAAACGGTACAAAAGTAGGCACCCTTCGAACAAGACCGGGACACATCAATAGTGTTTAGCGGCAACAATAGTGCAATGGTGATACCACCACCGCACTATACATAATTGCCACTATGCAGTACCTTCCACTAGTGTATACTAATGGTAGGTACTGGAAGTACCGGGTGCGCAAAGGTCGGGAGTGCGCGCGAATGTACGAGTATCTCCCGAACCCTTGGCTCATGATAATAGAAGGAAACGTGGGGTTTTAGTCGGCAGGAGTCCGACAGAACCTTCTGTTCTCCCCAGACGGAGGGACGGGGGATATCCATGAGGACTTACACGCCAGAAAAAAGAAGTTGTATGTAGGTACTACGTTTCCTCTTTTTTAACAAAAAACTTTATTGAAATCTTTGGTTTCTAGAGTATTTGTGATGTGGCTGCACGACGTGTTTGGTCTCCGTGATAACACGCGCGAGTATGGCGAGGGGCTCAGCTGCGACCGCGATGGGTACTTCGCAGAACTCATCACGCCCTTCGACGTGACGCAGCAAGTCCTGAGGATCCTACAGATCATGGAGCGCCCGCTGGTGTCGCAGAGAAACCAACGACTGACGGTTTTCAGTGATATTTACGCACATGTTGAGGTACTCACGAACATAATTTATATTTTATATTTGATACCATAGTTGGGAAAAGGCTAGGCAGATGATGATGATGATGATGAGTTGGGAAAAGGCTAGGCAGATGATGATTTGATACCAGATTTGTATTATTGTCGAACTCCTCACCCTTTCCTTTAAATAGATTATATGGCTGTGGAATACATTATTTCTAGTTACAAACTTTATGAAGCGTTTTTACATTTGCAACTTCACCTTCGGCTTTTGTAAATGACACCACAATTTTGTCAATACCTACCTACAGATAGATCATCAAAAGCTGGAGATTTCTCACTGAATGTTTACTTACTTTTCAGGTCAGTTGAGAAAAGTATATAAGGTATCACATAAAAAATATACTCGTGTTTGTTGAGGGAACCCTTTGTACGAGATTTGAAATAATTTCAGATTTGAGTATTTACATTAAGTTTTTCCCGGATATCATAAGTCTGGTGTAGATTAAGCGATTGTATTATCGACTAATGTAAATGCTAAATATTGCATTGTCAACAAAGATAAGTAGATTAGCACACTTTTCGAAATAGTTAAGTACTTTAAAAATCAAGTCATTGCTGATTTTTACTAATGAAAAATATGGCTGAAATTATTTGTTGAGATAAATAAGGTGCTTTCTCTTACATCATCTGCCTAGCCTTTTTCCTGTTTTTACGTTTCTACTTACTTATAAAATACAAGGTGGTAGGAACATCGACGTGCAACCTGTTACCTTGGGGGTCCAGAATCATGTACTGAATCCATGGTAACAGGTTCTGCATCGATATCCCCGCCACCCTGTAAGTATACGACACAAACTCAAGCTCAACGACGACGATTATAGTGCTTACCTAGAAGTAACCATGTTGAAAGTAATATTTTCCTCATTTAGGACCCCAGGAGAGGCGAGTTATATTGGAAAAGTAAAGAGAACACGGAGCAGTTCAATAGATACAAAGATCTGAGACGAAACAAGAAGGCGTTGCTCAACGATACCCAGCTTTACAAGGATTGGATGTACCAAGTTAATTATGTGTGTACCTACTGTACCTATTTATTTAATACCTCTTGTATCACAATGTTGTTAGAGCTATATTGATAAACCGTATCTTGCAAGTCAGACTGATTAACTTATATAGAGTAAAATGCATTGTTCTAGAACAAATACGGACATTACTACGAAGGAGAGGAGTTGAATTACAGATTGCAAATAAGCGTTTCGGTACCAGTGTTTGACTATGTAACAAGCGAGGTGAGGAGGAGAAGGAGTTTCTAATATTAAAATTCACAACTCAAGTTGCTATGTACCTATTCGTTATGCTATCAAAGTCCATTATAACATGTCTTTGTTTAACTTTCAGAATATCACGAAAAAACTTGAAGAGGTAAGTTTAATTGCATCAAAAGCAAATTAATGCCGGGTCTGGCTGTTTGTGTATGTGAGTTTAAATATTTGTAAACGTACCCACGATACAGGAGTAATTCATAGGGTGGGGCAACGTTTTTAATAAAAATAAAAAATGTATAATAATATATAACGTGTTAAAAGACACAAACTTAACTGATAAAAATGCATCATAAAGTCTAATGTTCGTAATTGCGCTGATAACTGACTTATCTAAATTCTCAGAATCACAAGACTTATTTGTTTACAGGAAAAACAAAGAAACTCTACTAGGACGGTAAGTAAAAAAGAGATTATAAACGTTTATTTTGACACCTTGTTACATAATTCTTATCCAATATCTAGGCGTTGTCCGCGACTTTGTTCGCATGTTAAAGAATTGAATGCTCAATTTGGCTCGCTCACACACTGAGTGTTCAGAACTCATTTCTCTTTGCACCTCTACAGCTTCCAAGGAACATACTTAGGTATATTTTCCAGGCAATTTACTTCCATGAGAGGTGAGTTTTGTCAGCTGGTTAGGTGGCTACGGATCTTTGTCTTATTGTATAGACAGAAGATAATAGCAAGACGGACTGATGAACTGTAGATTGTATACGGATTAGAATAAATGCGGAAGACAAAAACATCAAGTGATTTATTGCAAATTAATATAGACCATTGACCAGCAGTGCGCTTCCTTCGGGTATTAAAAGTTGATTGACTGATAAAATGTAAATCTTTGTGCAGTACCCGGTCAACCGGCTATTAGGAGTGGCTGGCGTGGACATCCCCATCGATCATTTGAAATTGGTGCTACCTTATCATCAGGTAAACATTTCAGGATTATAAAATTATCATCGCGCCCTAAGCTTGTCTGGTAGAATGTAATGAATACGTTTTTATTTCATAGGCGTTACGCAGCAGTCGTCTCGTAGGCGTCACGCAGCATGCATCTCGTAGGCATTATGTAGCAGTCGTCTCGTAGGCGTCACGTAGCATGCGTCTCGTAGGCATTCCGTAGTAGTCGTCTCGTAGACGTCACGTAGCATGCATCCCGTAGGCGTTACGCAGCAGTCGTCTCGTAGACGTCACGTAGCATGCATCCCGTAGGCGTTACGCAGCAGTCGTCTCGTAGGCATTGCGTAGCAGTCGTCTCGTAGGCGTTGCGTAGCAGTCCTCTTGTAGGCGTTGCGTGGGAGTCGTCTCATAGGCATCACGTAGCACGCGCCTCGTAGACATAACGTAAGAGTCGTCTCATAGAAATTGCGAAACAGTCGTCTCGTAGGCGTTACATAGCAGTGGTGTAATGTTATAGGGGGCGAACGCTTGCCACCACAGGACCATAAAAGCAGTTTTTGTTAATTAAAATGATTATATAAAATGGCAAAGAAAGATTGTATCTATGTACATGACGTCTACCAATCAGTATTATGTAGTACGTAGAATTCGATAATAATCGTTACTTTATAGTCTACTCTGAGAAATTTTTGTTCCAAGAATACTCATAACTTACCTAACTCTAGCTAGGGTGTACGCTTCAGAATTTACAAACTGTATTTTTTTTTTAACTTTAATGACAAGGTCTAAGGTGTTGGTGTTCATTCCATAGTACATATTTATTACCCAGAACCTTTATTGCCCTATCTTTAGAACTACCTGATACTATAAGTCAGCAGTTAACAAATTTATTGCACTCTCATAAACGTGCGTATCTTTATCTTGTAGTTTTATTAACAATTCATTGTTATTATCGCATATTCGTATGATGTCACGCATTTTTCGAAGCGTCGCGGTTGTCGTGTATATTTCTTGATATATCTCGGCTCTTGGAACTTATCCATTTCAAATAAGCTTTTGAAGGCACCATGAGAAGTTTTACTTGAATAAACCTTTGGCTATATTGGCAAACAGGTCGTGATGATAGTAAAATTCGTTGCACCTTTCAGATAGGTGCAGGAGGGTCTCTAATCCTCGTCGACCATCGTGGCAATATCGTCTTACATGAAAACATAAAACACACGGTAAGCTAAAAATAATAATTTATAAATAGTATACTTAAGTACTTTATGTTAAAATCCGTAATCTGCTCATAATTGAAGTGTAGTGCTTTCAATATCGTCTTTGATTTTCCTAATATTAAAAATGATTGAACATGCGTCATTTTAACACACATTACATGACTCATCATAATTATATTATTTGCTACCAGTTCGACGGCGACATTTTAAAACCCGGATATCGGACAGTTGACCTCCTGGATTTGGAACAGCCGGCTGAGAATCATAAGCCGCGATATTATCCCAAAGAATGGCTGAAGGTAATAGCTTAGACTTGTTATTCTCTTTATGTCTTAATTTTCTTTATCTGTCCACGAACTCTCACCCAAATTAAATTGTTATACTTTTTAGTTCCGCAAAATGATGATAATAGATAAAGACAAAGGTAACATAACGATGTATGGGAAAGGCATCTATGACGACGGAATGAGAGCTATTCTGGAAAAGCGGCAGTACTTTTGGAAGAGAGTGCTGAACCATTACACTGCGGTGGTGGCACTGCCCCTAAACAACAGAGTACATGCGGTCCCTGCAGCTGCCTTCACGAGAGCCATAGCCAACGAGGCGTGGAGATCACTGTCCAGAACCGAATACGCGGTCAACCCTGATTGGTAATCCTCTTATCAGACCTGTTTAAAAGTCAATATAGATCATGCAGATATGACGAAAATGTGTCGCAATTCATAAATTTTCTTGGAATCGGATGTAAATAATCCGTTAAAAAAAAAACATTTACGCGGAATATTGTAAAACCTAGCAAAAACCGTAAATAGGGATTTCAAAACGCCCTATATCCTGTCGATATACAAAATGTTTTCGATGCTTATCCCCATCTTCATCTACGTAATTCTACCAGTCCAAAACTGGACTTTAAACTTAGTTAATTAGAATGTTTCTCGCCCCTGAGCCCATCCATCTATGTATAATGTCTAAGTTTCGCAATTGACGATGGATATAGTTAATTGTCTTGTTTCCCGATCTCCAGGTTGTATTGCCGTCACATTGAGCCGCACTTTGAGTCGCGCGAGGCGGAGGTGCGGCATTTCATCAAACGTCGCAGTGATGAGGGAGACTTCCCCATGCAGAAGCTCGAGTATCTCTTCAGCCCGATCCCGCCTTCTTTGTTTGAGAAGACTTATCAGTGTTCGTCGTGTTTTATAGTTTTACTCCTTTTCTCCATTATTAACCGACTTCAAAAAAGGAGGAGGTTCTCAATTTGGATGTTAATATTATTATTTTTTTTTGTTTACCTAATGCCTAACCGAAACATAACTTAGGTTTATTTTACCATTACATTAGTAGTTATTGAATTGCTCAGCTGCACCCGGTTATACTGGGAGCCTACCCCAACTTAGTTGAGAAAAGGCTACGCAGATGCTGATATTTGTAGTTATAGAAATAATTAATAAAATTCTATGCAAATGGGAAAAAGTTACCATACAGACTTTTGTTGTGTCTAAAAGTTATAATTTTCCCTTTTTCTCTGCGAGGAAATCGCCATGAATGCCCTCGTTTGGTGAAGGTTATCTCGAACTTCTACCGACTAAGCTCCTCTATTACTCCAGCTACCTTGCTTAAGACGAGGGCCCAGGTAATACCCGAAATTGCACCTGCACCCCTGATCCAAAAGTATACCGAATTTAGTTAGTTTATATAACAATAAAGCAACAAATAATAAAGAGTATGACGTCATAAATCGTAAGATATTAGTCATAAGACTGTGTTTATTTTTAGTATATACACTTATTATCAGTAAGGTAGACACAGTAGGTATTCATTAACAATAAGTGGTAATGAATACCTACTTTGTTTCGATAACATGTCTTTGTAACTAGTGGGGTTAAGGTCGGAGTAACAAATACAAAGCTTGAATTCCCAAAATGTTTGAATACTCGAAATTAATGCCTTAATGATTCAAAAAAGTAGTCTACTTATGCTGCCATCTAATAACAGCTGCATAGATATGACCTTTTTAAGTGGCTTCTCACAAGTATGTCTGTTTCGAGTGTTAGATACTAGAATTCAAGTAAGTAACATAACAACAATATAACAACATTATTGATCCGTGGCATGTTAACGTGAGTGTAAGTTATCAGCTTATCAACTATTATCTACAGCTGGTCAGCCTGATACACCACTTTCCAATAAATACCATGCATGTAAACAACATAATATTTAATTTAATCACAAAACTTTCCGAAAACTATGCTCCTGTCTGACTCATCCAATCACACAATCTGGATTTATTACTTAAGTGTTACTAATAAACTTAAAATAATGCTTATAATAAATGTACATGGATATAAAAAAGAGGAAAAGAATCAAGGGGCATCAAAAAAATTATCCGCATCGCTGTCAACAGGCTGGCAGCATTCCCACGTTGTTTGGCGATACTAATTCTTTGGCCAAAAAATAGGCCAACCCTCTGGTCACTTGAAGAGTCGAACCGATTGGCGATGTCTCGAAAAACCAAGTGAGTGTGTGTGTAGTGTGTTACGTATTTAAAATTATTTTAAATACTAATTTAAAATAATATTTATATACACTCTCTGAACACTCCTTTAGTTAAATTTCGGACAGTTCTTGACGTAGACCAAGCCTCTTGAAAACACTAAGACAGACAGAAACCTATCGGTGTATTTACTTTCCTAAGTTCTGTTTAATAATAATATTAATAATAAATAATTTATTTCGGACACTCACAGGTCCATATTATTGTTACTAGCACAATAATACTTATAAAATAAGTTAGTATAAAGAACAAAAAAGAATAAAAAATATAAAACATAAACATTTTAAAAATTAAAAACAAGTTTTTGGACAATTCGACACCAGTAAACCTGTTTACTTGACTGCATGCAGTCGTATCCAGTGCTCAAGCATAGGAGAGTCCCATCGATCTGCCAATACGCGCAAGATGCTGTTAGAATTAGCACGCATGCGTGTTAGGATGGAGGTGCAACGCTTGCGCATAATTGCTGCAAAGCTATCCACGTTAGCCTCAGGAAACATACCGGAGGCGTTGCAAAACCACGGTAGCCCCATCAGTATCCTGAACGCATTGTTGTACTGCACTCGCAGGTCACTGTATGCGCTCTGTAAGTAGCTAACCCACAGGCAGCACGTGTAAAAGGATTGACAATTTTGAGTTTCATACGGAACATGAAAAAAATATCAGGCTATCTTATTTAACTTGTCGCTTACTTTACGGAACGCTTGCAAATGCATGATTTAATAATCTGCGAACTTAAAAATTATAAATGTTACGCAGGTAAAGAAGACCTAATGGCGAAGTTCTGCAAGGAGGCCATCGCGACGGACCAGTGGGCGCGGGAGCATCAGGGACCCGACAGTGACCTAAACTGTGGCACCTGCGCGCTGGGGTCTACCACCGCTTTCTTTGCTAGTGGTAATAAAATGAAATGAAATTATTTATTCGGTAAATAAAATATCGGAATCACTTTTACACGTCATATTATAAAAAATAAATAAACTAGATAAGGTCGGCGTTTCCTATCTGAGTACTCTGAGAAGAAAGGCCAAAACAAACTCAGAGGTCACAGTCTCTTTTAAAGTCCAGACATAATCTTAGTCAGATCATGTGAAGACTGTGTAGATTGATGTCTGAAATAGTTTTTTGAGGTAAGTACGACACAGATTTCAGTGGACCAGTCCAGTCAGTGCAAGCATTTGTCAGTAAGGTAACTTTGAACAACTCTTGATCAATCAGAAACTAAAAATAGTTTTACGTAGAACAGCTTAAAAGCTGTCTACTTCTTGCACCTGCACAGCTATGAGGTAATTTTAGTTAGAGCATCATGTATAAATGATATGTATGTTAACTTTTAAGTTCTCTAGCTTTATTGGTACAACGTAGATGAAGCATTTTAGAAATTCAATTGCAAAGTCCAAAACCAATTACTGCTGCGTAGAATGTGGCTTAGCTGCACAGGTTAATTTCTTTATTACCACGCATTCGTAAGTATACAATGCGTACCCGTGGGCAGCAATGGAACTGCGCCTTGAGGAAGATATTTGTCAAAATAACATTCATCAAGGTTTTTTTTATTCCGGGTTGATAAATCCTCATGGATGTCCGCCGCCCTGGGGCGGGCGGCGGGGTCTGTCAGACTCTTACTGACTGAAAACCTCCCCAGTGTTCCATCTCACACCTACGCCGGGGGTCGCGGGAACGTACGATCCTTCCGCAACCCCCGTCGGGCGACGGCCCGCCACCGCGGGCCTCCTTAGGTCAGGGGTGAGGTGAGGTGAGGTGTTTGACTCCCCCCGCGACGTCTAAGAGGGGCGCGCGTGGAACACTACGCGCCGCCACCTCGGGTCCTGATGTGTGGGGGGCGATGGACGTCCCCGAGTCCGTCGCCGCTGGACCCAATCAAGGTTTTCCTGAGCCAACATCTACAGGTAGACTGAAACAAACCTATCCTATTGTCTTAGTGACAGAAATCTAAATCCTCCCTCGCAACTGACAAAAATTGATACTAACGATTTTGCGGAAAACGGGTCATGTTGTTATGTAAATAATTTAATGTACTTGGGGTCATGTTAGGTGCGAAAATTTATCACTCGAGGGAAAATTGTGACATTTTCCGCAAAAAGGCCAGATTAAAACTCGATTGACCTCGTCCTTGTCAAGATACAGAGCCCCATTTCTTGAACATGATTACATGATAGCAAATCTACTGAAGAATTACAGCAATAGCTGCCAAATCAGCGATAAACAGTTTTCTAGGTCAAAACTAAAGGAGTCTATCTAATCAAAGTGACTATGAAACAGCACATTTCATTCAAAGACCATCAAAAATATATATTCCTTTGGTATATTGCATATTACCGCAATGGAAGTACTTAAACAGCGTGATAATTTTTTAATCTTGCTCATTACAATCTGATCGACTGGTACTTCGAAGTCATACCACAACATATCAAAGAGCCGAGAGCAGGCGACAAGAATCAGCTACTTCAATCAAGCCATCGATCATATTATTACATCGTTATCCCCTGGATACAAATCAAATTGCGTCATTTTCAAAAGTTCGGTACGACCTCACCGATTTTATGACATAGCTACTGAAAATGTGTTTTTTTTTTTAAAAAAAACCTTGCCCCACACTAGGAATTACTCCTGTATCGTGGGTGCGTTTACAAACATTTAAACTCACATACACAAACAGCCAGACTCAGAACAACTACCTGTATCGCTCTGATCGCTCAGCCACTGCGCCAACCGTGTCGTCAATGTTTATTATATTATTTTATCTTTACATTGTGAAAATAAGGGAGAACGTTGATATTTTCTAGCGGGTCTTGCAAACACAACCGAACGATCTGGACGTAGACCTTATAATCTAAGTATGTCATAGCCACGTGGTGCTCTATGGCTGCCTATCCTCGTGACCGTATATTACCCGGTTTCTGAAGTTGAGAACTTGCCAAACTACTTTAGAATGACTTAAAGTGACCTTCGATGTAACCTGCAAAAATCAAAGTTTCTTACTTTTTTTGCAAAGTAATTTTGAATTTCGCGATCCTTCACCGTAAGTAATGCTAAAGTAGAGTTTGACGAGTTCTCAACTACAAATTCTCAAAACAGAAACCGGATGTATGTATGTTTGTTTTCAGAAAGTGGTCTAACACGCTGGCAGCAGTACCACGCGACCAGCGCACACGCCGACCCTCCAGCAGGGTCGTGGTGGCCGCGCGGGCCGGCCGAGTCCTGGTACCGCCGCGCCGCCGCCGTGCCGAACACCCTCGTCGTACATGTCCCAGTTGAACCCATCGGCAAGATGCGCATCAGCAAGACACGGCCCCCTCCTGTGAGTATATCTTGTTCTTGTTAGCCTCTCGATGGTAAAAATAACACAAAAAAACCGTTTGGTCTAAAATTCAGCAACGCTATTACCGTTTGCGAATGCAGCCATTTGGACCTCACTTGTGTAGGACAGGGCATGCGGCAAAAAATGGAGCCACTGTCTGTGGAAAGATGCCCCATACGCACCGAAGATCGGAGCCGTCCATGGAGATTGTCTTTGCTGCGGCCGACTTGAGTATGAATTCTATCAAGTTAGCCACGGCAACTTATGCCCGGATGGGAAACTCTCTGATAGTCCAATAAAGGTTGGATGGAAGGAGGTTTAATGTTTGCTCATGTGAGTGGCAATTCTGGTAATTTTAAGAACGTTCACAGTCTGAGGGGCAATTCTCATAATTTTAAGAACGTTCACAGTCTGATCTCAGTCTCAATCTGTCAAAAATACCTCTAATTTCCCTACATTTTGACAAGTTTTTGACATTTGTTTGTCGCCGAGATGAGACTGCGACTAGATTTTGAACGTTTTACATTACGAGAATTGGCCTTCTGATCTCAGTCTCAATCTGTCAGAATACATCTATTTCCCTACATTTCTGACAAGTTTTTGACATTGATTGTCGCTGAGGTGAGATTGCGATGCGACTAGATTTTGAACGTTTTAAATTAGGTACGGGAATTGACCGTAAGTTTGTCGCAAAATGTTTTCCTTATCCATCCTCTAGTGTCAGCAGCCATCACATCATCCCCCACACAATCACACTGATTATCAAAGTTATTATCATATTGTCCGTAAATCAAAACAAGGTGACGCATATACAATTATGCATAGTATCTATTTCATAATCTTGATAAGGAGATAGTTGCTATATGTCATCGTTTTGATTTATATAATTGCATGCCCTTGCAAAAAAAATGCATGTACTTTATCGATTAGAAGCTCCAAAGAAATAATTTTTTTTGATCGGTGATTAGGCCTACCAAAAATTGTGGCATCTACTAGTAAAAAGCATGTTGATTTGTTCCTTATGATCTCTAGATTAAAGTGGTAGTAATAATTATACTTCATCTAACGGGAGTACTGAGAAAAACCATCATAAACTAAAAAATCACTAAAATACTTATTTAAAGTTGTCAAGTTGAGAATGCGTTCTTGACGCCTGTCAGTTTCATACAAACGAATACGTGTTTTGCGCATTTGATCTTTATTAACTACTAGAACTGTCAATGTCAAAACGGGCCTTTTATTTTTTGACAACTTTAGTAAGTAGGTTGGCCTCATTGGTATTATAATGTAGTAAAATAGTATAGTAGGAATGTATGGTGTATTGAACGGTTCATGAAATCAAAAATCATAAAATGTAACAAAGCATTTTATTACTACATATAAGTATATCAATTTCAACACAGACGACTTAGAAGTAGATAGTAGTTCATCAAAAAGACGCAAGTCGCTCTACCTCTAATCTTGATACCGTACGTATCTACGATAAAAATACATAAATACTGCACGCTCAACATTACATGTGCACAACAGCCAACAGTACCAACGTCTTTCCACCAAACAACTTGCTGGATACTTGCAACAACATCCAGCAAGAGTAGCGCTAGTGGAAATTGACGTTATAGGTACCTAAATGCACCTTAAAAAATAGAAGATTTGGTTTAGAAAATAACGTGTTAGAACAAAATAATGTTCTTTTCCGCAAAGTCAACAGGCAAGTATGCGATTGTTGTGCAGATCGACATGGAATGTAAATTCCTGTATCCAAATCTCCATAATTAATAAACAGTTTCAATACTTTCTTGCATCATCAATACGCACTTTCTCAAACTACATCTAGGAGGTTCGACTGAAAGAAGTGAAAAACCATGCGTACACAAGTAACCGCACATCTGCAGCAGTCTCGGACAATGTCTTTGCACATTGCATTGAAACAAAGAGATTTAAGATAGGTACAATAAATAATTTAATGTCTTTGCATTGAAATCTTACTGAACAATCAACACAACATCTTTCTGGAGTAAATGCTATATATATATACCATCTTAAAAATTCCATATTCATTGTAATCCTTCAATTACACACAGGGAAACAGAAACATTTATTTCATGCAATTCGAAAGAAACGGAAAAAATAAAAAAAAAGAAGTGATGATGTCACTTGACACTTGAATTTCTGACAATGTCAGATAGTGATGCGGCTTAATATTATTTAACTCGTAACTCGAGTAAATAAAATAAAGGCTCTATTTCAATTTCCCCCGAGATGCCACTCGATGTAGTCGCGATTAGAAAAATATCATCAACTGGCAGTGTTGGTGATATTTATACTATAACTTAACGTTAACTATCATTCTTTATTCTATAATTAAATACGAAGGTAATAAACCAGGGAATAGATATATTCCGTGTAGTAAACCGACATAATACTGTGATATACAGAGTCACAGAGTTTTAATAAGAGTAAAAATGTATAATTTGTGGGTTAAGTAGTGCTGTCAGTTGATAACGTGTAAATCGTCAGTAAAATCGGCATCGTATCGTCATTGATTATCAGATTGACAGTGGAATATGAGTAGGAGAAAACGCTCTTTATAAATTCATAAGAGACCGATTTTAGGCGAATATTACTGGCTTAAATCTCATGTCCTTTAATGGTTGCTGTATTTTTCATCTTGCTATGATTACATTCTTTAAGTTTTTCTGTGCCTTTCAAACGTACGAAGCAGCAAGAAACTTGGTTTTATAATTAGGTACTTAATTGATACAATCGAGTACCTGAACGTTAATGACTGAATAACATCACTAGAGTCCTACTGACAAGCAACAAAAAACTACAATCCGTTTCAAGTTGATTCATAAACTACTTTACGCGAAAGTAAGCAAACTGGGTTTAAACACAGGAGGACCTGCTGCAGCGTCAATGGTACATTTTTTTACTTAATGAAACCGATTCGGTTACCACCTCGAACTGTGAATAGGTATATGTTTTGTTTTTTTTTTTTTTTAAACGTTAAAAACGCTTCAATACATGTATTTATGTCATTGATGACCATACCTGGAAATGAATCAATTGAGTGCATTATCAAAACATTTTGATTCCGGTTAGACTTTAATGAAAAAAAACGATCATTTTTAATGATAAATCGGTTACGTTTTTTTAAGTATAATATAATTAATAGTCGTTACAATACAGTAGGCCCAAAAAAAACTATCTCCTTTAGAATGCTTATTGTGGTAGTTTGCAGAACCATTCTGCAAACTTATATTTAATCAATATTGGTAGCGCGATTTATGTCACTTGGTTAGTACGTTTTGTTACAGTTAATTCCGGAAATATCATCTGAACGAAGTCTAAATCAGGCCTCTGGAGTCTCAGACGAGAGCAGTGATGCACTTACGAGTTGTAGGTTGTGTGTTCGAACCCAGACAGGCACTTAACTTTGTGTAATTTGTTTCATCACCACTGCCCTCAAAAACGGAGAAGGAAAACATCGTGAGGAAACCTTTTTTTTTTTTTTTTTTTTTTTCGGCTGTAGCCGCTCGCGCCACCGCTCGAGCGCGTGTCGCCGTTCCTGCCGCCTCAGCCTTACGAATACGCTTCCTGGCACACTATTCCCGCTTTGGCGGATATCGCGAATTTGGTCGTAGACCTTCGCGTCCATATCCGCCAGGATGTCCAGCGGCGGAAAGCGCGCCAGGAGAGTTGCCGCCTCAAAGGATATCGTTCGGTATCCTCGTGCGATACGAATGGCCATTTTCCGCTGCAGTCTATTGACTTTAGTCCTGCAGCGTCTGACGCCTGACAGTCTACCTGACCAAACAGGCGCCCCGTAAAGGACCATCGATCGCACGACACCCGCATAGAGGCGGCGAACTTCTTCCCGAGGGCCCCCGAGATTGGGCAGCAGTCTGTGCAAAGCACCCACTGCCTTTTCGATCCGGGGAACCAGGCGCTCGAAGTGCTCTTCGAAGCCCCACCGACGGTCAAGGGGAGGCCAAGATACTTTATGTATCGCCCCACCTGGACTTGCGCATCTCCGACATGGACCAACGAGCTGGGTGGTTCCCTGCTCTTCGGCAGTTTATGGAACCACAGCGCCTCAGTTTTCTGAGGCGCTATCTCCAGACCCAGCCCGCGGATTGACGCCACAACTTTTGCCACCCCGAGCTCAGAAAGCTGGATGGTCTCCTCGAAGGTGTCCCCGCCGGCCAACACCAGAGTATCGTCTGCATAGCACACGAATCGTGAGGAAACCTGCATGTCCTAGTACCAAAAATTCGACACACAGTCACATCTACCAACCCGCACTGGGCCCGTGTCGTGGATTACGGTTACGGTCCACTCCCTCTCACAGAGAGGAGGCCTGTGTCCCAACAGTGGGAACGTTATTGGCTGATTATGCTATGCTATGTGCCTCTATAGTTTTTATTCATTGGTTGGTAACTTTATGTCAAACTTTTTAAAAGCCGTCTTGGTCTTAAATTAGAATTAGGGCCATAGCTGTGATTTGGACCTACTTGGGTACCTCGATAATTCACCGATGCTCAAAATTAACAAATTGAAATTATTTATCGTTCTAGAACGACTCTTATACGTTAGGCCGAAACTGGAACACGAGCCTAATTCTTAAAAGCTACCAGAATTAATTTGAGATGGTGTTGAACTTACAACACTTTATTTGACAGTGTTTGCAACACTTTCCTTTTTAGGGTTCCATACCAAAATGGTAAAAAGGAACCCTTATGGTGCGACTCAGTCTGTCTGTCCGTCTGTCGCAGCTGGATATTTTGACAGTTCAACAACATTCATTGCATTGTTTACGTTGTTCAGCAGACAAATTTTTCGAACATATGAAGCAATGGATTAGAAATATCCTTCAAAATGATTGAGACAGGGTGCTAGCCGGTTCGTATTCAAGCTTTTCGTGCTTCAAAGCTTCACATGCGGGATATATCGTGATGTAGGTTAACATCGATTACGACCTCTCACATAAAGCCGCATTACGATAATATTTTTCCTTATTTTTGGAGTAAATATTATGTCGGCAACACGGATATACGCAGTTTCTGCAAACAATTTAATCAACAGATCATCGCCGATGATTATGAATATATCAGATATCAGATTTTTAGATAAACATTTAATTAGCGACAAGTGATCAAATACACTAGCCTGCAATACTAAGTACTACACTTTTAAAATTTAATTTTTTTCTAAACTATAGAAGTTAGAGATTTAAAATAAAAAACGTTTTACAGCTAATTTTATCAGCTTTCTTTGAAACTAGTAAACTATACATTAGTAACAAATTTAACATAAAAAAAAAGATAAAACAATAAAAATTGCCATTTTTACCTTAGTATCAAAAAAATCAATTAACATTTATAAGTATATTTTACATGTTATTTAATTTTTAATAACTGGTATTGCCTCCTCGGGCTCTGACTTACAGCTTCGAGTCGGTTTGGCATACTTAACACTAGGTTTCGGAGCCGATGTTGGGGAATATTCTCCCATTCTTCAATCAGGGCCTGTTTTAGTGCCCTGAGGGTGGTAGGTGGTGGTCTGCGGCTTCTGACTAGCCTACCTAGCTCATCCCAGGCGTGCTCAATCGAGTTGAAATCAGGACTTGTTGAGGGCCAAGCCATCACGCTGATACCAACCTCCTGAATATACTTTTGCACTACCTGAGCCGTGTGTGGCCGGATCCATCACCCATATTTGCTAAATACGGCCCTGCATACTCGTTAAGAATCTCTTGGGCATATCTTTCCCCAGTCAGAGTGCCATTTTCTATGGCCACTAACTCTGTGCGACCTTCTGAAGATATGCCAGCCCATACATGTACACTGCCTCCACCATACTGGACTCTTTCTGAGAAGTAGTCTTGAAGGTATCGCTCACCAGGCTGCTTATAGACACTTCGCCTTCCATCAGAAGTGTAAAGTGAGAATCGAGACTCATCTGTGAACAAAATTCTTGGCCACTCTTCTTCATCCCACTGTAAGTGTTCACGGGCGTATCGCAGTCTCGCTACTCGATGCTCTCTCTCGAATTTGGGGCCACTCGCTAGTCTCACTGTACTGTCACTAATGTAGTCCCTTCGGGTCTGAAGAAGCTGTTGCTGGACTTCAACTGCATTAAGGTGGCGATTTCTTAACACAGTGGAAACAATATAACGGTATTCTCGGGCACTAGTACATCTGGGTCTGCCATTACAAGGTCTCCTCAGATGGTTTCCAGTCTCTTCGTACCTTCGCTTCAACTTCTGGACTCTTCGTATCGTCACACCCACCATTCTTACACTACGACGCATATTGATGCCTAGTTCCAGAAAAGTCATGATCCTAGCACATTCAGGTGAGAGGCATGATAAATAAAATTTATGTACTGTTGTCTAACTTAGCTTTTGTAACAAGACTCATCGATCAAGAAAAAAATTGAAAACAAAAACAGAAACAAAAAAAAAAAAAAAATTGTAATTCGAAAAGGATTATTTTTGTTGTTAAAGCTTTTTCAGCCATTTCTTAAAAGAAGGTTCTCGACTATGATGTTTTTGTATACAAAATTAAACTCTTTTTCGAGTCCTTTTTATTTCGAAAGTACGAGTATATCTTGTGTACTTAAAAAGTTATTCCAATTTAAAAAGTGTGATACTTAGTTTTGCTGTTTTGCAGGCCAGTATATTTATATTTTTATGGATATTTCGCAGGCGCGAGTAAACGTAATGAAACAACTTATGTTCTTACTTATTACTTCATTCTGCTGTTTATTCAGAAATATTTAGAAATCATCAAAAACTTCTGAGAGAACGACGATTTATCATGAACAAATTACGTATTAGCTTTTAGTAACATAAGTCGAGTATATCCAACAGTATGTTTCGAAACCTTAAAAAAAAAACCTTGCACGAGTATTTCTCTAAAAGGAAACAAGTGGCTTTAATGATTTCTTCTGCAGCTCAATACTGGAAAAGTTTTGGATTAATAAATGACATTAGATATTTATTTTTGTAAATTGGTCGTAAAAAACATTTTTACACGTCAAAAGTAATAATATTTTTTTTTTTACTACATAGATGAGATCGATGTTTCTAACCGAAAGAACTATTAGGAAAGAACTACATAGATACACACACACATACATTTGACACTGATGTAATGGTATGTTCCAGTACACCATTCGATCGGAATGGCTGACGGCGGCGAAGACGCTGGGCTCTGTGGAACACGGCATCATTGGTGTGGCGGGCTACCACTTTCACCCACGACATCTAGTAGATCTGCTAGAAGCCATCACCAACTTCCCCGTAAGTATACCTAGGTAGTAGAATCCATCGCCAACTTCTCCGTAAGTATACGTAGGAAGTAGAATCCATCACCAACTTCCCCGTAAGTATACGTAGGTAGTAGAATCAATCACCAACTTCCCCGTAAGTATACGTAGGTAGTAGAATCCATCACCAACTTCCCCCTAAGTATACGTAGGTAGTAGAATCCATCACCAACTTCCCCCTAAGTATACGTAGGTAGTAGAATCCATCACCAACATTCCCGTAAGTATACGTAGGTAGTAGAATCCATCACCAACTTCCCCCTAAGTATACGTAGGTAGTAGAATCCATCACCAACTTCCCCCTAAGTATACGTAGGTAGTAGAATCCATCACCAACATTCCCGTAAGTATACGTAGGTAGTAGAATCCATCACCAACTTCCCTGTAAGTATACCTTTTTTTTTCAAAAAGCGCGGAGTGAGGTCGAGGTGTGTGGGATTTTTACCTCACTAAAACCACCCCGGTGATCACCATCAGCGCATAAGGGTGGTCCCAGTTCCTCTTAAAATACCAATTCCGGAACCCCCCTGCGCAACGCCTGTAAGGCACGTTCCTGGGGAGACTGTAAAGGGGCCTCCCCTAAGCCTCGCTATGCACGGCAGCACATGACCACTGTGCCGCCGTCTTCCCTGGGGTCACTTGGTGGGCAGACAGAGTCCCCACTCTATACGCCCGTGACCCCAAACCCTGTAAGTATACCTAGGTAGTAGATTCCATCACCAAGGTTTTAGATAATTTTATTTCTAAGTGATGTTCGTTTAACGTTTTAAATAATAAAGAAACGTCTTCAGCGAACAAAATACGCGACGAACTTATCTTTTTTGGCAAGTCATTTACGTATATTATAAATAAGGTACATACTAAAACACTTCCTTGCGGTATTGAGTCATGAGTCTGATATTATGCGGTACATTTCCTGGTTAACCCTACCAAAATATTCTACTTCTATGCTTCTATTCTACTTCTTTTCTTTTATTTTTCTTTTCTTTATTTTATTGTGTGTGTTTATTTGATGTATGTATCTGGTGTATTGTGTGTCTTTTAGTTTGTCCAAATAAATGCATTTTCTTTCTTTCTTTCTTTCTTTCTATGAATTGTATCCTGTCTTGTAAATATGTTTTGAACCAATTAAAAGCTTGCCCTCTAATACCCGATCCGTAAAGTGTTTGTAATAGAATTTTATGTGACACCTTGTCATACGCCTTAGTCATATCCAGGAATAATCCAATAGCTTACTTGTTTTTGCAACTGTGAAGGACAATGCCCATGGATATATGGAATCCCGTACCATGCTACATCAAAGTCAAAATTAGTTTTTTATAGACTTTTTTTTTTTTTTTTTTTTTTTTTTTTTTTTTTTTTTTTTTTTTTTTTTTTTTTTTTTTTTTTTTTTTTTTTTTTTTGGGATGGGAAATCATCAAATGACTCCTCCCGCTCTGGGTGGAGCGGAAGGGAGTGTCAGACTCTTACTGACTAAAACCCACCCATGTTCCTTCCTTCGCCCTTTATGTTCCGGGGCAGCGGTAACCCTTTCGGACAATCCCGCTGCCCCGGCAGGCTTCGGCCCTGAGGGGCCCCTCGTTATGCTGACATCTCTTTGAGGCGCGCGTGGAACACTTACGCGCCGTCCGGCACGGGCCTGGTCCTGATCGGGCGGTGAGCTACCCATTGCTCTCCGCCCGCAGGCCCGCGCCTACGGTGGCCGGTAGTCGTCTCTCGACTCCCGACGCCCGGGGCGTCTCCCGCGGCGGCTTGGACGGGAGGCTCTCTCCCTCATCCGTCCCGCCACCTCCTTCGCTAGCATGACTGCTTCGCAGAAGGAGGCGACTGCCTCCCAAGTTTTTTATAGACTACATTTATCATATTAACTCCTACAAAAGTTATTTTAGTAAAAAAAAACACGGGCCTCGAAATTTAAAAAAAATATCGATATAACCTATAAACTAGGTACTTTATTTTGTTTGACATGTCATGCACGAACGGCCACGGCACAGCATTTTTCTAAAAAAATGATAATTGTTTAAATGAAAATTCTATTCTATTATATTCTAGTTATTTTTAATTAATGTAGAATCGGCAAAGTATAATTTTTTACAAGTTTTTTGAAAGACGTGATCATGACACTTTCAAAATTCAAGGTTATATTAATCATATCATTTGAAACGGAACGGCATATAAAGTGAATAAAACAACATCAACACTTTTCTTTTACTTTAAATTAAATTCCCTGTTCAAAAATCAAATCCCCGACGCGTAATGTCGTAAAAAATTATGAAAATAATTACTATAATATTTTGATCGTGATGCATGAGACTTTTCGGTATGACTTGGTCATTCTCCTTTCCTGTACATAGTTGCATATCGCTAAAGTAGTTAAGCATTATTTCCTAAAAACCGAATTATTTTTTAACAAAAATATTTTTTTTTTTTTTCAAAAAATGTGTTAACACGATTCGCCATTGCTTTTCCGGAAAAAAATGAGTTATTGGGCAATAGTGTCATAGGCCTATAATTACAAGGATTTTCTGAATTAATTTCGCAATTTTAAGTTTTTCTGGGAATCGTCCTTCGTCGAAATAAATATTTATTAGTTTAGTGAGAGGCGATGTTAGCTCCTTTACGCATTTTTTAAACAATAGCAGCGGGATATCGTCCACCCCAAAGCCACATTTATTTTGCATTCCGTGTATAATGTTAAAAACCTCTCGCTCGGTTACCGATTCGATGTACAGACGCCAGCACATTTCGCTACCCGAGACTGTCAAATTATAGTATAAGGTATAGTAGGTGTAGTATAAGGTATAGTTAATAATTTTCTTCTTCTCCATTTACCATTTTTCATTCCCCCAATCTTCCGCACCCTTGTCTTTTCGTCGTAGGCATCATAGCGTTGCTACGCTGCTACGACACTGCTACGATGGGTGCTACGGATGCTACGCAGTGTCTTTCGTAGAGGGGATCTACGAAAGTCGTAGATGATGAACTAATAACTTAAAATGTATTATTAATCTAATACATTTTTGTTTCGTATATAGGATAGGAATATAGCTATGGCGCAATTCCACTGATAAGTAGGTTGTGCAAGTAGTGCTTTTTTTTTCCGGATGAGAAATCATCAAATGAAGGGAGGGAGGGAGGGTCAGACTCTTACTGACTAAAACCCACCCATGTTCCTTCCTTCGCCCTTTATGTTCCGTGGTAGCGGTAACCCTTTCGGACAATCCCGCTGACCCGGCAGGCTTCGGCCCTAAGGGGCCCCTCGAATTATGCTGACAACTCTTTGAGGCGCGCGTGGAACACTTACGCGCCGTCCGGCACGGGCCTGGTCCTGATCTGGCGGTGAGCTACCCATTGCTCTCCGCCCGCAGGCCCGCGCCTACGCTGGCCGGGAGTCGTCACGCGGCTCCCAACGCCCGGAGCGTCTCCCGCAGCCGCTGGGCGGGAGGCTCTCTCCCTCATCCGTCCCGCCACCTCCTTCGCTAGCTTGACTGCTTCGCAGAAGGAGGCGACTGCCTCCCACTCCCTCTCGCCCCGGACCATGGCTTGCACCAGGGCCGGGCGCGAGAGGCCGCCGCCGCTGCCGATCGCCTCTACGAGCACGCGGCGGTGCTCCGCCCAAGCGGGGCAGACCTCCACCGTGTGCTCCACCGTGTCCTCTGGGCGATCCTGGCAATGGTGACACCCGGGCGTTTCCTCCCGGGATTATATTACTTAACCTACTCATCATTTTTTTAACGAAAATTAACGCGCCTTGCTAAGTTAACCATTCCGTACTAAACCAGTCATATTTATTTTACAAATATCCAATATTACACCTATTCCAGTGTACCGAAGGCGAAGAGTGCCGTTCCCGGTGCGACGGCACGATCTGGTCATGCGTGTTGATCGACGAGAACGGCTGGATAGTCGCGCGGGAAGGTCGCAACGTCACCGGCGAGCCGGACGAGCCCTTGACCGAGCACTTCGCGTCCGTGTACCCCACAGCGATGAAGGCGCTGCTCGACGCCAGCGTGTTTGAGATGAACTGGATACATGACTATCAGGGAGTGTGCTTTCCACTGGTGGATGAGCCGCAGAGTTCGGCTATTACTGTGAGTTGTTTTTTCTTATCCTGCTGCTACCCCTAGGTAGTGAAAAAATCCAAAAGACTGACAAAACAGAAAGACAGACTTTTGGACTTTTTTAAATGAAATAAATCAATTTTGCAGGCGGTGCCGTCCATACTCCTATCGCTGTGGCGATCATTAAGCCTTATACTTCGAGTTACACAGGAGATGGTGACGCTCATCACAATTCTTAGTTCTGGTAAGTTGGCAACAAAAATTACTAAATATTCGACATACTTATTGTAAACAAAGCACCAATAGCAAAAGGTCCTATTGATCATCGGATACTGCTTTTTAATTGGTTCAGGCATCTATATAACAAAGTCGCTTTTCGTGTATGTCCGTGTAACCGCAATGCTCTTCAAAACTACGCAACAGATTTTGATGCGGTTTTCACCAACATTTAGAGAATTTATTTCGGAAGGGTTATGTATTTAATTAATTCATATTTATCTTGTACATGTCGCTATATTAGTAGACTGCACCCGTGCGAAGCAAGGGCGGGTCACTATTTTCTCAATAAAAGAGAAAAAGCAATGATCCAAGATACACGAATTCATGTTTGTTACAGGTTGTATAACACTAGTGTCTGGTGACACGGAACAAGAGAAACAGAAACGCAAGAAGCGCCTGTGGCGCGACTACGAACGGGAGAAGTATGAGACTTTGTACGACGACCGCGTGCTCGTCAACAGAACGAGGTTCGCAGCGTGCGACAGATCTAGGGTGCTCTATGTGTTACAGGTATTACTAGCATATTATATTATAGGAGTTTTCATCACAAATTTCTTAGTAACAGCCCTGAGTCTGGATTCGTGTCCGGTTGATGGCAATAGGCTCGCTAATTACATGGGAGCTGAACATAACTGGTGAGATGTGGGTGAACTATAAGTATGTACACCTCCGGTTTACCCCTTGGGGATTACAGGCGTGATGTATGTTTATATCATAGCGTTACTAAATATGTTATAGCAATACAAGAATCAAGCGCGAACGAAACGTGTATCAGATCAATATGTGGGATACACCAAACAGTGTCATGTAAACCTCATTTCGTAAACCTCAAGATATGACCCCTCCCTGCTATACGAGGGTGACACTGAAAATTCTTAGAAAATCTAAAATTGAACAAACTAGCAAGTTATTAGTTTTATTATATCTTTTCAAAATAGTGTCCATTTACATCAATACATCGCTACATCCGATGGAACCACTGAGAAAAGCACTTTGCCCACTTGTCCTTAGGGGTCTCTTCGGCGGCATTTTGAAACGCAGCCACTGCTTCCACAGCGTCCATAAAACGTTTTCCTTGAAGTTTTTCTTTTATTTTTGGAAATAAATAAAAATTGCACGGTGCGAGGTCGGGGCTATAGGGCGGGTGACCCAATAATTCCACGTCTGACGTCGCCAAGTAGTCGATTGTTTGCTTGGCGGTGTGCGACGAGGAGTTGTCGTGGTGAAGGAGGATCCTACTGCGAGGTCGTTTCTCCCGAACTTTTTTCAAGACAAGTGGCAAACAATTGTTAGTGTACCGCTCTGCAGTATCTGTTTTTCGATCCTCTAAAACAATTGTTGCGTAATGACCTGTCCTTCCGAAGAACGAGGCCACCATCTTTTATCCCACGCTTCGACCTCTCTTCACTTTAGTTGGCAACTCCTCGGAAGGGAACACCCAGACAGCAAGCTGTCTCTTAGTGTCAGGATCATAACAATAAATCCAGCTTTCGTCACCCGTAAGTATGTCGAACACAGCATTTGAGTCACCTCCGTTAAATCTTTCATCATCAATCGAAGTCTATCGTAACTTTCTTGTTGACTTAAATGACATCGAAAGTCGTAAAAAATCATTGTACGAAAATTTTCTCGCATTAAATTCATGCTGACGTGACGCAGACAATTTTCAGTTTGCCGCCAAATCGTAAACAAATGACAAATGAATAAAATACATACACAATAATATTGGCAAAGAGTTCCATTTTCAAAATTTGAACTTATTTTTTTATTATATCGTTTACAAGTGGCCAGTTCTAAAAACTTTCAGTGTCGCCCTCGTATATGTATATCTACGAGGCCTCAATTTTAGTTAAATTAAACATCAGTAGCTATGACACATTAACAAGCAGTAGACATTACGCAATAAAACATCCCACACAGCAATATATAGCAATAGTATTTTTTGTATGGGCATAAAAATATGCAATAAGTTACCCACAGACATTAAGAACCTACATTTAATTGGTATTTTTAAAAGGAAGCTAAAAGACTTCCTGATTAAAAAGGTATATTACTCTGTAAAAGAATTCCTTGAAAGAAAATAATTATTTAATATTGAAATGATTGTTGATACTGAATATAATGTGATATAAATTGTTTGAACGAATAGTATGATATAATATAAAACGTATGAATAATGATAATTAATATAATATAATCTCTTTATCTGTAATATTGAGCATGTACGAGTATATTCTTATCATATTTTTTTTTTATTTGTAATTATAACCATTTAAATTGCAATGCCCTAACAGGCAACTAAGTTCTAAGAACCTACCTATTGTTAACATCTTCAAAATTCTACCCTTAGTTCACAATAAAGAATTTGAATTTGAAACGTTAATCAAGAGCTATACATAGGTATATTTCACAGACTTAGATACCTACCTATTATGTACAGTCACGAGCACCAATATGTCAACACTTGGCAAATTTCAATTGCGATTTTTTCGTGAAATAACGAATGTAACGTTGAAATACGACACATTACATAAGCCTATGGCTTCGAAAAATAAAGGAGTAAATCACTTTTGAATAAATCCGAGGGTATACTTTTGCTCGTGATTGTACTTCTTTTGACTGTGCGTGGCTAATAATGAGAGCACCTTGTTAAAAAACCATGTCGTCAAAATGAACTAAGCCTGTATTTTAATTAGGTTTAACAAGTAGGAAGTTCGTCCCAGATATTAATTAATCTATTATTCATGTTCCGATGCTATCTACTAACATTTAAATACTTGTTAGGATATGTTAAAATTATGTTAAGATAAATGTAATTG
Source organism: Apamea monoglypha (assembly GCA_911387795.2). Classification (NCBI taxonomy): domain Eukaryota; kingdom Metazoa; phylum Arthropoda; class Insecta; order Lepidoptera; family Noctuidae; genus Apamea; species Apamea monoglypha. The sequence goes on from OU426930.1 coordinate 5,121,579, forward strand.
ATTTGATAAGAAAATACTAAGTATTCAAATTACAAGTAGGTATTTGCTAATCGTTGATCAAACTTTTTTCTTAACTTTTTTTTTATTTACGTAACCCCTCCTTTTTTCCGGATGGGACATCATCAAATGACCCCTCCCGCTCTGGGTGGAGCGGAAGGGAATGTCAGACTCTTACTGACTAAAACCCACCCATGTTCCTTCCTTTGCCCTTCATGTTCCGGGGCAGCGGTAACCCTTTCGGACAATCCCGCTAACCCGGCAGGTTTCGGCCCTAAGGGGCTCCTCAAATTTTACGTAACCCCTTAACTTATCTACTGTATAGTGCATTATTAGGGGCTTGTGGCTAAGTAATAACAGCTGCACGGGTCAATCGATCAGGTTAAGCTACGCTTGCCGCGTTCCGTGGATGGGTGACCATCTTTACATACCAATACCCCTACGTGCCTTGGAAAGCACGTTAAGCCGTCGGTCCCGGCTGTTATTCGTGGATCTTTGACCTTCGTTACGGGTCGTCAGAAGCCCGAAAGTCTGACAACCAGTCTTACCAAGAGGTTTCTTATTATTACCAAGTAACTGGGTTCTAGAGGTCAGATAGGCAGTCGCTCCATGTAAAATACTGATACTCAGCTGCATCCGGTTAGACTGGAAGCCGACCCCAAAGTAGTTGGAAAAAGGCTAGGCAGATGATGATGATAGTGCATTAAATTCTAATTCAAAATTGTAGATATTATCGTTATGTAGGAAACCATGATGGATGATCAACGGGATGGCCGATGGGGCTGAAAGGTTCTGGAGTAGTGACCGCGTGCCGGAAGACGTAGCGTTGGATGGCCTTCCACAAGGTGGACCGATGACCTTGTGAAGGCTGCAGGAATCCACTGAATCCGAGAAGCATAGAACCGGTCGAAGTGGCGATGCTTGCGGGAGGCCTATCTCCAGCAGTGGGCGTCTTTCGGCTGAAATGATGATGATGGTAATGTAGGAATCCAGAATCCAGAAGAAAGTATTGGCGTCTTTAAAAAAAAAAAGTTGTAGCGGTCTTGTACTGTGTAAAGTAACACTGCTGTTTGTGAATACACACTATCCACTATACCCTGTCTATTAGATAGGTACACATACTTTCAGTTCCAGTATAGAACATTCCTAGAAATAACGATACCAATTTCGGGTTTTAAACCCTTATCTAAATACTTCTAATATTTACAATTGATTCATCGATGGCATCAGCCGCCGATAAAAAATGTTGACGGTTCATTTTATCGACTCACAATTCACTGACAGCTGCATTTATCCAGAGATCAAGAGGTTAGAGACAACTATTTTTTTTTTTTTTTTTTTCGGATGGGTAATCATCAAATGGCCCTTCCCGCTCTGGGTGGAGCGGAAGGGAGTGTCAGACTCTTACTGACTAAAACCCACCCATGTTCCTTCCTTTGCCCTTTATGTTCCGGTTCTGTTTATGTTCCGGTGTTGGAGACACCTTTGGTCGAATCTTAATGAAGCGAAGCATTTATCCCATTTCCCAATCCCAATTTATATATTCCTTTTGTCTTCCAGGACACGCCAAAAGCTGAAGAGGCTCTCAAGCGACCTCCGAAGCCGTGCACGTGGCCCCTGGTCGCGGCGCGGGTACCGCACACCAACCTGCTGCTCGTGGCCGTGTACAAACCGTGCAAGAACAAAGGAAAACCTATCAATGATCCTTTGGTCAATGAGCAGGTAAGTTCAGCGTAGTCACTGTGTGACTTGTTTGCATGATTGTCTGAACCAGAATTAAGTTCTGACAACTGTGGACCGGAGAAATTAAACGACAAAGTCTTTAGGTACATCTCATTTAAGACCCGAAAACTCAATTATTGTAATCAACACTCAAGATCTTTGTATGGCCCCAGTTGATATCCAAATAGAAGGTTTGTAGCTAATTCACTATCTGAGCAAGTGATTTACCTACCCCGAACAAGATCCTGGCTTCGTCTTCCATTATGTCATCATGACTCACTCTTGTCCTCCTTTACCAGCTATCATTCAAATGCAGATAACTCAAGAAAGACAAAACAAAGGCGCGCCATCAACACGTGTAAAAACTGCTTGTATTACTCATTCATTTCTCAGAGGCACTATAATGATAAAGCCTATATCAAACGTATTATTTTTGATTTGCATCTTAATCCTAAGTAGTACCTATTACCTACCTACCTAATCATAGATTATAATCCTATCGTCAATTAGAGTACCTAATTGATCATTCTTGGAATAACGCAAAACATCTTTCATGTCGGTGCCGCGAAAATCAAGAGTTACTGTTAAATCAAATCAGTTTACCTGTTAAAAACATGTTCTAGGTACAAAGGTTGGAATAAAATGCTGCGCCCTAACAGGGACATATGTACTCATAACTTTAGCCTGGTCATAGCCTGTAACTGTGTGTACTCGTACATTGTGCACATAAATAAAATTAAAAGTTTCAAACATGCAGTTCCAACACTGTAAGGGCATTGCAAAAAAAAAATTACATTACGATACAACACATTACATAGAAAGTATGATATTATCATATTTTCTACTATACCTCGCCTGGCCTCGTTGGTCTAGTCGTTAAAGGGATTGCATGCGCAATTACTGAGCGTGGGGTCTTGGATCCGATTCTCAGGTCGGCCGGTTTCCATTCTGAGTTTGGATTTTGTGCCCGGGCAATAGGGACGCCCCAGATTACATGGGACTTAACATACCTGACGAAATGTTTGTTTACCGACTATACAATAAGGCGCGGCTCGAAGGGGGTTATGACAAATCATTCAAGCTGTCGAGTCTGCATGATTTACTTGCCTTACTAACTTAAGTTACTAACTTACTACTTGGTGACCCTCCCCAAAATCTTGGGCTACGTCCGCGCCTGTATACAATCTGCCCAATATTTTCGCGGAGTCGACATTTCCTGTCTGACTACCACTGAGAAGAAATGGCGAAACAAACTCAAGGGTCAAAGTCTTGATAATCTTGGCTAGATCATGTGAGGACAGTGTAGATTAGTGCCTGAAATGGTCTTTTGGAGAAAAAACCACACAGATTTGAGTGGACCCGTCAGTATAAGCATTTGTCAGTAATCGTGTAGGTATTTCAATTCAGAACTAGAGGAGCTCTACAAATTCTTCGGGACATATTGTCAGGCATGAAGTTGTTATACTTTGTTAAAGTATTGGGTACCATTTACATGAAAGCCGATGAAATCTTTTCTTGCCTTATCAGGAGGATTTTTGATGTGAAACATCTATTGGCGCACCTTAGGGTCAAGACCAACTAATATGCCGTGATGGCAAACGACATGACGGTTGCTTATGTCGGTTCACAATTTTACGGGTGATGAAATCAGACAGATTGTAAATATTTGTGAACCCTGTCGGTAAGTGCAGGTTCGTTCGCAATATTCGGTTTGTCATTGGTAGATTATCATCATTCTCCTGCCCTCATCCCAATTTATTTGGGGTCGGCGCAACATGTCTTTTTCTTCCATACTTCTCTATTATAATAATCGTCATCTCGGTAGTCACCCCCTTTCTAACCAATCATCATTCACACATTCCATCCATCGTTTCTTTGGTCTTCCCCTACTCTTATAGCCATCGACATTCATACTCAAAATTGAGACGTTGAAAGATATTGGTAGATTATAAACTATCGAAAATTAATACGTTATATTGTAAACAGTATGGTACAGTTCACAATTTATCGACAGCATTCATAATCATACGATGACATAAACATTAGGTACTCTTAATAAGTGTTGCTAGCTGGTTGGTAAAATGTAATTCATGTTTTCATAGTCGTATTTCTAAATGTTTCTATTAGATATTGGCGCCGATTCCCTTGTTCACAAACTAAACTAAATTTAAGTTCAGTGCATCTTTTTCTTTCTATTTCATTAAGAAAAGGACAGAAAATAAATATTAGTTTGGTCTTGTCAAATTAAGATACTCCATAGACAGTTTAGACGTGATTAAAAACATGGCTACTAAAAATACGTCAATTTACGTCAGGCGCTGACTAATTTGACAGGACTAAACTAATATTTATCTTCTGTCCTTTTCTTAATGAAATAGGAAAAAAAAAGATGCACTTAACTTAAATTTAGTTTAGTTTGTGAACAAGGGAATCGGCGCCAGTGTAATTCTTATTGTATAGGTGTCCTTGTATTGGGACTACCTGAAAAAAAAAAAACATCTCATTGTATACTTACATTACGACGAATACCTGACTTCTATTTCTACTTCTGACTTATCTAATCTGCAGTACCTGGAAGTAGAGCCGGACGTGAAGGGTTTCCGCCAGAGCTCGGCAAGCAAGCTGGCGTGCTGGCGCAACCGCGTGCCGCTGCCCACACGCCCGCCGCACGTCAAGTGCTACCCACACAACTATGGACAGGTATTTTAACTGAGTATAGCTGTACAAGGATCTTATGGTGCGTGGACAAAATCGGAACTAACGTCGCCGTCTTGTTTTGTCAATAAAATATTTCACAAATGTTTTCCAACAACCTCCCCATATACAGTATGACTATCTATATGACTACAGTACATTCATATAGATAGTACACCTTGTAGCATCCAAACAACAATGGCCGCCCTAAATTGAATTTATGGTTTAGTGATGCCGTAGTGTGTGTGTATGAGTTCTCATGCTATCGATGTTACATAATAATTTCCACTTAAAGAATATATTGTATTTTCAAATTTTCCGTTTGTTTAAGTATGAAAACTACTTCAAATTAATAGGTAGGTAGTTTTATTGATAGATTAATCTATATGAAAAATATATTTTTATGAATCATGATTTGTAAAAATCCCTTACATTACCAGTAAATTCATAGCAGAACGATATGAGGGCTTGTGACGTTTGCATGTTTTTATGAATTTCCGTTAATATTGACTGATCAATGTACGGAACAAATGCTATAGGTACTACATTGTTGTACGGACCGGCGACTGCAACAATGACATACCGCTGAAATTATAAATTATCGAATGGATAAGCTATATCTATATAATTTGTTGTCACATGCACCATCATACGGTGCCGCTGGTTAAGGTGTTATAATTTTGTGTAACAGGTATTTTCATTGGGTAGAACGTCTAGAATCTGGTCGACATACGCAGCTCTAAAGCAACGTTCATCAAGTATCTGGCAACATTGCAATACCTGAGGCATCCATCGCAGATGCGTTGCCGTCAGAGACAACCATTTTAAGAATGTGGAAATGACGATTTTTTTAAAACTTCCCATTAACATTCCCATAAAACTGTTCGCAGGAATCGGGTTACAGACAGTGTGGGCCCTGGTTACCAGATCCTGAGGAAGGAGACGCTTCATCACACATTACAATGTCAAACTCACTGCTGTCTATAATCATTGTTATGTTCCTAATTAAACATTACATGTTGTAAAGCTTCAAAGGTGTTAATAAGGTAATAAAGGTGTTAATAAAACAAAATTCCACATTTCCATTAACTTGTTTATTTCAATAATATCTAACCAAAGATATTTGGTTCGGAAATGATTGTAATACTGCACTGCTACCCGCAAACATTAGAAATTTACTATCGTGAAATTTATTTGCAAACGTTCAATACATTGGTTATAGGGTAAAATGTAAAATCGGAAACAATGAATAATTACTAGTAAATAGAATGAATGGAATGTATAATACCGGTCATTTCGTTGTGCACTGAAGCGTCGCGCTCGTGCTAAGCGTACGGCTCATTATTAAGAAATATCGAGCTAATCGATATCGATATAATGAATCAAAACAACGACACAAACTCAACGCATCAGTGGACAGAGAGCGAAACAAAGAGAACAAGTCCTATCTAATATAAATTAAAATGCTTGAATTAAACAGTATTCCTCTCATTAAAGTTTATTGCTTATGGTCGGCATTGTAACATTAAATATCACTAGGTACTTGTGATTCTCGGCTCCTTATCCTCGTGATAAAAACCTCAATTTAGTAATATATTATAGTCTGTCATTGGCAATGTTTTTGGTATAGGTTGGGTTGATGTCCTGTCTTGCCCTTTACGCTTCCTCGAATTGCCTAAGCCCCAAGCTGCCTTTATGCCTGCTATTCAACGCTGGCACAGGGATCAAACAAAATTTACAATGCAGAGGCTAGTTATTATATTTAATTTAAAATAATATATAAAGATTTGATTATTTGATGTGGGAGATTTTTTATTCCGTAAAATTAGCTACCAATTAAAATAGATCAATTGTTAAAGTCATTTTTTTGAACATCCTAACTACGGGTAAATCGTCATACACGTTCTACTTCACTCCAACAAAGTCAACATAATCAATCATAATGATGAAGCACTGCTGCAGTATGTTCCTTTATTTTATCACTAAATATTTATACACGTGCTATTTATTACATACAACCCTGAAAGTCAGACTATTAAATGTTCTATTACCTTTCATTTCGAACTGCCTACAGACTTTATTGACGTAACACAAAATTATAATACGGAGATGTTAGAAAAAAAGGGAAAATATTAATTACTTATTAATATTCTAAAGAGTCCTTATTTTAATTAATAATCTTACGCCTCCATATTAATCTTATTAGACAAAAATATATAGCTAGATATTTTTGTATTACACTTCTTTATATCATGAATAAACTTTAATATCTCAATGTTGTAAGTCAACTGATTCTATTAATTCTATTATTGAGCCTGAACAACTACGATGCGAATTCTATAAGACTAAAATGATATCAATCACATTTTTATTCAACGATCTTTGGTTCGACTTACATTATAATCATCAGATGGACTTGAAAGTTCCGAGATATAATAATAGCATTCCCCAAAAGTTTCACTGCACCAAATGTTTAGCTAAAATCAACTTTATGCTTTAAATCAATCTTACTGATTTTTAATAAGAAAAAAATCCATTCATATTAGTTTGTTATGTATAGTCGACCACTTTATTGCTTTACTACTTTTGGCAACAACTTCCAGTATCCTGAAACTTCACTAAGGTTGAAACTATCTGTCACATAGACAAATAGACCTTCTCCTTATAATAATATAATGTGTAAGAGCAATAACAAGGTCGACTATACGTAAAGTAAGATCGATATTTCGAGACGTTCGAATCGAGCCTCTTCTAGAACATTTGACGCAGTTTCCAATTTCAAAGAATCACTAGTCTGTAAGTAATACAATTCGATGATATAAAATATACTGCGTTCGATCTGCATTGTCGTCATACATACATAGTTTGTCACCATTACGACGAATGCAGAACGAATGCAACAATCCTTAAGTGATTAGAGTTTCGCCGACATTTCCTTATGTTTAACATCAAATGTTAACTGTATTGCACTGTAAGGCGTTTGATTATATCAGGACAATTTATTTGCGCACTTGTATCACTATCTTACTCCATACAGACGATAACCTTGTCAAAGCCATACATGTCATTTTATAATCGACATAATTAGCATCAATCATAATAGTCTTGATAACCAACAGTTACTGTCAATGCGGCTAATACAAACGGCTATACACGACAATCAAATTAAATTGGCTAGCGAAACTCCGCAGACGTGATGTATATCGATATCTGAACATGATTAAACAGAAAAATAAATTTATTTGATGATTTTTGTGGATTTTTTTTATTTTTTTTATTATTTATTTACACACAGTAAAATGGATACAGATACGACATATTAGTATCGAGTAAGAAGGTGCTTATTTATTAAGAAATTTCTTCCAGCAGACCTGTGAATGGAGAAAAGAAAATTTTCTAAATTAATATCTAAATACAATAAAACAAAATAGAAAAGAGTTTCTCAACTCATACTTCAAGAAACAAAACCACCAGCGATCATTGACCCAAAAAAAAACATAATTTTTTTTTTTTTTTTGTTAATCCTGTTTAGATATCGATGCCCATCACGGCTGCAGTTTTGCTAGCTATTTTAATTCGACCCTGTATATTTCGTAAATCTTCAATAGCAATGGTAATGTCTGTATGGGGTAGACAGTAACTTAGCTTACGATACAATATACGACATTACTAACGTCAATATTTCCGTTGTCAGTTCTTTTTTGGCACTATGTAATCTATGAAAATATTCAAAACCAGAGCTTTGATTTATATTTGAACAGGAAATTCATTAATTTGTGACAACGCTTTTAATAAAATACTGTCGTTATTTCATAGGTACTTATAACTATCATAGACTTATTTTGTATCCATAAACAGGGATTCATATTGCAGCATAAATAAACAACAAATAGCTAAAGCCACAGTATTCTGTCTGAGCCGTGCAGTTTCTATTATTATATCTTTCCGATAACGTCGCCAATCTTGCTTCTTAGACAACTTGAATATTTTATTGGCCCAAAATGGACTCATTTAACCACGGCTTAATAAGATATTCATTCATATTTCATCAGCTACCATTTTTTTAACTCCTAAAGGTAAATCAACGCCACGGCCAAGACAGTTCACATAGAAATAAACTATACAACAAAATATACATAAAACGTAACAAATCTTTGGTATTTAGTACATAGGCGAAGTGCATTATGCAACAAATAATAGTTATAAACATAAGAACACATCAAATGTGCATAACTAAAGTAACTCTACACTGGTTGGCAGCGCGTGTATAATAAAAAAACAAAATCTTAATATCATCAACGGAATGTCAACAAATTAATAAGGTACTGTGAAAAGGCATAGACAATCAGACGAAAATTATCTTGCTTCTTAAGCAAATTAGAATAAGAGAAGTCTAAATTGTAACTATAGAACTAAATAGCCATCTTTAAAAAAATATTGGCATATTACTTTTTACTTCATCAAATAAAGGAGTGACGAATTTAATAAAAATTTAATAATACGCTTTAAACTTACAATTTAAACTGAAGTATAAGTGAAGCCGCACACGATACTTCTAACAGCTGCGATCAACGACTTAATTGCTTATTATTATTATAAGCTAGTCGTTAATATCGACCGTCCACCTTAAGAAAACGCAACCAGGGCTAGTTACAGGTTTCTGTTAAATCCATCAGCAATGGATTCAACCTGTGACCGACACATTCGCAGAGCTAGCAATCCGCAGCGCTAGAAGTATCTCGTATGCTTCAAAGTGTAGTGAACAAATGGAGAGACTTCGCAGAAATCTTTGTAATTGACATCTGCATTGCACAGAAGTCAATTCATGACACCGCTGGTGAACCATAAACACGTCCAAATCGCAAACCCTTTTTGTCTATCTTCCGCGGACTTTACAAATTATCCTTACACTGATGTTGGCAAATGCGAACTCTCCATTTGCTCACTATTCTGTGACTTTAAACCTAAATCCTTATTCACGCTCTAGCTGCCGGGTACCGCAGTGGTGAGTATATGGATAGGTATCAAAGCTTTTTTACACTAAATTTCACCTGGTTTGCGTAATATTTCGCTACCGGGTACCAGGCAGACAGAACGTGTGAGAGGGTGCTAACTTGTCACGTGTGTGTGCATTGTTGAGCGAACGTGAACGTGCGTCTACTCTTCTTCGGACTCGGAGTCTGAATCCGGGATCGTGTTGAACCAGTTCTCCCAGTTCGACGGCGGACCCATCACGGTTCGGCTGTAATATACATACATCTGTTTTTAGCTAACTGTTATTAGTTATGATAATCTAATTTGTCGAAGCGGTACACAGCGTCCTAAGTGGAAGTAGGAACACTGTAGTTTTAGTTGCGAGAAGTAAATAAATCCAAAAACCCGACTGAAATTAAAAAGTTCAAAACAAGCTCACTTTTCAATCAGTCTGATGCAGTGGGCAGCAGTTATGTTAGTTCAAGCTCAGATGTACGTACGTCTGCTTGGTGACGGGCTGCGGCAGCGTGGCGGTGGCGGGCGGCGGCGGCGGCGCGGGCGGCGCGCGGCGCTGCAAGGTCTGCGTGCCGCCCGCGTCGCCGTCCGCCTCCCAGCCCGACGCCAGCACCCACCTGCACACACGGACCACTTGTAACCTTTATCTACACTCGTGTCGTCAATTTCTTTCTTTTTTTTTATATAAAAATAATACTTTAACGACAAACTTTATCCGCGTGAAATGAAAAAGTTATAATAATCTATGGCGGAGGTCGCCGAGGAGCGTCCCCTGACGGTGGAATGTTGGTGCGGGTCGCCATATTACGATATTACTTCAGTTTTTGATGAAATTGCATGAGTTAATAAAGTATTATTATAAGAAATAGCACATAACTAAGTATTAAAACACTAGTGTTTATGCTATTATAAACAGTGATAGGAATAGGTACTGCCTATTTGCCTAAACTTCGAAGAACAGAGACAAGAAACGGAGACTTCCTTAGGACTACATTTTTTCCGGGACATCGTCCCGAAATTTCAACACGTTTCGAAGTAAATATCTTCTTTCTAGCTCACTCTCGGCTACGGTTAATGAAATTTCTAAAGTTCAAGTGTATAATTGAAAAAAAAAGACATTTTGTCTTTAAAATAACAAAACGGTAATTTTTATCATTTTAGCATTCTCTATGGTAGGACGAATTTATCATTTCAAAAACAAAAGGTATTTGTATTTTATCTTAATGAAATATATTTCTAGTGTATATTTAAAAATGTGCATGATATTAAAATAATGGCCGTATCACATTGTTTAGTAACACACTTAAACTTTAAAAATCTTTAAAAACATCATCTAATCTTTATTGCACCGAAAGTACAATACGACTTTTACGGCAGCGCGGCCGTAAGAAGATATTTACTTCGAAACGTGTACGGCTCCTTATACAAACATTGTGATTCATAGTATTAAGATCAACAAGTCATTTACAAATTGTTCTCGAAAAAAAAAATGTTCATAAAATTTTATGGTTGTAACGACTGTGTATGTTATTTATTATGTTATGTCTAGTCGCAAACTTTAGGTAAATATAGACGAATTACTTATCCCAAATAACATATTTTTTTATGTATTTAAGTGTTGTCTCGAATTTCGGGACAGATGTCCCGGAAAAAATGTAGTCCTAAGGAAGTCTCCGTTTCTTGTCTCTGTTCTTCGAAGTTTAGGCAAATAGGCACTACCTATTCCTATCACTGATTATAAATGTTTTAATAACCTCCTGTTATGTAACAGTTTCATAAACTTCTATTTGGACGCCACCGTGGACTATTGCTAACCGAAAAGGGAGCCAACGACGGCAATAGCCGACAACAAACTATTAACATTTTGTAGCTTGGCGTACGTAAGTACACTGCGCGTCGATGCGTTTATGGCGTGGCGTCAAAAAAGTACAATGTCCCACATGTTTATGTTTTCGAAACGTATCGCACTTAACCGACAGATACACAAAGAATATTTAGTTGATTTCAAAGTGACTAATAGTATTGAAAAAGTTATAAAAATGTTTGAAGTTGTAGCGTAAACTGAACTTTATTGTGTAGGTATTTTTCCAATAACTCATATTTGTTTACATGTTTGGAAACTAATCTCGAACGCAGATTACAACACATGCGCTATATATTTGGGAACTACAAACGACGGTATCTTTAAAGACATACAAAAGCTATCTGATCTCATACCTAGAGCTGCTGGCAGACTTGCAGTTCTCGCACTCGCTGCGATAGTCGTCGGCGTCTTCCGCGCCCGGCGCCGAGCCCGAGTAACTACACACGCATGATGGCTGGAAACGGTCTCACTGTTCAAACTACTGGCGGTGCGTTAGGCAACTTACAATGGTACAAGAATCTTCTGGCCTAATCATAATCAGCCCATAATGTTCCCACTGCTGGGACACAGGCCACCTCTCTTCGAGAGGAAGTGGGCTATAATCTACCACGCGGGCCCAGTGTGGGTTGGTAGATGTCACATGTTCATGCCGGTTTCCTCACGATGTTTTCCTTCGCCGTTTTGGAAGTGGCGATGAAATGATTTACACAAAGTAAAGTGCCTGCCTGGGTTCGAACTCACGACCTATAACTCGTAAGTCGGGCCCGTTACCACTGGGCCACCACTGCTGTCTATCTTCTGGCGCGTGGCTAAAATTGGAACTAACGTCGCCATCTTGTTTCTCCAAATACAATTTCTGCGAAAATTTAACTAATGTTTACCAACAACGCCCCCTGTCCATGTCATTCAGACGCCAAAAGATCCTTGTAGCATTCTTTTAGTGGCCAATGATAGGGATAAGTAAGGAAATAGAGTGATTCTGTTGGTTTGAGGCTGCTGGAAAGCCGGGTTGATCAAGCCACAGTATGTTTAGACCAATAATACCTACGTTGGTTGAAGTTTATACATGTATATATACACGGTTTAGCTATACTTTGATTGGTTACAAACGTCCAAGTACACACTGCTTTGATTATGGCAACAGTGATCAAAGCGCTGATCACTGTTGCCATAATCAAAGTAGTGTCAAAACATTTTGAACTTTGCCGTAACTGAAACTCGGGCCAAAAAAAGTGACCATATTTCCTTACTTATTCAAGTGTAGCAAATAATATCTCAAGCATTTCTTGTATATTTATGTTAATGAACATTTTTCTTTTATCGATATTTATTTTAATTTGAGACGAGCACAATACCTTATCGACGGTAAGCGGCAGTGTGGCTTGCGGCGCGGGCGTGGCGTGCGTCACGTGTGTGGCGTGCGCGGCGTGTGGCGCGTGAGCGGCGTGTGGCGCGTGCGCGGCGTGTGGCGCATGCGCGGCGTGCTGCGCGTGCGCGTGCGGCGGCACGAGCGGCGCGGGCGTGGGCACGACGTCGGGCGCGCGCTCGGAGCCCACGTTCTGTTCCTCGCTGTGCGTGCGACCTCGCCAACCATTGCCGCCGTTTAGACGTGCTTGGTTACTAGAAATTAACAAAATAACACAAGCAAACTGGTTATCCTTATCATATTTGTAAGTACATTATTGTATTTATAGTTCGCACACTATTGGACCGACAAATTAACTTACGTATCTGCATCCAGAACCGGCTCAATAGTTCTAGTAATGTCGTTAGCAGACGCCAAATTGAGGTTCCTCGGCATGCTTCGTCCGGTGTCGGCGTTGTGTCGGTTATTGTCGCTTGGCTTGTGAAACGAGCGTCGGATCTCGTTGTGGAGCGAGCGGTCGGCGCGGTTGAAGCCAGAGATCGGCGTGTCGAGAAGCGTGGCGTCGACAGCCGTCGATATGCGTGGGATTGTGCGGTGGCTGAAATTAAGAATGAATGTACTTAATAAAAATATTTCAATTTATTTATTTACTGATAGACAATGCACAGCCTAAACCGCTGGGTTAGAAGTACAAAAGTTTGCAAGCAAGAGTTTTATTTTACACAAGAGTTCCTTATATAATGAAAGTGAGCACTGAGGAAGGATTCTTGAAAATTCTCTTCTATAATAATATAAAGTAAATAAGGGATGAAATTTTGTATGTAAGTTCTTAATTTTTGCCAACGGGAAATCCCATTGGGCACACGGCTTGTAAATGTATAAAGAGGTAAAGCTGTTTGAGAGTTTGTATATTTGTAAAAGGTAGTCTTGGGAATACTGATCCAATTACAAAAAAAAAAAATTTTTGCAAAAAAAAAAAACAACCGACTTCCAAAAAAGACACTACAAAGTGAAAATTAACTTTAATTTGTTAACTTTTTGCAAAAAGTTTTTATTTTTCACTTTTAAGTTGTAATTTTTACCAATAATTTTGGTTTAAAAACCAAACTACTAAACCGTTTTTGATGAAATTTCTATGGGACCAATCTGAAAGTATATCCTTACAAATAAAAAAAGAATTTAGCAAATCGGCGTATAAATAACGGAATTCTGAGGTAACAAACATAAAAAAAAAATAGTCGAATTGAGAACGTCCCCCTTTTTTTGAAGTTGGTTAAAAATATTTCACTAATTAAAGGCACTATAATTCCCGAATGACATAGGATACTTTGGACGACAGAAAAGTGCGTATTTCCAATGGGAATCTTCAAGAGCTCGATGAAGATTTCCTCAGGAACTGCGCACTTTCTGCGAAACCAATGGGGCGTAGCTAGTTATTTATAATTATCACAGAGTTTAGGCTGATAAAAACCAGTATTTATTAAACGTGTATTTATGTGTTTTACGTGTATTAGCGTGTTACTTTATTGTGCTGTAGTTGTGCTCGCACCGTTACGTTACAACATTACTAACAGTGAGGTGTGTACGTTGGCAGTGTTGGTGTAGAAGCCGGGCACGTTGTGTGGTCGCTCGTGGTCGGGCTCGCGCTGCAGTACTGACAGTAACCCGCGGTTACTGATAGCGCCCAGGGAACCCGTCAGGCGGATGGCACTCGGGAATCCAACCACTGAAGCAATAAAAACAAGATGTTACTAAAATGTAATTAGGGTGCAACCAAATCGCGGTCGAATTACGTTAACAGTCAAATACAGAAATACAGAATCTACACGATCAAAACGTATGAAAAAGTAGTTTTTTTTTTTAATAACCAACCAATCCGAAACCGGATGAACGCGACACTCGCATCGCTGTGGAGCAAGCTCACATATCATTGAGGACAATTCTTATAGGATGCTGATACGATATGAAGGGATCAGGGGAAGAACAACTTTTGTCACATTTTTAATTTTTTTCAACTGGCAATGCAGTCTGAATGGTTATACCTGTCGCTATGCTATGTTCTGTCAAAAACAAGAGGGCTATTGCCCTCTTGTTTCTGACAGAACATCCATAGTCTCCGAGCTTTCATGCTTTTAAAATATTGATACAGGGAAAAAACATCCAATGTCCGGACCGTTCAGGACAAAAACAACCGTTGTCCGTGGTCGACTGTGACAGTGACATAAGATTAAGGTTTTTAGGTAAAACTGTTTGATATTTTCTATCGTTTCCAAGCGCTCCAAATTACTGGAATTTTGAGTTTTTACGCAAAATGTCTGACGAAGAGTGTAATGTTTTAAGGAGAGTTTTATTAAGATCTTATCTTTTAATTAGTAATATCTCAGTTTGTTCATTAGGTGACAAAAGTGGTTCTTCCCCTGATCCCTTCATATGTTGATCCTTAAAATCGACCACATCCTAATATTACCTGTTGAACTGGCACCTTCCCATAGATCGCCACAGTAAACACAAAAACCCCTTTGAATAAGGTTTGCCAAAACTTTGATGATTCAGTATTATTTGTAGCACCGAGTATGGCTGTATGTATGACTTTGTATTTGAAAGGCACTTGTTATTATTATGGTTAGGATAGACACCACTCAAAATATAAACAACGGGAAACAATAGCACATTGACAATAATGACGATCTATTGTTACCGCTTACGAAAGCGACATCGCTCTACAGAGCCGAACGTATTCTTAAACTCGATGTGCCATGTAAATTATTTCATCACCACTGCTCTGAAAACGGTGAAGGAAAACATCGTAAGGAAACTGGCATGTCCTAGAACCAAAAATTCAAAGACATGTGACATCTACCAACCCGCACTGGGCTCGCGTGTTAAGGCCCAATCCCACTCACAGAAAGGAGGCCTCTGTCCCAGCAGTCGGAACGTTATAGGCTGATAATGGATGTGCCATATTAACTTTAATTGAATTGAATTCAAAAATTTTATGTAGAGAAGCCGGCAAGAAACTCCACTTTAATTTTTTTTTAATAATTTGCTTTTGTAATGTGCACTTTATTGTACTTACTATTAGGTGCAAGAGGGTGGTGCGGCATGGCTGGTGGCTCCCTACTGTCTTGCTGATGTACTGGCTGCAACAGCGGCGCGTTGTAGCAGTTCTGTGTGTTGGCGATCTGTGAACATTGACGGGAGAATACTTAGGATTCTAGCTTGAAAATAATACTGTATATATGACGTAGGTTGTACTTATGGGTTTAATTTAGTTGTAGTTATACTAATTCACAGTCAAAGCTTGGAATACCATGTTGCTTCTATTTCCTCTTTTTTTTTAATATAACTTTTGAATTCCCCCATAGAATTAACGTACGTACCAAACTTCACAACACAAAACGTACGACGCACGTACGCACGACGCACGCACGCACTCACACGCGCACGCGCGCCCGTACATATGTACGTTCGTTCAAAACTTGTTGAAGTTTTGTAAGAAACCGATGATTGTTTTCGAACAAAATTTAATTGAATTAATAGAAAACAAACAGTTCATTTATCAAATTAAATTTCATTCAAAAACATCCATCGGTTTCTTACTAAACTCCAACTATATCCGACGACCCTGGTTACTTATCTCCTTTGGTCACTGTTCATTAAAGCTTATAAATCTAGTGCTCTATGTTGCTATTGAACACTAAGCTCGCAATTCTATGCTCGTCATATTCAAGTCTAAATCGAATAAAATGGGATTCGGATTTTCCTAATTTCGATACAGATAAGTTTTGGGAATTTAAATTGATAATTAATTGAATTGAACTTAAATTGATAATTTAAATTCGATATCATTAAAACGAGAGTAAGACAAATTTTCAAAGAATTTCGTTAATAATTATGTTACTCTAGAATTCTAGATCAATAAATAAGTTAATTCAGGCCCGATTACTTCAAAGTTCACAGGACCGTTTCAGCCTTAGTTAACGGGAAAATTACACATTGACATTTACATGTCTGTCGAGTAAAATAACACCTCCCTCGCCTTTATAAGGCTGATTACAGATCAGCGGCTACGCTCGTGTGGGTGGTAACAGGCGTGAACATACGAGTACATAACATACAATTGTTTCATTATCGCGCTATGTAGTTTTACTTGAATCCATTTTGTTTGCTATCGGCTAGTGTATTGACTGCACGGCTGATTGAGCGTGTCCGAAACTAGCTTAACTTACAACGCAATAAGTAGGTTATAATAAAATGTACGGGAGTGTACAGTCACGAGCACTAATATGTCAACACTTGGAAACATTCAATAGCTATTTTTGCGTGAAATAACGAAAACAACAATGAAATACGACACATTGCAAAAACCTATGGGTTCGAAAATACTATGTACGTAGCAACATAAAATTTCATTCAAAAATAAAGGAGTAAATCGCTTTTGAATAAAGCCAAGTGTATACATACTTATGCTCGTGACCGTACCTTGTGTCAAAGAAGTTATAAAGTTTTTCAATGGCCGCACTAAACGAGGGCGGGCCACGCCATCGTTTCCACAGTGGCGACGATGGCTCATTTGAAACTTAGTAAGAGTTGTTAGTAAGAACCCTACGTGGGCTAGTTAAACAAGCTCATACATAATATGTGACCTGTGTGACGGGGCGCGGTATGTTGACGTAGCCGTGTCCGCCGCACTGCAGGTCGTCTGGCCGCGCCATCGTGTCCACAGTGGCCGGGTATGTGCGGTGGTAGGATGGCTCATTTGATATTCTGCAAACGGTATTATTTACATAAGAAATGTGACAATACCTGTGTTCTTCGTTTTATGAGTTTAGGACTAAGTATAAAATTTATTAGCAAGAATACGTATTCAATAAGTTGACAAATATGCATAGTGATTTCTCAGGGGATTTTTAGGTGTGCAATTCATACATTAAGGTTTATACACTAGAAAAATCTTATAACAAGAACTAAAAGTTGTATAACATAAAAAACTAACAGATAAACATCATTAATTATAGAGGTATATTGGTAAAACACTAACAACTTTGCAGGACTGGATTACTAACATCATAAACAATAAATTTTGTTCTATGACTTTTCACAAATAGATTTACCAAAAACAAATCTTTAAGATTTCGTTGTTCTATCTGACCCCCGCTCCCCTCCGCTGAATGTTGTACTAGACACGGTAGTTTGTTTACCTAATTAACGCTTTCTTTTGCTTCGCGTCGAGTTCGTAACAGAAAATCGAATATTACAATTCGTTGAATTGAAATACTTTTATTTTTGTATGAAAGTCAGCAATAAGCATCACCTCTGTACCTATTTTTTCTGTTCTGTTTTTCTTGTCTATTTATATAATATGTGTGTACATAAATGGTAAATAAATAAATAAAGTCTGATGAATTAATAAAAGTCATAGAACAAAAGTTGTTGTTTATGATGTTAGTAATAGTCCTGGGAGGTTGTTAAAGTTTTACCAACACGAGCTGATTTTTATTTTACAGATTGAGAGTAACAAAAACACTTTGTTCTACGTAAGAACTTAATATGCTCTATAAAATCCTGTTAGCTACTCAAATAAATATATCCTTTTCCAGAAGATCCCGTATGTATGAGTATAAGTAGGTACCTAGGACGTAACTGGACATACCTCATGGACTCAGGGCGACACTGTGCAATAACCTCGTCGTACGGCGGCGGTGCTTCCCCACGCGGCAGGTAGTTGCTGGGCGGCTTCCACGCAGCCAGGGCCGTCTCACACGTACCTCCCATGTAGCCCATACTGCCGCTTATGTACCTGTGCAAATGATTTGTTGCTGTGAAAAACACATTAACATTGCCAAAGGCAGACTGTTGCTTCAACCGCCATTTATTGATGCCGCGTTTACGTGCAAACGAGGTGACCTTTTACATTATTTATTATCTCACAGGATAAACTCCTGCCTATACTCGTTCTCTCAATGCTTCCTAACTAATCTAGCAGTTTTCTAGGCACGGCTTGGCGCCAAATATCTCGCTTCTTCTGGGTTAAGTTGCATCGAACTAAACCGTCGTCGACATGAGACACTGCGCCTCCATATGCAACTTATCACATTACACGCCTATCCTTGATCATATTAAATACTAGCTGTGTAAAATCTTCCTAAGTTACTTCTTATAACATCAGCTATACGCCAGTTAAAGTCCCGTCCATATCGGTTCAGTCATTTCGGAGATTAGCCGGAACTTGGCCGGAACAAACAGACAGACAGACAGACAGACAAAAATTTAAAAAAAAAAATAAAAAGGTTTTTTTTCCTTTGGAGTAGGTTCCGTTCGTAGTTTCATATGCATTTAGTAAAAAGCTGTTATTTTGACATTACACACAGACGCCTCAATTTTATTTATTTGTGTGTATAGATTTCTTGAGGAATAACTATGACCGAATTCCTAAGCCAACATGGAAACCATACCTACACACACGATGCGTATTGTATGGAAATGTTTACCACAGCCGCGCCGTAAGCCGCGTAATTCATTCGTGATTTGTTTTTATAATCTGCTGTATTAAAGGGATTCTAACTGCATTAAGTCAGATTACCCAGTTTATTGTTTAAGACCTTGTTTATCGCTCTGAATATCTCATGAAATGATCCAAATATTCAGCAAGGATTCTATACCACCTTGCTACTATTTATTAACCAGTCAGTCAGTTAGTCGGTTTACGGCAAAGTTTTCATAAGTCTCCACTAATGAAGGCAACCCAAAACCACCATCAAAACTCTTATCCACCAGTTTTCAGTCACCCTGTATAAAAAATACTGTTGCTCTGCTCTGCACAAACGTAATTTTATTACATCAAAGGATTGTGTGACGATATTATGAGTAACCATCCACGCAATTGAAACCGTAGGCTGTTGTAGGTCAATGGAATGGTATCACAAACAATAAGTTGACGGTAAAACCGCGCGAGAGCGGCTTCAGTCACATTATTATCATTTATGTCTGTCTTTGTCATGTTTATATCATGGTTTGAGTTTTATTTTGTACCATAACATAAGGCACTGTTCATGAGGTGTTTAGTAAACCTATATTCTGCCAGTTATAAACCGTTCTTCACGTTATCCATAAACTTTGGTCAACGCTTCTATAGCTTTTACAAATCAAATCTCAAAAATCAATCTAACAAAGTTCTTAATTTGGCCTATGTTGCCGCTTAGTGCAATTAAAATGATAAATCTATCAAATGCTTCAGGTAAAGAGATAAAGAGGCATGAATATCGGGTGATTTACGTCAAGATATTTAGTTTGTATTAAAATTAACAAAAAAAGAATTCATTAATGTGTCCATAATGAAAAATGCTTATTTCCATGATCTGAACATCGTGGTCGAAGTTTATGTATGTCGTCCGGAACATGGTGTATTATATGAACCAAATAGGCAAGGTGATTGTCATCAATCGATCGCAAACTTACGACTTCGGTGCTAATGAGAATTTCGTAGTTGAAGGACCCAATAATACTTTGTCCGACCCGGAGATCGAATCCAACCTAGGACCTTCGCCGTTGTTTAGTATTCTACTACCTAAATAAAACTGAGAAATCGCGGGAAGTCGGTAACATACCCACGCAGTTATAGAACTGATAGAGCGTACAAACTGGCCCTCATAATACTACAGCATGCCATTCATTGATTACTTCATGATTCACTATAATTACATTTAACTGCCTCACTTTACATTTAGTTAAACGGTACTCGGTTACATCCACCACATATTAATTAGCAACAAGGACGGCAAGCGATGTGTAACTCGACTGTAGAGCAATCTGCGAGTTGTGCGACATCCGGTATAAACCGCAAACAAACGTAAGACGTACCTTGTGGTACATACATACTTATATCGAGATATGCGGTTTTAACCAGTTTTCAGCGCGAGATTATGTGTATACCATGGATTAAATATAATGCCGTGAGCGTTTCCGCTCTGCAAGTATGTCACACGGATCCACGATCCGATTTTCATCCGAATTGGAAATGTTCTAAATTCGCATGAATGTAATTCGGATCTCGAGCGTAACCCTGGATACAGATGGTACTACGGGCACTTCGGACCATCATTTTTCGGATTCGAATAGGATGTAGTATTACTGTGTATTACCCACCCGCCGCTTTAGTCAATCGAGCGCGATTGGATATTCTGGAGACTCTCTTATCCTTCGTATAATGCAAGTTTTTGGAACTTTTTCTAGAAAACATGCCCAAATAAGTCCTAAAAGTCCTAAAGGTGCAATTAACTTGGTTATAGTACCTTGCAATCAAGTATAGCCGAACAACTTCGCGAGTTCGGACATCTAGCAAATTGTTTACACAGGCAACCTTGCCAATTCACATGGAATTCTATATCTAAGGTTTCAAAACATACACGACATAGGCATAATAACTCAGGGCGAATATCCGCGTTCATGAACTGCCAGTGTAAATATTCCACAACAGTAATGACTCTCGGCATTCATTTTGAAAGTTCAACAACATTCATTCCGTTATTCACATTGTTGAGCAGACAATTTTTTCGAAAATATGAACCAATGGATTAGCAATATCCTTCAAAATGATACAGATTGAGATTTATAGTGTATTACGCAATCAGGGTGACCGTCAGCTCTTGAACGTGGTTAAGATGCGCTAACCACGTTCAATTTCATTGGTGAAATTTGCTCTTAGTTGCTAAAAAACATACCCAATGCTAGTCAAGCTCCTCTGGTCGTCGGTATGGGGGGGTCGGCGTCTCTTCTGCTTCCTCACACGGTACACCACGAGCGCGACCGTCAGCAACACCACGCCGGCCGCGCCACCAGCCGCCAGCCGCACGTTGGCTTCCGCGCCCTCCGCTGGCTTCACCACATCGTCCAGACAGATGAACTCGCAGCATGTGTTCCCGACTCGGAATGATCGACAGTCCTGCGTTTTCAAAATATGTAATATCCCCATTACAAATTTCATAAAAATCGGTCCAGCCGTTTCGGAGATTAATAAACAGACATTTTTTTTTTATAAGTACCCTAGATACTTTCATAATTATGCATTTATTCGTAAACAGCTGTTATTTTGACAGTACAAACAGACACTTCTATTGGCTCGATCTCAGAATACCAGATTCTCAAAATACCAGATTCGCAATATAACAGATTATCTAAATACCAGATTCGCAATATACCAGAAGTACAGTTAAATGAAAAATTGTTTCTGGTTCTTTTTCTTCTTCTTTTCGTGTCGATGGTACTCTTCTTCGATATTTTATATTGTTTGAGCCCAGTAAGTGGCCACGTTGATGGCGGCACCAGTGGCATTCATTAAGTCATCCATGGTGCAGGTGAACGGGCACTTAGGGCATCCAGCAAGTGGGGCATGGTCTGATTAGAGGCACCGCACTCGCCCTGGGTATTGAATGGGTCATTAATCCCCCATTCGAAAAATTGTGTCTGCAACGCCCTACTTGGTTACGCAATCGATTGACAGCTTTTCATATAGGCCACTGCAGATCACGGCCAAGAGACAAATGATCCTGGGGTTTAACGAAGTCTGGAGGTGGTGGATGCTTTTCTTCCCCCAATTTGCTTCTCTCATTAAAGTTGTCAAAAAATACTCGTAAAAGGCTCGTTTTGACATTTGAGAATGCGTTCTTGACACCTATCAGTTTCATACAAACGAATATGTGTTTTTCGAATTTGATCTTTATTAACTACTAGAACTGTAAAAGTCTGCTGTCTGCTAACTGTAGTTTAAAAGTCGTAAGAAGCTCTTACGACTTTTAAAATAAAATAAATAAATATACTTTCGTTTCAGAATCACTTTTATATTTGTTAGTAACATGTAAACTTATAAACTTAAGCCTACTATAAGCCTACCCGGGTCATTTTGTAATCGTAGAGGGGATCGGATTCCTACCAGTGCGTGTTGCCAGTGATGACATATGGCACTGAAACGTGGTCGCTCACAATGGGCCTTATTAGAAAGCTAAAAGTCACCCAAAGCGCAATTGAGCGATTATGCTTGGCGCGGGCCTGCGGGCGGAGAGCAATAGGTAGCTCACCGCCCGATCAGGACCAGGCCCGTGCCGGACGGCGCGTAAGTGTTCCACGCGCGCCTCAAAGAGTTGTCAGCATAATTTGATTTTGCCCCTTAGGGCCGAAGCCTGCCGGGTCAGCGGGATTGTCCGAAAGGGTTACCGCTACCCCGGAACATAGAGGGCGAAGGAAGGAACATGGGTGGGTTTTAGTCTGCAAGAGTCTGACACTCCCTTCCGCTCCACCAATATTATTATAAATATTTTGATTTTGACTGTCCGAAATCTGAAATATTGAGAATCTGATGTTTTGAGAATATGGTATTTTGAGAATCTGGTATTTTGAGAATCTGGTATTCTGAGGTGCCTTCAATTGTATTTATTTGTATAGAAGATTAAAGTAGTTTTACATGTCTGTCTGTATGACCGTTTTGTTCTTCTAAACCACTCAATGGATTTTGATGCAGTTTTTAAGGAAATTAATACTAAAGATACATCTAAGGAACTACCTTGATGGTGGTGACACAACACTGTGTAAACTGTCACTGTGCAATAGAACCAATAGACAATAACAAGACAAAAGGCAGGAAGCACAGTAAATTACAGTCACCCTTTGCTTGTTAATTAGTGATTGCAAAATGTATTGTCGCAGCCCACAGTGCTACATTTCATAACAGATACAATAGTCATTTAGCTGTTTCAAAAATGGAGAAAGTGATGGCATTGGACATGCTATAATACGACATTATTTTATAATACATTACAATTTTAAATACCTTAATAATGGTTTATTTATACACGATAACCCAATGCAATAAATGCACCTAGCCTAAATTATTAATAATATTTACATACAGCAACATACTTTTTGCCATAGGGGTGGTTAAAAATACTTGTCTTCTAAGCACACATTTTGTAAAATTAGTATGTACAGTAAACTTCTAACTACCCTTCAGGGGCATAAACAGTGTGATTTTATGGTCCATTGATATAGAAATTAAACTCTCAGCAACTTACACTGAAGAATGTAAAACTTCTTTGTCAATTCATTAATAATTATAGTAGGCACTTTGTGTAAATGATAGTGGGCAGTTTCAGGCTTTGTACTTACATTATAACTATCAGGTTTGATTCAAAAAGGGGACACAACTCATATTGTTGCGAGGTTTCTCTCTATGGAGTCCAGACCGCTTAGCTGTTTCTGATACCAGTAAGCTACAATTTTCTATATTTTCATTGTTTTAAAAATCAAATATTTAAAATGTAATTTATATGATTATTTAATGAATAAAGGAAATTGTGTTAATGTATTTTTTTGTATATATTGTTGATCATTTTCTTTGAATAATAAAACAAAATATGTTTTATGAGTTTTATCTGTTCTATTGAATACTCAAATTATTGTGAGTTAAAATTACCATGAAACATTAGCTTACCTGGGGAGGTGAACATAGTACCGCCTTACAAACTTTTGGCAAACCGTTGTCACAAACGCAAAGCGTGCAAGTATCTGGGCCAGGCACGTAATGAAGGCCGTGGGAAATCAACCGACCGCGCAAATCCGTGCATTGCTCCTGTGCCGCTATACCTGCAATTATCACACAATACATCCAGGCCACTGACTCCACACACATAAATGGCATAGTTCACCACTAATATTTAAATAAAATAATTACAGTAAATCTGTAAAGTCGATAAACACAGCACAGCCTTGCCTAGCATTATGAATTTTTAATTCAATCAAATGCCATCTAAAAATGTAAGACTCATTTTGTTGGAGAACTTTTGTCCTATTTTATAATCGATATTCACTCGTCGGACTAGCCGTTTAAAATCTTTTTGATCATGCGTCTTGGCTGTTTTGCACTGTCTGCTTTGAGTTTCGCGTACATGACATCTGTCAAATCATTAAATGTCAATGTCAAACAAATGTTCAGACCTAAACACACAAGACTGGTTTCGGTTACGTTCGATGCCGCATAGCTTAAGGAATTCGAACTCGACTAAGGCATTACAACACTAGAAAGTGTCTATGATATCATTTGACATTTAAGTTCGAATACTTTCTCGATTACTAAAACTTAAAATACTTTAATCAATTAATACAATGCTCTGTGATTGGCGTTTTATTACACTGTTTCATGTTTACCAAATGTTATGATTGGTTAGTAGATAAACTTTATAACTTCATTGTAAAAGTTAGAAGAATTCGTAATAGAAAACAGTGGTAATAGGCACAGTTCCTTGATTTTTGTATTTTATTTTACAGGATAAAATATTATATTTTCGCTGAAAATAATGATCTGAGAAGTTAAGAATGGCTGGTTTTGGTGATTTTTCCGGCTATAACAGGCCATATGGCCTGGATCCTAACAGGGAAACGAATGACTTGTACGACACTCGCTATCAGCAGATATATGGTTATCATACTCCTGTAACTGAGGAGTTTCAGGGCCCACCTTTAGTTATGGATGATGTTTCTGAAGACGGTATGTTATTATTATTGCGCACTCAAAGTTTACACATGAATACCAATATGATAAATCATAAAGATACCTTTATACGATTTCCTATAAAATTGTAATGCAATTAATTACTGCCCATAAATGTGGTAACGTCATGCTCACGCCTGTGTGTTTACGTATAAAAGTGGGAACTTAGCCAAAACCATAATACAGTACAGAAAGAAATGAAATATTCTTCTCCTCAACCCATTTTCAACTAATGCTGTGTAATAGGTAGTTATTATAAGTTGTGCTACACAGTTACTGATACATGTGTGCCCTGACTGGACAGGTTCCTCAAAAGACCATCATCTCCATGGTTCTCAGACAATCTGAGTATGATAATGCATGGACTTTGAAAAAGGCTGTGAAGCATGAGTTTGTGTCGGCGCTTCTCCTCAGACTATTCGGTTGAGGAAACATCACGCTCATCTAGTTTTAAAATAATATTTTATTTGATGATGATTTTATTTCTTTTCATGTGTAAAAGTGTTTTTACAACCAATCACAGCAATAAAATATCATTTAACAACCAAGAATGGTAATCCAATTTATACATTAAATAGGTTCAGTCAAAACTATTTATAATGAGTTTGCTTAAAACAATCTCCAGCTCATCAAGCTACCCAAAGAAACTGTCAAATTTTCCCAATCAACTTTGAAACAATTAAAGTTGAAAATCTATTAAATAAATTTCACAGATTGTAGCTAGTAGCTATGTGCTGGCGTCTGTACTTACCGAATATTACAACTGTATGTAGAAGTTCTGCGAGAAGGACCTATATACAAATATGTATGTTTAGAACGACTATTGGCTATAATGTCATTATTTGAACGGTCCATTCAATATTGTTATATGCAGTTTTGACTGTACTATCTATAGATAATGTCCTTATTGTTTGCATTAACATAACACATTGATTGTTTCAGATACCAATGCCTATGTTACAACAGCTATAAGTGTTGCAAGTCTTATCACTGAAAACTTATTAAGTCACCCATTTATTGTGTTGAGAAGACAGTGCCAGGTTTGTTATTAATCAATATTTTACTTTAGTCAAACACTAAAGAGAAATAACAAATTGGATCCAAATGACTAAAGAATGATTGAATCAGATTCAATTTAATTTCAAGCAATTCATCAATAAGAAGCAGACAAATATATAAGGATTTAAATATACAGGAAGGCATGGACATCGATGCACAAACTGTAACCATGAATTCAGATTCCTAGACCCCCTGGCGTAGACAGTTTTCATCGGTTATAACAAAACAAAATCAACTGTTTCATAGAATGGTGCAATATCTATGCGGTCAAAATTTATGCATGAACAGCAGTTTTGTTTTTTAATAACCGATGGATTTTTTTATGTAGGAAGGTTCAGAATCATGTACGGAATCCATGGTAACGGGTTGGGCGTAATAAGAATCATAATTGGCTGGAAGTGGAAATCAATCTTGCCTCACTTATCTATTGCATCACCTATAACAGCTATCACATATTATAATTGCATTCATTTGCTGCATTTAAGTATTAAAGACACTTAGCTCGTAATGCCACAATATGAATATGTTCACAGGTCCACAATGGTCTGAAAAACTACCACATAGTACCTTACACCCTGCTGCCTGTGGTCGCGCGACTGCACCGGCGGCAAGATGTCACCACGTTGTGGAAGGGCATCGGCTCTACTTGTATAGTGAAAGGTCTAAATTTGGCAGTGGAGGATGTGGTCAGCAAAGGCACTGGCTGGCCCAAGTGAGCATCCTGAATATGTCGCATTTTGGAACTTTAATAGACCTCTAATATTTTTCTGAATCTACATTACTATTTTCTTTTGTTATCAGGGACATTGGAAAATGTGATTCTGTCTTGCAGTTCCTACAACATGTAACATTAAAATGGTAAGAATAATAGCATTTCAATTTAATAATCGATTAACCTAAGTAAACTTTGCTGCACTTAATATTGGCATCAAACTAATGAAAACAATGTTCAAGACATAATCCTATTCCATTCCTATAAACTAAAAGTTTTGAATTTTCAGTGTAAGTTTAGCAATCATCACTCCATTCTACTCAGCAAGCTTAGTAGAAACGGTGCAGAGTGACATAGCCAGTGACAAGCCAGCACTTCTGGATGTGTTCAGGGAAGGTTTCATGCGCATCTTGGAGTGGGGCACGCCGAGTAGAGGCCGGATGCTGCCTATATGGGCCATTGTCTTCCCAACTGTTAGCCTTGGCATCACTAAGTATCTTGCTCAGTAAGTATCATGTAATTTTCACTTGGAGAATATTCAAAGCCAGTTCTAAAATCCTACTGTTTTTATTGTGGGTATTCTCACATTTCCATCTGAGTAATGGAAACTCATCCCAATTATTGGTTATATAATATAAATTCAGCCTTTATAAAATTTCATATTTGTTAACCAACTAATAACAGAATTGAGAATATTAAATATAGTAAACAAACCTCATTTCATTGTATTTTTTGTACTTATCATATTTCTTTATTTTTCAGTATAACCTTGAAGAAGATCACTGAAAAAGTTCTCCGTTTCCAACAGAGACACAGACATGAACTGAGTAACTCCTACAACGAGAACTACAGTAAAAACTCTACAAACCCTTTGATTGAAGATATCAGCTTAAAAGCCAATATAGTATCTTTCATTGCAATGGAAATTATATTTTTCCCAGTTGAAACTATAATACATAGGCTTCATATACAGGTAAAGATAATACTACTTTTATTTCCTTTAAATACCTACAAATTACATTTTTAAATACTTTCTGTCACGACTATCGGCACAATGATTGCTGAGTCCACATGTCACACGTCGACAACCACGCGAGCCAAATCAAGATATGTGATTTGTTTAACTTTCTCGGCTTTTATGACGTTCTCATAATGCGGGACGGTTATGTCAACAGTCATTGCGCGCCGCTCTGATCGATCCACCACCACTATATGAGGTTTATTGGCAACAATAGTCCTGTCGGTGATGATGGATCTTATTATTATCTCTATTATCTTTAAAAAATTATGAGTATCCAAAGATTGACTTGAAGGGGTGGCTAATACATACATAAACTCACGCCTTCTTCCCATGTGGGTAGGTAGAAACTACAGTATGCCACCTGCTACAATTCTTACATACTCCTTTTGCCTAATTTACGTTCAATGTTAAGGTTGGACATCAACTGGTTAGTCACAATCGCATGTGTAGCGCCATTGACTTTATTCCCCGCAATTTCCTCTCAAGTTCTTCATCAATATTTCCATCCCTTGTAAACAGACACCTAAATATACGAACTCACTTACTTGCTCCACACTTTTATCATTTATTTTCACATCACACATTAATACATCCTCTTCTCTTTCAAACACCATGACTTTCATCTAGTTCACATTTATATTCATCCCTTTCATCTTATGCTTCTTCCATCAGTCACCATGTCTTGCTACTTACTGTTCTGCTGACGATGCAAGTAGAACTGCATTTTACAGAAGGCATTTGACAGGCAACTCATTCATCGATAATCCACAATAACCCTCTTTCAAATCAGTCGGGTAACTGTCCATGTACAAGTTGAACAGTCACGGTGACGCTACACAACATTTATCCTAACACAAGCACTGGAATCCTTGTATAAAGATTTAAGTGCCCATACCAAGCGCCAGTACGTAGATAGTGTCGACCACAGTTCTTCCCTCCACACACTGTCATAGGCCTTCTCCAAGTCAATGACAGCACAGTAAACATTCTTTTGTCTTATCAGATGTTTTTCGGCCATGCACCTTAGGGAGAATATTTGATCTATTCAGCCCATTCCCTCTCGAAATCCTGCCAGCACATCCCATATTTTCTCAACTGGCACTCACACACTCTTCGCATAAAGTTCGCCGACAACACTCAAAGGACTAATGCCGCGGTAGTTTTTACGCTACTGCTGAGAGCCTTTAACCTTATATAGTGGTACGGTTACAGCGTTACACCAATCATCCGGGACACGGCCAACACATATTAAAGATCCAGCACAACACGCTTGCTACCACCCCGTCACCACCCTGCAGCTTTCCCAATTTTCGTCTCTTTCAGCGCTCTTACAATCTATTTGTATTTCATTCTCTTCATCTACATGATCTACATCTGAACTTGGGTCTTCAAAACCGGCGTCTGCCCAGTTACCCACTCCCGAATATTCCCGATCAGTAATACTCCCCTCGGTCACAGTGTTGACGAACGGAACTTTTTTTCCTCAATCATTCATACCTGTGATACAAAATAACATTCTTACTTGATGTTTCTGTCACTCCGCGAGCCAATTTTACCTGTTTCCAGAACAGCTTAACATTGGCCCTGAAGTTATCAAAGAACATAACTTGAACTTTTCTTCCTTTTTTAATTTTTACCATCTCTTTCACTTTCGTTTTCATTTCGGAGTATTTCTTCTTCACTCTTTCCAAATCGTCTTTCACATTCATTACCTGATTCATCCTATTTTAGGTCGTATTGCCTATACGACCTAAAACAGGATGCCACTAAGCCAGGCCTCTTATTCCTCAGAACCTCTTTAACTTCACTATCTACCCAAGAATCATTCGTTCTACTATACTTTTTTGGCTACTTGCACCGTACTATTTCTCGCTATATCCCATACTTATTCTAGACTGTAATAATTAAATATGTATTTTTCTATTATCATCAAATATTTTATCAGTCTTCACTTTTACAAGGTAACTTATATTTAATTTCCATTATTGCAGTCTTTCTACCGTTATTCTTTCTAGAGCAGTCATAGGAACTCGAACTCGGTGACGCTAATATAGACTAGTATCTGTAACTTTACTCTTGCATCCACTGTCACAAAGTCGATCATACTTCTACTGTCTTGCCTTGCCCACGTATACCTGTGAACCTTTCTACGATTAAGCATAGTGTTCAGACGGATTTTTCTCTTCAAGTCAACCCGACCATTAGTGTCTAAGCATAACAATCTTCTCGTTCGACCTACAAAGCGATGTAGGTCGAACTGCCCCAAAATTCGTCCCTCTCCGAAGGTGAACTTCCCATATTCGGTGTATAAACGCATGAAATAAAAATAGGGTTTAGGCCCACCTTAGTTCTTACCTCCCAAACATAATCTTTCACACATTTCATCATCCCCTCGTAGGGGTCAACTCCCACACCCTGACAGGCCCTATGTGTCTCTTGAACACGACCTAGCGATTTAGATTTATGTCCACTCCACTCCTTTCCTTTTCGTCTCATTCACACATAGCACATCCTTTTTTATTCTTCACCATCTCACACACCTCATTCATCTTTAATTTTATACCTCCCGACATTCAGAGTAGCTAAACGACACTTCTCCGTCGCTTTTCGCCTTGTGGAAACAACTGACGTGGTGTGTGGCGAGCATCACCGCCGCCTACTAGCTCATTATTACTATTTGACTTACTCATTCAGTTCCCACGAAAAGCTAATAGTTAGTAGTAATAGTGTGCATCAGTATCAAGATAATGTAATTTTATAGTTCCAAGTAATATTATATTAATGCATTATTTCATTTCAGGGCACCAGAACAATAGTAGATAACTTAGACACTGGCACATCAGTTATACCAATACTGACTGGTTATGAAGGATTCATGGATTGCTACAACTCAACCATAGCTAAAGAGGGAGTTTCTGGCTTGTACAAGGGCTTTGGTGCATTAGTGTTACAGTTGGCTGCTCACTTGGCAATTATCAAACTGACCACTTTAGTTGTGTCTGAAATATCAAACCTGTTAAAACCTGCTAAATCTCCAACTTCTGAAGACTCTGTTCAGTCTCAAAAATATTTATTCAACTAGTCCATAATAAATATCAAATGCAGTATAACTCATCCCGGAGTTCTGGGCTGACTCAATAAACATACATAGATTGAATGGCCAATGACACACTAAGAAGATCTATAAAAAAATATTTTAAGTGCAATTTATGAAAGCATTGTCCTGTGAGGCTATTTGAAATAATATTAAAGTAAACACAAAATATGGGTTTCATTATATACTGGCATATTCGTTTTTGAAACCTAAAACTATGTATGTGAACATCCCCTTTTTAGTTCTTATGATTTCCTACTCATTGTCAATAGAAGTTGAAATTAAATTAAGGTTCTCTTAGGGCATTGCTAGAGTAGTAGATAATAATGATGTATGAGTGTTGACAATTTATTTATTCAAAACAAGAGAAAGCTGCACAATAATATTGTTTTTGTTACTTTTGTAAAGTTGAATTAGTAATTAAGTGAAATGTATAGCTTGTTAGAAAAAGAGGTGTGTTAACAAAAATCAGGCTGTTTTAAATAAAGATTTGATTAAAAGCACATTTATTTGTTTTTATTATACAACATGCCTTGAATGCTATAATAATCTACTATTTTTATCTAAATTGTTCTGTGGTGTCTCATAAAATGTAATCTTAGGATAGCTTATTTAGTAACTACTGCACTAGTGGTTGTTTTAACTGCAACTTAATGAGTCAATACAAATCTTCCTTTGAGTAATCTTCGCATTATGACTTTACGACCGTTAGGTGTGGATATCCTAGTTTTCCACCCATGACGATTCACCCTCCGAACTTCATTTGGTCGTGGAAAATAGCAACGCACTTTAGTTCTAACAGATGATAGCAAAAAACTATCAGGCTTTGTTAAACTTGTAGCAGGCGACATCGTTGAAGCGACTTGCAGAGTTTGTCTGATGAGTCTGCAAGCACAGTCACACGAATTATTATAAATTATTGTAAAAAAAAAGCAAAAAGTTTGTTGTGCAAATGAGAAAATTTACAAGATTGCTGATTATTACACGAAGATACAACCTTCTTCGCGTGTCGATGGTCAAAATAACATACAAAATGTTTTAATTTGTTTGGCGAAAAATTCAACAACTCGAATACAGTTTACTGACGCAGCCTTTAGGTCCTCACGGGTGCAGATGGAAGGTGAGCACAGGATATCTGAGGCGTCCACATCCACATATGGACATTTTATCTGCTGCGAGACTGAAATACACTTAGCTAAATAAAACAAAAGTTATTTACTTAAGTGGTTGAAGTATTGCCGACATTATTCCTGCCATGGTTATCACAGAACAATAATACTTTCTGTGATAATAGATATATTTTATTAGTTAACAACTGCCTCAAAGTCTTAGGTTAGATCCTGTATCCCGATTGATGTTTGACAGTTGACATTTATGACATTACTCAACAAAACAAAACAAATGTTACCAGCCATTCTCTACCTACACAGCGAACAGTTATGGCGTATAGCCGTGCAACGATCTTTTAGCGCGTGGCCAAAATCGGAACTAACACCTTTTTTCATATACAGGCTGACAGGGAAACTCGACGTATTCCTTGAAAGGCTTTATACTAGAAGTCATTAGCAACAAATTTAGTCATTAACTGGGGTTCAAAACTGGATGGTTACCGAGCTGTATCGGTTCATCGATTGTTTAGAAATTTTCTAACATGTAAAAACTACATGTCCGTTTGGATTGAGGAGCCACTTCACCCAAACATTTAATTGATACTTTTCTGAAAGTTGAAAATGAGTGATCATTTTAAAAAAAATGCTTGCCAACTTACATAGTCTCAGAAATAAAAAGTCTTAAGTAGCAAAATTTTTATTTTTTAACCATCCAGTTTTGACCCTATACAACTATAAATTCGGACCGATTGAAAAGAGCACGGAATTTTTCATTGCTTATTCTGTGACGAATTCGGGGAATCCCCTTTCTTTGAATGATGTTTTGTTTAAAATCTAACCTGTATAATGCAAAATAATGATGACTGTTCTTGCCGAAAACTTCTCTAGAATTAATGTATAGTATACATTAAATTGAAATACCTAATTAAGAGGGCGGCAAAATTGTCTTCCGCCCCGGGCAGCCGATACCCACGCTACGCCACTGAGTCTAGTATAACCCCTCTTATGAAATACTTCGAGTTTCTCTGTCACTCTGTATACAATAACAAAAAATGTTAACCCTGATAAATAATTATGTCCTATATAGTTTTTTTATGTACAGACGCCAGCAGGTCAACCTACCCGAAACTGTCAAATTTTCCCAATCAACCTTGAACCTTAATGCTTCAGCGATAAAGTTGAAAATCTATTAAAGAAATTTGACAGATTGTAGTAGCTTGATGTGCTGGCGTCTGTACAACGGAATGCTTCCTTCCTTTTTCAAGATGGAATTTTCGGTGCAATTCCATCTTGAAAAAGAAAGTTAAAAACTAAAAGCAAACTAAAAAGCTACTTAAAAATAAGACATCTAAGAACATCATTTTTAAAATAGGCATAAATCTTGACGATTTACGTCTGAATTAGATAACATATTTTGGAAGTGAAATTTCTTTGCCGAGAATGAGAGCGAAAGGAGATCATTCATATTGGGCTAAATTATGAAAATGACGGCACTTTCATATTTAGCCCAAAAATGTATGGACAGCGAATGTTCTCCTTTCAGTACTGATTTCAAACTGTATTTCGTTTCATGAGAGAGAAGAAATGAACGTAGTTAAGCAGAAAGGACTCAACCCACATTCAAAAGGACTCAACCCACATTCTTCCCAATAACTCGAAAATTGCGTTAGTCTATGTAATACAACTTGACCCATAAAAATATTGGTATACCTACTTACCCATGAGTGACAACATTTCAAAATATTCCATAGGTATACAACATCATTGCAGCAATACACACCTAAACTTAAAACCTCGATAACTCAAAAATTACTTTTTGTGTGTTGAGTCCTTTCTGGTAAACTACGTCCAAATATATACAGCTTGGCAAGAAAGTCCTGAAACGGAACTAAAATATTTAATCATTGGCAACACTCGCTCTGCCTCGTCGAGTAAGGTACATATTCTGTCATTTCTTGTAATCTGTGACTGTTTCTCGTGTTATTATTTATTTATTTGCTTTATCGTGGTGATACTGGTGACCCATTGTGTTCATAATGAACAGATCTGTTTTTCGCAGCTCCGCAAGAGCAATAATTTATAAAGTGTACGTGAGATATTTGGCGGAACTCGAGGCCGGACAAATCTTAACCGAAATCAACGATGTGTATGAAAGAACCGCTGAAATGACAGGTAAAATTATATTTTATACATGTAATCAGATCTAATGTGTGTATTTCAAGGTGCAATATCTATTATAAACCTTTCATACAATTATTGAAATGTACATTCACGAATTTGAGGTTATGTTTACAAAACACATTCGGAATGCAGCGCGTTCGTATAATTTTGATACTTTTTGTTAATATTGCATAAAATAAATCACTGAACAAAAATAACTATAATATTTTTTAGGTAAATCCATCAGTACTATAAGGCTATATTTTTAATTCATTACAATAAGTAATTGCAAATGTTTAGTTGTTTTTATTTTATTGTTCTAGGCAGTGGCTGAACAAGCGTTTCAGAGCATATCAGTTGACGACTGGAAAAATTCATGTCAACATGTCATAAAAATAGAAAAAGGTTATTTTCGAAGGGGGCAAACTGTGTATAGTGACATTGAAAAAAAATATCATAAACCTACAAGATGAAAGCAGCAACAGTGACACATCTGAACATAGCCAGCAGAGTTTTGGTGAAAGCTCACACCAAGACATGGATGAAGAGTTTTCTGGCGTGGAATACTTTGAGGAAAACATTTTTTATTCTGATTAAAATTTTTGATTCTGATTAAAAAAATTATTCTGATTATTATTTTAGTTTTTGATTAGAACACCAACTATGGAACATTTTGCCTGTGGTTAGAGGAGAACTTGGATTTGTGGGACACAGTCAAACAGTAGTAAAGCTTCTAACTTGTCACTGGGATCTAAACCCTATTAAATTGATCTGGGGTCTTGTGAAACATAAAATTGTCTCACATAATGTGGGATTAGTTGACATCAAAGTATTTTGAAATACCTCATAATTATATTTTTAATTCATTAAATTAAATAACTGCAAATGTTATCGTTCTAGGCAGTGGCTGAACAAGCGTTTCAGAGCTTTTCTTGTTTTCATAAAACCCGCCAATATTCACATTAATTAAAAAAAAAAAACTAATATCAAAACCGTTTTAGTCGTACTATTTAGGGTTACAACATGCACGATAGTGGCGCCACCATTATTTTCACGACTTTTTGGCCAAGCTGTAACTCAAGTTATAAGCGCTATACAAAATCCTGTTATTTTGATATCACGTCTTGTTTTTAACTTTTTAGTTGACGTTTTAGTTTTTAAGTTTCTTTTTTATTTCAATCACATAATTTTAACATACCTCCATGCCTAACTTAATTTAACAGTGACTGTTTTCAATAGTCGATAGGGTCCGCATATGGAGTGCTGGAGATTTCTATAAAGCATGCCAAAGGGTCCATATTCGGGATTTCGAGGTTAGCATTGGTTGACGGACCTATGCAGGATGGCCGAGTGTTAACAAGTACCTATGTACAGACGCCAGCACATCAAGCTACTACAATCTGTCAAATTTATTTAATAGATTATCAACTTTATCGCTAAAGCATTATGGTTCAAGAATGATTGGGAAAATTTGGGTAGCTTGACCTGCTGGCGTCTCTACCAAACAAATACTCGACGGTTATGACGTAGTAGTTGCTTAATTATTCCTAAATTACTTTCAAATCTTCTCAATAATATCTAAATAATATTTTTTATTTTCCCATAATAAGTCATTTATTTGATTTTTATAACAATAATTTAGTGTTATTAACAATTATATTCTTATATAATTATAATTATTGAGTAATGAACTGACAGTTGATTTGAATATGGCGGGAAAGTGGACAAAAAGGGAGGCAAATCTTTTTCTAACGGTGATGATATTGTGAAATAGTGATAAGGATGTTGCTCTGCCTAAATACAGACTTGAGTGTGAAATAGTTCGTGTTTAATTGTGTAAACCCTGCTACTGAACAACACTCTGTTACTCGTAGCTTGTCATTTAATTTTTAACAAATATTTTATTTAATTGTAACTTCGCATGCTTTTGCGTAATTTCCCTACTTATATTTGTACGCCGGTAACGGCAAAACATAGAGATCTCTATACCTATTCTATTTCAAACACCTATTTTTACACCTGTTTTACAAATAAAAACTTTGACTTGTGACTGAGTTTAGTTATAGTTCTCCGCACGCTTTTTACCGACCGAAATTTCACGCCCGCTACGGGGATTCCCCGCAGTTGGTGTACCGACAGCCGTATCGACTTACCTATGACTTTCATTAGCTAAATACACTTTCATTAGTCAATGCCCCGCCTGTGGGGATTCCCCGCATGCTGTATATCAACCGAGTTATCGACTGTTAAAAAATAACCCATAGCGAAGTTTTCGGATACGCTACGACTTTTGCCTATCGTGCAATGAGCAGACAAAAATACCCTTAAGGGGGATGCGCTAGGTAGCCCGCAAAACTCAAATTTTCTTACGTTTTTTGCAATTTGCAGGTCAGGTATTTACAGAATTATAATCATTAAAATCATCAATACAACCCTCTCTAAGTTCATATAATCTTATATTTCTATACTGTAAAGTCCTATTTGTTACGCTCGCGAATCATAATCAACATGCAACCTGACACTGACCTGCAAATTGTAAAAAACGGAAGAAAATTTGAATTTCGCGGGCTACCCTGGCGCTTCCGCTAGGGTAGCCTATAATGTTCCCACTGTTGGGACACAAGCCTCCTCTCAGTGAGGGCGAGTGGGCCTTAATCCACCATGCACCCAGTGCAGGTTGGTAGATGTCCCATGTCTACGAAATGTCGATGTTTTCCTTCACCGTTTTGAGAGCAGTGGTGATGAAATAATTTACACAAACTAAAGTGCCAGTGGGTTCGAACCTACAACCAACAACT
Organism: Apamea monoglypha; assembly: GCA_911387795.2. Taxonomy (NCBI): domain Eukaryota; kingdom Metazoa; phylum Arthropoda; class Insecta; order Lepidoptera; family Noctuidae; genus Apamea; species Apamea monoglypha. Next base: position 5,158,702 of record OU426930.1, read on the forward strand.
TTTAACTTGTGGCCGTTACTACCTGGGCAACCACTACTCAAGTGACATTGTTGTGCACAACTAATACAAAAATATCCATTTACTTTGGTACAATGCCTTCCCTAAAATTGCACTGCATTTGGCAAACATTCTTTATTTTGGTAATCAATTTCGAAAATTTATTACATCTTGGTGCCTGCAGAAAATTAAACATTTTTGTTAGAGTCGTTTGGCCTAATAAACCCTCACTATGTATAAGTTTTGATGCTAATTTTCTATCTTCTATCAGTAGTGCCTGGCAAGTGGTTTCTACCTTTGAGGAATGCAGGAATGTTTTCTGTGCAATTTACAGTAGGGTTGTCTTTTTCAAATCCTTAGGGGATGTCATGTTTCACTTTACTTGGCCAAGTATTTAATGAACTCTCATTTGGTGCAAAAAATTAATCCATGTAACAAGAATATTAGACACTGTTATGGGGCTAATGTCAAAAAAAAGTGCTAATTCAAAGTCTACAGTATTCTCAATTTGATCAAAGCAAGGAGAAATTTATCCTCCATGCTTAAAATGAGACTCCACCTATATCTTGGTGAAAAAACCTCTGGGAACAAAGTAGAAACAAACTGAAATTTGTCATATGACTTCAATCCAGTGTAAAAATGTATGCCCTTGTTATTGTTCATAAATGTGTCTGTGCTGAAAAACTGATAATTCTTTTGCATGCCTACTTTACAAGAAGTTCACAGTGGGTCTGGTATGTCATGTGATGTTGAAGATGATGCAGTAACATCACCCACTTTCTCCTCCATGGCAACATTAACCACTTCCACCTTGATAGCGCAGTTTATGTCATTTGCTGCAGAACTTCTACAGGCTTTTATTTCAGCAATAGTATCATCAGGCTTATCAGTTTTTATTAACTCTAATTGTTGTCGTTCTTCACATATTTCTACTGTTTTACTTCTCTGTTCATCCTTAAGAGATTCTTTTTTATTCCAAACAAATAGGGAAGGTACAACCCCTTTTCTTAATACTCTTCGATCTATTTTCATCCCTGTAAATATAAATATATCTTAAAGCAATACCAAAAGGTCAAAAAGTATTTCAAACAGAATTTGGTTTTCATATGTAACTACTTTACACTATACTTTATAAGGTTTCGACACGGGTGGTTACACTGACCTGTATAAAATCCTTCTTTCAAGTAATCTTCAGCTCTAAAATGGGCAGAACACACCCTTGAACTTTTTGTAAATTGCTTGCGACGTACAGCAATTTCCCATTGCTTGCGAATTTCGGCGTTTTTTGGGAATTTATGAATGCCTACGTTCCTGCATCCAATGGCACAACACTGATACATGCTTGATAATCGGCAAGACGGCAAACAGAAAATATTAGTTGATTGTAAATAGAAATACGGCTGTCACCGAGCCCGTGCCTAACCAGTGATTACCACAGAGTCCACAAATCGCATCAGGCAGGATTGAGCAGCACCAGAGAACTCAGAAATTTTGCCTAAATCATCAGTTGTTTTGTATTGGTTATTACCTTATTATCTGGAGTGATCCACGGACTATCAAAACTTATCTTTTTGGCTAAAGAGCTTATTATTAATAAGGTTGCATATGTTTTACAATGTGCGACCTCCTTAAGTAACCACAGAGTAGTATCTTGTGTAAGAAACAAAAAAGGTATTGTCAATAAAATGTGTGTTGGAACAAGAAAAATGTCTTTATGTTAAAATCAACTAATCTTGTGATTTAAAGTATTGTTATGAGTATAGTACTGAAAAATGCTTAAGTTGTAACAGGTTATGGGCCCAGATATCCAGAATGGAGTTGTCAAAGATTCAGATTGCTAAACTTGAGGGTACAAATTGGATACAATGGAAGTACCGGATTTCTGCATTGTTAAGAGGCATAGATGGCTTAATAGATATTGTAGAGGGCAAGGTAAAGAGACCGGTTAAGCCTGCATGTGGGGCTGGCGATACAGCTGCAGCAGATTTGGCTCTTTACAATGAACATTTAAAAAAATACAACAGGCTGGATAATACGGCTTTGTTACTCATAACGAACAATATCTCTGATGACTCATTAGACAAGGTTATAAGGTTCTCAACGTCCAGAGAAGTATGGGATGAACTGCATCGACTATATGAAGGCGTGAGCGAAGATCGCTTATATGACTTATGTTTGCAGTTCTTCAGTTATAAAAAGGATACTGTGGATGATATGGCAACGCATATCTCGAAGCTGAAAAATGTCTGGTACAGGTTAAGGCAAGAATTAATGAAAGAAGAAGACTGTAAGGAACTTCCAGATATCTTATTAATTTGCAAAATCTTGGACACATTACCAGAAAATTATTTTTCGTTTAAATCGAGCTGGTTGCTGATGTCAAAAAAGGATCGGAGCATTGAGACTATTACAAGTCAGTTGTGTGCACATGAAAAGGCACTCTGCAACAACGGCAAAGACTGTGAATCTAGTTGTGATGCTCTTGCGGTTAATACATGGAAGAAATGTATTAAAAAGGGTAATGAGGAAACTCCAGGGACAAGTAAGAAGAAAATAAATAAAATAAGATGCTACAACTGCAAAGAAGTTGGTCATCTTAAAAGAGACTGCCCTAAGAGGAGTGTATCTCGACAAGTTGTGGATGACAAAGGAGTTAACATGGTATTACTGTCTGTGAATTCAGCTGAATCTGAGACTGATTGTGACAAATGGTATGTGGATAACGGTGCTACAAATCATGTTACGATGCGGTTAGATTTATATCAAGATTTTAAATATTTTGATGTTGATCACACTGTAACAACAGCTGATGGAAATGTGATTAAGGCTGTTGGGCAAGGATCACTAAGCATTGAAGCTGAGGTTAACAAGAAGGTTGTCAAAGCAACATTGAGGGATGTTTGGTATGTTCCCCAGATAAGCAGAAATTTATTTTCGGTGCTGTCGACACAAGATAAAAATCCAGGGAGTTTGTTTGAGTCGCGCGTCACTTCTTGTTCAATGAACATTGACGGACAAATTGCAATTATAGGACAAAGAGAAAGGTACGGAGGTCTGTACAGGCTTAACTGTAGGATTGTACCACCATCTAAAGTAATTGTTAATTTGGTACAAAAAGTTGATATGTTGCAACTCTACCATGAGCGGATGGCTCATCAGAATAAAAGGCATGTGAGAAGTCTAATCGAGAGGGAATTCGGTATTAAAACAAAGGAAACTGGAGAATTATGCGAAGGCTGTATATTTGGAAAGACGCACAGACAGAATTTTGGTGTACGGGAAAAAGCCACACAGCCTGGAGAACGCATACACACTGATGTGTGTGGTCCATTCCCTCTGTCCATATCCAAGTATCGCTACTTTGTACTGTTCAAAGATGAATTCACACGTTACAGATTTGTGTACTTTCTTCGAGAGAAGTCAGAGGTATATGAAAAGCTGAAAGAGATGTTGGCATCTGTCAAGGTATCTGGTCATACTATTAAAGAAGTATTGAGTGATAATGGCGGAGAGTTTAACAATCAGAAGATGCAAAAAGTATTAACGGATAAAGGCATAAAGCAACGATTTGTTATGCCATACACTCCAGAACAAAATGGGTGTAGTGAACGGGACAATCGCACGATTGTTGAGGCAGCGAGATCTATGATGCATGCGCATGAGGAACTGCCTCAGGTATTGTGGGCTGAGTTAGTCAATACTGCCGTTTATATTTTGAACAGGACAGGTCCAACAGCAGTAGAAAACAAGTCTCCATTTGAGCTTTGGGTTGGTAAGAAACCTCAAATAAAGCACTTGAGGATTATCGGATCGCATTGTTATGCGCATGTACCAAAGCAAACCAGGAAGAAGCTGCACAAGAAAGCAGTGAAATGTGTCTTGGTGGGATATGATAATGACGATGGGTACAGGCTCTGGAACGAACAAAATAATTCGCTGGTGAGATCAAGGGATATCGCTTTCAATGAAATTCCCTTGGGTGCGGAAGCTCCAGTGAAGACTTCTACAGAAGCTGCATTTGAAATACCATTGGAATTGCCACAGTTGCATGCTAATGAGAATGATGCATTGAATCCAGTGAGTCAACCACGAGTTACTCAGAATGCAGAAAAATCAGACATTGGTAGAATTATCAACAATAATGAAAATGTCAATGAAGGTGTTGGCACTGAAATTGGGGACACTGAGTTCATTGATAGAGAAGATGTTCCAGTGGAAAATTTGGATGATTTTGATGACGCTAGGAGTTATGCTTCTGAACAGAGTTTTGAGTTAGGGGGAGAGATAAGGGAAGTAAATGAAGATGAAGATGAGACTGAAATTCATACCAGAGATGTAATGCCTGAACAGGAAATCATGGAACATGGTGGAAGGATTCTCAGAGACAGATCTTTACTTCGTCCACCTATTAAACTCAAAGACTATGTTTTAAACATGGCTAGCTGTCATCAAGAACCCAGTTATTATAGAGAAGCTATTAAAAGCCCTGAACGGAATCTTTGGGAAAAAGCAATGGACTGCGAGATGAATTCTTTGAAGGAGAATAAGACTTGGGTCCTCGTGCCTCTTCCTAATAACAGGAAGGTTATACCATGCAAATGGGTATACAAAGTTAAATTGAATGCTGATGGTTCAGTAGATAAGTATAAAGCTAGACTTGTTGTAAAGGGGTTTAGTCAGAAGAAAGGAGTTGATTATGATCAAACTTTCAGTCCCGTGGCTAAAATGGCAACAGTTAGGAGTGTATTGGCTGTAGCAGCCAATGAGAACATGTTAATGGTACAATTCGATGTGTCAACAGCTTTTCTCTATGGGTCACTTGATGAAGAAATTTTCATGAAACAGCCCGAAGGGTATGATGATGCTTCTGGTCGCATCTGTTTGTTAAAGAAAAGCCTTTATGGTTTAAAACAGGCTCCAAGGTGTTGGAATAAGCGGATTTTGGACTATTTCAAAGAGATTGGATTCGAAGTTAGTGACTCAGATCCTTGTTTATTCATAAGGAAGACTTCGTCTGGAGGTAAACTGATAGTTGCCCTATATGTCGATGATGGTTTGGTGGCTGCAACGAGCCAGGAACTAATAAACGAGTTCATAGGACAGATGAATACTAAGTTTAAAATAACAACGAAGGCAGCATCATATTTCCTTGGAATTGAAATAGAGAAGACTGAAGACGGAATAAAAATATCTCAGGGTTCTTACGCGAAGAAAGTGCTTAAACGATTTGGCATGGAACATTGCAGACCGGTAATGACACCAATTGTAAAAGAGGATCAATGTCAGGGTCAAAACTCATGCGATGTGAGCAATTTTTTGAACAACTATAGACAAGTGGTTGGTGCCTTGGCATATTTAATGATCGGAACTAGGCCAGACATTGCATATGCAGTTAGCGTAGTTTCTAGGACCCTCGAAAATCCTAAAGAACTGGATTGTGTGAAACTCAAGAGAATATTACGGTATTTGCAGTATGCTCCAGAAAAAGGGATATTCTACAAAAGAGATTTCAAGACAGGTATTCTTGAGAGCTACAGTGATGCTGATCATGGCGGTGACTTGAACACAGGACGTTCAACCACTGGTGTATTGTGCATGTATGCTGGTGGTGCCGTGTCATGGATAAGCCAACGTCAGACAAGCGTGGCTATATCTACCACCGAAGCAGAGGTCGTAGCTGCCAGTGAAGGCGCTCGGGAATCAATCTGGCTATCCAGAGTCATTGGAGATATGACCAAACTGAAGGGTGTGCCTATCCTGAGAGTAGATAATGAAGCTGCGATCAAGCTAGCTGAAAATCCGGAGTACCATAAACGTACTAAGCATATCCGGATTAGACACTTCTTTGTCAGGGAGATGGTAACAAGTGGAGAGCTAAAAGTAAGCAAGATCACAACTGAAAATCAACTTGCAGATACTTTTACAAAAGCATTAGCTAAACCAAGGCTGTCGAAGCTTTTGAAATTAGTAGGTCTTCATTGAGAGAAGATAATAAGGTTGCATATGTTTTACAATGTGCGACCTCCTTAAGTAACCACAGAGTAGTATCTTGTGTAAGAAACAAAAAAGGTATTGTCAATAAAATGTGTGTTGGAACAAGAAAAATGTCTTTATGTTAAAATCAACTAATCTTGTGATTTAAAGTATTGTTATGAGTATAGTACTGAAAAATGCTTAAGCTGTAACAATTATACCATCCTAAATATCGGACCCGACATTTAGGATCCGATTTATGACAAGAAATTCAGTCGCCGGAGCTCCTGGGGGCTTACTATGAGCTGTTATAGCAGGGCAGAAGTTAAACTAAACTGCTTTTTGTACTATGACGTCATAATAGCAACGTTTACAAAAACTGTTCACCTTATTTTTTGTATAGAATTTCATACGAACAAACGAATATTGAACGTCTGTAACGTCAAAATAAACCATCATGAATAAGTTGATATACCTACGAGCTTTTTCAACATTGTTTTGTAATTCAGTGCCAATACAACACTTTTTTTATTATTTCTCTGTGTGACGAGTACGTAATATTTGGAGTGAATATGGAATAGAAAAAAGAAACCAACGGCGTTGCACTAGGGAAATAAATAAGCCTTTTGAAATGAATACAGGGAATTTGTAAATCAATATTTTTTTTATTTTGTCCTAGTACTAAAAATAAAGTAATAGTTATCACACATAGTAAATGAGTACCTAACGCCTAGTACATACAATCCTATGCTCAAACAAGGATTCAATGGCCAATATATTTTATGAAATCAAACTCATAACCCTTGCTTCACACTAGCCTTTTTATCGTGTGCGTACGCGCAGCGGAATGTTGTTGAATTTAAAGATTTTAATTATGCAGATATTTAGTGTATGACGTCGTATAATTGTGTATGGTAAAAAAAAATTTGTGCACGCAACCATTGTGGAGAAATTCACCAAAAACTGATTCCGCTGGGCGAACGTTGTCCTGGCGGAACTTTTTTTAATCCATAGACTTTAGAAGAAAAGAGATGTGTCCAAAAATTAGTGTGTATTTGTGTGTAATTGTGTATGTATGAATAAAACTAGTGCATGCATAAACTTCGGAGAAATTCAAGTTTCCGCTACGCGAACGTTTCGCCATTAGCTAGTTTTCATATAAAGCGCTTACATAGAGAACTGTAGATTTTTACATACGTTGTTTTGAATTTGTTTATATTTGTTTAAAAAACAGATTTAGAAAAAATCGTAGGGCTTAAAAGATAAAAATATAAACGTAAAATACGCTTATTAGGTCTTAGTTCTTAAAGTATGCACTTTGGGGTCTAGATTTTCACGTTTATACAAACCTTGTAAGTGTCTGCAACATGTTGCCAAGTATCAATGATGTTCCGTTAGTAACTAAAGAGTTATAGGACAAATTTACCATGAACAGATCACTGTTTACAAAGCAGTCAAATATCACGACGTTCTGAAGGAATTGCATGGTAATATGTATGTCAATAATTAGTGTATTCATTCAACTATTCTTATGCAAAATTTCATGTCATTAAATTCAGTAATTAAAGAAAAACAATTATAATACTGACGAAGCATCGAAAACCTACATAACCCGACCAAGTTCGAATGGCTACCAAAAAGCGGCCGTGCCATATATCTAAGAAACGTTCTTAACCTTCCAATATAGTATTTATTAATATGGTACAGTTGCGTACACAAGCGTTAGGAAAAAATAAAACAATTGCATTTCTTGAATGAAAAACATTTTTTTAATAATAACGCCACTATCTACGATAAAAAACAAATCTTCAATTAACAAGTACTTCTCTATTTAAATATCCGCGTACAAAAATATTTTTAATTACATAGAATACTTAATTATGTAATTATAATAACGTTAACAAACGCTTGCAATGACAGCAATAGACTTAAATGTGTTTTAACTAAAATAGATTATGAACTAGCTTTTGCCCGCGACTTCGTTCACATACATAAGAAAAAAAAATCGATTCAAGAAGTAGTTTTTTTTTAAGTTATTAGATTGTTTGATCCACTAAAGTTGCAAAGGGGAACGCTCGTGCATGCCTAGTCTATTGGTTAAATAGTGTAATAAGCTACAATATGATAAATATTTACCTAAACAGTAGTACATACTTACATGTGGTAAATATTTAATTTCCCTAAGGGGTCTATAGTTAGAATCCTGATCCGTGAAATCTTCAATAGAAATTAGCTGTATGAATTTTATTTGTCTTAAATAATATATTTAGATTATATCTCAAGTCTCAAGCGCATACTTAAATAAAGTACCTACGTAAATAGTACCTACTTTCTGTCATAGTCAAATACATTTAAAAAAGTAGGTGTACAAAAATAAATGACCTATAAATTATATCGAAACAACAATTGTGTTATCACCTATACCAATTCAATACCGGTATTATACTGTAAATTTTGGGATGTTACCTAAATATATTGCACGGCCGCTTTTTTGTAGCCATCCGAACTTGGTCGGGTTATGTAGGTTTTCGATGCTTCGTCAGTATTATTATTGTTTTTCTTTAATTACTGAATTTAATGACATGAAATTTTGCATAAGAATAGTTGAATGAATACACTAATTATTGACATACATATTACCATGCAATTCCTTCAGAACGTCGTGATATTTGACTGCTTTGTAAACAGTGATCTGTTCATGGTAAATTTGTCCTATAACTCTTTATTTCCTAACGGAACATCATTGATACTTGGCAACATGTTGCAGACACTTACAAGGTTTGTATAAACGTGAAAATCTAGACCCCAAAGTGCATACTTTAAGAACTAAGACCTAATAAGCGTATTTTACGTTTATATTTTTATCTTTTAAGCCCTACGATTTTTTCTAAATCTGTTTTTTAAACAAATATAAACAAATTCAAAACAACGTATGTAAAAATCTACAGTTCTCTATGTAAGCGCTTTATATGAAAACTAGCTAATGGCGAAACGTTCGCGTAGCGGAAACTTGAATTTCTCCGAAGTTTATGCATGCACTAGTTTTATTCATACATACACAATTACACACAAATACACACTAATTTTTGGACACATCTCTTTTCTTCTAAAGTCTATGGATTAAAAAAAGTTCCGCCAGGACAACGTTCGCCCAGCGGAATCAGTTTTTGGTGAATTTCTCCACAATGGTTGCGTGCACAAATTTTTTTTACCATACACAATTATACGACGTCATACACTAAATATCTGCATAATTAAAATCTTTAAATTCAACAACATTCCGCTGCGCGTACGCACACGTCATTTTGTTATGCGTACTTAATACCTATGCATACAATCAACGAAAAACATGCGCTCGCGACGGCAGGCGAGAGGCGACTGCAAAGAGGCGACTGAGCGTCCTAAATGTGATTACACCCTTCCGATTTAGGCTCCGATATAGATTTAGGACGTCGGAAACCATTCTTGTCCTAAATCGGATCCTTCCTTCCTTAATGCGATTTAACTATCCTGAATTTAGCAGCAAGGTTTTCTTTTGTAAATTTATGACCTGGCTACTGAGGGCTTTCGGTAGAGTTTTTTTGTAGGACGATTTTTTAACCAACTAACTTCTGCCTGCGACTTCGTACGCGAGTATTTCGTACTTTCCCCTAAAAATTTTGAAAATGTATGTTCATGATCTTTATCAATTATTTAAATAAGTACAGACGCCAGCAGGTCAAGCTACCTGAAACTGTCAAATTTTCCCAATCAACCTTGAACCTTAATGCTTTAGAGATAAAGTTGAAAACCTATTAAAGAGATTTGACAGATTGTAGTAGCTTGATGTGCTGGCGTCTGTACATAAGTATTCGTGACAATTTTTAAGTTTATAGATCAAACGAATATTTTTTTTCAAATAAACTATTGTCGTCCCTTTTCACCATGACACGGCTTGTTTTTTAAAAAGCGTTTGTTATGTTTCGATTGTATGACTTGATAATTATAACCCACTTTCGAGTAATGGAAGCAAGCAGTAAATTCTAACCCTTAAACTTTATTACCCTTAAGCACCCCGGTAGGAGTCGGAGGAGACAGCGGGTTACGTTTTTTTTTAACTATTAACTTTATCACCTCCTACATCCTCCAAGAGGGGTTTTTTTTTTAAACTAAAACTGAAATTCTTATTATTTACTGAGGCAAATATTGCCTAGTCTCAAGTTTATTAACCAAAAGAATAGATTTTTCATGTTAGCTGTATCCCGTCTTTTCACTCCCACGGGTCGAATTCTAAAAAATCGATTGGGATGTTTCCATAATTTGACTCAAAGATTATTTATTATTATTTTTTCTTTTCACTCCGTCAGAGGTAGATTTTCGAAAAACCCTGATATTGTTTTTTTTTTCTTCTTTGGCAACTGAGCCTTGTCGACTATTCTACGAGCGTCATGTGGATTGATACATGTTACTCTTTGTTTTTAAATATAAACAGTTTCCAGTTAATTGGACTGAGCGTTCAAATTCTTCCACAAAAACTCTAACGGGCCCCTACCAATTTAGTAGTGTATGCTTTTCTCCTCTACCCTCGATACAAAAACTGAATGGATAGTGATAGCAAACTGTCAAATTCTTGGCCTAGTGATAGTAGCGACATCTGCAATGAGCAAGTGGCACTTTTTGTCCCCATTATTAGTAGGACATTCAGTAGAAGATTAGCTATGTGCTGGCTACCAGTTACTTTTTAGTTTTGCAACGATTAAGGCTGCTTTTCCACCAGAGATGTGCTATGCAGCTATGCTGCGAGGATGTGAAAGTTAAGCTACGATACTATGCGACCGTTTCCACTAATGCTAAACTGTGTAGCGAAGCGAGTAAGATGTGCTATGAAGATGCGCCGCCGCGAGGTAGCTGTGAGAGGAAGATGCGCAGCTCGAGGTATGCGATGCATCGACAGTAGGGAAGGCACGGGGAGTACTCTGCTTTGCACATATATAGCGACACCACTCGCGCAACCATAGCTCTCATCCATAGCACGAATCCTTCCATATAAAAACATAGCTTAGTTGAACCCGTTTCCACCAGTACTATGCTATGTGGACAAATTAATATGATTGGTGGATATCAACCGCATCAATAGCAACGTAGCATAGCACTTCTCTGGTGGAAATGCAGCCTTAGTCACCACATCGCAAGCGAGTTCCTTCCACTCAAAATAAGTCGCTGCGTGTATATCTAGCATTATGTAAGTACCGTATTCCATACTCCGGAGTTTGGGCAGGTGGTACGGTATTTTACCTATGATTTTGCATCACAGTGATATTTACTTTATTTTACTAAGGTTAAACATTCTATTGTTGTAAGTTTGTAAGAGATAAAATATCTGGAAGGATCCAAAGGACTGTAGTCGCTTCATGTCATGGTGCCGGTAGTTTTCCCTCAATACATTAACTGAAATAACAGTTGCTTGGCCTGGCAAAAGCACCACAATCATTTATAGGCTTTACATTTAAAATATATTTTTTTGTAATATTTTAGTCGATTTTATTAAAGTGTTTAAAAAAATAAAATTACTCTATGGTTTACGTCTCGCTCTCGTCGAAGTCTCGCTCGCTCGTCTACTAGTGGGAATAATATGGCGGACCAAAATAACAAGGGCGCTAAAAGATTATTTTGGATGATTGTGATTTCCATTAAATCAGTGACTGGTTAAGACTTTGCATTGCACTTGTTATGTTTGAACTTTATTTTTTATTTAAAATATCGCATGAAAGTGAGTACACGAGGCAAGAAATGTATTTTTAAGTTTGATGTTATTTTTCTAGCGTAGTACCGTGCATTTAGAAATCCATTACGAATTAGTATTTATTGCTATTTCAGGTTCAGAATGTCAGCAATCAAAGTTAATTTCGAAATCGGACATATAGCATCTTTAAGATCGAAAAAGACTCCAGAAGGATTTACTCATGATTGGGAAGTGTTTGTGCGCGGCCAAGAAGGGGCTGATATAAGTCACTTTGTAGACAAAGTGGTTTTTCTTTTACACGAAACTTTTAAAAAGCCTAGAAGAGGTAAATATTAAGTTATATTATAAACTTGTATGCCTAATGTTTAATTCTAAGTCTAACTTAGAATTAAACAGCTTATGTAAATTATGTTGTGTGATCAGCTTTCCATAAACTAAGTTGTTTATTTATTTAGTAGTAATGTTTGGCAATTAAATTGCTTTTTCTTTTTTACTGTATCAAAATTTTTTAAAACTGTGAATCTTCTCCATAAGCTAAATTGTTTTTTTTTTTACAGTTATAAAAGATCCACCTTTTTGCGTCAACGAGTCTGGCTATGCAGGATTCATATTCCCTATAGAAATATATTTGAAAAATAAAGATGAACCTAAGAAGATAAAGTTCACTTATGATTTTACTCTACAGCAAAGTGGTTTTCTCAAAGACCGCTACATTTTTCAAAATCCTAATGAAGAGTTTAGAAAAAAGCTCTTAAAGGGTGGTGGCATACCTATTAGCAATAATGCATTTTACACTAATCCTGATCAAGAAAGTAGAAGTAGAGATTCATTCACAGAAGACAAACAGCAGCTTGTTAGTAAGCCAAAACTATCATCTGAAAATATTAAGAAACACAAATCTAAGGAACACAAAGAAGAAGTACCACATAAAGCTAGTACTAATAGTTTTGAAAACTTATTTGGACCTCCTTTGCAAAAACCACCTAAAGTATCCCCAGATCCCAAAAAGATTGAAAAAAGTGCACCTCCCGTAAAGTCAGATAAAAAAGAAAAGGAAAGATCTAGCTCTGACAAAAAGCAGAAACATGAGCACAAAGAAATTAAGCTAGATAAAGTAAAAGTGAAAGAAGAAAAGGATAAAGTAAGGCCAGATAAGGTAAAGAATCACAACAAGGAAGGAGAAAAACCAAAAGATAAAACCAATAAGAGGCCAAATGACAGACCTCCATCACCAGATGTTGCAAAGAAGCGTTGCTTGAGTCCAATTAGGAGACCACCTAGCCCTCCTCGTTCCAGTAGTGCTTCTAGTATTAAAGAAGAATATAAACCTACAAAACACAGCTCTGACATTTCAGAACAAAAGAAACCCAAAATAGAAGAAAAGGCACTTGATATCAAAATCGAAAAAGATTTGAAAGAAAAGAAAAAAAAGGAAAAGAAAAGTCATGATAGGGATAAAGAAAGAAAAGAAAAGAAAGAACACAAAAAGGAAAGCCATAAATTAAAAGAGTCTCCGAAAGACCCTCCAAAAGAAATTCCTAAAGAGGTGCCTAAAATAAGAGAAGTTCCAAAAGAAAAGGACTCAGTGAAAGATTCTCCAACAGTCAAAGAAAAACCTATAAAGCCTGATAAGACTATTAATAAATTTTCTTTGGAAAACCTCAGAAAATCCCCTCCTGCAGATAATGAAGATCGTCCAGAAACTCACAAATCGAAAGAAAAAAGTGACCCTGAAAGAAAACATAAACACAAGAAGAAAGATAAAAAACGAGATGAGTCAAGAGAGAAACATAAAGAATCAAGTAAAGAAAAGAAACATAAGCATGAGAAGGTGCGGGACATCATTCCTGAAAAAATTGAAATAATTGAACGCAGAGAAACTCCTATACCTAAGGAACGTCCTCTGCCTGAACCAGCATCTCCCATATCTATAGATACAGCATCTCAATGTAGTTCTAAAAGTGGTCTGGCCAAATCATCTCATATTGGAAATGAAGATGTTAACAGTAGTCATTCAGATTCGGAGAGTTCCGTTATAGCAGATGAAGAGGATACCAAAGGTAAAATAGAAAACCCATCACCAGAACCTATCAAACTTGAGCCGTCCCCTGAACCAGAACCAGAACCAGAAATCGAACCTGAACCGGAGTTGGAACCAGAACCAGAGCCATTGGTGGAGCCACCACCACCACATAAGGAGAATAAAAAAAAGCATAAAGATAAGTCCGCCAAAAGAGAAGAAAAACGGCGCAAGCGGAAAGCAGCAGAAGAAGAAAGAGAAAGTTTAGAAAGCATAGAACACAGGAAAGTAGCGAAGACTTCAGAAACTGCACCACCATTCAATGATACAGAACGTGGTGAAAGCAGTGGTTCAACATCTGCAGAGACAAAGGTCCAAGATAATGGAGTCTCTAGTAGTCTTGGGGAGGATGCCGAGCCTGGTGACCTCTCTCCTGATTACATGGTGCAACTACGAGATTTACAGCAACGAATCATGAAAATTAAAAACAATGAAGATTTGGAGAGAGTGGTAAATCTCATTGCAGAAACTGGCCGTTATGAAGTGACCACACAGACATTCGATTTTGACCTTTGTTTACTAGACCGCTCGACAGTACAACAGCTTATACAATTAGTGGGTTGTTAGTTAGCAGTATGTTACTGAAAGTTTTTCTTTTTTTATTGTAAATAACGCCTCAACAGATTGCACTAAAGCATTTGTACAGGTACTTGTTATGTGTTTCGTGACGAATAAGGCAGCGAGGCAGATTTGAACTGCTTTTATTTACGACGCTGCATAAATTAAATTAGAAATAATCTTATAAAGTTTTATCTGTTGATATCTTCACATTACTCGACACTTGAGTTTTAAGTGCAATACTGTATAGATATATAAAGTTATAAGACTGTTGAAAGATTGTTAAAAATAATGTATATTTTGTACATTATTGTATTGATGCATTATTAAGTAATTTAATAAACTTAAAGTTTTTGATTAACCTCCAGTGGCCCAGGAAGGGATCAGAGGCTATATTAATAATATTGTATAATAGTTATAATGTCAAGTCGTAATGTTATAAAATTATTTATAAGAATTTTATTTTGTGCACTTTTAACATTAAGTTCACATTCTGTTTACTGTTTAGGGTAAAAATTGGCATTGCAATATTGCATAATTTTTTAGTCTGTGGTATCTCCTGTAATTTAAAACTTCACTCGTCATCATTTTCCTACCACTATCCCAATTTATTTGGGCCGACCCCAAATAAATTGGGATAGGGGTAGGAAAATGAACATGTCTCTTTCCTCCATATTTAAAACATCACTATTTTAGACAATATGGAACTTGCTATCGATTTTGATGCTAAATCTAATTCTGGGTTACATCAAAATTTCTGAAAATTATTTAAGTGCTCATTTTATCTTGTACATTATATTTGTTACATAACTTATTTTTTTATTTATCGTATTTTAGGAATATTATAAAGAATAATAATAAATAGAGTGTACACTAATATACATTGTTTCGTTCCTTATAATCATCAGCAAATTGTGTAGTTTGTAAATAAGCTTTTAAAATTGCATGGAGAAAAGTATGTGCTTAATTTAAAGTGGAACTTGGCCTGCATTTAATACCTCATTTTTAACTAGTGAAGCATTTCTTCTGTAACAGCAGTCTACTAGCATTACTTCAAATGTTCTTGTAAAAAAATAGGTAAATTCATTTCAGATATCATTCATGCTCTCACAATGTATGGTATGTCATGAGATGAGTACCTCAAAATCTACAATTTATTGTGTTATTATTTACTTTTGTATTACAATGTTATGCGGATGGATGGGATTAAAAGGAAATACAAGTTTTTGCAATGATAACACTTTTATTCCAATGAAAAATGAAAAATCATACTTTAGAACAAGAAATATTGACAGGTAAAAGTAATTTATAGTGAACAGTAACTATCGATAAATGAAATATAACATCAGAATAGCATCTGAAATAATTAGAATAAACAAATGTCTATGAATTATAGTGGTAATGTATATGTATTCCCAAATGTAGGTATAATGATTGAGTAAAAATATGATTAATGAAAATGTGAAAAATGTTATTATCTTAACTCTGTAGTAAAGACAGTATGTAATAGCAAAGAGAAATAATAGCCCGCCATGGGTGTCCCTTGGATAGTATATCGAGGACGATTTCCTTATGACATAACAATGATTGTAGCCGTTTTAGCGTTCGTAACGCGCATAATGCATCAATCTATCTTTCTCAATAGAGATGTTTCAATACTTTTTACCGAAACCGAAGAACGTCTATGTCCATCCTTTCGCTGCAGTCGAATCCTGAGGTCAATGACAACATGTTCATCTCTTTTTTCCGTTTTTATGAACAGTTTGGCGCCACTTGGTGTAAAAGTCTCCAATGTATTCAATGGAAATCCCAGCAGAGTGTGCGGCTCCCGTCACACTAAATTCTTTATATTGTTCCTCTTCACTGCCAGGTTCATTGCCAACCAGCAAAATCAGTAAAGGTGTAGATTTTCCTTGCAAAGAACTATCAGGATCACCATTTCCTCCTTGAATTTGTTTTTCATCAGCTATAAAGTGGTTACAAAATTCCATAATTTGTATGAAGCTGTGAACATGCGGCGGAGCTTTGCGAGGATATTTCAGGAGTGGTAATGGTTTCGATTGTCCCGGGCGTTGTGCTCGTAAGAACCTAGACCCGCTGCGCAACTGAACTTCAAGCCAACGAATCGCGTCACGAGCAGTGCTTTCATCACGCTTTAGGTTATCCAACTCCTGTAGCACTGAAAGTTACATACAAGGCATAAACAAACAGGAATAAGTAATACAAAAAATAAAAATATTTATTTTAGATTCTTACCAACAGTAGGGATAAGGAGTATGAAGTTTCGTGCGCGAAGCAGTTGTTTGACGCGGCGCAGGTGTTTGTGCAGGGCATTTGTGTCAAGAGCCAGTAGGGCAGGCACGGGGGACTGGCCACTGCGTTCTAGCTCCCGCACCTGTGACGCCAACCAAAGGCGTCCGAGTCGTCGCAGTAGCCCTCCTTCACTTGATTCAACCTATATAGTCGGAAACATAAAATATAAATTTGTAGGTATCATCTCTAGAATGTCATTAGAATTAAGACATTGGGTAACAGATAATCAACTTACATGTGGTTTCTTAGAGTTATGCCACTCCTTACTTCTCTTGTGATTAATTTTTGTTGTCACTTTAGGAGGTGGAACTTTTTTTAAGTAAAATATTTTCAATGACCTGTTGAATCTAATTCGAGGTATTATTTTGGCAATCTGATTTCCAAAATCTACAAAATTCAATATTCTTATTATATTTTCCTCATAGAATGACAGTTTGTATCTATCTAACATTTGCCACTCTGCAGCATCCTTGTCATATTTGCAGATATTAGTTCCGCGTAGATTAATATCTTCAGGTAAAGGAATAGTTTTATATTCCAGTTTCAATTTTTTTGCAACACTACGGACATATTCCAAAATATGGCATTCCTTGTTTTCATTTGTTTTTGGATTGAAATAGAATGTCAAAATATTTAGCAAATCTACAACACATTGAAAAAGTGACTCTCCACTGTCCCCACAGGATAAAATTAAATCTTTTTCATTGAGAGCCCAATCCTGAAGTAATTTTATACTTGAGAGAAAGTTATCACCAAGTAAAAAGTTCTGTAACCCCTGAACATCTAGAACATTGTTGTTGTAACTATTGTGTTGGAAATCATTTTCAGTACTATTTGGTTTAGCATCCAAGTCACCATTCAAGGCTGTTTCTTTAGTCACTTCTTTGTTGTTTTCAATTTCCGTTTGACCATTATTTTTTACAGTACTTTCTTCATTATCAGAAACATCAAAACATGAGTCCTCACTGACAGATCCATCTGTGTGACCTGTAGAATCAGATAAATCCTCCTCCTCGGAACATGACTCTTCTGTGAGGTCATGAGCCTCTATGTCGCTACTTTCGGTATCAACATCACTCATATCAGAACTGTCAGTGGAGGCCACACGCCTGCGTCGGCGGCGTTTTGTTAATGCTTTCTTAGCATTACTTTTAGCATCACCGTTTGTCATTAACTCTTTGTTCTCTTCCAATACAGTATCTTTTGATGTCCTATCAAGACTGTCTTGGATGTTATCATTTATGTTTACTGGGGGTTCGTCTAACACAGGGGATATATTAGTTTCAACTGCTTCTAAAATGTGATCATTTCTTGTAATATGCAGTGTTGCACTTTTTGATTTATATTTATAAGCTGGATTTTTAAGTCCAAGGGATTGCAGCTGTTGTAACAATTTTTGTAGAAGTTGTGATAAAAGTGCTAATGTGAAAGCTTTACATGCAAATGCTTTCACTTCATCCATTTCTGAAACTTTTGTTATAGTAAACAAACAAATCAGTACAATTTTATGCACAAGATTTGCATTTAAACATGATGGGTTTGAGCCTTCTTCCTCAACTGCCTGTGTGTATTCATTGTAATTTTTATCTACATCAGGCAATGGGGGTTTAATAAAATCCATTGCAACTTTTAACTCATGAGCAATAGTGCTGCATCTCTGTGGAATATTGGTATCATTCTTATTAAGATACCAAATTTCTATTAAAGACAGGAAGTTGGTTATTGCATTTTGAATGTGTTCCGTTTGTGTCAGGGATTCAGGATTATTAAGAGAATCAAAAAATTGGCCATTTTTTTCAAATATTTTTGTCAAGTTCCCAATTGCTCCTTCAAATGGTGTTGTACAACTCAAACAGTGAATATAGTAGCAAACTGAATCTAAGTTGTAGTTTTTATCATTGTATAAATTGCCCAGTTGGTTATAAGGCATCCCTAAAGACATATCAACATGTGCAGCTTGGAGATAATATCGAGCTGCTATAGATGGTTCAAAAGCATGAAATATTTCCACCTGGTAGCGACTTAGGTCTCCAAGGTAAATAAGACATGAGTGCAAAGCTGAACGACTAAACTGGATTTCCTCATTCGTAGGTATCTCATTTTTATCAAGATATTCATCATCTAGGTGGAAGGATGTGTAATCCAGCTCTTTAATTTGTACCTTCATTTCTGATTCCATCCTTGAAATGAAATGGTGAAAGTGGCCGACTCCACAAACAATATGGGTAAATAGATAGCTATCATTTTCACTGTCTATTTCTCTTAACTTCTTGGCTGAAGACACAGTTTCATAGTACACTTTTCTCCAAAGTAATTCAAGTGATTTTTTGCCATAATTGATAGGATCAAGAAATAAAAGTTTTTCACAATTATCTCTTAGTTTTTGCCGTTGAACTTCAAGATGGGTAGAGAAGAGGTCAGTGATGGACCGACTTGCAGTTGTCATATCACCTACGCGTCTTGCTACATCGCTGACATAGCTGAAAATTGTAGGAATCATACATATTAATGTGTAAAAATGGAGGGAATATTCTAATATGGAATATCACATCTAGAATTTTGTACTTATAAATAGGAAAGTAGTTCCATAGTCCATGCATACACTGGAAAATTATACCTATCTGATCTCCTTACTTACTTACTCTCCTTTTCTGATCATTGAAGTATACCTACAGACATGATATACTTTTGGAATGTAATTTAAAGTAAATTTCTTACCGATATAGTTTTTTGGCACGTTCAGTGCGCTCGGCAACTTTAGCCTCCAAAATTTCATTAGATTCCTCCTTCATTTTCAAGTCATTTCATCAACTTTTGAAGATGTAGATTGCAAAAATACTTCCTTTGCCTTTTCCACGTTACCAGTACTCACAGAAATCATTTCGATAACACCATTTTTCACATTAGTAAAGTATTTTTCTAAGGTCTCTGCGCATTAATGACAGTGACATGACATGGGACGGGTCATGACATAAATGAAGACGTCATGAATGAAGAATTAATAATTTAAAGTCTACGTTTGAAGACGATTTATCATGAAGTGTGATTTGAAAGAAATAAATGGAAATCACGAAAACGAATACCAATGATCTCTGGTTATGGGAATAGTAGCTAATACTACTCAACTAGATTGTAAAAATCGACTAAAGTTCAAGCCGCGGGATGTGCTTTCTGTCTATTGGTCTCTGGTAAAATCTCTTAGCATTTTCTCTCTTCATTCAATTCTGTCTATGCTCTGCTCTTGCCTTTGGTATAATGATGACGGGCGAAAAATCTAATCAAAATACAAAAGTAGACAGCTGAAATATCTAGAAATAGTAGAACATAAATCTCGAATAGACTCTAAATAAAGTGGAAATATAAGCGTGGCACTCCAAAGCAGGACAAAAGTATACGAACACGTGTAAGTATTATTGCAGATTATCGAAGAGTAGGATTGGATCGTATACCATTTAAGCTCACGAAATCTAGTAAAACTGTGGAAATGTACTGGCCTATGTCGGTTTTAAAGATTATAGATGAAGGAAATATGTTTAATACATAATATTTAGGAAAACGAAGATTAAAGTGTGGTTACACATGGTGGATAACTTCATTGTTGTTGATTGTCCACATAGATTATTATCCAGTACCTTTACACTCATAGTCACCGGTTACAGATTAATGAAGTCACCCTAGAATCATTGACTATGACTATATCAGTGCTTCAAGTTAAGTGTTTCATTGTTAAAAAGATATATAATGTAACACTACATATACAATAAGTACAATATTCAACATATATGTAAATCCAATAAAATAAATTATGTTATTGTTAAATAAATTACATTTAAAACATTTCAGGTTCATCTACATTTCTCAGCTATGGACAGTCAACCTTGCATATTTCTGGGCATCAAAATCAAACCCGGGCCGATAGAGCGCCACAAAATTGAAAATTTTGCGTTGGATAATACTGTGGATACTCTTAAGTCTGAAGCAGAAAAAAAGACAAATGTTCCATCAGCATCCTTGGGTAAGATTTATGTAGAATACTCTGATATAATTGACTGCATTGAATAACTATTCTATTTGTCTTTCCAATCGTTAGTGCTTTAACCATTCTTTTGTAAAATAAAACATAAGTAATGGAATCTGGAAAACGCAGTAAAAATTTTACTGAAAGAGAGAAGATGCTTGTTGTCAAAGTGGTTATAGAATTTGTCCATATAATTGACAATAAAAGAACGGACGGGACCTCTGTATTTATATTTGGATTTCTTTTTGTATATTTGGATAATTTTAATATTTTTCAAATATAAATATAATAATATTTTTCAAATATAGCTTTCACTGGCAATTTAATTAAATAATACACAAAAAAAGCGCATATAACCTAACAGCTAATGTAGTTTTCTATGAAATGAAACGTCAGTTAAAGTTATGGAACCGATAAACGGCGCACATTGGTCAGTTTAGTTAACTTAAGTTTAAACAGAGTTTATCTTACATTGCGGTGTTCGGAAACGCACTTTCACAAGTTATCGAACCTATAGCGCTAACAAATAGATAGACTACCAATAAAAGTGCCTCAGAAACCGGGCATTAAACCATATGCCTGTGTTGCTTTTTATTAAATATACTTGCTTTTTTTAATGTTCTACACTCAGAATCTGTTTTTTTATAAGGGAAAAAATAACTTATTCTATCGGAATCTAACTGGGCTGTGCTAAGGATTTCTATATTATTTTATAAATTATGTTCTCAGAACTAATACACCATGGGAAGATTTTGAAGGATGACCTTACTCTTCAAGACAGTGGTGTTAAGAGTGGGGAGATGGTGCATGTTGTCAAAAAGAAGGTGCACACAGCACCTGCACCGGCACCTTCATACTCAGATGCTGAGCTGCAGCAACTTAATACCTCTCTGAGAACACTAGGATGCACTCCTAATGCTCCTGGGTGGACCAGGGCGATGCAGGTAGCCAGTATTACTCATGTGTTCATTAACTACTACTTTGTATACATAAATAAAACTTAGCTTTTATCTGGATTTTGGCTTGGGTGAAGCGAAACAGTGTAGATTAGCTGGGTCCACAACGGATGATCTAAATTTGGATAGGCGCTCCACGAGCCAAGATCATGGAGCGTCGATCGTGCATCGGAGACTCTTTCGCATGTTCCGGTATAGGTGACCCGCAATCCTGCCGCGCGATCCAGTGCCGATCGTCTACACTAGACGCGCCAAACAACTGAAGCGTCTTTGTGCATTGTCAGAAAACCAACAGCGCTCGAATCGGCCGGTCCACGGAGCGCACGGTCTACCATGTGTGTTCAGATAGCACGCGCCACGTCCACACCGATTCCCATTGGCGCATTCCAATCGCGCTCCTGCCGCAGCCAGTCTGACCGCATTGTATCGTCCTGGGTGGACTCAGCTAATGATTTATATTTCGGCAGCCGTAAAAAAATGTTATCTCATAGTTAAATAGTTTGTTGTGAAATATATGCCTTTTTTTTTTGTCGCTGAGAAATGCTTTATGCATCCCCGCTCGCGGGGGACGAGACGGGGTATGTGGGACTCCTGTCGAAACCGCACCGACAGTATACCCACTAAAACTCAGCGGTGTTCCCGCATCGCCGTGATGGGAGGGCCGTGGGAAACCGGCTCAGCCTTTACTTCCACAACCCTCCCGGCGCATGCCCGCCTAGCTGGCGGGCCCCGCATGCCCCCCTGGCTGGGGGGCTACGGGAATGGCCGGGAACACCTGGCCATTCCCGTCCGACACTGGTGGAGGCCTGTGCAATACAGGCAAGGGTGCCCCCGCACCCGTTGCCTGCTGGCCTCCACCTGGGGTGAAATGTATGCCTGGGACAACCACGACAACCACAACAACCAATTCCCTAGGGCCTGGGGGCCTACCACCACCTCTTATGGCAGTGTTTAATCTTATTTCAGAATGAGATGGAAAGAGTTGGAGTTATACAGGGCGGATAGCTCTATCTCTTTTCCACATGTTCAATAAGATTGTTCAAGTAAGATTAACTTTGAGAGGTGGTGGTAGACCCCTTGACATGTTTGCTCTCTCAGTTAGGAGTTTTCAACATGGTGTAACTTTATTTGCAGCTGTTAAATGACGAGTCTGCAATGGCTGAGATTGTGGAACAAGCACCCTGCATTGGGGAGGACTGCGTGGCTCTGTCTATTCTACACGAGGTAGAGTTGCTTGCCGCGCTTGGAGCCAACATACACACTATGAGACGAGGTGCTAACGCCCATCCTGAGCTGCCAGCGGCCCTGCGACATCTGACGCGGCTTGTGCGCTCGCGCTCTAATACTACATCGTCTCTTGAGAGTGGTTAGTATTTGCTGCTTAAGACCAGAATTAAAAAATATATATTATAATTTTTTAAACGGAACGAAGTTGAATTAATTATACATAGAATGAGAGGTTATAAATAAGAATCGTCATTTCACCCTTCAGACATTAGGTAAGTATGTAATATCTTCTGTGTGTAGAAAATCTAAAATCGAATGACAAATGAATTCTGTTCCAGTTCCAACTTCAGGATTCGCGTATTCATTAGAAGCGTTGTCGGAGGATGAAGACGCTGATGAGGAAGAGAACGAGGATGGTGAGAGGAACCCCATCACTCATGAGCAGTTTGCTGCAGCCCTCCAGGTCAGTTGTAGACACTATTGTTGTAAGAACATAACATCACACCCTGGTAATCCCCGAAGGTTTAGGCAGAAGTGCTAAATACCCCTAACCTGGAATACTTCATGCAAATCGAAAATCATAAGTTTCTTGATCCCTCTTCAATATAGTGCCTGTGACATAAGACACTGCTTTGTACCCGTTGGTGAATAATGTACTATTATATTTTAGGCAGCAACAGAAGCCGTATCATCGTCGAGCAGCCGCGGCGCGGGCAGCAACGACAGTTTGCTGAGGCTGCTGCAGTCCGCCGGCGAGTCCAGCAGGACCACGTCCTCTGCCACTGAGTCCGGCACGCCTACTGGAGGTGCGTTCACACGATACTATATAATACCAGCCTATTATTTTCCTGCTGCAGGGCAAAGGCCTCTTATACAGAGAAGGCGCGGACATTGATCACCACGCTTGATCAAGACGGGTTGGCGATTTCAGACTTAAATTCAAACCAGTCCTTACGATGTTTTATATAAATCAAAAAAATCATATTGGTAATTTCCCGGATTTTAATAAAAATGTAACGTCATATTGTAGAGAGTTGTAAACTTAAAAGATTTAAGAAAGTCTTAACTATACCTCTACTTTTAATTGTATTCAGTAACATGACAGTTGAAGGGTTACCAGTTTTTGACACAAAAAAGATAGAGGTGGTGCAAGAATGAACGAAAATCTTGGCTACAAGGTTGTGTCTATGCAAGTACTCGCCGTTAGCTAAACGAGAACACCCGGAGATAATATGCCTGATTGATTCTCCCGGCCGGTGGCATGCCCGACAGATGTCAACCGTGCCGTCTTTCACTATAAATCTCCGGTAATTGTTCGTCATCATAACTGCGTCCATAATTGCACAGACAAAACCTTCGGTTTCTCCAAAGAGGTCACTGAAACGTAGCCAGGCTACGGACGCTAGTAGATCTACATCAGGCCCATATAGGGCCCGGAAGAAGCGTCCGTGAAGCTCCGTACTCTGTCATACCTACATGCGTTCATTAGTGTCAAGCACTACTGGTTTGCGCCAGTTCTCTTTACCCAAGGAAAGCGGGGTGAGGCCCTTGTCCACCGCGACTACATCTCGATGCATCCCCACGTCGGTTTCTAGGAAATATTCCCTGAGACTGCATATCTCGCGATTGTGGAGGTTCTTAGTGTTTAAAAAGCCTCGACCTCCACACTTTCGCGGGATATACAGCCTCATTACCGATGACCGTGGGTGAGCATTCGATTTGCAGTCAGCAGCGTACGGACCCTCCTATCCAGGGCGTCGAGTTCGGTCTGAGTCCATTTGAGTATGCCGAAAGAGTACATCATCCCGGCATGACCCAACCGTTGAAGGCGCGCACCTTGTTTCCGCCTGATAAAAGACTACTAAATACTTTGTTCAGGCGGCCAAAGAAGCGCTCCTTCAACGATTGCTTCATGCCAGTAACATTGATGCCCAATGCTTCCGACATACCCAAATACTTATAGGTTTCGGATGCGGAGAGGGCTCTAAGGTTTGTGGAATCCGAGAGTTGAGTTCCCACGGATTCCACAATCTCCCCTCGCTTTACATGCATGACCGCACATTTGTCCACACCAAATTCCATCCTGATGGCGCTACTGAAGGTTTCAGTAATTTTCAGTAGCTCCATCAGTTGCAAATTGTTGGGGGCAAAGAGTTTTAGGTCATCCATGTAGAGGAGGTGAGATATAACCTGACCACCTCTCCTCAACCGATAGCCTAGACCTGAATCTTCCAGCAGCGTGCCTAAGCAGCAGGATTCAAGGCTAAGCAGAACCAAAGCGGACTCAAACTGTCGCCCTGGAACACATCTCGATGACATATCTCGGGACCCTGGGGTCCCGGACCTTTGAAAGGCGTACCAGGGGCCGAAGCCAACTGGCAGAGGCCCTTTAGACAATTTTAAATGATGAGGAGGCACAAACCAACGATTATCCCTGTATGCACCATACAAGTGCACCCAAGGACAACCCCCGGTCGGTGCAGGACTGTTGCAGAACATGGAAACAAAACCGGGCAATATTCACAGATGAAATGGCAGGGGGTGACTTGCACACTCAATAATGGGCCCTCGAAAACGGTCGCTAGCACACAGTGTCGTAGCAACAAGGGGGCAACATGTCCTGAGGTGCTTGTGAGGAATGGAGAGGTATTCCACGGCTATCAGGACAATCCCGGAAGTACGGTCAAGATCCCTACCAGCATCTTACTGAAATACTTCCTTCCTCCGAGCACATTTGCTCTTGCGAATCTCCACTCAAGCCAGCCAATAAAGGCAAGAAAGAGGTGGGAGCTCTGTTCCTCGTCAGTGTTCACTCCAGCCGGCCAATAAAGGCAAGGCAGAGGTGAGGAACAAGACTTCTCTCGGGAGATAGGGTCCGTGGGTCGCTACTGCCCAACAGCTCGCCACATGCTGCCCTGCGGGTTCCTGTATCTCTCTTGGTCTGGCTCCTCACCCTAGACCTGATCCGGCAAAGTAAACTCTTCTATCACAGACCTAGAGTTTAGAGCGCGCAAGCCCCACCACGACGTCAACATAGAGATACGGCGGTGGGGTTATTATTGTTGTTATTATTCAGCCACTTTTGAATGTCTTTTTTCTTCCAGAACATCTTGGGATTTGTTTAAATTTTTCGTATATTCGAAAACTTACGAAAATATTACGAATATTTAAAGTTTTATTTAAATTAAACCATTTTTATCATTCGTTCTTTACGCAAAATCGTTCACTACCCCAACACTATTAGTTTTAGTATGGTAATATTCTTTTTCTTTGAACTGTCAAGTTACTGAATACAATTAAAAGTCGACGCATAAATTATAAAATTAAAAGTTATTAATGCAGATATAGATAGATACAACTTTCTGAGTTTTATGCTATGCTATTTTATGCAAGTGTCTATATTGAGAGCCTCCAAGTCATTGGTTCATAAAAGTTTTAATTCACGTTTAAGAAATTTATGGACTTTTGCTTTAAGTTTTTACTATTTTTGACTAATTTCCCTAAAGTCTCAATTTGTTTCAAAAGAATAACAAAAATGGGCCCTTAGTCCAGATGCACATAGCACTTTCATAGCCTGCGAAATTCAAATTTTCTTACGTTTTTGTACCCTGACGCTTTCGCCTTAAGAGAGTGAAGATATTAATAAATACTTATTATATTATGAAACACACAGGTCCTTCCCGCTCCTTAATAACGCCGGAGATGTTCAGCGAAGCCATATCAGAAGCTATGAACAGAGCTGGCAGCACCAGAACCACTGCTGGCACTCCTATGGAACAGAGCACGGCTGGTAAATGCCATCACATCGCTTTCTATTTCTCGAAAAGTCTTACTTATGCCATACAAATAGACCTAGACCCAGAACAAATGTAACAATGTGCTGGACATCTATACTAAAGCTGAAGAGTTTGTTTGTTTGAACGCGCTAATCTCTGGAACTACCTGGATTGGGTTTGAAAAATTATTTTTGCATTTGATAGCCCAATTCTTGAGGAAGGCTATAGGCTATATATTATCACGCTAGGACCCTTAGGCGCCGAGCAAAAAGAAAAAAGTCGGGAAGTACGCTAAGCGAAGACAAGTAATAGTGCAGGCTGGCGATGCGATGCGACGGAGTGGGTTGGGTGAAAAATTTCACGCGGACGAAGTCACGGGCAGAAGTTAGCTAGTACATGACAAGCGCGCACCGCCTAACGAGTGCGAGCGAGACATAGACAAAAATATTTGTAGCCCGTCAAAACGGCCCAACTGTAAACCTTCAATCGAAAAGTCGAACTTCAGGCAGTTCGATAACAAAACCATTTGAATGCATACTACTAGCCCAGTGTACTTACTAATTGTATACTTGCAGCATCATCATCACAAAGCCCAGTGGCCAGGGAGGGTAGCGAAGATTTCTCAACGCAGCTGAACCACATGCACGAAATGGGCTTAATGGATGACGCTCTCAACATACGTGCTCTACTTATTTGTGCAGGTGAGGATATAATATAAACTGTTTGCAAACCATGACTACTTTTTGTATGTCGTTACTCAGTTTGTGCAAGCTCAAACCATGAGCACACTTTAACGAGTAAACACTGAATAGCAAGAAAGCAAACTTCTCAAGGAATGCACCTCAGTGCCTCAGTGCTAAATAATAGTTGCATACTCTCAGAAAACTGCACGTTACACGCTGCCTTCATTTCTAGGATCGGTTTATAAACATCTAAGAGTCTTTAGGCCCTCATTGCGACTTTGAAAGTCGCCTGCTAGTGTGGCGATAGAAGCTGCGATGTTTCGCTCTAACTGTGCTTAGCCCAACAATCAAGACTGTAACCTAACATATAACATCACGCCTATTTGCCGGAAGGGCAAAGGTGTTATGGTGTTATGTTATTTAGGCTGATAAAGTACTGCTACTAAAAATATGTTGCTTTGGCACCTCTATCGATCCGGCTCTGCAGCCCCCTTTTGGAGTAGAACAGTCTCGCTGAAAGATGCCACGACCATGTGTCAACATAGCACAAACTACTGTTGACAGACAGAGGTTGCAATTTGAAATAGCTGCCCGCGCTCTGTCTAGGTCATTAATTTGATCATTGTTTTCATTCGGGGTTTTAAGAGGAAGGGAATCTACTCCACTATGTGTTACTTCCTCGAAGTTTCGGTATATAAACTGCCTATTTCGAACTCTGGTAATACCTTAGCGTTTAACACATTTATATTATTATAACTTTATTTTAACTAAATGTGTATAGGTATTATTATTTCATCGTAATTTTGTTTCCGCCACAAACACCACCCACATTCTAAAAATATGTTACAGCTCCCTGATTATGGTTGACTTTCTTTATCTATTGGAAATATTAGCACTTACTCTTTTGTTTCAGGTGATGTGAATGCGGCTTTAAACCTGGTTTTTAGCGGGGCGATCGGTGATGATTAGATATTCCTATTAATTTGAATGAATCACAATGAAGTGTAGCGCGTCATTCTTTATGAAAGGTGATATTTTCCTCAAGTGTACCTAGTTATTTTTTAGTTTGTGTTTGCAAAGACTGAGAAATCAAAAATGGTCTCTTAAAAAATATTATTCATTGTCATTATTGTTGTATGTATGTGATCACTGTAATAAATATTAAAACATAATTCATTTTTTAATTTATTTATTGTAATACCTGCTAATTTTGAAAATACTACATTAAATTATCACGGGATGCGAAATCCATAAGGGCAAATTATAATAAAAATAGGATGTAAATAGAATAGAGAATAACATGAACTATGTTAGTGTTCATCAAACAGTTACATAAAATTCTAAAATGTAGATTTATCAAGCAAATGCATGTGTTCAAGATAAAAAATGTTGCAAACTTAAGTTATCAAATAAGATTGTAACTTTACACAAAGATAGAAGTGAATTCTACACATGTGATAAATATAGAGAATTGACTGAAATCCCAAAGTTTGGTGTGAAGCACCGATAAAGCTATATATCTTTCTAACAAACTATCTAAGCAAGAACACAGTAAATTTTAAAACTACCATGTTTGCGTGTGTAGTTAGTGGCGCAACCCCCTTCTGCGACAAACATATCGCTCATACGCGATCAAACATTCAATAAACCAGATTTTTTCTGTCTTTAATTATTAGCTAAGAAAAGTTGAATATTGAAAATTCAATAAATACAATCTATTATAATAATGTGCAGATAATTATTGGATCTCATGTCAGCGATAAATTGGAACCAGGTTTAGGCCACTTTCTAATCTAAACAACTAATGGTGAGTGTTCAAATTTTCTAAATGTTTGCACAACATGAATTATAAATAACAATAGTACAAACTACTAATGTTTCATTTTAAAATTCAAATTTCTCCTAGAAAGCTTCTTGTGAGTGCTGTTGTCTGCCTTAGCGCGGCATTGTTCTCGTCTTTGCATCCGTCGGAAGTACCAACCAGCATTATTGGGACTGGTCTCACCAAATAGCTCATGTTCCAGTCTCTTTCTA
The DNA here is from genome assembly GCA_911387795.2 of Apamea monoglypha. Lineage (NCBI taxonomy): Eukaryota > Metazoa > Arthropoda > Insecta > Lepidoptera > Noctuidae > Apamea > Apamea monoglypha. Next base: position 5,188,039 of record OU426930.1, read on the forward strand.
GCTTCTGTTCTGAGGACGGCTCTCTTGTCATACCAGTTTATGTTTTCATTTTTTTTAGTCTTTCCACCAGCTTTCTCGTCTTTTGTAGAATGTTTTTCATTTGTCTTCTCATTGTTATTTTGACTTTCATTTGTATCTGAAAACTGATTAATATAGTTCTTCTTCTCAAATTCTCGAGTAAAGATATTATGATCAGGTTTTTTCAGCATGTACTCATTTTCTTGAGATGAAGATATAGAGAATTCATCATAGTCTTTTAAGTAACCACCCTTCATTTCCCATTGTTCATACTTATTTCTCCTCTTCTGTTTTTTGTGTAATTTTTGTCTATCACGTTTTTTCTTATCTTGTTTCATCTTTGGTCCAACATATCTATCATCTTTTTTAAATTCTTCTTCACTCAAAATATCAAATGTTGTATCATGCTCTTTCTTATTCTTTCTCTTAATCACATGATCCTTGTTGTCCATGACCATGCCTAAATTTGCATCTGTATCTCTCTTTTGTATATTATGAGCAGATTTCAAAGAATCAGCATAAGTAATTTTTGGAGCAGGTGATTCATTCAGGTTGACATCATCAAAAGGATTTAATTCTAATTGAACCAGTTTTGCACCAGCTTCAGATTTCAATTTATTAAAATGGCTATCTGGCTGATCTTTTACATTTTCATCTTGTAATACTTTTTGTTCTTCAATTATACTAGATAATGGTGTTTTAATTTTTTTTAATGTTTGTTCTTCAGCTTTCATTCTTTTCGCAACTTCATCATCAAGCCAACTTTTATTTTGTTGATAAATATTCTTTAATTTCTCAATGTCACTCAGAAATTCTTTTTCATATGCAGGTTGTATCACATGACTATTAACAATTTTATCAATGTTGATATCTTCATCATCTATGCACTTTGTGATCCTTTCTGTATTTTTACTGTTGAGTGGCTCTTCATATACCTTTTTGCACCTCTGTTGTTTATATGGTATTTTTTCTGCATTCAGTTTTCTTTGTTGCATTTGTATGCTGCTCACAAGTGTAAGTTCTTTTAATTTGTTCCGTAGATAAGCATTCTCTTCTTGCAATTTATATAAATTTGACAATATTTTGTTAATTGATGGTGTTGTATGCATTGAGCACTCATTTCTAGCACCCCACATATGGCCAATAGCCACACCTGCAGCAGTGATGACACTTCCCAGCATGATAATGTTGAGTACTGTGCTGAGCCTTTTATTTCTTCTGTGCACATAAGTTTTGTGTTTACCAGTATTTTCTCCAAGAAAGTCATCCTCACTCCTTATGGATTCATGGTGATTATTAATATTAGGAGATAGTGGACTAACTGAAACAAATTGGGGATTGGATAGTTCTGTTGGACGGCTCTCGACTACAAGACATTTCTCATAGTTCATATCACAGGGAGTTGGTGATTCAGGTTCACTGTCACTTATGACAGATATCCCATCGGTATCTTCATCTTTATCAAGATGTGCCTCAGTTGTTATTCTGTCAACAAATTGAATTGCTATGAATATGTTTTATTTATTTTATCAAAATAATGGGAAAGGTGTTAACAATCACATTAAAACACCATGAAACAATTTGCTATTTAAAACTATCAAGAAATATTCCACTGAGTTAATGAAACAAGTATTAGGTAAATTTAATGGATTAATATGTAAGAATGTTATGCAAGCTAACTAAAACCTATAATTAGTGACATAGGTATTAATACAATTGTCACTAAGAAATCTAAAATACCACAAGCAGTAAGAAATTGCCTGGCAGTAGGTCAAGGTCAAGGATTATTATTGATAATTATATTCCAAAAGTATTAATGATGTCTAAGACCTTGTGAGACTTACCTTTCGAGTGTTGCATTATTTTCTGCAAACTCAGGGGCATCCTCTGCATTCGCAGGACTGTGTTCCAAAAGGGTCCAACTCTCTCCTGAATCTGAATCGCTGTGGTCCACCGTAGACCCGTCCATTTAAATGATCTAGTAAATAGTAAAACACATCTAAATAACTATAACTAATCAAGGTCGTGCGCACTGGATAAATGAAAAATGATGCCCATAACAAAGTTCGCATAAATAACAATTTGCGCATCAGAATGTTAGCATACCTTAGTGCAACACTCCAAACAAAAATTTTGCGTATCAAATATGCTTGGAACGGTCCAGTTACACTGAAATTCAGCTTTTTCAAAAACTATGAATTTTGTGACATGTTTTATATTTTGTTTTTTTTATAAAAATATGTCAGCGTCACGAAAGCGACTATGTTTTGTTTTGATATAAACCGGTCCGAAGTAAGTAACAAAACATAAAATTATCCCCAGTGTTGCCAACAAGACCAATAAAGAATCTGCTAAAAATTCAGCTAACATTTTTCAATGTCAAATAAAAAGTGATATATTTTTTAAATGTTTATTAATTAAAAAAATATATGTTTTAATTCACTATGTTATCAAATAAAATAGTGTCCGACCGAAACCTAATTTCGGCAACGGTCTCAGTTTCGGCCGAAACCGAAACTTCCTTACAAGGATCATGTTTTGAGGGAAAAATTAAGAAAACGTTATTATAATCAGTCAGTGTTAATTTTTTTTTATCTCACACACATATTTTTATTACATGGCTATGCAGTCATAGACATATAAAACAAAACAAAATAAATCACTTTTATCATAAGAACAAAATTAACTTCTTCGTCTAAAGAGCTTATTACACCATCCTAAATATCGGACCCGACACTTAGGATCCGATATAGGATAAGAAATTCAGTCGCCGGAGCTCCTGATTACACGTTCTCTGATTTAGGACACTGAATCAGTCGGTAAGGACGAGCGACGAGTGACGGATGTGTCGAGTTAAAAAGAAGTGTGTCGAAATGGCCCCAATATTAACGAAAAACCAAAAAATTGATATTATCGTAGCCCTAGTGGTTGGCTCCATAGAAATTAAAAAGAGAAAAAGAACGAGATGGGTGAAAATTATTTATTATTGCGTCAAAAGCTAGCAAGCATGAATATTATGAGGGCTTTAGGCAATATATTTAGAACCACCTCCTTTTCTATTGTCATTTTGTTTTGCGTACTGAGTAGTACTGACATCTTCAAATGGTTTTCTATTTCCAAAGTGGCATGGTCATCTTCATCAGAATTCATGTGATATAGGTCTGGAATTCAGACACGCCTCAATTTGGGATAAGACGGTACTCAGCTCCTCAAAAGTCAGTGTCGATTCGCCAATCACCCGTTTGAGGAGATGCTTGGTGCTTTTTATCCCAGCCTCCCATAGACCTCCAAAGTTAGGAGAATGAGGTGGGTTGAAATGCCATTCGGTTCCATTATTAGCCAATATCGGCGCAATTTCCCGGAGAAGAGATGCGCATTCATCGTGAAACATTGCTTTAAGCTCTTTTGACGCCCCTACAAAATTGGTGCCATTGTCGCTGTAAAGGCGACTACAATGACCCCGTCTAGCTACAAAACGTTTAAATGTAGCAAGAAATCCTTGAGAGGTCAGATCAGAGACCGCCTCTATATGCACAGCCCGGGTTGCCATGCATACGAAGAGACATGCCTTTGTAGGACTTATGTCCACGACCCTTTGCTGTTCTTATTTGAATCGGTCCCGCGTAGTCAACACCTGAATGGAGAAAAGGCTTACTAGGAATCACTCTGCATGATGGCAACTGTGGGTCAGTTGATTTTTTGTTATGGCTGCATGACGAATATACGGTACGCATTTGCGGATGTAAGCCTTGATCAAACTCTTTCCACGAGTAATCCAATATTTTGACCGAAGAAAATTAAGTGTTAATTGGGGTCCGCCATGTAGTACACGGTCATGAGCATCAGATATGAGTAATCTTGTCAAATGGGATTGACGAGGAACCATGATGGGATGCTTCATATCATTACTTAGTTGCGAGTTTTGGATCCTACCTCCTACTCTCATCAAGTCCTTATCATCCAAGTAAGGATTCAAAGAAGACAAACCGCTGCTTTTGCTGACGTCCCTTCCGGCTTGTATTGCCTTAATTTCTGTTTCAAACCAAACCTTCTGACTTTGCCTGAGACAGCAATGCATGGTGTCCGTAATCTCAGAAGCTGCAAGGTAAGGTGGCAACTTCGTCCGTGATTCAATTACACATTAGTTCAATCGGGTGATCATCTATCTGTGCTGCATGAACCTTGACAGATTTTTAGTTCCAGTTTAGTCATTATAGCCCCAGGTCTGCAGTATTCTATGGTATCCGCAAGCAACCACGACGGTCCATGTTTCCAAAGCGAGTCGTCTAACAAAGATGTGGATGTTGTACCTCTCAAAGCAATGTCAGCTGGATTGCTCTTCGTATCGACATAATGACATTGAGTAGAATCAAGGGAATTAAGGATTTCAGAGGTCCGGTTTGCGACAAAGGTTTTCCATCTACTCGGGTGATCGCTTAACCAAGCCAGCACGACCGTTGAATCTGTCCAAGCATGTAAGTTGGATTTTTGGACAAGCAAAAGCAATTTGGTAACTAAAACTGCGCCACATAATTCCAGTCGTGGTATAGAAATTTGCTTTATTGGAGCCACCTTCGTTTTTGCAGTTACCAGATTACAGTGGACCAGATCTGCAGCCTCGACGACCTTGATGTAAACAACCGCGGCGTATGCTACGCTTGACGCATCAGAAAAACCATGCAGTTCAACCGTTTGATCATCGCTTTTTCGTTTCAGCCACCTAGGGATTCGGAAGTGGTTGAGGGTGTGCAACCCACTATGATAAGTCTGCCACTCTGTTAAAAGATCCTCAGGCAGCTTGTCATCCCAATCCAAACCAGCTGTCCATAGTTTTGGATGAAGATTTTAGCGGTAATTATACATGGTGCAATCCAACCTAGCGGATCATATAAACGGGATATCTCTGATATAACGCTTCTTTTAGTTTCAGATGCAGACGGCGGTAACGACGACGATGTTGAAAAGGGTAAGTTCACAGTATAATGGAATTCATCGGAATTGCGATTCCAGGTAAGTCCTAGAATTCTAGTGATTTCATCTTCCTTTATTTCCAGATCTCTTCCAGTATCCAGCCTTATCTGTTTTAGCAACTCTTCTCGGTTACTTGTCCATTTTTGCAAAGTGAAACCGGTTTTGTTCAATAATTCATTAAAGTCATTATAGATTTTTACAGCTTCTTCATCAGTCTGGCAACCTGTCATTAGGTCATCCATGTAAAAATCTGTCCTAACCCTACTAGCAGCGTATGGATACGATTGACCTTCATCGCTAGCGGTTTGCTGCAATGCCTTCACTGCCAGGTAAGGTGCGCTAGATGTTCCAAATGTAACTCTCAAAAGCCTGTATTCCTTTATATCAGAATGAACGCCATCCCGCCATAAAATCCTTTGAAAGTCCATGTGATCATCAGCTATTTTAACTTGGCGATACATTTTTATGATATCAGCTGCCAAGCATACTGGATGCTGTCGCCACCGCATAACTGTATGACGCAAATCAGCCTGTAAGAGTGGTCCTACCATTAAGGTGTCATTTAATGAGACACCATCGGATCCCCTGGAAGACGCATCAAATAACACTCTTAATTTTGTGGTCGACTTGTCTTCGCGGATTACAGCGTGATGCGGTAAGTAAACAGCGCCAACTTTCTTCTTGTCTTTTTCATTAGAAATCTCTTCCATATGACCTAATGATAAATATTCGTTTATTACTGATGTATATTGTCCTTTAAGCTCGCTATTTTTTGCTAGCTTCCGTTCAAGACTATATAATCTTTTTAACGCTATTTCCTTTGTGTTGCAGGGCGTTTTACTGGATCGAAAAGGCAGTTAGGCAGTTAGTTTTACAATGTAGCGACCATCGGCATCCCTACATGTGGTAGCAGCAAAGTAATCTTCACATGCTTGCTCTTCAGGGCTGAGAATTGACTTTTTAGAGCATGTTGGCTCTGCCTCTAGTTCCCAAAACCTTTTTAGGATTTCATTTTCTTCGACCTTAGCGTGCATGCTTAGAATTACATTGTGACAAGACATCACTCCATCTTCATCGCTGACTTCTCCCGATATGATCCAACCAAGCTAAGTATCTTGAGCCATTATTTTACCCTTAGGGTCCTTGATTAAGCCTTCTTTTAAGACTTTAGTATAGACTCCCGATCCTAACAAAATGACAATTTTGTTAGGCTTATTGAAATTTGGATCAGCCAAATGATTAATGCTATTAAGCTCTGGCCAATCCACCAACGTGAATTTCCTTTCAGGTAACATCGAAGTCACCTTATTCAGCACATAAGCTTTTATTTGAAGGGTGAAGTCAGGATCCCATAACGACTGAATGTTGACTCTAACCATAAACTTTGACGTTAGATCGCTCTGACCTCCCCCTACACCGGAGATAGACGTTTTAACTGTTATCTTCTTTAGCTTCAATAACTGAACCGCAGATTCCGTAATAAAAGAAGCTTGTGAACCCTGATCTAACAGGGCTTTCAAGACTTGTGGATACCCATTTTTCGATGTAGCCTTAATAACGGCTGTAGCCAGTATGTCCTGACTATGAATAGTTTTTGCAAAATGGGTTGCAATATGAGGTTCAGCCGTGGTCTCGTTCTGTGGCGTTTCCTTTTCTAATGGAGGCACAGAACAGCTCGCCTGTGCGTCTGAATCCGTTTTTTGGTGCAAGAGAGTATGATGCTTTCTGTTGCATATTTTACATTTGGTATTGACTAGACAATTAATATTAAGATGACTTGAGCGAAGGCAATTAAAACACAAACCCTGAGATTTAACTATTTGACGACGTTGATCGACGGTGGTCTCCTGAGCAAACCTTTTACAATAACACAAGAGATGCTCCTCGGAACAATGTGGACAGGATATTGTTGAAGCTACGTGAAATGCCTTTGTACTAAGGTACTAACTTTAGACTTACTAATTTGAGGTTCTAAAAATTCAAAGGCCCGAAAACGTTTATCTTTGAAGGTGGGAAGATCCTCGCAAGATTGACTTATCTGCAATTCCCACTGCTTCCGAGTCTCAACGTCCAACTTGGAGCTAATCAAATAAATAATAATAATATCCCAAGCGTCTACTTGCACCCCTAGATTTGACAATTCGTGTAAGGAATCGGTTGTGGTATCTAAAAGCTCTTTGAGAGCAATAGATGACTCAGCCGTCATTTGTTTTTGGTTTAGAAAACGCTTGAGAATACAATTGGCTAAAAATATCCTATTATTGTAACGACTATTTAATAGAGACCAACATTTATTATAATTTGCATGCGTGGTCGGTATGTGCTTTATGAGTTGTGATGCTTCACCTGACAACTGAGATCTTAAATAATGTAAACGTTGTACAGACGCCAGCAGGTCAAGCTACCCCAAACTGTCAATTTTTCCCAATCAACCTTGAACCTTAATGCTTTAACGATAAAGTTGAAAATCTATTAAAGAAATTTGACAGATTGTAGTAACTTGATGTGCTGGCGTCCGTACATCATCAAGGGACAAGGAGGAGGAGGGGGAGGGGGATTATCAATTAATGACAAAAACAAATCTCTAAACGTTGACCATTCCTGATATTTACCACTAAAAACAGGAATTGTTATTTTGGGCAATTTAGCAATTGACATCATTTTCGGTTGGCTATGGTCTGGTGAGACATCACTCATTACAGAAGACTGAGATTTAGGTAAAGCGTTTTTTAATTCTACTTTATACATTATAAAAGTGTCTGTAACTGCTTCAAACACATAATTTTTCATGTAACTGGTTGCACTCAATTCACTTTCTGTGTAGTTGACCAACAGCTCTTCATGTTTTCTTGTGAAATCTTCTTCTGTGAAACTGTTTATCTAAAATTTCCAAATGTGAGTCCACATATGCCTGATTAAGTCTGTCATTTGGTGATTTTTTGAAATTAATAAGTCCTTTCTGAATGCGACCTTTTATATCTTCCAATAGCCTTAACTTAGCTTCCATGATTCCAAATACTTTGCAAATAATTCGATGTCTAATTTGCTAAGTGTCAGTTTGGAATTTCACAAGTGTTTGAATGTCGTAATTTTTCTAAGTGTTTGAACTGTATTTTAATTCTAGATGAAATCGGGCATAGATTCGGGGTCTCTTCACTTTTTTACGAATTATTCTAAGTCCCAAGTTTCTTCAAATTTTTCTAAGTCTTTGCATTTAACTTTAAATTTTTACAAGTCTCTGACACTTGGAACTTTTAATTAAATAAAATGTACTCACAGTTTTTAAGTTGCACTTAGATCACACACACTTTCCTTTAACACTCCACTTAGCTTTGTCGATCTCGCTCCGCTCAGCTCAGCTCAGCTCAGCTACGTCGACCACGCTCCGCTCAGCTTGTCGCACCAATTCGGCTCCCAACTCCGACTAGAGGGCGCCTTACGCTTTTCTCAAAAACCGTTTCGGATCGTAGGACCTTATGATCATCGAAGATCTATTTTTGCCCTGTATCATCGACGAGTCAAGAGTAATAAAACCACACCATGTACTCAGAACGAAGACATTTATCAACTTATCGGGAAATCGCGTCGCCCCCGTAAGGGGGCGAGGCGAGTGGTACCGGGGCTTCGCCCCCCGTCCGCAGAGAGCCATACGGTGGCCTGTCAATACAGGCCCCTCATTTTATTGGCACTGTTTGGCCTAAAGCCTGCTGGACGCGCGTGAGTTGCGCGCGTCTATGTGAGTGGTTGCTATGTGTATTTCTGTAGGAGCGTCACGACGCCGACTCACAGCGCCGCTTTCTTCACGACACCTCGGCGGTCAGTCCCCGCCAGGTGAGACCCCCAGTTTCCTGGGGGAGGCCCGGCGGAGGACGACCAGCGACAGAGGTGCCGACTCGACGCTACTACAGATAGTGGTGTTTTGCTCCCGCCCGTCCCGCTTCCAGAGCTAGCCGGTTACGTTCCGGGCAAGGAGCAGTCGTGTGTGTGTGAGCGGTATTGTTTTGCGTGACACCGCTCAGTGTCTACGTGTGCCGCGGCCCGCGCTGCGTCTACACGTGTGAGTTTAGGCGTCTGGGTAGTGGTGGATGTCTGTATTCGCCGCGTAACGTGTCTATATTAACCTAGCACACGCTACGCAGCGAATGTATGTTTAGTGTGGAGTATAATTGAGTCTAGTGAGCCGCGTGTAACCTGGATGCGGCTCACTAGAGGCGTCAGTCCGGTGCGATGGGGGCGTCGTCCGCTACCAGGTCGCGGGGCAAGGGTCTCGCGTCAGGAGGGCGCGCGTGCCAGGGCGCAATGTGCTTGACGTGGGGCCAAGCAGATGCGTCGGCACGCGCGAACATTTCCTTCGCGAGGTGCCGCACAAACTCATCCAGGCTCTCTATCCCGAGATCCCTCTGGATGACGTCGTTCCTCACAAAGCGAGGGGCGCCGACTATCGTCCGCAGCGCGAGACTTTGCTGCGCGCGGAGCAGCTTGCGGCTAGTCTCGCTTGTGAGGGCGAACCATGCCGGAGCGGCGTACGTCAAGATTGGGCGCACGTACAGCTTGTACACGCCCAACTTGACGCGCGCCGGGATGCGAGACGAGAGCACTGGCTTGAGCAAGGTGCGGGCTACCCTGCCCTGTGCGGCGACCGAGCGGACGTGTGACCCCATCGTGAGCCGACGGTCTATGGTGACCCCCAGGTATTTGACCCGGGGCGACCACGTGACGTCGGCTCCTTGTAGTTTAAGTGGTGGCGGGAGGGGCGCTGATCCAGTGACCATCGCCTGCGTCTTACCTACGTTCACCGACAGCCGCCACTTGGACAACCAGTCGGGAAGGAGCTCTAGCGCGCGCTGCATCTTGACCGCCGCGTACTTCGCATTAAGCGATGTAGTAATGTACGCGGCGTCGTCTGCGTACAGCGCGAGCATCGCTTCCTGTGTCGTGGGGATGTCGTCCGTGTATCGTGAGTAACACGCCGGCGATATGCAGCTGCCCTGCGGCACACCCGCTTGCACCGGGTGCGTGCTTGACAGCGCCCCGTCGACCACCACCCTGAAAGACCTGTTGGACAGAAAGTTAGAGACCACTCTTACGACGCGACGGGGCGCGCCTGACGTGGCCAATTTGTAAGTCAGGCCGTCATGCCATACACGGTCGAAGGCCTTCTCCATGTCGAGGAATACTGCTACCGAGTATTCCTTCTTATTTTGCGCGGCTGCGAGGTGGTGCAGTACCCTCGACAGCTGGAGCGTCGTGCTGTGCTCCGCCCGAAACCCGAATTGCTCCGGTCGCGGCGAGATATGCGGTTGGAGGTGTCGCAGCAGGAGTGCTTCGAACACCTTGGAGACTGTCGGCAGCAGAGTAATTGGCCGATAGCTCTCCGGCTTCAGGATGTTCTTTCCCGCCTTGGGCAGCATTATGACGCGCCCTTCCTTCCACGAGGCGGGAAAGGCCCCCGTGCGCAGTATCGCCGTGAACAGGCGCGCCAGCGCTGCTACCGTACGGTAGGGCAGGCGGCGCAGCACTGCGTTGGTGATACCGTCGGCACCAGGGGCCTTCCTCGGCTTCGTCCTGAGGATGGCGCGTCTGACTGCGCCAGGCGAGAAAAATACCGGGTCTTCATCGGGAGCTATCGGCGTGGCGAAGTAGTCTCCCAGGTGTTTCTCGACTGCTGCGACATGGTCGGTGTCGCTGGTCGGGTTGGGGCAGAACTGACGCTCCAGGTGCTCGGCGAAGACCTCCGCCCGGTCCTCCGCTACATACTTAAGCGCCCCGTCGCTGTCTTGCAGCGGCCGCACCGGAGCTGGGGTATTCGTCAACTGGCGACACAACTTGTGTAGAGACGGCCAGTTGTCCGTGGTGGCGTCTATTCGCTCCTCCCAGTCCGCGGCGGCGTGCGCCTGTAGCTCGGCCTTAACCTTTTCCGCGAGACGGTTTAGCTGCTTCTTTAGGGTGGGGACATCTAAGCTGCTGCCACTGCTTGCGAAGGCGCCTCTTCACGGCGATCATCGCGTGTATATGCGCCGGCAGGGGCGGCAATAGCACTCTCCCCTGCGGCTGCGTGCTCGTCGCCGTTTCTAAGGCGCTTTGGATGCAAGCAGTGATGTCCCCCGCCGTCTGGTCCACGTCCGCGGAAGTGGTGATGGGCCGAGTCGGCGTGGTGGTCTCTAACCTGTCCGTGAACTTTTTCCAGTCCGTGATTCGACGTGGCGCTAATGGTTTCAGTCGGGTCGGCATACCCGATAGGACGACGAGTACAGGATGATGGTCCGACTGTAGCTCGTCGTCGATTACTTCCTGCGTGATCTGGCAGTGTAGCCCCCGGTGGACTACAATGTCCAGCACGTCCGGCATCTGCCGTGCGGCGTCGGGGTAGTGTGTCGGCGTCTCTGGGCCGGACACCGAGTAGCCGGAGGCTTCCGCGTCCGCGAAGAGTCGTCTCCCCTCGGTGTTCGCCTGCAGCGAGTTCCACGCCGGGTGCTTGCAGTTTAAGTCGCCGGCGAGGATGGTGGCGCGCGGCGTGCCGACAAGCAGGGCCCGCAGCTCAGCTAAGTCCAAGCGAGCCACGGGCGGCTTGTAGCACGCGTAGACATTTATCTAACATTTTCGAAGCCTCTTATACTTTGCGTGGTAACGAAACCATAGCGCGAATTTAAACCGGCCAACGCCATCTATCGAGCCATGAGGTAAACCTTTCCTACAAAATTGGCTTAAGGTTTAATCTATTAAATATTACGACTTTAGCATTTATTTTCATAAAAACTTTAGTACCCTATTATAATTATTCATTATTTCCCAGTAGTTTGTATTAGTCAATTATTTTTTTATAATTACTACCTACTCTATATACAGGGTGGGCCAAAAGAAATCACCCTATTGCTCTATGCTCTTATTTTTGCAAATGGCGGCCAATTTCAAATCTGTTTTGACATTTGTGGACTAGACAGATGTAGAATACAAGTGAACAAGCCGTGGAGCGATACACTCCCCAAGAACGCGGAATAATCGTGTCTATTTTTTTGCGTAACAATTCGTCTGTGGTGTTGGCGCAGCGCGAATTCCGTCGCCGATTCCCCGGTCGTCCGACACCGACTGCGCAAACACTGCGCCGTTTGGCCACCAACCTTGAAGAGTATGGGACCACACGAGACGTTGCCAAGAGTGGCCGGCCCCGCAGCGCCCGTTCTGCCGAGAATATTGCCGCTGTTGCCGAGGATGTCGAGCTATCGCCGGAAACATCGACCAGACGCCGTGCCTCGCAATTAGCCATAAGCCGGTCGTCCCTAAGGCGAATTTTGGTCAAAGACCTGCGTATGTTCCCGTACAAAGTCCAGTCCGTGCATCAGCTGCTGCCTGTCGACCGGCAAACGCGTGTAACTTACGCCCAAGCCATCCTCAATCTCGAGGACGAAGTGGACGATTTTTCGACCAAAATCATAATGAGCGATGAGGCTCATTTACACCTCAGCGGGTACGTGAACAAGCAAAAGTATCGCTTCTGGGGCACCGAAAATCCACGAGTGATGCACGAGAAGCCATTACACCTGCTCAAAGTGACTGCATGGTGCGCTGTTCACGCTGGAGGAGTCATCGGGCCATTCTTTTTCGAGAACGCCGCTGGTCAAACGGCAACAGTGGATGGTGCGCGCTATAGGGCCATATTAACCGAGTTTTTTCTGCCGCAATTGGACGAATTAGGACTGGAGGACATGTGGTTCTAACAGGACGGAACAACGGCACACACTGCGCGAGCCACAACCGATATTCTCAAGGCGGCATTCCCGGGTCGCCTCATGTCTCGTTTTGGCGATTTGCACTGGCCCGCAAGATCGCCCGATTTAACCGTTGCAGACTATTTTTTGTGGGGTATTTTGAAGTCCCGTGTTTACGTGAACAAGTCTGAGACTCTGGAAGCCCTCAAGGACAACATTCGACATGAGTGCGAGAATCTGTCGCCCGAAGTTCTCGCCGAAGTGATGAAACATGCCATAAAACGAGCCTGTATGGCAATCAATTGTGACGGCGCCCATTTGGCCGATATCATCTTCTCGACTTGACCAATAAAATTCTAAAGGTTCAAATAAACATAATCAAAAAACAGAATCGAAGTTTTTCATTTAGAAAAAAAAATGAGAGCCTCGGACAACATCGGATGACTTCTTTTGGCCCACCTTGTATTACGTGATAAAACTTACCAAATTCAAAAAAATCACACGAGAACTCTCAACAAACAAAACGAACTGCAAACACAAGCCAGACACGACATGATTAGGCACGTGAACGCGGCAAAATGTCTTCGTCGCTTGGAATTCAACGCGCCGAACATGACCAATCGCAGCGCGAGCTCCCGAATGGAGTTTCGGTTTCGGTCGTAGCACAGAGTACATTATAATATAGGGTAGGTCGTAGTTTCGGCAGGTTTGCCGCCGAAACCGAAACTCGTTTTTTTGCCGAAACTCGACCGAAACCGAAACCGAACGTTCGGTCGGACACTAAAAAAAATATTAATATCTTGGTCTTCATCGGCAACTAATGTGCTTGAAGAAGAGGAAGCCTCATTGCTCAGACTGTAACTCTCCTTGGTACAGACGCCAGCAGGTCAAGCTACACGAAACTGTCAAATTTTCCCAATCAACTTGAACCTTAATGCTTTAGCGATAAAGTTGAAAATCTATTAAAGAAATTTGACAGATTGTAGTAGCTTGATGTGCTGGCGTCCGTACCTTGGTATAGAGCGCAGTACGTTATCCGGAACTGTGTAAAAGTAGCAGCTTTTCCCTGCCCTCTTTACGCTGAATCTGATGTATAAAATGACATTTAAAGTTTTTACCGACAAACGATTGCGTAGCTTGGCTTTTACTACATTCATTTGACTGAAACGCCCGTTCAATTTCAGCGTTTGAATGTGGTAGTGTTAATAACGATATTGCTAGCTGAGATAAATCTGCAAAGGGGTTATTAGCTGCATTTTTATAATCAATTACTTCATTCCAGAAGTCTTCGTTACAAAATACGCCGACTTGTAGATTGAACTAAGGCACACAAATCCTTGTAAAGTTTTGTTGGGTCAACATTGCTGCTTTCAAACAGCTTGTTTACAGCCTGAACTTCCTCCAAAACAAGTTATAACTAATGCTTTAGCGATACAGTTGAAAGTCTATTGAAGAAATTTGACAGATTGTAGTAGCTTGATGTGCTGGCGTCTGTACATGGTATAAAGTGTTTCTGCCATATAGCAGTGTTTATCGCGTACGCACGTGCGCATTTATGTAATTTTCATGGTTAAACTTTTATTTTATAATTATTTTATATGCTACAAAAAATGCTTTAGGATAGACAACAAATAAGTTTGACAACATGAAAATATGCTAAATTGGTATCACTGTCCCTGTCATTTAATGACATTAGTCGATAGTGTTGCCATGCTATCGTCACAAGAGAAAATTATAACCGTCAGGGTTGCCCGCGAAATTCAAATATTCAATAGAAGGTTGTATTGATGATTTAATTCTGTACGGACGCCAGCACATCAAGTTACTACAATCTGTCAAATTTCTTTAATAGATTTTCAACTTTATCGCTAAAGCATTAAGGTTCAAGGTTGATTGAGAAAATTTGACAGTTTCGGGTAACTTGACCTGCTGGTGTCTGTACAGACGCCAGCACATCAAGCTACTACAATCTGTCAAATTTCTTCAATAGATTTTCAACTTTATAGTTAAAGCTTTAAGGTTCAAAGTTGATTGCGAAAATTTGACAGTTTGGGGTAGCTTGACCTGCTGGCGTCTGTACATAAACGATCACACAAAAATCATCATACATTGATGTAATTGACACGGATAAAATACATCAAAGCCCTGTAGAGCTTTGGGGGGAGGAATGAGTTAGTAGGGATGGAAAGTTAGTTGGGACAGGGATCTTTAATTTAGGGAGATGGCTATACAAGTCATGGGCTGGATTATTATTGGAATAGTTAAAAAATATGTGTTCCAAAGTACAGACGCCGGCAGCAAACTTTCAATCAACCTTGAACCTTAATGTTGAAAATCTCTTAAAGAAATTTGACAGATTGTAGTAGCTTGATGTGCTGGCGTCTGTACAGACCGCCAGCAGGTCAAGCTACCCGAAACTGTACTGTATAAATACATCGCCACATTTATCACAATACCTTCCCGCTAGATTTTCCTGGTCATACAGTAGCTAGTTTTCAGCTGCTTATTTCAAAATATTGATCACTACTTACTTGATCTATTGTTTGACTCAATGCACTTTTTTTTTTTTTTTTTTTCTGGTGGGAAATCATCAAATGACCGCTCCCGCTCTGGGTGGAGCGGAAGGGAGTGTCAGACTCTTACTGACTAAAACCCACCCATGTTCCTTCCTTCGCCCTTTATGTTCCGGGGTAGCGGTAACCCTTTCGGACAGTCCCGCTGAGACTCAATGCACTTGGGTTTATTTACTTGATCGGGAGGATGTTAGTTTCTACAGAAATAAAGTTAAAGTCTGCATGTAAAACATACGAAAATGAAACAACATCTAAGATTGGAATGTTGGTTTATATATTTTTTATACTAGGATCCTCAATAGCATACTGCTTATCACAAGTAAATGAAATTGTCATTGCATATCTAATGCCAGATGTCACTTTTTCCACATAGTGAAAGTTTTCGCCGCCACTGGTAAACATGCTTAGGCGGGCTTTCCTTGGTTCTACAGTCCTGTTGAACTTCTCATCAACAAATACAAATCTTCCACCTTTAAAGTCAATGTTGTAATCACCAAGATAGAGTAGTGTTGTGTAGTGAAATGATTTATATGTCTCCTGTAACAAGTGGTTGAGATGTTAAATCATTAATAGGGTTGATGATGCATTCTTCACACCTGTCGGTTTCAGACAAACAAATCTGTGTTTCGTGAATTTGATCCTATTAAAATGATTACTGTCGCACAGACCGTCAGGACCGCATTCTTTCGACGGCCGGATTGTAGTGTGGTATATTTAAGAGATGCCACATATCCTAGGTATTTTTTTTTTTCTAAATTATGATTAGAGATAAAAAATTAACCCCTACAGTTTCTAAGATTTTAAAGTCATTTATTTCTTATACATACTTTGTCAACATGAGGATGCCAATATTCGTCATGTATAGTGACTGCTTTTTTGGATGTGATTTCAGAGAAAAATGTTGGATGTGTCAGATATATTTTGTTTGGTTTCACTCCAAAGTGATGAGCTACAGCATATTTAATTTTCTCCTTGACCACCTGTAATCAATAAACTTTTTATAACAAATAGTTAATATGTATACAGGTTGGCAGGGACTTCAATGCACAATCTGTTACCGTGTTGTCTGTATGTGCTGAATTCATTGTTACAGTTTGTGTCAATGTCCCTGCCACCCTGTATGTATAAGTAATTGTATTTCTAGATAAAAATGGACTTACTCTATACATGTTGAAATCTACTTCAGTGAATATGTTTTTAGCATCTTCACGTTTGTATATATTGACAAAGTGTTGACCCAGAGAAAGTGCACCACTGTGTAGGTCTAGAATTGAGGCTCCACCTGATGATCCACCTAACTTCAGACCTTTCTTAGCTATTGCTAATAGTTCTTCTGCTTCTCTTACTGATATCACTTTATCAGTGACAAATCTTTTACATTCCTTAGGGACACAGCCCTCATATTTGTCTACTTCTTCTTTGTATGATTGGGAACACTCTACAACTAAGCCTTTGCCATGCAATAATTCCGATTGTTTAGCAAAAGTTTTTAATTTATCATTTTTTGTCGAAAAGTACACTACTATGAGGAGTGAAAATATAACAACCACACGAGAAATTATTCTTAGTGATATGTTTCTCTTTGATGTCCTGGAAGTATAAATTATTGTATAAAAACATACGAGACTCGTTCTATACTATTAAAAACATAAAACTCAATAATGTATGCAATAATTTAACTCACGGTGGTCCTTTAATGTTATTTACAACAACATTATTTTCATTGATTTTGATATTGTCTCTTTGAGACGTATTATTATCCGTACTTTTGCCTCTTCTCCTGACTTCTTGCATGATTATTGATGTTTAGTTTAGATTGATATTGTTTTATGGTTCAGTATTTATGAAAGTGGTGGGCGTTGTGTAGTTTAGAGTACCTAAAATTTATTATTTGAAATATTTCTTTTCCGAATTGCCGAAAGAAAAATGATAACGTCAATCGCTTGCCAATGATGTCAAAGGCAACGGCCGTCAGTGTCAGTGTCAATTAGTGACTTTTATGTCGTTTTTACATGTCAACCATGTCAAACTATGGAATTAGTATTTACTTTTAATTTCACAGACTAAGTAGTTCAGAGAGAGAGTTCTGCATCGCATAGTAAAGTCCGTTTCACAAAAGAAGTGTCGTAGACGCGGCGCCACTGTCGTAGGACGGAATCATAAATATTAATTTATTTATTTATCTTGACATCATATACAAGTAGCAGGCTTGGTTATTGGTTAATAAAATGCACATTTTTAAATAGAGAAAGGTGTCTGGGGGGTAGGAGAGTTGTAGGAATGTTGCTAACTATATGACGGCGCGAGCGTGGGCGTTGCGATAACAGGGTCATCATCATCATTTCTTGGTACGGGTTCCATGAGGAAGGTGGGTACTCGGGCAAACCAGTAAAACGTAGGATGAAGCACAAATCACAATCACGTTTATTTTTATAATTTTACAATGAGTCAATCACTTTATGAATAATAAGAAACCAAGGCTTGTACGGTGAACGTGACAGTTTCGATCGTATGCTCTCAACTATAAAGGCGTCCGCTACCGTAAGTCGAATGCCGCCCTTTTTCAAATCGACTCTGTCCACGTATAGAAATGGCGCGAAATTATAGCGCCCCCTAACGGTGTTCACTGTACTAACCGATCAACCAATGAGAACTAAGTTACAGTTTGACCAATATTACGAAATCAACGGGTAGCAGTCATGGACTTATAAAACGTATTTTTAATATTTTGATAATGTTGTCGTCTTGAAATTGCTTGCGACGACATATATAATAATAATTAGTTCCACTTATTGCCGCGGGACTTCTTTCGGGAAACGGACGCTAGGTTAAATGCTCTAAGTCGCATAGCTATTCACAAACATTCTTTGGGGTTCCGCGCGTAATTGAACATCAATCAATGTTGTTATCGAAGGAATCTGTCCTTTAAGACTAAACGCTGTTCACAAATCGGAAACCCAATTTTGACTGTTTAAATCAAACAGCTATTCTTCCGACAACTTTTTACTGTCGGGAAGTAGGTAAATCAGGTAACCAAAAATGTGTCCTTTTCGATTCGCAAGTCTGTCGAATGATATGAATAAGTTGTGAATAGCTATACTGATTCTGTCCCGCAGTGAGCTTACATTTGCTTACTAAATAATGTGATTTGTCTATTGTCCTACTATAATAAGTACTATGATAGATTTGTCTGATTGACACAACATTTATAAGTAAAAAGAAAAAGAACCATTGAGACAAGTGACTTAAAACTAATAAAATCTGTATGTTTGCGTGTTTTTTCGTGTGGGGCCGGGCCTAGGAACTGGTGTATAGTAGAAGACGGAGCCGTGCTTGTATTAGGAATCACGGCAGTCATTTTGAACATGAAAAATAAATAATTTCAATTCAAATGTTGTTTTAATAAGTCTGTCTAAAATTTAAAATTTCTCCCTCAAATTGGTTTGTAGGTACGTACATAGGTACTAATTTCAATAATTTGTAAGATATCCGCGTAAACGATACCTCAAAAGAGAGAGCGACTATCAAGCATGTTTTCAAAAAGGTTTGAACAAAAAAGCAACCTCCAGTTTTTTTTAAAAAATAGGGTTTACAAAAAGTATTATAATTTTTTTATGAACTTTAAAAGTTTAAAAAAAAATGTCTAATGTCACAGAGGCCTAAAACATGTTTCGCTAGATTGCTTACACGTTACTTTAATTAAATTACTTTATATAAATTACTTTAATTAAACTTTAATTAAATTAAATAAAAATGGATTCATTTATCGTACAATTTGGCCATAAATAAGCAGTCTACTTACATTTTTGGGAATTTTCGAACAAATACATAAAAATTAGGTAAAAAAAATTTGTAAGACTTCGTTTAAGACAACCGTGGCTTAAATGGTTCTAAATTGTCTGTACTATCTTCGCCTTAAGGCTTTACACCCATCTTTCAATCACCCTGTGTATCGCAACCCGCTTTGAACTTTGAGTCACCTACACCAAAAAATCTCGGAGAGACAAGGAGCCTTTTGCCACTCTTCTCAATGAGAAAACACGGCCGTCAAGTGGCAGGCAATTGTTGACTCGATGAGCTTCCTAATAAGACAAGGAAAAGTGTGAGGCTCTGGTATTCGTCGTTTGCAATAACATTGTCAATCGTCTCGAGTTGATTGCTTTGGCTTCTAAAAGAAGCGTGTGCAGCTCTTCTATTAGGGTTATTTCCTTCAATATCACTTGAATCAGTTAACTGACGGTTGGCCCTAATAAAAGCGATGCTGTTATCTGAAAGTATTTTACCTGAAATACGGGCGGGCCATAAACCCAAGCTTTCAAAATGTCTTGGCGCACTCTGCCCCGGATTTACACTAAGGCCTGCAAGGCCAGGGACCAGGGACCCAATCAGCCTAAGGGCCACCTAGCTACCCTGACCAGGTAGGTTGCCTGCTTAGCGGAGGATCAAGCTCGCTGCGCTCGCGCTAGACTATGATAGAAAATAGTTTGTAAAAAAAATTGCTGTGTTTTGACGTATAAATGATAAATGGCTATCGTACGATCCACCCTTGCTGAGATATACGCATAAGACAGTTTATTATTTATATTGTAAAATTTAGAACTACGATTACCATAATATTCGGTGCAGGGTCTGATACACACTTTATAGGTGCGCATAATGCTAATCTCACGTCCATATACAGATTTCGACGGCAGATTTGTCGCTAGCGATTTCAAAATTTGCGTCGAGACTCGTGAGGTTTTGAATCGCCAGCCGACGGCTTTTCAAACAAAGCTGCATTATGAGAAGATGATATTCTCAGCAGGGTAAATTCCCTGTCTCAAATATTGAGTAAAAGAAAATAAAATGGCAACATTGTTTGTTAAAAAATAACACGGCCGTTGTATGTTGACTGCGTTTGCAATTATCAATTTTATTTTGAGTATTTACTCCAAATTTTCTGTGTTTCTTTATATTTTGATGATATCATGTTCGATTATTAATTGTTGTTAGCAGAAAGGTTCCAGCTGCTGTTCGAAATAGTAAGCTAACGCCATGTACTACGAAGAAGAGGAGAGATTTCTCAATCCGGATTTACTTCACGTTGTTCGTCGCGAACTGTGTATGTATTTATTTGCACCTAATACCATGTTATCAATATGTGTTTACCTCGGGCGTTAATCAATATTTCGTATATTTCATAAATATCTTCAGCCGTGGTGACCTGTGTAACGTTTGTCAATTTTAAAGATTGGAATTTTTCGTTAGTAGATCCATCAAATTTGTGTTGCTCACCTGCTGGGTATCCAGGAATCCAGAATTACCCAAAGACCACTGAGGCAACCGTAGTTTTTACCATGTGTGTGATTTATTGGGGTTACATTTTGACAGCTGCTTAAGCTTTATCAGCACTGCATTAGAAAAAAATATATGTTTCAGATGCCATTAATTCGACCCTTGAAGTCACACCCTTCGGCTTAAAGTATGTCCCTACTCATACTGAAGATGGGATACCTATCAGAAAGTTATATGTGTCAAATTTACCCCCAAAGGTAAGATAATAATTTCAATGGAACAATAAAAAGTGATTAGTGTGAATATGTATCTTTTTTGTTTTTCATAATTCTTCATTGTATGTGACTGCAAACTAGCCAAAGCTGTTGTCACATTTATTGTTTTGTTTGTTTCAATAAGTTATAACCTACTGGCATTATTAAATTCTCAAGTTTATAATGATAATAAAGATGGTAGTTTTAAAAACAGCTTATCCATAAGGTCTTTTCCTCTGTCTATTAACTGTTCCAAAAGTGATTATGTTTACCCAAGCTAATGATAGAAATTGATTGTTTCAGACAACCAGATCTGAGCTGTTTGGTGTGTTTGCTCCATATGGCTTCATCAAGAGTTGTTGGCTGAGAATGGAGGACAAAGGTCCCAACAGATCACCCACCCCTACATATGCCTTTGTCACCTACAGCAATCCAGCTGATGCACACAAGTAAGTTATTTTACATGAGCCTAAAGCCGTAAATCTGATATTAATCTGTAAAACAATTGCCTAATAGAAGTCGTTAGCATAGCATATATAGCAGGGTTTTCACAATTATTTTATTTATTTATATATACTATAATGTACAACAAATAATACATACCAAAAAAAAAACACTACAAAACATACAATGGGTGACCTTATTAGCTTATGTGATCTCTTCCAGACAACTTTTCCAATTTTATCGTTGTTTCGAGTTCATACAACATTTGTTGGGTTAACTGTTGCAGAGGTCTTTTTGCTCCCACAAAGGTTTCAATGCATGTTTAAGAGATTTAAAATATGATTACTGATATAAATAGGTCCTGCACTCTTATATCTCATACTTCAGCACTCCCTGAAGTTATCTTACTCCTTAGAATACCACACAAACAATAATGTATTGTAACTGAAACCCATTTTAACAATAACTGTGAGCAGGGGCATCCAACCTTTTAACATACATGCCCCCTCTTACTTTCTTTAGTAGTTACGCCCCCATCGAGTTACTATGCTGACTTGTGCAGGAAAGCTTAAGAATGTAAAAGTGACCTTGAAAATTTTAGTGCCCCCCTCGGATAGGGTACAGTTTCTTTTGATTATTCAAACAGAAAAAGCATTTACCTTTTTGATTTAAGCAGAAAAACTCATATGCATAATTGTAAGAACAAACAAGCAAATAATTTTGGGCAATTTCAGACATGTTACATTTTGCTTTCAACCATTCATACAGAAAAAGGAGTTTGTCAATTTTAACAGATAAGATTAAAATTAAGAGAATGTAGAATGCAAGAGCGAGCGAAGAAAGTTAATCCGCTTTTTGGAGGCACTCTGCCCCCGTCAATCACTCTATGCAACCCAAGGGCTGCGCCACCCACTCATTACCCCTAGTCTTTTTCACTCATAATTTATTTGTTGATATCCTATCCTACCCCACTTTACACCATTCCAAAAATTTTCATTGACACATTTCACAGAGCACTTCAAGCCCCAGTTCACGAGAAGACTCTGAGAGGTCGCAACCTGCGGATATCACCGGCTGATAGCTGGCACCAGCCCGCCGAGGACGCAGATGGCAGGACACGCTTCAATCACCGTGGTCGCCGCCCCGATGGAAACACTGCTGCCACCGAAGATGGAGTCCCTGAACTAGGTATCAAAAACACTAATTCATGAAAGACCATGCAAATTTCTGTAAATAAAATGTTGAATCCACTGTAGTAAACCATGAGCGCATATTCTGTTGCTTATGCCCAGTGATCGGAATAGGTAGAGCTAGGGTATGGACATGCTCCCAATCTTGGGATTTTCAATTTATTGAAAAGTTTAGTAGAGAAAATCGGATTAGTAAAGCATATGAGACATTCAAACTCAATTATTGTCAGTTCGATGTTCTCACTAATTATATGCAATGTTGCCAAGCAGTGGCAACATGGTTTGTGGAAACAATAAAGAAGACTACAGCACAGCGCTTGAGTCACTATTTTTGCCTCTTTCTACAGAATTCTATTGTCTTGTACAGTAGCATAGTTCAAACTATGCACTACTACTAGCATAGTTCTGTTTTCTGTAGTATTGTATTGTGCTTATTCTGTGATAAATATAGCTAAGTATGTATATTTCGGTAGTTTGTGAATTGTACATACATACTTTGTGATTGAAAATAAAGGTTTAATCAATAAAATAGATTTTACTTTACTTGTTCTAACCTTACCTAAGCAAAAAATCTTTAGTCTGACCACAGATAAACTTTAAAGGGAAATACGTTGCTTGATCACAGAGCGCGGTCCTTCGAAACTAAGTTTAATGGACGCAGTGACACTCACTGGGGGCCAATCGTGTAAACATTTCGATACAGCTCAATAATTTCAGTTTTTGTATATAAATACGCATCAAAACGCCTTCTTGTGTATTTAAGAAGTGTTCCAAACACTCAAGAAAGAAAAATAAGACGGGATTACTTATCACACGTAAGTAAAGCCAAAAATGTTAATTTGTTGAAAATTAAAATTTTATTTACTTGCTTCGCCATTCTTGTGAGAGCGTGATAGATAATACAAAGTAGGCGTGAGAGAGACGACGCGACGCATCGCGCGGCCCTCGTTAACGCTACCTCAATGTCATCCTTAATCGGTAAACATTCGGCGACTAACGCGATCGCGCTCACACGACTGCGTCGGGTCTTATCTCTGTCCTTGTCTAACTGTGAGTATGCAATTGTGATCACAGATATGTTGTGCACCAAGCCCAGGTTTAGTGATTACGATGTTAGAAGGTAACGTATCTTGCCCTTTTAAGTTTATCTAAGGGCTTGAGCCATCCTGTTTAGCGTACGTTTAGGACTCCTCTATTTTTATGTCGGTAAACCTAGTTTTATCTAAGTGCTCAGACATAACCCGTTACGTACATATATTATTATTAAAAGTCTGTGTTGTCTTACTGCAGTGCAAAACAACCTTCACAATATATTTTTTGAATCCCAGTGAATCCTGGGATCTCGGGCATGTCCATACTATGAAAACATATCGCACGCACGTTACTAGTACGTAAAACCACAGTATATATTCCGATCACTGCTTATGTCATTGACATAAAGTTTATATTGCAATGATTGTTGCGCGCATGTGCAACTACACGTTGTGATTTTGTTCAATGTTGTTATTTTGGCAATCTGTTTTATTTACAGAAGTCACCAACTTAGATTTTTTCGCTTCGGACATCGGAGATGCCGCGGAGGCAACTACAAGTGCCCCTCCAGACGTACCGATGGTGAGTCATTTTCAATTCAACAAATGGCATTCCAATATATATTTTTTTATATTAACACCAATCTTTTATTTGTTCAAAAAGGAAAACGATGAACCACAAGAAGAAGTGAAAGATGCAGAAATGGACTCTTGCTATACCATACTGGATGTTTTAAATAGAGATTGTTTGACACACATTCTGGCTTACGTTCCTATTAGAGACCTCATCAGATCAGAAAGAGTCAGCAAAACTTGGCAAAATATGGTCCGTGAATATCTTCAAGGTAAACAAATATAATTGTTATATTTACAGACACATTGATGTTACCCATTATAGGGGTTGACACTTTAACTGCAAGACTGTTTTAGTCTAGTGGTCGCAAGTGCTAGTGCTGATCAGAAGGTCCTGGGTTCGATTCCCGGGTCGGGCAAAATGTAGCAGCCGGAGTCTGGATTTGTGCCCGGGTGGTGGCTCGGCTATTACATGGGACTTAAACAGAACTGGCGAAATGTGGGTGGTAATATCGGTGGTCCTCTGTCTAACCTTCGAGGAACACAGGTTTGTTTTTTAGTTTGATGTTATGTTTTTTGCCAGGCATCCGCATGTTCAAGACGTCATGGTGGCAGCACGTGCCGGTGATGCTGACGACGGCCGTGCTGCGGCGCATCGTGCAGCGCGTGGGCGCGTCGCTGGCGCGCCTGCACATCGACCATCACTGGTCTGCGCTCAACGACCGCACCGCGCACATCGTCGGCAAGTTCTGTCCCAACCTCGAGGAGCTCAAGGTATACTGCCTATGGCAACTTTAACCAATTTTTGTTTTATCTGAAACTTTTTAAATATATTTTCGGTGTTCTCTCATCATGCCGCACCCACTTAACATTCAACGTTTCGCCCTGCATAGTTTACTGAAATACCCTCTGGGCTCTACCATTATGAAAGAGAGATGTCTCTTTACAAAGCTGAACTTTTTCTAAAGCTTAATGTGAGTTCCATTATTGACAAGTACTTAACCAGCTCAATTTAACTAAGTGTCGAAGTGATCGTTTCCGTACACCTTGTGTATAAACTTTGTGTTTTACACCTTTTATCATTAAAAGTTATTTCGTCATTTGCAGATTGTTGGCATGCACACGCGGAATTGGAATCCATTAACTTATGGCTGTAAACAACTGAAAACTTTGTCCTTTGTATCATGCAATAAGGTATTATTTTCTTCAATTATCGTTTTTTCAATTATTTTAATAATTTTCATAAAAAAATAATTTAAATTTTTACCTTGCAGCTGACCGATTCGAGTTTAGTACATCTAGTCAAAAGTGAATCGTGCATAGAAAGCCTTACGGTCGCTAACAACACACATGTGACCGGGCTGTTTCTCACTGGATCGAATCCGCAAAAACTAAACTCGCTCGCGTTTTACAACTGCTACAGTCTTCAAGGCACTGTACTTAGCGCTGCTATAGACTCACTTCCTGGATTAACAACTCTTAAATTGGACGTGTGTCCTCACACAATGTGGAAGATCGTACCATTGATTTTGAGGAAACTGCCAAAGCTTGAAGAGCTTTCGTTGAGCGAGTATATTTCGGCAGAGATGTGCTTTTCTCCACAATGCAACGACTCCTTCTGTGATGCTCTCGCAACTCTAACTGAACTGAAAACCCTGAACCTGAGTCGTAACATCTACATCACGAACGCAGTCCTCAAACGAGTCGCACAGTCTTGCCCTAAACTCGAATCATTGAACATTTCTAGCTGTAACTCGCGGAGAATCTTCCCACACCCAGGTAAGTTCATATACACATTGTAATTGTGTATTCCCACAGTGTACCTATGCTTACAGTACCTTCAGTTACCTAAGCTTCACACAGTTGCCGTTGCAATTGCAGTTGCAATGTTAAAATTGATGTGTTACTACGTAATGTAGACACTGCTGTCCAAGATTCATCCCTTAGTTTACTTGAATGTTAGAAAGTTGATCTTTTTAAAAGCACTTCCCCCTCACGATTTCTTTGCGAAAACACACACACAGACTTTAAGGATTTCATATTGGTAGACTGTGGTATTATATTTAAACTAATTATTTAGTACATAGTCAGCGGATTCTGGACTAATTCTTAAAAGATAAATATATTTTCCAATTCAAGCAATAGTTTACTAATGAATCCTGTCTCGTCAAACGTGGGCGACGTCGCCACGTATTGGACAGCTTTTATACAAAATCATTGATTCCATTTCTACTTTATCTTGTTCTGCACGGAAATCTATCAGTGCATGTTATATATGTGTTGAGTTCTGACAACAACCAAGTATTGACTAAAGCTTATTATACATTATTTAAAATAATAATAGCATTTTAGCATTTTAATTTTTTATTTATAGTTTCGCTTCGTTATCACTTAAACTTAACAAAGAAATAAATTAATACTTAGGGTATTAATTTATTTCTTTGTTAAGTTTAAGTTCTCTTTGAAGCGCGTTATTGATATTTTGCCTGTAAGCTCTGAATAACGCTGTTTATCACATAATTGTTTATTTTCGCTGTTCGTGTTCTCTGATAAGTTAATTGTTTGTTGTTCCAAATGATATAAAATAAAAACATTATAAGGGTGAATTATAACGTGTGTCGCGTCTAACTTACCAGTGCCCCAGGGGCTCGAAGAGGCAGGTTGTAAAGCACGTGTCTCGACAGGCGTCGGCGACGACGGCGTGATCGCGGTGTGTCGCGGCTGTCGCGCGCTGGAGTTCCTGGACGTGTCGTACCTGGGCGCGCTGTCCGACCACGGCATGCGCGCCGCGGCCGGCCTGGCGCGCCTCTCGCGCCTCACCGCGCGCGGCAACCCGGCGCTCTCCGCCGCCTCGCTGGCCGCCTGCCTGGCCGCCTGCCCGCTGCTGCAGGTACGTACTGTGTATGTTATGCGCCGCGGCCGGCCTGGCGCGCCTCTCGCGCCTCACCGCGCGCGGCAACCCGGCGCTCTCCGCCGCCTCGCTGGCCGCCTGCCTGGCCGCCTGCCCGCTGCTGCAGGTACGTACTGTGTATGTTATGCGCCGCGGCCGGCCTGGCGCGCGGCATCCCCGAGCTGTAAACGTTTTGTACACATGCCGTGTTATATTTTGGCGCTATATGTATAGTAACCAGCACTGTCTGTGCAGGAGGTGGACGTGTGCGGCTGCGACGGCGTGTCGGACGAGGTGGTGTGCGCGGCCGTGCGCGCGCTCAGCGAGCGGCCGCGCGCGCTCACGCTGCGCCTGGCCGGCACCGCCACCACGCCCATCGAGGTAACACTTGTTACACCAGAAGGACAATTCCCGTGTTTATTTATTTATTTATTTACTTATGGTCTGCCAACAGTTGTTACAGTAATGTATGTACTAAGTGTGCAATCTAGTTTTAAGTATCAATGCACAACCAATTATAGGCAAACACTGCATGCTTAGGATGTTTGCCTTTACAAAAGGAGTATAATATATAATAGTATTTTAAAATAAAAACGTAGTTAATTTAAATATTTTGTGTACAAAAAGAAAATAGTATAAACAGATAAGGCTATTTGACCAGTTAAAAAAAATCGCATGCTGTAACTAAGGCACAATTAATTGGGTATATTGTATATTGTCTTCAAGCGGGACACGATTAGTACTCCAAGACACGTGAAAAATTCTTGACATTGTATGTGTGTATGTCACACAGGTCGCTGCGCTCGTTGACAAAATTACCGAGGCATATTGGTGAGTTTGCACCGAGCTTTGTGCGTCGAAGTGGAGGGACCAGAGGTGTTGTGGATTTTCTTGGTGGTTTACGCGGTACTCTACTCTTTAAATTTGTGTAAGAGCTGAGGGCAATCAATTTTATTTGTAAAAATCTTGTGTACGAATCGAAGGTCCAGTGACTCCCTACGTTTATCGAGGGAGATCATGTTGAATAGCTTGAGTTTAGTTGCATACGAAGCAGTGTTGGCATTAATCAATTCATTTTTTAATCAATTAATTAATTTGATTAATTTTAATCAGATTAAATTAATCATGATTAGAATAATCATGATTAAAAAAATAATCTTAATGATGATTATTGACGTTAATCATTAACCTTTTGAACGCCAGAGTATAAACGTATCGCCGTACCCCTGACGCCAGGCCACTTTTCTGTCAAATGACCTTCATAAAAAATAGGGATTCCAAAACTTATATCGATATACAACTGAGTTTTTATTTTCGTCTTTAATTTTCTAATAAACCGTACTCACAACACTGAAATTTTATTTAACCTGCCACTATATTCCAATATAGTAATCTTTACACAGCATTTAACAGAGACTATCAATGAAAAAGCAGATATTAGAAAACTAAAAAAATATATTTATTACAATATGGTTACAACACTATTTAACATGACTTGTCATGGTATTGTGACAATGGCGTTGCTTGCCAGTCAATTTTATGAAATTCTCGCATCGAATTAGGGATGTAACAGTGTACACGTTGGTTATCGATTCTAATAAGTATTCTTATCTAATACCTACCTACCATACCTAAAACATATACCTATCCATATCTAAAATACGCAAGGATTTTAATGTAGTAATAAAAAAAAATTGAAATCAGTATTTTAATTATTGTTTTTTTTTACATGTAAAAAATACGCAGAAATAATTTAAAAACCAAC
Source organism: Apamea monoglypha (assembly GCA_911387795.2). NCBI lineage: Eukaryota > Metazoa > Arthropoda > Insecta > Lepidoptera > Noctuidae > Apamea > Apamea monoglypha. Next base: position 5,216,728 of record OU426930.1, read on the forward strand.
AGTTACATATACCTAATAATTATTATTACGAATCAGTCTAACAAATCTTTAACAAAATGTACCTAATAATATACTAGGAAGAACATCAGTTTAGTACCTAATAATAATAATAAGTATTGATTCCGCTTCCGAGAACTCTACGTCATCTCCAATTCCTTCTAATATTCGAAACAGTTCTTCGGTAGTCATTACACTCATGATCGCAGTTTATAATATAACTAACTTATACGATATTTTAATAATAAATAAATACAAAAAAATAATTAAAGCACTTCACTAAACTTAATCGCCTGCGCTTACGACGTCACCGCTGTGTCATACATTTATGACTATGGCGTACAGGGGACTGATAATATTGGTTTGCGCTAGGGATGCGCAAGAGATGAGTTTAACAAGTGTCGATATTAGACATTTGCATATTTTATTTTTGATTCTGTAGCTAGAGGCATGGTTGTATAAGGCTAAGTTGTTTTAAAAATACGTTTTATTTCTCCTGGTACCAACTTATACACAAATAATATACTCTGGACTAAAATTTCATATTCATCTTCTTAAGTTTTTATTGATTTTACAATCATATGTCACAACACTAGCTGTCACATATAGCGGACTACGGCGTGTGAGGCACTCCTTTTATACGCGTTTAACATCTACTTTTAAAACAACAAATTTCTCGATATTGGTGGTTTATTTATATTAGTTTCATGCAATACAATATAGACGGAAGCTTAAACTTTTAAATTATATAAATAAAAACACACAAAAGTAATGATTAAATCGTTTATTTCATAAAATGGTGCGACGTGTATTTTGTCATATATTTGTGACGTTGGCGTTCAGGGTAAGATTTCGTTTGTCACGTATATCGATGCCTTAGTTCACAATTGCACTAACTACAAAATTTTAAATTTTTACTTTTTTAATGCCAAATACATAATTATTAATGCCAAATACATAAATATTCATGCTCTTTCGTTTCCGCGCATCGAAATACCGTTATTCCATCTCTTTCTACCAAAAATGTGGGTCACAGTTGTATTAAATGAGTTCGTTTAATGTTCCATGAATGTGGTATTATACTAATGGTCTTTATTTTTGTAAAACCAATCAAGATATACTTTAACTGATTTTAAGTTTCTCAACTGCAGGAAATTTCAAAACACAAACGTATTATACAATGTGTAACTGAATTAATGCACATTATGAAAGTAGTTTGTTCAGAATCGTTTACTGAATCGATTTCTGTAATTTTTAATATAGGTAATATTTTATCCCAAAAATAATTAAAACTACGTAAATTACTGTCACACTTCCGCTGTACAGTCAAAACAAACCAAAATAGATGAAGTACCTACTGCGCTAGACCCCTAAACGAGTGCGACTGTTTGCATGCGTAGATTTGTAATGTGACCACAATTTTCTCCCACAATCAGTGTAACTAATTTATGAGAAAAACAATGTTTATTACATAATAATAAAAAATCAGTGTATGTATTATGATTATAACATAACATTCTAATTGGGGTGTCTGGTGGTGTGCGTTAATTCCGGGACAAGTTGTATACATTTGCAATATCTGCTCATACTTTTTAGCATTGCTACAAGAGTGTATTATGTGTTGGTAGTACGGACGCCAGCACATCAAGTTACTACAATCTGTCAAATTTCTTTAATAGATTTTCAACTTTATCTCTAAAGCATTAAGGTTCAAGGTTGATTGGGAAAATTTGACAGTTTCGGGTAGCTTGACCTGCTGGCGTCTGTACAAAAGGATCAAGAAAGTTTGATGCACAAGTGTGCTAAGTACTTTTACTGGAAGGAGCTTGGCAATTTTTTAAGTGCACAAACACATTAAACCGTTTTGAGATATAGTCCGAACTGTACAAGTGTATTAAGTACTTTTATTTTGGTACTCATGACTCACTACTTTTCAAAGAAATAGACATTTGTAAGACAAAAACAATGAAAAAAAAATAAAGACATAATGTATAAGTAAACTAAAGAAACCTCTGAAAGTAGCATATAAATCACTGATTGCAGTGTCACAAACTAAAAAGAAAGATCTGATAACACTTTTAAATGATGGGGTTATACCACCAGAATATGAGCACTATTACAAAGATATTCCATCCACTTCTGCGGCTATTGTTAACAATAATTGTGATGACACTGAATCGTCTGATGATGATCCAGATGATGAGTCCATTGTTGAAGAAATTTAAGTTTTGATTCAATTTTTAATTACCAATTAGTAAAAATGAATAATTGTTACCTGAAACTGAAGACTGACTTTATTAATTTTCTTATAAAAAATCTTATTTTAATGATTCAAAAACTAATTGTTTTGTGAAATAGCTAAAGATTGACCTATAATTGGGCTTCAGTCCTTTTATTTTTTTTCTTGTGATTTTGAAATTTATTTTATTTGATTGTGGATAAAAACTGTTTGTGTTTTATAATAAAAATAACCATTATGAATATGGATCACTGGTTTATTATTTTGTCTATTTAATGCAATATCCATAACTATTATTATCCTTCTTCTTGGAACTTGAACCAGCCTGGTAAAGCTGTTAAATATTTTTGAGCATAATCAATCTTAGTGCACAAATGTATTAAATGGGGGGTTTTATGTTTATTTGGCCATTTTGAAAAGGTAACGTTTAAACTAATATTACAATATTGAGATATGATGGAGTAAAAGGACTAGTCTTACGAATAGATGCATATTTTTTTGTTATTTTATATGGATTTTCTACTGTTCTCGTCTAAACTTTAAAAAACTTTAAAGCTTTCTCCTCAAAAATGTAAATTTCGTAGTTAGTGCAATTGTGAACTAAGGCATCGATATGTGACAATGGCGTTCAAAAGGTTAATCACTAATCATTAATTGATTAACTTGATTGTAAACTAATACATCCATAAATGTTATTAATTCTATATAAAAAAATGATGGAAAATAATGACACACATTTATTAAAATATTTTTATTAATTATTCAAAGAACAAAAAAATAAATTCTAACGTTCAAATACACTGAATTCTAATTTTGAAGAATATTTTTAATCAACTAATCTCCGATCTTTACATTTCCGATTTCTTGATGTTCAAGTTACATTTCATAACTACTTTTTTTTTCAAATAAGTCATCAGATAATTTGTGTGACCTAGGTTTATTTAGCATAGTTGCAAAAGAAAACATTCTTTCTACCGAGCCAGAGGACGGCATTGGTGTATTGTTCTTAATAAACACTTTGCCTATAACAGGATAACTTCGTAGAAGCTCTCGTTCTTGGCTTCCCTCGGCAAAAAAAATTGAAATGATCATATCCGCTCTCTTTTTAGCATCAACTGATTCCGTTTCACTGCCAGAGTCGGAATTGAAATCAAAAAACTCGTCTTCTTGGTGGCGTGTGTTATTGGCTGCATTGTTGACTGTTAAAAGCTCTGGGATTTCTGATATTTCCTTCCTTACGACTGATTTAAAAATGTTTATACACTTCTTTTGATCAGCGGCAGTTAGACATACTAGCCACTTTTTTTTAAATCTTGGGTAACACAGAGCTGCAACGGCTGCATATTTACTAGTTTCACTCGAAAGAGTGTAAAACTCTTCAAATCTTTTCTCTACGCTTTGTAGATATTTTGCAGCAAGTGGTTCACAGAATTTTAGATTTGGAGTAGTCGTGATCTTCTGTAATTTTTTTTTAGTGCATGTAGACAAGGTAATAATATTCCATAAAATGAGTCATCACCCTGCAATATATCCAAAGCGGTTGCAACTGAAGCAGCGCATTGGCAGTATTCCTCAATATATTGAAATTCAGAGTCTCGTAATGGATTTCTTATACTAAGTGCTCTAGCTAGTTGAGAGTAACTAGTTCTGATATTCAATATACATATTTCTCAAAGCGTCATAGTAACTATTCCATCTAGTTATGCCAGGTCGTGTTAACGTATGAACAAGAATGTTATGTATCACCTCAGCTGATTTTGGGCGAGCAGCAGCACTCCATAAATCGTTACATTTTTCCATTATTGTGGAATACATTTTTCCAAGACTTGTCGATTTATCGGCCAACAAGGCTTGGACGTCCTTACTAGCAATCAAATTTAAAGTGTGCGCATTACACCTGAAGTGAAATGGTAAAAAAATGTTTTGTGAATGGTCGTATGCTATATTTTCTTCTAACAGAAGATCATCATGTTCGTGTTCCTGTCTTGTGCCGAACTCTCCTTCATTCACTTCAAGTTCTTCTCCACTTAACTCGTTCTCGCTGCTACTTGGACTTGAAGATTCATTATCTTCATCATATTCGATTAAGGATGTCGTATTTATTCCGAATATCTTGAAGGCTTTCACAAAATTTGACCCATTGTTAGTAACAGAGCATACTATTTTAGTGGGGTCAATATCAAAATCTGAGTATATTTCCAGAAGCAAATCTTTTATGCGGTCAAAGGCATGTGCCCCTTTAAATCGGCGACAAGCTAAAGCTGCAGAACGCCTCTTATAGTTATTATCAATCCAGTGCACTGTAACACCTAAAAAACTTCTCTTCTTCCCTGACCATATATCAGCGATGGTGCACAAATATTTCACAGCAGCTAGGTTTTGTTTTATTTCGCAAATCTGATCGAATGATTGTTTAGCTACTTCTTTTCTGAGAGAACGTCACCCGGGATCTTGATTCCACTATTTGTCACATTTAAATCCTCCATCATCTTAATGAAGTAGGGGTCTTCCACGGCTCGAAAAGCAATCATTGAGTTAACGAAATAATTTACTAAGTTACGATCAAAAGTTTCTTGAGTTACAGGTGTTTTGGAGTTTGCCTTGAAGTCAGAAGTGTATTATTTTTATTTTTCTTTCGCTTAATGTCTTTCACATATTTTTTACATTCCTTTTCTGTGTCAGCGCCATGTTTCCGTTTTAAGTGTCCCAAAAAGTTAGATGTCATTTTGCCATAGCCCTTAACTTCTTTACTTTGATGGTCCGATCACTTCATACAAACTGCTACTGTGTTATTGTCTGTGCATTTGTCTAGTAGAAGCTTATAGGTAATAGGTACCGTCAAATAAAGCAGAAGAAAGATCCGATTGCGATTGCAATACCACTGTTAAATTCTCGGAATTGTTTGACGACACCGACGGATCATTTGAAACACGACTACTATTAGAGTCATCATCACAATTCATGTTTGTTTTTAAGTTAATTACTGAGTGTAACAATATCACAAAATGTTGCAAAATCTGAAAAAAATATCCCCAACCGAGTGCGAGCGAGCGTGTGTCAGCCAGATAGTGTTAAAACGTGACTGTTAGTAGTCAAGCTCTCTATAGTAGTTTGGTGCTATAAAAAAACGCGAGGCGAGAGAGTGAGAGAGAAAAAGAAGCTAAGCTAACGTGAAGTACGTTAGTCCTACCCCCCTACCCGGTGTTTACGCAGTAAATAGGCCATAAAAGTATAGTCTGTGAAATTGGAATAAGGAATAAAATAAATAAATGAGTAGTTAATAGTTAATCAAATAATCAAATTTACGATTAAAGGTTATGATTAATAATCTTAATCATTTTTATTTGATTATGAAAAATTAATCATAATCAAATTTTTAATCATTAATTTTTAATCGTTAATCAGATTAACTTTGGGCCTACACTGATACGAAGTTTCTTTTGTATTGATCTTAGCGGAGTATGCAAGGTGGTTTAGAAACCTTTTCTGGACTCGCTCAATTCGAAGTGAGTGAACCGCGTAATGAGGCCGCCAAACGACACTACAGTACTCTAGAACACTGCGCACTAGGCAACTGTACAGTATTATTTTTGTGCCTGCGTTACGGAAATTCTTGATGTTGCGAATGACAAAACCCAAAGTTCGCAATGCCCTTTTCACAATACCGTCAATATGTGGAACAAAAGTTAATTTAGTGTCCAAAATGACACCCAAGTCTCGAACCTCGCACACTTCGGCCAAAGGGGTACCGTTGATGTTGTAAGAAGAGTTCACGTTGTGTAGTTTACGGCTGAATTTGATGTGGGTGCACTTCTTACAATTGAGTTCTATTCGGTTTAATAAGCACCACTCATATAGTCTGTTCATATCATATTGCATCAGTATGGAGTCGTTATTGGATATTATAGTTTTAGCAATTTTGATATCGTCAGCAAAGAGGAATGGAGTAGTGTGTTTAAAACATGATGTGACATCATTTATAAAGATGTTAAATAAGACAGGTACCAGGTGTGAACCTTGGGGAACACCAGATGAAATGTTATAATGGGAGGACTGATAGCCATTCGCAACAACATAGAATTCCCTGTCACTCAGATAGGATCGGAACCAATCCAGAAGCGAGCCTGCTATACCATACATCATAAGCTTTTTAAGAAGTACTACGTGGGAGACCCTGTCAAATGCCTTGCTGAAGTCAGTGTACACAGCGTCAACTTGTGCACCTCTGTCTAGGGCTTCAGTAATGAATTCGACACAAGAGGCCAGATTAGTACAAGTCGAACGACGTTTGATAAATCCATGTTGCTGTTCACATTAGACTCTTTCAAAGTAACGCTGTATACACGGACACAGCAAAGCCTCTAAGACCTTACCAAGTATGGGAAGTATCGAGATGGGCCTATAGTTGGTTACTAGACTGCTGTCACCGCTCTTGAATATAGTTACCACCTTGGCCAGTCTCCATTGTTTAGGGAAGCAGCCGGAGTTCAGGGATAGGTTAAATATCATTTTTAACGGCACTACGAGATTGGATGCACATTGGACAAGCAATAGCGGGGGAATGCCATCGGGGCTAGCCCCTTTATTTATGTCTAAACTCTTTAGTTTTTTAAGAATTTCCTCTTCACCCAACGACAAAGATGATAGACTGTCGTAGTAAGCTTCAAGTGCCAACGAATTATTATGTGGTTCATTAAGGATAGAATTGGGAGATTCAATAATTCCATTATATACCTTTGCAAAAGTTGAGGCAAAAAGGGTGCATATATCGGTACCATCAGATGCTATCTCAGCTCCATTGGACATTGTGGCTGGTAGGTAGCTTTCGCCTGCCCGTTTGTTTTTGATGTAACTCCAGAATAGTTTTGGATTCTTCCGTATGGCATTTTCTGAGCTTTGGACGTAATGGTTGTAACAATCCCTAGCTAGGTTGCTGCATCGTTTATTAATTAATTTAAGTGAAATACCATCCAAGGGGTTGCGATATTTTCTGTATCTAACTCGAAGTTTGTTCTTCTCTTTTAGTAATCGTGTTAATTTGGGGCTAAACCATGTCGGAAAACGATGTTTGTTATTACGGCGTAATGGAACAAATGCGTCTATTATTGCCCAAAGCGTGTCCGTTACCCTGGCCAGATGTTGTCGAAAATGGTAATTTGAATCTTATAGATAATTAGATTTGCGGCTTCTGTAATTGTTGCGCACATTTTTAAATTTGTTGCGCTTATAGTTTTTTAATTATTTCACAAAAACATTTCCTGCTGCGGTAACGTTACCCTAGCCAGACCTTTTTCTTTCTAATGGGAATATTTAAATAAAAACTAGCTATAAAATTAGTTGTCTAGATGAAGTAAATGTTGTGCCTTATTTTGTATTCAAGTTTTCTTCGGTTGCGAAGTTATTCGAGATTTTGCTGGAGTAACGTTTCTGGTTTTGCTAGATCTTTGAAACGGTTAAACGGATTCTTATCATATTTTGTACATGACTTCTTAGGAACTAGTTTAAATTTGTTTTTCAATAAAAAAACCAAAATAATGCATAGCTTAAATGTTATTTCATTAAATAGAAAAACACTTCAATTGGTCCCAGCACTCTCAATAAGAGGTCTAAAGACTTACTTTAAACATTATTTTGAAGCTTGTAACTGCCTTCAAATGTATCTGAAGTTTCATTAGTATCCTGTAAGTATTTAACAAGCTAAGATGATATTCAGTTCCTCAGGAGCACGGTCTTGATGCGTGCGGTGTTATTTGGCCACTGGATTGGATATATGAACTGAATGTTATGTCAATTATTAGTTTTTTAGTTCAGTTGTATATCAGTAAAATTTCAGCTCAGTACATTGGATAATTAATGAGATAATACGATTAAAGTCATTAGGAAGTGAATGACTGTGGTAACCCGACCAAGTTTAGGTGGTTATGAAAAAGCGAAAACGCAGAACATTATGGTACCTTCTAAAATATGTAGGATAGTGTTGCAAATTTAGTACAGACATGTACACAAGTTTTAAAAAAAACTACATGATTATTAAAAATGTTTATTTACAGGTAAAATAATCATTTCAATTGAACTTTTAAAGTATTAATAAACTTATACTTAAAACAATCAATCAAGTCCTGATCCATAATAATACAGATTGTACAGTGGCCAGCAGGTCAACCTACCTAAATCGTAGTTAGATATAAGTACGTACTCACCGTAGATTGAGAGTTTCTGAGTTACAGACGTAGAGAATGTCAAACGATATTTTTTATAACTTCACCACGCAGCCATAGTCGCCACCACACTCATACGTAAGTATTATGTCGCCATCACCGCGTCCATCATCGCGGCCCACGGCTATTGCTATGTTGCCATTCTGTTTATACCTACAATAAAAAGAAAGAGTACATTTTTTGTCTAAATCCATAATGGGGATAACGGTAAAAATCGGTCGCTAAGTCATGAATTTCATTAATCAAGTTTCAAGTCATATGTTGACAATGTACTACACAAAAACCTTCCACTTGAATCAATCTATTAAAAACCTGCTTCAGTATCCGTTGCGTGGTTTTAAAGATTTAAGCAAACAGGTACCGACAAACGGAAAGCGACTTTGTTTTATAGGTACTATGTAGCGAAGGATAAATATGTCGTTATCATTGTTGAGAATTCCAGTCCAGGTAATAACTAAGTACGAGAAAAAAAGAAAATAATAAGAAAGGTTCTAAAATCAAATAATTAAGCATTAAAATAAATACAGTTTTAGATAAGTACCTAACAGTCTTCATATTATTAATAATTTTGCCACTATTTCTGTAGTTACATTATGCAAGCTTACCTTGTTCGTGAATTCAGCAAGCAGCCCGCACCATAATTAATATGATCATCAATAGAAGCACTCCACATTAGCAGCAGTAATTCGCCACACTTGTTGTTATAAATAGCTCTCACGCACTCGATAAATATTTGCAAAAACAGGAAACGGAACTGCCGAAGCGCACGCGCACTCTCTACAAGATGAATTATGTGATTATGGAGCATGTTTAGTGCGTTATGCAAACAATGTATTATCCCTTCACCCCACCCCTCCCGCGTCCCACCGAACTACATGTTAAATCGGTGATTTTTGTTATGTCTGTGCAACTGGAAGATAATAATAATGTTTTCATAGTACAGAAAATATTATTATATTATTGTGTATTTAACAGTGTACGCGTCTGTACCGAAATTGTAAGGTGTATTATACTAAACATTTCAAAAGATAGTATAATGTTCTGCGTTTTCGCTTTTTCGTAACCACCTAAACTTGGTCGGGTTACAACGGTCATTCACTTCCTTATGACTTTAATCGTATTATCTCATTAATTATCCAACGTACTGAGCTGAAATTTTACTGTTATACAACTGAACTAAAAAACTAATAATTGACATAACATTCAGTTCATATATCCAATCCAGTGGCCAAATAACACTGCGCGCATCAAGACCGTGCTCGTGAGGAACTGAATATCATCATAACTTGTTAAATACTTACAGGATACTAATGAAACTTCAGATACATTTGAAGGCAGTTACAAGCTTCAAAATAATGTTTAAAGTAAGTCTTTAGACCTCTTATTGAGAGTGCTGGGACCAATTGAAGTGTTTTTCTATTTAATGAAATAACCTTTAAGCTATGTATTATTTTGGTTTTTTTATTGAAAAACAAATTTAAACTAGTTCCTAAGAAGTCATGTACAAAATATGATAAGAATCCGTTTAACCGTTTCAAAGATCTAGCAAAACCAGAAACGTTACTCCAGCAAAATCTCGAATAACTTCGCAACCGAAGAAAACTTGAATACAAAATAAGGCACAACATTTACTTCATCTAGACAACTAATTTTATAGCTAGTTTTTATTTAAATATTCCCATTAGAAAGAAAAAGGTCTGGCTAGGGTAACGTTACCGCAGCAGGAAATGTTTTTGTGAAATAATTAAAAAACTATAAGCGCAACAAATTTAAAAATGTGCGCAACAATTACAGAAGCCGCAAATCTAATTATCTATAAGATTCAAATTACCATTTTCGACAACATCTGGCCAGGGTAACGGACACGCCCAAAGCGTATTGTAAAATATTTCAGTCATATCATTGACATTTGTACAATCAATGAACAAATTCAACCAGTTCTGTTTATAGACTTTCATTGATTGATTTGTAATCTGCTTTGAAAAAATTGCGTCTATTATTAGAGATATTAGACTTAAGTTTTGATACATCGGTTAACGTAAATTCTATATCTAAGGGAGGGTGATGGTGGTCAATAGGTGTCAAAGGCTCTGTTTCCTGAACGCAACAACCCGGAACATTGGTCAGAACAATGTCAAGTAATTTATTGCTTTTGTTTTTAATATTATTACATTGGCGGAGATTATTGACTGTCACGAAGTCGATTAAAATTTCGCCAAGCGCGGTTGTATTACGCTCAGCAGTACACTGGTTAATCGCAGTCCAATCAATTGTGCCCTGGTTAAAATCGCCCAGGATACAAGTGTAGTCATTACAGCTATCTATATGTACATTACAATTGGCAACAAAGTGTTCGAGTACTGTTTTCGAGACTGGTGGAGGAAGATAGACTACACAGAAGTTAACACGCTTTAGTTGCGAGCGATCAAAAGACACCGATGGTACATCAACGGAGACCCATAGGTCCTCGCAATTACTTTCACGGAACTTTAACCTGCATGAGTTAAATTTTTTTGAAACTGCAAACAGCACTCCTCCACCGTCCTTTTTAGAATAGTTTCCTGAATTTTCCCTATCGCGTCTGTAAACTAGATATCTGCTGTCAAACAACTCTTCACTAAACACACTGCCATTAAGCCATGTTTCCGTAAGAACAATTATATCGAAATGACAAAGAGCAATGGCGTAAGTAAAATTATGCGTTTTAGTGCGCAAACCGCGCACATTTTGGTAATAAACATTAAGACACGAGAATTTGATGTGAATTAGAAACTAAAAATATGCAACACAGCTGGAAAGGGGAATATTACTGCAATTTGTCCAATGCAGCAGTGCTCTTAATAACTATGTAATCATGATTTACATCTTTCCGCATCAAGATTCGGCCTCCCCTAACCCAGACAAATTTATAACCCAGTTCCTTAGACTTCTTTCTAGCTGCGGCGTGCAGAGCTTTGTTAGAAGTGGAGAGGTGTTCCAGGACAAAAATAGGTTTCTTCCCGCCAGCTATTCCGATGTGCGATGAATTTAGCTTATCATCGCAATGGGTTTTGTTGAAAGTGATGGCAGCTGCCAGAAAGTTGTCCCTTGTTCTAGGTGAGTTAAACTGCACAATTATAGATTTCGGGCGATCGGAGTCGCGGTTAAGTTTTGCAACCCTTGTGCAGTTTAAGATTTGTTCTTCTTGGATTTTGTAACCTATGGTGGCTCCCAATTGTTTAGTCAAGGTTACCAGGTTTTCAGTCTTGAATTCAGGAACGCACTGAATCTCAACATTGCTACTACGAGCATATTGTTCCATTTGGTTGATTCGCATACTGAGGTCAGAAATAGTGTCTTTTAAGCATTCATTTTGTGTAGATAATGTGGTCACGAGTTCTGATGATGATTTCAGTTTTTTAGTGATATCGTCGTAATCGTTGCTTAAAAATTGTATCGAAAGCTGGACACCCTTTATTTTTTCCTTGACATCTTGAACGTCTTTCTTAAACGATTCCAGCTCAGAACTTATCAACGTAGTTATTGTTTCTCGAAGTTCGGCCAGCATTTCAGCCCTCTCGAGATTCAGGACTTCGGTAAACACGTCGCGGAGATCGTCTCTTGTGACGGGGTGAGACGTCTCTAATGGTGGCGAAGAAAGGGCTATTCTTTTCTTAGACCTTGACGTGATGTTTTTTGTAGGGGTTGAGGATCCCGGAGAGCTCTTATCGGTGCTTTTTTGACATTTGTTGCACTGCCAATTCAAATTTTCAGCATCCACCATGTCGCCTTGTATAGACGTTGAGCCCAAACAGGTTAGGTGATAATTAGTTTTACAGACGCTGCAAACTTTATACTCATCTTCGAAGACAGTGTTGCAACAACCCCATTTAGATATTTTTGACATTTTGTCAAAATTAATTCCAATAATGACGGTAAGAATTATCTTTAAAAATATGAAATCTTGTAAAAAGTAGAAATTTTTATAAAAAAAGTAATCAACTTTAATTTAAACAACAACAAAAAGTTGTAATCCGCTACTCAGATTTGATCCAGCTTGACTGTCAGTAAAACGAAAGCCCGCCAGCCACTGCGCCACGGTGTATATTAGTAGCGACCGCGAATTTGTCCAGTGTACTTAGAAGCGTACGAGGTGATTAGCGAGCGTAGTCTTCGCGTTGACCTTCCTTTTGTTTTTCAATGTCAAACGATACAAGCACATGTACACTTTTTAAATGAATAACGTTTATTTACGTACAGTTATTCGATGATTGTGGATACAGTTTTTGTCACTTCACTTGTATTAAAGCACCAATACACAGAGTATAAACTCACGCGCACGGGAAGATAAGTTTTGTCACAGTTTGTTTACTATTTACCACTAATCACGAATAAATACGTAGGAGCTGTAAATACACGTCCGTTCGTAAAGGCCGTAAAGGATAGTTTATTTTACATATGTATACTGTATCAACTCAAAATCTAGTGTGACAACTTTCTAAAATCATCGTTTGCCTTTGTAGATGTGACTGATGTGTTAAAAACGTTCAAAATCTAATCGCAATCTAAAACGTTCAAAATCAGCGTCAACCAGTTTAAAAAATATATGTAAATTAGGGGTATTTTTTAAGACCGATTAGAATGCGTACGTTCTTAAAAATACGGAAATTTCCCCTCTGCAGTGCTTTGGGGTAATTACGAAAATCGAGAAGTCAGAATTACTGCTAAATCAGGCAGATTTTTTGCTTTAGTAACATTTATCTAGTAAAAATTATAATTATGTAAAACCACGATTTAATAAGCTATTGAATATTTATGTTTCAAGTTCTAAAGTGTTAAATTCTTGAATTAAGTTAGTGATTATGTAATGTTATTATTTGTATATTTTTTTGGCAGCATGAGCAAGAATTCCCCACGCACAAGTTGTTAACGGTGGATGTTCACGACGACCGCAGCAACCCACATCTCAGGCCCGATTTTGTAGACCGCATCTTCGACGATAGTTCCGACGATTCCCTTGGAGATCTCTACGACCATGATGACTTCGACGACTTTTTTGGACCAGGTATGGATGGAGGTTTTTTTTTTTTTTGGGCATACATAGGTACTGTTTTACCTTATTGTTTCAAACTTGGCATAGTTTATATTATAGCCGATAATAGACGAGTACTTATAGTACGTGGCGTAGTTCATCGCCCGTACACTTGACGAGAAGTTTTATGATGTCTAAATTATGTTCTAAAGTGCAGTATTGTCAGTGTAAACAAGCTCTAAGGAGTTAATATAGCGTATCTGACGGACAGAGCCGTCACCTACCCCGGTCGCGATGGGGAGTGGAACCGGCGAGAGATGTCGTGCGGTGTCCCGCAGGGATCGGTTGTGGGGCCGTTCCTGTGGGACATCGGCTACGACTGGGTGCTGCGGGCCGACCTCCCTGATGGCGTCAGCGTGGTTTGCTACGCTGACGACACGCTGGTCCTGGCGCAGGGGAGGTCGCATCAGGCGGCGGCCGACGCGATGACACGCGGGGTTGCGATAGTCGTGGAGAGGATCCGGCAGTTGGGTCTCGAGGTGGCATTGCACAAGTCCGAGGCCATGGCGTTTCATGGGCCCCGGAACGCGCCACCACCGGGATCCCAACTAACGGTAGGAGGGGTTCACATCGGCGTCGAGACGACGATGAAGTACTTGGGTCTCGTCCTCGACAGCCGGTGGAAATTCGTCGAGCACTTCCGACGTTTGGCCCCCAAACTGGAACGGGCTGGGGCCGCCTTCAAGCGGCTCTTGCCCAACCTTAGGGGGCCAAACGCCTCCTGCCGGAGGCTTTACGCGGGGGTCGTGCGGTCCATGGCCCTATACGGGGCCCCGGTGTGGGCGCGTTCACTGCAGCGGCGAGCCGCCCACTACCTGAACGCGCCCCAGAAGGTGGTAGCCGTAAGGCTCATCCGGGGCTACCGCACGATCTCGCGCGAGGCGGCAAGCCTCCTTGCCGGACTGCCGCCATGGGATCTGGAGGCGATAGTCCTCGCGCGCCTGTATGAGTGGCGCGCGGAGGCACTACGCCGGGGGAAAGTCCGCTCCCGCGGACATCAGGCGGGAGGAAACGCCCGGGTGTCACCATTGCCAGGATCGCCCAGAGGACACGGTGGAGCACACGGTGGAGGTCTGCCCCGCTTGGGCGGAGCACCGCCGTGTCCTCGTAGAGGCGATCGGCAGCGGCGGCGGCCTCTCGCGCCCGGCCCTGGTGCAAGCCATGGTCCGGAGCGAGAGGGAGTGGGAGGCAGTCGCCTCCTTCTGCGAAGCAGTCATGCTAGCGAAGGAGGTGGCGGGACGGATGAGGGAGAGAGCCTCCCGTCCCAGCCGCCGCGGGAGACGCCCCGGGCGTCGGGAGTCGAGTGACGACTACCGGCCACCGTAGGCGCGGGCCTGCGGGCGGAGAGCAATGGGTAGCTCACCGCCCGATCAGGACCAGGCCCGTGCCGGACGGCGCGTAAGTGTTCCACGCGCGCCTCAAATAGATGTCAGCATAACGAGGGGCCCCTCAGGGCCGAAGCCTGCCGGGTCAGCGGGATTGTCCGAAAGGGTTACCGCTACCCCGGAACATAAAGGGCGAAGGAAGGAACATGGGTGGGTTTTAGTCAGTAAGAGTCTGACACTCCCTTCCGCTCCACCCAGAGCGGGAGGGGTCATTTGATGATTTCCCATCCGGGAAAAAAAAAAAAAAAAAAAGGAGTTAATATAGGTAGCTGTGGTATGAGTGTGTGTGTAGTGATTGTAATTGCACGTTTGAATGATGTAGACGACGAGCTGTTCCTGGACGATGACCTGGACGACTTCGACGGCCTGTACCAGTTCGGTCTGCACGCGCCGGACATCATCCTGCTGTAGGAGACAACCGCACTCCCGCCGCTTTCGTCGCTGTATTCACGCCATATTGCAACCTTTACAAACCAATTCATTGCAACCAACAACAATTGCAATGCAATCCAATAAGATTTGTGTTACAACATACATTATTGAAGAAAATATTTTAGAATTAGTTGTTTTGTTCCCGTGATTTGTTTATATTTCTTGTAAAAAGTAAATCAAGGTTTTATTTAAGGCCGATTTAATTTTTGTTTCTAGTTTTGCATATTTGTATGTACCTTATCGTAAAAGTTATTCATAATGCGGATGGTAGCATCTATTTTTATTTGAAAAGCTAATGTTTGTTCAAAATGTGGTTGTAATTTTAAGAGGTGAATCATAAATATTACAAGTAGCTATGCCTAACTAAAACTGAATGTAAAACGCTAGTAATTAGCTCTGATTCGTAGTCAATAGTAATATAAGCAGTTTGACATAGTGTATCGACTGTTTTGCTTGTGCTATGAGAACCAACCACTTTCGGACTAAACTCATTGGTATGGATGCAACACAATGGATGGCATAAAATTATATTCTGACCCTGGCAGGTGTTACGGTAGCTTATCAAACAATCTAAAAAAGTAGCTGGAATAGTTTTAGTCATGTCTTCTTATACCATAGACCACCTTCATCATACATATGGATCCTTTGGATTGTATGATCAACCTGTGAGCTGGCTCACTCCTAGGTGAGTCTATACATGGAGGAGGAGACTGAGACATTTTATTTTGTCTAAATTAATATTATTACAAATATACTTTTTTTTTATTATTAATATAGGCATTGCCCATTCCTTACAAATGAGCTTAGTCAGCAATATTACAGAATAACGATTTTAAGGGATATATAATCTTGTAATATATTATAGCTTATTTATATTTAAATAGCCAATTTAGCCAATAACAACAATTTTAAGCAATATCTTTTAAATAGTAGAATATATATGGTTGTGATGTCAGTTGCCCCTTGAAATTATGAATGATATTTTACCATGATAGAAGTGCTGTTAAATCGCTCGTATCCAATAAACAGACATGATTAGGCTGTTGTAACTGAAATCTATTATTGTAAGACTTTAATTGTTATAATTTATCTGTGATGAAACATTATTTTCGCAACACGGAAGTCCCACACCTCATCTAGCTGTAGCCATTATTGTTTATTTATGTATAAAAAGTTTTGATGTATTGTATTATAACTATAAGCAAAGTCTGAAATATTGTGATAAAAATAAATTATTCAAACCTCATTTCTGATTTTTATGGATTATCTCAATTAACTAATTGATAATAGTGCAGTGATAAATTCAAGTTTATATAGTTACTGTCGGAGAGTTTGTTGCTTAATAACCACAGCTTCAAGTTTATAAGGAAGATTGTCCTTGGTTGTTGATGTATCTATGTAACGAATATATTACCTTTAAAAGGGAAATAGTAAAGCTTATTTTTCTTTAAATTGTACTTCCATTATGGTTAGAAGTATTATAATAAACAAAATTCCCTTTTGTTCTTACCTCATAGGAAATAAATGAAGTACTAAATTCAAATACATTGAAAACATTATTAAGAATTGCCATTGACAATCAACTAATTGAAATGTGATATTGTGATTTATAAAAATTTATGTGTCCATATTTCTTTACCAGCTTAATATGATTCCATGATAAGGGCCTAATATTTTCTATGGCTATATTATAAGTTGTGCGATGTTTGTACTTATTTATGTTGTGTTTGTTCATTTTCTTCAAATATCATTGAAGTTAATCTCATAGATGATCATATTGAGCTGGACTACTTTATAGATAAGTTGGTATTTCAAGTATAGAAGCAGTGAACTTAGAGGTGTTGCGAGTTTTTTTTTTGCTCTTAATTTAGACAGGAAGTTTTAAGTTTAGAGTATTTTTTCAGGTGTTTTTATTACATTACTGTAACTTTATGACGTTTTCACTTTATAAGAACTTAATAACCTAATCAAAGTGGTGATTTTTATTTGTTTTTTATTAAAGAATGATTTTTGTTTTAATCACAGTTGGAAAATCAATTACTATTTATATTTTTTAAGACTTTATTAGACCCTAGCTGATAACGCTTTTAATTTTCTGGGCATTAGAGAAAAGTTTTTGTTAATTGTGCCCATCTTAGTTATGATGGAAGCTATTAGTACAAAACAAAAATTTTCTCTACTAAGTTTGTGGAGTGGAAGTTTTCTGTCACTTATTTATTTTGTTGAAGCTTGCATGTTTTTATTCCATATCAGAGAGCTGTCACTATGTTTTAAGCGTATATTTTATACGTTTTTATTTTTGTTAGACTAGATTATTTTTCAATTGTCTTTGCCCAATATAAAAACATGTGAGCTGTTATCTTAACTTCTTTTACTTGTATCAGTGATGTTAATTCAATTTTACATTAGTCACCCCCTAATAACTAGAATGTGAAAAAGTTTTGTTTGTTTTCAATTATATAACATCATCACTCATTTCTGAATGTGTTCAATGTTGTAATGTTTATAGAAGAATATATATTATGTATATTTGCAGGGTTCACTTAGTGGTGATTTATGTTTTTAGAGTTGCATTTTGGTCAAAAACCTAAAGCATGAGATGATTTGTGAAACTTAATAGTTTTTATACATTAATTGTTTTAACATATTAGTAAGAACTGAAATACAAAAAAATTCTTCAACACTGAAGTGTTTTCATTACATAAAACCAACTAACAGGCCCGCCGTAAGCGGGCGTGCAAGGCGTGCACCGCACGCGGGCGGCACGTCCACATATTCAAAATCATTGTCTTAGTACCCACCCCACCTACAGAATAAGAAACCGGAATGTCAAGAAAATGATGAATTAGCTTTATCAAGCACAGCCTTAAATCAAGAAGCAGTGGAGTTGTCTGAAGAAAAAGATGTATGCTCTTCAGAAGGAGAGTCCAGTAAAACAAGAGAAGGTACTACTAAGTACCAGGGGTCTACTACGAAGTGCAAAGTGCGAATGATCGGATCTGACCGACACATGGCCGAACCGAATATTATTGAAAAATGCGAAAAAAGTTCGCAGTTGGGCCGGGACCATAGGCAATATTCGAAAGAGTGTAGGAGTGTAGGATCGGGACCGACCGAACCAAATAGTAGCTTCGTAGCAGGGGGTCTACTCCGAAGTGGTATCGGCAGAATGTTCGGCCGTTTCATGGTACGATTCGAATTCAAGTCGTATGACTCACTATTTAGGAGATCGAATTCAAAATGAAATAATTGATTTGCTCGGCATGAGCATAAAAATTATAAATTGAACAAAGTCAGAGAATCGAAATATTTCTCCATTATATTAGATAGCACACCAGATGTAAGTCACACAGAACAAATTACAGTTGTAATGTTTTAAATAATGAAACCAAAAATGTTGCGATTTGTGAAAATTTCATTGGTTTCTGTCCGATCACCAGCTCCACAAGTAAAAGTCTATTAAATTTTGTTTTAGATTTATTTTCACAATTAAATCTTAACATTCAAAACGTACGTGGTCAAGGTTATGATAATGGTTCTAATATGCGTGGAAAACACAATGGATTACAAAAAAAAAAAAAAAATTTGGAAATCAATAACCGCGTATTTAGGTCCCATGCTTGGCTCATAGTCTTAATTTGATGGCGAACGAGGCAGCAAATATTACCCACGAAACTTTGAATTTCTTTAATATAATTTAAGATATTTACGTTTTCTTTTCATCATCTACAAAAAGGTGGTTGATAATTTGCAAACATTTACCAAATTTAAAATTAAAAGCTTTAAGCGCCACGCGATGGTCTAACAGAATTGATGCGGTTAAACCATTACTGTATCACCTCGAAAAAATATTTGATGCTTTGCTGGAAATATCTGGTGATTCCTTGGAATGGGATTGTACTACATCTCACAAAGCTCATTGCTTGCACTTGCTCTGAACATTCAAAATTATAGATTTATTTGCTCGCTAGTAATTTAGTTCGATATTTTAAACGAAATTTATGCTCTGAGCAAAATGATGCAGAGCAAATGACCCACAATGAATAATCAAATCTGCATAAATTTGTTAAATAAGTTGATTGGTAAGTTCACAGAATAACGCACGGATGAACACTTTGAAATGGTGTTAGCAGAAGCTTCCAAAGTGGCTCACAGGCTCAATGTAGAAATAGATTTCCCACCAATAAATACAATTCGTCCAAGAAGAAAACCAACACAATTTC
Source organism: Apamea monoglypha (assembly GCA_911387795.2). Taxonomy (NCBI): domain Eukaryota; kingdom Metazoa; phylum Arthropoda; class Insecta; order Lepidoptera; family Noctuidae; genus Apamea; species Apamea monoglypha. Next base: position 5,236,293 of record OU426930.1, read on the forward strand.
AATATGAACACAGTGATGAAGTTTTAGTAGACCCCAAAATCAAATATACATAAGAGTAGAGTTTTATTTTAGAGTCCTAGATCAGACAATAACAATTTAAAGGATAGATTCGACGAGTTAAAAACATTTATCGATGTATTTGGCTTTTTTAGTAATAACTTATTTAATTGAGAAAACAAATAGCCTTTTTTTGACAAAACTCAGCATAAGTAGTCGTAGGGCGGCATAATCGGTATTGCACGCGGGCTACTAAACAGCTAGCGGCGGGCCTGCCAACTAACCACATCTGTGCACCATTTTTATGCATTCTCTTCTCTCAAAATAATAAAAAAGGCATTGGATATTGCCTACTAGTGACCTGGCCCTGTTTGCAAGGCACCGTCTACTGATGTGGGAACATATTAAAACATCAAGATTTTAGTGCTACATCTAAGTTAAAAATTTATATATTAATCACATAAACCATTAAGAATGATTATCTCAAAGATGATGACTTTGTAGTTTAGAAGAACAAAGTGCACACATATTTTTTTTTTGTTTTATACTATTCATAGATGTCTGTCTTTGTACAATTATTTCCTCAAATCAGATATGAATATTTATTTTTTATTTTTATTTAAAAAAACTTTGCCCCACACTAGGAATTTCTCCTGTATCATGGGTGCGTTTACAAACATTTAAACTCACATACACAAACAGCGAAACCCGGAACAACTACTTGTAGGTCATACAAATATTTATTCCATGCTGGAATGGAACCCACAACATGCAGCGCAGCAGTCAGTCGCTTAACCACTGAGCCAACTGTGCCGTCAAATAATCTTGAAAAGCAAGCTCACATGAGATGCCATTTAGATAATACACTCCGGCAGTCTACTGTAACTTATTTAAGAGCATTGATTTATGTTATGCTATGTAAGAGATCGGAATAAATTATATTTACAAATGAAACAGATAATAAAATTATATTCGAAATTATATTAACAATCTAAAACATGATGCAACAATATACAAAGATGCTAAATGACAATATTAAAAATTAACATCATAGTTATGGGTTTTAATGTAAAGGTTCCACCATTGGCCCATTATTCCTACATCGATAATCCTTGAAGGCAAGCTAGCGTAGGTCGGCTGTAAATAGGAACACTTTGCCTTGTATAAGTCACAGGAGTCATTTAGGTCTGTTGTGTACATGATGGACAAAACTCCTAAACTTTTATATTTAATAATGCCTTGGTTATAACATGTATCCAGATACCTTAAATGATTCGCTGTCTTTGGATTCAGACAATCTGGGCTTACCATAACGGTTTCATTGTTTACTCGTTTTAGGTAGTCTTTAAAATCGAGTTCGCTCGGATTTTTCAAGGATAGAAAAGTTAAAGCCCCAATCCCTCCGGTCCATTTCATAGCTTTAAGGGGTTCATCTTGAATATCAGTTCTTAGGTCAACCAGCATTTGACGATAGTCACCAATAATATTCTTCCAGTAATCTGCCCACTTTTTAAGTATCGTTCCTTGAAGCTTATCAGGGAACTTCATTTTATTTTTGAGGTTTGATATAATATATGGAGCTTTAGTGAGACTTTTAAGCATTTTGGGAGTAACTAATTCACACACTAAAATACATAACTCTAAAATCTGAACATTTTTTTTATAGGTTATCTATTTGTCAGTGTCACTGTCAAAAAGTAGTCAACTATCCAGTCAATGACAAATTGACAATCTAAAAGAGTTCATAGAGACCATAGTTTCAGGTCGTGTCAACCACACACATTCAGGCAAATTAGCACCCACCCGATCGGTGAATAACCGGCTTCGGACATTGTTTCAAATATTAAAATCACGTCTGGATGTCCTGAAGGGAAAGGCAAAGGTGGACAGTGAACCCACATTATGCCAGCTATATTTATGCATTGTTCTCAGACAAAGGCACTGGCGGACAGTTTGAAATAGAAATCTATCGTAAGTATACAATTATACAGATAAGATGGATTTTTTATAATAATAGACAGCAAGATTGTTCCTCACACCTCTAAACTCGTACAGCGCCGACGTCGGAGTCACCAGTTTAGAGGCATGGGGAACAGGGTGTAAAGTTCACCGCAGCGACCTCTTTCGTAAGTGCCTCGATCATATTCAAAATTCGATCGTTAGGCGACGGTGTCGGTGATTGTGACGCTGTGCTAGCGTGACTGCAGGAACACACAGAATTGGCCTCTTTCGTCTGTTCACTCATCTTGTCCGCCATTGCCGCGAGCGAGTCCAATTTGGATTCTTCACTGACCGCCAAAACAGCTCTCGTCGAAGAGGGTAGGTGGCTCATCCACAACATTTGGAGGGTTTCATCGGGCATCTTGTCACGGGCCAGATCACGCATACGCCGCAGCAGCTGAGAGGGACGCTGGTCGCCTAATTCGACTTTGTTAAGTAATCTTTGCAGTTGCATGTTCTCTGACTCCTCGTAGACGGATAATAGTCGGATCTATAACGCTTCAAATCTACCCGTCCTGGCCGATGATAATATATGATGTCGCTAATTTGTTCAACATCCACCTTGTCCAGTTGTGCTACAGCAAGACCAAACTTCGCTTCTTCACTAAGCTTCTGGTTCGACACCATGGTCTCAAATTGTGCGAACCATAATCTATTCTATGGAGGATGAGTGAACTTTACACCCTGTTCCCCATGCCTCTAAACTGGTGACCCCGACGTCGGCGCTGTACGAGTTTAGAGGTGTGAGGAACAATCTGGCTGTCTATTATTATAAAAAAAATCCGTCTTATCTGTATAATTGTATACTTACGATAGATTTCTATTTCAAACTGTCCGCCAGTGCCTTTGTCTGAGAACAATGCATAAATATAGCTGGCATAATGTGGGTTCACTGTCCGCCTTTGCCTTTCCCTTCGGGACATCCAGACGTGATTTTAATGTTTGAAACTAAACTATGTAGTAAACTATCTTCCATCTGATCACAGCGGTCAAACCGTTGTGTTCAAGTCTAATACACCAGTACAAAAAATTCTGATACAAACTAGACAAATAACAAGTCTAAATAGATTTAATAATCAATTAATTAGTAAGTTAAGTGTACCGGGCCATATTAAAAATAACGTAAATTAATTATATGAGAGGTTCTTTTCGGTAGTACGCACCGAGTTCAATAATACTTTAAAAAAGAAAACTAAAACTATTTGTCCAAGTTTTTTGTTCAGTAACTGGGCAACTAAGGGTATTAGAAAAAGTAGGGAAAAATTGTTTGAGCTGTATGGTCTTAAGCCTTATATTAACTCTGAAACTTTTAATGAATACGTTGCTACCTACTCTAAAACTTTTAAAAGTATCTGCAATGTAGCTAAAGCCTTGTATATTAGCAACAAGATCAAATCAGCCGATAATAAAATAAAGACGGTTTGGAAAATTATCAATGACGAAACTAACCGGAATAAAAGACATAATAATGATTTCACAATAGAGACTTCGCGTGGTCTCATAAGCAATAACAAAGAAGTTGCTCAAGAATTTGTAAAGCAGTATCCGACATACAACCACTGAAATCTTGAATTCCTCGCCCTTGCGTTCTATTAATTTATTAAGAGCAAACGTCTCATCCTGCCAGATTGAATTTAAATTCAAGCATATAAACCCCATAATAGTAATAAAAGCTTTCAAGCAAATCAAGATCAAACTAACCGAAGATCTATGGGGAATGTCTATCAAAGTTTGTACCTCTATTATTGAGACTATAGCGCCGTACTTAACCTTGATATTTAATTTGTGTGTAGATCATGGAGTCTTCCCGGATCTAATGAACTACAGCAAGGTGATACCACTTTTAAAATCGGGGGACAGTAAAGTTACCAATAATTATAGACCCGTATCCGTGTTACCGGTCTTCAGCAAGGTGTTTGAAAAGGTGATGCTGATCCAAATGCTCAATCATTTTAACACCAACAGAATATTACACGACCAACAGTATGGTTTCACCAAGTGACGTTGTACGACTGATGTCGGTATCACCTTATTAAAACACATTTTTACAGCGTGGGAAGAGTCCCAAGACGCCATAGGAATTTTTTGTGACCTCTCCAAGGCTTTTGATTGCGTCGACCACGAAACCTTACTTTTAAAACTTGAGCATTACGGACTGGGAAAACTTGCGCTCAGTTTAGTAAAATCTTATTTAAATGATAGACAACAGCAAGTTCAAATAAATGGTGTCAATTCACTCGGTTTAAAAGTAAAAATGGGTGTTCCGCAAGGCTCGATATTAGGTCCTTTCCTCTTTTTAGTATATACAATTAATGATCTACCCCATTTGTTAAAAACCCAACCACAGATGGTGTTATTTGCTGACGATACTTCCTTGATTTATAAAATTAATAGACGTGCATCAAATCTTGACGACGTAAATAACGCCCTACTGCATATCCAAAATTGGTTCACTGCTAATAATTTAGTATTAAATGGGAAAAAAAAACGAAGTGTATAAGATTTTCTTTACCAAATGTCAAAAGTAGTCATTGTGAGATAGAATTGAATCAAGAGAAACTAGAATTCGTCGATGAAACTGTTTTCTTGGGGATCACGCTCGACTCAAAGGCTTCAATGGGGTCCTCATTTAACATCCCTTGCAGGACGACTAAGTTCAGCAGCGTATGCTGTGAGAAAAATCCGTCAATTTACTGATGTCGGTACCGCGAGACTGGTCTATTTTAGTTACTTTCATAGTATTATGTCGTACGGTATTTTACTATGGGGACGGGCTGCAGACATCGAGTCTATTTTTATTCTGCAGAAAAGAGCCATCAGAGCCATATATAGCCTCCGCAGGCGCGACTGTCTAAGAGAACTGTTAACATCACGACGGTACCTTGTCAATATATATATGAAAACATTATGTACAGACGCCAGCAGGTCAAGCTACCCGAAACTGTCAAATTTTCCCTATCAACCTTGAACCTTAATGCTTTAGAGATAAAGTTGAATATCTATTAAAGAAATTTGACAGATTGTAGTAGCTTGATGTGCTGGCGTCTGTACGTAAGGAAAAATCTACATATTTTTAGTAAAAGAGGTGAAAGACACAATTATATCACTAGAAATAGGGACCAATTAGTTCAACCAGGTTTCAGGCTGGCTAAAGTAGACTTATCTTTCATGGGGTACTGTTTAAAATGTTACAATAAAATACCTCCCCACATAATTGAACAGAATGAAACGAAATTTAAATCTTGTATAAAACGCACACTATGCAGCCAGGCATATTATAAATTGGGAGATTACATCGCTGATAAAAATGCTTGGCTAAACGCTGGTCCTGCTCCACAGGACGCATAAATAAATTGATTAGCATTTGAAAATACTGTTGGAGCCGCTGAAGATTGTAAAATACTATTTTTGCATTATATAAATTCAATCTCCTAGTATTGTATCAACCTTGAACCTTGATGATTTAGCGATAAAATTGAAATGAAAATTAAAGAAATTTGACAGATTGTAGTAACTTGATGTGCTGGCGTCCGTACATACTATAAAGCTACCATTTACTGGGTACGTCTTTCATTGACTTGAATGTGCCCTGGCGGCTGAGAGTATGTCATGCTCACTCAAATGTCTGGCTGATGGTGGCACATGTGTTGGATCAGTTAGCTCCCTTCAAAATGGTTGAGCTGAATAGTGCTAATCCATGCGTCATGTTCGTGAACTGGCGCCGTCAGTAGGGAATGGTCATCTCTTTGCTGCCATGGCTTATTTTAATTTAATTTAATATTTGGACTGTTTTAAACTTTTCATTAAGGACGCTTTTAACGTTCTGCATCGTTCTCACATGCATAGTTTTTAACATGAATGATGTAAGTAGTACTTTGTAACCATATTTTGATCTTTATGAGTGTCCATGGAGTTTCTTGCTCGTTCTGTTCCATAGGTACCTACTACGCTTTGGAATGGGCAACTAGCTTCATTTTTCTGACTGACCGACCCCTTGACAATTCTAAAGTGCCTGTAATTGGTTTAATTGAAATAAATACTTTGAGTTTGAGTTTGAAACAATGTCCGAAGCCGGTTATTTACCGATCGGGTGGGTGCTAATTTGCCTGAATGTGTGTGGTTTACACGACCTGAAACTATGGTCTCTATGAACTCTGTTATCTACAACGCCACATGTGAACAACGCGTCATACTGACGTCACGCAATTCCTGCATCTCGCAAGCAGAGTTTACCGCGCGATTAGCATAGATACAATTACCAAACATCAATCCTCCCTTTTCTATGGAGGATGAGTGAACTTTACACCCTGCTCCTCACACCTCTAAATGATCGTCAGCGCAGCCTTCGTGCAAATACTTCAGCGTGACGTCATCGTCATCACTCCCGCAAGCTTTAGCGGCGAGTCACCCAGCCAGCCAGCATCCACGGCTCCAACGGGTATCCTGACCACGAGCATGCAACGACCGCGCATACCTGGTCATCACCCTCAGCCTCATCAGCAACCTTGGCACAGCACACAGCACTTTCGGCCGGTCAAACAAGCAGAGCACCCAGTTCTGGTCGACGCAGCAGCCAGCGTTGTACATCGCAATATAGGAAGACTCAGCCCACTATCGACCATCCGGTCTCCGGAGGGGATTGATGTAGCAATGTAGCGGTATCTACAACGCCACATGTTAACAACGCGTCATACTGACGTCACGCAAATCCTGCATCTCGCAAGCAGAGTTTACCGCGCAATTATCATAGATACAATTTCCCAACATCAATCGTTGGGCAATTGCCTGCCAGACACAACTCCCGTCTGGTCGGAGGATCCTCCCTTTTCTATGGGGAATGAGTGAACTTTACACCCTGTTCCCCATGCCACTAAAACAGTAACAAATTGTACTATCAGGCGTTATATCAGATAGTACAGACGCCAGCACATCAAGCTACTACAATCTGTCAAATTTCTTTAATAGATTTTCAACTTTATTGCTAAATATTTAAGGTTCAAGGTTGATTGGGAAAATTTGACAGTTTGGGGTAGCTTGACCTGCTGGTGTCTGTACATTTAAGTCCTGGTTGCAGGTCTATCGATCAGGTTAAGCTACGCTTACCATGGTTGGTCTGTGGATGAGTGACCATATTTACATACCCCTCCGTGCCTCGGAAACCACGTTAATCCGTTGGTCTCGGCGGTCATTCGTGGATTTTTGACAGTCGTTACTGGTAGTCAGAGGCCCGAAAATCTGGCAACCAGTCTTATCAAGGGATATCGTATTACCCAGTAATTGGGTTGTGGAAGTCAGATAGACAGTGGCTCCATGTAAAATACTGGTATTCAGCTGCATCCAGTTAGACTGGAAGCCGACCCCAACATAGTTGAGAAAAGGCTAGGCAAATGATAATGATTTAAGTCCTGGTTGCCTGCATGTTTATTAGGAACTGAATGTACTGATTATTTGCTCCTCCTATGTACGGACGCCAGCAGGTCAAGCTACCCGAAACTGTCAAATTTTCCCAATCAACCTTCAATCTTAATGTTTTAGCGTTAAAGTTGAAAATCTATTAAAGAGATTTGACAGATTGTAGTAGCTTGATGTGCTGGCGTCTGTACGTCAAGGGTCTTGTCATAAGAATATCATAAAAGAAGAAATTAGTACTCGTTTAATTTGCCATTAGTTTAATATTATTATTTCTTACAAACAGTGATATTTTACGGTGGATAGCCATAGTCATGTTTAAATAATACTCGATATCTTCGTTAAGTATATTATCCTTTTCTCGTTGGCATAGAACCTCCGCCTTTAGCTTCTCTCCTTTTCCGTGTAAATTTATCCTTAAACATTTCTGGCGGTGGTAGTGGATTAAACTCTGGAGAAGCTTGCCTGACAACCTGCAAGGAACCAATGAACGTGTAAAATAATAATATATCTTCCATATCGGATTTTCTGTACGTTTATGTTTCTATAAACTACTACCCTCCTGCCTCCTGCAGCATGCTCGTGTCCATATCGCCTGTCGGTGTTATATAAAATGCACAATTGGAAGAAGGAGATGATTATAGGTAGGTAAAGTCTTGGCGGTATAGTGGCTGAGACTAGCGATGAGGGATTATACGGACGGACGTTCAGCGGGGTAATTGTGTAAAGCACTATCAGTAGCAATCGCTTTCATTTTGACAGTTCAACAACATTCATTGCGTTATTAACGTAGTTAAGCAAATTTTTCCAACATATGAAGGAATGGATTAACAATATGCTTCAAAATTATTCAGATTGAGATTGATAGTGTGTTACAAAATTAGGGTGCTGAAGCAAGATCGGTCGACGTCGGGACTAACTCCTCGATGTATGTATGTACAGACGCCAACACATCAAGCTACTACAATCTGTCAAATTTCTTTAATAGATTTTCAACTTTATCGCTAAAGCATTAAGGTTCAAGGTTGATTGGGAAAATTTGACAGTTTCGGGTAGCTTGACCTGCTGGCGTCTGTACCTAGAAGAGATATCAAGGTTGACAGCATTGAAAAGACCGGTCCCGGTCATCTAACCTTTTAGTGGTTTGATCAGAATCTTCTTTTTCTTGTGGTAGTCAAACGTCGACGGATAATAGAGTTAGGAACTTTTATGAGCTCTTCCCCTTTTTTTCTTTAATTATATATTTGTACATAATATACCAGCTGACTTTTTTACCGTCTGGACAAACACGGGGTATAAAAGGTGAACGGACTAAAAGTCTATGGCACAGAAACTTCTTTTTTCATTCAATCCTTTGATAGCGCAAAGAAGGGTGCCTTTTTTTTTTTTTTTTTTTTCTTTTTTTTTTTTTTTCGGGATGGGAAATCATCAAATGACCGCTCTGGGTGGAGCGGAAGGGAGTGTCAGACTCTTACTGACTAAAACCCACCCATGTTCCTTCCTTCGCCCTTTATGTTCCGGGGTAGCGGTAACCTTTCGGACAATCCCGCTGACCCGGCCCCCCTCGTTATGCTGACATCTCTTTGAGGCGCGCGTGGAACACTTACGCGCCGTCCGGCACGGGCCTGGTCCTGATCGGGCGGTGAGCTACCCATTGCTCTCCGCCCGCAGGCCCGCGCCTACAGTGGCCGGTAGTCGTCACTCGACTCCCGACGCCCGGGGCGTCTCCCGCGGCGGCTGGGACGGGAGGCTCTCTCCCTCATCCGTCCCGCCACCTCCTTCGCTAGCATGACTGCTTCGCAGAAGGAGGCGACTGCCTCCCACTCCCTCTCGCTCCGGACCATGGCTTGCACCAGGGCCGGGCGCGAGAGGCCGCCGCCGCTGCCGATCGCCTCTACGAGGACACGGCGGTGCTCCGCCCAAGCGGGGCAGACCTCCACCGTGTGCTCCACCGTGTCCTCTGGGCGATCCTGGCAATGGTGACACCCGGGCGTTTCCTCCCGCCTGATGATGTGCAGGAACCTCCCGAAACTTCCGTGTCCGGTGAGGACCTGCGTCAGGCGGTAAGTGAGGGCGCCGTGGCGCCTCTCTAGCCACTCCTCAAAGAGGGGTCTTATCGCCGCTATCGCGGCGTGCCCTGCGCTGGGTTGCGACAGTCGCTCTTTCCATGTCGCCATGAGATCGAGCCGGAGGTCCGTCCGCTCCGCAGCAATTTGCCGCGGGAGCGGACTTTCCCCCCGGCGTAGTGCCTCCGCGCGCCACTCATACAGGCGCGCGAGGACTATCGCCTCCAGATCCCATGGCGAAGAAGGGTGCCTTTAATTTAAGTTGGATGTTTTATGTTATTTGGCGATGAAATTAACCTGTCAATTAATAGTATTAGTGATTTGAAGTAAACTTTTCGTACTAAAACAAAAATATAAAAATTTATAGAAAAAAATCGACAAACAATATAAAAAATCAACTTATAGGCACCCACATACCCGCGCGGAAATTATCAAAGCATTCGTAGCGACATTCAATTCTTTGATTGAAGCCGTCGACATTCAATTCTTTAATCAAAGCTTTAATTTGTAAAAAAAATAAGAGATTTTTATTTAAATTAGTTGCTGAAAAAAAAAATGATATTACTGTGCCTCTGCACGTAAACTACCTGCAGAGGCACAGAAATATATATTTTTTTAAATTTTTATTAGATGAAAGACTAATTTATTAAACCACTCCTAAATAGAAGTAACACTTCAAAACTACGATCACAAATTCTCCCTTGACTTGCACCCATTTAGTATTTGGTGTTGGTATAATCTTGCTGAGCCCTTCGCTGGAAGACCGTAGCTGAGCACGAGATGATGGATAAACGCACAAACTGTTCATACATAAAGTACTCACCCGATTGGATGAATGGAAAGATTTGCCCAAAATATTCGTTGATGCAGCAGATAATGCTTCAGCGGGTGCCGTCGAAATCAGTCCATAATTTGCCGCAAGGCAAATAGCAAAGACCATTAAATAAAACGAGTGGTTCATCTTCACTGGTCACTACTATTGACGTCTCACACGTTGGACACATTTTTATAGCCTCTAGATCGCATGTTACCTTGTTAACGGAAACCTTTGACAAACAATGCAACAACTTCCTGTGCGATATACGTGTGAGATAAAAGTTAAATGTGTTGATTGTTATTGCAGTGATAAAGTTAATTGTGCTTCACTAACATGTTAGGCCACATTGCAGATGTCAATCCTAGGGCAATTATGACAATTACTAAGTTATTATAAAAGTTAAGTAAGTCGCAAATGTTACTTATGTATTGTTTCTAAAGATCCTAATCGTTCTAATGATATCTTGCGTGAAGTTAAATCTGCCCTGCGGTAACACTAATTATGTTCATAGTCAAGATTTAGCACTGTCATACAAACTAGACCACTAACTTGTGGCTGTGCATGTTTAGTGGTTGCCAGGCCCTGGCCTGGCTACCACTGAGCATGATGCACTGAGCACTTGAACTAAAGAAAAGTATAACTACTTTTCTTTAGTTCAGGTGCTCTACAGAAAGTAAAGTATTCGTATTAAGAGTGACATGATTTGTTCGAATAAATAGCATTCGAGATTCAAAGCTCTCGAGAAAATTACTCTTCTAGTATAGCATCGTGGCATTTTTCTTGAGAAGTATTGCTACCCTAGAGTAGGAAGGTGGCAATGGGAACTCTATAACTAACGAAATAGCCCCACATTGCATAAGATGGCAACAACTTTTCGTGAGTACTTTGTATTCGACTAAGGTATTCGAGTACTTGCCACATTTACTCTTTGGGTATGTTTTAAACATATCATTGGATACTTACCCGTCCATAGAGTTTAAACGAAGACAAACGTTTTTTATCTGAAGTACCCATTATTAGAAGAAGATAATTGGGTATATAGAGATGATAAAAGGGAATAAAACTGATTCATATTTCACTCAGAGTAAATTACGAGGATTGGACGTGATTTAAGTCTGTTCCAGCCTTCTTAATTATTATGACGATACTTCGTCCATGGACTTATCAAACAAAAGTGAAAAGTTGAAGTTCGTCCAACCAACACTGACTAGGCACAGGCACATAGGTGTCTAAAAATTAAAATAGTAGTCTATGCATAGGTGTACCCGCCATTTTTTTTAAACTGCCTTTCATCGACTTTTGTTTGTGTAGTCACTTAGTCAGCTAAAAGCGATCCAGCCGTTTAATTCGTTAACAATAACGCTTTTGCAAAATGAATACTAAATCTCAATCTACGCCGGTGGTAGCGTCAGCTGCAGGCAAAGTTTACAAAGTTCCCAATCGCTTAGGACGCGGTGTTCCCGAAGTTATAGATGTCTATACGAAGAAATGTTCCTGCAACAGAGACAAGACTATTGTCTTCTGTCGATCATGTGGGTACTATTGCAATGGAAGAATACGCTTGAAATGTGAAATACACCCTCGTGTAAGTTGTTTTTATAAGTAATTATTATTTTGGACAGTCCGCCCCTAAGACGACCTTCTGACCCAGTCCCATAGCCCATTCTATTTTCGTTAAGTATCCATTCGTCTGAGCAAAGTTTTTGAGTTGCTGGAAACTTAGTTAAGGGTACTGTGCACACCTACCATCTGGATTATATTTGAGTATGATTTTACTGTAAGTAACTAGCTAGCAGCTGGTTCTGCCCAGTAAATCGGACATTAAGCAATCATCATACCACCCTAAAGATGTGCTACTGTTGGATCCAAAACCCCAAAGTATCAGTATTATAATAGCTAATACTGATACTTTTTTACAACAAGTTAGAACCAGCCAGCCTAGTAATTTTGATATCAGTCCTACCCTGCTTCCACTTTTATTTTGTAGGTTTGTCTTGTCAGGTAGATATGAAGTTTAACTTGGTGTTATTTGCTTACAGGTAACTTTCCTCTTAGATATAGCAGAATGTCCCCGTTGCCACTCTACAGTGTTTCTGGACGAATACTTTGGCGCTTAGTTTAGTATGACAACAATTTTCTATAGTACCTTATGATTTGTTATTTTTCTCCTAAGTAATGTGATATTCTGGCTTCATAATAAGTTATTCTATTACTTTTATTATATAGATCATTGATTTAATGACTAGTAATAAACTCAACTAATAGTGTAGCTTATTGTGCAGCTACATACAGAGCATGTTTGTTTTTAACTATTTAAATATTAATTTAGATGAGTAAAAATTGTTTATTTCGTTGATAATGGTAGTGATTGCCGGTTTGTAACAGTAATACTAAACTTGAGTATTATATAAATTATTATCTTAGAGGAAAACTGTCTTGATGATTGAAACTTGATGATTTTTTAAGTAAAATTACTTTGTTTCTCTTACAGATAATTTCGCATAAAGTTGTTTTTGTTTTTAATTGTAAGAAACTTACATACTTTAATTAAACTAGATTTAAACACTGTCTATTATGTTTTTTATAAAATGAAACGTGCATTCATTGTATAAACTAATAATTAACAAAAAATAGCAATCAAAAATCTTAACCTTGAGTAGGAGAAGACTATGAGCTATTGTGTTACCAATAATATTGCTCTGATATGCTCAAGTATTTGGCTTGTGGCTAAGTTATAACAGCCACACTGGTCGATCGATCATGTTAAGCTGCGCTTGCCGCCGTTGGTCCGTGTATGGGTAACCATCTTTACATACCAAGGCCCCTCCGTGCCTCGGAAAGCACCTAAAGCTGTTGGTCCTGACTGACATTTGCGTATATTTGACAATTACCAGAAGCCTGAAAGTCTGACAACCAGTCTTACCAAGAGGTATCATATTACTCAGTAACTGGGTTGTGGAGGTCAGATACGCACTTGCGTTTGATTGCAGCTTTTGTATCCAATAACTAGACTAAACTTCTTTAGTATGACGGTACACCTTATTATTTTCAGTTATAGATGCAGTAGATTTGCCTTATTATAATATTACCTTGGGTTTGATAGACACTAGTATACACGTAATTAAGTAGGTACATAATTTCTTGTTGTCATAAAACTTATAGTAGAACTTGTTGGGCAGTGCATTAACCCGTTGAATGTCGTAATTACAGACACAATTAAAATGCCATTGTGTCTCATATTGAAATTTCATATTGTGTAGCCCATACTAACACATTACTATTAGTGTTCACCTGATGGACCAACCCATTATTTTTACTAACATCATGAATATCAAGTGCTATTTTCAAATATTTCAAATCAAGGGTTTTCATTGCCAATTTTAGTCTTGAAGAAAAAGAAACATTCAGGTGAATTATATTTTTATTACTAATTATATCTACATAACACTTTAACAATAACTTTGGACTAATTTAAAACTAACTATCGATTATATTGTGAACCAACTGGGGACATCTGTTCTGTGCTTATTGCGGTCAATGTAGTTTTGAAAGTTTTTCTTAGATTCGCTTAAAGCTTTTTGTTCTTCTTCTCCATCATCTTTTGTGGAGCCAAATATATCTGGATATTCAAATTTCATATCTTTTGGCTAAAAAAAATATATTTGAAACATTATTATTTAACTAAGATTAAAACTATTCAATCATGGAGCCATGATTGAATTAATTAATCATTAGTCTTCAATAAACTAAATTTTGCCCAACACTGGTTAAACTGAACAAAAATTCAGTGATTTATTCAATAATAAAAAACATCAGCAAAAGAAAGTCAAGTGGCAAATAGTTCAGAGTGGGGATTGGCACTACTAAAGAAAGACCTTTGCCCTGCAGTTGGTGAAATTAGACTGGATGGACAGTTTAATTTCACCTACTGCTGGGCAAAGGTCTTTTCAGTAGTTTCAATCAATCAATATCTTTATTGTGGATCATAGGGTAAGTACATAATACAGGTCTTAAATAATAAAATTGTGACCAGCTATGTCCCACCCTTAGGGCATACAATACATAAAGTATGGAGTATTTTCCATCATTTAAGCTATTTCTTAGAGTGGATTGTGACTTTATCATGCAGATTTTAGTAATTGAAACATGGAAGTAAGTGTTTAGAAATCCGGGCAATTTAAATTCATATTTTCATTGTTACACAGAAGAGTATAACAATATGTTGTATTTCATACTATTCCTCTGGCCTAATGAGATCGACAGAAAGAACCATGATAACAACTTACCAATACAACATAAGCACTCTTTACATCATCATCCTTGATAACATATCCTTTACCAACATCTCTCCGGAATTTTCCTAAAGCTATTCTGGTCCTCACATCAACAACTGGGATGTTGTATATTTTTTCCAAGTAATTTTTTATGTCAAATTTGGTCATTTCCATGGAGCAGTGAAACTGCACTATATTAGGCAATTGTTTCGATTCCGGTCGCACAATTTTCATCCAGAAATTAGGCAAGAAAACCCTCAACTGTGGGTTGCCCCTTTGATATAGAGGATACCTGGAATTAAAAACATTGTTTTGTATTTATTGAAAAGTGTAATTATTTCACCTCGATCATATTATAGATAAACAAAGATACTATTGTTACTGAAGGTGTAGATCAATACATACCAGCGCGTAGACATTTTCGTCTATAAATATCTGCGAAACAATTATTTACGTAAAAAAATTATAACCTCAAATCACGAATGTCATACTGATACAATAAGTCATAGAGTAAAGTAATATGTCGGCAATAAGTTCAACAAAATTATTGTCGATGTCTGTTGAGTTTTGCTCATGTCACCCACAGATAAATAAACTAACATTTTAATAGAAAGTTGTCATGTGAGAATTTTGTATTTTTGACCCGGTCTGTCCCTTGACCACCCTCCCCAAGCGACATCATCATCATTAGCCTACAGCAGTCCACTGCTAGACATAGGCCTCTCCATTTACCTCAATTCTCGGCAACTTATCCAACTACTTTCAGCCAGCCTGCAAAGATCGTCGCTCCACCTAGCCAGAGAACGGCCTACCCAGTCCTACCTCACGTAACGGTCAAAGCGACGCCCTAACCAAATCGTTAACCAAGTGCGTACTCCGTACCACATAGGAAGTGCCTTGAGCGTGTAGTTGGTTAGTTGTAAGTTTTATGCCTTGGCTGGAGGCCTTAATTTATTAATGCATCCACAGAACAGGATCTTCTACCCTATAAAGGCACCAACAAGCTGCAATAATATCAAGAAGATATGCGAGATGCCGATAAATAAAGAAAATGTGGGAAGAATCTCCAAATATTTTTAAACATTTATGCTATTTCGACCTTCCGTCGTGGTATCTACCGTGCGGTGCCGGGGGTTCGACAGTGAGTGTCACCCAACGTTTTTATACTAGTCGGATTTGCTGGAAAAACGAAACACCCATTGAGAGTACGAGAATGCAAGCTTTAAAAAAACACTTTTTGATTTGAACAGCAATACAGCAATACTAGTTAGTCGTCTGTCAATTTGTCAGTTTATTGCAAAGATGGCGGTGGCTCTGTCACCCGATCAAGAGTTGGTGAGTAAATTATGTTTAAAATAATGTTAATGTTCTGAAGGAATGAGTATTAAGCATAAATAATTTCATTTCGAGTAATATGCCATGTCAGGCAACATCTAAAAAATATTTCTTTCATGAACTTCTGAAAGGATGTGGATTCTAACTAGCTTCGTTTACCATGTCATCAATGTTTGTTTTGATTACTTCGTGTCTTGTTGTTACAGTTTTAAAGTTTCCATTTGATCAAATCAACGTTGCATCCCTTTAATATTGTATCGCTAGACGAAAATATGGTTTTAGGGCTAGTGCTAATATGCGTTTACATCCTGTGATAAATGATTCTACGTACATAAACGATTCTGAGTACTCAATATGACAATATATGCGTAGCTCCTCCTATTTCCGCTCCAATCTTTTTTTAGATCAATCTCGTATTTGAAACTGTATCTAAAGTCTGCTGATATAATGTGTATGAACTCTATTATGAATACCTTTCTCGAAAATTTTCCTTTTAACCATTGAGCTAATGGTACCTTCTATGATAAAGTTTATAGGAATTTATTTGAATCCACTGGAATTCCCTCCTCTTGATTATGGGAAGAAATGAAAGCATTTGTTATTTTTTTAGGATTTCACATATCTTACATGTAAATGCACACTATTCCATCATATCTGTAATGTTCCACTCCTGGGCAATGGCCACTCCCTTGATTTCAAAACTGTGTGGCATTACGCTAAAGATTTCCTGCTTAATCTTGTCTATCCAGCTTGTCCCGCCAACTGTTTAAATGATAAATGGTTTTATTTTGTAAGTAGGTTTGTACAAACACTTTTACACATCAATCATATTTTAAAAATTAGATGAGGTCAGCCTTTTTTATCTGACTAGTCAGAGAAGAAAGGCCGAAACAAACTCGAGAGGTCACAGTCTCTTTTAAAGTCCATACATAATCTTGGTCAGATCATAATGAAGACTATGTAGATCGATGTCTGAGATGGTCTTTTGAGAAAAGAACCACACAGATTGAGAGGACCTATCCAGTCAGTGCACGCATTTGTCAGAAATCGTGCAGTTGGAAGTTATGCATGGCATTCATAGTGTAATTTAATATACTTTCTCAAGCTCATCTCTCTGATTAATACAAAATTGTGGGTAACTTTATAAAAGTTACCCACAATGATGATGACCCACAATTAGCAATTATATTAATTACAAATCATGCCATGCAAAAAAAATATAGTCTATAACAGAAGATAATTTATAGATATATTTTTGTTTTCTAATTGTTTATGCCCCAACTGGATTGTGGCTATTAAGAATATTTATCAACCTGACTTGTGTAGCCAATACCCTTACAGCAACTCGACTTATGCAGGTCAGATACATTGTTATGCCTAATTTGCAGTAAACAACCAGTTTTTACATACATTTTTTTCTACAAACAGACACCACAATCGCATGAAACAAGATCTGTATATTCCAATTTCATTGTCTTTAAGGGAAAATATCGACAACACTGCTGCTTAAAATCTTCTTAATCAGTAGTAGTTCTGTTACGTAAGTCCTTGACACTGTTAATATACCGGGTGCGGCGATTGAAATGTCCGTATGCGAAAATGAAATATTTTTGTTAATTTTCAATATTTATTTATACACTTTTACTACATGAAAAAAAGAGGTTCAAAGTTTTATTACGACTTATTCTGATGGAATACAGCCACCTTTAGCCTTCACCACAAGCTCGAGTCTCTTTCTGAAAGAAGCGCAGGCTGCTCGAACGACGTCATCACTTAAACTATTCCATTCTCGCGTAAGAGTAGCTTTGAGCGCTTCAACCGATGTGTGTTTTTTAGCACAAGCCTTGGCCTGTAAAACACCCCAAATACAAAAGTCTAGCGGGTTCAAGTCAGGCGATGATGACGGCCACATATCTCGGTCGATCAGCACCGGAACGTTTGCTTTCAACCAATTTTGTGTTCCAATTGCTCTGTGCGATGGTGCCGAGTCTTGTTGAAAAGTCCAACGCTCAGAACCGAATGTGTTGCGTGCCCACGGTAACAGCCCTGGTTTTAACACCTTATCTTGATAAATTTGCTGGTTTATTTTTACTTCATTGCGACCCATTGGAAGAAAAATGAGAGGAGAACGGCCTTTTTCGGACACTGCCGCCCAGACCATGATTTGGTCGGCTCCTTGACGTCGAGTGACTCGCAATTCATCAGAATGATCACTGACACGTCCCTTTAACCAAACACGGTCATTTTGTTTATTAAGAAACTGCTCAACACAGAAAGTTTTCTCATCCGAAAACACCAAATTGGGAAGCTCTCCAGAGTCGAGCAAGCGAATCAGCTCCTTCGATCGATCCAACCGTTTGGTACGTTGCAAAGCAGTAAGTTCCTGAGAAAGGTTTTTTTTAAATGGTTTGACCTTAAGCTTTTCCTTCAATATACGACGTACGCTGCGGTCACTCACCTTGAGATCCTGCGCGAGCTGATTTGCTGAGCGCGCTGGATTTCTGTTTAATCGATGACGCACCTTTTCGACAACTGCTGGCGCCGTTGCAGTACAGCGTCGACCACCACCATAGCGTTTCTTAACGCTACCAGTCTCATTGTAACGTTGAATAGTACGATGAACAAATTTTTCGTTCAATTGAAGATTTGGCAGCGCTCGACGAATTTCAATGTTCGATTTTCCCGCCAAATGAAGCGCAATCACTGAATTACGTTTTATGTCCATTGTTCTAAATTCGAATGTGTTTCTCTCACGACAAAATCACTTCAAATAACGATAGTGAACATGTCAAAGACTACCCTTTGAAATTTTTACTGCGTTCGATTCAGTGGTTCGAATTTTAAAACAGTTAGAAGGAGACGGACAGTTCAATTGCCGGACCCGGTAGGTAATACTGGTTTCAACAAAATTATAAATTCATCATCTATCTAGTCTTTTTCAAACTATGTTGGAGTCGGCTCCCAGCCTGCTCATACAGCTATATTCACCAGTATTTTCAGACTTCCACAACCCAGTGTTTGGGTAACACAATATCCCTTGATAAAACAAGTTTTCAGATTTGGGTTTTTGATGTTCCATAACATTTAACAAAGATCTATGAATGAAAACTGGGAATGAAGGCTAAGCAAATTGAAAATTCTGTTTGCAGCCATGTTAATATCTAAGTTTCAGTATCATCTACTTCCAAAATAGAATAGTCTATCGATCCCATCCCACCACGGTCGACGACCGATCTGCCGATCGCAGCTTCCGCCTCCGTCGTAACTTTGTCACACTAAATTGTTGCGCGATACTATTAAATGTCGCATGTACAGTTGACTGCACGTCAAAGGTAACAGAACCAGTATAAACTGGCTGGCCTCTTATTCTATTGAAACCCTGTACTACGCCAGGCCAGCTCACCACCATCGTGCGGTCGACTGTACAAAAATAGAGGTCAAGCTACGTGGATCACCAACCCGCTGAACCCGCACAGAGCCCGTGTGGTGAATTACGTTTACGGCCCACTCCCTCCCAGCAGTGGGAACATTACAGGTGGTTTTTGTTATGTTTAGGGTACGGTACGAACCCTTATAATACGCATTTATAAGGGTTCAATGTTGAGTATTCATAAAATGCGGCTTATTTGTTTACAGCTGTGAATATATTTAGCTACTTGGTACACCGGCGTTAGCGAACAGTACCTACGTACATACGTAACGTAAGTACATCAAATATACTAACCATCGACCGCCCGATACGTTTATTATTAGAATGTAGATTTCTGAATAGGCATGTGTGGATTGCATTGCGATAGTTTGCGATTTCCTATACATTCTTATCATAAAAGGTGTTTTGTTTAAAAAAATGCCTAGGTACGCTTATAGTAGGTCTGGGCTACCCAGAGAGTTTTTCAGCAAGCATAACAGGATAACGAACACTATCAGGGAGAATTTTGCAACATTTGTTCGTGCTGAATATTCTTTAAAAAAATGTCCAAATAAATGTTCAAAATTCGTTACATGTAAGTAAGGCTACAATGGCGCCGATTCCCTTGTTCACAAACCAAAGTACATTTATGTTCAGTGCATCCTTTTCTTTCTATTTTATTAGAAAAGGGCAGAAGATAAATATTAGTTGAGCCAGACCGGAACTGGATGCAAAAGTCTCTACAATTCGGCCAACCGATCCCAACAACAACTATTTTATCGATCTCAAACAAGTATCACGCACGTATGAGTATGCGCCCCTTTTTTTTTTTTTTTTTCTGGGTGGGAAATCATCATATGACTTCTCCCGCTCTGGGCGGAGCAGGAGGGCGTGTCAGACTTTTACTGGCTAAAACCCACCCGTGTTCCTTCAGTGGCCTACGGGACCACGGTATCTCTTTCGAACAGCCCGCGGCCCTGGTAGGCATCGGCCCTAGCGGACCCCGTCACTTCGTGCTGACATCTCTTTGAGGCGCGTGTGGAACACAACGCGCCGTCGACTCGGGCCTGGTCCTTGCCGGGCGGCGAGCTGCCCATTGCTCGCCGCCCGCAAGCCCGCGCCTACGGTGGCCGGGAGTCGGCTGGTGACTCCCAACGTCCAGGGCGTCTCCTGCGGCGACTAGGGGCGTTAGGGCGCAGAGATTGCCTCTCACTCACGCGCTCCGCCTCCTCCTTTACGAGCATTACTGCTTCGCAGAAGGAGGTGACGGCTTCCCATGCACTCTCGCTCCGTATCATGGCCTGGACCAGGGCCGGACGCGAGAGATCGCCACCGCCGATCGCCGCCACGAGGACGCGGCGGTGCTCCGCCCAAGCCGGGCAGACCTCCACTGTATGCTCCACCGTGTCCTCCGGGCGATCCACACAGTGGTGACACCCTGGCGTTTACTCCCGCCTTATCCTGAACAGGAACCTCCCGAAACAACCGTGTCTGGTGAGGACCTGCGTCAGGCGGAAGGTGAGGGCGCCGTGGCGCCTCTCCAGCCACTCCTCAAAGAGGGGACTTATCGCCGCAAATGTGGCGTGCCCATGAGTATGCGCCCCTTGCGTAAAATGTTTGCTCAATATTGAATTATGAGGATCGTACGTAAAAGGAAGTCAACGTAATAAAGTGTGCGTGAGAGGAGACCGGACGCCTACGCTTCGCGACGACTCTGCCAGATAGGGCTTGCTATGTTCATTCAATACTGGTTTTCACGTATCTTCTCCCATGTAATGTAATATTTGATTAGGAAAGTTATACAGCTTTCAATAAACTTTCTTAGCATAGACTTCCTTTTTTGGGCTGCTTGAACTTCTTTTTGTCGTTGAGTAAACTATCGACGTGTTTTAGAAGAAATCTGAGTAAATTGGGGGCACATCCCATGATCACACCCAGTGGTGTTTTGGTTGTCACAAGATGAAGGAAGGTTAAGGCTTTTCCGTATTACATGGGTTTGACGCAAAAAGATTTTCGCTTCGATTCTTCCCTGTCAGCCGTCACGTTATCACTGCACTGCGTTTTCCTTCATATCATCCCACACCCCCCTCCCCTCTTCATCTATAAGCGACTCTTCGAGTAATACTTTTCGTCCCTGCTCATCCATAACCTATTATTTTGTTTTATACTTAGTCACATATATTTGAAGTGCAAGCCCTATTGACAGCACTCTATTGTTTACTGCACTGCTTGACTTGATAGGAATAAGGCTTAATTGAATTGATATGTGCTGAGGATTAATCTTGCGTATTTCTGTCTTTAAAATGCCCTTTGGCTACCTTTCTGCGTCCCTGTTATTTGTTGTTACGTGACTTTCGGCAAGGGCTTTTCCACTGTGACCATATTTGTTAATCACTATAATGAAACTATTTTCCAAGCTATCGCTTTTGTGTAGGAAAAGAATTGTCTTTCTAAAAGGTGTCGCGTTTTTGTTCCTATGTAACGAAATTAGAGCACATGTTTGTATACTTTGTATGTGCTCACTGGTAAATCTCTACCTACAATGTGTTCAAGGAACCGTGCCCGCTGTCAGTTACGATGTGGTTCAGAGACCTACTATTCTCGTTGTCCGGGGACACAGGATCTTTTATCCTCACAGTGTCATTGACACAAAGTCCGCATGTTTCCATACTTACTTATATCTGATCTTTATTTGTGTAGCATTTTGCATGACTCACTTCGTTTCTCAATAAACGATTACTGCCCACCCTATCATTTGTATCGTATTAAGGTATATTATTATAGGTAAACACTGTTTGTCTATGTATACTTCACTTGTAGTCTATTTGCTTAACAGACGACTGTCCGCCAAACTTGCTGTAGAGAAAGTTTGTTAATTTTGACCAACTTTATTTGTTAACTACCTACAGCAACAATAAATAATATTCTTTTTTTTTTAACTGCTTGTTTATCCGTAGGTCCCGACTCGGCTGTCATATCAGTTCAGTCTGAATCAGCGGAGTAATTGCGTAACACACTATCAGTAGCAATGGGTTTCATTTTGACGGTTCAACGACATTCATTGCGTCATTTGCGTTGTTGAATAGACACATTTTTCGAACATATAAAGCAATGGATTAGCAATATCCGTCAAAATGATTCAGATTGAGATTGATATTTGAAGGCGAGTTTAATCAGAGTATACAATTTCTTACATTTTTGGTGTAAATACTTAGCAGAATCTGATAGCATTACACTAACGCGCATTAGACTTGGATCAAAAGTTAGAGTTAGGTATGAGTTTGTGTTTTCATAATATGAAAACGTCTCGGAGTTCTAGGACAAGATTTATAATTGCATTTTTACTTTTCTTAGTAAAGTTAGCGTTTCGTAAGAATATAAACCAAATAAGATTAAAAATAAGATTCATATTCGTTTGAAACACTAACTTTACTTAAGAAAGTCAAAGTGCGAACTCTGATTTTTGTCCCTATAATGCTGGAATGCGTTAAGTACATACCCAATTATACATCTTCCCCGTAGATGAGAGTTTTTCTCAGTAAAACTACTTGAAGGATGAAGTCACTGGTACTGTGCAGGTATCACGCAGCAGTGTTGGGTTTATGGTCATATTAAAATGTGCTCATGTAATCGGAGGTTTGCTCAGGTGCGAATTGTTCCAAGAATTGCCATTTTAGGAACGAATAACGCGGAGAGGATTGTAAGCGTTGAGTTTGCGGTAGCCGTTATTTAGACACGCATTACGTCATCGTCTTATTCATTAGGAACAGTTTTGATAGATCGATTTCAAACTTCATTTTTAGGTTAACTAAATGTACTTTGTATTTAACCGTAACTTTTCTAAGTAGTATTGAAAGGAAGCCTGTGTCCCAGCAGTGGGAACATTATAGGCTGATTACGTTTATGTTTTTAATTGGTTCTGAGCACCTCATAATATTCATTCAATATAGTAAAGGAATGAATGAACACTTGTTTTTCCGTATACACAGATGCCTTTTGAAGCAGAAAAACAACAATTCCTCAATAAACAATAGCGTTTAGCTTTGCCACGGTTCGTGTAAAATACTTTCTTGTTGTTTGTTTTCACTTTCCACCTTTTATTAGTACACCATGCACAATGCACACGTCTCTTCCGGGTTCCTTCCATAGTTAACCTCTCGAGCGCTTTACGAACACCGTTTGTACATAAGCAAAAACGCCTCGAGCGCCTTACGTACACCATCTGTACACAACAGACGTCGCTCATTGGACGTTGCCTTTATCATTTTGATTTTTTTTGTTGTGTACAGATGGTGTACGTAAGGCGCTCGAGGCGTTTTTGCTTATGTACAAACGGTGTTCGTAAAGCGCTCGAGAAGTTAAAATAGTCTGGAAGTGAATAGATTTATCCTAAGAAGGAAGACTAGGAAATTTTCCGGGATAATCCATTCTTACTGCCCAGATTGTTTTCCTTTTTGCCTATTTTAGCATGCCAAACAAAACTTCGGTTTATTGTCGCGAACCGGATAGAAAATATTACATTATTTTCCTCTGTTTTGTTGTACATTGAGCTGCTGTATTTACCTACAGAATAATAAAAAATGAATACCCTTAGTTAATATGCATCAGGTGTCGTGTATTTGAGACAACTGATAGTTTGAGTCGCACGGTGTTATTGTAATAACTTTAGAGTTTGGAGAATCGCTTAGGAAATATACAGTTCGCGTTCTTGATCTGACGAGCGCATGACCAGACACTGGCAAAGGCGCAATCTAAACAAATACTTTTTAAGACAAAAATGTCAGGAACTTTTTGGCTTAACATGTTTTTCCTAAATCGTGTTCATCGTTATTTTGATAATTAGACTAACATCGATTACCCGTGTCGGGGCTTGGCTTCTGATGTGTAGGTACCGGCCCTAAAAACTGAGGTCCGATATCTGTAGCTAGTAAGAGATGTCAGACAATTTGTCAGTAACCCGAATAAGTAGGTAAGATATAATTACTTGGGTCTTCATAAATTATGACAAACGGAATCATCGCCTTTACGTGCTCTCTAGGATAAGGAAAGGTCATCATTGTCGATTCGTGTTATGTCATACAGCAGCACAAAATAGTCACTGACAGAATTTCGGGTATTTACTCATACATTTATTATTTAATTGGTTTTGCATCTGCGAGGGTGACTATGACTGTTATTATATTTGTGTTCGATGCCCAGTCATAAGTGAGTTGTATTCTGTTATCATTGGGTCGGCACGGTTTTGCCTTATTCATTCCATTCAATTACCTATAGTCGGTTTGACAGTTGCAAGTCGTGGCCGCCTTCGTGCGATCGTGCGTGCGATCCTACGCTACAGGCGTTGTTTTTTATTTCTATTACCCGATCCATGTATGTACGTAATATCAGTTAGTCGACTAGTGTGTACCAATATCTGTGTTAAAAGAAACAAGTTACTGTGAGAATTTATGGATTGAATAAGTGCGAAATATGATTACTAAATTTCATTATAAATGAATTCATTGAACTTGTGCTGCGAACCCTGATGTCAGTCGCAAGATCCTTTTGTTTCAAGTTGTTGTTTGAGTCTCCCCAATTGTCCAATGAATTAAGTAATTGAGGAAGACCTGAATTTGAAACAGTGTGGGTTAATTTATGGGATCTTTATTGCAACTTCTTTTCATCAAACATAATTTTGCACTTCTGCGATTATCACGAATCGAATGTCAAGAAGCTTACCTACTTTTTTACAAGCTTTCTTCAAACGTACGTTTGGATTTCAATTTTCAATATAGTTTTTACCAGACTACTGTTCCCGGTGCTATTCCCTAACCCTCTCACTATGTTGACAAGTGTCTTATAAATGTTTGCATGAAAATTTTAATTTGCATTCAACTTAGATTTTACTAGTAAAGTGATCCTTGTGGTCTAAGTCTTGGTGGGTAAGGTAGTGGTGGTAATCGAGCCTGAACAATTCGGATAGAAATACGAGCAGGCACATCGTACCCTTGTGACTTGTTGAATGAAGGATTGTCCCAACGCTAGAGTAGTGTTGTCTAAAATGGTCCATTTGAATATTGTCGCTGTGTAACCTCACAAGGGCCACACAATTCTGATTCTGAATATTAACTTCCTATTTGTTAATATTACGTAGTAAGCGCATAGAGAACGTGTTACGGTCATAGTTAAACGAGCATGTGCTAAGTGCGCGTGTTTGGCAATAGGTCTGTTGTGTATCGTGGTTGTGACTGCTTGTGACGTAAGGTGGAGGCCCCCAAGTTAGTTGGTGTTGTACGCGTGCCCGCTCATACTAATGTTCGGGGCCCGGGTTCATCCGCGCCCGCACAGGAAACACATCCCGGAAGAATTAACCCGCCTCGTCCCACCCGTCTTATTTGCATCGATATACATATGCAACGGTCGCACCGCATCCTATCCGCTTACTGTTCGAGGGTCCCCTATTGCCTCTTGTTCCCGACGTTCGCTTCACACTTGCACCACTGATGTGCTAATTAGTGCGCTCTTCTTCTGACGAACGCGGAGACGAGAATAGAACCCGACATATCGATTATCTAATTGTGTTACCATCCTACTATAACTGTATACTTGATTGTTTATTTTCATGCAGCAGCTCACACGTCTTACTATTGCTAGTAATAAGCTCATTCACAGCTGAATATAAATCTTATCTTATTACCTTTTCTGTTGCATAAATAGCCTCATTAAATCCTCTGCTACTAAAAGGATGGTTGATGTTACTGACATTGCATTTTCAAGTAATTTTTGGGGTTTCATTAATGTAAAAAATTCATTAAACATTGAGAATGCGCTCACTCATAGATGAAGGTATCCATGATTTTGTCTCTAGGAACTCTCTTTTTGCTGAGCACAAATGGGCGCTTAATTGTAACTTTGGATACAGATTGGCTCGGTTGACTTGATCCGTCCCGGTCCGAGGCCCTATAAACTGTCGCGATGAAAGTGTGACGAAGTAGTGGAACCCAAGTGCTATATATAATAAATTATGAACCGTGCGTAAAAACAAGCATGAATCAACAGTTTAACCCATCGAAGATGCAGGAGGCGATCATCCAAAGTTTCCTTAAATTCCTACGGGTACATTCTTATTATTTGTTGTTTTGTTATTATTTTTTACATAAATGTATTTCGTCTATTAGTATGACAAACTTGTCGAAATGATACCATGGTGACTACTGTGCAGACAAATATTTAGACTATTATTTCGAGAACTCTTAATAATATTGTTTACTTCTTTTGTTTCCACAAATATTTGTGTATTGTGTTACCAGTGGTTACTACTCATCTTTATAATATTAAATAACACATTGAAGTTGCCGTATTGTTTACAGGCGACGAAGGCGTTTTTGGACGCGTTGAGCGAATCGGGAGCGGCGTGCGTGTCGCGCGCCACAGCGATCAAATTCTTGCTCGCGCGCAAGTTTGATGTGGCGCGTGCGCATGCGCTGTGGCGGCAACACGAGGCGACGCGACGCCGCGAGGGTCTCAACAAATTCGAGCCATTCGAAGACCCACTCAAGTCTGAACTAGAAACTGGAAAATTTACTATATTGGTAAGTTTAATTTGAAGGAGTCTTTATTTTTACACACCTATGCCTGAACTGAAGGACAATTCTCGTAATTTAAAACGTTCAAGTCTAGTCGCAGTGTCATCTCGGCGACAAACAAATGTCAAAAACTTGTCAAAATGTAGGGAAATTAGAGGTATTTTTGACAGATTGAGACTGAGATCAGACTGAATGATCTTAAAATTACGAGAATTACCCCTCTGATGCTGAACATAAACCAAAACAATAAAGCGAGCTTTAGTGGGTTTTTTTTTCAAGTCACTATGTGTAGCTAGTATTAGCTACATACTATAATACAGGCTGATACTTTTTTTCAACAAAACTCGGGTTCGATTACCAGCTAACCAGTGAAAAAATCCTTATAAATCGATTACAGTACTTAATAAACATATTAATTGATGTTGAGTAATGACCATTCTGTAATGTATTAAGTACCTCCTATTACCAAAATAGAAAATGATGTAAGAGGAAAACTCAAATTACATTTTATTTTTGCAGCCAACGCGAGACGCGACTGGCGCTGCGATCGCAGTTTTTACAGCAAATAAACATTATCCTACGCTGACAACACATCAGATAACATTACAGGTAAATTAAATAGGATATTATACACTAAAATAGAAATGGTAGGTACGTGCTTTGGATTGGTTTGGATCTTGCCTAAAGCTGCACAACTAAAATGGGACTGGACAGGACATGTCTGCCGAACAAATTAGACTCAAATAGGGCGGCTCAAAAGGGGCAAAATTAAACTCAAATACTGGGTCGGGGCAGGCCAAAAGATGATGGAATGAATGGATAGATTCCTATAATTGGCAAGAAAAACCCAAGGGGTCGCAAGAAATGGAGGAATGCTTTTTCCCAGGAGTGGGACTGAATACTACTACTTTTTATTTTATTTTAAACGTTGCCTCACACTAGGAATTACTCCTGTATCGTGGATGCGTTTACAAACATTTAAACTCACATACCCAAACAGCCAGACCCGGAACAATTACATGTAGGCAATACAAATATTTGTTCAGTGCGGAAATCGAACCCGCGACACGCAGCGCAGCAGTCGATCGCTCAGCCACTACGCCAACCGTGTCATCAAAACTACTGAATACTACTAATCCTACTAATATTATAAACGCGAAAGTTTGTATGGATGGATGGATGTTTGTTACTCTTTCACGCCAAAACTACTACTACTGAACGAATTTGGATGAAATTTGGCACACAGATATTTTATAACCAGCATTAACACATAGGATACTTTTTATCCCGATATTCACACGGGATCGAAACTTATGCGGGTGAAACCGCGGGGCGCAGCTAGGAGTATTATAAACGTGAAAGTTTGTATGGATGGATGGATGGATGGATGTTTGTTTGTTTGTTTGTTTGTTTGTTTGTTTGTTACTCTTTCAAGCCCAAACTACTGAACGGATTTGAATGAAATTTGACACAGAGATAGTTTATAACCAGGATTAACACATAGATTACTTTTATCCCGATATTCTCACGGGATCGAAATTTATGCGGGTGAAACCGCGGGGCGCAGCGGGTATCATAATACTTGTATAGCCTGATTCAAAGGGGTTTTTTTTTTTTTTTGGGGATGGGAAATCATCAAATGACCCCTCCCGCTCTGGGTGGAGCGGAAGGGAGTGTCAGACTCTTACTGACTAAAACCCACCCATGTTCCTTCCTTCGCCCTTTATGTTCCGGGGCAGCGGTAACCCTTTCGGACAATCCCGCTGACCCGGCAGGCTTCGGCCCTAAGGGGCCCCTTTTTGCGTAGCGAGTAGCACACTTTAGAGGCGCCATAAAGTTTGAATCGGGCTGTAATATGTCTAAATCATATATTGTCCTCAATGTTACATCTTCTTCGTTGTTCTCTTAATGCTGAGGATGGCGACCACTAAAGACGCGTCTCTCAAGTTATTCGCTCTTCTGGAATGTGGACCGCTCGGTAAATTTAGCCTCCAACAGCCTTCTTGATCGCGGTCCTCCAATGCTTCATGCTCCATCCAGCATAAAATATAAAACCTTCGGTTTTATAATACATATTTTATTCTACCTATTCTATTACACGTCACTTTAACAATGAAACCACAGCCCATTATGTATTGGTAAAGAATTACCTATTTAAATGACGCACAAATAATTAGTACTTGAATAAAATACATTGTTGTTGTTTACTTAAAACCCTTTTGTGTATGATTCTCGAACAATTCGGTATGTTATAATATCATGCCTAATTTTTGAGCAGTAAAACCATGTACTAATTTGTTATAATAATTACTCATTTTAACGTTTTTATTTATATATAATTGGTGATAAATTGATGATTTTATTTGCTTTCACCTATTCATGAAATCAGCCTTGAAATTGTCACGGAGAAATATAATTTTGATGCCAAATTGTTAAAATTTCGTTCCAGTAACGGTATTTAAATGAGAGAAAGTGTAGTTCAAAATGTAATATTACTAAATATAAACTCCAAATCTAGTTCTCTAACCGTGCACCTAGCTTAGGATTTGAGTTTGTAGTCCCACGGGAAATTGGCCGACGTGTTAACGGGACTGGAATTGACGAGCCTGCCTGTGGGAAGTCGATGTCCGCGATCTCCTACATAGTCCCGGGGGGACTGATCTCAATTGTGGTCCCGTAAAGTTAACAAGTGGGTGTCTCAACATTTCTAAAGGACAAGAATTGGATACGTGGCCTTTGAAAACTTGAAATGCTAGATGGATTTTTTTGGCTAAAATCAACTTTTTTTTTTCGTAAGGTATATCCGTCTGTCTGTCAAGGAACTGTATGGATACTTGATTCGGTTAAAGATATGTTGTTCCCCGTAATAGATAATCTGTTGACATCAAAGAATACGTGTGACCATGCCCTCGGCCACGGCAAATAATAAAATATTTTGGCTGGTTTTTCCTATAATAGTTCTACGCATCCTGATGGGAAAAATCGTGAGTTTATGAATTTTAATGTAAAACCATTAGCCATTAATACCTACGTTCTGTGTTAACGTGATTTTTTATGTTCTGACATATCCTACTAATATTATAAACGCGAAAGTTTGTGAGAATGGATGGATGGATGTTTGTTTCTCTTTCACGCAAAAACTACTTCACGGATTTGGATGAAATTTGGCACACAGATAGTTTATAACCAGGATTACCACAGGATATTTTATCCCGATATTCCCGCTGGATCGACCGACACTTATGCTAGTGAAACCGCGGGGCACTGCATACCTAATATATTTCCAACGGGAAAACAAGTCCCGAATTAAATAAAAGGATATTCCACAAAATTATTAGAATAATGTATTTCCCTTGGAAATGAATCATATATGTATATTGTCTTGTAATTGCGTACATGCGTATTGAGATGACGTTAAACGACTTATCCAAACTTTTTGTGGGCACAGTTTATTCCCGTCAGTCTAGTAAGGCCGTTCCTAACATCCTCGAAGCAACTGGGACAATTATGTATGAGCCCCATACCTGTAATATGAGACACGAATTACGAGGCTAAGCTGCAGAGGCTTAAAATATATAAAAGACATATTATCCTCTCATCTCGGACCGTTCACTATGCTCACTGTACACTATTCATCCAGTTGTTATAAATCTGGGTTTATTCTATGCGTTCCTTCAGACGTGGCTTGTTCTCTCTACTTATAATTATTATGATATTGTTCTCTTGATTTTAATAATGTGGATGGTTATTCAGGGCGTGGTATACCAGTTGGACGTGGCCCTTCAGTCGGTGGAGACGCAGCGCGCCGGCCTGGTCTTCATATACGACATGACGGATTCCAAATACACTAACTTTGACTACGAGCTCTCGCAGAAGATACTCACTATGTTGAAGGTCAGTGAAATTATATTTATTAAGGCAAAAGTTACTGAAACGATGGCCCCTGTAGGCCTGCCAGCCAGGCTGCTGTACAGGGTCAAATTACATTGGCGAGCGAAACTTCGCAGATGTCATGGGTTTCTAAATGAAGATAAAAGAAAGCAAAAATTTCTTCATTTCGAGTAACTACAGCTGTCGTCATCGGCCGCTAGTAGCGTACATAGTTATTTGAAATTATGAGTTTAGAAATATAGTCGATACCCATCTCATCTGCAGAGTCTCAACTCTTTCGCTAGCTAATTTAAATGACCCTGTTTACTAAGGGAAAAATGATTGAAAAGCAGACGTGAAACTTGTAGTGGTGACCACTGTGGAGCAGGACCAGCGTTTAGCCAAGCATTTTTATCAGCGATATGACATAGGGCAATTCCAAAATGGACAAAATAGTGACATAAATCACGTGTCTCCGAGACATCCCGTGATAGACTATTGCATATTGAATCAGAGGCAAAATTTTAAACTAACAAAATAATATACTAAAGGCATTTTACCTCTTATTCAGAAGAATCATGTCTCTTCAGTGGTTGTAATAAAATGAGACCATTGAATTACGCCTCGAGGGTGGTTAATTGCATAGCAAATCTAGTTCTTCCACATCACAATTCTAATTTTCCGGCGGCATTAGCTATGTTGGCCTGCTGTAAACACAATATCTACACGTACACGCCGTTTTCGAACTTTTCAATACATTCAGTATCGCATGCAACTGCAAGTGAGATTGATATTTAAGGAGAACGAAGGATGCTACACTGACACTTTAAAATTATATTCATTTGAATTTAATTTCAACACCTTTGCATGACATGTTTTACACAAATAAATAAACCTTAAACTTATTAATTTGAATATTGCACCAAACTTCAAAACTTCCGTAACAGGTGGCAGCACCTGTGTTGTAATTTATTAAAACAGTTAACGATCGGCCAATACAATGTTAGAAGTATTAGTCCACTCAGTGGATTAATGACGACTTCTCATTGAAATAAATATGCATGAATAACTCATAACATCACGCCTGTCTCCACCAAAGAATTAGGCAGACGTGCACCTATGTACAATACACCCACGTTTCGCCATTTGTGTATAAGTCCCATGTAATAGGAGGCGAGCTTATTGCCATTAACCGGGCACTACTCCAGACTCCGAGCTACTACTAAGAAATTCCAGATGGGAAAACGCATTAACACTTCGCCTGAACCCAGAACCTCATGAAATGATTTAGTAAAATTCAGTTTATATTATACTGCCCTGTCCTCTACTTCATCCGCAAGTAGTCCGAAAACAACATAGACTCGAAGTTATAAAGAAGTAAAGATGTTATCAGAAAAAGGCCGTTCTCAAATGTTTACCCTTATTCATAAAAACTTGACATTTATAACACTGAACCATTTTCATGTCCATAAAGTGAGAAGGCAATGGACTAAATTGCCATTTCAGATAAGACTTTTATGAGGAATGGGGTTACTGCGAGCTAGCATGTGTTTTGGGCATTACAAGCGGGTAGTATAATTGATTGCCTTTGGGGTTAGGTCGATGCTTAGTTCTTTCCACTCTGCTTTTAGACCTGCATCATAAAATTGATGATGAAACACGTTTTCATGTCTTCAACAAGAAGTGATTTGAACTGCAAAGGAGTGTAACCGATGGGATTTCGCATCGCAAAAATTACAAACTTATACAAACTTTCACCCCCTATTTAATCCTTTTAGGACATTAAAAAAAAAACTTCCCTTAGTGCTCACCGATGTTATACTCTTATGCAAAATTCCATGCGTCAGACCCAGCGGTTTAGGCTATGCATTGTCGGTGAGTGATGAATTCAAGATTTATATTATGTGATTGTTTTCTGTAAATG
Organism: Apamea monoglypha; assembly: GCA_911387795.2. Lineage (NCBI taxonomy): Eukaryota > Metazoa > Arthropoda > Insecta > Lepidoptera > Noctuidae > Apamea > Apamea monoglypha. Next base: position 5,268,960 of record OU426930.1, read on the forward strand.
GATATTTATTTGGTTCACCAATATCAGTGAGAGTCATATGAGATCAGTGGTGGCCCAGTGGTAACGGCCATGACTTAAAAGTTGTAGGTCGTGGGTTCGAACCCAAGCAGGCACTTTACTTTGTGTAAATTATTTCATTATTGGTCTTTTAAGAGGAACCGGGACCATCCCTATGTGCAGATGGTGATTACCGGGGTGGTTTTAGTGAGGTAAAAATCCCACACTCCCCGATCTGTGAAGGTGTGTCCGGTGCAGTGAAGGAAAACATCGTGAGGAAACCGGCATGTCTTAGAACCAAAAATTCGAAGACATGTGACAGTAGATTGTCATCATCTGCCTAGCGTTTGCCTAACTATGTTGGGGTCGGCTTCCAGTCTAACCGGGTGCAGCTGAATACCAGTATTTTACATGAAGCGACTGCCTATCTGGCCTCAACAACCCGGTCTGGTCAGACTTTCGGGCTTGACGACCCTTAACGACTGTTGTATAAACTATTCACAGTAAACATTCTAGTAAGTTAATGGTAAACCAAATAAATAAAAACTTTAAAATTCACTTATAGAAAAAAATTAAGAAGGATAAAATTATATAAGTAGATAAATCTGAACAACACGGGCAATAACTTGACGAACTATTCTAATGAACGTATTAATAATATCGCCTGTATTTTAGAAAACCTGAGTTAAAAATCACGAAGCTACAGCCAATTGCCAAGTTTCGCTATTATTTCGCTTAAAGTTTGACTTCTTTCAATTAAGTCAAGTTAGCTCTTGCTGGAGCAATTTCAGTTTGGATTTCTCAAGGGAGATTCATTGCAATAAGTTGCATGGGTTTAATTAATAGTGTGAGATATCAATAATTTTTAATTTAGTGTATGACGACTTAAACCGTTCCATTTATTTATTAGCAGCCACTATTGATATGGCCTACGGGGACACCTATTTCCCTCCACCATTTACCAAATGGAGATAGCTATTTCCGTATGTATGCGCAGAATTTCCAGAAAAAGTATGTTGCAAAAAGGCTTTTGTCTTCAAGTTTTTCATTTAGCTCCTTGCTTGTTTATCTTCATTTAACAATCAATCTGCCTAGCCTTATCCCAACTACGTTGGGGTCGGCTTGCAGTCCATTCGGATGCAGCTGAATACCAGTGTTTTATATGGAGCGACTGCCTATCCAAGCTGCATAACCCAGTTACTGGGTAACACGATACCCCTTGGTAAGACTGGTTGTCGGACTTTTGGGCTTCTGACTACCCGTAACGACTGTCAAAGATCTACGAATGACAGCCAGGACCTTCGGCTTAACGTTTTAACGCTTTTCGAGAAACGGAGGGGTCTCGATATGTAATGGATGGTCACCCATCCACTATCCGACTGCGGCAGGCGTAGCTTAACCTTCGATCGGCCCGTGCGGCTGTTATTATTTAGCCAAGACCCCTACTTCATTTCATACGACATGAGACCAAAAACAGGTAGCGCAACTTTCAAAGAATCTTCGAGACATTGATTGAGTAGATAATGTAGGAAAGTACCTAAATTGACGCTTCCCTTTCCTTCTCAATGTAAATTGACCCTAAAGCTGCAAAAAGCAACACTCGGATTGCCCGTGCCATAATTTTCTTCCGCGATGACGTATACCTACCAAGAGGTAGGACACGTCATCGCGGAAGAAAATTATGTAATGTTCCTAGATAAGAATCTAGGAACATTACGAGAAGATTGAAAATATATTTTTAATATCTCGTGCAGAAATAAATAGGTCAATAAAATTGCATGTACTTCAGAAAATCAATAATCTCCATCCTACGCTTCAAGTTTGTTGTAGTTTATTGGAATTATTTCATTCACGTCTTCATCCCGTGGGGGTAGATGCCTACCCCCACGGGAAGAAGACGTGAGTTTATGTATGTATGTGCCGGTGCCGGTGCGGTGTTATGCAGGTACTACTATTATACTACTATTGTATTATCTATCCTTATGATTCTTCAAAGTTCGTTAGAAAAAAGCAAGAATCTGTAATGCGTAACGATGAAACAACTTTTTACTCCGGAAAATTTAAAACTTTTCCATCTTGGCGAAGAAAATTGAAAAGAAAAGGAAATGTGTCTTTTACATTCGTATTATATTAGGACCGTGGACTGCCTATTTGAAATACCGCGTCCATTTATGAAGTGCACTCAAATCCATGCCATAGTATCTACAACTTGTAGTAGTTCTGCTTACTCCGTTGCCAACCGGCAGTGAAGCTCTATACTTTATAGCTGGCGTCATAAATAAAATATAACTCCAGCACGTCCGTGTTGTATCTTCGCTCTAAGATACTCGTGCAGGATTATATTTTTATGAACGTTATTGTATAAACACTCCTGTAGCGAGTTGCGACGCGACGCGCGACGGCTTGAAATGTTCCGACTGCGTATTCTGTATATTTACTATCTTCATATAATATATCATTATTGCTTCAAAGCTACAGCGGCGACACGACAGTACTTACTGGAGCGGAACAAGCTTATGGTTGTACAAGCTGAAAATGTTTTGTATTGTCGCCTTGTTTTAATACCAATGTTATTCAGATAAGGAGGAAAGCTTGGTTTATGAGACTTAGTAACTTTAATAACTTTCTAAAGAAATATTTGTCCCCAAAGTACACATCTTTGTCGTACTTAGTTTGTTTCACAATTTATAGTGATAAGTAAGACGTTAGATAAATGATCTCTCTCTCTTTATTCGCTAGAATATAGGATAATCCATGGCGATTGGTGGCGAGGTACCTCAGTGTCCAAGTAAACTGTTTCTTTCATTATTTCTTGCATGCAAACCTCGAATTGAGGCGCTTTTCGCTGTAGCAATATTTGGGTTAGACATGAAATGGGCTCGAAAATAGTTGCAAAATGCCACTGCAGTCTGCAAGTAAATGTAAAATGATATGCCGTTGAAATTATGTATGTATATTCAGTTTTGAAAAATGTATCTATGTCGATACTATTATAAATAAACTCATCGCTTTTTTGTACAAAAAGACAAGATAATTGATACGGATATGACGCTATGAACGTGATGATGATGGAAAATGTGTAAAACAATTATCGCGTCACGCTTGTTGTAAAATATCCGTGTTAAGGGTCAGTAAGGCAGTAGGGAACAATATGAACAACAAAACCATGTTTTGTACTAATTTTTTTTTTTACTCTCATTCCTCTAACCTCTTTGTACTCATTACCTAGCTGGACTTTGTATCAACGTTGGTGACACTTTAATTAAGAAAATATTAACGTTTAAAGATATGTGCTTGCCATTGTCGTGCTCATTCATTATTTTGCATGGCAAGGCATTGAATCCGTCTCCAAAACAATAAAGTGCAAGTTCAAGTTAGACCACATACGAGCAATATTCAAATGTTTAGGCTGGATTTAGTGCTCGACCGACGGTCAGCGCTGACATCGTTTGCGTACCGCTTTGTATGGACTCGTGTTCCCGGACCGTCAGTGCTACACTGTAATATACAGTATACACGTCTATTTATCGTCAGCGTCTTGGTACACGACACACGTCAGCGTAACAATAAATTCAGCCTTAATCTTGGTTCACCTTAAGTAATAGGCCGCACAAGCTCTCCTCTAAGGGGTTACGTCAAAATACTAGAGCAAAATGCTCCTAGTTTCTAGCAATAACAAAGTGCTACCAATTAGTCTGCGAAGCGTTTTGATTGTGGCTTCTCCTCCTTTGACCATTTACTAAAGCAGGAATCGGTCCATTTTAGCAGAATATTCGTTTACAGCATAATATGAGGCTAAGTAAGAGGGCAAAATCAAAACGCGCTAAAGCACTACAAAAAAGAAACAACATTCCTCTTTTTTAAATTAAAAGTAATTAAAATGTGTGTGGGTGTATGAAAAGGTGGGTGAGTGCGTGTGTGAGGGTGTGTGTGTGAGTGGGGTGCGTGAGGGTGTGTTAGTGAGTGTGATGTGTGATGATGTGAGAGAGGATGTGTGTGAATGTATTTAGGGCGTATCCTTATGACTCATATTAACGGTGCTTGTAGTAGTAGTTCAATTTCATCATAGGTCTTCAGTTTTAGCCAGTGAACCATTGCTTTTTTGCAGTCTTTAGTGGTCATGGAATAAATATTAATTACTTTGTTAACTTTATTATATAGGGCAGCGGAATTTGTATTAAATTGTCTTTTGGCATATGTAGTTTTAACGAATTCTACTGGTGCAACGTGGTGTTTTCGTCTTTTTTCCTGAGTGTGAGGGTCATAAGGCAGGATTTTGTGTAGTTTTAAGACAGCATGGAGTATATATAGCTTTCTGACTGTAAGAATATCGCTAAGGGAGTATAGCTCGTTGGTTGGAAATCTGTACGGTTTGGAGTACATGACCTTGATGAGAGATCTCTGTGCTCGCTCTAGCTCAAGAAACTTTGTTTTGGTCGCACCGCCCCACACGGGTATGCAGTAGGTAAGGATTGATTGAGCCAGACAGACATAGATCTCAGTTAACATTTTCTTAGTTGCCACATGTCTTAGGCTTTTAAATACCCAAATAAGTTTCCTTGTACGGGCCATAACCATCTCTGCATGTTGATGCCAAGATAATCGCTGATCAACGATTAAAGACTGACTTATAAGATTTAAATGGAACATTACTTTTATTAGTCTATCTTCTTTTCTGAGTCTTGCGAAGTTGGAGGCATTATCGTAAAGTTCGAACTTTAGCTTGCTGTGGGTGTATATGTTGTAGCCGTGGAACCAACATAGTAATCGAGAAAAAATTATCAGCTGCCTGTACAAAACTTCAGCACCTACTGGACCCAAATGCATGGGACGGCTGATATATGTTTTTTTTTTTTATTACGACGTTGTTTCCATGAAGAGAGTTATTCAGTTTGATGGTCTGTCTGGAACACACCCTTAAATTTGAACACACCTTTCTAATACAGCCTGTATATTAGATAGTCTGTAATATTGTGTAGGTGAGAATCCCTGAGAAATACAAAAATAGCATTCAATCAGAGAAGTATTTTCGTTAACTACCTGAGGACTGACGTGAGGAAATAAATCCTATTTCGAACGTGAGAACTATAATTAGAACGGTAACCTTATTTCGGTGTTCACTGAATATAGTTCAATGCCAGATGCGGTAGCGGCTTGTGTGTACTACGAACGACACCATTTAATTTACCATAGTATATAATTGTTGTGGTTGTGGCTTCCCTTAAAAGCCATGCCACAGCGTAGCATGTTGAACGTAGCCGTTCGACGAAATACACATTTTACCGGTTTTGTCCATCTAGTTTCAGAGTCCATAATCGTGAACTGACCACGTGCCATTGCGTGCGGAGACTAAGATGCGACATACGTGATTTTAAAAGCCGAACAAACTCTCAAATATCAATTTCGCTCAGGAAAAATGTTACGAAAATGGCGTAGCACTTCCACAAATTGACTAATATTTAACAACGGACTCCTCTTTTTTGGTTCTTGAAGCTATAAAATGATGAAGTATTCTTTCATAATACTTCGACAGATTTATTTAGGTAGTCATAATATTTTAAAAAGACGTTGAGGTAGATAATTTGTTCATCAATTTTATGACTACAAACGTTCGAACGGCGTTAATTCTTATTAACCACTTCTGAAACAGGCTCTTATTGTAATTTTGGTTTCGCGAGTTCCCGAAGCGGCAGCTGAATGTACTGAAACTCTGCTGACCTTGAAACTTTACGAGGGGATGCCAATAATGTTAATCCTTTTTTATTTCACTTACGAACGATTTGTTCTACCCGTTCGTTAGTAAGTTGAAAATAATCAATGGTATATCGGCCTCGGGTTTGAAGTCAATTATGCGAAAATCAATAAAAGACACATGAAGTGTTGGCGGCACACGGTTTTATGCATAAACGTTCGAATGAAAGGAGTACAACACCTATATAACTTGCTATTTACAAAATATATTTTAGGTGCCGCCGGTCTGTAGTAACATACATATTTAACATTAAATTTGACGAAAGTAAACCTACCGTTACATGCGTTATATGTTATTAATTTCATCGAAAAAATTATACATCATAATTGCGAATTCCACACAAAACGTTTTATTTTCGAAATAAAACGCAATCAAAGGACTTCGCAGAACACACGTGCCGGGTTATGTTTCCAGTTACAAGTTTCCGTTTGGGAACTGTATTTCTCTTTTGAGCGGACTCATCGCGTATATTGAAATTCGTAGCTTCATTTTGACGTAGCTCGTTGGGCGGATGCGAGCCGTAGTCCTCTCGTAGCCGCCGCCCGCCCCTACGCCGCCGGCCTCCCGACCCCCGAGCGCCCGATCGCACGAACCTGACGTCAGTCGAGCTCGCACCGGCGACGTGCTCGAACGTGCTCGTCACGTTTATTGCGCGCCTAATTTACGCCGACACCGGGTTACACATCTAGTGTTTGCATGCTAAATAAATAAATACAAACAATCTTTTCCGGATTTCTTTACTTCAGAGTGTATTGTGATTTGAACCACGTAATAAGAGCGTTAATGAGTGCGGGCTAACAGGTGGCGATTGCATATCAGTGCTATTATTGGTTGTTGTTGGCGTCGAGTGGTGTTCGGTGCCAGTGCTATTAGCTGTGGTGGAGGTGCATTCGTTTGCAGAGCTCGCCTGGTCATAACGACAGTTTACTGTAAAGTAACTGCGGATCGATAGTAACAGCTGAGCCGATTGTATTCGCTGTCCGCATTGCTTATCTAAGGTACGCTGATAATACTGTCTCATTGACCTATTTTATCTACATGATTGTCTAACGCTAAATGATAAGTATAATGTTAATCTTAAATATGAATATAGATCTCTTCGGTAATATTTTTTCTTGTCTTTTGTTATTGTAAATAGGGCAAAATAAGTTAAATAGGTCATTCATCTTTAGCGTTTTGTGTCTTGCGTAGGTTTAACAGGAATGAATGTTTCAGTTCGGGTAATTTTCCAAACAACCGGATTGGTTTAACAAACATTAACACTAATTATAGCCGAGGCATTAATATTATGATAACTATTGATAGTCGTCTGTTGACTTCAAATACAATGACAACATTTAGCCTTGCTAAGCGTTTGTTTTGTTGACGAAAGGTCATGTAAACGGAAAAAAGTCAACCGTGGAAAAATTCTACAATTCTATTTGCAATCATTAACTTCAGATGGAATTGAAGAGAATTCCTGATAGTGAGTGATATCACAAAATCCACGTTCTGCTTGTATCACCTAACAAAATAAACAACACTTATGATTTTTATCGTTTACATATAGTTTATGATGGAAGTAAAACCTGGCTTCTAGATCTTTATCATTCGTAGAACTATTTTTAGAACCTATAATCTGTTTCTTCATGCAGTAAGAGTACCAGTCCAAAATGTGTCGCAATACGTCTGAAACCCTTTCCCACTATGCGGTGCGACGATGACGACTGAATGGTAGAAGAGAAACGTACATTGAAGGAAGGAAAATACAACGGAAAATCTTCTCAACATTCAACATTACATATTAGCACAAGAAAAGAAAAGAATTCCTGGATTGGATAGTATTTAGGAGAGGCCTTTCCCCAGCAGTGGTACAGAACAGGCAAGCCAAAAAAAAATGCACAAAAAAGATAATATACAATGATACCTGTTAGCATGATGTGCTTTGACAAAACTGTCTGAATGATACATAATGCATACTAACAATACTACACTATATACTAAATACCATAACAGTTTGTTCAACAAATCCTTTTATCGTATAATTTACGTTTATTGTGCGGAAGTATACAGGTCCGGTATACAATGGTACAATACTACATAATATATTATGTCTAATAAATCGGTGTATTGCATGAACCTTGAATCTAATGTAAACAAACAAATACACGATCGATGCTTCTGTTTATATGCCATTGTTGACAGAAAGGTTGTTCTGTTTGCTCTTCAGGATGGCCAGGAAAGTGACGTCAACAAAAACAATATAGAAGCATTAAATAAAGGGATATTCGTTGATAGAAAAAAAGACTGGCTAGTATTAAATCCTAACGCAAATATCAAAATCAATACAATCATAGAAAATGACTTAAAAAAAACCATCCACGTGCTTTCCTAGTCACCCTGTATTATATAGCTCTATAGCTATATATATCTATAGCTCTAATTCGAAAGATATCTTTGATGTGATAACCCAAATGTTTTCTTCTGCACACATCCTTTTGAGATTAGTCAATTTACATAAATTAAATTTCCTCTTAAATGTAAATTGTTGCGATACAGAGGAACTCATTTATTTTACGAATTGACGACTAAAATACATAACTTTTTATTTCCTCGATATACCATTACATTTTCTAAGTATACCACACCCACAGACAAACCCCAACGGACCAGTTTAACTCCACAGCAGCAAACGCACACAAACACTCCTCACAATTAACTTTTAAGCCCATTCAATAGTATGTTAACATCAGAATTATTACGCAATTATAAATATTTAATAAAACGTGTCAATCCCACTAAAATACACTCCTTCAAGATACCGGATTTTCCTAGTTTGAAGGGCAGGGGGTCTTACTCATCTGTAATAGCCATACCCATCCCTTATTGAAACAATACTGATGTTACAGAGGCTAAGTCTTTTGTTAAATAAATGATTACTTACTTACATAATAAACTGTAGACATCGCCTCAACTGACAGTTAAAAAGTTGAACGTCTCCTGATCACTAATTCTGTTGTATCGACTTCAGAAACCAACCATTTCCGCCCGGAAATGGTTTCTGAAGCAAGACATAAACATGAACTTATAACCACATAAGTTTATGGTTACGTCTTGCGTATGATCTTAATTTGGCTTAAGATGTAGACGACCATTCCAGTTGTTCCTTATAATTTGTAAAGGAAAACTCTACCAAATATGTACCCATTTTTACAACAATCTGAGTTTGAAAATACATTTGCATTTAAATAAAATTCCTCTAATTAAAAATGTACATATGCAGGCAACCCTTGCTTTAAAAGCAATTTGCATAATTATTCAATATCGCAGATTGTAGAGAGTAAGTGGTGTGGTCGTTACTGTTCGTGTTTGATTTGTTCTAGATATTATGATTACAATCTAAATATTCTATAGCTTTCATGCAGCATTGAGCGTTTGGCTTCACATCGTTTCGTGGAATCGAGTGAAAATAAAAACGAATATTGAATTAGATTGTCAAAGCGCCAGGTCGTCGAGTGGCACTTATTGCTTGTGAAAGCGTTATTGCGTCGTATTATCGAAGCCATTAATCGATGAGTTGGTGTCATCAACTCATCAGTGTCAGGCGCGTTCCATGACGGAAGTTACGTCACGTCAACGCTTTTCACACCGCTAATTGGATAATCGCGTACAGTTATTTGGCAACCTACAGTAACCCAGTATTTTGAGCTATTGTTTAGTCCGCTATTGTATATTTAAATACAAGCGATGCCCTTAACAGTTTCGTCAAACGCAACAAGGTCGTTTACGGTGATTCCCATCCAGTGTTAAATGGCATAATATTTTCTGAACAAAACGCTGTGGTTACTATGAAACAATTTTCATTTTAATAATTAAGTAGGAGAAGTACACCAACAGCCTATTTTACTCCTGTACAGTTACATAGCTTCCTCGTGCATAATTTTATGGTGTTGTCATTGTTTTTAAGGCGGACTATCTTTTGAACAAATAGACCCCCCGATACCTACAATACTTGTTTTACGTTTCAAGAAAGGCAAGCGTGATACTTGATTTTGCAGGATAATTAAATAACTGCCTTGACCGATATATTTCTGGAATACGACATAAATGACGTTGTGTGGTAGTCACGCTCTTTAAATATTACATCTTTGGACTGCGTATTGATAAAGCGGCAACAATTGCCAAAGAACTGCTCCTCCGCCAATCTTGCCAAAATACAAACGTCGGATAATCTTGACCTACATTAAAATTTCTAAGAATTTTTGCGAATTCGATTCGGAATCAGTTCTACAATCATCACATTCATGTTTAAGTGGGATGACTTGTTGTTGATTCATACATACGCACACATATTACCATGTTTGTGCGGAGCAAGGGACACATGGCGCACTGTCCGTGATTTGCGCTCTCGATCGCGATCAATGTTGATACGAGTATGAGACAGAATCGCGGAGGCCGTTGTGGGCTCGCCGACCAGTCGTCAAGAGCAAGGTCATGTCGGCGCGAGACGCCGGTTGCCGGTCGCCGCTTCACATAGCCTCTTTATCGCCTTTGTAACATTCCTCACAAGCTTACACCGTTTATGGCTTTACCGACCTTAAGTATTACTTTAATTCGTCCCTGATATCTTAGTAAAATATTTGATGGTAAGAATTTTAAGTGATGTCCAGTGCAGAGGCGATGTTTGTCTTTTGTCGATCCTTATTATTTCTTCCCAGTTTGCTTTATTGCGTAATCTGTTATTGTTTACTTTTTATTCATATCTTTGCCAAATCATAGCAGTACTGCGTCTTTAATAACTTTACTACTCCCACACTGATATAGCATATACATATAATAGCCGTTATTAGCTTGGCCTGTGACTAACTTTTTATGTATTTGCTATTTATAAAGTTGTATTTCTACCAATTGAAGTACCTACCTCTACGCTTGCATCTGGCAGTGAAAACAAAACATTGAATGAATCACCTGATCATCCCGCATCGGTAAAGTCTACTGATTGGGAGTTTCTTCGTATATATTAGGAGCTGTTTGGTAACCTACCACAACATCAACAAATTTTCTCCTTTGAAACGACTACATCAATACCAGATGTTGCGTAGGCAGTTAGGCACTTAACAACTCGCTCATAATAAGCGCGGTGTGTTTGCATGGAATATAAACACCAGCAACATCGCTAACTGAAAGTGTATCTGATTGCTTGAGGGTCGATTGTTCATTCACGAATTTTATTGACTCTCGACTGTCGGCAAAATGTTTCCTCTTCTACTATAATGTGGAAACTGGTGGGATGTTTTGTGTCATGTCGATATCTTTCGATCTTCACCTTGAAGTCACGTGTCCTCGCTGACTCACGGCTTCTCGTATGCTAGTAAACACAACTCATCTATTGCGTAGTTTCTTTGACTTGTACAATCATCTCATTTGATACGGACGTCGCCGGTAGTTCGCGTGTTTATTAAATTCTACCGTGACGTTTCATGTTGTTGATATTGTGATACGTTTGTTTATGGTTAAATTAATCGAACCCACAAGCCCTTTTAATCAATATATTTTTATCTTGCATACTTACCATGTCCATACGTATTCTCATAGGTCTCCTCAAAATTTCGCCACAAAACCTTAAAAACCCTTCACTTTTGTAGATGATTGTGACTGCAAATAACCAGTATTTTTATATCGTCGTAATGTTTGTGAACCTTGACTCTTATCGTCGGTTTTTCCTGTAAGGTAGGTGTGACTCGAAGACGAGTTACGATCAATTATGAAGGTAGCGAGGTCTAGTTTTCAATTAGCCGATGTTCGCTGAAGTACGTGGAATTGGGCATTGGCACCGGGATGATTAATATCCGGCGGGAGAAGGTCGCGGGCGCGCGGGCGCCGGGCGGAGCCTGACGTCACCTCCGCAAGCGCTCCACTTCCGCTCGCCATACGTGGACTTATTTATAAAGGCTTAGCAATATCAGTGCACGCCCGATATTCACATATGCAGGGCCGCCGTAAGCGGGCGTGCAAGGCGTGCACCGCACGCGGGCGGCACGTCCAGGGGGGCGGCAAATCGAGCGACTCATCACGTAATATTCAAAATCATTGTCATAATACCCACCCCACCTACAGAATAAGAAATGTAATGCAGCATGGAAAAAAACAATGAAATTTTTAAACAAACCAGAAAATAAGGAACCGGAATGTCAAGAAAATGATGAATTAGCTTTAACAAGCACAGCCTTAAATCAAGAAGCAGTGGAGTTGTCTGAAGAAAAAGATGTATGCTCTTCAGAAGGAGAGTCCAGTAAAACAAGAGAAGGTACTACTAAGAACCAGGGGGTCTACTACGAAGTGCAAAGTGCGAATGATCGGATCGGACCGACACATGGCCGAACCGAATATTATTGAAAAATGCGAAAAAAGTTCGCAGTTGGGTCGGGACCATAGGCAATATTCGAAAGAGTGTAGTAGTGCAGGATCGGGACCGACCGAACCAAATAGTAACTCAGAAGTGGTATCGGCCGAATGTTCTGCCGTTTCCTGGTACGATTCGAATTCAAGTCGTATGACTCACTATTTACGAGATCAAATTCAAAATGAAATAATTGATTTGCTCGGCACAAACATAAAAATTATATATTGAACAAAGTCAGAGAATCGAAATATTTCTCCATTATATTAGATAGCACACCAGATGTAAGTCACACAGAACAAATTACAGTTGTAATGTTTTAAATAATGAAACCAAAAATGTTGCGATTTGTGAAAATTTCATTGGTTTCTGTCCGATCACCAGCTCCACAGGTAAAAGTCTATTAAATTTTGTTTTAGATTTATTTTCACAATTAAATCTTAATAATGATTCTAATATGCGTGGAAAACACAATGGATTACAAAAAAAAAAAAAAAAATAGGGAAATCAATAACCGCGTATTTACGTCCCATCCTCGGCTCATAGTCTTAATTTGATAGTGAATGATGCAGCAAATATTACGCACGAAACTTTGAATTTCTTTAATATAATTTAAGATATTTACGTTTTCTTTTCATCATCTACAAAAAGGTGGTCGATAATTTGCAAACATTTACCAAATTTAAAATTAAAAGCTTTAAGCGCCACGCGATGGTCTAACAAAATTGATGCGGTTAAACCATTACGGTATCACCTCGAAAAAATATTTGATGCTTTGCTGGAAATATCTGGTGATTCCTTGGAATGGGATTGTACTACATCTCACAAAGCTCATTGCTTGCACTTGCTCTGAACATTCAAAATTATAGATTTATTTGCTCGGTAGTAATTTGGTTCGATATTTTAAACGAAATTTATGCTCTGAGCAAAATGATGCAGAGCCCCACAATGAATAATCAAATCTGCATAAATTTGTTAAATAAGTTGATTGGTAAGTTTACAGAATATCGTACGGATGAACACTTTGAAATGGTGTTAGCAGAAGCTTCCAAAGTGGCTCACAGGCTCAATGTAGAAACAGATTTCCCACCAATAAATACAATTCGTCCAAGAAGAAAACCAACACAATTTCAATATGAACACAGTGATGGAACTTTTAGTAGACCCCAAAATCAAATATAGAGTAGAGTTTTATTTTAGAGTCCTAGATCAGACAATAACAATTTAAAGGATATATTCGACGAGTTAAAAACATTTACCGAATATTTGGCTTTTTTAGCAATAACTTATTTAATTGAGAAAACATTAAATAGCCTTTTTTGACAAAACTCAGCATAAGTAGTCGTAGGGCGGCATAATCGGTATTGCACGCGGGCTACTAAGTAGCTAGCGGCGGGCCTGCACATATGCCTAGCTAAATGCCGTATGATCATAACACGTGCTGTTTCATAATTCTTAATCGTCTTGATATTTTTGTGTATGTTACCACATTCTGGTTATCTAAATCCCAGTCAATGATTATTTTTATTTTTTAAGCTACCAAGAAAAGAAGCACTGAAGACGGATTTAAACTATCGATACTTATGTTATTAACATCCTTATCGGGCATATTATCTCAAATTTGGTACACTACTGGGAACTAAGTCGTTCTATTGACATTGTGGCCCACGATAAATATCAATCCTCCCAGATTATTATTACGAAAGAAAAACGTGTAGGTAGGTACTAAGATTAAAAGGCTAAACTTAGAAAAATACTGGCTATACTACCTATATACTGAGCGATCTGTATTGAAAATTAGTGAAAAAATACGCTCGAAGTACTCCCACAGACTTCTTCGTAATGGCGTTCTCTGAAGATTATTTTTTGTAATCTATTACTAAGGATATCTTTTTCAAATAAATTTTTCGTCTCAGGTAACAAATGAAAAAATAATGGAATATTTCAATCTGTTATTGAATGAAGATTAGAATAACTTTTAAATCCTTGAATGTTCTTGATCTTTAGTCCACCAACAAACTGAAATACAGTCAAACAGATGTAACAAAAATGCGATCACTACTCGTTAGACCACAACCTGGTTTCTGCAACGAGGAAAAGGAATCTCCAATTTGTCCCCTTCTACGAATCCACAGTCACATATCAAACTACGCGCCCATTCGGGAGCGGCTGTTTATCTTCAGATCGTTCGCCACACAATAGGATATGGACCAGTAAGACAATAGGATTGCCCCATTTATAAGTGCAGTTTGTTCCTGGCTGGCGTGCGCTTTTCATCGCTCGACCGGTATAATGAGATCGGCGTATATTCATCTTTGTGCTTATGCAAGCGAGCTAGTTCATTGTACCGGGGCTTGCTAACGAGCGCCGAGAGCACGTCTCGCACTCCTCGCATATATTTGTATACGACAACGTATCACTTTATTAATAAAAAATAAATTGTTCAATGGGGTTTTGCAGGCCATGTCGGGACCAGAAATGTTTAGATGTTTGTTTCTATGACTTACCCACCTACAGGTACTTATCAGATTTTTTTCATTCAACTACCTATAATATAAACTGGCTTTCAGTCCAGTCCAGTCCAGTGCCAGTTAATTTGTTTTCTACGTAACCTAACCCAGTATTTAGCCATACACTTGTATGGTCTCTCCCATTCCTATTAGTCATAAAATATTTGTTTGCATTCAGAATGCGTAGCTCAAATCAAATATTTGCGGAAGTCAAACTGATTCGCTTCCGGCGTTAGCATCACAATGGCCCGTCATGTTCGATCGAATTTTGGTTATTGGAAATACCGTATCTTATGAAAAGTAGACTTCTTTTAAGTTTCTAACGGTTTTGCACTATATTTGCTCGATTTAATCATTGCATCATAGATAAAAAAATATGTAAGGGGTCGCACCTGGCTAATGTCAAATAGAGAGCAACAGCTGTTCATGCGCCGCCGCCGGCAGTTTTTTTTTTTTTGTCATAGAGATTGTTCTCCTTATTGTATCACGAGCTATAGATTCATCTTTCAAGCAAGCGGCTACTGTTTTTGATTGAAGGCATTCTAAATTGAAAGTGAAATCAAAAACCTTCGCTTAGACACTTTTCGCCAATATTAATTCCGCGGTAGCTTGTCGTTATGTCAGTTAACTCATCATGTTGCGGCATAAGCCTCCGTGTGAAGTGAGCGATAGGGGTGTGCGGTTGATGTTACGTCAGTCGTGGCAAATTGGTTTATAACCGATGCGATGGTTCCTGTCGCGGAGCTCGGTCTGTGTGTTACACTCGAACGAACTTTACCGTATTTGTTGTCGGCGCCCCCGGTGCCGGAGTGCTCGTCAGCGTCGCACTGTAAAATGGGGACGCCATTCCTGACCTACATCACAACGGGGTTGTCTGGGACATCGCCAACTCCCATCCCTGGAACATAATGTTGGAACAAATAGGACATGCAGTGAAAATATCTTGTTTTCGAAATTGCTGCATTTGCTTTTATAAAACAGAATCGGTTAGAGAAACTAGGTCAGAGAGGGCAATTATTATACAACTAAGATTAAAATGACTTTGAGTGGCATTAATGAAAGTGTTACCTACTCGTTGATTCAATGAATTAATGGATGCTGTATTGAGATGCAGAATCAAATAAAAAATGAAAATGTTAAGGTTATGACGGAGCGTGATGCAATGGATCTATTTAAAGTATTTGCGGCAAAGCGTTTTGAATGCAAATGTTGTACGCGTCGAATGTCGATAAAGTTTATTCTCTGTCGTTCGTTATGACGTACAACCGCACCGCATTGTTATGAAAACAGTTTATTTGCACTTTAAAAGCATCACTTATTTCTAGACGTAGTTACTGGTTGATACAGTTTAATACCGTCCTTATCATACAACGATAAACATGTACGTTTGCCCAGCACGGCCCCTCAGAATTTGCATTTATGGTGTACACCATTGCAATGTACTCGCCTCTAGCAGTATATGTACCGATTTCTTTTTCAATGTACCTCTATACTTTTGAAGAAATATGCAAAAAAAGGTGGCCGTGCCTGCCAAACGCTTTCAGCACGGCCCCCCATGTAACTTGAATAATACATACCGTATTAACAAATGTCTATAACTCAAGAAATGTACTCTATTAATACGTTATATGTGCCGCAACAGTTATTGTGAATTCATAATAACAAATAATATACATATAGATGTGGATAAGGGGCCGTGCTGGAAAAAATCATTTTAAGAAATATCTAAAAAAGACAAAACATACTTAGCCAAAAACTATTAAAAAATAATTGAAGTTTAGCAAGTAACATATGTACCGCATTGATTTCTCATACAACTTGTTATATTGTGAAAAATAAATCTATTTAAGTTCATTCAGCACGGCCCTCTATAGTTGCCTATATCTTTTTAAATAAGCCGTGTATGTTTACAAAATTCGACTT
Organism: Apamea monoglypha; assembly: GCA_911387795.2. NCBI lineage: Eukaryota > Metazoa > Arthropoda > Insecta > Lepidoptera > Noctuidae > Apamea > Apamea monoglypha. The sequence continues at coordinate 5,285,521 of OU426930.1, forward strand.
CCTGAATAATATATAGGAGTACATTCCTTTCAACTAAATTGCAATTCTGCTGTATCAATACTTTGGTCACCCCACCAGTTTTAATGTATGTATATTTTAGATTGAATTTATCTTCTAAAGTATTGATACAGCAGAATTGCAATTTAGTTGAAAGGAATGTACTCCTATATATTATTCAGGAAGTCGAATTTTGTAAACATACACGGCTTATTTAAAAAGATATAGGCAACTATAGAGGGCCGTGCTGAATGAACTTAAATAGATTTATTTTTCACAATATAACAAGTTGTATGAGAAATCAATGCGGTACATATGTTACTTGCTAAACTTCAATTATTTTTTAATAGTTTTTGGCTAAGTATGTTTTGTCTTTTTTAGATATTTCTTAAAATGATTTTTTCCAGCACGGCCCCTTATCCACATCTATATATTATTTGTTATTATGAATTCACAATAACTGTTGCGGCACATATAACGTATTAATAGAGTACATTTCTTGAGTTATAGACATTTGTTAATAAGGTATGTATTATTCAAGTTACATGGGGGGCCGTGCTGAAAGCGTTTGGCTGGCACGGCCACCTTTTTTTGCATATTTCTTCAAAAGTATAGAGGTACATTGAAAAAGAAATCGGTACATATACTGCTAGAGGCGAGTACATTGCAATGGTGTACACCATAAATGCAAATTCTGAGGGGCCGTGCTGGGCAAACGTACATCGATAAACTATGCTTTCTCTCAGTAGATTTTACGTGGAACATTATCCCTAAAAGGTAATCCTCATTATTCCTAAACTTGGGTATACTTGTTTATTAGTCAAAATATCTGAAACATCTTTGTTATTCAAATCCAAACTTTGGAATATACACGGCGGAATGTTTTAGACACCCTCTGTAACAGTGTAACGGGGTGGGTGTTATTTATTACTTTGAATACTTGCGGCTGTAATTGCAAATTAGAATGTCATGTGATACTTGTAACATAATGTTATAAGCTAATAAGCAGCTAGTACTTTAAGATTCTTAGTTTAGAAGTCTTAAAGTACTTACGTTTAATATGATTTCAGTTTCATCTTCAGTTTCTGGTATATTTTCAGCTTTAGGGCATTAACATGGCAAACATTGTTAATAACTGAAATATTACGTCGAGACGAATTCGATTAGGAAACAATTTATTACGGACCTCAATAGAAGTTATTACGGGGAGCTGTATGAATTACAGCTACTTACTATAATAAGAATTTCTTGCGCCAATAGATATGGCGATTTAGCGTCGTATTGGGAAATCTATCTGATCGCATTTTATTACTTTTATGTCCAATATTTCGTATTACTCTTTGTACCAAAATATTTTAGCATCATCGTATAAACAGATGTTGTGGTGTATGATCGCGTTGGTTTCGCGTGTCGTCGTGCGTGGCGTGAATGCGCGATGTTCACGCATGTTTGTCGCTAGCTGTGATAAGGGATTATTTATGCATCGGGGACAGGCTCGCTGCTCAGCACTCGGCGCGGGCGCTCGCCTCCGGTGCATCATTGCCGTAACACCGATACGCTTCATTGCCTATCACACGATATCATTCACTCTTATGTCACTTTACGACGTCCTCTATATGGGAGTGCCTAGACATTCCGCTTTATTGTATGCAAATTAACTTCAAACTATACATATAGTCGAAATTCTATTGGATAAAGCGAGTAAATGTGACATTCATATAAATGAAGTTGTTAAAAACAAGTTTTATTTATTTTCGTAACTTGTTAATTAGTTTGTTAAAATCCTCAATCGTCCAAAATGTAGAAGCCTTCATGAAATCAGTTTCGGTGAGTAATGACTAGATGCTGAACTTTCAGTTTTATTGCAATTTCCTTCGTAGTTATTCTACGTAGGATATTTTTAGAAATAGAAACATCTAGGTGATTAAATGTTTCGCAGAATTTATAGCAATGAAGAGATTAAATACACCGGTGGCATTTATCTACAAAGGTCAAACGTGGACGACGGGTAACCTAGCTAGTAGCTATAGTAGGTACGTGCATTGTGTAGGTATGTAACCAACGATGTATGTGAGTGTAGGAAATTGAGTAATGTTCGCTCGGATAGACGAGCCACCGCCACCGGTGAAAATAATAACACTAACTCACTGAGCATTTGCCATCTTCGCATGTATATTCTGTGAGCAGTAACTGGTCTAAGATACGATATTTTGTGATAGCATAACGATGATAATGAATATACGATGAGTGAAAAAGAAGAAGACTAAAATTAGAAGCTCCCAGAGTCCAGACAATATGTTAAATACTCAGTTTCAGATTTTACGTGGTAGATAGGCTTGTGGCTAAATAATAACGGCTGCACGGGTCGATATTCAAGGTTAATCGATGCTTACCGAAGTAGGTCCGTGGATGGTGGTGGTGGCCATCTATAAGATACCGAGACCTCTCCGTGGTTTGGAATGCACGTTTAGCTGTTCGTCCCGGCTGTCATTCCTAGTGTCGACATTCGTTGCGAGTAGTCAGAAGCCCGAAAGTCTGACAACCAGTCGTGCCAAGGGGTATCGTTATGATGAAGAAGCGAAAACATAGAGATATTATCACTGTCTTAATTTCGTCGTTTTCGTGTCTTATTTTTGTCTGTTTTGCGTCAACGTGCCTTTTGTCCGTAAATTTTATTAGCACTTATCGCGTATAAAATTCTGCAACAAATTCCAGCTACCTAAAAGTTTCCATAAAGAGAACACTCAAATGTGTAGATGCGATATAAGAGAGCCTGTGCATGTTACACCGAGGTTGTTGAAGAGTACAAGATTTTAACATCAAGTGGGCGTGGGAGAAGGCACCACCATGAGGGGTTGAAATCGGGTATAGGATGTGTATCGTGTTCTACATACTGCGATTTTATTTAACGCCTTCGCATTAGGCGGCATTGACCCAGACCTACGCCACGGTTTCTCATCGACAATGTACAATCCATATAGTCATGTCAATCACTTGACCGAAAGCTAATTTTGCCAATACCTGCACTTTGCCCACGCGGTGGATTGTGGCCCCTCTCACGGAGATTTGTTCCAGTGCTATTTAATTTCACTTCCGTTTTCATGATAATTTGCTTTTTGAACCACTACAAAAGTTGGTGGTATTTGGTCATCGTCAGAATCGATTTTGTTAAAGATTATCGAATTATTATCGTCAAGTACTCCGCACGACGTCCACGCGATGTCTACGCCACGTAACACTTACGCTGAACGAACGCCCAGTGCAGAAATCTTAAATTTAGTAAACGAGACACAGCACTTCTTTTGTGAATTGTTGATTTAGGCACTGCAGTATTTCGATACCCTCATGCGTCACCGAGATTAACGAAGACAACCGCTCCAGTTGGACGCTCGTAGCTTTATTTTGCGACGGAAAATTCTTGCGAAGTAAAGAAAAGAAAACACTGAAGAAAAGGTGCTTTTAAAATTATAATATTTTAATTTAGGATCTTATGGACACACATTACATTTTAATATGAAAGCAAAGACGAGGACGAGTAGTTTTAACTACGGTCATTATAAATATAGTGTCTGGTTTTACCATAGAATGTTCCAGTATATTCTTACTTAATGCTACGTGGGCGGTTGATGTTATTTGCTAATATATGTATATGCTTGAGAATGACGTATATACCTACGGATTTGATAAGTTATGTTGATGTAAATTACGTGCTTGCCATCATATTAAAACAAGGACGTACAAATAGTGATGTGACTTAGAAAATTCGAACTTTAATGGGATCTTAGACGTCCTATACAACGGAAATCCGAATATACCTTTGCATAGTTAGAAAGTAGTGTTAAGAGATGATCAGTGTTATTTATGTCTGGCGCTCTGCCAGCGACAGCCGACGCAGCAGCGACACCGGGTTGTTTGCGAAATCGTTCCATCAATTCTGACGAAATACGTTGACACAATGTCGCTGGCAATGCGCTCAATATTTTTATCTGTCTTTCAAATTTCACCGCACATTCTGCTTGAACTTCCTATTGTAATGGTCTTGGTTTCCGTAGCAAACAAGGTTTCGTATTAAATTCCATTATTTAACGATTCGACTTTACATTATCTTGGTCTAGCAAGGTTATTCATTTACACAAGTCCACATCACAGGTGTTTTACCATGTCTTAATTATGTAGGTACGTGCTTTCGACAAATAGGTAATCTAAGAATCTTATAAAACAATGCAGCCCAATATGATATTTATGGCTAGTTTTCTTAAAATGCGTTCTGTAGAGATGTGAGTTGCACCCGAGACGCTTCTCATTTACAGGCTGAATACGGGCTATTTTCTTCGCTGAAATGGAAGGCGCCTCCTTTGAACCTTTGATGCTTTTGAAACGGTTCGACTCTATGGAACATAAGTACATGACACTGCTCTAAGGTAAAAGCACTTAGAAAGGACAGCATAAGCTTTGATTGGCGACACTTTGACCTTTGGCTATCAGAGGCATTTCACGCTAAAATTGTGGCGCATCCTATGTTCTACGTAACTAATAAAACTGCATGTTCAAATTCAAGCAAGTGTACCACTTACACATTATGTGAATGTTAAGCGGAAGCTATCCTAGGGAGTGCAAGTAGTCAGAAAAAACATCATTTCTATAGAGGCGCAGCTGTGACGGCTCGTCTGAATGTAGGCAGTTAAAGTGCAACCCTTTTGTGATTACGAGAGCTCTCCCTTTCACTCACACTGACATGTACCTGTGCGCACACCTGGCTCATACGGACTACGGACACTACGGTTCACATTTGTGATGTCCGTTTACAAAGCTAAAATCCCCTGTACATCACCGTGTTTTCGCTATTAATAAAAACGGGTCACGAGGGTTGATTAAAGCTCTTGTATTTTTTTTTTCAGATAAAAATTTATATGACACGTTGAATTTAAAAACATCACGCGCAGAACTGGCCCCAAAACGTTTAATTTATCGGTTTGATGTGGCATTTAAGTATTTTTATTTTGGCTAAATAAAACATTTATGTAAATGATTGTTTCTATAAAATGATTTCTGATTGGTGAAGTTATTTTGTTAAAAAAAAACTGGAAGTCTAACGTAAGTCTATAAACTCTCGTGCTGGTAAAATGTTGCGGTGCGAAGTCCAGTAATAATGCCACATAATAGTAAATTAATGCATTCTGGGATAGAGAGGTCACAAGTAGTCGATTGGCTCTACTTGAAATATCTTGAATCTCCGCTGAGAAACTTCGAGGGCCAGAGGCGAACTAATACACTTTTAACTTTTCTTCTTCATCGGATTAGTATGGAAATTGCTAGCTTGGCAAACTGGAGTGTTAGTTAAGTGTTCAGTTTTATGCACAGTTGGTTTGCATCAGTGTTATCCCATTGACTTCAGAGATTCTCGGAGTTAGCATGATTCACGTTATTAAACTACAGTTAAATGTATAGGAAGTTGGTTGTCGTATATAAATCACAATCAACAATAGAATTTATGAGTAAACTAAGTTAGTCACAATAGACGATGTAGTTGCCGAGTTTGTGGTATGTACACAGTGTACACGCAGCGTAGAGTGTCTAGGCGTCAACTTGAGTGCTTCTGGCGTCGTGTCAAAGAGGAGGTTTATCTTGCCCCGTCCACACGACCCGCGAGTCGCGACCTACTTCTTACAATACCTTAGCAGAGTTGACAAGCCATTGTTGAACTTCACACCGGGGTGCTGCGTCGTTCGCTTGAGAAATTCGGTTGCCTTAGCTCTCCGCCAAATAAAGGATCGAAAGTCTAGACAGGGGTACATAACAATTGCTGGGGCTTTTCGTAAATAAGCCTCGATTTCTTGGCTGTAAGACTTTTAGCTTTATAACTTGAATATTATATATTTCTCCACATAAAATGGAACACAGTATAATCACAGTGAACGAACATAAGAATACTTATAACGTGACCTAATGGAAAACTTAAAACTATTTGCTTAGAATATAAATGATGTATGATATTCCAGCGGCCTGGGTAGCTGTCCTACATTTAAAAGGGAAGTGTTATGTGCACACGTTTCCATATACGGATGTACCAGTAGAAAGCGGGCATCTACTTGTCTTATATTTTTCCTAAGGAATTGTGGGTAATGAGGACTTTTGACTGAGATATACGTACATTTCTTTTTTTGTTTGAGGATGCTATAATGTTTTATGTGAGTCTGCGTTTGTGTATTCTCCAGAATTTTCCGAAGCCTTAAAACTCTTGGTTCCTGATCGATTGTTAGTCCAAATTATTATTCACAAAAAGATAGTGATGAGAGGTTCTACTTACCATTGACATGTCTGCTTTGAAGCTGATAATTTAAAGTAATTTTTCAAGAGGCGCGCAAAAATTGTGACCGTCATGTGTTCAAAATCGTATTATATTATTTGACTTTGTTTGATCTTCGTTTTACAATAAAGCTAGGCTATATTTGTCTAACCTTATTTTTCGTGACAACCTTCCTGAGTTTAATTTTCAACTTGATGAAGAATTCCCTTGACGAACACCATTAAGTCTTTTATCTCGCGCTTTCCTACTTAACTGACAAGGCCCTGTATCTAATTATAAAATATAATAAGGACGTTCGTTAAAGGTCGCGCACATTTAATTTATTTATTCTATCAAGAAATGAGCGGTCTATCGCTTCAATTTAGGCTTCTTTAATCAAGTGAGGTGAGTTTGTAAACAATCGATTTATGTTGTTTATTGCTACAGTAGTTGATGGGCGTGGGGCTTTCGTCTAGGACTTGAACCCCTCTGTCTGACGTCACAGGACTTGTCTAGACTATAAAGGCTACGAGGAAGACCCCGGACAATGCACTTAGATTCTTAAGTTTAATTTATTTGGTTAAGGCTAGCTAGTTATTTCGTTTTATTCATTATTTGTCCTAAAACAATTCAAACTGCAAATCAGTTCCCACTGTTTAGAAATGCTTATATTGTTTCTACGGAGTTCAAAATAAAAATTGATGACAGGCACATGGTAAAAATTAGCGGTATGCGTCGTATTCATTTGAGTTTTAAACGAATCTACTAGAAGCAGGGGCATTCGGTGCCAGGTATATGATTTCATGAGTGAAGGGAGCCAAAAACCGGGGGGCAATGACCTCTCACCCTTAGTTTTCTTAGCGTTCATAAGCGAGCCTGTGCACTACGCTCCTCCCTACAGTTTACCTTTCAAATGTTTCTATTTTATTCATTGAGTAACTTAACACTGAAACAGTATAACTTGCCTTGAAACAATACCTAGATCTAAGTTGAAAAGTTATACGAACCGACTATACAGTGTGTAGTCAAGCTTTCAGATGTAAAAAAGGGACCATAGCAGCAGCACCTATTCATATTTTTTATGAAAGAAATAAAGTAACAAATAATGAGTCGGGCAATAAATACACAGGTTTAACAATGAGTATATCGAGACTAAAATAAATATTTTTATATTTGTATTCGTAGATAAGTGACGCAGTTTCCATTTTATTTGGTACTGGTGTTCTACCGCAGAAATGGAAACATTTGAGAAAGCTTGTTACTTTTCTTAGCACAGGTCGTAAAATATATTGGAAGATGAATTGTAGCTCCCGCATGGGCTGTATACGCTCATGGGTTTTATGATATATACGGAAATATACCTAAATGGAACCCAAACCCGCTTGCAAATTGCCATATATGATATATCCTACCTGACCCGCCGGACTCCGGACCTACAAATTGGCTCACGTAATGATAACAATCAACAAAACACTCACGATTTTCCTATTTCCTCGCTAAGGACTTTTCGTCGTAAACTGTGACCTTTTTTCAACAACTTCGAACGGGATTGCCGAACTGAAACAATACAGATGTTTTTGTTTTTGCCGTTTGTTAAATTAAGTTTCATGAACGTGAAAATCTTTTCGGAGATGATTTTTAGATAAATACATTTTTAATTAATAAGTATGTTGATGATCATATTGATCTTTTGGGAGAACGATGTGATTTGAAAAATAAGTTTTGGTACATATAGTTAAACCAGTGCTAAATATTATCCCCACAAAGTAGCTAGTTGGATGCAGAGCAAGACCGTAGTCTGACAGTGACGTAGATTATTGTTCAGCTAAGATTTTTGTGTCGTGCCTTTACAGTAGACCTCATTTTACCCTTGAGTGCTTTCAGATCGTCCCAGTCCTGAATATTTATGAGGCCAGCTTCCATTCCGGTCGGATTTATTATCAAGTTTTGTTACTTCTCCGTAGAGATTCGTTAGGAGAAATCCATTTAAGATTGACTCTAGCATTTAACGTATTCCAAGTGATAAATTAATGGACTTGACCTTTTTGAATGTTGGTCGTTTCATTGTTGTATATTATACAAACAGACGGCGTCAAATTTAAATTAGTTCAGATTAATTATATTATAGGTGGGCTTCTGTGTCGGTAGACGATTGCGTCACAGCGCTGCGTCGACTATTTGGACAGCGTCGTTTTGGCTCGCGCGACGTAATGCTCACGAGGCCGGTTTGCCCCTAATAACCCGGCTTGTCTACAAGTATTATTTGGCTACAAATGCGCTATAGACGCGGTATTTTTCCCACGGATTCTGGGTTCTCGGCATTGTGGCTAATTATAAAGATGTTGGGTTTTCTGCGGTGTCGTGTAGGTATTTTACCTGGCCTGTAGATGTAAGTATCCTGCGTAATTAGTAATTACAGTTGGAACACCGCCTCATTTTTTTAGGATTTCGTAGCCAAACGGCAAAAACAGAATACTTATAATTTCGTCATGTCCGTCCGTCCGGATGCCTTTTTACTCAGAGACTATTTGCATTATGTCGATGAACATCGGAAACCTACTCTGTCCTAAACAACTCTTGTTATATAAATAAAAGGGCTATGATTTTAATCAACTGTGGTTTTAATCAGCAAAAAGACCCACATAATACAAGAGCAGTATAACACGAGGTAGTCATATTTATTCATTGGTAGTGTTGCCAATATACATATTACATTGTACTTTTTATTTTATTGCCACCAACAACAGTAGCGAAATTATTAAAATAATAACTACGAGTGGAACCCATACATAAACCGAAGGATGAAAAAAAAAAATAATCGCACATAAGCTTGTGGGCGGTGTGAGGTATTGTAAGATTCCATCATTGAAAAGGTTATGATTCTAAGTGACTTTGCTGTTTAAGTCCCGGAAGAAATGACTTTGTTTTTCAGTTTTTTTTTGGGGAATTAAATGAATTACAACAAATTAAGTAGGTATGTAATACTTACAAATGATTTTTTTGCGGCGATCTAATCAATACTGTGCAATTGTGCATGCGTAAATACTCATCCCAACTACAGAACCCTTCACTGTACGTGGTCGGTTTTTTTTTTTATCGTGGAGATATGCTCATGCATTCTGCACTACCACGGGGAGATAGTGCAGTTATGTGGGACTCTAACCCACTAAAACTCCACGGTGTCCTCTGCCGCTTACGGCGGGAACACGGGCACGCGTTAGCACTCACCCGTGAACCCGCCACGGCTGTCCGTCACCGGACCCTCTTCTGGGGAGTACTCACCATCACCGGCGTACCAAAACACATAGCACGCCGTGACCAGGGACCAAACCAGCACATGGGCGCCAGGCGACCCCGTGTCTGGGCACCCTTGGTCCCCCTGCGACGGGTAGGGTCATTGGCCCCGCCGCCTGCCAATTTTCGGCCGCAGAGGATAGGGAGAGCGGCCGTCGTCATACCAACACTCCTCCTCCCCTGCGGCCCCACCGCGTTCGGCACCGCAACCTACTTGTTGGCCGCTACGTCGTCGGCTTACTTGCAAAGCCCTGACGAGCGGCCCCTCGTCGGGTTCCTCTTGACTTCACCGTGGGTGACCAAGCCACTGCTACTAAGCCCCCCCGTCTCGACAATGCTAGCCATTTTTTTTTTTGTTTCCCCTGTGTTTCTTACTGCTTTGAGGTATTCATTAATACAGCTGGAACTACGGCACAGGGATCGTTCCTTGAAATACATTTATGAAAGTCTGGATACTCTTTGAGTCGAGTTCTTGTATAAAGCATGTATAATTTATTGATAATGACATTAATACGATTTCAATAACTTTCCTGTTAACCACTCATCCCTGGGCTGTACTACGGCTGACACGAATATTTAATTCGTTCAGATTGTGGATTTCGTTACAAAATATCGTGGAAGCGGTGTTTGTGGTTGATATTTTCGCAACAATATTTCAATACATAATTTATGAGCGCTCGTTGCTACATATAGAATATGTAACGCGATATATTTATAGCAAAATGTATTCAATTCACAAAAATTGGGATATTTTTGATTGGGAAATTTCAGGTAACAAATAAATAAAATTAAAGTGTCTGTTTGTAATGTCTAAATAACAGCTTTCTAAATACTGTCTACATACGGTCGAAGTCGCGGACACAGCTAGTAATGAGATAAATTCACATACTAACAAAATAACACGGAGAGAATGATATGACATATGACCTACAGCGCTTACCCATTAGTCAGGAAGGGTGAACGATTTTCGACACGTGTGCAAAATGCTCTCCATTTTCGTTTGTTAAGTACTTAGTTATGCACATTATAATAACCGTTCTTCCCTTTATGAATAAGTAGTCCACACATCTCGAGTAATTTATTTATTGGATTTCCAACAAGGCTTCTCAATTACATGCAAGTGTATTCATGAATCGGAACAAATATGAGTGTGTGCTGCCAATTATAGTAGACCACATTGTTCACTTGAAATCTAGGAACAATAAGTTTGCGAAAGACAAAAACAGGGTGGCACGGAGTTTTTTTAATAACCGACGAAAATTTTCAATGCTGGACCGTCCAGAATCATGTACTGAATTCATGGTAACAGGCTGCGCGTCGATGTCATGCCCGCCTGTATATTAACACGAAAAGTCATACAAAGGAAAACCAAATTAAATTCAAAACATTAATGGGTATAAAATAATACAAATTAATATTAACAAAAAAAGAATAATTAACCATAACATATTATGAATTGGATCCTTCTTAGGACTTGGCTGCTATGATTTATGTAATTGCAAAAAACCCATTGATGTGCCGACACATAAAATATCTAATAGAAAATAATTGTTTGTTCTAGGGTGGCTACCCAGCAAAATTAAAGAAGGTGCTGATAGTGACAGCGCCGCTGTGGTTCAAGGCGCCGTTCCGCATCTTGCGGCTGTTCGTGCGCGAGAAGCTGCGGGAGCGCGTACACACGGTGAACGCGCCGCAACTGGGGCTGCACGTGCCGCGCTCCAGCCTGCCCAAGCAGCTGGGGGGGCTGCTCGAGCCTGACCACGCATCCTGGTGTGTATTGATCTTCATTTGTGTAAAGTTATTGACCTGCCGATCTATTCTGTAAAAATATCACCGTGAAAACTCAAGTGAAGTGAGCTGTCAACAGTGTCAACTTCTAGCGATCTCTAGCATCCAGGTGGAATAACAGCTCATTTCAAACTCACTTCACCTAAGTTTTCACGGTGAGCTTTTTACAGAATAAATTAGCTATTGGTAAGAGCGAGTGCCCACGGTTATTCCACCTGATAGGTTTGGTTTTGGTTTACACAGCAAGAACCATTATTTGGTAGCGCTTAAGTAGAACAACGAACTTTTTTGTGAGCAGTGGTAACGGCCCCGACTTACGAGTCGTAGGTCGTGGGTTCGAACCCAGACAGGCGCTTTACTTTGTGTAAATAATTTCATCACCACTGCTCTCACAACGGTGAAGGAAAACATCGTGAGGAAACCGGCATGTCCTAGAACTACAAATTTGAAGACATGTGACATCTACAACCCCGCACTGGGCCCGCGTGGTAGATTACAGCCCACTCCCTCTCACAGAGAGGTCTGTGTCCCAGCAGTGGGAACATTATTATTATTATTATTTATTATTATAGGCTGATTATGTAAGTAAAACGATGTAATGAGTCGATCTCACACCTCTCGACCTCTCGATTGCTAGTCTATTATTGCTAGCCTTAACGAAACTATCCATCAAACTATAGGTACTAAATTCATGTTGGTGAAACTATTAAAGAAACTTTTAGATGGCTGCCTTCGGTCCCCCAAGTGATGTAGGTAACAAAGTTGCAGCGGCCACAACTTCGTGCTATCTTGCATGTTGTCGAGCCAGGCTTGCTTCCAAGACTTAGTTTCTTGTCTTAGTTTTTCAGTCAGCGACTTATCTGTTACGTAACATCACAAGCTTTTGCTTTGTCAGTTTCACCGGGCTTATGGAGTTATGGGGCTCTACTGCATAATATATAGATTTTTTGTATTTTCACGGCATTCAGTAGTAGGTACTAAAGTGTTGAAACTCTGATAGGACGGCCTGCGGCGCTTGTATTATGTTCGAGTTTGATTTGTATTGTTCCTTACAAATCAACAATACCACTGCAATATAGGCACTACGCTACACGATATAATTATATTTCACGGTGCGCTGTAATGAACGCTTATTGTCAACGCTTGAACCTCAATTAACGTGTTCAGCGACGTTGAGCGACAATATACCAAGTCATAATTATTGTCTTGAATACGGCTTATGAGGTAAAACACATTTAGAACATCAACGCTAAGACAATTTAACAATTCTCGGAATTAGGAAGTGATACGAACTCTCACCACACACAAGTTTCACTTTGTGATAAAGTTAACGAAGCGACTTACAGGAACATCTATAACACCACTATCTCTGTATGTCTAATGACAGGCGTGATATATGATCTCTAACAATTCCCTGTATACGTGAGTAATTCGCCCGACTACCCACGCATTGGCCATTCATACATAGTACAGGGTGTTTACTTAGATCCCGTGAGACCGTCGTCTGCTGAATCGATTTTAAGTCTCTAAAACTTGGCACCTGAAACGCGAAGACTCCTATTACATAATGTACCGTGATGATTTATAGACCACGTAATGAAGCGTTTCATTTCTATACCAATGATAAATGAGCTGAATTTCTGCGACGACGGTTATTATAGAGCTCATTAACTTTAGAGACTTCAGGTGGTCACTACGAAATATGAGGCCGCGTCATATATCTATGTGATTCATATCATTATCGTAGAAATAACAATAAAACAAGATAAGATTACTGGAGCCATCCTAGCCACTTATTTCTCTGAATTCATTGTTGAAAGAGTATACAACTTGCAATCCTACAGATTCTATCGATCACTAATACGCGTGTGCGTCATGTGGGTGTGAGTTACTTTCTTTTGTCTGCGTTTGTTTTTATTTAGACAGTCTTGTAACAGTTTTCCTTTGGTCTACAGGTTGGAGCATTGCAAGAACTGTTACACGAACAATCTGCAGAACGCTAAACTAGACGGCGTCATTGATGAATATGTGATCAGTAATCACATACCACCTATCAAGCCGCAAAATGGTGAGTTCTACAAACATGATTTAAGGCTCCCGCAGACAGGCGCGCCGTGACTTTAAGAACAATCTCTATGAAAATTTCATGGATATTGTTCTACCAGAATCGCGTCGCACGTCGCATCGCGCCTCTCTGCGGGAGCCTTTATGGAACATTTTGAGAGACTTGGAAAATATAATATAACACGCGTATGAAACGCGACCATTGTACCAATTTCAGTATTTTCCTAGGATTCACATTTCACACATCGTCGACTCAGATATCACAAGAGGAACATTGGAGCGTTATTCGATTCTAAAATTTCTAACACGCGACGATTGTTTGTCTGGGCCATAGATATAGTTACATTTCTATAGTCTGGGCTGTAAACAAGAAATGTAAAATAACTTTTGTCGAGTTAATAATAATTCAAAATTGTTATTTTAGCCGACTAGAAAGGACTTTTCATTAAATTAATGTCTGTACTCTAAATTCAAGGTTAGCTATTAGAAGAGAAGCTGAATCCAATGTTCCTTAAATTATAATTGTAAACCGATCCATAGATGTCAGTTTTTCACATAACAGCTCACGCCTTTCTCTTATTTTGGGGTAAGTAGAAATTACAGAACGCCACGTGTCCTGTTCCCTTTTTGGCTCGACCATGTTCATATATGATCTGAACCTGTCCAAACTTATTTACATTTTTTTTTATTCTTGTACAGGTATAATAGAGCACGAGGGTGCATGTGACATGACCAGTGACCGCGCGACGCGACTGGGCGACAACAAGACAGAGATGCACATCAGTGGCGACCCCCCGTACACCTGCGACCCCAGCCCGCTCAGGTACACCAACATTATGATTAACATAACATGACGCGTGTATTTCCCGAAGGGTTAGACAATGATGTATCTGTAGAAGTACACCCGTTATTTCGCGAGTTATGTTTAAGTCCCATGTTATAGGGGGTCATGACTCATGAACCGGGCACAAATCCAGTCTATTTCACGCCATTATTATTCAACGAGGTATTTGCCAATTCTGACCCGTGGGTAGTCCCCGGGCATTAATATGACACATCGAGTTTTGGAGACGACGCTCTGCAGACCAGAACTTTTTCTAAAACCCGATGTGCCGGGAACAGAGTCCTAACACTAACGCGCGACGTAAACTTGAACGTTTTTTGTATTGGAAATACAATTATTCTATAGCAGTTTAGTTTAAACAGGGACAATTAGTATCACCCATATACGGGAAGGATTTTTGAGTGGTTGCAGGTGCCCCGTTAACTGTTGCAGGAAAACGGTTTTACGTAACGGTTTTTCGTTTTTTGAGACATTTTAATCTGCAGTCACAGATTTAAAAAAAGTACGCCGACACGCGCGTGGCCCGTTTGCACGCACAATGAAGGGTGCCGTAGTTTGGAGGAATTTATCCCAAGAACTGGTCCCATGGAAGTTTTTGATGCTTACAAGAAAGCGGATCGATAGAATCAAAAAGAGTTTTTGTGAAAATTTACCATTTTCTTGCTGACGGTACATGTTTTTCAAAATCTCTGATTTCATATCAAACACGAAAAGTTAAGGACTATTTCCTAAGACCGTTTACCTACCTTTATTGCCCCGTCTCAAAAATACACCCTGTATATGAATAACTAGCTTCTGCCCGCGACTTCGTTCGCGTGAAACTTGTTCCACCGACCCACCCCGTCGCATCGCATCGCCTGCCGGCGCTATTACTTCATTATCGCTGAGCGTTCTTTCAGACTTTTTTTAATTACTCGGTTGCTAAAGGTCCTGGCGTGATATTAAACAGCATATAGCTTTCCTCAAGAATTAGGCTAACAAATGCAAAAGGAATTTGTCATCCGACTGGTAGTTCCAGATATTAGCGCGTTCGAACGAACAAACAAAGAAACTCTTCAGCTTTACTATTGGTATAGATGTCTTAGAAATAAGTAAATATTCTGTGCGGAACGAGTATCTTCATTTTTTTAAATCGTTCGAATTTATTTCATGTTTACTTCGCGCATTAGTTCTAGACCCACATTACAGTATACATGTTTACAATGCTCTTCGGTATGCACACGCGTATGATTTACTCAGGCAAGGAAGGAGCGATGACAAAGGTGCGGGCAAAAACCCTGTTCATTTTCACAGATATTTAATCTGAAACAATTGGTGAAATTACCATCAATGCACTTAAAACTAAAGAGATTAAGTCGATTTCATACTTATTCTTTTCAATTAACATAAAATTTTCATCAGCTTTCTATGTTTCTAAAGAAAAAGCTAGGTGCAGCTTTGAATACTCGGTTTGTTTAACCGTTTTTTAAATGTTTAAATAAACGATGTTATTATATTTTTATAGAATAGTGTTATGAATGGTCAAATCAACAAATCCCAATTATATTTTATAGTGAATGCAGCCACATACAAAAAAACAATGGGAATTTGTTTTTTATAGTGTATTGTGTAACATATCACGCCATGCAGACCTGTTATGCTAATAACCGTATTAATTGAGAAGTTTATACATTGACATAACATGGCGATTCTAGTAATAAATAATGCAGGATGGCTCATTGGCTGGAATCTAGTTCTCTAATCAGCTAGACACATTATTCTATTTAAGATGATATGGCGTGGAAACTAGATCTTGTTCTAAATGAACTCATACTTAGTTGACTGGTTTTTGCATTGATAACCGTTTATTTTTCTAGGCACACACATGGTTATAATGGTGACATGAAGAGCAGGCATATAAATTCAGGAGACGAAGATGATATAGACATAAGCAGTGAGTATACTTGAGATATTTTCTTAAATAAAAACTTTTTCTTTCCAACATTGAAACTCTTTTTAGCTGTCAAACTATTTCGAACGCTGAAAAATAATAACTGTCATTGTGACTGGTTTTGATGATTGTTTACTATTTTTTATTTATATTATTACCAAAAAAATCCATTTGCACAAAAAAGTAAATGTTTTCCGGTATGAAAGCAACGGGTATGTTTTTATTTTAGTAAATTCGGTAGTGATAAATAGCTCTGGTGCCTCAATGGGCCAATATTTAAAGTCGTTTGGTAAGTTTTGTTGTGGCTCGAGTTTAGTCAATGTTATTTTGTGTATTTGAGAAAATGTTGTTGAAAATGCAAAATCGGGCAATAAATAGTTTTTTTTTTCTGATAAACTCGGATAAACTATATTTTACGATCGTTTCCATCAGAGTAAAATCCAACGCCTGAAGTTGGTGCTCGTAAAAATAAATTGGTGTTTTTCGAGCGATTACAGCGATATATGATGCCGAGAATGCAACACGCTTTCGATTGTTGCATCGTCTCGATTTTCCTCAATCGATTTCATTCGCAGTCGATTCGTTGTTTCGATCTCTCACCGCACTACGTAAAGCGAGTATTCAAATCATCCTACATAGCTGTCTCGATATTGTTGGTTTCGTTCGATTGGAATTAGTCGCGTGTGCATGTTTTGTATTGCATTCGTTCATCCGAATCCGTTGATTCAGAATAGCTCGCGATTGCTTCTCTCAGAACAAACGGAAAACACTTGATTGTTGGATCTTCTACATTCTGCAGTGGAGGCTCGCATTCGAACGATAAAGTGTGTTTCATAGTTGGAAGTACTTTGAACATCTTGCAATCACGCATCGTGTGATTGATAAAGATTATGAAGTGTAAAGTTTTTTCGTCTGTGTATGTAATATTGACATTCTTTTTAGTGTTTGTGATAAAAACAAAAAGTGAGTTTATAATGATTCCGTATAATGATATAAGATTACGTATTGAAAACATTACGTTACATACCATAGTGAAAACTTTTGAGTTTAGACTATGTATAGAAAATGTACACTTGTAAGTACTTATCCAGGTCGCGAATTAGGATACAGGATAAATAGGGTACCCTTCTAAGAGGTCGTTGTAAAGGTTCGTCCACATGATTGAACCTCGCGGTGATTGGGTTCGATCGCTAAATTTGGATACAGTCCTTTCCCCGCTGCACACCGTTGCCTGAATTTGTAGCGCTTGAATTGTTTATCCAAACATTGATTTATTTTTATTTTAAGGAGGATTTTAAGTGATAAAGTTAAAGATATCATTTTTATTTATTTAATACTTTAAGCACGCGAATGTACAGACGCCAGCAGGTCAAGCTACCCCAAACTGTCAAATTTTCCCAATCAACCTTGAACCGTAATGATTTATCAATAAAGTTGAAAATCTATTAAAGAAATTTGACAGATTGTAGTAACTTGATGTGCTGGAGTCCGTACACAGGGGGACTTAAACTGCCATAGGCATTTTCTACCAGCTAACCTTTGGGTAATGCAGAGACAAACAGTTTACTTATACATTATTATTATAAAAATAATGTTATCTATTTGATCTCTTTGGTCATTTATTTATTTGATATAAAACTGCCGACAACATTACTTAAAGACAAATACAATAGCAAAAAGTATACATATTACTAAAATACTATCGTATACTTTAAATTTACTTAGTATAAACGTCTTCTTAGGAAACAGTGGTGGCCCAGTGGTAACGGTTGCGACTTACGAGCTGTAGGTCGTAGGTTCGTACCCAGACAGGCACTGCCCTCAAAACGGCAAAGGAAAAGTCATCGTAAAATCATCGGAAACTGGCATGTCCTAGAACTAAAAATTCGAAAACATGTGACATCTACCAACACGCACTGGGCCCGCGTGATGGATTACGGCCCACTCCCTCTCACCGATAGGAGGACTGTGTTGGGAATCAGCCTATAAAGTTCCCTCTGCTGGGGCAGAGGGAACTTTATAGGCTGATTATGCTAAACGCCAGCTTTACTAAGTAATCTAATAAGCTGTAAAGGCAGATGACAGAATCAACTAACTAAGCCTCTAAATATCCACTGTAGTAGTAGGTAGGTCTTCCTGCAAACCTTCGAAACTGTTGAGTAATGAGAATACCACTTTTTAACCAAAATTACACAAAGCCAATTACAATGATTAGTTGTATATAAATTATGAATTATACATTAGAAAGGTATAGGTATCACAAATATGTTAACATAAATAAAGGTACGCAATAGTATAAATATATGTCGTAATACTACGTCATAATGTTCAGTTAGTTTTCTTCGCGATCACTTTGAGGAATCCGAGAGTTTATAAAAGACGCGTAGTAAGTGCGTAGCACACATACACCGCATAAGTGCCAGCCAACGCGAGGTTTAGACTCTATCGTTAATGAAAAGGATTTCAGATAACATAATGGCGCCGATTCCTTTGTTCACAAACTAAACTAATTTTAAGTTCAATGCATCTTTTTCTTTCTATTTCATTGCGAAAAGGACAGAATGATGATAAATATTAGTTTAGTCCTGTCAAATTAAGATACTCCATAGACAGTTTAGACGTGATTAAAAACATGGCGACTAAAAATACGTCAATTTACGCCAAGCGCTGACAAATTTTTCTATTTCATAGAAAGAAAAAGATGCACTGAACTTAAATTTAGTTTAGTTTGTGAACAATGGAATCGGCGACAATGTCAAGTTATATGTCATGCATATCAAAAAAGATCAAATATTTTTTGTTTTCATTCTATAGTGTTTAGATATCGATATCCGTCACGTCTGCGGAGTTTCGCTAGCTAATTTATTTGACCCTGTATAAAGTAAGTTATAGCCCTGGGGTCTAGCTGGGAATAATATCGTACTGAATTTCAGTATAAGACACCTGTCCCACTGCCGGCGATTAACGAGGAGCGAGTAGAGTTAGCAACTAAAAATATGTATCTCTTTTACTTACACGGCGACGAGCGATTATTCGTCGTGTTGCCGTCTCGCACTCACTGTTCGTCGCTCGCCAATTGTTTTTGGTTGCTAGCTCTACTAGTTTCTCGTTAATCGTTGGAGGTGGGACAAGTGTTTGTCTGTGATAATGATTTTTCACGAAAGTCGAGACGAGTCGATGGCGACCTCTCGAAACTTAAGGATCAGCTATATCTCCCGTCCCTCCCCCAGCGCGCGGCACGTGGTCTTCAGGCGAAGTATCACCCGGGCTGTCGGACGAGGAAGCGGGCGGCGGCGGCGCGGGCGAGGCGCCGGCCGCGCTGCTGGCGCGCGTGCGGGCGCTGGGCCGGCGCGGGCTCGCCGCCGAGTACGACGACATCCGCGCGCGCCCGCCGCTCGGCACCTTCCACCACGCCAAGTGAGTGACACACTGCTACCCGTATTACCGTTTCTTCAATGTCTTTGTAACCAGGAGGTTCACAGGTATGGACCAGTACAAAAAAAAAACACAATAGCGGGAAGAACAAGTGACTCTCGACTTCGTTAAAGGTATTTTTACACCCGCTATAACCTACGCACATCATCAGCCTACTATTTGCATACTGCTGGCTTTACGCTGTGAAACTAGCTTCCCACGGTCTGTCATTTCACCGGCTGCGCCGAGCAAGGCTCAGGGGTCTGGCTTTACATTCTACATATATATCTCACATGTCTTTCCCACACTGAAGTAAGATTAAAATAATATTGCTATAAGAGGTGGTGGTAGGCCCCAGGGCCTGAAACGACCGTCTGATTCGCCATGTTCTGAAGCACGCGGCGGCCTACGGCCCGGGAAATCACGAGCCAATGGAAGCCATCATGGGAGGCAGCTTCTATAACTCTTAACTATATGTATGTATGTCATTATGTTTGCTACACTGAAGACTATGTGTACATTGGCATTGTGTAAATCCTCGTGTAATTATAGTCATCACATAAGATAATAATATGACCTGCTTTCGCTTGACAGGTGTTTAAACCCAACATCAATTAATTATGCAGCAGTTAATTGCTTTTACTAGAAGCGTTATAAAAATCTAATTTATTCAATGTTGTTCGTTTACCCCAGATGGGCGCTGATGATATAAAAAAAAGAATACTACGCCCGTATTATCACACTACACATACATACATATAGCTAAGATATAAGACAATAGTTTCGCACATTTGAAGACATTTTCGTAGCAAAGCAAGTGCTAATTTTATTCGCAACGCTTTGGCGTAACCAGTAAAAAGAAACTGTAAATCTGAGCTGATAAGGTGTATATTTGTTTTCCAGATTGCCGAGCAACCTAGCCAAGAACCGTTACACGGACGTGTTGTGTTACGACCACTCGCGCGTGTTGCTGTCACAGACGGACCCCGACGACCCCACCACAGACTATATCAACGCCAACTACGTTGACGGATACAAACAGAAAAATGCATATATTTGTACACAAGGTAAGGCTTTCGAATTTTAACTTTATTATGCGAATGTATTCTTACAAACGTGTATTTTATTGATCGTTAGCAACGTTTTCACTCGCATCTGTCGGATTGTTCATGAATCCGGATAAAAAGTGTAGTGTTTTAGCTCTGTGTACCCAACCAAATATAGTTGAAATCGGTTCCGTAGATGAGCCATCAAGAATTAAAAAAACAAACCGACACACTTATGGATATATTTTTAGTATGTATTGCGTAATTATCAAGTTCTTACAAATGATCAAGATCTAATGCAGTAGGTAACCGATATCTTGATAAACGACAAAACGAATACAATGTTAAATGTACCTGTTTGAAACTGAGCGATTAAGTTGTAACCAGTATATATTGATGATAAACAGAAACACGTGTTGGTTCACATAGCTTTGTTTTTATTGCGTCCAACATTTTACGCATATTACTCGCACACAAGATGTAATGTAAATTTAAAATAGCCTACATGCATTGTGTTCAATTTCTCATGCACAGATTTTTTAAAAATATTACCGATAACACGCAAAACTAGCGATCGATAGTCACACATAAGAGAGGGCATCCACGAGCAACTTTTGTCTCGGCAACTAATTTGTCTGTCACATTAATTCTACGGATTTGTATGAAAGTGCTGTCTTTGTCGCGTCGCTACGTGCGCGCACTTTCATACATACCCGTAGACTTGATGCTAGAGACAAATTAGTTGCTGAGACAAAAGTTGCTCGTGGGCGCTCGCCCTGCCTACACCTCTGTTGTTCCCATACGAAGGCCATCCATTAGCAATTTCACACAAAAAAAGAAAATTGTGAGTTCTGACACCACCCATGAATTTTATTAGCCTGAACTTGCACGAGCATATTGCGCATTGAGTTAACAGTAGCAGTTGATGTTCAAAGAACATAGCAATTTCACTGAAGGCAACCCTTTATAAAATAAACATGTTTGTTAGCATTTCTCGTCAGTTTTCAATTTGGCTGCGCTCCCACAATACCTGGAACTAGTCGCGAAACTTGTTTACGATGGAAATACGGTTTCTGTGAATTATTAATAATAAAGCCCTGTTGCGCGAATTGGAAAACGTGGGGGAAATCCTCTCTACGTAGAATTCGCTCGGCGAATAATAGCAAGGCATTCTTTTTACACAAGTAATCTTTTTTCTTCTATTTTATTGGAAGCGACCTTGTATGGTCCATTAACGTGTTTACTTGGAAATTTGTTTGTATATTTCTATTTAACGTTTTGTGGAAAATAAATTATTCAGGGTTTGAATTTACTACTTATCTGTACTTACTTGTTTATGGTGAACCAATTAAAACATTATAAACCAAATCTGCTACGGTCTCTTTGTTAAAAATAAATAGTTAAGAAATGAATAGTTTAAACACTCGTTAGCGCTGGTGACGTCAAGCATAATAGATCAAAACAATCCCATTTGAACAGAATGCTGTTTACCACGCTCGCTCACTGCATTAATGACATCTGACACTAGTATCGAAACCTTTCGATATCAAAAACATCTCTACGAAAAATAACATACCAGTGCCCACTTGGTTTTTCGAGATATCGCCAAGCGGTTACTCGACTCTTCACGTGACCAGAGGGCTGGCCTGTTTCTTGGCTAAAGAATTAGCATCGCATTACAACGTGGCAACGCTGCCAGCCTTTTGGGCACTGTTCCTGTTGACAGCGATGCGGATGAATTTTTTGATGCCCTATGATTCTTTTGCTTATTTTTTCACATGTACATATTATTATTTTAAATGTTAGCTTATTTATAATGTAAATCCTAGCCTGTTCTCCCAGAAGGGTTAGTCAGAGGTGTATCTATTACACCCGAATTTAGTTTGTTATGTCATAAGTCCCATCTCATAGGGGGCGACCCTAGTTGTCACCAAAACTACGCTTATAAAACGTACAAAGTCAAATCATCTATTTCCATTAAGCACATAAAAGGCACTTTTGAACGTAGAGATTAACAAGAAAATAAAATTAAGTCTGATCGCCTCTTCCAAAACGTAGTTTCGTATGAAGGAGAATGGCAAGAATTTCATAGTTACTTTTTTTTTTTACAATATTTTCTATACATTAATTGTATGTGAAGACGATTTAACTGAAATAAATTAACTTTACTACAATAGGTACAATTAGTAACTGTGCGTATGTGTAATATTCCAGGTCCTCTGCCGAAGACGTTCGGCGACTTCTGGCGCATGGTGTGGGAGCAGGGCACGCTGGTGGTGGTGATGACGACGCGCGCCGTGGAGCGCGGCCGCGTCAAGTGCGGCCAGTACTGGCCGCTCGGCGACAACGTGCGCCAGCTGTACGGGGACTTCGCCGTCACCACGCAGGCCGTCGAGCACGAGGACGACTACACCGTCACGCACCTGCTGCTGACGGACCTCAGGGTGAGCGCGCGGCGTAGGATACAGACAGTTGTAGCGTGGCACAGTATAAAGACGATACCTAGGTATATACCTATATATACCTATATATGCCTCCCAGCTGTCCGCTAGCTCGATGAGCCGATACAATGTAGGTATCCTCTTACAAATCTTAGCTACAATAATATATATTGTGTTTCCAGCGTGAGCAGTCCCGTCGCATCTGGCACGGCCAGTACACGCGCTGGCCGGACTACGGCGTGCCGGGCGGCGGCAGCGCGCAGCCGGTGTTGCGCTTCCTCGCGCTAGTGCGGCGAGCGCAGCAGCTCGCGCTACAAGAGTACGTATGCATACTGCACTAACATCGGGCACCACAGTACACGCGCTGGCCGGACTACGTGTGGCAATAAAAACAAAACTTCATTTACTTTTTTGAAACTTCTGATTATTAATAAAGAATTATTATGATTTCAGCTTAGGCGATGCTTGGGCGGGACACAATAGGGGGCCACCGATAGTCGTCCATTGTTCGGCCGGCATCGGCAGAACAGGTAAATAATATACTTTTGTATTTCACATGTAATAATTGTGCAGCCGAATTTATACAAACCGAACAAACTTTAAGTTTACTGAACGTTACCCTCAGGACGAATTTTACCAAACTTATACATAGAATAAGTCATATCTTAAGCATAAATTTTGAATTTTTGACAGCTTTTTCATACTAGAACTGTCAGACGTTAAATTTTACTACACGGATAAAAGATAATTATCTTACTTTGGTGAAATCAGCCCTTATGTGACTATGTGAAATATTTTCAATAAATAAAGCCTTTTATTGTCACACTGCACGGCAGAGGCCTCTTCTCATACAGTAGGTACGAGCAAGTGAGAAATATTTTGTTGTTGAGACATATACGCTTGTACGTATACTTTGCTTTCGTGCGCTACGGAGCTTGCTCGGTCGGTAAGGTCGTGTGTCTCTCCAGACGCGGGTCTGCGGGCGTGTGAAGTAGTGATGAAAAGATACGAGTAAAAACAAGTACTTAATCGATACTTTTTTTTCGAGACCAAGTAGGTATCGGTCAAAAGTACTCGTATTAGTGTCGGCCCGATCCGTTAGAAGAATGGGAGGATTTAAAACCCGTGTTTTCAGTGTTATAGGCGCGAATGATTTTACACTTGAAAAACGGGTGGTAGGTACCTCACAAACCGTCTGATTTTCTCCGTTTCTTGTTCGTATCAGTAAACATAATATCAATATAATACTTACTGCTGTTTTTATTTGCATTAATTTTTTTTTTTTTTTTTGAAAATTATCGGTATTTTAAAAAGAAAGAAAAAGTGTTTATTGCTACTCGTACAGGATTATAAACTAAACTAAACACAGTTAAAAATAAAAATGTAACAAATTATACAAAAAAAAGTAATAAAAGGACAAATGAAACAGAAAGAAAGTTCTATACGAGGCCAAAAGGCTCCTATATCAGCATGATGCTTCGACATTTAAAAAATAAATGTCGAATGTGTTTTACGACCGATGCGGCATCGATACCTCTCGAGGTATCCTGTCCCGTGCTGGGTACTGTACGTCGCGCCGTGTGCAGGCACGTTCCTGACGCTGGACATCTGCGCGTCGCGGCTGGGCGCGGAGGGCGCGCTGGACGTGCGCGGCACGGTGGAGCGCATCCGTGCGCAGCGCGCGCACTCCATACAGATGCCCGACCAGTACGTGTTCTGTCACCTGGCGCTGCTCGAGTACGCGGTCAGTATCTACACACACTCTACTTGTATTGCTCAATCTACTGGACTGTGTTTTAACTTGAATGTAATGATAGACTAAATAATACTGTGATACTGATAAGACAACGTTGGGGTTAAAAAAAAAGATGTTATTACTAAAATTTAAAACACTATATTCTTAGATGGTTTGTTGATGAAACGCCCTAGAATCTAGTGTGTATATTCTTATGCTTAAATATTCTTATAGTGACGTCTTTTTTTTGCCATTTGGAACCTAGCAATTTTTTTCTCTCTGAACCAGAATCGAGAACAGAAACGACTGGTGAAGATGTTTTTATTTTTTTTTATTTTATTAATTTTGTCATAACTTCCCGATTACTCTAAGAATATTGGATACTACAGCCAAGTGAAAACCTTACGTTCATGCTAGCTCGAATGATCGCAGTGTAGGTTTCTAATGCGCACTCGCTCACACACAAGCACACAGGACAGGCTAGGTGTGGGGAGCGAGCACGAGGTTGGCGCCAAGCAGTCTTATGGTCAAAAACAAATAGGACGACCGTATAGATAAGGCGTTTTAACTGCAACTAAGCGCGTAATACTGAATGCAACGATGCGAATCGCGCAAAGTGCCTTATCTGGTTTCTATTTGCAACATGCGTTATGTGATTAGAGCGTCTTTGTTATCTGACCCAGGAAATACGTTAACTAAGTCCATTCCATTATTTGTTGTGCTTCCAGGTTATGCATGGCTACCTAGACTCTGCAGACTTGACCGGATTCGACGAAGATAACGAGGAAGAATCCGAATGAAGACTGTCTCGTCCGTCCTGCGCCGTGCTCTAACGGCATCGGGTCGCCGCGCCGCCTGAACGAGTGACAGTGTACAGTGACCCTTAACCAAGTGACTGCTCTTGCAAACTATACAGTGTTTATATCGCTACTTCACCCACCCACGTGTACGTGTGATCTCAGGCCGACTGACCAAAGATCGCGCGCGAACCCACGGGAAATAGTACGGAACCCTTTCTAACGCCGCCATTGAACTGCACAAAGAAATGTGTTCATTAGAATAGTAGCAGAAGGACAGCATGTCCCGCGTGACCACGTGACCGCGTAACCACGTGACCGCGTGACCACGTGACCGCGTAACCACGGGACCGCGTGACCACGGGACCACGTGAGCGCGCGTCACAGACCCCTGCTAGTGTTGGAACAAGACGTGAGGAATGTTTTGTGTACGACGTTGCGCCATAATCGGCTGAATCAACACGCTATCCGCTCATAGCTTAAGATATACATTGAAATGAAAACGTTCCTGTAGCATGAATAAGAACTGAAATATAAATCAGCTAATGGGAAGGAAGCCTCCTAACACAAGTATTTATTTGCATATTATAAATCTTTGTAACCAAAAAATATTTCCACGATTATTTAGGATTTTAATATTTATTTATATAATGTAAGGAGTTATGGCTGTGTGAAGATTTTGTCTGTAACTTATGTAGTTATGTTTATTTCGATAAATTAATTTTATATAAATGCCATGAAATCATTATAATATCTACATGTGCCCGCTGAATTTGAAGTTTCGCACGATTTAATATACGTTGAGGTGCTGGTAGGCTTAAAAAGTTAATTCATGTTAATCATTTTATATGTTTCATTTGCGCTGTGTCGCATAATGATGTGTATTGTACATTTTTATAATCGTCAACGCTCACGTCGAGCCATTATATGAATTTATGATAATGCACTGAGGCATCTAGACGTCGTTACGAATTATTATAAATTATTATATTATAAATAGTTTAGTCACAGAATGTCCAATTCGCTAAACGTCTCATTAGCAGAATGTCCAATTTGCAAGAATACCGCGGCAACGCGAGATTCTTTATTTGACGGCATGTATAATCTAATACACTCGGGTTTTTTATTTGCTGGACTAAAGTGACAGCGGCGATCGACCTTTTTTTGTCAACATGACATTGATGTAATGATCGCAACTGTTTGTGTAGCAAATTTGCTAGCCCCAAATGATAATTGCAATATAGATTGATTGAATTTTGAAAATTGAATTTCGTTGATTATCAGCAATATAGTCTAAACTCTGATTTTTTATTAAAAATCAGAGTTCATTTCATTTTATTGTGGACCGGCTATTAAACATAAATATAAATGGAGAAAGTGTTAATATAGGAATATAAGTAAATGAAATGAGTATGACCTCCAATTAAACATTCTGCAAATAAGAATGCGGGGTACTGATTTTTTTGCAAATTGGACATTCTGCGACTAAACATTATAAATTTTACATAGACTGAGTAATGTTAATATGTTCTAAAAGTTTACATGCGGCCCGTCGTACTAGCGTAAATTTATTATAACCTTCATGTTAAAGTCAATCTTTATTTCTAATGTGTTTTTATGAAAAATGTAAAAAACGTATAATAACAATAAATGTGAAAATAAGTAAAATATTTTGATGTAACAACATACAACATATTTATTTTTCATAGAAAGCATAGCGACATATCTAATGACAGATCTATGTATTTTGAATCGCCGTCCTGTTACGTAACGTACATATCGCAGTAGACGTGTTTGTTTGCTCTCCGCCGTGTTCCGTCGTGGACAGCGTCTCCTTCCTGCATCGTGAATCTCTTGTACAGTGTGACTATGACCCTCTTCCGTGCCTACAGTATGTTGCTCGAACGTATGATTATGTTAACTATCGTA
The DNA here is from genome assembly GCA_911387795.2 of Apamea monoglypha. NCBI lineage: Eukaryota > Metazoa > Arthropoda > Insecta > Lepidoptera > Noctuidae > Apamea > Apamea monoglypha. Next base: position 5,313,086 of record OU426930.1, read on the forward strand.
TATTCTATCTGCCTAGTGTATTTTTCAGACTTACTTATTTTCGGTCGCAGAAAATCAGTTTTAAACAATATATCGTATTTTATTTGGCACTTGGTGTAAATATTTGTAATGCAATTCTGCGAACGACAGTACGTCCGTCTGGCACTACACTAACAACGATGTATCGCAACATGTTCTCTTAGAACATCGTTTCATATTAAGTAAATTGTTATCTGGAACGTCTGTTGACTCTTGTATCTGTAAATAGTTTATAATTATTTTCTGTTCTAAATTTAAATTAAAACCCTTGTGAAATATGTGTGAAATAAAAAATCTTGTAATATATTTATACAAATAGTTTTATTCACAATCATTTATAGACATCGCAGATAGTAACGGAATATAATCTTACACTAGTACAGGACTTTACACAAATACTACATAATTTACACCATTGACGTACCTACAGGACACAATTAAAAAAAAAAAAAGTAAACGGGCGCTAAGAAATTGTCGCCCGGGTATGTGGGCTTACGCTAAAACTCGCGCGGGTGCACGCTGGCGTATTTGTATTGAAAAATAGTATGAGCAGCGCTAATCTAGCACTTGGCGCGGGCGCGTGTGACGGGCGTCACACAGTCGTCGCGGCGGGCGCCCGGAGCGGACTTGTTTATCCAAATCAGTTGAATGCCGCTATATGCCGCGAGAACCGGAGAACCGGAGTTACCGACATAGCGTGCAGAGTAAGCAAACTGAAGTGGCAGTGGGCTCGCCATGTTTGTCGAAGGACCGATGGCCGATAGAGCAGATGAGTCATGGGGGTCTACTACGAAGTGCAAAGTGCGAATGATCGGATCGGACCGAACCATGGCCGAAACGAATATTATTGAAAAATGCGAAAAAAGTTCGGATCGGCTCAGTTGCGTCGGTACCATATATTCGAAAGAGTGTAGGAGTGTAGGATCAGGATCGACCGAACCAAATAGTGACTTCGTAGCAGGAAACGGCCGAACATTCGGCCGATACCACTTCGGAGTAGACCCCCTGGTGTGGAGACCGCGTATCGGCAAGCGTAGTGTGGGGCGCCCCCCAGCTAGATGGACGGACGATCTAAAGAAGGTTGCTGGGACGGACTGGATGCCGAAGGCGGAGGACAGGGTGTTGTGGCGCAGCCTGGGAGAGGCCTATGTCCAGCAGTGGACTGCGATAGGCTGAGTTGATGTGCCACGGGTCACATGCATCAGAAGGTACAGTCACGAGCAAAAGTATATATTCAAAAGCGATTTACTCCTTTATTTTTGAATGAAATTTTATGTTGTTACGAACAGATAGACGAGATAGACGTCAGTATGTGGAGTATGGCGGACATTTTTTTGCCCTATTACACCAGATTGGGCGTCAGTCAGGTTAGTAATTTAGGACCCTTATTATTTATTGTTATGGTAAATGATTTACCAAAGGTAGTCAGCTCAACATGCATGTTATTTGCTGACGACCTTAAGTTGTCTGCAGTCATAAAAGACATTGCGGATCGTGACATGCTGCAGCACGACTTGGATAGTGTCACTGAATGGAGTCACTGCAATAAGCTATACTTTAACGTATCAAAGTGCTCGGTGCTTTCATTCACACGCACACGAATCCCACAACACTACCAGTACAGCATGGATTGGGAGGCGCTGCAGCGTGTCATGGAGGTTAAGGACTTACGCGTTCATTTCACCAGTGATCTACAGTTTCGCAAACACGTGGTACACGTTTGTAAAAAGGCGTACAGGAATCTGGGATTTGTGCTGCGTCAGGCAAATGATTGCACAAACATCAGTGTCTTGAGGGCTTTGTATGAGGCTCTTGTGAGGAGTCATCTGGAATATAATGTGGTCGTCTGGAGTCCGAGTGAAATAAAATACAAAAATATGCTCGAACGGATACAGAACAAATTCGTCAGATTTATGTATTTAAAGCTGTATGGGAGATACCCGGGATACCCGTTACTGTATCCTACCGTATTCTGTCTCGGTATGTTGGGCTACTACAAACTAGAAATTAGGCGTGAAGTGGCACTGGCAACGTATATTTTTAAAATTTTAGAGGTAGTATATTTATTTATTTATTTATTTATTTCAGGCGACGAAGGCCCATAGATAAATACCTTAACCTAAACATACATAATCTTATTTAAAATATATACATATATAGTTTTATTGTAGCTTCCTACACTAGCTTGTTCGTGTGCTGGTCTGTGGTACTTGTCCGCGGAAGCGACGGAACACCACGTCCTGCGGCCAGAAGTCTTCTTCCATGACGATGGGCAGATAACAATTCGGTACGCGCACCACGAACGCCTTGAAGTTGACGTTGCGGTGCGACTCCAGTAACTGCACCCTCGGCGCGTACCTCGTCTTCTGGCGGACGTACTCCACGATGTCCTCCGCCTTAGTGGTGTAGTGTAGGCGGGAAATGTACACCGGTATACAAAACTCAGGTATACTATCAGAAATAGGGTTTAATTTACCGGATAGGTACGTGGAGCGGCGGCGCAAGCCGCAGCTACTGGTGGTGCCAAGTGCGTGCACTAACCTACTGGGGCGCGCACCGCTGACTCGTGCGCTGCGCACTGTCAACACGGTGGCAGATGCCATAGACATATTCACCTGTACACTGGGTGAGTTCACAAGGGCCACGTACTGTGTAGCATGTAAGGTATTATAAATAGTTTAGTATATTTTAAGTTACTTTGTCGCATTAGATTAAATATCTGTAATGTCAAAGGAAACATGTGATAAATAAATAAATAAAATAAAAACATTTTCGAAGCCATAGGTTTATGCACGAAATAGAAAAAACAGTGGAAGTGCCACGCAGCTATCGCGCGTGTGTCACAATTATGCGGAGCTCCGCAACACCGGCTCAGTCGGGATTAGCTACTTGCTGTGATATGACGTCTCGAACGTAACGAAAAATATTACAAACATGCCTTAATGTGCAATTTTTACATGCAAAAACGATAGCAGGACAAAAAATGTATCTTGCGGAGGTGTATCGTATCACCGGTTATTATAAAACCATGATATATTTCAATATAATCGTTTTTATTGACAAAACCATATTTATTACTTTGTTGCGAACTAAAAACTACCTTATGTCCATTGTTCAAAGTCTAAATCAAATTGCTCGGTGTCTTGAATATCATCGTATACATTCTAGAAACTTCGACGCTACTCGATTAGGGATGGGACACATTCAAATAGTTCGGTATCGATAAAATAATAAAATGTGTATTTATATAGGTAGTGAAACTTACACGTTACCATGACATATTATATGCTCGTTGTCGTTCTTCTCGATTAATTGAAATAAATGGTTGGAATTTGAGTACTCATATTCTGACAAATAAACCAATCATTCATTCATAGCTGGACGTAGGCCTCAAAAGTAAAGTATGTAAATATTTCAGTTTTCCCTAAGATCCTTTTACCAAGGAGAAATGGATAGAAGCTACGGGAAGACAGAACTGGATGCCGTCAAAATCAAGTACATAGAATCTGTTCAGAGCATTTTTATGAAAACAATTTACAAACTTCAAAAAAAGGCTACATATTTTTAAAAAAGATAACGCAATTCCGACAATTATTAAACAAAAATGTTTTATTTCAAGTACAATAAATGGTTTAAATTCACTATTTATCGTTTCATTTAACCATTTTACCTTTTATACTAATCGGACTTTGGTCCGTTACATAAGATAAAAGATTTTAATTATTACATTGTACAAACATCGATATTAAATTATCGATATCTTGTCCTCATCTCTAGCTGAGTAGAAAAATAGATAACAAGTGCATACGAATATGACATCTATTCCAATGACGTTGGGTGCTAAATAGAGTAAATTGGTTACAGCGCCCTCTAGCGTTGAGTAGCTGAACTCGTTGTGAATTGCTCGAATTTGATTGTTACATGGAAAAATAGACTTCATTGATTTTGACATGTAAAATAAAAACAACACTCGCGAGTTGTAATAAGATTTAATTTTGAACAACAATAAATAAACTTTTCGCCAAAGTTGCATTTATAATTAGTAGCCAATTATATCATCGTTTTCTTTGTATTGAAATGTTCATTTTAATTTGCAAGTGTGTGAGTTTGGCGACACTGGTTCCCGTACTAAGGAAGGCTAAGGGCACTTCCACTGTTTTTTCTATTCCGTGGGTTTATGTAATGTGTCGTTTTCAACGTTGCATTCGTTATTTCACGAAAAAATCGCAATTGAAAGTTGCCAAGTGTTGACATATTGGTGCTTGTGACTACTACTACTAGCACACGCACAAAGGTTACGAATTCTCCACGGGCCTGTTTTTTGATTCGTAGTTAACTCAACCAATTGTTAAAAATAGTAACTAATGGTTAAATTTTTGCAAAATGTGATTTTTTTTTAACGAATACGAGTAGTTAATTATTTGACCATTATCAATGATATTATATCTATCATTAGATAAACTAACAATTGATCAAACAACCCATTTTGCAAAAATTTAACCATTAGTTCAATTGGTTGAGTAAGTTAACTACGGATCAAAAAACCGGCCCTAAGTAACCCACTTGTCACGAAAGTGGACATCTGTCGTCTTTGTCGCCGTCGAATTTTGCCAAATAATAAATTAGGCAGCCTACCCGATACAAATTTACATTCGAGGTCAAAATTGTACCAGCGGCGGCGGCGCTGCGTAAGGCGGGCGCACGGTCCCAGGTCCTCGTGTACGTCCGGAGCGGACACCTGCTCCGTGTACCCGCGTGAAAATGAAATTAGCGTAATCCCTGAGAGTCAGATATGACACATACTACAAAGCCGAACTTAAACTGAAACTCAATGTGCCAAATAAAAGGCCAGTTTCTGTAGAACTAGTTAGGGAATCAATGCAATCTAGAGTCGAGATTAGCCATTCGAGATCTAGCAATAAGGCGAGATCGAGATTTCACCTACTTTTTGAAAGAAGGCGTTCTTTTTATTCAAATAATTTAATTAAAATGAAAACTACACCCTACTAAGGGTAATCGTGTTATATTTTGTAAATAAAATAAACTTTTTTAATGTTGCATTCTGTATGCGTGCAGATGAACATCACGGCGCACACACACTAGGAATCCATTAGGTACTTATAATATTCTCAAGAAACAGAGTGTGCTAAATCGCACGCGCTCAGTTTCGAAATCTTGTTTGAGATGGAGATCGATTACAAGAATGAGATTGCCTTCCCACGAGATTGAATCATGAATAAAGGCTCGAGATCTCGCGACGTCTCGAATATCGAGATTGCATTACCTAGCTAGAACTAGCGTTGTAGTTATAGATGATGTGAGTTACTCGATGACCACGGTGGAGTTGCCGCGCACAAACAGTATCGGCGGCATGTCATGGCTCATGACAGTCAACCACGCCATATACATGGCCGCTGATATTCCCTGGAAAGTAAGAATAGATTGTGCTGAAATTCACGGAACTGGGTCTCGCGTGTCGGAAACTTTCCATCAATGTGATGGTATAATTTAGTAACGGGCCATGCCAGTGAAAAACGGACTAGTTATGGAGATATTTAAGGCGAGTCATTTATTATAAGTTTTTTTAGAATTTAGTTTGGGATGTTATTATAATGTAGCTGTATCTACAACGCCACATGCGAACAACACGTCATACTGACGTCACGCAAATCCTGCATCTCGCAAGCAGAGTTTACCGCGCAATTAGCATAGATATAATTTCCCAACACCAATCGTTGGGCAATTGCCCGCCGCACACAACTCCCGTCTGGTCGGAGGATCCTCCCTTTTCTATGGAGGATGAGTGAACTTTACACCCTGTTCCTCATACCTCTAAACTGGCGACCCAAAGTGATCGTCAGCGCAGTCTTCGTGCACATACTTCAGCGTGACGTCATCATCACTCCCGCAAGCTTTAGCGGCGAGTCACCCAGCCAGCCAGCATCCACGGCTCCAACGGGTATCCTGACTACGAGCATGCAGCGACCGCGCATATCTGGTCATCACCCTCAGCCTCATCAGCAACCTTGGCATAGCACACTGCACTTTCGGCCGGTCAAACAAGCAGAGCACCCTCTGGTCGACGCAGCAGCCAGCCTCAACCCGGCGCTGTACGACATCCGACGCACTGGAGTATAACGCAGCGCCACCCCGACTCACTGGGGACATCTTCGCAGACAGTTCCGACTCACCGCGAACTATGTGGCAACCGGTTCCGACTCACTGGAACCTCAGCTGGCCCGGTAAGCATCGCAAGATACAAAGACTCAGCCCACTGTCGACCTTACACCCTGTTCCTTATACCTCTAATATAACAATACCCATATATTCCCTTCCCATTATATTTACACATAGGGGCAATATCTTTACTCTGCACGCTACAGATTCATAACGAAAAGTAATAGTAATTTCTTAGCACCATAATAATACCTACGTGGTTCGTTATATACACAAAGTGACTCTGCGGCCAATACTTATTTCTTTTCTGCAAGCCTGTAAAGGAAAATTCAATTTTATCAAATTGTCAAATCTAATTTGAATTTGTTAAATTCAATAGTCTACTCAAAACCAGAGTTCTAGAAAGAGACCACTACTGCCCGCATATTCGCTTTGTCTCTCTCATGCTTTTCAGCCTGTATTTACTTTACAACTAGATACGGAATACATTCTCTATGTCTATGCGTTTGCATGACATGTAATTTGAGCGAGCAGGTGGTTTGAAAAAAACGTATAAAATATGTGTATACCAATATATCTTCGTCGTTTACGCTGGCAAGCTCATACATGCCTTGACCTCCTCTTGGATCAGACTCCTACTCGACTTTTTTTCACTAAAAATGTTTAATTTATTAGTACCGTACTTAATTCGAACAAAAATATCGACTCCCTTATTAACTAACGTGGAGTATAGTTATGCCAAACTTAAACCTCGAAAAATGAAAAGTTTAGGCTGGTTATAAGTTGTAACTCCTCGTCTATTAAGAAGGGGTTTAAAATATGTTTTTCTAAATCATAAATACAATAGACTACTCACGATGATGCCTGTAATGATTGTTAATCTATTTTCAGTTACTGTAATGTCAGTACAATTCTTCGATCTACCTATAATGAAGAAAATAAATTAACACTCACTAATCTCGTCAGTTTTGCAGTAGACGTTCATCCATTATCTAAACATACAAACTTATTTGTATTTCCAATAATTCTTAAAAAAAATGTTTCACTTATTTGGCACAGGAATGCGTTTCAATTTAAAATAATTAAGCTGGGCTAATTACTCGTGAATGGTTCGCGGACGCTGTCCTGTAGAAACTGCTTCACTACCGCACGTCACCGGTTAGTGGTTACCCCAGACTGCCCAGACCAAACAACCAATTTATATTGAGCTCCGACTTGACTCTACAAAACAATGTAACCCTTTAACTGTTGTGGTGTGGCTTGTAAGACCGTGATGCAACCGAAATTGCTGGAAAGTTTTCTGCAGGAGCGGTTTTTTGTTTCTATGTCGACGAAGGAGTGAAAGTGGGAGTTGTTAGGGAATGATTATGATACATATGTCTTCGATTTTGAAACTGTGCATTGGTTTAGTGGGCCAACAGGGGAGGCCAAACATGTGTTTCGCCTCCCCTGTGGGCCCACAATAAAACCCATCATGGGCCCGACTTCACCCCCTGCTGGACATAGGCATCTCTTTTCAATGTCAATCACCACGCTCCTGTGATAGCCTCGTCATCCAGGTTTTTATAATTATATTTTGCATTAATAGTTAACAGTTTTGGCATAGCATGCTTCAAGAGAGTGGTTTGTCGCACCTTTAAGGGTTAATATACTGAAAACAAGATCGGGTATCATACGAATGATCGTTTCATTATACATACTTAAATACAATCGTAGGCATACGAATAACGACTTTGCTAGTTACTTCTTGTTTACTTTGTCACTCATGCTTGTGGAATCACTTTTAACATTGATTTGGGTAACTTTCTAAATCCCCCAATGTTCCTCCGGTTTTACTCTATAGCGTTAGATACCCTCCAGGAGTTTACGTTGTCGCAATCATTATGTAATTATTTTAGCAATTTTGGCATCAGTCTTCGCTACATTATTAAATTCATGTCGAGCATAATTATTACACTACAATGTACCAATGTCGAGTCCATAGATTAAACACTTAGATGTCGAGTCAGCTTCCGTCAGAAAGACGTCAGCGTCATCCTCGCGTCATCGTGTATCAAAGGAGGTTTCTGCTAGAAGTTTAATAATAGTAATGGTTCTGTGTATAGGTTAAAGTGCTTGTCTGTGGCATCTAAAAGAAGATTTGATTGTTGGTTTGCCAGGTTTTCCTTTCCTGAATCTTAGCAGCTTAGGACCGCTTGGGAGCTTTAGGTCGAAGTTTGACGCCAATATAACTGAAAAAAAAAATGGAATTCATACTACATGAATTCCATTTCGGTATTTAAACGTTCTCCACCTCCTTCTGTTAAACTATTCTACCCTCTGTAGGTATAATTTTGAAACGCATTTCCCGTTTTCACAACAACAACAGACAACATTACTTTTTGTGCCTTCGATACAAAAACAAATCAAACTCATTCAAGTATTGGTAAAATAATTTATTGCAAATAATATTTTTGTCTTTCCTTTTAATTGAATTTTCAAAAGTTATTTATACGTTCAACTTAAATGCAAGTAAGTTAATTTTAATTTAGTGCCAAAGACCAACCAACAAGGCAAGTCAAAAGAAAATAAAAAATAAAAAAGGAGACAAGCTAAAAATATAACAATAATAAAATAAACAGGATTCAGCGTAAATCATAAGTACTCGTAAGTACCTAATATGTATTTTAAAATTATATCCAAATAAGTCGTACATAATAAAAGTACCTACTACATTAGATCTTATACTGAACGTACGGCGATCAGCAATCCTCTGGATTGAAAACTACAGGGTTTCCCTAGGGATCGATTCTAGGCCCGCTTTTGTGAGACCTTGGATGCGAAGACTGGTCCTGCGTGTCAACCTAATGTGTTCACAGAAACCTTAAAAATGTATTCGTCTTATAGACGTAGTGTAGTTAAATAAAATATTCGTAGTTTAACTTCTAAATTGTATAAATAATTACATAATACTTTTATTGTGCTTTGGTAAAAGATTCTTTTCATTTTATTGGTTCATTAAAACCTTAAAACTATGCTATATTTGATTAACTTAAGACTCATTTATTTATCTATTTACTGTCTTAATATTACCTATTACTAAAATGCTGCGTGTTCATGATAATAATAAGTACATAATTGTTCATGATTGTAACATACTTACTGTATTGGTTCCTTAAATATTGTACAGTTCGTCATTACAACAGTCTCTATGCATTGAATAAAACACATTTACTATTACTCAATGACGGCTTATTTAATCTAGGCGTTTCTTAAAACTACTTTCGCTTTACTAAAATAGTCTGTAGGCATCATCATTTCGCCTTTTCGTCAATACATGATGCTTAAAACCGACGAAAAGTTTCAACGCAAAGTAACTTGAACGATTGGATTTATACAGCATCCCTCACTGGTACTCAAACATTATTGTTGAAAAAACCTTTATTCCTGAAACTATACACCAACTTCTTTCAGTAAGCCTTTATTTAATTATGTAATGTAAAAACATGATAACGTTGTACTCTTTAGTGTACACCAGCAAAGCTATCATTTAGTTGTACGTAGGTACTGCAAGTCCATTCACAATTATTTTACCTCTGACTGTGCATCACTGTCCAAATCACAAGTGATCTTTATTCTCATTTAAATAAGGTTGCTGAATTTAAATAACTGTGAACGGACTACAGGGATATTTTGGCGCATGAACGATATTGTTATTGTTGTTGGTGAACATTTGTGTAAGAAATTGTATTGACAAAACCAGATGGCGACGTCAGTTCTCTCTCTGATTTTGGCCACGCGTCACATTATCCTTGTAGCGTTGTATATAATTTTGTGACAGAACAATGATATTTTGATAGAACAATGGTATTCTGACAGAATATTTATAACTTAACAGAACAAGAACAAGGAGAGATATTGGAGAAATATTGGTATTTTACAATATAACTAGGAGTAGAAGGTGAGTACGGAGGTATGGTTGCCGCGCACGAACATCATCGGCGGCATATCGCGGCTCATCATTTCCAACCACGCCATGTACAGCGGAGCCGATACCGATCCCTGCAACAAAGTGTACAAGTAAATACCTAGTTATATAAGATAAATGATTATAGTACAGAATAATCAGCCTATAATGTTCCCACGGTTGGGTCACGAGCCTCCTCTCTGTGAGAGATGGGCCATAATCCACGAGGCGGGCCCAGTGCGGGTTGGTAGATGTCACATGTCTTCGGAGCTTTTAGTTGTAGGACATGCCGGTTTCCTCTCGATGTTTTCCTTCACCGTTGTGAGCGCAGTGGTGATGAAATTATTTACACAAAGTAAAGCGCCTGGCTGGGTTTGAACACACAACTTACAACTCGTAAGTCGGGATCGTTACCACTGGGCCACCACTGCTCCAATTATATTATATTAAAAGTGTATAAAAATAAAAATTGGAATATTTAAAAAAAAAAAAACTTCTTTGAAAGACCGTACCGACTGCAAGGACCAGGACAGCAAAAACAAAAGAAAGAAGTTGTCAGAACAATACCAATTAACTAGAAGAATATTTAGGCTTGAAACATAGAAATTTTAAAAAAAATATAGCGCTGTGTAGGTACGTACCTTCCTAGGCATGGGAAGTGACATGACGATGAGGCGAGCCTCCTTCGAGTTAGCGAGCAACAATTCCCGTAGCCTCAGCTGGCGTTTGGTCTTCTCAGATAAAGTTAGCAACTCTGTCTCACTGATGCAACATTCTGTAGAAAAAGGTTAGGTACATTTAGTTATAACTGATATATTATAATTACATCGGAAAGTGGAGACTGACTATAGATATAAAAAACAAACACTCTTCCATTGGCAAGCTCCACTATTGTTTCGTATACATATTGTATTGTATTACATTGTATAAAAAAAAAAATGAAAGTCAGAAAATTACAAAAAAAAAAACCACAGTAAATGATGATGATGGTTTGATAATAAGCGATGTCAAAATGGCAAACCACCAAAATTTATGTTACCACAAGCCACGCCCCCAAAAGGATCTCCCAGCAGCATTAATGACGAACTTCCATACAAAGTTTCATCCTCTATATCAGGGTTTCAGGTTTATCAGGGACAAGATTTACGTAATGGCGGCTTGATAACTGGCAGACGCGCACGACCATTTGCGACAAGAAACAAGCACATCCATCACATTAATATTAAAAAGACATTTCTTTTGGCACTATGTTTGTTACCTTTTATTTAAAATAAAAACCTTATTTTCTTCAATAGTCAATTTTATTATTTTCTTTGGGGGGGTGGGGGGAGCAATTAATTAGTTAGGGGTACGCTGTCACCTGGAAATTTTAACAGGGGTACGTGGTGCCAAAAGTTTGAGAAACCCTGCTCTATATCATCTCTTTCTTCTTCTTCTTTCCTATACATCTCCTTGCGGGGATGAATTTTCAAAAATCCTTATTTAGTGCTCACTTTCGTTATATAACTAGCTCTTGTGCAAAATTTCATGCTTCTCGACCTTCTTTGGTTTAGGCAGTGCGTTGGTTTTCAGTGAGTGATTTGTTGATTTTTAATAAGTTAGATTAAGATGCAATCTTACCCGGATTAGCGGATTCGTCAGTGAACTTCTTAGTAACGTCTTCGAAGAGTTTCATGGTCTCCGGCTGCGGGGGTTCCGTGATGTCCTGCACCATCGTCAGGGAAGAGTAGTCTATGCGGAACTTCGCTAGCAGGTTGGCCATACTAAAGATAAGGGTCTCGGATCAGAATACGAAGCAGAAAAGGAAAACCATTAACGATTCTTGAAATTAAACTTCTGCTGTTTATGACTAGCTATGCTTTACCGTGTACATTGTGGTATTAAGATATAAATATACTTTCAAGTAACCCAAGAAGTATTTTTTTTCTACCAAGAGTACAATAGTAAAAACCCCGCAATGTGAACACGTAGTGCGCCCATTTTCTCATTATACAAATACGTATCAGTCAATGGCGCCGATTCCCTTGTTCACAAACTGAACTAAATTTAAGTTCAGTGCGTCTTTTTCTTTCTGTTTCATTAAGAAAAGGACAGAAGATAAATATTAGTTTAGTCCTGTCAAATTAAGATGCTCCATAGACAAATTAGACGTGATTAAAAACATGGCTACTAAAAATACATCAATTTACGTCAGGCGCTGACTAATTTGACAGGACTAAACTAATATTTATCTTCTGTCCTTATCTTAATGAAATAGAAAGAAAAAGATGTACTGAACTTAAATTTAATTTAGTTTGTGAACAAGGGAATCGGCGCCAATGTCAAATTTACCCTAAAGACCAAAATTCTAGGCCTTGTAAACACCGACAGCTCCTTTAAAAACTAAGTTTAACGCTTCATTCTTACTTCCTCTCCTCGAGTTCCATCTCGTGTAGCCTGTTGGCGAGCGCGAAAATCCGGAGCTTGCAGTTGCCCCACGCGGAGCGCTGCGAGATGATGTAGGGGAGCAGAATCGTCAGCCCGCCGTCGTCATACAACCACCACACGTCTAAAGTTCCTGCTTCCTAAACACACAGAGACATGACTTACTAACTTTATAATACATACATATGTGAGTTTTCCAGTAGTTAGGTAGGATGCAACTACTAAACGCCACGCGCTACGATCCTGACTAGTTGGAGTTTGTCATAATGCTGGAAACTTTTTTATGGCCAATATCGTCTCTTTGATACTCTTGCTTGACATGATTTAGCCTATGTCAAGTAACAGTAGTAACAGTACTTTTTTTTTTTTTTTTTTTCTCGTGGGAAATCATCAAATGACCGCTCCCGCTCTGGGTGGAGCGGAAGGGAGTGTCAGACTCTTACTGACTAAAACCCACCCATGTTCCTTCCTTCGCCCTTTATGTTCCGGGGTAGCGGTAACCCTTTCGGACAATCCCGCTGAAAGTAACAGTAGGTACATAAGCAGCAAACAAGTAAGAGTCATCGCGCACATGATTTTCAACCCTTGGCTTAGCACCAAAAGTTGATAGTCCTATGGAGCGGTTTTTAAAGCGCACGGGGTGTGCTTTGTTGGATTCTCAACCCTCGGCTAAGGCGCGTATTTCCCATCCGGAAAAAAAAAAAAAAGAAAAGAAAAAAAAAAAAAGGCGCGTATTTCTAACGCCGCTCTAGGAAAGTACCCGTGCGAAATGGGGCTTAGAGTTTAGATGCTCTTATAAAATGAAAATGCAGGCAGAATGTAAAGATAGACAAATATGCCATGGTATTCCGTTGTAAGATTCGAATGTAGTGATTTTTTGTATGCCTTAATTTACTGTTAATGACACAATGTTTGACTTAATATCTGCATAATGAATATTCTTTTTTTTTATCCTATTACTGTCCCACGCTCTACTGGATAAAAACTTCTCACAAGCCATCTAAATATTCTTCAAAAGATAATAATTCGTTTACAATGACAACATGTTTTACCTGTTTCCTCTGGAATATCGTCATCTGCGACAGTTGGTCCTTCGACAGCTCCAGGCCTGTGGAGGAGTTGTACACAATCTGTCGATGCATGTCATTCTTCTTGTCTTTCTTCTTCCGATCCTTCGTACTGTTGCACTCAGATATCGTGAACGAACGCGACGTCGACAGCGTCAGTATACCTGGTGAAAAACCTTTAATGAGGAAAATGACTTGATGCGGAAGTGTTTGTGACCTTCTTTAGTAAAGAATAGTACGTCCTTGCATCTTATACTGTTTTATCATTGTTGTGGGTTTTGCCGGATACTTTGATCAAAATGACTTCGTTAATGGATTTTGAATATTTTTTTTAGACGAAGCACCATCTATTTTTGGTCATGGAGTCTTTAAAAAGTTGGCCAGACGGCTTTGGTGGAATGGCTGTTGAGGATAAAGTCATGTATCATGCTGACATGAAATGTCATGGTCTGAGACAACATAATGAGTGCTTAAATATGCTTAGTGTTAGTAAAGTACTTACTCATCAGCAGTGTCATATTGGGTTCTTGTTGCTATTAGAGCGCTGTTGATATTAGAGTCTATACTAATGATCACCATGAGTTACGTTAAGACTGATGAACATGTGTGAGCTAAAGCAGTAAAGCTAGTACCACCACCAACCCTTAGGTGTGTAGTACTTACTATTATCTATTGGCAACGTACTGGACAGGTTATGTCTCGGTGGTTGGTCCGCTCCGCGGATATCGAGGTCGGAGTCTGCGTGCAGCATGAGAGGAGCTCTTCGCACTCTCAGCTCGTCCACACTCCCGCTGGAGGTGCCGGTCAGAGAGCTGGTAGCCGCGGTCTCGGAGCTCAGAACGCCGAAGTCCAGTCCGCCAGCTACGCGGACTATTGCTACGGCGAGACGACTCTCGAAGGCAGTACTGCGGAGAAATTGGTTATTAATATAAAGATGTTGAGATAGGTGTTGTGATTCTGGAAAGTTATTTCCAAGTTTGGCTGTGATGATGAGCAGTGCTGTAACAGGTGATATTAAGTTAATCTTTGATGCTGTAATAATTATAGTCTTGATTGTATGGTTTAAAGTTTATCACAGTGATAATAATCTAACTTACATATATGGAGCCACCGATGTCACAATTGATGTCTCCCCATTTGGAGAAGCGCAAATTAATAGGTGAGTTCCACAGACAGATTTGTTTTATGTAAATATGTAAAAACTTAAATCGTTGACTAGAAATACCAACTCATTCACAGAAAGCCGTATTGAAGTCTATGAAATAGGTCACAGCATCATAAACTGAATCATGGGGGTGAACAAAGGCCTAAACAAATATACTTACTGCAACACGTTAAAGTAAGACACCAGATCCTCCGAGGGACAAGTGGTCCAGTCCTGTTTGAAGCCCATGAGCAGTACATTAGGGGCTAGCTTTCCCACCCCGGCGGCCTGCACGAGTGCACGTGCACCGGCCTCGAAGCCGAAACCGTGCACGCGCGAACAGAACGCGCGAACTTTGCGTAGGCGTAGCCATTCTGCGTCCGTGCGAGCGCGGGTGGAGCGTTCTTTGTAGGAGACTTTTTCCTGGAAAATAGCGAATATTATGATATTGGATTAGTATGCTGAAGCTATTGAAAGTGATGCAAACGACGCAAAACCTTTCATGCTTGTTCTTCCGTTAGTGCATGAATTGTGCGATGGGATATTTATGGATGAGTGAGACTGATCGTATGTTGCCAGGCTCAGTTAAGAGTCGATATGCACGTATTACCTCGTCTTGGAAACTTCCAATACGTTCATGATATTATACTCAAAATCATTATTGATGTGGTTTCTTTATTTCTTTTCTTTTACATCTCTCTATCTATTGTCCTATCGCAGGTATGCTGGAAGAGATTTCTTATAAAATAAGCATCACCTCTGTACCTATTTTTCTGTTCTGTTTTTTTCTTATGTGTGTACATAAATGGTAAAATAAATAAATAGTGTTCATTAAGGAGTATAAACAGAGAGAGAGATTATTATAGAGTTTTTTTTTTCGGGTACTGACCGCCGAAGTGGACAGACGTGCACTGTCTCTAGTTGCAGTGGATGCCATATATGCAACACGTGTTAACGCTGAGTTTGAGTGTCGCATTTAAAATCGGAACGGTATTTCGTGTGTTGTTTTTGGGGTGCAAATTAAAACATCTTAAAACGGTGGTAAAGTGGCATACGTCCTGATCTTCAGCCCGAGGCCTAGGCTTTTCGGCTTTCCGGACGAGGATCCTGGTGACTTCAAGTGACTTTAACGGCCCTTTGCGGGCCAATCTGGTGAGATCTTTCCGTTTATTTCAGGAATCTCTATTGGAAGCTGATCCTGTTGTGTTTTAGATTGTTAATTTGGACTTTTGAATGCAACATCATTTTAAGCGATAGCTGAGTTTTAGGCAAAAGTTTTCATATTAGATATAGGAGACAAGGATAAACTAATACGCCTTAATATTCAAGCCTAAAATACGGTATCGTTCTAGATTTCCTACTTAACGCCGCTCTTATTTTAACATGGTGCTAAAGTACAAAAACTGTCTCGATTAAGTTATTAATTTCCTAGCTTGTAAATCAAGTTTGTGTACCCACGCGCGCTATATGACACCCGCAGTGGAACAAAAAAGAAAACAAAAAATTACCCCAAAACATAAAGATCTACAAAGAGCGAAGCTCATAAATTTCAGACAGGACGCTCTCTCTATTGTTCTAAAGCTGCACATGTGTCGAAAAGGTCTACCAAAACCATAACACAATACTAAGAAACCAGCCGTCTACCGCAATAAAATACACTTGCACAGACTTGCGTATTGCAACCTGGAACGTCCGTGGGGCCTCAAAACCGGCAAAAAAAGATAAAATAGACGCTGAACTTTCACTTAGGGGCATTCATGTAGCCTGCGTACAAGAAACAGGGATGAACTCAGGAGCATACAACTCCACACACTACGAATGGCATCTCTATGGAACCACAGGAAACCGTCACGTGCGTCACCAAACACATGGACAAAGCCTGGACATGCCCAACACGTGGCTGGAGCAGGTACCAATTCCGAAAAACAATAACCCTAAAGATGCGAATGAATAACGGAGTTATACTCGCTATATGAGCGAGTTATCATGAGAGACTTGATTAACCACGCTAGGAATAAATCAAGATAAAAGGAAATGCAGGAAATCTCAGGAGCAAAAACTGTAACCAAACGCATCAAGACCGACAGGATGTGCTAACTCGCACATGTTCATAGGGGCCGCGAACTACACAATGCAGTACAAGGCCAAATCCAAGAAGATCGGCCAACCTATTTACACATGGAACGACAACTTAAAATAGGACATGAAATACTTCGACAAGGGAATCTATTTTTGGAGGGATACGGCAGAACACAGACATAAGATCAAAAAACCTGCTAGTGAGATTTACAAAAACACTGGCAGTAAAACGCTGACAGTAGCAAGACCTTCGACGAAGTCATTGAAAACAGCAACATTTAACACAGCTGAGCAAGGACATAGAAAAGAGCAGAGAAAGCAGTTGAAACCCCGCCAAAAGATTCACCGGTAAAGCTCGATCTGCCGATCGATTCTGTAAAAATCTCACCGTGAAAAGTTAGGTGAAGTGAACTTAGAGTGAGCTGTCAATAGTGTCAATCCCTTAGCATTATTTAGCATGACTGTCGTTAAAAGATGCCCATCTATAGACAAATATCACCCATCTCTCCACTAGTCCAATGCTTACTCTAGGATGCATATCCGTTAGGCTCTTAAATCCTACCCTTTCTACGGGCACGTCTTCCCTACAATTACCGCGCCCCCGGTCTAATCCTTGATATGCAATGGTCACTGTAGCACCATGAACATGAGGCTACAGGAGCTAGTGCGAATCTTGGGGTTCATTCGATTAATCGAGTCTGGTTTAACCACGCTGGGATCGGTGCAATCCATATTCATATTCACATTCATTAAGGAGTATAAATATATGCATTGATGTTAATTTAAGGGGTCTATTAGAACCCATTGCAGATTGATGATGCCCTTACCTGCGATATATCACCAACGATCATCAGCGAGCCAGCCTTAGTGATGAGGTTGCCCAGATCGACGAGCGCAGGCCTGTTCTGCGGCCGTCCAGCCAACACCAATATTTGTGGCCAATAGTTCTTCACATGCTCGCCAGTCTTGGCCAAGTTGTAGGCACTCGATAGAGCTGTCTTATATATCTGGGCCTGAGTGCTGCTGCCCCAGTTTACGTCTGTAAGTAAAACGATGTAAACATGTTTATTTCCTGATCAGCGGTTTAAAAAATATTTTGTTTTATAATAGAACCAAATAAGCAAGAATTTTCTATTTCATTTTGTTAATCATCTATCTTCAAAAGATTTTATATTAAGATTTGTTTGGGTATGATGCATTCATTAATTCATAAGCAGGCACTATCTCTTTTAGGTAGGTATATTTCTGTTTTTATTACTAGAACCCATGCCAATGAAGGCAATTTGTCAATTTATTTAATCAATTATAGTGGACAATGTTCTTATCAAGTGTTACCAGTACCCATCAACGCAACCTTTGATTTTTACTAAATCTGAACTGAATGATTCATATTATAACGCAGCGTGCCAATAATCTGAAGAATTCCATTTATAATAACATTCGGAAATGGGATTATACATATAAGTTGTATTCAGTTTACGAACAACTTTTACTATAAGAATAAACCTGAAATCGCGAAAAAAAGTCATCTGTTCCCTACATTTTGACGAGTTATGAGAACATAAATGAACAACACTAATACTTACATAGGCATAGTCATCTAAGCTTGTTTCAGAAAAACGTGCACAGCTGGACATAGGCTTTTGAAAAGCATCGCCAAAACAACCAGACCTGTGCTTCCCGCATCCAGCGGATGTTCACGACGTTTGCCAAGTCTCCCGTCCACCTTTAGGGAGCTTAGGTTCACGCGCTCACGCTGCTCCTTCCTTTAAGCTTATTTAGGATATATCAATACTAACCAGGGTCTCTGTAGTGCACGATGAGGTACAGCGTGAAGAAGATGGCGAAGGTGACGAGCGACATGACCCAGCTGATGAGCAGCATGATCGCCACGCAGCTCAGGAAGCCGATTAGGGACAACCACACGTTGTAGTACTGGAATAAGGACCAATAGTTAATTTGGAAGAGGTCGTAAAATAAATAAAAAATAGGCGTAGTAATTTAAAATGAGTCATGGCACTCATGGCATCAAATATATATATATATATATATATATACTCATCATCAGTCGTGTTTTTTTTTATATAACAGGGTTAAAAACAATAACCGAAATCCAAAGAATGTCTGATGCTAGTAATAATTCAGCTCCAAGGATCAATGTTTGAATGAAAAACCCTTTATGAATGAAAATTATCGTGTCAAATAGAGAAACCTAGATATATATTTTTTCATGAAAGTAAAATTTTTGCCTCTATGGCCCACTGAAAAATTCGTTATTAATGTCATCGCAACATAATATTATCTTAAATAAAATCAGATTTTGCCACAAATGGTCATACCGTGACGGAAAATGACGAATAATGATGCCATAGTACAGACATATTTTTGCATGACTCATTGGCATTCAATTTAGTATCGAATTACGTTGTATAGATATTTATATGGGGCTGCTTACCCTGAAAGTAGGTCGCCATCCTAGCGGTCGCACGACGGCCGCGTGGAAAGTGCAGAAATTAATGAGGGCATACGATGCGAGGTAGAAGTTGGATATCAGTGGCGCTATTGTGTTCAGGTCAGCTATGAAAGAAAATTTAGGATGCAATTTAAAAACCCAGAATTATCAGATAGTCATTAATGTGGAAGGCTTGGCAAACTCTTGGCCTGCAAGGAATACCAATAGATACTTGGTGCTACCCTGTCTTTTGAAAGAGCTTGAATATTTCGTAATTCAAATAAACTTTTACAAACTAACAAAATATTTGAAAAAATACAGCCACTCAAAAAAGGTTAAAAGTTTTCTAAACCAATTTACTTACCAATAAGTAAAAACACCAACGACACGAAGAACGTAAGCACATATCCTCTATACGGCTCCCCATGCTTTCCATATGGCTTGGAGAAGTAGATGAGTCCGGGGTAGATGCGGTCGGTGCCGAGCGCCTGAATCAACCGTGGCACTGATAGCAGGTTGGTCAGCGCCGTAGAAAGAGTCGCTGCCCAACAACCTCCGTAGATGAACGGACCCCATGCTGACATCAGCTGCATCACCTGATGGAGATGAAGATTTTTTTGTCTTGATTTTGCTGACCATGGTTAATTGAATTTCTCAAGCCACTAGAAATATTTTGCAGCTTTTGAAGTAGCAGTGATCTCGGAAAATATCTGCCATCACTGCTACCTCATGAACCAGTGAAAGCTTTGTGGACTTAATGTTCAGAAAAAAAACCAAAGGGTTTCCCGTCTTTAACTGTAAGCGAAATATACCAAGAGACCGAGAGACACACAGAGAGAGAGAATATATAATATACTAAGAGACCTAAACGCGAAGTCATTTCTACGAGTACGATATATTCATGGATGAAAATATAAAATTACTAATATTTTTTCTATTCTTCTTTCTAGAAGGAACTTTAATACAATGTAGCTAAAGAGTGATTTAACTTACCGAATAACTGTTATGCAGTCCATATTTGCAGCTGTTATTAGCAACGCAGATGGCAAGTTCACTGTAGTCAAGCGTGCCGTTCACATAGACCAAGTCAGTCACGTTTCCAGTGGCATCCCTCAAGGCACTTCCGCCAGAGAACAGTACCATCGCCGCATAGCTCACCATGGATATAGCCAGCGCCAGTAATGTACCCTTCGGGATTGCTGCCGCTGGGTCCTGAAAAAAATTTTAAGTAACGAAATGTTGCTTTGATTTTAAGACCCGGTCACGTGGAGAGTAGTGCTCCAACAAGTATTGAATCATAAGGCAGCCTTCAAAACGTCAGCAGCTGCTAAATATCTCTTGATATTAAGGTACCTAGTTATCTGGGGTGCTGACATTTCTTTCCTCATTATTTTCATGACTCTCTACTACATTTACTATAATTGCTTCCAAAGTTTCAGTGACTAGACTTTACGAGGAAGAGTATCTTATTCGTACAGTAAATTGATATGTTTATGAATTGTCTCATAAATAAAGAAAATTATCGATATACTTCGAACGAAATGGACTTCCTTTCCCAGAATTATCTTGTTTATCATATACTGTTTTGCGGGAATAGGGATGACTCAGAACCACTATATCAATTGATTTTAATGAATCGATGAGTGTCGCAGCTAAGAAACAAGAAACCGAAAAATTGCGGGGTTAATTAAATTGATCCCAGTGTTGAGCTCGTTTTATTCGATTTGTGCCACGCGTAATGTTACACATTAATTTGACATTCAAATAATATTGTTACTCGCCGCATCACATCTATATCTAAGTGATTCGATTTGTTTGACATCACTATTGACTTACACACTATACACCCGATGCAGCACCAGTATCAGGCCAGATTCGGCTTAGACAATCTAGCTATTCAGACCAATCAAATTGTATGTCTCAATTCAATCTTTTGGCATATCCCGAAAGATAGAATTGAGTCATGCGAATTGCTATAAACTTTGTTATTAAAGTGGACATACAGGACCGTTTTTATTATTTGGAGAAAGTTCACAGACGATAATAAAAATAAAACAATTTTTTAAATCTTTTTGTTTATAAAATTATTTAAAAATGTAGTTTTTAACTATTACAATGAAATAAAGGAGATAAAACAAAAACAAAACCATCCGATCTTCAGCGGGATTGTCCGAAAGGGTTACCGCTACCCCGGAACATAAAGGGCGAAGGAAGGAACATGGGTGGGTTTTAGTCAGCAAGAGTCTGACACTCCCTTCCGCTCCACCCAGAGCGGGAGGGGTCATTTGATGATTTCCCACCAGAAAAAAAAAAAAAAAAGCCATCCGATCTGTGAAGTTACGCCAATCAATTAAAAAGGCATTTTATTGTAGTCATTAATGCTTAAGCTTCAGGTAAGGTTTACTAAAAAATAGAGTTTTATAAACCGAAGAAGAAAGCGTTGTTGTTCCACAAAGTATGTATACAAAAGCTACTATTTCTCCTGGTGATTCATAAGTCCCTATTCTCCAGCTCAGTGTCGTCACGTTTCAGGGCAGCTTTTTCGTCACGCAGCGCTGTCAAAGACACACAACACGTGCGTGACATACCTACGCACGTGCTTCATCGTGCAAAATTTTCTCACGGACAGCACCCACGACCACGGAATAACCCACTATTTTTAGTTTTATAGTACAATGTATGAATGAATTCAGAAAATAATTGACGTAGTTTTAGCTAATGATTCATTTGTTTTACAAACCCGTGACGTGTGTTGAGTAGTGACGTCACGTTACGCTGTCATTGACACTGATTACACGTGCAAAGAGAGGTAGGTAGACATAGAGCGCGCGTGCTCTCCCGTGCTTACATTAGCCATGGATCGATTGCAATACCACGTGTACACAATATATTTGCTGTAAATAGTAGGTACCATAATTAATAATAGCTAGAGATGAATGAATTTGCCAAGCTTCAACGCTCATCAGCAATCCTGGCTTCGTAATCATTATTCCACGAAAACCTAAATCAGAATACTTTTCAGCGTTGAGGAAAAAGCGCTGAATCCAATTAAGATTATAAATAATTATGATTATAATGCTGTGGCTACCTGTAATTAAGTATGCATTACAGGATATCGTATTATACAACTTTTTAAGTCCGACTATAGTATTTCGTTATTTATAAATACAACTTTTTGTAGGCGTTGCCTTACAAGGGAGTTATTGGAACAGCATCGATATCTAAGAATTAAATGGAGTCTAAGAAACGGACGAAAGTGGGTGTACCTAGCAGCATGGAAACAACTGCTATAATTAGAACACCCTCATTTTGATTGAGAGCTTGTAGAGAAATTCTTAGTATCGAACAGGAAGTTCGATGTAACAATTTATTATTAGGACTTTATTATTAATTGAAAGGCACGATATCTTTTATTTTGATACGAAACCACAGCTTGAGGGAGGGGCTAAATAATACAAGCCGCGTGGGCCAATCTTCAAAGTTAAGCAAGGCTTGCCGAGGTCGGTCCCTGGATGACTAATACTTTGTAACCATATTTTGATTTAAAAGAGTGTCCATGGAGTTTCTTGCCCGTTCTTCTCCATAGGTACCTACTACGCTTTGGAATGGGCAACTAGCTTCATTTCTCTGACTGACCGACCCCTTGACAATTCAAAAGTGCCTGTAATTGGTTTAATTGAAATAAATACTTTGAGTTTGAGTTTGAGTTTGAGTTTGATGGGTGACCATCCGTAACATACCGAGTCCTCTCCGTGGCTCAGAGAGCACTTTAAGCAGTTGGTCCGGGCTGTCATTAGCAGATCTTTGACAGTCCGTAGTCAGGAGTCGGAAAGTCGCCTACCAGTCTTGCCAAGGGGTATAGTACTGTTACCCAGTAACAGGGTTGGATGGATGGAATGTGTGAATGATGATATGGTTAGAAAGGGGGTGACTACCGAGATGACGACTAATAGAGAAGTATGGAAGAAAAAGACATGTTGCGCCGACCCCAAATAAATTGGGATAAGGGCAGGAGAATGATGATGATGACCCAGTAACAGGGTTGTGAAGGTTAGATAAGCGTCAATCCATGTAACATACTGGTACTCGTATTTAACTGCATCCTTTTAGATTGGAAGCTGATCCCAACACAGTTGGAAAAGGCTAGCCTGATGATGATGATGATGACCACGACGTGAGTTATCCTACTAATATTATAAATTAGAAAGTTTGTATGGATGGATGGATGGATGGATGTTTGTTACTCTTTCACGCAAAAACTACTGAACGGATTTGGATGAAATTTTGCACACAGATAGTTTATAACCAGGATTAACACATGGGATACTTTTTATCCCGATATTCCCACGGGATTAAAACTTATGCGGGTGAAACCGCGGGGCACAGCTATTCGCATATAGTTTCGTGCCCATACGAGAGATGCACAACCAGAATGTAGTAATAAAATATTAATTAAAATATCTCATACCTTCAGATCTCCGGAAATGTTAGCACCAGCCTGGATGCCGGTGACAGATGGGAAGAAAATGGCAAACACACTGAAGAAGTCGTGGTCCATTCCCTCACTGTAGCGGTAGTCTGTCTTGAAGTTCGCCGAAAACGTGGTCGCTAGAATCGAAAGGGAAATCTCGTAAACATGTACTATTCTTATTCTTGAGTAGCGTATTTGTTACTTTTATTATAAGTTTTAATATTAAGTGCCTTCTATGTAATATACTGCTGTTTGTTATTTCTATCAAATATAATAAAAATAAAATAAACATAATACTGTAAAGGGGAGATCACGCTTAGGAGACGAAAAGTTAAATAAAGGAACAACTTAAATTAAAGCTTTGCCATCAGAATAGAAGGAGAGAGTAAAAAGTATCGGTAATAAATAAAGGGTGGCAGGGACATCGACACAGGACCTGTCACCATGGATTCAGTACATGATTCTGAAATTTTTCGTTTTCGATGCATTCCCAACTAGCAATTTTCTCTTGCGGATATGCTGATTTAAGAACTAAGGTGTTACAGCAGACTTACTTGTGTCTAGACTATGACAGTACATCTTATAAAAGCATGATCTAAGGCATTTTGAACTAAAAGAATACTAACACTTAGTACGTGCTCTTATATATGTCTATAAAGAATCGTTGTAACACATTTATCAGCACAGTTGTCTTACAAGTGCATTTTTAAAGAGCAATTGCTCTTGAATATTATTTGTACTTAAAAAATCATCTTAAAAGTACATTCTTTCTTAGTAGAGTCTACATTGAGTGTTTTATAACACTTATGACCTTAATAAACTTTTACATAAAACTACTATAAAGCCAAGTTGTAAGTGTGAATTAAGTGTTCTCTGAGTCAAATTAAAGAGTATACGACTAATAGTAGAGCTCTATCAGAATATTTTGTCTTTTAAAAGACTTGTGAATACTTTATTAAGAATGTCCGCCATTATATTCGTGTAAACATTGCTAAGTGTTTGTAACAGTTAAGCATGGAGTTTGAAAAATGGAAAAGATTTAAAAGAAGTGGAGCATATATAGGAATAAAATTAAACAAAAATAGACGGACTCACAGAAGAGGCTACTTGGTACTAGTAGAACTACGATAGACAACGATGGAGCCAGTAAATCGTTCGATGGTTCCGTACAAAAACAAGAAGATATCAGCTCTGAAGACTTTGAACTGGCAGATAATCTCATAGTCTTAATTCTGGTTCTGACGATAGCGATGAAAGTGAATGTGAAACAAAAACAACGGATTACGAAAAAAATATACAATTTTGTGAAGAAATCAAAATATGTGCTGTTCAGAATAATATACCACACTCGGCGTTTAATGAACTTTCTGTGATTATTAATAAAAGAATCGAGCACATACTACCCAAAGATGCCCGAACTTAGTTCCAAACAAGCGGACAAAAAATACAGATAGACACAATAGGGACAGGGCTTTATTGTCATAACAGCTTAAGAAAACAGTTGGAAAAATTGTTTTTGAACACGAACTTGTTTCTGTTCCCAATAACCTTTCACTAAATTTTAATATTGACGGCTTACCAGAGGTAAGCCGTCAATATTAAAATTTATAACAGCTCTACACAACAATTTTTGCCAATCCTGTGCAGTATTGCTGAAATTCCATGCTCTCCATTAGTACTGTCTAAAATGTACTGTGGTAGGTGAATATTCACCGGTGTCTTGAACTGCCACATTCCGAGAATTTGACTGTCCTAAAAGAAACGACAGTGATTTTCGGTCAAAAAAACGAAGAACACCATAAATTGGATTATCCGTTTCTAAAACTCAATATCGATATGGTAAACATTCCTGTGTGTGATTCACTTCACTTGATTGATCTTGGCGTTATGAATTCGGCATGCAATAATTTATTTACATCGCTTTGAACTAATATGAAATGAAATGGCTTTTGAGGTTTTTTTTTTTTTCTGGTGGGAAATCATCAAATGAAGGGGTCATCATCGAATGACCCCTCCCGCTTTGGGTGGAGCGGAAGGGAGTGTCAGACTCTTACTGACTAAAACCCACCCATGTTCCTTCCTTCGCCCTTTATGTTCCGGGGTAGCGGTAACCCTTTCGGACAATCCCGCTGAATGGCTTTTGAGGTTCATTGGCGTTAAACCATGATGTGTATACAAGCGAAACATTTTTGGGAAAGAATAAAGTGAGTTACGGTCCAGAGCCACTTCCTCTTCTTGAGCAATCTCATTTTTTTTTTACTCAAAAAGCAGTCAAAATCCATTATGGTAACCATTATACTATCGTGACACGGCCGGGGGTCAATATCCACTATAAAAAAGAGTTAATAAAAATATTTAAAAACACACACACTTAATAGTAGGTACCCACTTACCCACCCATTAGGTACATATATACTTATGCACGTTTGGCTCACCTAACATTAAACCTACCACAAACTGGTAATTTGTATGCCATGGTTTAAAAAGGAACCCTAAATTTATTAAATGGCTGCAAGTAGTTACCTTATGTAAGTGCTCAATAAGACCAAAAGGTTTAAAATCAACTTAGGTAGTGTGAAATAAGACATTTTAGTATTAAGCTTATCTTAGAGAAGAGTAATTGGTCTTATAAATCTCTAATGGCGTCAGTTTTTATTTTACAAGTAATTAATATTTTTTTAAATAATATTCTAAATACATAACGAAGTGGGCCTGTGAAAATATTTCACTTTATTCCGCAAAACATTCGAAGAAATGTACTCCGCAAGTTATTTATGTTCATAGACACATAACTATCAAGCAAATTAAATAAATGATTACAGGAAATAAAAATACTACTAATACAAATGATACTTCAATGAGTTGACAACTTTTTTTTATTCCAACAGCGCTCGCGCACACTCTTTCGGCCGTTGTGATAAATACTCCTTTATTGAGCTTCCATAGAGCAACATAAGGGGAATTACACTTACAAGGGCAGTCGTAAGAGCGCTCTAAGTCCTATTTTCCCTCAAACCATGCCATTATAAAACCATTATAAGTTATTGTATTACAAGAGCAGTAACAAGATTATTGTAAGTGTAAAGTAATCTTCAATAAGAGCGTTATAAGTTGACTCTAAGTGAGAATTCTCTTATAAAGTGCGCCTAAATCGACACTTACAGTTGTTTGTAAGTATGCTAAAAGAGTAAAAAAATATAGGTCTTGGGATACTTGTAAGTTAAAATTTTGCTAGTTGGGTTCTTTCTTCTTTCTTTTTTCTTTTTTTTTTTAAACGTTGCCCCACACTAGGAATTTCTCCTGTATCGTGGGTGCGTTTACAAACATTTAAACTCACATACACAAACAGCCAGACCCGGAACAACTACTTGTAGGTCATACAAATATTTGTTCCGTGCGGGAATCGAACCTGCGACACGCAGCGCAGCAGTCGATCGCTTAACCACTGAAAATCTTCGAAATTCATTGAAATTCTTCGTCGGTTATCAAAAACAAAATCTGCTCTTTCATTGAAAAGTCCAAAACCTACGAGGTCAAAATATATGGCACAGCCAATATTTTTTTTAATATCCGGCGAATTTCCTCGTCAGGTGTACGTCTAGAATCACGTGCTGAATTCCTGATTACAGTTTGCGCGTGAACATCCCTGCCAGCCTGTAGTAATTTGCAGTTCATCTTCACACTTAGATTGATTTATTTTACAATGTTAGTAACATTGTCACTCGTTAGTAACATTGGACCTCAACCTTGGTTATGGAGAAGCACATATTTCCAAAACGGATTTAATTTAAACTTTTCAGGAAACTTTAGGTACCTACCTACTTATATTCAAGGCATGTAGGAAATACGCGTATTTCCTTCTTATGTCACGATGTTAATAACGAAACTATAATCAACCTAGTTATATCGTCCTTCAGTGATGCCAGCTGACGTAATACTACATCATATCCAATGTCATTAAACTTCAAACATTTTCCTTTATTAAACTTTTCCTGCAAACTTCGGAAACTTACTGCTCAGCCCGACGAATCCATTGGCTATTTCCTCTACACTACTCGGGCCCATTATAGTGCCGACTACAAAGTCCACCATGGCACCTACGATAATCGCAATCAGGAAATTCTGTGGACAATTAACGGACAATTATTTGGAGATTATGCATATTTTGCACGTTCATGATTGTTATAAAATTAGTTTGTTGAATTCCGTTTTGGCTCTTCTTGCTCTAACATCGAGTCTTTAGTTACTAGGCAATCCTTTCAAATGTAGGTTACAAACTTGCAAAGATGTCTCAGGAATCACTTCTCTTTATGGCATCGAAGAAATGGGCAACTGGCCAGAGACTATTCGCCTGCAAAACGGGGTTTATATGGCGGAAGTTGCCATATAAACTCCGTTTGGCAGACGAATAGTCTTTAAGATCCTCGAAACGGTCGTTGGGAAGCCCATGCTTAGCTTACAGGAGACCATAATTAAATACTTAGGTAAAAGTTTCTTAATGTTGTAATTAAAATTAACACACCTTTATAGACACAAAATATATGTATGTGCATTAGTAATTCTTGTAAATCATTAAATCTGTATTTATTGGGTAAAGTTGTGTGTTTGTTATTATCATGCCAGCCATGTTTGTTTACGCAGCGATGGTAACTGTATTTACCATTCAACCACACATGAAACATGCGGTAAGCGAAGTCAATTACAGTACGTACCAGAGGGGCCATTCTCGTAATTTTAAGAACGTTCACAGTCTGACCTCAGTCTGAATCTGTCAAAAATACCTCTAATTTCCCTACATTTTTGATATTGATTGTCGCTGAGATGAGATTAAGCTAGTCTTAATTTTGAATGTTTTTACTAACGGGAATTGCCCTCCTGGTAGTTAATATAGCAATAATGTGTTTTGGAAAAAAAAAACTTTGTAGATCGTTGTCTGGCACAGGAATACCTGTGTGTGTGTGGTGTGTGTTGCCTGTGTTTATGATGGTGTCTTTCTACAGCTCTATATTCAAACCCAATAATCATAACCGATCTTTATGCTAAAATAGAAGGACATGTCAAAAAAGAAGTAAGTATTGTTTTCTCTACTTCTCTCTTCCGATCTAAAAATAAGATTTTGCAAGCATTAAGCGCAACCGATTTTTTCAATAAACCGAATTTACTAATACTGAGACTTCCCTTTATGCCGCAGCTATTTGTAAACAGAACTTTGAATTGACTGACTAAGTCCTGTTTCCGGGTAATTTTCCCTGAATAGATCCCGCTGCCAGAAACGTCTTGGTTTGGTTTACATTACAGATCTGTAATTATTCAGTAATATTCCTTTTTATTGCACAACTCCGAACTCGAAAAATGGCGTTGTTGATGAGTCGCAAGTTATTTCACACATTCAAATTGAAAGAATGAATAGATGTTATATGGCGATATTACATGACGAAATGTGGGTGTAGCTACTATAGGTACACCTCTGCCTAACCCTTCAGGGAATAAAGGCGTGTTGTTATGTTAAATCGATTCCTGTTTAGACAAGACATCTTATACCTATTTAAGAAGTTATGAAAGATACGTCCTTATATCAAAAACAAATATGTATGAAAATATATTAAACCTTGAATAAACTTCCGTGTAACTTATACATATGACGTTACCGAACATGAAAACGAAGGTATACGAGTACAATTAACTAAAATTTTGCGTGAAATTCCCCATGGCATTCAAGGCTTTCATACTACCTACGCAGTTATCTCTAACCCATTCAAATAATAGGCAATCAGACAAAAAGCTACGCCAACAGTTGATTAACTGCTTTTAACTATAATTCGTCGGAGAGTTCCACAACACTTATTTTTATACTGAACATTAATGCTATTAACTTAATATGAGTATGACGTAGCAAACCGCTCTGTAAAATCCATATGACTGAAGTCATTCCGGGCCTTACAGACTAACTGACTGCGAACAGCCTAATCTCAGAAAATGCAAAAACACACTTGGAAGCTAACCAGCGGGGTAATGGTGACACACGCAGTAGCAATGGCTTTCAATTTGATAATTCAACGATTTTCAATGCATTATTTATGTTTTTGAGCAGACAAATTTTTCGAACATATGAAGCAATGGATTTGCAATATCCTTCAAAATTATTTAGATTGTGATTAAAATTGTGTTACGCAATTAGGGTACAGTTTCCAGGTTTCATTCCTGTATGTTTAAGTTTCTTTAGTTTGATTACTTTCTTTTTAAACTACTTTTATTATTTTTTTTGTGTTAAAAAGGAGGCTATTTCTTAATACCATCCCCCAAGTGGGTGAAATAGTGAAGCGATCGTCAGGATAACTGCAGTGACGTAGTGATTTCGCGCTGCCGCAGGCTAGCAAGAGTTACGGAGGAGACTTTACCGAGCTTTTTCGGCGTAGGAGAGACCGAACCGAGATTTCGGAGGACCGAACCGGTGTTCGATCCTATGAAATCCCCTCCCCTAAGATTTTGGCACCTACTTCCCCTCGTGGAGGGAAACCAGAAAGATTTTCACAAAAAAACCTGTTTTTCCTATATTTCAGAAACCTACGGAGGAAGTCGTGAATAAAAGCTAGTATCAAAAGATAACGTTTCTACTGCATTACAGTTATTTGCAGCGTATAATCGGCCATGTGTTTGCTGAAAGACTTCGCTCGGTGCTAACAGTGCACTGCGACACGACTATTGGACAGAAACATGGCGTGAAATAGAAATGCATGCATCATTTATTATTTTCAACAAAACAGATGCAGTTTGATTTGTATACTATATTGTTAGTAGATATTCTAATAATGCTCTGATTGACACTTTAGTTTTGCCACTTGCCACTCCCAAAGAACCATGTTTGTCTGTCCAATTTAATTATTATTTTCAAATTCAAATTCATTTATTGTTTGTCACAGGTGAAATATCAGTTCTTATGGTTATTTAAAGGATCGCTGTAACATACCTATGAGGTGTACAATATTTAATGCAAGTTCCATATTTATGCTTGCTTGCTTTTGTTGCTTGTTCGTGTCGACATAGTAATGTATGAAATATTCATGATTGGAGAGTTTAAAATACCTGTTGCCGACCGCCCGTGTCCTGAATGTCGTATTGAAAGTGGCGAGAAACCGGTTTTCGCATAATTTTGGCCATGCTTTTCCGTATAAATGCACAGCATCAATATTATCGTACACATTTTTAGATTGACATACATAGAGTATCCACGCTCTGGCATACATTCAAACAAAACAAATGTTACCCAACATTACAATGTGTTTATTGTTTATATTCTTTAATTTCCAAGGTACAGACATTATCTATTCGTAGTTACGAGAATGAAGCAAAAATAACCCTTTCATAATCCGAGTGAGTACTACGTACGTACTACACTAACAAACTTTATTTTCAAAGCTCTGTGTTGTTAGCAGCTTTTACGCCGTAATGGAATAACAAGCGATGCTCCCACATTTCATCCAATTTCCCGACCGTCGCAGGGAGTAAATGAATTCTCTATTGATTTGTCAGTAGGTTGAAGGACGGTTTGTTTATCGAGAGAGGTCAATTGGGGCGGAATAGCTACGAGGCTAGTAGGCAAGCCACGGTGGACAGTAGAGCTTTCCTGAACATTGGAGGGTTACGGAACTACCCTGTTGCGTGTTTGGTCAATAATTATACCCTTGCGAATGGTTATTGTAGCTTGTCAAAATAATTATAAAGAGGCAAGTTTTGTTTATTATTAGAGTGCTGTAGACTTAGGTCTACAAATAGAAAGACGTCACCATTTCATTCTTCAAAAGCGCGATTATTTCTATATCGTTACAACGACTGTATTAGGAAAAGATTAATTAAAACTCTTACGTAGGATTTTTTTTTTAATAAACCTGTAAGTATGTCTCATGAATATATTTTTTTTGCTTTTTCTAATTTCTAATCCATAAAGGTTTAATATTATCACAAGGCACACAATTTTCTATCCCAAAGCACGCAAAGTGCGGGCGATGCCAACCAAACTCAAGCACGTGTTATAGAGCGTACGTATGATTGTTGAATCGATGTAAATCATATCAGGAAATCTATTTGTGGCAATTGCCAATACTCCAGCTCGTGACCTGAGAAGCAATTTTAGACTGATTTATAGCCTAGCAATGGGACATTTATGTAAAAGACTGATTAACGCCGCGGTCAAAATGAATTAGTTTTGTTGGCTATTAATAAAGAAAAACATGAAGAAATAAGAACCTGTTTTTTACCCTTAATAAAATTAACACGGAATTACATTGTAAAAAAAAATACTGGGATTTGCATCGATGAAAATGAAAAGAGATGCAATATCATAAACTAACCTGTGCTTTGCTCTCCCAATCCATGCCCACAGCACAGATGAAGCACATGACGACAAGCGCCACTGCTCCCACGATCCTGACGTCATGCTGTCCACCATCGATGATCTCCAAGTCATAGCTCTTCAGAAGACCGTTCAAGGAGTCGCAGAACCCGATAGTGTTCATACTGGCGGCGACCGCGTTAGCGAAGGCGAAGATAATACCCACAGAAGCACCAAATTCAGGACCAAGTGATCTTGAGATTATGTAGTAAATCCCACCTAGAAAATTTAGTAAGTACGATTTTTTTGACGTTAGCATTGTCAAAGGCCCAACTGAGATTTACAAAAGGAATACTCAGGGTTTACTGCTTGGATTAAAATATTGGTGATCGTACGAGACTGTCACAAAGGGATACAGAGATGTGACTTAGGTGATTAGTAAGTAATTCAAGGTATTTGTACCTTGTCCTTTATCAAATGTTCAATATTTTCGACATTTTCAGTTTCTTTTTATATATATAATTTGATTGAACCTGACTCATACAACTTGCGTCACTTGATGTGAAACTGGTTCTGGTTTCACACGATTATCCTCAGGTAGCGTATGTTCTGTACACCATTGTATAAGATAGTATGCATTCCGCGAGCATACGTTACAGATGATAATCTTAATAGAGATTACTCTGTAGCCTATTGTGTGTATGTCGTCATTATAGTTAGTAGCACTATGTTACTAAGTCGCACATTGCTTTTACCCTGATCTGCACAAAGACAAGAGGAAGTGTAACGGATGACAGGGGCGCATTGTTCACATCGTGCTCTGTTCTTGCTTTGCTAATTATATTGTCAGCTAAAAACCTTCTTGCTATTGTATTTAAAATAATAAGATTTTATGGAAATGCTACTAAATCGTTTCAAGTGCAGTCTAACTAGATAATTCTAACACAACAATTTGCAGCTAGTTATAAAAGTGTCATTGCGCTTATATCATCCTTGTTTTCTTAGTTAGTTAGATTAATAATTAATTCTACTTATAGTTAAATGCACTTTTCATACATAAGTATTTGAATCAAACACAAATACAGAATAAATCTAACATATCAGTTTAAAGGCTTCTTTTTTCTTCTTTATTCTATTCGAAATGCAATCTCGTACGAAAATTATTCTACCTAGACCGGTTAGGTGTATGAGGACGTTAGCCTCAGCAATATAAATAGCTGCTGTATAAGGATAAACTGACTACGCCAATCTAAACAGTGTTGTATTAGGAATCGAAAAATAATTCCCACAAATCGTTTGTCTCGTCAATAGTTGATGAGAGTCATTATTCATGTCATTACAAATACAGTTTTTTCGCCAATGAATAAATTGACTTTTGCCTGTTTAGTTTAGAAGAAAAACCTTTTTAATTTTTAAGCGGAATTGAATCTTCTTATAATCTTTTATTTCTTAATTCCACATTAGTAGTGGCAGCTGCTTTTTTGTATAAATTAGATTTTTTTTCAGTCATCGGCTTGCAAACATTTTTGTTTTTGCATGAGGCAATATCACATTGGTTAGATAATATGGTTGCAGCGAAATCTTTACAAATTGATTCTAGAAAGTAGTTTGATTGCTATAAAACCTTAAACAGAAGAAGGACCGGTTGACAAACGACTTGGTAAGATTGAAAAATAAATTAGGTATCCAGATAAACCAACCTCCTTTTACTTCGCCATTGGTGCATAAGGCGCTCATAGAAAGCGTTGTTATGACACACACAACAGCTGATATGGCGATGATGACGAGGGAAAATCCGATGCCTGCCTGTGATACCACCCACGATATACGTAGGAACAGCATCACACCCCAGATGTTCAGCAGACAAGGTATCAACACGCCCTATAATAGAATTTAAAAGCTTGAGCATCATCATAAAATTATACTCCCGAAAGCATATTCCTCCGACTCTCAAAGCATCCACGAATAAGTATTGTGCTCTACTAAGCCTTCTCCCTCCTTCTGGACTAGTTTTAGTTCTTGTGAACTTATAGCAAATAAAATCGTTTCTGATACATTTGTATGTGTCAATAAATTTTATTTGACGTCAATCACCTCGTGCATGTTCCCTCAAATAAAAGAGGCTTTTAAAAAAACCTTACCTGAATCCATCCTAACTTAATTCCAATAGCAGGAGTTGGCGACTTTGTTTCTCTCGTCTGTTGTACTTTCTCGTCCTGAAACCAAACACAACATTCTAATTCTCGTTTATTTCCTTGACCATAATAGCCAAAAGGCAGGTGCATGAAATCAGATTGAATATATCCAAACACAACTACAATAGTTTATTGTCTCTGTCGTGTGTGATGCACGTGATTATCATGGATGTAATGAGTCCAGTGCGTGACAGGTTGCGTTTGCCGCCATTCCGCCATGATGGACACCGTCTGTGCCGCGCTTTGTTGATCCATGCCATGACACTGCGCTTGTGTATTGTTCCCAGACGGCAACGGATCAACGTGTCTCGTGACGGTCGTTTTTATTATGATTATGTGATTGCAATAAACATCATTTATTTGTATGGTGGAAAATAAGGGACAAGGTTCTCCGGGGAAAATCTGATTCTCTAGAAGGGGTCATATTTACCCACACTTCTATTGCACAGATAGGTACCGGAGCTAAAAAATATATCTAAGTAAAAAAAATCAGGAAAACATTTCGCCAATTTTCTTATACTCACTTCTCTCTTTTAAAAGGTGTGCCAATTGCCTGGGAAATGAAAGAGTATGCTAATCTCCTAACTAAAGTTTTAACTAAAAATCTCTAGGTGTCTCTTTTACCTAAAAAATCTTTATTTTAAACACCAATTTTAAAAAAAAACTGCATATCGATTGTATGTAAGTAGGTAACCAGAGTACTTATATTGGCACATACGTGGCTACACCCATCAAGCCAGTCAAGCTCTCGAGTGCTCGCTCACGACAGCTAGCGCCGGATCGCACCGGTCCGATCCACTTTTTCTACTCCACACGCAAAACATTAGAAGACTCATCGTTGCTTTATCTCTACTTCAAAAGTGGCTATTTACTCAAGGAAAATGATCAAAATGTAAGATTTTTTTTTCGGTTTTTGAATTGAGAATTTGAAGTTGAGAAACTGGTCAAACTCTAAATTCCTCCATTGTAGCCCGCGAAATCAAAAGTTCTTAAGTTTTTTTACAAAAGAATTTCAACCTTAAGCGATTCTAAAGTAAAGTTTGACAAAGAGTTTTCTGGAGGCGCATAATTCTCATTGTGATAAAAAGACAAAAATTAGTGATTCGAAGCATTTGTCGATATTGTCCTGTCTTATTTTATATTTGCATAGTTATGTTGTGATTCTAAGAATCTTTGTATATGATACATAAATTGTTTGTTTATTATCGACAGTTTGTGTAGATTAAATCCGCACATAAACCTACTTGTTGTGTTTGCACGATTAATCAGGAGAAAATAACTCAGTATTGTATGTGTTGATCTTGAAATGGCGAAACAATGACGACTATTGTGAATAATGAAATTGTTTATGGCAGAACGAATTAA
The DNA here is from genome assembly GCA_911387795.2 of Apamea monoglypha. NCBI lineage: Eukaryota > Metazoa > Arthropoda > Insecta > Lepidoptera > Noctuidae > Apamea > Apamea monoglypha. The sequence goes on from OU426930.1 coordinate 5,348,753, forward strand.
TTTAAAATAAGAATTCAAATTATCTTTTACACAGGGTTATTGGTAAAACATTAACAACCTCTCACGAATATATTACTAACATCATAAACAACAGCTTTTGTTCTATGACTTTTATTAATTCATCAGACTTTCATACAAAAATAAAAATATTTCAATTCGACGAATTGAAATATTCGACTTTTTGTTACGAAATTTACGCGAAGTAAAAGAAAGCGCTAATTAGGTAAACAAACTGCCGCGTCTAGTACAAAATTCAGCGGAGGGGAGCGGGGGTTAGATAGAACAACGAAATCTTAAAGGTTTGTTTTTGGTAAATGTATTATGTTTTGTAAAAAGTCATAGAACAAAAGTTGTTGTTTATGATGTTAGTAATCCAGTCCTGCAAGGTTGTTAGTGTTTTACCAATAACCCTGTACTTTATGACTTTTTTTTAATTTCTGAATTAGTTTTCAACCAGAAAGATTGTAGAATCAATCATTTTTTAATATCATCATCAATTAAGTAATATCATTCACAATACTTACGTTTAATAATTCTCTAGCCATTTGCTTAGTGTTCAATTCCAATACCCCCTCATTAACACCGGCTAATTTACTTTATAGCCCTGCTAGCTCGTTGGCAACAATTATTATAAAAGTGCAACTTTGTTTTATTGCTCAGCATTGAGTGCAGTTTCATAAAGTGTTATCTTTATGTCCTAACTCCCTAACTCCTAATCATGTATGATCAATATGATCATAAAAGTTTATCGTAAGTAATACACTCAAAGAAACAGATCACACAGTAGATCGCAGATCGCTCAGCAGTATGGCAGAAGTAAAATTTTATGTAAAACTTGGGCTGTCACCACGAATGAACGCTTTTTCATTTTCAAATGTATAGTCAGCAGTACTTAACAAAGTCAGGGATATTAATTGTTTAGCAAAATTAATACCAAATTAAATTGTCCGTATATTCAAATCATAACTGTCACTCTTTGACAGTTGTCTGAAATGGCTATAACACAGCAAATTGACGTAGGGTTTCAATTTGCTTAATTCCGGCGGCTATTTGCGGTCGGGGACTAGGCAAGTCAGGTAGTCAACCGAAAATTTGCCATTTGCAACTCGTAAGTCTGTCAAATAACTATGCTGAAATATTGCTAGAACTCCTCATTTTTGGAATAGCAAAATAAACTCATTGGAGGATAGTAACCAGGAGAGCTGTGTGCGATGTATACAGTTTCTACATAATAGGTATTGAATCGAGTTTGTTTTACCGGACTAAGTAGTGGCCCCGGCCGCATGAAATGCAATTTTCATTGACATGAGAGCACCTAAAATATTTCCGCAAAATTTCGAGATCTTATCTTTATAATTACCTCATAACCTTACATGTAAGATAATCGCACAGTAATAAATGTAATAATACGTATACATAATTCCTCGCTCTATGCCGAAATACTAATTGTAATGTTGCCTAACGACACTTTGATTATAGGAGATCAATAATGATGAATTTTGCATGAGATGACACTATTTTTGGTGAGAATTTACGAGTACGAGTAACACATTAAACTTTGATGAAAATGTGTATTAATAATACACATAAGGTATGGATAAATTAAATGAATTTTATTCAATTACATTTTCCTGCATTTGGTTTATTTTCAAACCCTTGATTATTCTAACAATGGTAAAGTTTTGTATACTTACAATGGTCGTCCAGGACAAATTTCAGGAGACATTATACAGATTGTACTGCACAAGTGTGTGTGGACACAGAGGTGCTTTATTCAAAACTGTGTTTCAATCACAATTAGATACCTACGTTCTTATTACACAAACCGGCTCGATAATTTCGAACATGTTAAAACAAAAACCTTGATTGTGAAAAGACCGTTATTGTTATAGCGCAAAATTAAACTCACCTCTTCTGTAATAAGATGGTCCCCGTGTAGCTCGCCAAGACTCGGCCTTTTTAGAGCTCTTTTCGAATTTCTGTAGTTGTCCAACCTCGGCAGGGCTTCCCTTGTGAGCTGGGCCAATGACCTCTTCCGTCTCCATCCAGCGTCGTGTAGCCAGGTGTCTGGTTGAGCATTTGGGGCCACGACTGCGACCCCTCGTTCCACCGTCTCGGCTGAAGACCGAAGAGGCCTCGTGATAATGTTGGCACCCATGTGTATGCCGTTCTTCTTGGATTCTGCCTCCACGGTGGAAACTTTGAACCTGGTATAGAAAATTTGGATGATGAATTATCTTTGTTTGAATGATATTGTAGGAGTCTAATTGAGAAAAACCTTATTTTCTTATAATTCATGTAGGGTACGCCTACGTTAGCTGCAAATTCCTCTCTTATCCTGTAAACTTTTCCTATACTTCATTGAATATTCATACATGCAAAAGTTATGACATAAAAGTAGGTAACATGACTTGGTTTAGTTTATGAGAATTCATAAGATCATCAAGTATTACCAAGACTATCCTCGTAAATAATATCAGGTATAAGGAAAAGGATTCATTAAAATATTATTATATCAATGGTTTCCCTCTCACCTGTTTTCTTCCATGATGTAAGAGGCCGGTGGACTACCGGAAGCTACACTTGTATGAAACTACCTCGCGTAGCTTTATTGTGACGCAATACTTCTTCGATGTAGCACCCAACCACATAATTTTCTTTGCGCGATATCTGGAACAAAAAGAAAAAACAAATGAATTTCAGTTTATGATATGTCTGTGTGAAAGGTGATATGGTTAGAAAGTTTGAAACTTGGCGGTGTGATACCCCCCTGCCTCGGAAAGCACGTTAACGCGAAGTTGTCCTACGCATTAACTCTCTCTGGTCGTATCTGATTGCCGTCCCATCGGACTATGAGAGTGAAGGAAGAGAGTCCACCTGTGTACGCGCACACACCTGTGCACTATATTACCTCCCGCGTAGATGGCTAACCTTCGCTGAGATTGACCGCCATGCCCGAAATTCGGTCTGAAGGACTATATAATGATAGTTATGGACCCACATTTTGGACATAAAAAATATTTTTAAAAAATACGAAAATAGGTTTGTAGGTAACATCATGGCAAAACAGACTGAGGTAGAGTGTTATATTCGTCAATATACCCAAGCACATAACAGTAATTACTTAATTCTGTCATTAGCATACCCCCATGGGGATACCCATGTGTATGCTAATGTTGTGCTTTCATAATTTGTCACAATGCAATATCCGATAAATATTCCGTGTGTCGTATATGTATAGACGATAAATTTAATGTGCCTTCTAGTTTTCCAGTGACGTCATAGGTAAGTAGGTACTGTTGGATAGCATCGGAATGGATGATATTCCAAACAATCGGTCTATTCTGAAAAAATCTCACCGTGAAAACTTAGGTGAAGTAACCTGGATTAACTTCTTATGACTCTACTATTTGATATTAAACTTCAGTAAAGCAATTCATAATTTGTGGACCATTTTACGAATCTCCATACAAAACTGCCAAACAGATGAATTGCGTGATATGAATTTTACGTAGATAATATTATGTATTGTCAGTTTGTGACTATTTTACGATTTTCAATATGATTCATAATATTATCCTGTTATAATTCCGCCGAAGCGGCCTTTTTAGACCGCCTGATGGGATTTACACTATCGACAGCTCACTTCACCTAAGTTTCACGGTGAGATGGTTACGTAAGAGACCGGCTGCTTCAACAGTGCTCGTGGTTGCCAACTGCTTATCACCATCACAAAGTGCTGAGATCACTCAAGTGACTTATCCAGACAGTCCACTTGAGGACTGATCTTGAAACTACAAAGCAAACTAAGTATATAAGCAAATTAAGTATATTACATTAATTTCAGCTCGGTAGTTAATCGTTTATTTTATTTATTACCATACAAAAGTATATGTTAACTATCTAAAGACGATATAAACCACTGGTTTATTAACCACTCATTAATCTTAGGAATCTTGATCATCGATGAGTTGTCGAGCGGTCAAGCAGCGTCAGTGATGTCATCACTTTTTTTTTCTTTAGTTTTTTTTGCAAACAAGTAAGAAATCCTTCAGCACCTATGTAATGAACAGAATGTTTGCAAAGGATTAAAACTCTATTATATTAGGTACTATATTATTATTTTAATTTTACCGCCAAAATACAGAAGGGCGATGAAAAGTAAATCGCTCAGCATCAAGTTCTGAGTTCATTCAAAAGAATCAAGTTATAAATGTGTATGCACTTAAAACTCTGACAAGTTCGATCGAAGGCTTTAGCGCCAGTTTCGGCCGGTTTCGGCCGGTTCTGGGGGAAACACAGTGTATCTGCAGCCGCGTAGCCACGCCAATCACAAAGGCCGAGAGTCGAGTCAAACGCGCGAACGTCACGTAACGAGCACATACCCGCCTTGATCACAACACGTGACAGAAAACCCATCGAAGGACCACTTACAACAACTCAGTAAAACAAAACAGAAGCTTGTCACCGTTCAACAACACACAGCTCATAATTCAACAACATACATTGCGTTGTTTACGTTGTTGAGCAGACAAATTTTTGAACATATGTAGCAATGGATTAGCAAAATCACTCAGATTGTGATTGAAAGCGTGTTACGCAATTAGGATGCTGAAAAAATAACTTATAAAATTTGGGAACCTTGGAGTTGGGAGGTGTATGATTTTGTTTGTTTGTAAGACGTGGTAAGAACTAGTAAGAACCCCCCGCCCGCAGGGGGGAATCATCCTCAACTGCTGAATCCATCAACAAATTGTAGCGCATGCGCGTAACGTCACAATTTGTTCTGCGTCAATGGTCCTTCTGTCCGTATCATGCGTTTAGCGCTAACACGAGCTTCTTGTTTTGCTAGTGATTAATCATGCAGATTAATTACTATCGCCATAAATTAGCAATTTTAGTAGAATGTGGGACAATGGCAACTAGACTGGTTTCAGCTTCTCTTACTCTCTAGTAATGTATCGAAAACGGAGACTTGTTTTGGGCAATTCAAGGCCATTATGATTTTTTGTAGACTGGTCATCTTTATAAGATCGGTCTAAAAAGTTTGGGGCTTCTTAATTTCATAACCATAGACATATTAAACAAGTGAGTGTCACTTTAAAACAACGATTATGTCCCTGAAAGTATGAATTTGAAGATTGTTTTGTAGGTAGTTCTGCACCTTCATGAACTTTATTTTATCGATAAGCGATTCGATGTGAATTGTATTTATAATAGGATACCTTACCATAGACCAAATTCAAGTCTCAGAGTTCAAGTTAGCCGAGCGCTTTATGATTACGTGTAGGAATACAATATTGGTATACCTTGGTGCTACTTGCCTTGTAAAGGAATCTACGTAAACTTCATCAAAGCACATCACAGTAAAAATAAGGTCTGAAAAATGTGTTGTAGAAGCTCATTGAGCTTAGGATGGACACCTTGACAACACAATTGTAACATTGGTAGTTCTCATAAGGATATCGAGTTTTTTATCATTGATATTTCGTTACGGTAACAGGTCAGTTTCATTCAAGGGCATTATGTGGAAAAAAAACCGCCCAAGTACGTGTCGGGCCACGTAAGTACAGACGCCAGCACATCAAGCTACAGTTTGGCAAGAAAGTCCTGAAACGGAACTAAAATATTTAATCATTGGCAACACTCGCTCTGCCTCGTCGAGTAAGGTACATATTCTGTCATTTCTTGTAATCGGTGACTGTTTTTCGTGTTTATTATTTATTTATTTGCTTTATCGTGGTGATACTGGTGACCCATTGTGTTCATAATGAACAGATCTGTTATTCGCAGCTCCGCAAGAGCAATAATTTATAAAGTGTACGTGAGATATTTGGCGGAACTCGAGGCCGGACAAATTTTAACCGATCTCAACGATTTGTATGAAAGAACCGCTGAAATGACAGGTAAAATTATATTTTATACATGTAATCAGATCTAATGTTTGTATTTCAAGGTGCAATATCTATTATAAACCTTTCATACAATTATTGAAATGTACATTCACGAATTTGAGGTTATGTTTACAAAACACATTCGGAATGCAGCGCGTTCGTATAATTTTGATACTTTTTGTTAATATTGCATAAAATAAATCACTGAACAAAAATAACTATAGTATTTTTTAGGTAAAGCTATCAGTACTATAAGGCTATATTTTTAATTCATTACAATAAGTAATTGCAAATGTTTAGTTGTTTTTATTTTATTGTTCTAGGCAGTAACTGAACAAGCGTTTCAGAGCATATCAGTTGACGACTGGAAAAATTAATGTCAACATGTCATGAAAATAGAAAAAGGTTATTTTCGAAGGGGGCAAACTGTGTATAGTGACATTGAAAAAAATATCATAAACCTACAAGATGAAAGCAGCAACAGTGACACATCTGAACATAGCCAGCAGAGTTTTGGTGAAAGCTCACACCAAGACATGGATGAAGAGTTTTCGGGCGTGGAATACTTAGAGGAAAACATTTTTTATTAAAATTTTTGATTCTGATTAAAAAAATTATTCTGATTTTTATTTTAGTTTTTGATTAGAACACCAACTATGGAACATTTTGCCTGTGGTTAGAGGAGAACATGGATTTGTGGGACACAGTCACACACTAGTAAAGCTTCTAACTTGTCACTGGGATCTAAACCCTATTGAATTGATCTGGGGTCTTGTGAAACATAAAATTGTCTCACATAATGTGGGATTAGTTGACATCAAAGTATTTTGAAATACCTCATAATTATATTTTTAATTCATTAAATTAAATAACTGCAAATGTTATCGTTCTAGGCAGTGGCTGAACAAGCGTTTCAGAGCTTTTCTTGTTTTCATAAAACCCGCCAATATTCACATTAATTAAAAAAAAAAACTAATATCAAAACCGTTTTAGTCGTACTATTTAGGGTTACAACATGCACGATAGTGGCGCCACCATTATTTTCACGACTTTTTTGCCAAGCTGTACTACAATCTGTCAAATTTCTTTAATAGATTTTCAACTTTATCGCTAAAGCGTTTAGATTCAAGGTTGATTGGGAAAATTTGACAGTTTCGGGTAGCTGGACCTGCTGGCGTCTGTACATTGCAGGGTTCCGTGGTCGGAATGAATATATTTACTCATGCACAGTATCTAATAATTTTACCGACCGCAAAACTATGAAAACCAAAGTTATTCTGCTAAACAATATATTTTATGTGATATTTTGGACATTTTCCTTTTTCTTGCTTCTTGCCCATTGATTTAGATCAACGTGAAGTACTTACCCTGTAGGTTTTGATTTATTTGCGAGTGTCAAAATATGCGACAAATTATTATTAGGATATCATTTTATTTATTGTGTTGACTTAGAAGCTTGATGTGTTTACAGCTTAAAGGGATCGTAGATCTAAATATTTGATATCAATTTCAACTTGAAACCTCCTCACGTTCTTGAGAAAAATTAGTCTTGGCAGACAGACGGACAACGATGTGAGACTACAACGGTTCCGTTTATTCCTTTTGAAGTACAAAACCCTAAAAACAAGTTGGTCATCAATCCAGTCATTCCAGATTTTTTATCAGTGTTTCTTGCAATCGATTGTATGTAAACCTTTGGCAGATTTTTTGTGCGGATATTGACTACTGAGGTCCATTCTTCCAGCGAAGAATCTGCCTCTCAAAATTATTTACGCTTTATTCACTAAAGTACATGTAAAGTATGTAGTAGTAGTGCTCTGTACTACTACTTTATATGTCCTCTGTTCTATTTCCTCTTTTACAGTTCTGATTTGTAGATGCTCATGTAATTCTGAGGTCTTCACAAACCTTTCCCCATTTTTTATACATGTAGGTACATATTATTTATTTTTTTTTAGCTTTTTTTATATTATGTAAATATTATCTTGTTTGAAAATAACAAAGTAAAGATGGTGAAAATAAAATATATTTGATATAAATAAAAGTATTGGACTTACAAACATTAAACATGGACTCTATAATTTCATACATGCCATTCGGCATTCCTCATTGCCTACCTCACGTCTTGATACCTATAATGCCTACATGGAGTCTGCCAACCGTCTCAAAAAACCAACAAAAACCATTTTGGTATTCGATAATTCCAAAACAAATATTGAAGTCAACTTATGTTACTTAATGACCTTTGCAGCAAGAATAGGTACACTATTAGCCAAAAGGGATCGGTTTTTACACCTCGCTGTTATGACGATATTTTAAACCTACGTAGAGTGTCCATGTTATCATTGTTTGTTCAATTAGATGACAATATCAAACAGTGGTCTTTGAAGTCAGCATTCTTGGAGATGACAGCTTGCTGCTAAGTTAAACACGTAGATAATGGTGGCCTACTCCTTTTGTGTTCTGATAAATATGACACTATAAAGTAGTAGTACCTATTGTCTTTTATGCACTTAAATGTTACAAAACATTTTTGGTATTATTTATTTATTCAAGATTCATGCACAACATTACAGAATTGAATCCCAAAGCGTTGTACAGCGCAATTTTCAAACTACAAAGTGACACAAATACATAGGTACTAAGTAGGTTAGGTAAAATACAATTTGAAAAACAAAAATTATTATCTCTTTATGGGTAACGTTAAGGTTAAGTAATCAATTATCCGAATTAGGAGATGCTTTACAGACTGTGTAGGCTTAAATAACGTAATTTGTTTTGATATTCTTTTACATATTTATGAATTGCTTTTTGTTTAATTGTACAGGGTGGCAGGGACACCGACACGCAAACTACCTAACCATAAATTCAGCACGTGATTCTAGACTAAAGTAGATTTTTTCGGCTTTTATTAAAAAAAAATAGCTGTTCCATACATTTTGACGGCACTTTTCTATGAAACAGATTGTTTTTTACTACGATAGGGGTTCTAGAATCATTTGCTGAATTCATGGTTACGGTTAGCACGTTGATATCCCTGCCACACTAAATAGTTTCCAATTCCAGGATCTTTCATGCAAAGTCAAAAAGCTGAAAAAGTAATAATTAAAGAGCTTTTCTAGGTTTCCGTTCTTCTGCATGCCTACCACGATGACTGAAGATCATTTACCTACTACTTACACGTTATTTGCACCTAATCTCATTTGACAGGTCGTAATGTCTCCAGCAGCTAATGACCGTATAAACAAACCGTTCACATGGCAGTGACGTCACGTTTCAAGGGATATTTTTGGCGGCAACCCAAAGGTTACGACAACTTCCGCCATCTTAGAACATTTGCTGTTTACAAGACGTCGTCCATCGTGCTTGATGGTGAATATTAATTACAAGAGTACATTATTTACAGGTCGATGAAGTATGCTTCATCGACCTCTAAATAATGTACTCTATGTGTGTGTGTGTATATGTATAAAAAGTTCGAATCTACCTATGTATGTACTTACGTGTGATTCTTTTGCGGGCGACCTGAAAATCGCAAGTGACGCGCTACGAACTTTTCACGCGTAGCACCCGCTACGCAGTACCTACGATTAATTGTGTCTAGGAACTTTATTTAGAACAGCGGAGTAATTGTGTAACACACTAACAGTAGCAATGGTTTTACTTTTGACAGTTCAACAACATTCATTGCGTTATTTACGTTGTTGAGCAGACAACTTTTTCAAACATATGAAGCAATGGATTAACAATATCTTTCAAAGTAATTCAGATTGTAATTGATAGTGTGGTACGCAATTAGACTCCCGGTCATCAAAGCCATGAAACTGAGTTAAAATACCTTTAGGTTCACAACTGTTTAGATTTTATATAGATTAAGACGATTAAAATACACTGGATAAACTTCTTATACTAAATTAACTAGGTAACAAACTATTATAATTTTCTAATACGATTAAAATATATGCACTGGATAAACATAATTAACTAACAAAATATTATATCCTAACCAAACATATCTAACCATAAATGTATAACAAACTAAAATATGTATGGCGTCGAAAAATTCCTCCGCATCGTTGATCGCTGTCGACTGGTACTAACAGAGTGGCAGCATAGCCACGTTGTATAGTAATGCTTAGCCTCTGGCCCAGGCAGCATTTTTATCTTCTTTTTAATGTGTACGAAAAAAAAAAACTTATCTTTTAAAAAAATTGTTCGGCCAAAAATTTGACAACACGAATTCCGTTCGCTGACGCAGCCATGCGGTGCAAGATAGGAGGTAAGCCATTGTCTGTTTATTATAAGAAAAGACATAACAAAGTAGCAACTTTCGAGCAAAATAACAAAAAATAAAAACTTCATGAGCTACCTTAGGTATAGCGTATGATTTTATGTAAGAAAATTACTCAACAACAATGTATCTAATTAGTTTTATGAATAGTCGCAAATACTATTGTTAAAGACAAATTATTTGAAAAAAAAAATAGTTTGAAACTGAACCTGTATATTTTACACATATATAATAGATCCCGATAGTTAAAAGAGTTGTATAAAAGCATGTGAATATTATAAAAAAATAATAATGGCCGATCGTTTGACAATAGTTATCTCGCGGCCGCGCAGTTTTTGTACTGACGATTTTTAAAATGACACTATTTACATAAATTATAGCAACATAAATATACGGTTGTTGCGGAAACGGTGCTAGATATTAAGTTTGTTTTTCTGTGGGTATTAGTTTAACATATGATTTTTTGTATTTTTTATTATTTTGGTCCTAGAGCAGTTAAGCTGAGAAACAAAAACGAGACAAGGACCAGTTAATAAATAAAAGTATTTAATTTGTAAGATTATCATCGACCAACCAACGCCTCTTTGGGTAACTATGAAGGTTTTTAAACAGATGATGTTAATTGTCCGTCGATTTAACAGCTTCCTATATGTATTATATCACTTAATTTTTATATTTTTTAACAAAAAATCTCAACAATTTAGGATGACCCTGAAGATCACCCTTAATATGGAAAATGTAACAAATAAAGTTATCTTAGTAAACAAAATATAATCGTAAAAAGATCACAGAGTGACTATTAATGGTAGCTGTCTGTGTTATCTCAGATTTTTTTAATTCGTGCACATAAACATTGAGACAATGATAACATTTCGTGATAGTATCATTCAGTCGGCAACTGAAGCAGTTTGAGGAGACAGCTGTTGTATAATTCTTACGAATACCAACACTACAAACAAACTCACCTCGCGATAGGGTCATATTTGCGCCACTTTATGACGACCGTGTATAAAATACATAGGTATGCTGCAGAATCCTGCTAAAATTAGAGATTTATTCGTAAACATCCACAGATTCCACAAAGATAGGAATAATGTATTGTATTTGCGTACATTTTCAACTTGGTGTTTCCTGTCTACCTTAATTGCAGGTACTTCCTCGAATGTGTATATACCTTTAGAAAAAAAACATCATCCTGTCTTGGACAACTAAACTGATAGACTAGCTAGGTAGAGAGCAAACCCATAACTTTTCTTAGTTACTCTATAAAATTAATCCCGTACCTAAATGTACAGTAAAACACATAACATCACACGTGTATTTCCCGACGGGTTACGCAGAGGCGCACCTATAGTACACCCACATTTCGCGAGTTATGTGTGGGCCGACCATCCACCATCCAACCATCAACCGGACTCAAACACAGACAAACAACGAAATAAAAGTATACATCAAACTACAATGCTACAAAAGCCCCAGTTAGTTTGGCACGCCACCTGTTGATGTGACAACGTGCTTGATGAGGACAGCCGTCGACTCCCCAGTCCAACAGTAATAACTACTGCCTACAATGCAACCATAATTATTGTTGATTGGATTCGTGGGAAAATATGCATATTGTGGTGACATTGACAAGGGTGCGTAAATCCAACAATATGTAGGTAGGTACGTATGGTATTGTTCAAATCGTAGTGCTGAAAATAATAAGTATAACACAGGGCTCAGAGACTTGGATTAAAGCTAATAGACAGCAGCGGTGGAAGAAAGTAGACTAAATGGTCCTTTAGATAGTAGGTATACTTTTTGGTCCTTAGATACGCAAATACATAGAAGGTTTGACTAAGCCATCTATCCTGTATTTTTAGTATTTTAAAAGAGAAAATTACCCTCTTAAACTTATACATAGATATAGATCTAATATTTAAACTAAGTGAGACGGTACAAGGTCATATGCAACTTTATGTCATTATTGTGTAGTGGTGACGTGGGCGGGGTGCGCCCGAGCTTCGAGGGTAATCAAGTAATAGGACGGCTGATGAAGACAATCATACCTATAGCAACCAACTACATCAACGTATCGATTGGGGAACTGTACGCCTGTTGCATTGTAGATCACAAATATAAATAAGCGGAGGAGGTGCTTTTCGCAAATGCTGAGTGCGTTTTTGGTCCTTTTTAAATATAGTGACTTGGTCTTTAGTGAGTAATTTTTTAGTCACATGAATTTGTCCTGTTGTAAATTCTAAGGGTAGTTCTAGTTTGGGAGCAACGCTATCTCGCGTTGAAATAAAAGTTTTTTTTTTACAAGTTATCGAGTCTGGTGGGCAGTTTAAAAAAAACTAGGCACAGCCTGGGCGTCATTATAGTACATAATATAAAACATTTTAGTTATTTTTTTAAATATGTTGTGTATGCAAAGCAATACAAATAAAACTAAAAGCACACAGGCCGTATCCGGTGTGAGCAAGTCACACTTACAAAGTAACAAATTATTCGCTGAAAAAACTAAAATTATATAGGTATAGGTAGATACCTAATACCACACAACACATGGAAATTATAAGCAATTTCCTCCTACTTTTAATTACTCAAGATACAAGCTGGCATGCCAACTGAGACTGAATTAGTATCTATGTATATTGTCCTGAAACGTTCAGCCGAGAACACAATACCTACCTACATCGTCATTTGTTCCCTGACTCCAGTAATGGCGGAAGAAGCTCGGATTGCTGTGGCATGTATCAAAAGATGGCATCATTTCCATGATTATTAATACCAACTGTCTTTCAAATGAACTGGTCATCTCAAAATACTCGTATTTCATCTACCTAGTGATCTTTGTTTATATTAACAGGTGAAATATGGATATCTAATTTATTATTTTTGCACATATCCACGGATGTTCATGATTTGTTACAATTTTACAGTACAAACGAGCTTGCGCCGGCTGTCGCTGGTAACCAGCGCTGGGCTCTGTCTCGCATAGGGTCTTCGCAGTATGCTGAGCGATGGCCGTTTTGCGTGGATGTGACGCCATGTTTTCCCCCCAATTTGTTATTTTTTTTTTTTTTTTCTGCGTCATGTTTTCCGCAAATAATATATTTGCAAATAATGTATTTTCTTTCTTTCTTTCCTGAAATGTCTGATAAATATCATCTCGCTTTATATAAGACTGGCTGAACAGACACATTATATTATATTATTATGATGACCAGCACCCTATTTGCGTAACACACTATCAATCACAATCCGAATCTTTTTGAAGAATCTAATCCATTGCTTCATTTGTTAGAAACTTAGTCTTCTCGACAACGTAATTATAGCAATGAATGTTGTTGAACCGTCAAAATCAAAGCTTTGATTTTGACAGTTGCCCCTCTGATATTTCACCTAAATATAAATCAATACTGGAAACTGCTTTGCGTTGTAGCGCCGTGAAGAAACGAGTTTTAAAGTTCATCAGGTCGTAGTTAATTGTCGTTTTTCGCATAGTTTTTATTTCTTAAGACGTACAATGCAGCGCAGTGGTGGACCAGTGGTAACGACCGTGACTAACGAGTTGTAAGTCGTGAGTTCGAACCCAAGCAGGCACTTGACATCCGTCAACCCGCACTGGTGGTTAATAGCCCACTCCCTCTTACAGAGAGGAGGCCTGTGTCCCCGCAGTGGGAACATTATTTGGGCTGATTTTATATACCTACTATGTACTCTTTGCGCTATTTAAATAAGAAAGTGTCAGAACGTTTGGCCTCAAGAGAAGAGAATTAGGTACTTAATACAGCTGCACGTTTTTGACACCATAGAAGCTGATGACTATGAGTCACTGCTAGGTAGATACCCGTGACCAACGTATGACGCCATGTCTGTCATAGACAACCTCTCCCTTTTTAAAACAATACCTATTTCTGCTTACGTCAACAGTGTAATGAATCAACGGTATTCTCGAATGATGGACGTCTACGTATTTACGGTTTACTGGATGTTTTCAGGAGAGGATGGTGACGTAGACTAAATTGACCTTCGAAACTATAGTATTTTGGATTATTTACCTTAATGCAACTTGTCTTATTGGTTCATTGTTTATTAAAAACAGTTATAAATTCGATTTTATGTACGTTGTATTTCTGTTGTATTTCTGCTTTCAGATGCATAATGTATTACAGATGCCTTTATAGAGGATATTATAAAATACATACTTGTGATTCACGTTTCCCGCCAATTTCACTGTTTGCAGCAGGCTAAAAGACATATAATAGGGGGTAGTTGTAAGCTTGTGACTCAAGTGATGACGCCAGCAAATCATTCAAAGTTTTATGTTATTTCCATTTACGGTTTATGACGTAAAAAAACAGTATAATTTTTCAGGCAATCGCTTCATGTAGAATACTGGTATTGAGACTGGAAGCTGACCCCAACATAGTTGAGAAAATATAAATTATGATAAGGGCAAGAGAATGGTGATGCCTAAACTCAAATTATGTTATAACGAGCCCGTTTTATATTTTCAGATCCATTTTATTTTAATTGAGAAATGCATGTTTTCGACATCAAAGACCAACACTAGTTTTCTAAGTATAACGCACACTTCGTTTATCACCTACTTTTGTAATCGAAATTGAATCGATTATGGCAGAACTATACTAAAAGTCAAAAGTAAAGTCCTTGAACGAACTGACACGATCAAATACCTCGGCATAACCTTAGATAACAACTTAACTTATAAAGCCCACATCTTTGCCCTTTCCTCCAGAGTACGAAAACTAATACACGTCTTGAAAAAACTCAGGGACTGCACCCCTATCAATATTTTGCGAATGGTCTACTTCGTACTCTGCCAGTCGATCATAATGTACTGTATTTGCATTTGGGGACGCGCTGGTAAGAGTACATTTATAACGCTAGAAAGGGCGCAACGGGCACTGATCAAAGTCGCAATAAAAAAACCGTTTAGATTCCCTACAGACCTTGTATACCACGAGTTTCAAGTCCTCAGGGTAAGACAAATATTTGTACTCCAAGCAACGCTTAAATATCATGCAACATTGAAAAATCGGCCTGATTACAGGGACATAATAAACAAGCGTGTATTCAGAGTACCCATACCAAATGCCAAATCCGAACTAGCTAGACGCTGTACCTATTTTTCCCATCCCAACACGTACAATAAAGTTAACAAAATCTGCGACCTAAAAGACTGCTCAACTACCACCTGTAAAAAATTCCTAACTACAGCTCTTTTAAAATTATCATACGACGCCACCGAAGCTTTGATATAGCACCTACACACACATACACACACCCTAACAAACACGCACACACTCATACAAACACCCACACTCACACCATGTACAAGCCGTAGGATAAACCAATATTATTTTATTTTGTGATCAGAATCGCACGAATGTTTTATTTATTTTAACACTTATCTTTTTCTTTTTGTAACTATCTAGATAACATCCCCAAACTGTAATGTAATCTTTAATGTTGTAAAATTGCACTCCAAGTCCAGAGCCACAAGATACAAGCGATGCTTAGTTTGTAGCTCACCGAATCCGTCACATTGTATTTTTACTTTTTTGAAGAATAAAATTTATTATTTATTATTATTATTATTATACTACCTTAAATGCCATTAATTTGTTCTGGCAATATTTAAGTGCCTAGTACGGTCACCAAAGGAGATAAGTAACCAAGGGCGTCGGATATAGTTGAAGTTTGGTAACAAACCGATGGATGTTTTCGAATGAAATTTAATTTAATTAATAGAAAACCAAGAGTTTATTTATCAAATTGAATTTCATTCAAAAATATCCATCGGTTTCTTACTAAGCTTCAACTATATCCGACGCCCTGGTTACTTATCTCTTTTGGCGACTGTACAAGGGCGAGCTTGGAAAACAATTTATTAAGTAAATTGTTTTCCAAGCAATTAATAGCCAACACAAAGATACGCTCTGTAAATTACTTTTAAAAAGAGGAGCATCATCACACCACGTTCGGTAAATTAATTAAGGGTGGTTTTTCAGCACATAAAGTCATGTTTTCGTCACATAACGACAAGTTTCCAACATCTAAAGTCATTCTTTCATCACATACCTACTGACAAGTTTTAAACATAAAATTAAGTATACGTTTTCAGCACTTGTAGTGTATTTAATGTAAAGTTTTATCACACAGTGTCAGTTTCAGCACATCATGTCAGGGTTTTCAACACAAATAGTGATGTTTCGTTCGGTGACACATATATGTGGAGATATATTATTTCCATGAAAACCATTAAGAGTTTCCGAGTTTTTCTCAATAGCTACCTACTTACCTCGTAATCAGTCGAGTGTAACGATTACAACAGGGCTTTAGTTTCTTAACAATCCTTACGAACATAAAGGAAATTGTCGACATTTAAGGCTATTTACCTTCAGCGGGATTGTCCGAAAGGATTACCGCTACCCCGGAACATAAAGGGCAAAGTAAGGAACATGGGTGGGTTTTAGTCAGTAAGAGTCTGACACTCCCTTCCGCTCCACCCAGAGCGGGAGGGGTCATTTGATGATTTAGCATCCGAAAAAAAAAAGAAGGCTATTTACCTACTCTCCGTTAGCTAAATATTTATAATATTACTTGTATTTACTTCGCGAACATAAGGAACAAACATTTTTTTCGCATTGTGTCTCTTACCTAGACGTGGTTTAGATAAATGTTATATCAGATAGATTAACGTAGACATGTACGAGTAGATTTGTATGTGCCGTTGATGTGTGATGTTTATATGCGGGCATAGATCTATAGCTTAATTAACTAATATTTCTTTAATTTAGAAAGAACCTTTAACCAGAAGAAAACTGGGAAAAATATTTGGTCGTTTTAGGTTACGTATTAATTTATAACCAATTTTATTAGTGACTCTAGCTTAATAGCCAATTATCGAATCTATAGTATTTTTTTCTAAATTAAAATCCATTAGATATAATAAATATGACCCGTGATTATGTTACTTCGATTAATAATATTTTTATTTAATAATATTCGATTAATAATAAATAACGACGCACCTACCTGCTGACTTAGGTAGTAGAACTCACTCACGTCCTCAATCGTTATCAACGACACTATGTTTATAGCCACTAATTATTTATCTAATTAATCTACGCAATTAACACTACGATTATTGTCGCTCATCATAGTCCCGTTTAGCTTCCCGTGCAATTATCTTAATTAGACAATTTTCTTCGTAACGGCGAACAATTTCGAGTTAAAAGGTGTTGGTACCCATCTACAACCCAAATGATGATGGCAATGGCGCCGATTCCCTTGTTCACAAACTAAACTAAATTTAAGTTCTGTGCATCTTTTTTCTTTCTATTTCATTAAGTAAAGGACAGAAGATAAATATTAGTTTATTCCTGTCAAATTAAGATACTCCATAGGCATAGGTGATTAAAAACATGGCGACTAAAAATACGTCAATATACGTCAGGCGCTGACTAATTTGACAGGACTAAACTAGTATTTATCTTCTGTCCTTTTCTTAAAGAAATAGAAAGGAAAAGATGCACTGAACTTAAATTTAGTTTAGTTTGTGAACAAGGGAATCGGCGCCGATGAGTTAATAATCTCTAAATACTTTTAAACAAGTATCTAGGTACCTAAATTCAATTCTTCTTAGCTACGTAGTTACTGGTACTTATAGGCCGCAGGAATCCGCTGGAAGCGGCGAACACAGAACCGGCCGAAGTGGCGGTGCTTGGGAGAGGCCTATGTCCAGCAGTGGACGTTTTTCGACTGAAATGATGATGACGTTGTTATCTACTATAGTAAGGTTCACTGGATGGTTGGTAGATAATAAATTTATTTATTTATTTATTTATCACATGTTTCCTTTGACATTACAGATATAACGCGATTGTAGAAGCTTATGTCCAGCAATGGACTAACTATTTTATAGGCCAATGATGAAAATATTTTTTTAATTATTTTGGTAATTTAGTTAAAGAGGTTCATATAATGTATTTTTTTATCGTAAATGATTATTCCCATAAAAAAGGAAAGGAACGTCAAAAATAAAGTTAATCCAGACAGTAGATTCATAGCTTGTTTTCAGTAGTTTCAGTGACTAACTGGCATTTTAACTATGACAGCGGAGACACGAGGATTAATAATGCTTTCGGAAATACCTATGACAATATGTATTTTCTTTTATGTCTTACAGAAGCAAGGAAGGTCTTCTCCCTAAATTATTAAAATTAAATACATATTGCATGAAGTTCACTCTACTGTTATGTGAATGTGGCTGCACTTAATTATCTATAAGTAGGTATCTAACAGGAAAATGTTTCATTTCGGTTGTCACCTAGATTTCAACTTGAATTTTAAATTATATTAATTAAACATTCCTCTAGGCCTTTGCCCAGCAGTGGGACACAATGTAGGCTAAAACAAAAAAAAACATTCAGCTCTCATCGAAATATTTGAACATGATGGGCCGATGGCATATATTCCTTTTTCACTTCAATTGCTAAACTGATCACAAAATAGTAACGAAATTAGTAACAATAAGTATTTAGTTATTATGAGAACCAAACGAAACAGCTGTTTCCTCAAAGTGTGTTTGATAGCTACGGGCGAGTATTGACCACTCAACGAACAAACGTACCCCTAATAAACCTACCTGCCTAATGCCTTGTTGCCTACTGATAAAATAACTAAGCAAGCACTTAAATTCAGTTTTTTCCTTACCTTTAAATGTTTGCAATGAAGAATACGTCCTCTAAAAACTACAAGATAATAAAATATTTATCACTGTTAAATTCACCAAAACACACCGAGTTCAGAATCACTAACTTGTTAAATTATGTAAATAAATTACTATAGGATAAATCGTTTAGATTATTTCTGATGTTCATTAATTATTTTTACAATACAATGATGTAGAGACGCGACAATGAAAAAATTCGGATCGTGTTTCGCGAGGCGGAAAATCGCGCGACGCGTGCGGCCTGTGGCGCAGTACCGGTCGACCAGAGCCCGCGAAGCCTCAGCCCCGACTCTTTATAAAGACACCAACACCAAGCGCCCTTACAAACGGCAGTTTTTAATTACAACAATTATTCGTTCTAGTTAAGACGAGATTTCTGCCAGTTCCAGCTACCGCTTGTGGAGCCGAACTTCCATTCCATTTGCTTTGTTTATGTATGTGTTTATTTTTAGTGAATACCGAATATTATTTACATTGGAGTAGCAAAGTGAATCAACTATAAAATATACTCATAGCCTAGCCATAGTCTTCACGGACATACGCACAGCTACTCGCGCTTTATTCCGCTCGTAAATCTTCTGCTCAACAAATTTTCGGTAATCCACATACCACATGGTCATAAAAGCAAATAAACATTGAGTAGTAATAAAGTACCGACGTATCTTGGTAAGTAGGTATACCTATCTATTATTACAGCACATAAGTATCTCTCTCCGTGGATACGGTCAGCGTCTGTAACCTGTTCGAGACCGATGGGATCTCATACATAAAGATTAGGCTAATAAATATTTGCTCAACAACATCAATTATAAATTATAGCATAACAGTTTAAAACAAGTGTTAAGCAGTCGATGTTAAAAGCTGCTATGATGATTGTAAACAAGTGTTAAGCAGTCGATGTTAAAAGCTGCTATGATGATTGTAAACCATCATCCTAATCGCATAATACACTATCAATCACAATCTGAATCAATTTGAAGGACAGGTATAGATAATCCATTGCTTCATATGTTCCATAAAATTGTCTGCTCAACAACGTCAATAACGCAATGAATGTTGTTGAACTGTCAAAATAAAAGCCATTGCTATTGTTAGTGTGTTACGTAATTACTCCGCAGGATTATCTAATAAAAAATGATAAATAGTTTATATGGCTGTTATATAAATACAATAGTCCAAGGGCCTTGACCCACTGATGTATGTAGATTGTATCCATAATGGGGACGCTGTAACTCTTTAACACCTGTTTCAAGTTCAGATCAAATGTTGTTTAAGATAGAGCTGCTGTCGTTATCGTAACTAATTTGACAAAACAAAGAAACAGCGGGGTAATTGCGGAACACACTGACAGTAGCAATGGCTTTCATTTTAATAGTTCATTAACATTCATTGCGTTATTTACGTTGTTGAGCAGACAAATTTTTCGAACATATGAAGCAATGGGTTAGCAATACCTTCAAAATGATTCAGATTGAGATTGAGAGTGCGTTACGCAATTAGGATGCAGAATTAATTGACACCTGTAGAGTTATTTATAGTTCAGTTGGTTTAAGGCTTTTAATTTCATATTCTAATATTTCAATAATACAGGGTACTTTAAAAATTATTAAGTAAGTACTTATCTGAAAGTAAAACGCTATGATACACACAGCAACACAGCAGCACAGCTCGGTAGCTAATGTGCCGGATTAACGAGCGAAAGGTCGTGAGTTCGATGTCAAACCATCCGATGTATTCTGTAAAACTTTCAACATCAAACGGAGTCAATCCCTTTTTTTTTGGTTTCGCGGTAGAAATCCTCATGGACTTCCTCCATCGTGGGGGTGACGGAGGGGTATGCCGGACGCTTACCAGCTAAAACCACCGCGGTGTTCCACCTCTGCCTGTGGCCGGGGGTGCGGGATTCGCATAAGCATAAACCGCTCCCCCGACAGGCCTTAACCCGCTGTTCCGCAGCGGGTCCCACCTCCCCGTGCAGCCATTCCCACAATGGTCGCACCCACTCTCGAGTGGCGCGCGTGGAACACTGCGGCGCCAACTCGGGCCTGTCTGGTCGGACGACGGACGCCCCTAGTCCGCCGCCCGCAGGCCAAATAGAGTCAATCCCTAGCATCAAGTGGAATGAGAGCTCACTTTAAGCTCACTTCACCTAAGTTTTCACGGTGAGAGTTTTACAGATGGTAGGGGAGCTCAGAGTATTTTTGAGCAAGCACAATATGCAGGGCGAAAAGTTGATAGCCGAGTAGGTGCGGATCTGATTTTGAAACAAATGTAGTCAGCAAGAAAATGGGCAATTATCACAAAAACTTTTTTTGATACCATCGATCCGGTCTCTTATAAGGATCAAAGAACTCTGTAGGACGAACTGAAGTTTGAGTACTTCATTGAAAAGTCAGAAATCGCAAAAACTTCTTCTATACATTCCGTGGAATACGAGACTCCAACTTACTTTTTTTATGATGAATAGACTGACCACTACAAATGCTACAATGAAGACTAGCCGAAAATGAACAAAAAAAAAAAGCCACCAAGTGCGCGCCAGACCACCCACGCGATGAAAGGTTCTGTAGTTGGGATGAATTTATCCCAAGAATTGTAGTTTAAAAAATGTTTTCCCATAGGTACATCGATATACGTCACGGTCAATTCTCCAACTGCAAATGTTTTGTAACCGCAAAAAAGAAATTTTTATGACTGATAAATTGAACAAATTAACGATTTTCGAACGTTTACCTCAGATCATTCGCGCGGATTTATTCGGTACCTACTCAGCCAAACATTGCTGGATTTATATACCTACTTCCCTATACTGGAATGCATAAGACGTCTCCCAAGTTATAGGTAGAGCCAAGGCTCCCCTGTCTTACTTTTAGATCTCTTAGCACTTAGGTGCTTAGGTATAGTAAAAATACCTACCTAAAATTATTAGATAAATTGAAATTAAAAATATTTATTTCAGACTAAGCACACAGTAATTGATACAAGTCCATATTATGTTAGTAAGTAGATACTTATAGCTATGTAATAGTAAAATTTAAAATAATTATTATTTTGGTCATGCATGAGCGACCAATGCCCCAGGATTTGGCTGTCCACTCTGTCCGACACCACGCCACGCTCAGAAGCATGTTAGTGCTACCCTTTACCACCTAGACCACAGGGAGGCCGTTCTTTTGCGAAGAACCGCGGGAGCCCCAACAAACCTCTGAACGCGTTGTTATACTGGACGCGCAGAGCATTGCAGGCTTTTTTTGTGTAATTGCTCCACAGGTTTCACGTGTACTTATAACGTTTAGCAATGGCTTTTAAAAAGTGTGACTTAATGTCACGTGAGCATCGCGCAAACCTGCGAGAAAATACCTAAAATTTGCGAGGAAATACCTACCTACCTATTTTCTTAGGATCCTAATGCTTTTTAGAGATTATCAGAATGAAGAAAATGCAAATGAAAATAGGTACCTATTATTAATTTATTGATAACTAGGTTTTCCATAACTTTGCGTTAACATTATTATTATTATTATTTTTTTTTTTTTTAAACGTTGCCCCACACTAGGAATTTCTCCTGTATCGTGGGTGCGTTTACAAACATTTAAACTCACATACACTCGCAACCAGACCCGGAACAACTACTTGTAGGTCATACAAAAATCGCTTATCCACTGACTAACATCCGTAGATTCCCGCCCGAGATTCGAATTGAAAAGTAAAACGTTTCGGAGTCTTATACAACTCTTTCCGAATTTTAAAATTTACTTGGTTATCAAATAAATTATTGTCTTTGGATTCGCGAGGGAATAATAATATAAAACCGAAGAACTTCGCGGTTCTTTGGTTTTGCTAAATTCTTGAGGATATTCAGGTACTAGAAGTACCTGGCAAGGCAGGTACGATATCTACGGTACCTATCTAAAGGGTCATCTACCGTATCAACATCAGGTTAAAACTACTAAACCTTCCCATTTGTATTATTATGATTACTTACGAAAAGTAGTAGAAATGTATTGAATAAGTACGTTTGTCGATTTGAATAAAAATCCGTGACCGATTAGCTATGAAAAGTGAAGCGTAGCGTAGGCCGTAGATAAATTGGCGCGCAAAGGAAAATTACTTCCAACCTCTTTGTAGGCAAGTGGAAGTAATGATTGAAAGAACCTCCTGAACCTGTTTTAAGTTGTTTACAGAGGTACAATGAGGAGCAGAGACATGACTAATTAAGATATACGACATACAAATTAATTGCAAGATTATTTCACTGGCATGCTTCAGCGATGAAGTCAGTGTTCTAGCTGAACTGCCGTCAACTGGAAATTAATAATTAATGACGGTATTGTCATATGACTTGTAACGAGAACTTGCCATTTTTCGGTTCCTTAGAATAATAGACGGATGTTCGAACCGTGGATTCGTTAATTTAAACCTAACATACCGACATAATTATGTCAACTCGATCCGATAGGTTCTCTATATTGAGGTATAAACATTATAACGATTTTCTCAGTAATCGGGAAACTCTTGGTTTCCTTTCTAAGATTTTGATAAATACGGATCTAAAAAGAAGATATATCATCTGCTACATAGTCGCCTTCCGTCCACAAAGTAATCAGCAGTAATCGTTAAACCTACTTACACCAACGTGGTTTATTTTATTGGTACAGAACTCGTAAAATCTACTAGTTGCTTCTACATAGTTTGAGGCACTTATAGGTCGAGGTGAATATTTCCAAACGTAACTAAGTATTATGTGTTTAAATGATTCGTAAGTCCATTTAGGGTGTTGAGTCGAGACAAAAAGGGTCAGTCGTCAAACAAACGGTTGTAGCGACGCCAATGTGGTGTCGTGGCGCGACCGGGCGCGTTCGGCCCGCGGCAGCGCGCTCCGGTTTCAGCTGGTTTCATGATGTCCACCAACCACGATGTGCCAAGCTGATGGGTAATGCACTTCTATTAACCCCAACAATGTGGTTGGTTACACAGACGTTCCACGTCACAGGCAGCCTTCTAATTGATACGAAGAATTATAAAATATTTAATAAATAGGCATTTCATGTTGGGTTTTTTGTAACATTTAGTTCTGCAACTTTACGTGGTTGTGTATCGACACGCGACCACTTCTTGTTAATGAATCATTATCGTGAAGATAGTCATCTAATATTTTACAATGTAATAGGTACTTATCGATGTTTAATGCTTCTTTTATGTGAAGCTGTATTATCTGCATAGCCACGGCGGCGACCGGCACGCGTACATACCTAGGGGGTTCACCTCTCTTCGCAGAGAAGTGCAATCATCACTAATGCCATGACAATTCACTGTGCAGAATCTGAATCATTTTGAAGGACTAATCTATTGCTTCATATGTTCGAAAAATTTGTCTGCTCAACAAAGTAAATAACGCAATCAATGATGTTGAACTGTCACAATGAAAGCCTTTGCTATTGTTAGTGTGTTACGCAATTACCTCATTGGTATTGGTGCTGCTACCAATTTCATCCAAGAAAAGGGGACTGTCTGCCTAACCAGCAGTCAGTTAGTTAGAAGGCCTAACAGTGCCTTGGAAATATGTAGTTGCATAGCGCTGACAAACAATAGAAATCACATAGCCTTTTAGTTAGAGTATTGTCCTAAAAGACATGATTATGAAGGTGGAGATGATGTGTCACTTGTATTTACAGGAAGTTTGGATTGGACTGAAAATTCCGCGTATGTCTACTTATGCTGACGTTTGCGTTGATCTTATTGGTTGCTGACGTGAAGTGTTCATCAGGCACCTACGTACCTAGCCATAATCGCTGATGAATACTTCTACTTACTTACGTCACTGTAGGTAAGTGTAGACATACCTACGGTGTTTGTGCGCAATTGGAGAGGCCATACCCACTATTGTTAATTATCCTGTACTTCAGGATAATTAACAATACTGGGTATGGCCGATTCAAATAATATGTAGAAAGTTTATTTACTGCGGTGAAATACGTGAGCCAGTTGACCACGCTGACGCCAGTTGGTACTACCTAGTCTTGCCATAAATATTGTCTCGAAGAAAAAATTTTTTTTTTTTATTGCAAATAATATTTATTACTTTTACAGTGTGTTAGTTTAATACATAAATATAAAACAATTTAAGATATAAAAAGCTTATTCGAAGTGGTCGCCATTGGCTGCAATACAGTCCTTTAAACGTTGAGGCCAGTTATCAATAGAAGCACGCACTCTTTCCATGGGAAAATTCTTCACTGCCAATCGTATGGATTGTTTTAGGGACTCCAAATTATCATGGCGTTTAGAGCCGGCCAGTCTTCAGCTCTGATGAAGTCCGAAACGTTCACTTCCAACCAAGACTGCGTGGACGGAGCTGTATGACCCGGCGCCGAGTCTTGTTGGAAGGACCATACTTGGTTATTGAACATGGTGTTCTTAAGGGGCTTAACTACCTTCTCAAGATTATTATCTTGATACACTTGTGCCGATGTTTTGATACCTTTTTCACAAAAATATGGCTCAGTCACTCCTTCATAGCTAACACCCCACCAAAGCATCACTGAAGTCGGATAATGCCCACGTTGCACTCTGTCGACTAATTGGGAAGCTTCCTTAGAGCTTTGAGCATAAATACGGTCATTTTGTTTGTTAAAATGTTGCTCAATTGTAAAGATTTTCTCATCCGTAAACAAAATTTTTCTGTGACCTCCCTATGCGTACCGCTTCAGTAGTTGTTTCGATTTTACCACCCTATTCTTTTTTAAATTATCAGTTAAAAAATGACCAGTGCATCTCTTATAGGCTGCAAGTCCTAAGTCATCTTTTAAAATACGCGACATGGTTCTGGGTGCTATCTTCATCTCCCGAGATAAAATCTTTTGCTTTCGGACAGGATTTCTTCGAATTCTTTCCCTTACTGCTTTGACCACTTTTTTCGTACGAACACTACGTGGACGGCCAGATCTTTTTCTGTCACAAACAGAGGAGGTCTCATTGTACCTATTAATACCGGTACACAAACATTTAACTAATACCAAGCGTATGGAGAGTTTTAAAAATTGCATTTGGCTCCATACCAACTTTGTGTAATGCAATCACAGTGATTCGGTTCTCTTTATCACCCCACTCCATTTTAATGTCGCAAAATATTGTACAATGTATTGGCGCCAAAATTAGAAAACTCAATGAACAATCGTATAAAAATGACAGATTCCAAATTCAAATGTAATATCTTTCTTATTTTTAATTGTAACAGTATTTATGGCCAGACTGTGTAAGTAGGTACCTACCTGTTATCCCAGTAATGTGATTGGAAAACACGTGGTGAATAATTTTTATTCGATCTTTTCCGACATAGATTTCATATTATATTTCGTAGATACCTGCGGGGTAATGGCGTACACACTAACACTAGCAATGGCTTTCAACATGACAGTTGCAATATCCTTCAAAGTGATTCAGATTGTGATTGAAAGTGAGTTATGTAATCATTTAGCGTGCTGTTCCAGCCTTCATGAAGATTCGTATGAGGTGCTACACGCATATGTATTCGGGTCGGCACGATTCGGTACATCCCGAGCGGCAAAATGTTTTGCCGAATCATGCAACCCGAACAAGTGTGTAGTACGCCTAATCGGTTGACGGTACGGTTGACTCAGTGGCTCACCAATTGGCCGCTGCATTGCGTGTCGCGCGTTCAGTTCCGCCACGGATCAAATATTTGTATGCTCCTATGTTCTAAGTACACGCTAAGTAGGTCCACTATCTCTCCCTCTTTATTAATATTCTTAAGTTTTTAGAAAGGTCACGGGTGCACCCTTCCACGTTCGCAATGACTAGATCTCAGAATGCCGAAAGCAGTCTGTTCATGAAACGCCTCTCAAAGCGTTTCTTCGACTCTGCTATGATTGCGGCGGCCACCGCAGAGCCATCTAGTATAAGTTTTTAGAAGCTTTTATAAAGTTGTTGCCATCAGTTGTTGTTGTTGTTGTTGTTGGACTTTCATTTTGACCTTACTATTGGCTTCAGCCCCCTTGAAAACCATGAAAAATATCTAATTGTTTTGTCTCCTTTTTGCTCTGGATGTCTTTCTACATCGTCCTCACTAACTATCTACCTACGGCGGCCTCGTATATAGGTAGATAGTTATGTCATCACGAATTTCGTTGAAATTATACATGTGTATAATTTAATATGTACTCGCAAGGCAACAATTTTATAACAATATTGTTGATTTAAAAGTGTCCATGGAGTTTCATGCCTGTTCTTCTCCGAAGATACCTACTATGCTTTGGAATGAGCTCCATATTTCTGACTAACCCTTGATATTCAAAAGCTCCTGTAAATGGTTTCATTGAAATAAATGCTTGGAGTTTCAGTTTGATAAACTTCCTCCGTTTTCAGGGCATAAGCACGGCTACGGAGGGGTCCACTTTTATTTATTTTTTTTCAGTGTGCGAAATCATCATATGACTTCTCTCGCTCTGGGCGGAGCAGGAGGGCGTCAGACTTTTACTGACTAAAACCCACCCGTGGGACCACGGTATCTCTTTCGAACAACCCGCGGCCCTGGCAGGCATCGGCCCTAGCGGACCCCGTCAGTTTGTGCGGACATCTCTTTGAGGCGCGCGTGGAATACAACGCGCCGTCGACTCGGGCCTGGTCCTTACCGGTCGGCGAGCTGCCCATTGCTCGCCGCCCGCAAGCCCGCGCCTACAGTGGCCGGGAGTCGGCTGGTGACCCGACGTCCAGGGCGTCTCCTGCGGCGACTAGGGGCGTGAGGGCGCAGAGATTGCCTCTCCCTCACGCGCTCCGCCACGGAGGGGTCCCCTGGCTTAAATTATCGCTGTTGGTTTAATTGCGTTGTTATTCAAATCTTCTGGCAGAAAAATATAGTTGAGCAAAGAAATCACCACATGGAAGGACTCCTCTCGGGTAGCAGGAATAGGGCACTGGGCCCGCGTGGTAGATAACGGCCCACTCCCTCTCACCGAGAGGAAGCCCGTGTCCCAGCAGTGGGAACATTATAGGCTGGTAATGACGTCGGTCGGTTATACTTGAACGATGAAAACAGCCCTTACTACTGCTACACTAAGGCGCTGTCAATGTCAAATCGCTATACACCGTGTTCCGGACGATACACATAAACTTCGACCAGATGTTCAGACCATGGAAATAAGCATTTTCATTAAGGACACATTAATGAATTCTTATTTTTTGTTAATTTTCATACAAACTAAACACCTTGATGTAAATCACCCGAAATGCATGCCACTTTATCTCTTTATCCGAAGCATTTGACAGATTTATCATTTTAATTGCACTAAGCTGAAATATAGGCCAAATTAAGACCCTTTCTTGCTGCATAGCCCAATTAAATATCATTAAATGAAATTACAAATATCTTTGTAACAAAGCCTTTATAAGTTCTCCTTTGTTAGATTTGATTTGTAAAAGCTATAGAAGCGTCGTGAAGAACACCGTGTATAGACATGCAGTTGACATGGTACTTATTGCATGAGTTGACTTCACTGTGTTCAAGGTATCTAT
The DNA here is from genome assembly GCA_911387795.2 of Apamea monoglypha. NCBI lineage: Eukaryota > Metazoa > Arthropoda > Insecta > Lepidoptera > Noctuidae > Apamea > Apamea monoglypha. The sequence continues at coordinate 5,377,221 of OU426930.1, forward strand.
GCCTAACTGCCCCAGAGATATCGTAAGACCAGACTTGCCTTCATCAACATCAGAGTACATTATAATATATTCACAGGTAATTAACATTTTACAAGATGCTCTGTTGCAGTGTCAACAGCAGTTCTCCAGTTTCTAATCACTATGGATTCCGAATTTCACCAATAAAACTGAACACAATCAGCACATCTAAAACGAGTCCAACAGCTGTCAGTGCCATGTTATGGAATATTGACACTGAGGGATCTTGAACTTATTACTTGCAGTTTTATTGGAGAAACCAGCTGTAAATCCTACTACTTCCTGCACCCTAACAGAGTTATGTACCAAGTTCAGGCAAGTCATAGCCTGTAAATGTGTAATCAAAGTGCTATAAATAAACAGACCCTTATTAAATGTATGACATGTTAGAGCTCGTATTTTCATTCTATGCTACTTTACTATGTTTTAAAAAGGTCACTAGTCCTTTCACAGTTATTTTACCTCTAATAGCAGCAACCCATCAGGAACCATATTTTAACAGAAATAAAGAACACTGTGTAAGGGGAGTAAGGAACCTTTACCCAGCAGTGGGACAATAATGGCTAATAATAAATAGAACATGAAGTTTGACAACTATGCAAAATCAGGTAAATTAACAGTGGAAGGACTTTAATAAGGACTGAAGCTAATAAAAAACAGTAATTGCCACACAAGATACTTTTATTGTACTCCTGTGCACATTTTTTGTTTTAGACTTAACCCTAGGTGTTGGTCAGCACACTACTTCAGAGGAATGAACCTGGAGCTGTGAGTGGCACCGATACCGGGCCTACCGTGTTTCACAGGCTTGTATGTGACTGAGAACTCGCCGAGGTAGTGGCCGATCATCTCAGGCTTGATTTCAACCTGGAAAGAGAACATTAAAAACTTTTAGAACAGTAATTGCTTTAGTTTATCAGGAATACTTTGTTGTCAAGTCATACAGGGTATCCACGATTGCTACAAGTAAATTATAACCATTTACAAGTTGACCCACATCAATCACAAATCTTTTGTGTAGATCGATTATGGATTTATATTTTCTTATAATTAATAAAAAATTCTAAAAATGTGTAGGTTGAATATATCTCATACAAAATCAGTCTTAGGGCTGATTTTTCCAATGCCAGATAACTTTAACGGAGGAATAGTTTTGAATTTTTGACCGTTCTTCCATACAAAAACTGTCAGACATCAATTTTACTCCTAGAATAAAAATTATCGTTCGATTTAAAAATCAGCCCTTAATAAAATACGTCCCTAAAACAACCCTCAGACCTGTTCGACTTGAATACATATGCAGGATATGCCCATGTGGTAATTAAAAGCAAAGCACACTTGCTGTCCATGGGTTACAGTGGGTAAATATATACTTATAACGTCATACTGTAGTGCATGTGTTTATATACCAACACCACCATCATACAAGTACTTCTGTATCGTTTGATGGAATTTTGAAAGAAGATTTAAGTAGGTGCCTAAGCGTTTACATTCTCTCACTAAGAGGAGGCCTGTGTCCCAGCAGTGGGAACATTATAGGCTGATTATGCTATGCTAAGTGTTTACTATAATGTTATTGTTTTGAGCAGTACACACATACATTTTATACGGGTCTAAAACATAACAATTCTAGCAAGCTCTAAATTGTACAAAAAGAAAGAAACCCACCTGGTTAAATGTCTTCCCATTGTAGATACCAACAATGGATCCAACCATTTCGGGAACAATGATCATGTTCCTCAAATGTGTTTTTACAATCTCGGGCTTCTCATTTGGCGGAGCTTCCTTCTTTGCGCGGCGCAGTTTCTTCACCAGCGCCATCGGCTTGCGCTTCAGGCCACGGGCGAACCGCCTGCGCGCGCGAGCGTGCATCAGCTCCATGAGTTGCTCACTGGAAAATACATTTAGAGGTTATGTTAATTTATAGACCTGACCAAATAAAGATCCCACCTAATAAACGGAACAGTAAATATCAAAATATCAGAATAAGACGAATTAACGCAATCTAAGCATCGTATATACTATAAAACACAGATGTTTGCGATAATTCCCAGGAAACAGGGATTTTGACAGTTTGCCTCTCAACCTAAAGTGCACAAATTACAATGACGATGTAGGTGAAATGGAAAGGTACTCACTTGGGCATATCAAGAAGCTGGTCGAGATCGACACCTCGGAAGGTAAACTTCCTGAAGGTACGCTTCTTCTTGAGAGTTTCATCGACCTGTAAAACGTAAACATTGTATCTCACTTCACGAAAATAGCACTTCAGCACAATCCTTTATTATCACTAATATATAGCACCGACACTAATACTTTGCTTTGAATAATGATTGCTGATATAAATGTCGATAATATACATAAAATATTCTACAAACCTCAGCCATGTTTCCGATTTGTTTCACAGAACCGATAGAAAAGGAAAGAACACGTTCACGTCAAAGTGACAGAACCATAATGTTAAATGTTGCTGGTTAATAAAACTAACAAAATAAAAACCTAGCTACGTGGCTTTTAATCTTACTTGTGTGAAGCCAGCTGTGTGCCGCTTGTGTGAAGTATATTAATTAATCTAACACAGTGCCAATTTTGTTGAGCCACACAGAATATATCTGTATAAAAGATACGACAATTGCTTTTATTTACTTATCTTTCTTGTTTTGTATTGCTATACGAACGCCTTATCATAACTTACTACGTATGTAGTAGGTACACATACTTAATCAGCTATTAGGACGGGTACGTATTGCAATATCTAAAATTAAAAGAACTAACGTAAAATAACCTACGTTCAAATCCCTAAAATCTAAATATCTAATGTTTTTAAATACCTAAGCAACTATGAGGGCAATACTGAAAGTTGTTAGAACTGGCCACTTGTAAATAATATAATAAAAAAATAAGTTCAAATTTTGAAAATGGAACTCTTTGCCAATATTATTGTGTATTGTATTTTATTCATTTGTCATTAGTATACGATTTGGCAGCAAATTTAAAATTGTCTGCGTCACGTCAGCATGAATTTAACGCGAGAAAATTTTCGTACATACAATGATTTTTTATGACTTTCGATGTCATTTAAGTCAACAAGAAAGATAAGATATACTTCGATTGGCCTTTCACGATAAAGCCGCATCTCGTGCCACTGTTTACAACTGGTTTAATGAGTTTAAACGTGGTCGCACTAATCTCACCGAAGATCTGCGTGAGGGACGGCCTTCTACGGCGACGACTGAAAATAACATCAATGTTGTGCGGCGTATGACAGAGACTGGCGTAAGAGTCACTTATCAGCAAATTCGGACAAGCTTAGGCATCGGTATGAGTCAAGTGAACAAAATCGTCCATGAACATTTAGCATTCGCTAAATTACTTAATTAACCTCATAATTTGACAGAGGCCCAAAAGCTCCGGCGTGTTGACGTGACGAGGTGACTCAAACGCTGTGTTCGACATACATACGGGTGACGAAAGCTGGATTTGTTGTTATAATCCTGAAACTAAGAGACCGTCTGCTGTCTGGGTGTTTCCTTCCAAGAAGTTGCCAACTAAAGTGAAGAGAGGTCGAAGCGTGGAAAAAAGATGGTGGCCTCGTTTTTCGGAAGGGCAGGTCATTACGCAACAATTGTTTTAGAGGATCGAAAAACAGTTACTGCGGAGTGGTACACTAACAATTGTTTGCCACTTGTCTTGGAAAAAGTTCGGGAGATACGAACTCGCAGTAGGATCCTCCTTCACCACGACAACGCCTCGTCGCACACCGCCAAGCAAACGAATCGACTACTTGGCGACGTCAGACGTGGAATTACTGGGTCACCCGCCCTATAGCCCCGACCTCGCACCTTGCGATTATTATTTATTTCCCAAAATAAAAGAAAAACTTCGAGGAAAACGTTTTATGGACGCCGAGGAAGCAGTGGCTGCGTTTCAAAATGCCGTCGAAGAGACCCCTAAGGAGAAGTGGGCAAAGTGCTTTTCTCAGTGGTTCCATCAGATGCAGCGATGTATTGATGTAAATGGACACTATTTTGAAAAGATTTAATAAAACTAATAACTTGCTAGTTTCTTCAGTTTTTGATTTTCTAAGAACTTTCAGTGTCACCCTCGTAACACCTACCTACGAATTAACTAAGTTTAAAATACTGATTGGACTAAATATCTACCATTCAAAAATATATTTCTGCCACTCGCCGGCCGATGCCGCGGCACCGCTCGCTTCGCCCGCTCCGCTCGTGCGTTGTGTGTTGTGTGGTTACAGTTCTAACCTAACTAGCTGTTTCGATTTAAAAAAGATATATGCGTGTTACGCATGCGGGTACAGGAAACATGTAACGGTGAGGTAAACCAATTTATGGAACTTTTTACATAGGAATTTCAAGTTTTAGCTTTATGAACATCAATAACAAATCCATTTGACATTTTAAGGTTTCGGTATTTTGAATATAAGTGAAACAATTATTAGCTAGGTATTTAGATTTTAGGGATTTTGAATGTAGGTTATTTTATGTTAGTTTTTTTTAATTTTAGATATTGCTATACGTACCCAGACATAATATTGTAATTCCAAGAGGGTCAAATTAAACTAGTTAGTGAAACTTCGTAAACGTGATGGGTGGATATATAAACATGATTAAACAATAGAAAAATGATTTAATGATATTTTTTGGGGCTAACGACCGTAGCTAGTTAAAACTTCAGTTTAAAAAAATTGTGTCTTTTTAGGTAAACTTCACAGACGTGATGTGTAATGTCAACTAGCTTTATACAGTGTGGCAGGGACATCGACGCACAACCGCTAACCATGGATTCAGTACATGATTCTGGACCCCTCTGCGTTGAAATTTATCGTCGGCTTTTTCTTAATTTTTAAGTTTTTTTCTGCAATTTTTTTACTGTAAACAGTATAAAATCATCATTTCTATCTAACTCAAAGAGATATTGAATAAAAAAATAGTAAATTCACTTGTTTCACTTAATACAGTAATGTAAATAAATATCGGAAGGGCAGCGCGCGGTATCGCGGTAGGTAGCGCGCGCGCGCGCGCCATCCGCGGAGCGTTTTGATCGCGTTGTTTGCAATTTTTGCAATACACTGCGCACTCAAAAATGACAATTTTTTAACCAGTCATTTCCGATATGAATGTCTTTCGTAATTTTATTTATGGCATCAAGTGTAACCTTTTCACGACGTTTGCGCGTCGATGTCCCTGCCAGCCTGTATATACAAGATAAAAAGGAAAGACACTATAGGATGGTTTCCACCACCAATGCGATCCAATCCGATGCGACGCGAGCCGTTTGGTAGAAATCATCCTTAATTTCCTCAACTGATATTTCCAACTAGCTGCACTGGCTACCAGCGGTTGTTGACCCCAAAAAAGAAGATCCCAACGTTTCATTTCGCACGTATCTGTGGTAATCGACAAGTTTATTAAAAGCGTTTTTTTTTTGTTTTTAGTAAAATGGTTTATTTACGGACAAACTAATCTAAGAGGTCCAAAGTAAAGCTATACTGTATTTAGGTACTAAGTTGAAAGCGACGACATTTTGCTTCGATTGCTACAATTCAACTGACTCTCATGGTGTTCCGCTACTCGAATTGCGACATAATGTAGTAATGTTTCTCATACTTAATTATTTTCGCGGCTGAGGTGTAGTGAGGGCCAGGCCCGTTGCTGGCCGTTCCAGCGCCCGCTTGCAACACAGACAATGCCACCCCCACCCCAGCCCTATTTTTTCTGACGTATGATACCTAAACACCACTTTGTTGTCTGGCTACAGGAAAACCTATGCTCCTACGTGCAGCCCTCGCCTCGCACCGGCAGGATTATTTTCAGGGAGTTGCGGCTTCTGTGCAACATTATGCTTTCCTTCCACAGTGGAATCTCAGATTGTTATGTTACAAGTGAGCACCTTAAGAGCGAGCGAAGCGAGCTCGAAATTTTTTCCACTGTCTCATCTAGATCAAGTTTTCTTTTGTCCATTCATTTTAATTAACTTTGTCGACATGAATGCAGGAATGTGTTAGGTAAGAATTTAAAGAACGTAGAATGCTAAAGCGAGCAAAGCGAAGCTCGAAAATTTTTGTCTGTTTGATAAAAAAGGATGGATGAAAGCTAAGTTTTGCGCTCCCTGGTTGGGGGCGCCTGCGTGCGATGAGATTTGACTATTTTTGACTAAATGTACAGACGCCAGCAGGTCAAGCTACCCGAAACTGTCAAATTTTCCCAATCAACCTTGAACCTTAATGCTTAATCAGTAAAGTTGAAAATCTATTAAAGAAATTTGACAGATTGTAGTAGCTTGATGTGCTGGCGTCTGTACAGACGCCAGCAGGTCATCATCATCATCATCATCATTTCAGCCGATAGACGTCCACTGCTGGACATAGGCCTCCCCCAAGTGTCGCCACATTGACCGGTCCCGTGCGACTCGCATCCAGCGGATTCCCGCAACCTTCACCAGGTCATCGGTCCGCCTAGTGGGAGGCCTTCCAACGCAACGTCTTCCGGTTCGCGGTCGCCACTCCAGAACTTTTCGGCCCCATCGGCCATCCGTTCTGCGAGCAATGTGCCCTGCCCACTGCCACTTAAGTTTGGCAATTCTTCGGGCTACGTCGGTAACCTTGGTTCTCTTGCGGATGTCCTCATTTCTGATTCGATCACGCAAGGAAACTCCGAGCATAGCCCTCTCCATTGCCCTTTGAGTGGCTTTAAGCCTTCTGATGAGGCCCATTGTGAGCGACCACGCACCAGCAGGTCAAGCTACCCGAAACTGTCAAATTTTCCCAATCAACCTTGAACCTTAATGCTTTAGCGATAAAGTTGAAAATCTATTAAAGAAATTTGACAGTTTGTAGTAACTTGATGTGCTGGCGTCCGTACAATCACATTTTGTCGCGAAATAAAAAAAAAGATCACTCAATCGAAATGGAAATTATTCCCGCAGGCCTGGGTGAGGCGCTTAAGTTCAAATTAAATTAGCTTCAAAATATTTACTTGCAAATTTCAATATTATTTACCATTTGAAGTTCGCAGTGGTGCTTGCTGCGTACAAAGCAGCAGTGTATATAAAATTAAGTGGAGGGCGCGCTTTTTAAAATTAAATAATTTAAAAATTAAAATAATGAATATTGCAACACCATAAAGACCCGACTACACGAAACAGGATCTGGGCGGCAAACAATTAATATAGAAACTGCTAAAATATACTACCCTAAAATGTATGCATGATAAAATCAATAATCACCCTTGGTTGACTCGTAGAGAATAAGGAATAAGACATTAACTTTTTACACAAAAAGGTACAAAGGTGGACCCTTTGTACCTTTTTGTGTAAAAAGTTTAAATAAATAATGAAACAAGCAGACCAATGTTATTGAACATATTTATTATCACGTTTGTTCAACTATTTCTTCATGTGTAGATCTTAGTAATTTTGATAATCTTTTACCAATCAATTTGGGGTATGTTCTAGTTTTAAGAAGAAACTCTTTAGATTGGTGAGTCACTGCCCCATTCTCTAACTGATACTTGCATAAAGCATGCAATGGTTGTAACAATAGTTCTCTGTACTTTGAATCCATTTCTAATTGAGATAAAGCTTCAGCAGCAGTCTCAAGTGTGCTTAAACATCCTTCTGTAGGCTGTGTCCTTATAATATAACTACTAGTATTGCTTGTCATTAATTTAACTTGCTTAATATTATGAAGAATAGGGCAGGACGCATATATTGCTTTAGCCTGAGGCCATGTTCCATCTATCAGTACAAGATTGTAACTGTCAGTATCATTCTCCAAGTCTCTTATATCTATGGCAGTTTTACTTGGATAAAGTAAGAGCGTGTTTGGTTGCTTGAGTAAATTTTCTAAGTCTTTATGCTTGGGTTGTGGAAACTTTTTCCCTTTGAATATAAGGCACTTATCAGGAACTAAACCTAATTGTAGCATTGGGGCAGTTCTTAGACATCTCTTTTCTTCTGCTGGATGTTGCAGCAGTATGACAGTGCTGCGAGGATTCAACTTTTCAGATGGTAATGCTGAACACCAGCAAACTACTGCAGGTCTCCTGGAAATAAATGGAATTATTGTTAGCTGTAAGCATGTTATCCAGGTCTTGGTACTTCTCTGTGAGTAATGGTTGATATTGAAATTGTAGTTGGGAGAATATAATATGTCTCACAATTTGTGTTTTAAATCTAGTACTATAAATCAACATCATAATCATTCAGCCCATTAACAAATTAATAAGACGAAGATTACTATTTAACTTCGTCTATATTTTACTTAACTGACTATACAATTAAATAAAAATAAAAGGTTACTTACTTGCAGTTTGCACAAAGTTTGCGCATAACAGGGGGATCAGCTGGTATGTTGGAAAGGTCATCCCAGACATCCAGTTCCTCCATTTTATTTCTAAAATAAAAGAACTAAATCTTAGTCAGTGCATTTTATCGTTAATTATTATTAAATTACTTTTTAACAGATAGTTTTACCTATTTTTGAACAAATTCGCTGGACAAAAATTATAACAAATGTCTGTCAGAAAACCAATAAACGTTCTTCCATTATTTATTACTTGTTCAGTTTGTACCTCACATTTATTTCGATCAACTTTGAAATATTATCGAGTATTACTAATAATTGCCGTGCATAATTCTAATAAGCTTAAAATGAATTATGAGAAATGAGTTTGCGTGGAGTTTACCACTGTTGCCATACGAATGATTGATGCTGTCATGACGTCAAGTCACTGTCAGTGTCAGCTGTCATTCTCATTGTTATCCATCGATCTGTTTTGTTTGGCTTCATGCATTTAATGTGGGTCCAAGACAAGTCGGTTAAAGATATGGAATTAGTAAGTAGAAAGATGAGATGAGTAGAAGTATTCTATTTAATTTTTAGCTAAAAACAATTTAAAGGTCCATTTACACTTCCACTTGGCAGGTGGTAACGGTGGCGTGGCGGACAGCATCACAGCATAGATTAGATTTATATGGCAAACAGCTGTAATGTATTCCGCGTATGTTCAAATCGGTTCAAACAGCTTATCAACACGATAGTTCATCAACTATCGTGTTGATAAGCTGTCAACACAATAGTTAATGAACACAAACACACGCAAAATCGAATGCACTATCATCATAGTGCATTCGATTTTGCGTGTGTTTGTGCTCCTCACAAAGGAACTAGGGTGATGAAAAGCCGCAAGCCATTGCATAGTAGGTACAAAGTACAATAACTATCCGCCACGGAACCCGCAGCGCCACAGCAGGTCATGATGGCCCAGTGGTAACTACCCCGACTTACGACTTGTAGGTGCTGGGTTTGAAGTTGTACATTTTTACATCGTTGGCTATAAATCGGCTACCAACATGTGTGTGGCAGTGAGATTTTAAAATCGCCAGCGTGTCGTCGGCGACTACAGTCGATAGTAGTCGCTGCGTGTGTAACTTGCATAAATAGATAGGAAATTGGTTTTAAGTTTTTCTATAATTAGGATTTGAATATTTTAGAATATACACGGAGTGTTACAATGGGCGAGCTTATTTACATAACGCTTTAGTTAATAACGAAATAAAATTTTTGATAAACATCTTTAATTATAAAAGTATTTTTTTCTGAAATCAGTAAGTTTTATTAGAATTTCAGGAAAGTTTGAGTTGAGTAATTATGTGACAAAAGATGGCGTGACTGTCAATATTTGTTTTTGTAGGTACTATTCAAATTAGCTTTTATTTATCAGTTTCGTTAATTACAAATAATATGTTTGCGGTAGAAAACCTCCCCAGCCACTGAAATTTGCAAAATGCTGTACTGTTTATAAGTAGCTTACAAACAAGATTATTTGGAAGCGTTTCTTGATATTATACGACGCCATTTTGCGGCCGCATTTCATATAGATATAATGGTAATAAGTCTCATTCTTTCATACGTAACTTTCATACGTGCAAAAGAATAAGATGCAAAATTCACTGACTTTCTCTTGAGTTACGTAGGTATGTACATTTTTATACGAATGATTTGTAAACATGGAGGCCAAGTGTTATGCTAGTGTGAAGTAATTTCATCGTTTTGCCGTGTATTATTTGTGTTACGAAGTTTTCGGATGTGGTTAGTATGACATGTAGTTTATTATTGCTCTAAAATCAAAATAATATAGTGTAACCTATCAACATGGGGCATTATATTTCCACTGAATGTAAACGTATGCACTTATTTGGCGCCAATGTCCTAAAAAACCGTTATACTCGCCTAATATGATTTATCTCACGATATATAACATGTTTTTATGTAACATCATAGTTTTTTAGCGATATTTCTAGACTGCGTTGTACAACATCACCAAGTTTCATCGTGAATAAACTGGTCTTACGAGTGTCGTCAGATCTGTCATTTCAACAAATTTTATGTGGAGTGGAAATAAGATATTTCTCAAAATAACGCTTTAGAACTTCTACTTTCATTGATTTCGGTGTCTTATTCCAGATTATTATAATACTATGGGTAATTTGCGACTGAAATGAAGACAATCACACTGTTGTATTTGGAAACATCTTGACCAACCTTGAAGTAAGTACCTTAGCCATTTGGAACCAGGAACCAGCAATAAAGCGTCATTACTAGCTAATATTTAGTTCGCTAACAGTTTAAGACTGGTGATGGTGAATTCTTTCATGATTGTTTAAAAATGGCTCTTAATAATATTCGTCATGATCAAATTAACATAATTTAGCCTTACATTGTGATACCACACAAGAGTAGTTTGCATAACTCTGTTTTGCAATGTTTTTGTCGGTTTTCAAGTTTATGGTTACATCTAGATAAAAAATTCTGTAACTATGTATCACTGAGTTTTAAAATTAATTGTTAAGATTAATTGTATTTTTTATTTATGTTCCAGAAATGGGCACAGAGTTGCCAAAAACTCATGATTCAAGTGGTGATTCAGACTCTAATAGTGATTCTGAGGTTTGTCTTATCTTTATAATCAATATTGCTATAAGAAATCATTGTTCTAGTAAGTTTGTATTCAACTCTGTTAAAATTTCATGCATTAGGTGTTCTTGTAAAGCACTTTTTAGTAAAACTACCAGTTAGAAACATATCCCTGGTAGTTTTACTAAAAAGTGCTTTTATAGTCAAGAGTAATGTGCTGGATAGTCCAGCTTCTTCTAGCCTACTGAGGCAGTTGCCAATACTTATTGGAAGTGCGATGTTTGAAAATATTATTACTATTGAAATAGTCAGCTGTTAGTTATTAGATTATATTGTATTGCATGTAAATGAAATAAAGGAAATAATACTAATTTTTACTTTTGTTATTTGGTATTACAGAACAGCAGCTCCAGTGATTCATCAAGAAGTGAGTGGGAGTGTTCTGACGCTAAGCAGAGTGCTTCTCGTAAGGCACACTTTTCAGTTACTTCATGTGATACTGGGTTAAAACTAAAGATTGCTGCTATACCACCAAGAAAAGTATCCCCAAAAAGAACCAGTAAACCATCAGTGAAAAAGAAACTGACTAATAATAAAAGTCAAAGTAAAGAAAGAACACCAGTGAAGAAGAAATCTCAGCTCTCCGACACCACTTCAAGTTCAGAATCGTGTAGTAAATGCTCGTCAGATTCTTCCAGTGATGATGATTTGCCACTTTCAAAATCTTTACCATCAAAGTGTTCAGCTAAAACAGGCACTAAGGTAAAGAGTACTGCTAAGATTGATAATGAAGAGGGTCGAAAACCATGTGACTCCAAGGATAACGGGGCAAAAATTAATAACAAGGATAAACAATGTGCTTCAAAGACCAACATTAATGTGAAAAAGACCAAAAGTGATGAATCTTCTCATGACGTACCTTTGAAGAGAGGAAGAGGGCGGCCCCGAACAAAGGTAAGCTTAGCATAGTTTTACATTCAACCAATATTAATACCAAATTAGTTAAAGCATGTATAGTAGTGAACAATAAATAATGAGATCAAATTTTAATTTGAAACTATTAAATATTCATTTGATGAATGATAGAGTTTGTAGTAGAAAGTGGTATTCTCTTCCTTGGATTTCCTTGAAAGTATTTTAGGGTAAGTCTATTTAGTTTTGACAAGGAGTTATTTTCTTTAATTTTTATTACAAAAAAAAATGTTTTGGTCTAGTAAGTAACTACTAACTAGACCAAAACAATTAAATTAGAAATAATTTTGAATTAGAAATAGAATTAACTCGCCTCACCAAGGGTAATCAGAAGTTCTGTTTATTTATTTTTTGTTGGTATAGTATCTATGTAGTTTGCTGATTATTTGTTGATCAGTTCTAGAAAATGACACAGTGCGTTCAGTTTATTACCTGCATCCATCAATCAGGAAATACTAATTGGATAGGAAGAGGACCTACAGTTAGGGAATGCAATCTTGATCTCTCTCGCGAGTTGAGCCTTTTTTCGAGGTTTAATCTCTAAGCTAAGAGCGATGTGTGGATTATTATTGTGCGAATCAAAAGAAAAATAAATTAATACATAAGAGGAAGTCTGGAAGTGGCTCCGGTGACTGAAAAGTTGCATGGAAATTGGTTGTCATATATTATTATCATCACTAATGAAATCGTACTTGTCGGAAAGAATATTTCAAGTGAAAGAAGCAGATGTGACATCACGATTCTGCAATATAACTGCTGGAGTACCGCAAGGGTCGGTACTGGGACCGGTGTTGTACACAGTATACACTGCAGATCTCCCGCAGGCTGACGAAGTTACTACAGCAACATTTGCTGATGACACTGCAATACTGGCAAGCCGTACAGATCCTGCTATGGCCTCAAACATGCTGCAAGGGATCCTCGACAAAATAACCACATGGTTATAAAAGTGGCGGATAAAGACGAGCGCAAACAAATCAGTCCACGTCACATTTACGCTCCGAAAAGGTGACTGTCCACCAGTACATCTCGAGAATGTAACACTATCTCATCACGAAAGCGTAAGATACCTAGGGTTACATCTTGACCGACGTCTAACGTGGAAGAAACATCTTAAGACCAAGAGACACGAGCTTAATATCTGTTACAAGAACCTACACTGGATCTTGGGACGAAACAGTAAACTGTGATCTTGAAGCCAGTGTGGCTTTATGGAATCCAACTTTGGGTCAGCGCTTGTAACTCAAGCATTAGCATCATACAGATAATGCAGAACGCTATTTTGAGGTCAATTAGTGGCGTTCCTTGGCTTGTCACGAACGCTGAAATACACAAGGAGTTATCTGTGAATTTTGTCATGGACGAGATCAAGAACATCACAAAAAGGTACCAGGTAAGACTGGAAAAGCACCCCAACGACCTGGCTGCCGCACTGAAAACAAGAAGTTACAGGAAAAGACTTAAAACGAAAGACATCGTGTAGTCCACCCACACCTGTGTGGACCTAAGCGCGAATACGTACGAGTAGATAGCCATCTACTCGTACGTATTCGTGCTTAGGTCGCTCGCTGGAGTCACGCTCTTCCCGCCAATGTTTACCCCCAACTCATCCGCTAAAAGTAAAACTGATCGCGCATAACCACAGAAAAAAAAATTAATGTAATGCAGATGAGCGAGGAAAATATTGTGAGGAAATTTTGAGTATGAATGTGGTTGACTTTAAGAGTAGGGGAACCAAAGAAACAATGGATGGTTTGTGTGAAAGATTATTTGGCTAGAAAGGGGGTGACTACCGAAATTACTAATAGGAGAAGTATGGAAGAAAAAATGTTGCGCTAACCCCAAATAAATTGGGATAAGGGCCAGAGCATAATAATGGGAACATAATGTCGTTTTTGAAATCTCGTTCGAGATCTCGACTAATACGGTTGAGATTTCGACACTGAGCGCGCCATTTTCATAAATGGATTTATAGTGTGTGTGATGTGTGTGGGCGCAGTGCAGATGATTATTACTTTAAAAAATATAATTTTTTTAATCTCACGATTCGTTATTGTTTTTATTAATAAAATTACCCCTAGTTTTTCATTTTAATTAAGTTTAAGAATGTTTGATTTATAAAAACGCATTAATTCCACCAGTAGACGAAATCTCGATCGGAAATCTTTAAAACGAGATCTCGCGTGATTGCCGGGCGAGGTCTCGAGTTGTAAATCTCGACTTGAGATTGCAATCCCTACCTGAGGTAAACAGAATGAATTGGGGGTTGGTTAAATTCGCTCGAGGTGCAGAAATAAAAGTCAGGTACTCAGCCTACCAATTTCTAAGAAGCCAGTAAATAAAACTGATATATTCTGACTGTTCCATATTCGACAAGGAACAAGCCCTTACAGTCCAAGTCAAAAGCAATATGCTTTACTAGAAACAACAGCGTTGAAAGTTGGAGCGTCGGAAGCAGGAATGGCTTGACAATAATTTCAGCCGCAGTATGGAAGTAATGTGTCCAAGGTTGACCAAGAATCGTTCTTACCAGGAATATACACAAGATCTCCAAAGGCGCCTTCGCCAGTCAAAAGGTCATTAAACCTTCCGAACAGTACTATGATTATTCATAGTTGCTGCGCTATTGCCGGATGTTTTCACCTCTAAAATTAAAATTCTGGCAATTAAGTACCAAAATAATGGCGTCCAATCGACCACAGCACAGGTTACGTGATAATGAAAGCACTTTGACTTTGAGATTCGTGATTTTCTCAAACCATTCAGATCTTCAAAGCCGTGTTAAAACCTTGCTTGACCTCATCCAGATTAATTCCTCATCATTTTTTACTTTTTCTTAATAATTATATTACATAAGAATTAATAACTTAGCTACTGTGTGTATCTTGCGATCAACTTTCTGGCGTTTAGCTTCCGAGAGTCCAATCCACAGAATCTCCAATTCGCGGAATGCCCAATTCCCAAATGCAAAAATCCATATCGTACCAAACGAAAAATCAGCAAGACTTTTTTGAAATTTATTCTGACAACATAAGAAAGTACGTGTTCTCATTTTAGCATCTAGTAAAAAATATAATATTTCTACAGATAAAAACACCTCTGATTGACTGCTCGGTATTGATCATTCCAGGAACTAGACGTTTTGGAACGCATTTTAAAACCATAATGCTTTTAGTGAGTTATTGGTTTGCTTACATTGGCTTTTACTGTGCTGTTTTTGTAGTTTGCCTTTTTACATTTGAATTGTGAAATAACTCAGCATATTGCCGAAGAGAAGAGGTCTTCAAAATTCAGCCTTGGGGTAGCCCTGTCGTCGATGTTATCTGATGATTTATTAAACTCTCAAATTTTGCTTTTTTAGCCTTTATTCTAAGTTAAGAAAAACCAGTTTAAAAAGTTTGCATGGATGCCATCAAATTCAGTTTTACTTGGACGCAATCAATGATTAACCTTATCTAAAGCTTTTCAAAAGTCATCCCGAGTACTTTTATTCATGACTTTTTTTATACAAACGCGGGACGTATTTTTTTTAACCATCACCAATTTTCTGCCTCTGTCGTAGTAGGCTTAGATCGAATTATCGATCTATCCATGCTTCACACTAAAACACATGATCACATCAGCCAATCAATCGAAGACGACATTAGCCTTAACTGTTTTGGTAGTGGGAAAGCCTCTTCTTATACATAGAAGGAACGAACCAATATTCATTATGTGCGTTGTCGCATTAAGTCAATTTGGTACTTGCTAGCCTTAGCCAGTTGCCTATGCAGGTAACTAACCCGTGGAGGCCAAACCAATTTTATGACAAAATAAAAAGATATCTTAATCAATTCCATAATAAATAACTGGAAAATCTTATGCCGCTTTATGTTAAAATGTTGAACTTCACGGTTATAGAACTGTTTCTAGTAGATTCTAAAATACATTAAAAATAACACATCTGAAAAAATACTTACGACACCTATTTTTATAGACGATAGTTTTTGTAAATTATAAAAAGTTGTGTTTTTCCTCGTCATGACAACGTTCCTGCAACAAAAAAGAACAAAGCTTTGAATGTAATTCTCTTTTTAATACACCTAACCCATTTGAATTGACGCTTGATTCTACCATAAGGCAAAATTATTCAGTCATCGGGTTAAGCGGATTGCTCAATGCCAGGTGAGCATGCTTGCGAATAGAACAATAACTTGATCAGGGGGTAATCTGATGAGCACTCTAATCTGTAGTTATTGGGAATATCTTGTGTAATCTTAAAAAAAAATAATGCTTGTTAGGTTGCAGTCTGTCAGTGAAGACGTCTTAGTTTCCTAAATTCGGACTCTCATCATTGGTATAAAAACACATGTTTTTCACCAGTGGCCAGACCAGACCAGCGGTAACTTATTCGGGATTTAGCCAAAAATGGTTTTTATTAGTCTTCGTGACAAAGAAATTCTTGCAATAGTTTACATTAATTGAATGTGCTTTCATAGCACCACGTCAGGTAAACACGCAAATGCCTGTAGGCGTTTTCAGTTCTTGAAATAATTCTTGCAATAAGTAGCCATAGTAATTAGCTCCGTTTTAAACTACTTACTATTTACATATGAAATGGTCCATAGTCATTTGATAGCCACATTCGGACTTAATGAATTACTTATCATTGTTGTGCTATATTTAAAACGATTATCTATAAACAGTCTTCATAAATGGTCCTTACGAATTTAATGCGTAAACGCTGCTCGGCAACTGTTTAACTTGTTTGTTTGACGGAGGGTTCTAAAGAAGTTTAGTTAGGGGGGCTTTTAATGTATGGATGAATTACTATTGAAATCAAAAGGACCCCTTTGTGGCGCCTTAATCTGGTCCAGTTTTTTTCCCTTTTATTATTCTTGTTTACCACATGAGTACATTCGAGTTATGAGAAGGTACCAGTGACTTGAGCAATAATTCCCCCTTTTAATCGTACTTTGTCGGTACAGATGTGTCATGTGATCTTATTATTTGTATATTAATAGCCATGTTGAATTTTTATTAAATTCGTTTGCGTCAGATAAAGCTATCTGTCTCACAATAACCGAGTTACAATATTTTTTTATTGTGACAGTTTGAGGTATGGGAACCTAATCTTTAAGACGTTAATTCATTTCATTGGTATCGTAGTAATAACGCGTTCGTAGTTCATACATAATTTTACATGCATTTAATGTTAAAAACCAGGCAACGGATTGTTTTGAAGTTCAGGCTAGTGAAACAGCTCTCCGTAATCGAATGGGTTGAATATTCTTGGCATACGTCCAAAACATTCTGCACGTTTGTAGTTTTTGAATAGTTTGAATTTTCCTTTGCATGAAGAATGTTATCAAAATTCGATCTTGAACCAATCAATCATTCATTTTTATTAATTCTATCTATGTATTGAAGACAAGAAAGTGACTTCGAAACATTAAGAAGGCTGAAAATAAGAAATTGCATAGTTTACGAGGTTGATTTATGAGTTTGCGGCGTGAATCGGTGTGATGTGTGGTGGATGCGTGAAAGTATCTAGATCGATGTTCACATCATAACACTCCGCCTGTAGAGCGGTTATTCACTCGTGACCGAATTAATTTCTACTGCTAATCATTACCGCTAGTCTTACTAGAAATGGTTATTAAACACGGCTTTCCTGAGAGAAATGTCTTTAATATTCATGTAAATTGAAGGGCTTTCATCTCCAATTTCTCTCGTAAAAGTAAACTCATTCATACCTAGATATTCTGGCTAGGTATCTGGCCAAAATAGCGATTGCGAAGTATACTCTATCATTGTAAATGTAAAAAAAAGTTATGTCGTGATAGTAATAGAAATGGTAGGTGGTGCATAGGGGCAGTAACGCTACGAAGGGGTAGGTGTGCAGCGTGCAGCATTTAATTAAGGCGGTGGGTGCGCTTGACTCGCGTGCCGGTCGCGGTGCACTTCCGGCTCGCCCCCGGGGCGTTGCGCTTTTTCCTCGTGGTCGGGGGAGGCCGCGCCGTGCGAGGAAAGCGCGACCGGTCGTCACCCGCTCTGAGGAATTAAAATTTTTCACGTAAACTGGTTTGATAGCGCGTACGGTGGCGGAGTGGGGGTCGCGAATACGCGCCACGCCGGTCATTAGCTGGATCGCGGCGAGACGCGCGCGCGCGTTCCAACCTCTTGCGTACGCGGTGCTTCGAACGCGTACACGCCGCACACAACCGTCAGATGTGTACACACGCGCGATGTCGTCTTCGATTGATTGGCTGATGTGATCATGTGTTTTAGTGTGAAACAACGTTCATAAAATAAATATTATAATTTAAACTAACTGAAGTGTTTACGAGATTTGATTATAGTGTGAATGTGTTGAGTTTTGTGGTTAGTTTGGTAAAATTTTTGATGTTTTTGGGATTAAAATTATCAATTAAAGTGATTAACAATAACAAGATGAAAAGATGCTTAATTGTTATGCAAAATACAAATATAATTATAATGCTATTGTACAAAATTTTACATTCTATCGTGAGAATCATCTTGAATTTTTGTTATCACTAAGCAACAGTTCATTAATTCGTGATCATGTCACCGCATTATAACGTGGACCGCGACACTAATTTCATGCAAAACAAACACGGCGTGCGATAAGCGGCTGAGAGCGGCGCGGGGGCGGTCGCCGAATTTCCCTTATCAAACGTTTAGCGCAGCTCAAGGTCACGCGTTATCACTGACTCGCGCGTCGCCGATGGATTCGTTCCGTGATTGCGCGCATCGCTGCACTAATCATATCGGTGCATTTGTGATTTTTGGACTATAAATTGTTTGTTAGAAACTGGCTCTATAACAATAGCTACAGCTTGATGCAAATCATAATGTTTCTTATAACTATTTTACATCTTTCATTGAATAATAAAATAACAGTACGTAATTACTTCAAAATTTTAATAACTTCTTTATAGTAATAATTAGAGCCAAAAAATTAAAAGGAATGTATCTACATTTTTATTCAAGTTTGATTCATATCATTTATCGTCCATAAAAAAGTAAAAAACATCGTAAAACATGTTCTGAATGAAATCATTCATATAAAATGGTGCATAAACTGCATCAGGTATTGGTTTTAATCCCAAGAGCAACCAAAATTTTTATTATGGGTAATTGTTTACAATAAGGTGTGCTAAGGCTCGTACCGACGTAAATCTGTTTCAGCGTGTGTGATGTAGATCGCGACCTAGTTGCGCGTGATTGAGGATAAAACAATATAAATAGCTCGTCAACGCTAGTGGACGTGAGCGGCGAGAACTAACCGCCCGCGTAGCACTAACTAGTGCGTTACGGACAGTGTTTGTGCGAGTGAAGTGCTCACAAGATTGGATTAGAAGTTCAGTGTGCAAGATTAGGAGGTGGCGCGTAATGCGGGCATGATGCGGCACGCGGCGAACGCGACATCGGCTTGGACGGCGCCCGGAGAAGTCTGGGAGTACGTCAGCCAACTCGTCAGTTCGTACCACGACCAACATCAACGTGATTGCCAGGTGCTTTACTCCCCTAGCCACACATAGCGCGCCCATACATGAGCACTCGAGCGCATCGATAATAACAACGCACGTGTGACTCACGACTCACGTCGCCTATTAACGCCTCTTGTAATTCACATGTTAGCATTATACATGCACAAGACCTAGTTAGCGTCATGGCTGATAGACAATTTATGAATGTGTACCTTTTTCGTTTGCGCTAGGACTTGAATTTCAGTATGAGGGTTTCCACCTCTGTAGCTACGTTTTTAATCTAAACACTAAAATATGGGGATCAGAAAGGTCCTTTACATTTTTTTGAAGATAGCTGTACCTGAAAATTCATCTTTCTTTGATTTGCTTCATTCGGTAACTGTCCTTTACGAGGCGTATGAAAAACATCTATCAGACATGCGCATGAATTCAGCATTATTCTATATCCCGATGTAAATTTCTAAAAAATCAAAACATGATGATTACTTACATTACATATACACACTCTTCTATTCTACCAACCAAATTATGTGTGCCTTAAATATTTTAACTACTACATAATATGAACTAAGATCGGTACGCCTAATATGAAATAAACATCCAAACTGCCCAAATCGCATTTGCAAACTTGATCATAAACGAATGACCAGTTGCATAGCTACACGAAAATTTAACATTGATTTCGGCTTCTGTACGTTGAACTTGTTTGTCCAAATGGAAGCAATAAAGTGCCACGTAATAGACAAATCAAACTCGGTCTATTTGACCGTGAAATTGTGATCGACCGAGCGTGACCACTTCGCGTACTTTACCATGGAACGCACTCACATCACTGCAAATGGCCGTCTTTATCAGAGGTAAAGAGAATCTCATTGCAGCCGTTAAGATTTACAACATACTCCTTCAATTTTAACGTCAAATCATGTTTCATCAATATACGATAACGTTTTGACTAGATTTTCATATAATTTAAGTGTCATCTTAATATATAAAGCAGAGTGATAATAATTTGCCAAAAATAGATTAATTTAACACTAAAACCTGTTTTTTTTTGTCATCAGAAGGATTTGGTATATTATTTTATTCGAATATTCGTTTATGATCTTTTCGATGTAGTAATGTGACCGTGATCACTAATTTTCATTTTAGTTACTTAATGTACGCTTTTATAATGTCTAACTTGACGTTATTATCATGGTATGGAAATACGTGCACGTTATAACGTATATTGTGGACGGAAATTTAAAAGCGTCTTGATATATTATGTCCATACATTTTAGTTTCTTGTGTTATAGTGATGCGGTATGCCGTGGACATCCACGACGATATCGTAGATATAATACGTAAGAAATTATAAAGAAAGCGCTCATTATATATAACGTTTCAAATAACAAAATCAGTCTATGGATATGATGCCGCCGGAGTAGAACCAGTATCCAAATAGCAGTTACTGTTTAATAGCAGAGTGAAGGCAATCCTGATTGATGTCGTTCGCCGTTAAAGCCCTGCTTGATCTTATCTTACCTATCTAATGGGCTTAACGAGATTACGGTACCCATCGAAGAATTTACATAATATTTCCTTGATCGGTGTGCAGCTGGTGATATTTCTCTGAACAAGAAAACCGACAATAATATTATAACTGGTCAGTTATTTACGAAATACAGCCTTAAGTAAATACCTGTATAGTGTAACACAGATTTTCAATATTTTCTAACTAGTTTTGCAAACCAGGCCCCTGGATTGCCATGCCATAGATGTAGAGTACGCAACTCGTTGCGTTATATGCCAAGCACTACACAGTGAGTCTTCATTATGCATACTTCAATATTCTTTTGTTCGATGTAGTCGTTGTTTGTCATTGGAGCGATCCCGACGTTATTATAACGATCCGCTTTAATGACCGATTACGCAACGTATACAGTTTCATCTAATGTAGGCGATGATTCAATGCAGTTTATTCAAGTGTACGTATATTCTTGCCATTGCATGCTTTTTATGACGTATATTGATTAGTTGTCTACCTATTAAGCTCATCTAATTTTGTTGATACAATTTAATTTTCCTCCCCGATACTGATAGTGATATAAAAGGCATTTGTTGTATTTTTTTACTCGATGATAACAAAAATGCATCGTAATTAGTAAGGGTATCTGTCGGGCGGGTTCATAAGTAAAGGATATCAAGAAATGATCATTAACAAAGATTGTTTAGCAAAACTAAGTGATAATGAATTAATGTTATTGCTGCCGATTATAAACATGTTAAAGTTTGTTTTATAATAAAATTATAAATTATGGCAACACGAGTATAAATATATAATTAGGGCGACAGGTTATAGGCGACATTTGGACGAAGGATGCTTGCATTAATGCCGCAACGATATAGCGGTTGTATTGCATTTTGCGGTATTTGACGAGTGTTGAATTTGCAGACGCGCTTATGACGACGGCGGGAGGCGGCGGTAACGTAAACCGGTTGGACACCTTTGTCGCCGCGCAACCACCGGCTTTTGGTGATATCCGCAAAAAGTGCGCAATGGCATGTGAATTCAGTTTGGTTGGTTCTTAATCGATGCGCAAATACCGCAGTTAACGACCACAGTCGCTTGCTATACTCGATCTCATTATACAAGGCATTGATTTGCTGGAATTGCTATTTGAACCGGTTGTATCCCTGTCTATTCCATGTACCTATATGTACACGA
This sequence comes from Apamea monoglypha, assembly GCA_911387795.2. Taxonomy (NCBI): domain Eukaryota; kingdom Metazoa; phylum Arthropoda; class Insecta; order Lepidoptera; family Noctuidae; genus Apamea; species Apamea monoglypha. Next base: position 5,399,350 of record OU426930.1, read on the forward strand.
ACGCGTTGTGTTTCTACTTTCCGCCACGCGTACTGGGTAATGATTCTATTGAAATGAGCAACTTCGACAAATGGCTAAAATGTTGAATTGATTTATTATTTTAAATCGATTTATGACGTCAGTATTTTAATAATCGATATATTGAATAACTCTTATTCAAACTTATCGGCATAATGTAAATTCAATGAAACAAAAACTTAATCTTTATGATTATGTTTAAACGTTTTGTTACGACTTGTTGACGTAGACAACACTGCCATGTATTGTAAGGGTAAATTCAAGGACAATGATCGTATTGATTTTATTGCCAGTGTTATGACTACCTACTTAATTATAAGTTGGCAGCGTGATGTGTTAAGCAAACTGGAATAAAAATCTTACGATGGATGAATTAATGGTTGGGCGACTGCGTTCGTGAGTTCGTCACGTGTTGGTCTCGCAGTCTCGGTCACATCGATTATATGCACCATCGCCGCATACTCATATTCAATCGGCCTCTTTATAAATAATTCGCCGACCCTCATAGGGGCCTGTTGTATTAATAATAAACGCGTTCAATCAGGCTCGTCCTCATGTGCCAATTAAATATTTATAAGGGCATTTTTCTTCACTGTATTTCTTCTGACCATAATCTCAGGATGTTTATGATTTTGTATGTCATCATAAGATGACTTTCTCTTATTATTTTCGGAAGGGTTCTTTTTATCTTGTTTAAGATAATTGAAATTATGCAATATTAATTTTCCATGACTGAGGTTGCCGGTAGCGAATAGTGCACGTAGTACATCCATAATGGGCTTTAAATAATTATATTTGAGGTGTGTACATGCACACCTCAAATATAATTATTAAAAAAGCGGTGTTCTGTTCTACTAAAATTGTCTCACTAGCCATGATATCTGCCATGGCGTGGTTTTACGCCATGGCAGATATCTTGTGACAATATAATAATTTCGGTCTTAACTTTATACCTTAATTCAAATTTAAGGCCAGTAATTCTTCAATGGATGGTATACCTAATAAATAACAATATTTATTCAGCGCTAATGAAAATAGTCACAGGTTCAATCAACCTGATTTCTATTAGAAAATAATAAAAAAATATACCAACACATACGCGGAGTATTAATAGCTGTCATTGCACAAACTTGTTTTCATGCGATTAGATAAATAAACAAGTATTAAACAAGCATTTCGTATTGAGAACAGTAAGAAGGGTGCACCGGGAATCGGGATAAGCCGGTCCAACGGCCGTCTTACCATGGCATCGTCGTTTAATAAAGCCCTCGCGACAACTGCATGCTTTACCAGGGCTGCCTTATGTCCAACCTCACGTTAGGGACCATGAAGTCCAGACCTTAGAGAAAGCAAGTTTCGATCAATGGATTTAATATGATATAAAGCAACATTCACACGTTTTTATTTAAATGTGAGACTATTATTAATTCTCAATTTAATGTTGAAAGATTCGAAGGGAAGTCAGTAATATTAATTGAATATACATTTCAATATACATAATTTATGCAACAAAAGCACCTGCAATACGGAGCTTTGTTGACGGTGATCCAGCCCTGGCTTCCGATCGGGTAATGCAAAACGAGACTCGGGAATAAATCGTTTACATGGTTGTCGGCGTAAACTGGTCCTGCTGGTCGCAGCGCGACTCGGCGCGATACCACACGGACGTAGGAAATCACACTCGACTTACCAACAGTCATCGTAGATGTACTTTTGTGATTTAACTGAACTTACACTTAATTGACCCCTAAGGATTAAATGTAGGTACATTTTACTTCAATAGACAACACGTTGTGAAAATAACGGAGGTATTGAAAGAGCAGATGAATGTTTACCATTTACCTCTAACTAATCAATAAGATTTGATTTGAGCCCACCACGAATACTCGAATGCCGCATCTGAATGCCGCGTACGCACAACGTGAATACATTTGTGTGGTCGGTACGGCATGTATCCGCGGCAGTGGCGGTCTTATCTCGCCATTAGAGTTATTACCGGCTGGTATCTCGCCCATCGCACCGCTTCGATTGTTTCTGAACGCGCCATAGAGCCGGGCGCTACCACCGTAATTGACCACTGTTTACTTCCACGACAAGGTCTTATTTTATACATTATTTTGCGGTTTTTGTTGGCTTTAAGATATTCCAAGCTAATAGGGAAGTATTGTTAAAGAGGTTCGCATTTATCTTTGGTTTTTATTGCGGTTGAGTATTCAGATTTATCCTCACTTAGTGCTCATCTAACGATTGCGAATCGCAGATGAGCACTAAGTGGGAGGAGAGAGAGATTTAAGAATATGCATTTTACTCGATCGAATGTTGCGTTTCGAATGAAACATTAAACTGTGGTCGGAAGAGATTCTCCTAATATGGAAAAATATTGCACTCATATGCGTGGATGCTAAGCTAAAAAAAAAAGCATCAACGTAACGACATCAAGCAATGAGGAGTTGAGGAGCAATGGAACCGATAACATCGGGTAATCGTCACCCACGCAGCCTTTTTCCGATTGCCGCTGTCTCGTTACTTATGATCAGGGGAACAATAAGATGTTTTTATTTATTATATCTCATGGCTTTTATTTCACAGTATCAAGCGATTTCGAAGCCAATTTCTACTAACATCACTATCGCGAAGGTTTTATCAAATCTTCATTCCTTATTTGCTATTGTTTTCTGCCTTCTTTACGTGATATGACGGTCACATGTTTACAGTTTTCTTAGTAAAAATATACTTTTTTTTACTAAGGAAACTATAAACATGTGACCATGGAAGTAGAGCATCTGTTACGTTTGTAACCCCACCTCGTCATCTCTTTATTGAGATGAGCGTCGCTTGTTTAACATCTTTAAATATTTACTCACTTACCTATCGGACGCGGTCGAACCATTGTTAAGTTTGTTGCCCTGATTTCAAAAGGGTGATAATAATTAATCCAAGTTTAAAAAAAAAAAACAAAGTACGATACGTCGATGAAATCCGTTCTTAAATCCATAAAAGCTAAATAAAGGTTCTGGCAATTTATGAAACTATTAAATGAAACATTATCATCTCAACCTTTTCCTGTATTTGGGTCGGCTTCCAGTGTTACCAATTCGAGTTCGAATCTTTTTTACCTGCGTAGTTATTCATACAGTATTAAACTGTGGTCCTAATACTCCAGATGATCTTGTTACCGACATAGGTCGGTTTTGCGTCCTTGGTAGTCGCGCATAGCATCGTCTACTCAATTAGTGCGGGCGGTGATCGGAACCGGCGTATCCGCGTGTGTCGGGTCTGTATGCGTGGGAATGCCTTAGTAGCATTGCTCCACACCCTTTTTACACACCACAAACAGGGCGTTGCGAAGAACCTTTATGGCTCCATTTGTAAACCAGTAGGAGTCGTAAACGAAAAGGTACAGAACGTAAAAATCTTTGGACTATAAATTGCTGAAAAGATTTCTTTTCCAAAACAAATCTTTGGTTTTTTGATCTTTCCACGGAAGTCAACTCATATTTTTTTAGAAAGTTAATGGCCAAGCTCAAGAATTCCGATTACACCGTTCCCCTAAAGAACTCCTGGGCGGTTGGCAGTCTTTTAACAAATTAGAGTGTCGTTTCTCAGGTCTTTGTCGTCTTATTGAGTTTCTTATTGGTGTTTACCGAATCATAATAATTATTCATAATACTATGTGTAAAGCATACCTCTTATATTAGTGAAGCATAACTCTTATATTAGTGAAGCCTTTTTAATTCTGGTTTGTGTTCACGTGTTAAATTCTCAAGGAATTTGGGATCCTTGCCAAGTATTCAGGAGGAATTTGTGCTATTTTCAATCTAAAAAATTATTATCGCACGATGAAAATTCAAATTCTAGTACTGACATATTTTTGTAAAATAATTTTGTGTTGTTTGTCGTCGTCTTAATTCTTATCGTTTCTCATGTTGATTTATTTACACACACTTAAAAAGCAAACAAAATTATTTGAATAAAATAAATCTATGTATATTCAGTAACTTTCTTTGATTTAACGCTGACAAATCACTTAGCACTCTACGTGTTTGTTCCTTTATCGTTTTGTCTTCCGAGGGGTCTAATCAATAAACATGCAGCCCAGCTAAGGCCGTGTGAACAAAGTTACGTACAAAAGCTGGTAATGAAATGTTCGTGTAATGTCAAGTTAAACCAGAGCTCAGTGAAAGCCGCCGAAGACTCGCGGCGCTAAGTTGGGGCAGGTCGGGTATTCTTACGGCTTCGCGCTGATTGTAGGTGTAACTTTATGATCGCACGCTTCTTGCGCGCTACTATTGTTCTAATGGGCCCTCAGCCCTCGCTCGCGCCTCTCATACTAACACCCGTCTCGTTACTCGACTTAAGGTCATGCGTTCAACTTGATCTTGTCGATTTTCTACGCTTATATGGGAATTGTTTGAATGAATACTTTGCCGGTTATTTAGCGACCAGAATTTTTTAAAATATTTACTTTAAGGCACTTCTTTTTTAAATATATTTATGATTAAGAAAAAGGGGACATAAATTAATTGTAAATAATATTATTTAAGTATGTAGTTTTATTTGAGAAAACCTGTACGTGTGCGTACGCGCAGCGGAATGTTGTTGAATTTAAAGATTTTAATTATGAAGATATTTAGTGTATGACGTCGTATAATTGTGTATGGTAAAAAAAAATTTGTGCACGCAACCATTGTGGAGAAATTCACCAAAAACTGATTCCGCTGGGCGAACGTTGTCCTGGCGGAACTTTTTTTAATCCATAGACTTTAGAAGAAAAGAGATGTGTCCAAAAATTAGTGTGTATTTGTGTGTAATTGTGTATGTATGAATAAAACTAGTGCATGCATAAACTTCGGAGAAATTCAAGTTTCCGCTACGCGAACGTTTCGCCATTAGCTAGTTTTCATATAAAGCGCTTACATAGAGAACTGTAGATTTTTACATACGTTGTTTTGAATTTGTTTATATTTGTTTAAAAAACAGATTTAGAAAAAATCGTAGGGATTAAAAGATAAAAATATAAACGTAAAATACGCTTATTAGGTCTTAGTTCTTAAAGTATGCACTTTGGGGTCTAGATTTTCACGTTTATACAAACCTTGTAAGTGTCTGCAACATGTTGCCAAGTATCAATGATGTTCCGTTAGTAACTAAAAAGTTATAGGACAAATTTACCATGAACAGATCACTGTTTACAAAGCAGTCAAATATCACGACGTTCTGAAGGAATTGCATGGTAATATGTATGTCAATAATTAGTGTATTCATTCAACTATTCTTATGCAAAATTTCATGTCATTAAATTCAGTAATTAGAGAAAAACAATTATAATACTGACGAAGCATCGAAAACCTACATAACCCGACCAAGTTCGGATGGCTACAAAAAAGCGGCCGTGCAATATTTAGGTAACGTCCCAAAATTTACAGTATAATACCGGTATTGAATTGGTATAGGTGATAACACAATTGTTGTTTCGATATAATTTATAGGTCATTTATTTTTGTACACCTACTTTTTTAAATGTATTTGACTATGACAGAAAGTAGGTACTATTTACGTAGGTACTTTATTTAAGTATGCGCTTGAGATTTGAGATATAATCTAAATATATTATTTAAGACAAATAAAATTCATACAGCTAATTTCTATTGAAGATTTCACGGATCAGGATTCTATTTACACTATTTAACCAATAGACTAGGCATGCACGAGCGTTCCCCTTTGCAACTTTAGTGGATCAAACAATCTAATAACTTAAAAAAAAACTACTTCTTGAATCGATTTTTTTTTCTTATGTATGTGAGTGTGTTCCCCCGCACCCCACCAAAATATGCAGAATTATTTTGTTCGAAGTTTTATTATTGAAACTAGAAAATATTAGGTATACCTACTTAGAAATGTTGAGGTTATTTACAGTATTTGCTACTCATTTAAGAATATTTTCTTGAAAATACCTTTTTAATGTTGATCAAATCTAAACAACTGAATAGGTTAGTTATGTGATGTGATTTTAATTTTTATTGAAGCTCGAAATATTATACTTACCCTAAGTTTCGTCATCCACGCGAACGAAGTCGCGGGCAAAAGCTAGTTCATAATCTATTTTAGATAAAACACATTTAAGTCTATTGCTGTCATTGCAAGCGTTTGTTAACGTTATTATAATTACATAATTAAGTATTATATGTAATTAAAAATATTTTTGTACGCGGATATTTAAATAGAGAAGTACTTGTTAATTGAAGATTTGTTTTTATCGTAGATAGTGGCGTTATTATTAAAAAAATATTTTTCATTCAAGAAATGCAATTGTTTTATTTTTTCCTAACGCTTGTGTACGCAACTGTACCATATTAATAAATACTATATTGGAAGGATAAGAACGTTTCTTAGATATATGGCACGGCCGCTTTTTGGTAGCCATCCGAACTTGGTCGGGTTATGTAGGTTTTCGATGCTTCGTCAGTATTATAATTGTTTTTCTTTAATTACTGAATTTAATGACATGAAATTTTGCATAAGAATAGTTGAATGAATACACTAATTATTGACATACATATTACCATGCAATTCCTTCAGAACGTCGTGATATTTGACTGCTTTGTAAACAGTGATCTGTTCATGGTAAATTTGTCCTATAACTCTTTAGTTACTAACGGAACATCATTGATACTTGGCAACATGTTGCAGACACTTACAAGGTTTGTATAAACGTGAAAATCTAGACCCCAAAGTGCATACTTTAAGAACTAAGACCTAATAAGCGTATTTTACGTTTATATTTTTATCTTTTAAGCCCTACGATTTTTTCTAAATCTGTTTTTAAACAAATATAAACAAATTCAAAACAACCTATGTAAAAATCTACAGTTCTCTATGTAAGCGCTTTATATGAAAATTAGCTAATGGCGAAACGTTCGCGTAGCGGAAACTTGAATTTCTCCGAAGTTTATGCATGCACTAGTTTTATTCATACATACACAATTACACACAAATACACACTAATTTTTGGACACATCTCTTTTCTTCTAAAGTCTATGGATTAAAAAAAGTTCCGCCAGGACAACGTTCGCCCAGCGGAATCAGTTTTTGGTGAATTTCTCCACAATGGTTGCGTGCACAAATTTTTTTTTACCATACACAATTATACGACGTCATACACTAAATATCTGCATAATTAAAATCTTTAAATTCAACAACATTCCGCTGCGCGTACGCACACAACCTGTACCACAAAGTCGAGAAGCTAAATTGGCGCTTTTTAAAGCAATCTTAATCCTCTTCATAAATTGTTGCTTGTCGCAGCTTTAAAATCAGGAGTTAAGTAAAAAAAAAGTATTTCCATAAATATTAAGTGATCAGAAGCTTTTTGTATAAACATATCTTAAAGCAACGAGTGTCGACGACCTTAATCGTGATGCAGCTATCGCAGTCAATTAATCTTGCACTTCTGTGACTTTTGACGTGCCGTCCTGATTCCGTGTTGCAGTGACGAGGTACGGCAATATTTTACACATGATTAGAGCGGCGCACACTGGCACTGTATGGGTAAGCAAATTGCGCCGACGCGACGCGCAGTCACGATCTGAACCTCGCGGGAACCCGGGAGAGTTTCTAGAGAATTCCAACGTAAATGCTACACAGATATTAATGGCGGTATCTCCACCGATACACACCGGCCCGACTGTTTTAACGATTCAACGTTTCCATGACTTGATTCCCTTTTATGAACTTTCTAATCAAGAATGAAATAAAAGTTATGCTGTCGACTTCAGATTGCCTATTTTAAATTCATATTTATAATCCATTAATTAAATTCTCACTGCCTTTATAATGAGCGTTCTACCCGTGAGGGGTTATTTTTTTTTTCATTAAGGATGTCAGTTATTTTCTTAGGTAATAAATGCAGGTCGGTAGTTATTCAAATGAGACGTCGTTCTTAAGCAGATTGTATCGCGTAACGGATAAGGAAGTCGCGGGCTGCTATCATGTCATCGACAAGTATGCTGCCACTGTGCCTTTGGGTAGCAAGTGAAGTCGAGACTTAAGGTATAATTTATGAAATCCAGTTTTGCATGACTTCTGAGACAAAGAAATCTCATGTTTTATGATATTTTACTTCTTTTCATTATCCCAGATTTTTTATGAGTTTGGTTCACAAGAATTTGTTCAGGATCTGATAAAAATCTTCAATTCCAATTAAAGTAATATAAAATCAGCCCATGGATTAGAAACTTGCTCGGCAAATCCGCAGCGCAATAAACTTTAGTGTAATTAAGATTTCCTCGCGCAGCTTATCACTGTTCCGTTATTGAGTAGGTAGTCCCATGTTAAATAGGAATGTAGTGTTTTACATAAATGAGAATTAACATCGTCCCGAGTATCGGTTTATAGTCCGACACGCGTCAAATAATAATGAAAGTTTATTAAAACAGCCTTCTTGACTCTGAATCGCACACTGAAGCATAACAAACACGCCTTCGGCTAATGCATGAGTGTTATTAAATGTTGGGGTATTATTACATGAGGTTTTCCGTTCGTTTTGCACCCTAAATGTGTATGCGTTAATTAAGTGCGGCCGGGATCCGTGGCGGTAGATTGTGATTGCAGGTATGGTAATAGTGCGCCTAATTCCGAGTCACGGACGGATCGGCGCCGGCGCGGCTCACACCACGTAACTATGTGATGTGCGACGGTCTGGAACGGGCCAACCCTCGGATCATCGTACAAAAAGTAAAACAAAGCCACAGAAAACCCACGTGGGTCTTAACAATACAGTTTACTGTTTATTGGGCTTTATCAATACACCATTAATACAATTGTGGTAACCCACCGAAGAATTGTGTTGGTCATGGTACGTTTTGTGGCACTAATAGGCGGCGCGGCGGTTTCGTCTTGTTATGTTCGTCGATTTTTGTGCTTTGATGATGTTAAATTTACTAGGCGCCTGTTATGGTTACGCCGCATGGATAGTTTATTCCTGATCTTCAGGGCGAAAACTGAGCTATCAATCAGTCGCAAAAGTTGTAATCATAGCGTCGTCAATCATAGACAGTGAAGCAATGAAGAACAATTTTTCTTGTAAATTACTTGGATTGTGAATTTGAAAGGTACGCATTGAAAAAAATTCAAGAGCTATTCAGTGTAGCACTTGACAGAGTAAAAATTACCCTAATAACTCAAGTGAAAACAGTGATTTTAAGGACAGAACAATTTTTTAACTTAGCTTGTTCCAATAACAATGAGACCTTTCGTTCGTTACTAAACAGTGAAAATAAAAGAAACTGATACCTTTCTGTGCTGGTGTGATACCTTTTTACTTAGGAACTTTTATTAATAGACGGATCGTTACCTTCAAAGGGTATTCTGTATTGAGGCGTGTGAATACGGTATTGATTTCTTTAGTCTTAAAACTGTGAAATATTTTCACTGGAGCCTCAGGCTCCTAATAAGACTTTGGTTTCCTAAGAAAGCGGTGAACGGTCACACAATAACGGCTGTCCAAATACAGGACGACTTTCACACATTCATGACAAATACTGGGGGAAATGTCAGATTGCAATAAATTAAGTATACCCAAGTAAATAGCATATGAAAGTTTGTCACATACCTACTTAAACACATTAGTTTAAATAAATGGTAAAGTATGATCGGCGTGGAACGAATCGCATCATTTATTTAATGAAGTAAAAAGAAGTACAAATGTTTGAGCAATAGTATACTAGGCAGCGATTTAAGCAGATTTTGCTGAAACTAAATACTTACCTGTTTTGGAGATTATAGATGGAAACCTTCAGGAAAACCAGTTACTTTTATCCTTATAGGCAAGTAACTGAACATAGTAAGTACATTTATAATAACGTAACTCAATTGAATTGAAAATATTCTAACATTAAACTCTCAACCATACCTACGAGTTAGTTTATGAATGAGTATTCAGAATTTAATTTTCCTGTTTTGATACCTTCATTTTGGTCGTTTAAATGCATTAATTTTAAATGTATCCGATAAACCCACAAACACTATCATGTTTTTATTTGGGTGCATCACCGGCTCCCAGCACTTGTGTGCACAAACAACGTGACAAAGCGAATGAGTGACATCACGTCTCACGAATGTCTGTCGTCGTGAATGACTGACTAAATATCTACCAACATTGTTTTATTAACGATTATATAAAACAAAAAGATGGACAATGTAGCCCCACATGAGATTTACTTAACGGTTTCCTTCGCCTGTAATAGATCCATAATAAACATTGATTGATTCAATTACTTAATTCACTAACAAGCCTTGAACTCACAACACAACCCACGCCTGGATGTAACGTTCTGGACTTGTTTTACGATAGCATTAAATAATTGCCTAATAAATCTTGCTGAAATAGTATATTATGTGATATTAGTATAAGACAAGTATATTGTTGTTACTTAAAAGAGTACCGATTAGGAATCTGTATTGGCTGCTAACGCCACCTCTGCCATGGGCTTTCCCGCCCGCAGTGATTTATTGTGTCCAGTTCGACCGCGCGGCCATAGCGTTTTTTTTTTAAAAAAACCATGTCAATTTTTTGTAAAAATTTGTCAAAGTTGATTCCCAAAACCATAAATTTGTCAAAGATACGGTTAAAAAGTTATAAGGGTTTGAACATGGCCGCGCCATTGAAACGCGGCGAACCGCGCGGCCACTGAGATCTTTAAAACTAAGCCTTGTAGAGACCTGAAATTTACGCAAATGCAAGATTTAATTTGTAAAAAATTTGTAAAAATATAAAAAAAATACTCAGGTTTATAGTTTAAGAGCTATAACACTAAAACCGAATGGCCGCGCCATTGAAACGGTGGAGAAAACGCTATCGCCTGTATCTCGCTGAAAAAAAATCGCAGAGGTGTGTAGTTTATTGTAATTACCCAGATTTGAATTTGTCGAAACTAGGAAAAATACAACAAAAATTCCTAGGTTTATATTTCAGGAGCTATAAGACTAAAACGATATGGCCACGCCATCGAAACGGTGAATAAAACGTTATTTCGCCTGTATCTCGCTGAAAAAGCATCGCAGAGGTCTGGAGTTTTTTGTAATACCTAGATTTTAATTTGTCAAAACTAGTAAAAATACAATAAAAATTCTTAAGGTTATATTTCAGAAGCTGTAGAACATTATCAGTATGTGGTGCGATAGGGTGACCATGTCTTATTGTTTACAGAATACTTTCTACTTATTGTTACAGAAATTATAATTCAAGGATTCTAAATAAAATTAAAATGAAACCATAAATATAAAAACAATTATGTTTATTGGTTTAAAAGTCACATAAATCACAGAATGTTACAAATTAAAAAAAAAAACTCAAAAATCACAGATTGTTTACTTACACTAAGATATAATCAAAAATCACAAATTGTTTACAGAATAATAAGTACTAACGGCTGTACGCGTCGCACTGACCTGCGGAGGCGCGCGGGGGTGGCGCGTGTGAGATGCAATAGTGTGCATTACCAATCACATAGCTTAGGGGCGGAGTTGCGTCATTTAAACCAATCTTAGGGCTAGTTTTTCGTAAGTCCACGCGGACTGTAACTGTATTATTGACTTTTCAAGCAATAAACATAATTGTTTTTATATTTATGGTTTCATTTTAATTTTATTTAGAATCCTTGAATTATAATTTCTGTAACAATAAGTAGAAAGTATTCTGTAAACAATAAGACATGGTCACCCTATCGCACCACATACTGATAATGTTCTACAGCTTCTGAAATATAACCTTAAGAATTTTTATTGTATTTTTACTAGTTTTGACAAATTAAAATCTAGGTATTACAAAAAACTCCAGACCTCTGCGATGCTTTTTCAGCGAGATACAGGCGAAATAACGTTTTATTCACCGTTTCGATGGCGTGGCCATATCGTTTTAGTCTTATAGCTCCTGAAATATAAACCTAGGAATTTTTGTTGTATTTTTCCTAGTTTCGACAAATTCAAATCTGGGTAATTACAATAAACTACACACCTCTGCGATTTTTTTTCAGCGAGATACAGGCGATAGCGTTTTCTCCACCGTTTCAATGGCGCGGCCATTCGGTTTTAGTATTATAGCTCTTAAACTATAAACCTGAGTATTTTTTTTATATTTTTACAAATTTTTTACAAATTAAATCTTGCATTTGCGTAAATTTCAGGTCTCTACAAGGCTTAGTTTTAAAGATCTCAGTGGCCGCGCGGTTCGCCGCGTTTCAATGGCGCGGCCATGTTCAAACCCTTATAACTTTTTAACCGTATCTTTGACAAATTTATGGTTTTGGGAATCAACTTTGACAAATTTTTACAAAAAATTGACATGGTTTTTTTTAAAAAAAAACGCTATGGCCGCGCGGTCGAACTGGACACGATTTATTTGTTAACTTCTGACCGCACCCGTTCGTCAGCCCCCATTAAATTAATCTCTTTATTCCGGTCGCAGGTCAATGAGATTTCAGATGTTTAGCATGTGTTTCCAAATGCGTGCTACCGCAACAGCATTCTAACTCATTTTTACTCCCATGCTTTTTTACTTACTGCTATAGGTACGTATTTCTAATGGGACCGGGCTTGGTTGTTCAGTGACTTTGATACTTAACAATACAAGAGGTCCACTGAATTCTTGTACCTAATGAATACAAAGGCGCAATAGTCTCTAGAAATCAAAATCTTAGTATACTGCTATAAGACGTGTACATTTTACGTCTACCTGTATGATTTTATGTCATGAACTGTTGCGCACACTTCGTATTAAATTAGTCTTGCGGTTTCTTCACTTGGCACACCATCGCATGGTTATACTTACCGATACTTACATACTTAATCAAAGTCATCTCTGAAAAATAATGATGTCATTATTCGTTGCGTCCCGTCGGAGTTCCAGTGAGTCGTGTAGATGACCTTCACGCTAAACGGCACATGTGGTCGGTAATATTATAATAATACTTTTTCTTAGTCGATAATGTTGAGAACATACATTTTAATTTCAATTAGAAGCCATTTTGACATTGACATCAATTAAGTTTTTTATTACAGTTAAATGTGATACAATCTCGATCATTATCCTAACCAATACAAAGGCTATAGACTGAACTGAGTATTACATTCTATAGTTTACGGTCTATGGTTTACACTTCAATCGATTACCGATTTATCGGTTTCATTCAATATTAAAGAAGCGCGAAGTTCTGATTTCTCTCACATAAAACGAAGCGTCCATTTGACTAGCACCACATAACATCTTATTCAATAGTCATGTCATATTACGTATTACTAATGAATGTAATAGGCGCTATGATTTTTTTTTCTAGATCAAAAACTCTTTTAGTGTGTAAGCGGGTTGGATGTTTTATTTTTATATATCATGCTAGTGTAGCGTTATTAATTTAGACGGACGGCGAGGAAGTACTGATGGAGCTAACGCCGTAATAAAACTGCTACGTTATGTGTGTCCGGGTTTAAATAACACGAAATTCGCGTTTAATGTAAGCAGCAGATGGACGCCTAGAAATTATTGCCTCTGTATAGACGCCGAGCACGCCTCGCTAACTGATGAAAGTTGTAAACGTGTCGGTCATTTCAATGAGCTCGAAAACTTTCAGTATACTACGTTTCTTCATAATATTATTAACTAACCGAACGTCGCCAGTGTAATAAATTACACTTAGAATATTTGGGGTGAATAAAGACCTACCGTTCTCTGCTGCTAAAGAAGGTTGTTGGGTCGAATCAATTATTTTCTTTACTCATCATTCTTGGAGATATCCGGTACATATTTAAGTGGTCGTAATTGTGGTGGTATTTATTTTTATACATATCGCGTGGGTTCCTTGTTGAATTATATGGCGTATGCAAGTGCACTGCAAATTACTTTTATTTACTTACGCGGGTTTACCAGGACGTATCCATTAACCGCCTCGGTACGTCATCTTGTTTATAAAATGTGCACGTCTTCCGTCTGTAGGATACGTTATGGTTAATGTTCTGAATAAAATCAGAGAATTGATCAATTTTGATACCATTATCGGCCTATCCGATGTTTTCGTAAATCAATATTCATTTTGTAGTCATGAATATAAAATACCAAGATTACATAGGTTCATTTAAATAAACAAGTAATCAGATAATTTATCAATTTTGATACCATCATCGGCCTATTTATTCTTTTCGTAAATCAATATTCATTTTGGACTCATAAATATAAAATACCAAGATAGAGTCATTTAAATAAACATAAGTCTCGATATTTTCCTTAAACTAAACATTTTTAACATATGTTATCAAAAAGTTATCTAAAGTAAAAAAAAATTAATATGTAGTAGGTGCTACGTTATGTTGTAATTAACGGTTATATTCTGCGATCACCAAACTAACCCAATGATCGAGTTAACTCCTACTGGCACCGGATGACGAGCAGCTGATGCATACCTTTTCTGTATCTTTTTTGTCCTACTCCATCATTATTTTATTATAAAATTTCAGTTTTCATTTTACACACACAATTATACCTCTGATCTTTTAATTAAAACTTCACACATGTTCATGTCCTTAATAAATTTGATCCATAAAGATAAGGTAATATTGTAATTATACTCTGTTGTGTCGATATAGTTTGCCGATATAATAAACAAAACAAACAAAAAATGCTTTTATCTGGTTGGACCCATGGACATACAAACCTTACTTACGATTTGTTTGGTAGTCCTTTTGTCCTTATGTTATGCTTGTTTTATTTTTTTGGGTCTGCCGAGCAATGCGCTTTGTTGACGTGATGTGTATTTGCATATACCCTTGACTCGACGACTGCCTTGTCAAATGTAACTGCATTGTTCACTTGATGATATGTTCATAACATATCATTGCTAAGCTGGAACAAATTCTAATGTAAGACAGCAAAGTTTGCGGTCATTATTATTACAAATCCACAGGCGTAATATTTAGCATCTGCTATTGCCATGAACTAGCCATATGCCACAAAAAATAGTAGCAGACAATGAGGTTCGCACATTCGAAAATATCGAGGTGACTGAACCCGTGAACAGAACGTAGTCAATCGTTTTTGTTGATTTACAAAAACTACTTTAAATAAATTGCCCTGAGCAATGAGATATATCTCCACGAGCGCTCGCTTGTTTATACTCGATATCATTTGAACTCGAATAGGTGGCTAATGGCATCGAAGTAGCAGCCGCTAATTACAGTGATTTTACAGCAATTGAAATATGGACTGTGGAATTGTGACGTGGAGGTTCGACGATATGTAATTAAGTTAGTGTTGGATTGAGCGGATATCTAGGTCTTGTTTGGGAAATAAAAATTTACGACTGATGCATTCACATCATGATTCGGCTTAGGGACTTGACATTTCGGACACGACATAAAAAAAAACTCCCTTGCAATTTATCATTACCTACAGGTTTGTTGTACCTATTAAACTCCGTGATACAAAAAATAGCCACGACTAGAAATTAAAAACTATGAACGCGTCTGCGGAGTTGCTAACGACGCCCAAGATTAACATGATCTATCTATAGCAGTCTAACGAATATTCAAGTATTTTGCTCGATAGATTTCCATCAGAGGCGAATGGAAATATTTTAATTTATAGAGATAACCGTCGATACGTATCATGAATATAAATGAGTCAAGACAAAAACAAGATGTGTCTGAAGAGAAATAATAAGAGGCGTTCGACAGCCACGATCGTCTAGCCGCCATCGTCCTTGAGTGCAGAAATCCTTGATGAGTACAATCAACCGCCACCGGATAGTCGTCTTCGTTCAGGGCTGCCAATTAATAATTTAACTACATGTAAGGCCAGTTGCGGAGTCTATTTCAATTCAACTTGTTTAATGTCCACTTGTTGCGTAAACTAGTTATGTTTATCTATCAGTCATTATGACTTGCTTTCTTGACTTGGTTTTGCAGTGTTTTTCGCAATATTGATATAGGGTACTTAGTTTGAATTAAATGAGAAGCATAGAATGAAATTCTAGGCATTGTGCAGCCCTAGATTATCGATAGCGTAGGAGCTAGCAAGTGTGACGATAAAAACTAAAACTGAAAATAAATGGGCGCGAAACGCCTATTAGCGCTGTGGTCGCTGGCAATACATGTTCAAATGCGGACTACTAGCCGTATTTGTAAATATATACATAGGTGATTATACGCACCTCGGCGTAGTCATGAAATATCTTAACAGTGCTCTATATGTTTTGTTTGGCTGTCAACGTACATCGTTTCTATTAGGATATATGTTTCTTATTCTTTAGTAACAACTAATAAAACAGTTTTTTTTTTAAATTTATTTGCATTACCAAAAGCGAGCAAATGTTTTGAAGTATAATAACTCATTATTAGATTTTAGTGAATAAAAGGTTTTCAGTATTAAAATATCACAACACCGTATACCTGCAAAACATATAATGCAAATAATCATAAATTATTCCAGTGTAGATAACGATTGCAGAGATTTCCGGTAGTCAGTATTTATCTCCCCATACATCCAGCCATCTATGTAATACGTTTTAATCGAAACGAGTACGTAAACATGTCACGTGTAAAATCCAACCGCTGCTTAAATTGAATTTAACTCGAGCCACGACCTGTCAACTTATCGAATATAAATTCTCTTAATAATCGTTACCAATTACGTGAGCGTTCGGCCTCGTACCGCACTATCAATCTTTGCAGAAATGCTGTAACGAGCGATTACTTCGAAGGATTAAGATCTTTTTGCGGTGGCATGTAAGGGAGAAAATGAATTGTCGAATGAGACTTTGATTGGTCTTTTTGGTCCGTAGCGTCGTCGTCGTGAGCCGGTCCGCCGCGCCGGCACCGCGAGAAATGTTGGACGTTATGAAACCATCGCTGACAAACTGCAAATAAGAGTGGCCCTAACTCTAAACACTAGACAAGCTCGCCGGTCTTTGTCGCCAATCGCATAAATATGTACTAATATAATGAAATGGAATTTAAATCAACCGCACAATCGCGCAATAGCTAAACAGAAGTTTGTCAACTGTTGAATAGTTTTGTTGCAATGCATTTGTTCGTCTTGTGTCTCTAGATGTTGAAAACTTGATCTAATAATGAGAACAGATCAAACTTGTACACACATGGTGTGATTCATACGAGGAAAACCAGTTATGTCTTTAAGGAGATAATCATTAGTGCTATGTAATACGATGTTTAAGACCATTATTTGGCGATAATTGTGGATAATAGTTATGGTTCCCCAAAGGTAATCAATTAATACAAATCTGCAGTAGGTGCTTGTGCATACAAGGCTGGAACTTGCTACTAGTTTAGTCAAACAGCATCTTTAAAAACTTTTAGTGTGTAACAATAAAATGTTTTTTATATTTGATGCAATACGAGTACGCGATAGACCACCCAGCAAAAGCTAGAATTCATAATCATAACGCTAGATAGAAAGATAGTTAAGATACTGGGAAAACTTTTTACAAGAAGTATCAGCTAGCTTTAATACCTACTTTATTCATAACGTTTTTTAAATAGTATTTGCTTACTAAAAATATGCTATTTATAAAACTTTGAATTTGGACAGTAGTTTTTTTAATAAGCAAAAAATATCATGAAATGATATTAGGTGTGACTAATTCAACAGCGTTTACTCAAATTTGAAACTAATTTGTCCAATGACATCAGCCTCAGCTTTTGCATATTTGAAAGAATTTGTGGCATGTTCCTTGTGTTCCAATATTTGTGAATTGCGTGTTGTTTTATCTATTAATCCTTCACTAATTAGATAGCGAATGATAGCAGGCCATTATAACGTTGGAAGAATGTCTTCTTAGTAGATTCACGTCCTATCCTACCATCATTGACATCGTGAGAACGTGTATTTTTTGGTGAAGTGAAACTGACTCTCGCGACAATATCTGACGGTGAGTCTCGGAGGCGCGACGCTCGACAGTCTATCACAGTCAAGTTCACGGCCTCCTCGGCCAACGTTCCGCAACATTTCCTCGTTCTATCTCGTTACTCTTTATTTATCATCGCGATATATTGAATCGAAAGCATTGCAATTGATAGCCTTGTCTCGCAGCTTACTTACGACACTCAATTACTTTATTGTACTTTTATTGTTTTCAGATCTCCTTCAATTACTGAAGATAATTGTATTAGTAAGACCGCTTTATAGTTCCTTGTTACGATTATAGTAAAACGTTCCATCACGGAACGCTTGACAACGAGGTCTTTTTTTATGTTACGTCCATTATAAATTATAGTCGATATAATTTGAGGTACGTCTCGTTGTGATACAACCATTTTGAAACGCTCCACGTGTATTGTTCTCGACATTAGCGCGGGGTCGATGACCATGTCTAGCAAATGTTTGTCGATATTAAGGCGAAAATGGATGTGACGTAAAGTTGCATTGTATCTCTTATTTTTTAAGTTATAAGTTAGGTACCAACCAACCATTTCAGCGTCTTAAATGAAGAATTTCTTTTGCATTAAAATTGCATTTGCATTTGAGTTCGAATACTGGTGAATTTCCCTAGTAAATTAACTATAAATTTTACAATTCATGACTTTCTAACTAACTTATCAATAAAATTTTAGTTCGTTGTAGGTAGGTACTACAGTCTTCTTAAAAAATGCCGTTACGCATTTAGACTTATCCGTTCATAGAATTGACCGTAAGGTGCTATACAAAAAGTTGTTTACTAGTTTGCTCTTCGCAGTGATTTTTTTATTACACAACATTAATTGGTGTTCTATTCACGAATGTATGTATGCCAGTTAGCGACGGCGATATAATTTGATGTGATTTACAATTCAAATCTTTAATCAATTATTGTAAATATACAAAACATTATCGACGTGGTGCCACATTTTCCGTTTGTTTGGCGTTGGCTGTCAGATATAAATCTCCGTAGATCACGAGGTCGTTAATGTGATATTCGTGTCGGCGCCCGCGCCGTCTCAGATAGTACTGTTATCCCATTGTCGATTCAAATGTTCCGCGCTTTCATATTTGTCTATGTACAGCTATTGTAAGATTTAGTTCCGTGCAAGTCAACAGATCGATATCTTTCCAATACATGTACTTATAGGTAGCATTACGAAGCTTTTAAACGTATTTGAATACTTGTGCGATTCCAATCTTAAAGAGATCTTGGCGCGATAGTGCGAGTTAATCTGAATCAATTATTATAATCTTCGTTTTATACAGAAATAATTATTGTTACTTATTATCCGTAATCTTAAGACATGACTCACAATATAGGTAGCTGTTGTGTGTTAACGGTAGTTTTTTTCGATAGCCTCACGCAATGAGCAGTTGCAAATTAAGGTATTTTTGTTTTAACTCGGCATAAGTAGTTAGGGGCAATTCTTACCTGTGTTGTCTACACGGACTGTGGGACTTAGGGTCGGTACTCGGTAGTTTCCGCTGTATTTGATATGCTAGCCGTGATAAGACCCGGCGGCCACGCGACACTTGCTCAACCCCTTCCAGTGCCGAGGGTTGGTCGCCCTTCCGCCTTATTGATTAGCACCCTCGGAGAATTAACTTAATGGTGAAAACAACACACACGTCATACTCGTATCGTATAAAAGTACAACTATAGGTACATATAACTACCTCATAATTACACGTTTTTTTTTGTTATACATTCTACCTGAATCCGATTTTGTTAAAATGTCAAATGTCAGTAAACGCCATCAGAAGGCCAATCCTCGTAATTTAAAACGTTAAAGATCTAGTCGCAGTGTCATCTCGGCGACAAACAAATGTCAGAAACTTGTCAAAATGTAGGGAAATTAGAGGTATTTTTGACAGATTGAGACTGAGATCAGACTGTGAACGTTCTTAAAATTACGAGAAATGCCACCCCAGAATTTTGTTTCAGCAAAAACAAAAGAATAAAAACTTAACTTATTTGTTTCTACGCATTTTCATTAATTAATGAAGTTGAAGAAGTTTACATTTGTAGTTCTTCTTTAGCTGAAAAGTTTATTAAAGAGACAAAGAAAAATTGCCAAGACTTCTTAAAAGTTTCATTAGCATTTTAGTAACATTTTCCTCTTAAGGTAGGTAGGTAAGTTATGAAATTGCTACCGGTTCATTAGACTCTAACGGATTCAAATGCTTATTGAATTTCTGCGAACCAAGTAAATGTTGTTTGATAGAGATAGGGCCATTCCCTATTATTAGTTTATTTTATAGTAAACCGTGCGAGCGCGAACCAGTTACACCGATCGAGCCGTGTTAGTTAAGTTAATTATTACGAGTGTGTTGTAAATCCCTTGCTTTCATTGTACTATCGAGAATCGTGAGTTGTACATTCATTCTTGAAAAGGCAATCTGGGAATAGAAGGACAAATACATGCACGGTCCACATAATCGTTGCTGCATGCCTATGGCTCAACTCCAGACTAATTAAGTGCATTATGGCCGAAGTCACGTTTATATTACAGAACATGTCAAATTAAAGTTAACTTTACAAATGTATGTGTTTATAAGGCTCGATTGGTGATCGTTAAATTTTATGCAGCTGTGTATGAGATCTGAATGGGTACTTACGAGTGTTAAGGTGTGTATTGCGGTCAGCGAGGAACTTACTCGTAGCGTTGCGTCACCCTGCTGTCGGTACTGGTTGCGCCAAATCAATCTTGGGCGCTAATCGCACCTCTCGCCGTCCCGTTGAAATAGTTTGCAATATCAAACTACCACAATTACGTTCGATTCAACCAAAACTAACTTAGTGCGTAATATATAATTGAAATAATGTCGTGATTAGGCTATTTGGTTACATAAGCGAATAAGTAGTTGGAAATTAAAGATGGATTTGATTTGTTCATAACTGTGCAACAATAGAGTGTTAAGAATGTAATATAATTTAAGTACGTTTTTCATTTAACACATGGACTAAGTGTAGTATTTCTTTGTTGTAGTTCACGTCGGGTGCGGCGGAGAGCGTGGCGTGTGGAACTAGTTCGTCCTCCTCGAGCTCATCATCGTCGTCTTCGTCATCGTCTTCATCGTCATCGTCATCGGACTCGGACACCGCGGACGCCGCCGGCGGTTCTGCGCATGCCTCGCCTGATGACTCCAACGCTGCCCTTGCGGCTGACTGTCCACTACAGGTGAAGAACACTTGTAGAATATCTTTGTTGAAATTTATTGTATGTGTGAGTAATACAAGCGGTTGCCTGAATTTTTGAGCAGGTCCCGAGAACTGTTTCAAATGAAAATTTAAATATACTAGGGCCAGCAGACTAAAAAAAACATAAGTCAAATAGTCACACTTTTTTTACTTATGTTTTTCAATCCGCCGGCCCTATTTCCAGTAACAAATAGGTCGTCAGGCATGACCCGGTCTCGTTGTTAATAGTGCATCGATAGGTATAATAGCAACGTTAGTCTGTGTTTACTGTGTATATTTGGAGCAGTATACTGAAATATATTTTGCAGCTCATCGACGATGCAGACCTTGCGGAACTATTTCCAGAACAAACACCGAGCGCGCCGGCGCAACAGCCCAATTTCTCGACCTTTACTGTCCACAACGCCGCGCCGGATAACGACGACAAGTCCATTGCTGATAATGGTGAGCGTTCTTCACTATGTAGATTTAAGTCTTAACAATGTGTTTATTAAATCTTTAATTTTATCAAGATGTCAATATTCCAGGTGATGGATCTAGTAGTGAAATGGAACTTTCGCCCCAGCTCGTGACAGCTGCAATACAAAGGGCAACAGCCGATTCCTCGGGATCGGAAAATGAGTGTTCGAACTCTGATACCGGGCATCAGAACACTACACACTACGCTTCTAGCTTGCTGCAGCAGTTCGTTCACCAAACACAGCTGCTGAGCAGTACGGCGCCTTTAACATCTATTAGTACGGCAGCGACAACTTCGTTATCGTGTGGATTAAATCCTACTACGATAGACGGTGTCGGGACCATCAGTGATTGTGTACTCGGACAAATAAATACTTTGCCTGAAATAGCACCCATAGCGCCAAACTTCTTATCATCAAGTCAGCATCTGAGTCCACAACAAACAGAAGAGCTTTCGCAAAATTATAAAGATCTTGAAGAAATTACTTCTGTTACGGATTCTGTGGATATATCGATAACCAACCCACCGAGTCTAGAAGACTGTGTCGATAATAATGACTTCATGACGTTAGATATCACTCAAGGAAGCTCCGAGCTAGGAAGTGCCAGTGATTTGTTAAAAAGTTCTCCTATTACCGTAGTCGGTACAGATTTAAATCACTTAAATCACATTGATTCTCAAAAACTAGATACAATCAGCACGAATTCAGTTGAATCTCAAGAAGACATTAAAAATGTTATCGTAGAATCTAGAAGAAAAAGGGGCAGGCCTCGAAAAGTTCGAAAAGCTGATGAATTTGACAACAAGGGTATGGAATCTCACAAAGAAGCGAAATCGGTAGTAAACGTAATTAATTTTCACAACAATAACGACCCTCCGAATGTGTCTCCAGATTCTGGCATTCTGTCGAATCACAACTCTCCCACACACTCGCCGTTGCGGCGTCATGATGTAGATGAAGGCCACAGTAGACTAGGTAGGAAATCTATACAAAAAGAAAACACTACAAGAAGAGCAATGCGATCAAAATCCAAAAGCAGAAGCCGAGGCCAGAACAGATCAGATTCAAGTGATTGTGACTACCAGAAGAAGAGAATAGAGAATGAAATCAAACAAATTAAAACAGAAGCACCATCACCAGTCCCACTGAAACAAGAACAAAATAAATTTGAAAAGAATAAGAAAAATGATCACAAACTGGATATAGCTGCGTTAGATAGAATGTTATACGCTACGGACAGGGTATTATATCCGCCTAGAAAAAAAGTGGGCCGTAAACCACAAAATAAAGCGAAAACTACTAAGAATACTCCCAAAACTTTAAAAGACAAGAATCAGTATGACTCTGCTGATAGTGACGAAGACTCTGTTCCAACCAACAGGTCGGTATTGTCCGGAGTGTATGCCAAACGTAAAGAACTAAATAGTAAACTCGCTAGCTTACCGAAAAAGAATAATAAAACATTTGGTAACACTTGGCGGGATAATCAAAGTGAAAATGAAGCAGCTGCGGATGATCCGTTAGATCCAACTTGGAAACAAATCGATCTGAATCCTAAATATAAGGACATCTTATCGGGTTATAAAAGTGACCACGAATTCAAGCCGTATAAAAGCTGTAGCCGCCTCATAGAGTCTGGCTACAAGAGCGATTATGGGTGTAGATCTGGATATAAAAGCGATTACTACCGGTCGGGCTATAAAAGTGACCACAAGTCGGGTTACAAAAGTGATAAATCGGGATATAAAACAGACAACAGTGTTAGGAGCATGCGGAGGCGTATGAGAAAACTGAAGAAGACAAGGTCAGTCAGAGATAGGTCATACTACAAAAATCAAAAACATTTTGTATCAGATCAAGAGATACTAGTATTAACAAATAAAACTTTCAGCAGCTTAACTTTAGGTCACAGTTCAAGTGATTCTGAATGTGAAAGTTACTTAAGAAAAACTAGCGCTAGTCCAAAGTACATAAGTGTTTGCACAAAATATCCATTGCCATCAAAGTACAACTTTGGATTCTCAAAAATGAGTAAAAAGCATGTGTTAAGAATGAATTCATCAGACCCGTTTGCCCCAGGCCCAGTATTTAGTGGTTTACAACGACCCGTAACTACTTGCAATATATTCAAAGTGAGTAACAACAACAATAACAATACTTTACTGAAGTCTCCAAGTAAAGCTAGCCACGTCGGAAATGCATTGCCAGCACTAAAACCTGCATTTACGCACAAGTTTGGATCGTCGCCAATTTGTATAGCAGTTAAAACTTCGGGATCAAAGAAAGAAAGTGATAACAGTTTCAAATATTTCCCAAGAACACTATCACCGAAAAACCGTAAACAGTTAAAAAACGGAAATACATTTTCAAGTGGATCGAAAAAAGAGGCTTCAGCTAAACCGCTGCCTAGTATTTTTGAAAAATCTAAAAACAGTTATGTTCCAAACAAGTCCTTATCGAGGAATGTTTTTCTGAATTTTAAGAAACCGCACATAAAGCCGTCTTTCCATATCAAAAAACATAGGAGAACTGTAGTGTTAGCTCCACCCAAGATAAATTTAAAACCTACGGAAAGACTTTCAAGAGTAACTGTTAAAACAGAAAACAAACATCATCGCCACAGAAGTAAAAGGCGACATCGATCAAGATCCGTTTCCAAATGTCGAGAAACTTACACAAAAGCGATAGAACTTGTAGATCAAAAGTTTAGCCAGGATATGGACAATTTGATTTCGAATTTTATAAAATTGTGTCAAATAGCGCCTAAATTAATGCCAAAAATAACAAATATCGCACAAAATCCGCTTAAAACAACGGAGAAGACATCCTCCGAGTCAGTGCCTTCTAAAGTAGTCAAAAGGGGATCGAAGAAACGCAAAACATCAGACAATCAAGAAATCGCTACACCCACTTCTAAACGGAGGCATAAAAAACAATTAGCAGAATCTCAGAACAAAGGTGGCAAGGATACTAATGAGCATAAATTGCCTCTTAAAAAGCGACACTATCACATTAACTCCTCTACAGGTAATTCATTGAGCCTAAGCTTAGTAACAGCAGAATTTGATGAGAACTTAAAGAACGGCACAAGTCCAGAAAAATTCTTATGTACTGAAACTGATTGTACAGGAGATGTCCAAAGCAATACACCTGAAGATTCCCCTAAACTTAAGACTCCACCAGAAAAGGTTAAGAAGAACAGTGATAATTCAAAAACTGCTCAGATCACGAACATTCAAGACAACAAAAATCAAAATACTGACACTGCATTGAAAAATGCAAAAGTAAGCGGTGGTGCAGTTGGAGATAACACTTCATTGAAAGCTGATGATAATAATCATACACCCACAAAGAATCATTCTCCAAATTCCATAAACGCAACTGATGATGAACTTTCCATCGAAAAACCTACGGCCGAACAATCGGAACTTTCGAAGAAGATATATGAAACATCTGAGAAATTGAAGGCGGTACATAAAATGGTTAATGATTTAGAGAAAAGTCTACCTAAGTCTAAAGATCCTGAAATGAAACCAGAATCCAATAAACAAGAAGTTAGTAAAGTTTCACCACCAAGATCTGAAAATAAATCTTCACCTACACGTCATTCCGCGCCGATCGTAACACCAAAGAAGCGCCATAGACTTGAAGCAGAAAAGGTTATATCACACTCGAGTCTGGATCAAGTTGTGCAGTCTTTGTCTAAGAAGCTATCAGAAGAAAAATCTGTAACACCATTAGACGCAAAGGAAACAAAGGACGTCAATCAGAATAACTCCAAAGAAGATTCTAAAGCGACTGACAAGTCTGATGCTGTAACACCTAATAGTAATGCGTCGTCAGCAAATAGCGCAACTATTGATCCATTGAAGAGCATGTCTGCTCGTTCTCTGTACAAAAGCTCCATCCCACCAGCACAAAAGTCTGAAATAATGACACGAAAGAAAAATAGACTGGAAGGTTTAACTAGTAATTTAGTTTCTAAAATAAATCCAAGTGCAGCTACTAAAGTTTTAGATACTTTGTTAAATAATAATATACGCAAATCTATAGAATCTCGTATTTTAGAAAAAGAGAAAAACAGTACAGATCCTTCTTCTAAAGTGACTGATGAAAAGAGTAAAAATAAAGAACCATCACAAATTAACACAAGAGCTACAGTTATCAAGTCTCCTGTATCGAAGGGCAAAGTTATAGATACGAAGAAGTCGAGGGCGCCAGAACCTCATGTTGAACAATTACTTGTCGTCAATATCGATAAACCAACAGGCATATTTGAATCATCGATTGATTTAGAAGATCAGATTCCAAAATCCTCAATATGTGTAAGCAATGTTTTAGCTGAGGCCAATAAGGCTAAATCGAAAACAAAAAATTGTGAAGGGAAAGCTACGAATTCCTTACTGGCCTCTATTGATACCGAATCCGAGATACCGCTGGCATTAATTTCAGAAACACCTGAACCTATTATTAGGCCAAAAAGAGGAGAGTCAATTGCTGCAGTGATATCGGATAAACTTCAGGAAACTGGTGGTCATAATTTGCGACAGACAAAGAGGAATTTGAATACCGATACTGAAGATCCAAATGATAACAAGAAAAAGAAGAAAACTAATAATATCCTAAGAGAGAGCAAACTAGTTTTACCTGCGAGGGTTTTAGTTCCAAAAGTTCAAGCAGAACGCCTAGCCATAACAGACACTACAAAGAAGATTACTTTGACTACCAAAAAGTCTGAAGCAAACGACTCTAGTGACAACAGAACAAATGAAACTTCTAAAAAGAAAACTAGAAGGCGTAAAGCAATCAACAGAACTGGCTTCCCTAATATTAAAAGAAAGAAGAAGAAAGTTGAAAGCAGCAACATTACCTCGGACAGTCATTTCACCTCCGATACTGATAATAATTCTTCTGCATTCGAACGAGTGCCAAAAGATGGCGAAGCAATGAGCAGTTTCTTGGAACGTACTACTGCAAGCAAGAGCAAGAAGCCTGAACTAAAAGTAGTGCTAAATAAGGACGAATGTCCTAAACAAGGCAGATTGACAGTTGTTGCTCTCGAGAAATTACAAGGCAAAGAAGTCCCAAGTGATAACAATAATAAAGTCAGCAAGAATACTGAGACTGTAGTTAGCGAGAAAAAAGTTATGAATTCATCTATTCTTAGAGCACCAGCCCTTCAGCTGAAGAGTAAAACTGAGAAAGAGGTTAAAAATCACATCAATAAATGGGAAGTACTCAGTGAGACGGATAGCATTCCATCTCTGGCCAGTTCCCTGAGTAATGATCCCGAAGACAGCATACCTTTGAGCCTTTTGAATTTAAAACCTGACAGGCCTGTCAGTCGTCTCGATAATTTGGAGAGATTGAAACGCAAGACAAGGGCAATGTCACCTTCTCATGAAATTGAAGAAATATTTTCAAAGAGAAAAGTGGTCGAGAGGAATTGTAAAATCGGTCTGAGGCCGAAATCAAGTCTTGCAATTTTATGTCCAAGTGAAAGAAGACAGACAAGGAGTTCAGATAATACAACTGAAGAGCCGAAACCTACTAAGACAAAGAAAACTGAAGCTAAGAAAATAGTAGTTGAAATCGAGAAAGTTGCTGAGAAAGTAACTAAACCTGTTGCTATAGCTAATAGAAGAAAGTCAAGGTCTTGTCAAGTAAATAAGAAGAGAGAAGTACAGTCGAGTTCTCGTGAGAGTTCCGTAGATACCATCGTGAGTCGTAAAATTGATTCAAAATCTCGAGAGCCCTCAATAGACACTCTCGAAAATGATCCTCTGCCGCTCAATGAAAAAGAAATTGATTTCGAAAAGAGTATTGACGTATTATCTAAGAACATAATTTGCAAGAAACGAGTGGCGTCATCTCGCGACGACAGTCCGGCTAGCAGTGTGGACAACAGAGATAAACCTGTTATATCGAAAAGGAATCCGCGGCTACGGAAGAAATTCTTGGCTGCTGGATTGTTTTCTGACTACTATAAAGAAGAGTAAGTAGAATTCTTTTTAATACAGAGTTATTTTAAATTGGCTAGCTCTAAAACACGATAAAAAAACCTCAAATCTTTATATTTTTTGACTTGATGTTTTTTTTGGGAGTTCAACGACCGCTGTTTGTGTTGTTACTTGTACTACGCTTAAATATCGATACCCATCGCGTCTGGGGAGTTTAACTAGCCAATTTAAAATAACCCTGTATTTACCACGTTTTGTGCAACTTTCTTTCTACTTATTTTTCTGTTGCATTTCAGTCCAAAACCGGAAGGGAAAGGGAAGAATTTGGTAACCCAAACTGAATTCCCGCCCGGGCTGTTGGCTCCCCCGCCATATTGCGAGCGTTGGGTCCGCCGAAGATTGCAACATTTCTCTCTGCCTTATGACATTTGGTGGCAACAGCATTACAATCAGCCAGTACCATCATGGAACTATAAAAAGATTCGCACAAGTAAGTCAAAACTACAAACTTCTATGAAATTAGTTGATATTAAGGAGCAACAACTTGTTGCTCCTTAATATCAACTAATTTCAAGCAAATTAGTTGATATTAAGGAGCAACAAGTTTTAGTGCAAGCAGATTTAGTGTTAGATTTTATTTATGTTTTATTAACCACAACAAATTTTTGCATTTTTGAGGGATTGGGTCATTGTTTTTCTAGTTGAAATAGAATTATATAAATTGGCAGAAGTAGCTGTCATTGTCGAATTAATTAAAAAAACATAGTAACTTACCGTGTTTTGCTGTATTGAAATTCTCTAATCAACTTATTCTCTTACTTAACTGAAATGTTTGCTATTTCAGACGTTTATTACGACGTGAAACCATCGGCGGAGGAATGTGAGAGTGTAGCATGCAACTGCGCTCCATCGTCGGGATGCAACGAGGACTGTATTAACAGATTAGTGTACTCGGAGTGTTCGCCACAACTGTGTCCTTGCGGGTAAATACATAAAAACTAATGTAAATGAGTAGTAAATACTTTTAGGAGTGCTCCACATCACATGTGTTCGGCTCGGTATGATTCGGCTCAGCCGGGCGCAAAAATCCAACATTGTTCGGGAAAGCCGCTCAGTTTAGCTCGAATTGTGCCACGCCGACCCTAGGCGAGAGCAGATGCCGAACAAAGTTTGCCGATTGACACGAGCCGAATAAAAGCTGAATATGTGTAGTAATTACTTTCGGCCGGCTTTGTTGTTCCACAAATACTGTCGAAGCTAATGTGCCGACCTGAATATGTCAATATTAGTCAATAGTCATCTAGTCGCTGCAACCACGAATGTTGAGCTGCTGTCTGGGCTCTTTCGTTGGATCTGGATCAGCTGAAGTGTTATCAAGTTTTTCAGTGAGAAATTCTCAGTAGTAGACTTGTACAGTACTTGGGACTTAAAACATAACAAGAAATATGGTGAACTGTAACACATAGGCCTATCCTTTATGGGAATACAGGCGTTATTTTATTTAGTTTTTTTCCCGAATCACACATCTATTCTGCTTTTTATAAAACTTTCGCGAACGGTATAAAATTATTGTTTGTTATTTACAGCGATAGGTGTAAAAACCAACGCATACAGAGGCACGAGTGGGCGTCGGGATTGGAGAAATTTATGACTGAGAACAAGGGGTGGGGTGTGCGTACTAAACACTGTATTACTTCTGGAGACTTTATCCTGGAGTATGTTGGAGAAGTCGTTTCTGATAAGGAGTTTAAGGTAAGATAAAGGAACAGCTGTTACAAATTGCTTAGTTGTTATGAAACTTGAAAAAAAAAAAAAAACCAAAACACAAAACAATTATCAACAACAAAACAACAACACAAACAAAACACAACAAAACGACGAACCAATTACCAACGAAACAATTACCTTACAAGTACCTCTGTATTGTTTATTTATCAGATTGAATTATTTGATTCTGTGCCCTTACTCCCGGTTTTCTAAAGGCAATTTAATCAACCGGCAATTAACACGAGTTTAACAGTATATTAGCTAATTTGTCACTTGAATAGCCATTTTGAAACTGGTGTTCGAATTGCTATTCATATTTTTTTTGAAGTTCCGTTTCAATTCAATGCAAGTCTAACTTTGTTCTGTGATTTCAGG
Source organism: Apamea monoglypha (assembly GCA_911387795.2). NCBI lineage: Eukaryota > Metazoa > Arthropoda > Insecta > Lepidoptera > Noctuidae > Apamea > Apamea monoglypha. The sequence goes on from OU426930.1 coordinate 5,429,092, forward strand.
AGCGCATGGCTACCCGTTACGCGCGCGACACGCATCATTACTGCTTACACCTAGACGGCGGGCTCGTCATTGACGGACACCGAATGGGCGGCGACGGACGATTCGTCAACCACTCCTGCAGACCTAACTGTGAGATGCAGAAGTGGACCTCTAACGGTAAGAAAAATTATATAATTCAGTATAAGGTTTCCTAAAACTCGATGTGAATGCACATCGAGTTCAGTATCAGTTAAGCCACCTGATGACTACTGTGACCGAAAGTCATTACTTACGGTCACAGTATTCATCAGGTGGCTTTTAAGCTGAAAAACCCTATTAGAAAGTAGTGGTTTTGATGTGATCAAAAAGTAATAAGTATTTTCGATTACAGGCACCTTCAGAATGGCCCTCTTTGCTCTTCGAGACATCGATCCTGGCGAAGAACTCACATATGATTACAACTTTTCACTATTTAATCCTGCTGTGGGACAGGTATGTATTAATATATTGTTGTATCCACGTCTTAGAGGCGAAAACGCCAGGGTAGCCCGCGAAATGAGATTTGTATTAATGATTCTAATTCTGTAAATATTTATTATGGTCGTGAATCATATTTTGATCAACGTACCAGCTGACACTGACCTGCAAATTGCAGAAAACTGAATAAAATTTGAATTTTGCGGGTTATTAGAAAGACAAAAATATTTTTATTCGGGACACGCACAGGAAAAATAAACAATAAAAAACGAAATATCTATTGTTTTGTCAATGTTACAGCCCTGCAAATGCGACTCGGAAGACTGTCGCGGCGTTATCGGAGGCAAATCTCAGAGGATTACCAAACAGCCCGTAAAAACTCAATCACGCACACCTTCAAACGCATCCAATCAGTCGCAAGGTTCGACCGGGCACCAGCCCCGTGTCGGTCGGCCGCGCAAAGCTGTCAAATGTAACAAGAAATCCGAGCAGCAGGCTGTTAGTACTTGTGACATCAAGACTATGACGATACTCAAGTACCAACAACATCTGAACAAGTTGTGGCAGGAGCCGCAGATGAAGCCACTCACTGCTAAGGAGAAGAATATCGTTAAAGAGAGACACTGCTTCCTTTTGAGAAACTTGGATAATGTAAGTGTATTCATACTTATGCCAATGCCAATTATTTTAGTAAATTTTATATTTTACTGCTAAATAAATGAATATATATACAACTATGTTAGGTATAAAGCCTTATTAAGCTTACTACACTCACTGGACGCCTGAGGGAGGACATCGCCGTCGAGGTAGACCACGGCGAAGGTGGTGTGACGATCTGGTAACGTTCGCAGGGCCAACATGGCCAGAGATCGCACAAGACCGGGAGGTTTGGAAGGAAAAAGGGGAGGCCTTTGCCCAGCAGTGGGACACAATGTAGGCCAACAAAAAATAAAAGCTTACTTTACTCTGAATTAAAAGTCTTCTATCTGCTTCACCGATCATCATTATCCTAAATTTCCTTTTATTAACATTTTGAAGACGCAACAGAATTCACTGATAAAATAGGCTTTATACAATAATTATGTTATGGCAATAATAAGTCTGGAGTTACATCTAAATTTTTCTTCTTTCCGCCAGGTGCGGCGCATACGTGAGCGCCTAAACCTAGCCATGCCCGCGTCCCCGCCGCCCGGCGCGGCGCGCGCGGCCTCGCCCCCGCCCGCGCCCCCCGCGCCCCCCGCGCCCGCCGCGCCCCCCGCGCCCTGCACGGTGGACCCGCTGGCGCCGGCCAGCGGGGTGGACGAAGCCGGGGCGCTCGCTAGGCTACGAGCGCTGCGTGACGTCACCAGGACGCCCAAAACTAAGGACGACCCTACGCAGCCGCGCGCGCAACGTCTCAATAATGTCTTGAAGGCTATCTGTCGTGCCCTGAAAGAGGTCAAGGGTAAGTGAATGAAAGAGAAAAATTATTTACGGAGACTTATACAGAAAATTACAAACATACAGCATTCTGAATTAAGTGCAACTATATATGCGTTCGATCGATGACATCACCCATTCGGATCGATAGATAAAAGATCCAAAGCAGGATTACGTTCATGGGTCGGTTTAAATGAGTTGATGCGATTACTATGGACTGATTCGTCTTATCGACCGCAATTACGTTGAACCTTTACACTTAAGTAACTTTGCAAACTAATTACATTTTACTTGAGTACGTTTATGTATTTTGCAGATGAGAAGGACCGACCGTTATCCTCACAGCTACTACGAGCCAAAGCTGAGCGTGGCAAAATCCAAGAGGCAGGTCCAGCCGACTTAACAGCCATTGAAAGCGAAGTGGAAGCGGGTCACTACGACACGCTGGCTAAGTTCGATGCCGACGTTACGTCGCTACTGAGCGCCATCTTGAGAGAAAATGGCCGCCTGTCCACGATGGGTAGCGCAGCCGCACAGATCAAGAAGGTAATAATTAAAAGACATGAATGAATAGGAATATTTTAGTAAAGCAATTTATAAATACCATATAATATAATTTATTCCTGATTTTTTTCTTGCAGGTATACAACTCGGCGAAGTCGGATTATGCTGATATGCTGAGTAAAATACTTGGACCAGAAGAGCCCCTGCCCCCCGGGTTCTTGCAGAAAACTAAGACTGGTAAGTTAGGTGTCGTTGTGTATGGTAAAACAGGCGTTTCGGGGCGCAAGTGAATTAACTATATAAAAAAATCACGCACAGAGCCGCGGTTCGTTCTGTCAGTTTGTGTCTCGTGGGTTTGTATTTTTTTTTTTGCCACGTTTGTTTCATAATGTTCTCATTATGTAGCCCGTTGTAGTATGAGGTAGACAAGTTGGTATGTGCATTCTAACGTGTCATTACGTCCGTTCGCAGAAGAGGTGATCATGTGCATCTGCGGGCTGCACGTGGAGGAGGGGCTCATGGTGCAGTGCGGCGGCGCGGCGTGCGGCGTGTGGCAGCACGCGCGCTGCATGCGCGTGGCCGACACCAGCCGCGCGCACCACTGCCACCACTGCCACAGCGACAAGGTACCACGCGCTACACGGTCACGCCCCGACCGTCTCTTTGGTAGTGCTTGCTATCGTCATTATAATTCATACACATTCAACTTCTTAAAGTCAGATTTTAGACCAAACGAGTGTATATTCTATCTATCCCCCTCTACAAAATTATTTCTGTTAACAGGGATGGAGCATTCTATCGTTGGTCTATTCATACTAAAATGTCAAAAATATCAAGAAAATAATGCTCTTGGTATTTTCCTGACTCATGTTCGTTTGGTTTAAACCCACGTTCAAACAAACTATGGTAGGTATATAAAAAAAAAAAATACTCCTATTAGATTAACAAAATAACGTTTTAATTCTCACAGGTGGACCGCGAAATACCCTTAGACGAGTACACAGAAGAAGGTCATCAGTTCTACCTATCTTTGATGCGTGGTGACCTGCAAGTGCGACAAGGTGATACCGTGTACGTCCTTCGCGACATCCCCATCGATGATAAAAACCCCGACGTCAGCCAGAAACATGGCGACAAGGCTGACAAACCAGACTCGCCTAAAACCAAACGCGTGGATAGAAAGAAAGTCAAGAATATGGCTAAAGGGAAAGATAAGGCTGAAGATAATGCACAGAATAAGGTTAGTGATAAATGCTACACTAGATTCTCAATCTCGTTTTTTTTACATTATTACTTTAAAGACAAGAAGCGGTCGTTTAATTTAAATGAAAGTTATTGTCATATATTAAAGGTTTTGTAAACTGAGTGGACCATGTAGTAGTAGTGGTTTGTAATTGAATGCTTTCTTGAATACCTTTCGAAGAAAAGCATGATTCGGAATTATCTAACTGTTGCACTAGTATAACAAAGTAGAGTACGAAAAAAAAAACATTGGAATAGTGATTGTGGAGGTATCACTTGTTATTTTATTACTAGGTATGATAGAGCACGTCTTCTGTTAATAAATCAATGGCTACATATTTCAGTATTTAGATATACATACACGATAAGCTTAGTAACAGTGACTAGTTCATACAGAACTGTAAAAATACATCTTATGTTCTCAGGAGGGTGAAGTCCGTAAGCACACTTACCAAACAATCGGTGAGATCTCCGTATCGGAGCTGGACATCTTCCGCGTGGAGCGCCTGTGGAAGCACAAAGACACACAGGAACGCTACGTGTACGGCCACCATTACCTGCGGCCGCACGAGACGTTCCACGAGCCCACGAGGAAGTGAGTATTATCACCATCTGCCTAGCCATGTTGGGGTCGGTTTCCAGTATAACCAAATGCAGCTGAATACTAATATTTTACATGGAGCAGCTGCCTATCGGACCTCCACAACCCAGTTTCCCCTGATAAGACTGATTTTCAGAATTTCGGACTTTCTGACTACCCGTAACGACTGAAAGTGTACGAATGACAGCTGGGACCAACCTTGAGAATCGTGCGTTGCTACCGTGCGAGGTACGGAGATGTCGCTGTACGAAATGGATGGTCACCGATCCACGGACCGACGACCACACAGGCGTAACATGACCTTTATCGATCGTTCCGTTTAGCTTTGAATTGACTACGAGTCCCTGCAATGATGATAATTTATTCTAATAAAATATTTTGCTTTCAGGTTCTTCCACAATGAGGTGATGCGGGTGCCGCTGTACGAAGCGGTACCTATAGAACTTGTCATGTCACAGTGTTGGGTTATGGACCTGAACACATATTGCAAGGTAATATATATAAATTATAATAGACGTATGGTTGTATATTAGTTATCGTCATTTATTCAACTTTATTATTATCTTCATGTTGATGAATTTGACCCCAAAGTGCGCAATTGTAATGCGGCCATTAGACTCACGCCGAGAAGTCTCGTGAAAAGACAAAAAAACTGCGAAAATATTCACATTTTCACTACTCCGGTGTTTTTGGGGGTTCTCGGCAAAAGGCAAAACTTTTTTTTTTCTCTGTATGAAGACCGCATTAGACTGTAAAATTAAAACCACAGCCCAACAGTCTTTTTGTTCAATGTTGTGACACTTTTTTTTGAGCCCAAAAATGCCTAATGTCCTACGGTTCTTATGTAGGTATGGACTTCTTATCAATCTATCAGTATTATATAATAGTGTTACAAACCGTGTGCCGTCGTCATCCGCAGAAATGACGAACTTCATTTTCAAAGGAGACACAGGATATACAGGAGGAACACCACAGAGGGGTACAGGAGTAATTCCTAGGGTGGGGCAAGGTTTTGTAAAAAAAAAAAGGTTCTTTCTTTACTTTTGTTATAATTATAAGGAACTCTTGAGCAAAACTTCATGCTCTGGTTTTAGACTCAGCCGTTTAAGCTGTGCGTTTTCTGTCAATGAATTGAAGGTTTTTATTATGTAGATATGTGTGTATAATTAAACGAGCGACCCCCTCAGGGCCGGCCGGTGGGCGCGGCGGAGGCGCACGTGTACATCTGCGAGCTGCGCGTGGACCGCGGCGCGCGCCTGTTCACCAAGGTGTCGCGCCCCAAGTACCCCATCTGCACACGGCCCTACGCCTTCGACCACTTCCCGCACAGGCTCAAGATCACGCGCACATATGCGGTATGTACAAACTAATCACTTACATTTTTCATCGTGAAACAGATTAGAATCTCTTTTGATAACCTACAAAACTTGGGAGTGAGAACACGAATTACTTGCACTTCATTATAGTAAGCGTTAGTTTGCACAAGTTATTTCAAACCGCCTGAAAATGATAACAACAACTTCTACTCCAGTATCATTAGATAAAAAAAAGCAAAAAATTAGAAGCAAAAGGTTTGAAAACTTAGTGCTAAAGGTGCAGTATGGTATTTTTAGTACTCTTTATTGACTGAAGAATATTGAATATGACTATAATGTTTTCAATATCATTTCAGCCACACGAAGTGTCTCCTGAGTATCTGAAAGGAAAAGCAGCTAAGAACGCTGCTGCAATTACCGACAAAAACAATAAAAATACGTCTAAGGAAGTGAAAAAGAAAGTGCCTGTCGTTGCTCTTACGGATGCTGCTGCTAAGGTGAGCTAAGTGTTTATTGTGTTTTCCCTAGTTTTTTCCATGAGTAGATCTATATTGTTTCCTTTTAAGCAGAAGAGAATGATTTTAGTGGTGATCATTGATGAGTAGTTTGTTACTTCCGGATGAGAGAGTAGCTGATAACTTAAATGACATGAGGTTGCAGAGGTCTATTCTGCCACTAGTCAACGCAAATTAGTTATTATTATTAGCATGTGATATCCCTTTAGAGGTATGAGGAACAGGGTGTAAAATTCACTCATACTCTATAGAAAAGGGTGGATCCTCCGACCAGACGGGTGTTGTGTCTGGCGGGCAATTGCCCAACGATTGGATGTTGGAAAGTTTGTATATATGTTAATTGCGCGGTAAACTCTGCTTGCGAGATGCGGGATTTGCGTGACGTCAGTATGACGCGTTGTTCGCATGTGGCGTTGTAGATACCGCTATATCCCACTCTAGGGCAAAGGTTTCTTTACTTTCTTTCCACTTCTCTCTGTTCAAAGCTGCTAACGACCAGACTAAATCACTTGTAACTAGATTATTTTCCTCGATATTTAAGTTTGTTAGTCTGTAAACTTTCTTTAATCATCATCAGAACATCACGCCTGTAATCCCCGAAGGGTAAGGCAGAGCTGTACCTATAGTCCACATTGAACCAGAATGTATAAGTCCTATGAAATAGGGGCGAACCTGTTGCCAAAAATACACTTCTGGACACATCTATTGGCCCACCTTAGAGTTTAGGTTTCGATGGCCCCTACCGAAATATGATTGCTAGATTGAACAAAAACTGTTGATGCAGTTTTAAACCTGATACATTTTACCATCTTTTTCGATCGTATTGTTTTAAATTTGAATTCAGAATACCATACGACATGGAGCTACGCCTAACAAGTCGGATATGCGCCTTGTTAAAGGCAATTGATTTTTGAATAAAAAACATGTTTTATCAAATAAAGGTTTAATTTAATAACGCGTGTTGCCTCCATGGGCATCTACCACAGCTCTCATACGATTAGGCATAGAGTTTATCAACCGCTCTATGAAATTTTGAGGGATCATCTCCCATTCCTCTTCTATGGCAGTTTTCAACTCCTGCATCGTCTGGGCAACTGGCTGACGAGCCCTAACACGTCTTTTTAGCTCGTCCCACATGTGCTCAATGGGGTTCATGTCTGGGCTTCTGGCTGGCCAGTCCATAACTGTGATGTTCACATCCCGAAGATATTCCCTGACGATGCCGGCCGCATGGGCTCTTGCATTATCATGCATAAAAAGGAAATTTGGGCCCACATAGTCCGCGTATGGTATCACGTGAGGTTCTAAGCACTCACGAATGTACCTTTCAGCATTTAATGTTGGCAGCCGTGGTCCTGTAACAACCTCAAGTTGAGTTTTGCCGCTCGCGGATATACCGCCCCAGACAGTCCATGAGCCACCGCCATAAGCAACCCTCTCTTCAAAGCAGCATTGTGCGAAACGCTCTCCCTTACGTCGGTAGACCTTCTTCCTTCCATCATTGCCATGTAACACAATTTTAGACTCATCAGAAAAGAGTACACGGCTCCAATCTTGCTGTGTCCAATTTAAATGACTGCGTGCGAAATGAAGGCGCGCTGTTCGGTGGGCTCGCGTTAGTTTGGGCCCATTAGCTGGCTTGTGTGGTACCATATCGCGTTCTTTTAACCTTCTCCGAACAGTTCGAGCGCTCACAGATACTCCGTGGAAGTCGCGAAGTTGGTTTTGTATCTCAATGGAGGTAAGGTGACGATTTCTCAAGCTGGTCGTCACGATGAATCGATCCTGCCTTTCAGTTGTGACCCGAGATCGTGGCCCTCCTTGGCGACGAACAAAGCCGCCAGTCTCTAGGTACCTCCGATAAACATTTCGGACCGCAGATCGACTTAAATTAAGTTGAGCACTCACGTTTCTTTGGCTGTGTCCGGCCTGAATAAGTGCCACAGCTTGGGCGGCGACTTCGGGTGAAGTATGCATAGATTATTGATAGAACCTCACCTTAATGTTAAGAATAAGTAATGTTTGTTGCAAAACCAAAGATATCAATCACTTTTTCAAGAATTAAATCCAAGTAAACCAATAAAACCAAGTTTTCTTAGTATTCGATTGTTTGATATCAACAAACAGGCTCCAAATTGTCTTTTGTTTCTTTAAATTCTGTGTTCGAAATTCAAAAAAAGACTATTGAATGAAATTGTGAATGTGCCAGGTTCAAAACTGCATAAAAACTTTTTGCTCGACCTAATATAAAATTTTAGCTAGGACCAAACGAAACTGAAAATACAAGGTGGGCCAATAGATGTGTCCAGAAGTGTAGAACGTATCGTGATGTCGATGAAAGTGCGTCCGATGTGATATGTAGTTCCGGGTGTGGTAAACGATGTGGCTCCCTTGCAGAGCTGCGGCGGCGCGCGCTCTGCGCAGAAGGAGCGCGTGAACGGCATCGCGCGGCGCCTGCTGGCGCGCCTGGCCCCGCGCGGCGCGGCGCTGGACGCGAGCTACCTGCTGGCGCCGCGCCGCGCGCGCCGCGCGCTGTCCTGACGCTGCGTCTGCTGCGCTCCGCGGGCGCCGTGAGGCTGGACCACACTAGATCCTGAAAAGTCAGTAATCCTGGTATTGAGTGAGCTATTTTTGTAAGTTTCGAGTTCCGCGTTGGCTCGCGGGGTGATTGCGTAACACACACAAAACTGCAATTGATCGTAATGCAGAGCATTTGGACAGTTCAGACTGTTGAGCAGACGATTTTTGTATACCTATGAAGCAATGGATTGGGAATATCCTTCAAAACCCTCGGATTGAGATTGAAAGTGTGTTACGCAATTGGGGAGCTGACTAGATCCTGTAAAGTCAGTAACCCTCGATATTGAGTGCGGTATTTTTTGTAAGTTTCGATTTCCGCGGTAGCCCGGTGTATATCACGAGCGCGCTCGGACGCGCTCGGCTCCACTCGGGAGCCGTCGGATGTAAACTCCGTTAAGTTATATTAGATTTTGAAGGTTCTTTTTATTTAAGTTTCGTGCTCCGCCGCGATGTTGTAGTGCAGCATAATTTTATTATTATTATTATTCGACCTGATTCCCCAACTTAGATTTAGAGTACTGCGAATAGTTATATTTTTACATAAGAGAAGCGAGAGGAGTATTGTTGTAGTTATTTATACATGTAACTGTACGAGATAAAGTGTAGGTTAATGAAATTATTAGTTAACGACCACTGGTGCGAACTGATGTTGAACGTTGAAGAGTTTTAATAGAGGTTAGATACAGAAGTGTTGTTTGGGAGGTTGTTAATTTAATATTAGTGTTTAATTATTATTATTCTTTTTAATCATCTTCCGCTAGATTAAGAGTTAGAGGAAGTAGATTATGTTTCAATCGTCTGGTCATTTATATACGTGCTCGCAGCAGCAAGGCAGGACGCACACTCATGCCTTACGTCACGCACATAAATCTCTCTAATTTTTATACATTTGTTTAAAATAAGTTGTACATATACTAGTGTTTAGGGTGTTGGTTGTTTTATGTTTAAATCAAGATAATAATATATTGCTTACTGTACGGACCCAGTGTTAGTCCTCTATGAAGTGTCTCTGCTTGTTTATCTGACGCACGTCGTGCCGCGCGTGCGGTCGTACGGTCGTACGGTCGTACGTCCCTCATGCTAAGCCTTGAAATTGTGATCACGGAGAACAAAGTTGTTTTTGTTTCTAATTTATTTGTAAATTACTGTTAGTTATTATTCTTTTCTTAGTAACTTAACATTTCAGTGATTTTTGTATTATTAAGAGAACGTTTTTATAGTATTTACCTTTATTATGGTTTTTACTAATTAATCTTATTACTTGTAGCAGCATATGTTGAGGTCATTTGGTCCCAAAATGTAGTACAAATGTTCATCATAATCATCTTACACTATATTGAGCTCTATAAGCTTGATTATACACGACATCGAAATGAATTTACAGTTATATATTCTACAATGGTATATTATCTTACATCTGTTACAGTTGTTTTATCTCACGAAAGGGGGTGAGCAATATTTGTAGTTTTAATGCGTACAGACACGCGCTCTTGTGTGCGTAACTACAGGTAGCGTTAGCAAGCTCATCGCTAATGAACAATATAATAAAGTTATTAGATTTTTACTATGTATAGATAAGACATGGTACAATAAAATAGAAACTTATATTCAAGAAACATTTCATATTAGCAATATCATGAATACAATTTATATTTTATTTAAATTAGTATTACAAGTAGAATCGTAACTAGACTCTTCTTCAGAATCAGTGTCAAAATATTTCATATATTCAGTTTCTTTTTTAATGACACTATAGTAAGTTACGCCATGTCTCACTTGTTATTTTTGTAATACTCTCTTGAATAAGTTTTGGTCATATTTTGCTCAACGTTTCTTAAAGCAATGTAGTTTTTAAGGACCCCCCCAGATGTTCTCTATGGCATTAAGCTCAGGGTGGTAAGGAGGGAGGCGTAATACTTCAAATCCTTTACTTTTTATGTAGTCATCGATTTTGTAAGTGATAAAATCACTTTTATGGTTTTTTATTATATCATATACCTCAACTTTGAGCAAATTTGTGTCGAAATGTATACCCTTTTTTTTGTCCTGGGTGGGAAATCATCATGTGACTTTCCCGCTTTGGGCGGAGCGGGAGGGCGTGTTAGACTTTTACTGACTAAAACTATTAATTTGCCTTACCTCACTGCGATCAACTTTTCTCCGTCTCTTCGTACCTTCCATGGTGACGGTATTCGATAAATAATTTTGGCGCGAACCAAGAAGCACTACTGACTCGGCCACGACCGGCGCTCAAGCAAAGACAGTGTGCATGTACACTTACACACACAAGTATGGGGCACCCGCTTTCGTGAGATAAAATATCTGTACAATTCTTTGTTATTAAGATTCAGAATAGAGTGCATGCACTTTTAGGCAGTATTTTAGATCAGTAAACACTAAAACCAGACTTACTATAAGTATTAAAAATATGTTTGTTTTGTCGCTTGCACTTGCACCTGTATCTCATGGAATCTTCGCCTTATACTTAAGACACAATCAGTCTACCAGTTGTACCACAGATAGACATATTATTCCCGTTAAAATATCCTTGAATTTATATATAGTAACAGTTAGTTAATTCAGGAAATTCAAATATGTACTTAACTAGTGAAATAAATAGTTTACAATAGTCAATAATAGTTTAGGAATAAGACTTACATTTTGATTGCCTTTTTTTGTGTATTATGTACTACACGTAGACTAAATTGTCGGATGGTTAGCATCCATTCAACAGCAAACCCTGAGCCAACTTCAATTAATCGAATTTTGGGATCAAAATTATATTTTATTTTCCAATTGACATCAAAATTGATTGATTCTCTTATACACGTGTAAATAGTTTGATTTTTGTTAATCTAAAACTTAATCAATTTTATAATAGTATAGTATTTTTTCGATTAATTTAAATGTATTTTTGTCACAATTGAACTTTGTTTATTAACTTGAAAAATGTTGTTTTCAAATGAATTCAAACTATTTACACATAAATCAGGGATATTGAAGTTTTATAATAAATTACTTATTTGATATAACGAGCAGCTTTACTATTTATATGTTTTAAGATGCCATTTGTTGTAACTCATGTTTAAATAATAAATTAAATTGGATCAAATTTTCGTTTTTCACTTATTTTTCCCGATCATCCACTTCCCTAACAGACAAGTAGAGTTGTTAATATACTGACTCAACTACACTAATCAATTATCTACTAAACTTTGACACACATCTTGAGAAAACCAAGAATGTAAAAAAAAAAATGTGCTTGCTGCACCGTAAACATAGAAATGACACTTCGATTTCGTGTAAGAGACAGAGAGAGAGTTATATCTTTTTTCTCTCTCATGTAACGAAATGTGCGTAAACGTGACGCATCCATAAAATTTAATTCTCAATTCTCGTCCAATTACCGAATCGCCGCCTAAGAAGTTTCACTTTATAAAGTGGTGTTAAATATAACACTAATTTTTGTTTCGTCACAAATGTGACAGGGGGTGTGGTGAAAATCGTCACGATTTTGTTTCGTAGTAAAAAATATAAAGCCGTCTCCACTAAAGGAAGGTGTGGCCGGTGTGGGTAATATGATAACACCTTTTAAATCACATAAAGTAGCGTCGTTTCTAATGTCGTCGCCCCACGTGGAAAATTTTCAGTTACGAAAAGGTACCTACGTAGGCAGGCATACCTTCATCAACGTTCGTAGTATGTGTCACATAACACACAATGCTACCCGTCATATTTTCCCACGGATGCTTGCTTGCACCAGCAGTTTCTAACGTTTCGTCTCATATACGATAGTAAACAAATGGCTATGCATTACAGCCACATGCCGTAGTACTGTAGGTCATTCACCTTGTTGGCTAGATCATAGGTATGGCCAATAGTTGAGTAATTCACACAACAATTGGATGAGTTCATTGTGATAAATCTAAGAGTTGAAAGGAAGTCTAGAGGTGCATAGGCTAGGTATGCGTATGCACCAAACGAGCTAGCTCCTTTAAAGGAATACGGGAAACCGGATTCGGAATGTGCTTCCGGTGATGGTGAACGCCATTGTTTAAGACAACTGCGCTGTAGTCCCTGATAAAACACCGAAATTAATCTACCCTTAACACGTTGACTGCCAGACAATAGACAAAATAGAAAATCTATTGTTGACGGTCACCGGCGACCGCGGTGGCAGTCAATGCCATAAATAAAAATCTTTATTCAGCCTAAACGATCCTTAAAAAAAAAATAACTGACAAATAACGCATAGCCTGGACCGCTAAATAGCGCTAGAAGAATTCAATTTTGCACAAGAGTAACCTTGTTTTTGTAAGGAAGGTGAACACTTTATGGAAGGATTTTTGAAAAGGGTTAATAAGGGGATGGAAGTTTATATGGAAATTACGACATTTTGCCGATGTCCCATCGGGCGCACGGCTCGTCATTACAATAAAAGGATGTCGCTGTGGGATGTCAACATGTTTACACAAGCAACTTATCGTCTATAGGCCTTTGTTCGTCGCACTACCGACCAAATGTATGGATTAACATTGACCTTAAATAACAATTTACGTTTACGATTTGTCCCGGGGCTGCGACGGCCACTCCTCTACGTGACTGGGGTCACTCGCAATGAGAAGATTGGGCGCAGCGTCCGCCCGCATGAGACATATGTAGGTACGCAACCTTACATTATTTACTTCATGCCTTCTTTCAAGTACGGAAGGAATCCCACTAATATAAATAGACGGTTAAAAGATATCTAAACCCATACCCTAAGTGCGGGTAGACCAAGGGTAAACGGCAAAAAATAACGGGGCTTTATATGACTACGGTATAGGTTATAAACCTGCAATATTAGTTATTGGTACTATTTACGTATCGTCATATTTATCACACACTTAATGAGATAATTGGTGATCATCTGCTATTTCCCGAAATGCAGAATCCGGTGCCTCTCGTTGGCGGTATCGAAAGTTTCATCACTTTCAGCCTTTTAGACGCAGACGCACAATTCGTAAGTTATCCAATCTTAACCTCTTAATTCCAGATTCCGTTTTGAATGAAATCGTTACTAAATCCATGTATAAACTAAAAAATAAATAAGTCGATCAAGGAAAACTGCACGAAAACTAAGTATAATTTCAGCAGTCTGTAGTAGTCTTTATAAAATTCCAGAAACCAAAGAAGGAAGAAGAGGAGGAGGAAGTTCTGACAAAAGGAGTTCTGTAACGACAATGGTATGTGATAGGCTGGATACCGTGACCAGAACAATAAAGCAGGCATTTGGGGATGTTTATCTAGAGGGAAATATTTAAGAAATGTGTCCGCCGGTTAGCGAGGCTGTGTGAGCGGAAGCGGACGATTGCTTGAGTCAAGTTGCGCTCTTATTATCATAATAAATTCTCTCTCAATCTAAACCATGACTCTAATGTGGGAATATATTGCAACACTACCGAAATTATCGAGTGTTTATCGTTATACCTACATTGTTTGTAGCAACATTGTTGCTGCTAATTTTTTTAATGGCGCCTTAACCATTAAATAACAAATAACTGCTCAAATCTCAATGCACATATTGAACACGTCTGAGATATGAAACATGTCACATGACACGAGTACATAATAGACAGGACGATTGAAATAAGTCTCAATTTTACAATTTACACAACAATAAAATGTGTTCTTTTATTGTTGTGTAAATTGTATTTTTTTTTTAAATATTTTATTAGGTAAACCTTCCTACTTGCATCGATTTCTTCATCTGCAGAGGTTTATCAATTAAATATTTAAACATCAATGGCTGCTGCTTGTAAAGCTATTTATCATGAAAAACCATGAAAATACAATAACACGAGGAGGCATTAAATATTTATCTAAGAAATTATGTTGTTGCGTAAAAGTGGCACTTTTTTCTCTTCCCATTTTATAAAAAAAGGGAGAGAGGTACCTACATAGATAGAGGTTATTTCAGTGATTTTCATCCGCCTGGTCATTGAACTACAAAGCATGTTGCCATCATTAACACATGTGATTGCAGACTCTACTTCTTTGTTAGTTTCAAACTCAACAGCAGAACTGCACACGCATCCAAAAGATGAGTCAGTCAGTCATAAAAAACGTCCTAGGCTGTAATTGATTGATTGACCATAATTACGTATGAGTAATGTAGTTGTAATAATAAAATTATTTCATAAAGTGAAATGATGTAGGGTCGTCGTGGCAGGACGTGCAATCCTCCGCTATTATTCAGTCAACGACAGAGCTGGCTCACTGGTTACCGTCACACGACGACTGGCACACTCTTGCGATCAAGTACCTCGAGACGAACACGCGTATATCCCAACATTTATATCAATATAAATAAAGGCCAAATTGTATTAAGTACCGTAGTGTAAAATAGAAGTGTTTTTTTCCGTAGTACGCGGCATGAAAACAGTTGTGAAGGTTTACTGGGACTATTGGTATCCGAGTGCAATATCAGCTTCAACCCCTGGAAGTGAAATAATGATCTCGTAAGTTTCTGCTGACAGTTCGTGTCATCTTGCATGTATAGGAATCAATCATGGGAGCTAAACAAATAATGTTTCACGGGTTTTGTCCACTTCGGTGGTTTACATTATCTGTGGTTTTGCTGTTTATTTTAATGAGTTGTTTAGCTAGACAAACTGCTCAATAAGACTTTCTAGATTCTATAAGGTATTTAACTATAACTATTTTTGATCATTTGAGTTTAAAACACAATATTGCATGATTAACGATCGATGCAGGGGTTGTCACAGCTGTTAAATGAGTAGTGAACTGAGTTACTTTATTGTAGCAAATAAAATACTGTAAAATTACCTCATTTCTATAATTACCTTCTACGATAGGAAGTACGTTTTATGCATTGTGTTATATTTATCAACGGTAATGAATTAAGTAGTAAATAAACTAGACCTTATCGTATTTATAAGTAGGGTAGGCTTTACGTTCACGTGACGTAGGTTTACAATTAATTATACATATGTATGATACAATATACATGTTGATTATATACGAAATCATTGCATATATTTTAATGTACAGGCCTATTGCATGAGTCACGGGAGTGTTACATGAGATTTACCTACTATATGTACAGTCAGGGTCATTATTGCATTATCACCTTAAGGACTGTATTGCTGTGAACGCGCGGTAACGGCCGTACCTACGGCTGTGTGCATAAGTGATGTATCAACACAGAACGCTCACCTCAGAATTCGCACACTGGCTGGCGTCGAACGAAACAAAAAACATACCGTCGCTTTTGCACACAGGCTACGTAATTACGTAGATATGACCCTGGTTGGTTCATACCATTGCTAAAATTGAAATCGTTACATCAAGTACCGATAGATGGTAGTATGACGTATTGGATTATGGAACGCATAGGTCTGGATTCCAATCTCGAGTTGGGACTTTTATATTTTTTTTCCAACAATAATCTTTATCGATTTTTTTATTATTCGTTTTTTATAGATTAATAAACGAGAATAATAATATTTATTAGGAACAAATCGTATTTATTAGGACTTATTGCGGTTATAGCTTAAGGATTCGTATTCATTATGAAAAGTAGATTGAAACTAAACCTCAAAATAATCCTTATTACGAATATGACACACTATTATTTTAATATTACTAAAACCAATTTGTAATTTATAACTTAGGTAATACTTTGCATAACCCCCATTATTATCAATGCTATCAAGTAAAGGATGGTGCATGGATCTAACAATATTGAAACATATATCTGTTCCTCTTAGATGTTCCCATATATCCACGCAATGCAACTTCAACTGCTCATCAGATCTCTCATTCGGTGCTTCCAATCGCTCTATCATCGCTGTATCGTAAAATGTACCTAAACGTTCTAGTTTATGTTTTTCAATCAAATATGGGTGGCGAACGGTTCGTAAAGACGTGTCGAATAATTCGGCAAAATATCTCGTTGGTATGAAACCACTTGTTTCATATTCACTGACTAGCTGGGGCTTTCCACTTCGCTTTCGACTAGCAATGCTACCCTTTTCCTTATATCTTTTGACCCAAAAACAAAAAAAGAGTACTGTTAGGCTACTAGCAAAATACGACGAATATTACCAATTTGAAACAAAATTATTTTGAAAATAGAAATGTACATATTATATTATTAGGTATACTTAATGTTATATTTTATAATCAACATTATTTTTTTTTCTTCTATTTAGGCTTTATGATAAATATAAAACGTTAAAAAATATAACTAAAAAGATCAGCAGTTATACTTTAATTAGAAAAAAATTCTATAAAATAATTAAATCATAATACTCACACTCAGTCCGGTTTCGTCAAATATCTGTGATATAATATCAAGTCCACTTTCACGCAGCGCGATAATATCTGCTTTCATCTCAATATTTAAATTTCCTTGTATTTCAAAATGAATTCAATCAATGAAAATCAATTAGCGGTGTTGTAGTTAACACCGCTAATTGATTAAACACACGTCACTAATCCACAATAACAACCAACCAAAAACAAATAACGTTCTATTTAGTCGCGGTGAATGAGTCGTAAGTTAAAGGCATCTGTCTACCTTATCATTTACCTTATTTATTTAGATTTTTGTGGGTATAAAGCGGCTTGCTACGCACGAACGTGCTTACCAACGTATGATAACCGCTAGGCTATCATGCCATATAATGTAATGATTGAATTTATGAAATACAATCAGTTGCAAACGAATGTGAGAGTGTGTGTCTATAGTATAGAAATTACTCATTAGAAGAAGGTCGTAAGTTAAACAAAAGTGTCAATATATTGCTTCGTGACAATGTCACTCCACTTCTGACCCTAACTGTACCATACCATGTATTGTGTAAGTGTATGTTACACACCTACAGTCGTTACGGAGCTTTCTCTAATTATTATTGCGGTTTTAGTAGTAGATAGCCTACACACAACCCCGTACAAAGCCTATAGGTACATAAAACCGTGAAACAGTCTTCAATTCAGAGCCCTGGGGCCTTATTCTCTATGACACAATGAACGAAACTGCGCGAAACGAAAGCGAGATTGGCGGGATTAGCTCAGGAATTAACGTGACTTCGAGTAAGGAACCGTTAAGTGGTCATAGGGAATTAGGGCCCTAAACGAAAACGGATAATAGTTCAATCAATAGGTACCAAACTCAACTAATGGCCGATTCCTATAATTTGCGGAGCGTTATTGGTTAAAATTAGGACTTGTGTCTTTACCAATAATGAGGGAAATACCTCATAGGTTTGCTTAGTAGACCTTCCCATATGGAAGTAGCTATCACAGGTAAAATTAGCGTACGAATCTATTTAGTTTGGCAATAAAAAATGCAGGCATTAGTAAGCAAAACGATTCGTTTTTGTTTGTAGGAACCAAGCATAAGTTAGGCGCTTTCTCCCTCTGCACAACAATCCTTGGAAAATGAAAGTTATATATCTAATTATTTGCAAAGATCTTCTTACTTTCAGTTACACATGGTAGATCTCCGTTTGTTGATCGAGACTTCTAATACTTATCACACGTTCACAATAATAGTTAGCTATCTGCAAAGGAAGCCATTGTAAACCTTTGATCTTCAACGTGAGTGTTGTTTGTTTAATTTAATTTTAATTATTAAAATCAACACTGTTTGTCAATACACGTCATATCATATCAATTAATCTGTTTCAGTTATAACTCGATTTTAATATAACTACATTATTATTAGATCGTCCTGTTTTCATTAAATTTGCTAAGTATCCAAAAAAATTCAGCGAATTGCTGATGTTCATATTCATTTATTGCATTCCATGTTGTAAACAAGATGTTACAAAGGGCTTAAAGCTAAGTACAAAAATATGGACTCTGTAAGGGCACAGCAAAAGGATAAAATTAAGATTACAAAAAGCAACATTAAAACTACTAAAATAAAGTTACTAGTATAAAAAAAAATCTAGGTGTTTAAATTAATTTAACAATAAATTAAGGACATACATAGTTGGTATACTATTATACTATAATATTTAAAAAATATATATTTTGTGAAACATGTAATTTAAATACATATTGTATAACCTAGCCTAGATAGAGACCATTTTTTTTGTTTGTTTTCGGGGGGAAACCTTCAAAAGGCGCCTGGTCTTTCGGGATAAAACCAGGGAGTCCACCAGTTTTCTGTCTCCGACAGCATAGCTCCCACTACTGCTGGCAGAGACAGGTCTCGCACAATCCTGGCGACCAAAACCTGCCGCTCAGAGGCCCACGCAGGGCACTCGTCGAGCCTAGATAGAGACCTACCCCTTCGTCTGTTAGGCAAGCTTATTATGTTCGATAACAATAGAAAAAGAAGTTGTGTCTCATTAGTGACAGTCAAGCTCTTACTATTGTTGGAGATCAATCCTTAGGCTTCCGCACGCAGTATACTCAAAATACTATCTCTCCTATCATCATCTGCCTAACCTTTTCCCAACTATGTTGGGGTCGGCTTCCAGTCTAACCGGATGCAACTGAATACCAGTATTTTACATGGAGCGGCTGCCTATCTGTCCACCACAACCCAGTTACTGGGTAATACGATAGCCCTTGGTAAGACTGGTTGTCAGACTTTCGGGCTTCTGACGATCCGTAACGACTGTCAAAGATCCACAAACGACGGCCGGGACCAACGGCTTACCGTGCTTTCCGAGACACGGAGGGGTCTCGGTATCTAAAGACGGTCACCCATCCACGGACCGACCATGGCAAGCGTAGCTTAACCTGATCGATCAACCCGTGCGGCTGTTATTACTTAGCCACTAGCCCTCAAAAATACTATCTTTCCTACTGACTTATTTATATTTATCTCGTTAGCCTTCGTTTGTTTTTGATCAATGAGGTGTCACTGCACCGAATTCTTTGGAACCGTGAAAGTAGGTAGGTAACACTGACTTCCTTTTTGTGGCTGTAAAAATAAAAACAGACGTAATGTAGACATTATTGAGAGATAAGTTATTATTCGGCTTGATTAATTTATTAAGTAATTGTTTTATTTTCATTAAACACTATCGACCTTATAATTTATTATGATTTATGAGAAAGGCTAAGGCTGCATTAGTACTATTGTTTGCTCCACTTAGTCATTTTTCTGTCAAAAAACTATTGTTTTGGAAGCTAGAACAACATCTTGAATGATGTTGATGTAGTCATCAACATCATTCATCAAGCTCTCTTATATCCGCTACGAGACTGAGGCTCCTCTGTTTCAATTCAATTAAGGTAGCAGAGTTCAAAACAACAGGAAAAACAATCGTATCAACTTCCCACTAAACTTGTTATTCCCAGAAGATAGATCACAACTCCTAGAACACACGCGAACACTGTTTGTGTGTGATCGCGTGATCGTAGCACGGAGCGGACGCAGCAGATGATGATGGCCGAAATCGGCGCACACGCAGCCGGAACACTTGATACTGTCGTTATTGATAAATTGCCGCGCCGTCAATTTGCTGCTTAATCTGTGGCCTGTAGCGTCGACTGCAGCCTCACAGCAGCCACACTTCTTGCTAATTTTCCAATGTCACTTTATCAAGATAACCGATGGCTGCAATTAGTAACGTGACGCGTGGTGTTTTTAGATAAGATTTGTAAATTTTATATACAAAGAAAATATTGAAGAAGACGTGGTACCTAGTGTCTACATGTTACAATGAATCAGATGACGCCTGTTATTGAAGCTGGTTAAATCCTCCTTTTCTTAGAAACAATCTATCCTGGAAACACAACGTAGTTTACTGCGGAACAAACAACCTGACTCTAATTGCGTAACACGCTATCAATTACAATCTGAATGATTTTGAAGGATATTGCTAATCCATTGCTCCACCAGTTTTGTTTTAAGTATGGACGGCCGGATTGGTCACTGATGTGCGGTGGTTAGTATTAGATAATAGTATTTCGCTCAACCCGTTTTAATTTTATTTTTTTGTTGTTACTTGTTACTTTTTACCTAAGTACAGACACGCCAGCAGGTCAAGCTACCCGTAACTGTCAAATTTTCCCAATCAACCTTGAACCTTAATGCTTTAGCGATAAAGTTGAAAATCTATTAAAGAAATTTGACAGTTGTAGTAACTTGATGTGCTGGCGTCCGTACCTACTTAAGTGGTTAAATTCTCTAAATTATGTAGTCGATGATTTTGGTGCACGGCAAAACTGTAATGAGTTTATGTTGGCACAACTTAAATTTATAAAACGATGTGTTTCTGAATAAAAAAATTAAAATAAATAATAATATGTTCGAAAAATTTGTCTGCTCAGCAACGTAAATAACGCAATGAATGTTGTTGAACTGTCAAAATAAAAGCCATTGCTACTGTTAGTGTGTTACGGAATTACCCCGCCTGTATTAAGTACTTATTCCTGCATCCCAGAAGGAAGTTTAGTATGAGTAGCTATCTCAATAACATTATTATGTTACGACGTCGTTCCTGTCCGGCAGCTCAATTTAAAATAAGTAAGTCGTTAGACGTCTCTCTGTCACTCGTAGACATGCATCCTGTAGTAACAGGCCGCTGGATCCTTCATTGTATACGTACGTATAGTAGCTTAAAATTGGAGGAAATGACATGCAGGAAGACTGATAACGAAATAGGCCGTGACTTGTTTGGGCTTGTCCGGAAAACTTGGTTAAGATTTGCGGAAAAAATAAAGAAGAGGGACGGTGGGAGGGCTATTACATGCAGTAGGTTGACGGCTGTAAGTGATGATAGTATAGTTATTGGATCAAGTAGGTATATGAACTGTCGTAGAAAGAAGTACATACCTAACGTAGGCTAGGGTTTGGGGACTAGGCTGAATTTTGTGCTTGACCGGTCAGCGCAGACATCGTTCGCGTACCTCAAAAGTTTCCTCAAAAGACCATCTCAGACATTGATCTACATGGTCTTCATATGATCTGACCAAGATTATGTCTGGACTTTAAAAGAGACTGTGACCTCTGAGTTTGTTTCGGCCTTTCTTCTCAGACTAGTCAGATAGGAAACGCCGACCTCATCTACTTTTAAAATACGATTGACGTGTAAAAGTGTTTGTACAAACCTATGTACAAAATAAAATCATTTATCATTCATCAAATCATCATTTATATGGACTCGCGTTAGCTGATCGTCAGTGCTACACTATACACGTCCATTTATCGTCAGCGTCTTGGTACGTCTGATCGACGGTACGCGACCGACGTCAGTGTTACACTAAATCCAGCCTTAGATAGAGCTAGCTCCATATGTTAGGAAACCGAGAGCAGTGCCTAGAAGGCTCCCCTACTCCCTGACAATGTTTAAGGCCCTTTTGCACCACTCTCACTAAATACAGTTAGTCCTAAACAAATCTAAAACATCATTCTATTGCTGTCAATCGTGTGAAGATGACAGTGACAGAATGATGTATTAAACATGTTTAGCTTTAAACGCATTTAGTGATTTGTGGTGCAATTGGGCCCAAATATTCTGAGAGCAGTTGTGGTCCAGTGGTATCGTCCCTGACTTAAGAGTTGTAGGTCGTGAGTTCGAACCCAGACAGACACTTTACTTTGTGAATTTAATTTCATCACCACTGCTCTCAAAAACGGTGAAGGAAAACATCGTGAGAAAACGTGTTAGAACCAAAAATTCGAAGACATGTGACATCCACCAACCCGCACAGGTCCCGCGTGGTCAAAGATGGCCCCGGTGGTGAATTATGCCCCACTCCCTCTCATATAGAGGAGGCCTGTGTCCCAGCAGTGGGAATATTATAGGCTGATTATGATAATTAATAAGTCAAATCAAGTTGAAGGCTGAGTGCTTGCGTAATTAACCTTTTAAAAACAAACATCTGGTGCCGTATTATGAGAGAGAGAGACGGAGCTATGTGTGACCGATAGCACCATCCCTTTTTCGTACTGGAACCATGACAGCAATAATACGAGTACTGCCTCTGTTTTATGTAACAACAATGTCAGGTCGGCTAACTGCATAAAATTGCATACATTTTGGTCGCCAAGACATTGACTTTTTTTTATCCAACTCGTTTGAATTCGATCGATTCGATTATTATGGCTGTTTTACTAGGAAAATAAGTATGAAAGGGTAAGGAGATAATGTTTATGATTACGACATCATTTAACCTGCAATCCCAAGGGCTAGAAGAAGAAGACTAGACTAGAAGAAGTTTACATAAGTAGGTTAGGTACCAACAGGATTTTCTAAGTTACTTCTAGCTTGTTAGGAACCGGTAACCGCAGTTCGTTGGTAAAGATAGCTCGTATTAGGACTAGAATCCACTAGGTACCTACTGGTTTTCGAACGTTGGAGACGAAGTTGAAAACTTAGGTAAATGTTTCATTGGCTTTTTTCATGGTTTGCTGCTTCACGGTAGAGACCCAGAAATTCCATTGAAGCAGCCGATCTATTCTGTAAATATCTCACCGTGAAAACTTATGAATTCAAAATCAAAAGTAATTTATTCAAATTAGGCCCGAGAATCAGCACTTTTCGAACGTCAAAATTACAAAAGACAGTCTCCCAAAAACGCCCGCCCTTCACCACTTCCTAGTGCTATCGCTGGGAAGAAGAAGTGGCGCAACAAACTCCTCAGCCAATTCCATCTGATGTTAGGGATAGACGCTAATGATAGCTCACTCCAAGCTCACTTCACCTAACTTTCACGATGAGATTTTTACAGAATCGATCGGCAGTACTTAAATCTCCACACGAACTTTTTCACGAGAACTACTTCTGGGTACTTAGCAGTAAAGATTTTTTCGTGCACCTAGGTAATGTCAGTAAAATTACGTAACGCCGAATAAACCGAAGTTTTTCACAGCAAAAAACGTGTGAGTACAAAGGGAAAGAAATATTTATTGCGACTCTTACAGGAAAAACACAAACTAAACTAAACACAATCAAAAAATCACAACAACAAAACCAAATTATATAAAAAAAAGTAACAAAAAGAAAAATGAAACAGAAAATCCTATACGAGG
Organism: Apamea monoglypha; assembly: GCA_911387795.2. Lineage (NCBI taxonomy): Eukaryota > Metazoa > Arthropoda > Insecta > Lepidoptera > Noctuidae > Apamea > Apamea monoglypha. The sequence continues at coordinate 5,452,729 of OU426930.1, forward strand.
TCAAAAGCAAGCAAATTGACCCTACGTCACCGTACGTTATTATTTGTCGCGTTCAAATAATTTAGACAACTTTCTAAGAATGACAGTTGTGATTTCAAAACACAGTCAGTTTAAGTTAGTAGTCAATTTGCATAACAATTAATTTCCCTGATTTTACAATCATATTGGTGTACTCTGCTTACCAAGAAATTAACTCGTTCTCATAGGTATCATATTTTTTCCCAACCAAGAAGTTAAGTCATGTCGGATCCTACGCTCAACATCCGCTATTCTGACAAATGAGTTGTTTCACGAAACTCCAGCAGGAAGGTGCGATCTGTATCACTTGTTTATGTTACTGGTTTTCGGGGCATTGTTTATTCTACGTAAGATAAGCGGAAACTTAAGTGCTTAAATCTCTTGAAATGCATACGTAAAGGTTTAGTACCAGCTTCCGTCACGTCAGCATCTGCCGAATTGCTTGATAAGGCCAGCTAAGTTATTCTTTTAATCAGGTAGGTACCCGGATGATTCTTTAAGCTTTATTTTAGATAAGCTGTGGCCCGCGACTTTGTCTGCGATCCAGGATGAAAAGTAGTCAATGTCCTTTGTTTAGCGGAGTAATTGCGTAACACACTAACTACTAACTAGTGGCTTTCATTTTGACAGTTCTACAACATTCATTGCGTTATTTACGTTCTTGAGCAGTTACATTTTTCCAACATATGAAACAATGCATTAGCAATATCCTTTATAATGATTGATAGTGTGTTACGCAATTAGGGTGCAGCCGATCGATTCTCTAAAAATCTCACAGTGAAAGTTAGGTGAAGTGAGCTGTCAATAGTGTCAATCCCTAGCATTAGTTGGAATGACAGCTCACTCCACGCTCACTTCCCCTAAGTTTTCACGGTGAGATGGTTACAGAATCGCACTGCAGCTCCCAGGATACCTTTCTGTTAAATTTCATAACGATCGGTTCAGTGGCTTAGGCGTGAAAATAACAATAATAAGAATAACATACAGACAAAGTTACTTTCGCATCGTATTCGCTAAACAATCATAACTTGGGCCGAGTATTAAAGTGTTGTACAGGAGATAATTTTTAGATACAGGTAATTTTTTCGCGATTACGATTGTGGTCCCATGGAGAAAGTTGGTCAGTTTGGTGGTCTGTAGGGTGGTCGGTAGGGTGTGGACCCTTAAATATGACCACACCATTCTGATACACGCTGTATAGTGTGGGCATGTGTGGTGTTGGTACTTGGTGGAATTTGTCCGATGGAAACCACAGTTAATAAGACCAGTCAAGGACTGAAAGCGATTAGTTTTAGAGTTTATTTACTGCATTCGATTACGACGTAATTAAGCCCTTCTAACCATGATTCGTTTTTAGGGTTCCGTATAATTTCGCCATATCTGTCCGTTTGTCTGGGTATGACACAGTCACTATATTATGAGCACTAAATCGGTGAAAATTGGAAAGAAGGTGTATTCTGTGCACCGTTAAACAATGGCGTAGTAAAACTACAAAAACCCATAGGAACATGTAACCGAGGGATGGATTGCTTAATTAAAAATACTACGATGTTTCTAAGCGAGTTTCCTATTTGAATCAATAGCTTTTGAGGTATGGGATATTATTGGTTACAAGCAAAGAAATACCTTTGTTTTTCTTCGACTTTTCGAAATACAAACTTATTTTTGCGGCCGGTAAAATCAATACTAATAATCAATTTACTGTGTATACGTAAATATTCAACCCGACTACGGAATCCTTCACTGTCTCTGGTCCGACACGCACTTGACCGGTATTTAACGGTGTTTTCTGACAATGGACTTATTGTGGGGTTATCGTGTTAAATACTTATAATTTCTTCTTTCTTGGTAGAGTTCATTCACGAATTGATGTCAACTGAGCAAAAAATCTGCAATTTACATTAGATAAAGGTACTTAATTCCGCAAAAAAAAATAATTTGTCAATTTTAATTTAGTACGCTATGGTGTTGTTTGATGATGATGAGAGTGCTCAACGGCTCATAGAAATAATATCTTGACGCAAAAACTTGATTCTGTGTCAGTTTGTACTAGACATAGGTATATATATGAATCCTTGAATGAATCTATTAGCTCACCTAATTCCAAAAACTTGTCCATCTGAGTTTGAATTTTACCATAATTCAGGTACTTTTTGAAAATAACCAATGCTTCGGTTTCTATCAACAAAAACGAATCGTTTTGCTTACCAATGGCACAGAATACCTACATTGCCAATGGTAGCATTTTTTTTAAATTTTATTGCCGAGCTGGGCATATAAATAGATTTGTAAAGTAATTTTACCTGTGAATTGTGATGATACCTACTTCTATACGGGAGGGTCATACACTATAGGTCTTTGCTTCATTATTGGTAAAGATACAAGAGGGTCCGTAAGTTATAGGAATCGGCCATAAGTACTAACTAACTCTACGTATCAAAGAATGTCTTTATTTTCTCGAGCGTCATCATCATTTCATCAGATTACAAGAAAAAGATACCAACGTTTTCTTAATGATACCGTTTTCATTGTTCGCAACCCGAAACTACGTTTTTTGTTTTGGTAGTAAACTCTTATCTTTAAATGTAGGGCTACTTAAATAGAATTAAAAACGGTGTTCATAATTATTAAACAAATATTTTATTTGATTAAAGAATGATGAAGATTTTTATCACCAAAATAATACTCTGTTGTCAAATTCTTTGATTTATGAGTCGCTCTTACTAGCTTTGTTAGTTATGTGACTTTCACACACACAATTTGAAGTAATTTTATTTAAAGTAGGTAAAACAAATGATCAACTAGCATCAAGTCATCGATAAAAACCATTCATATATTGATTATTGTAGTATCTACCTATCTGTTTAAAAACACATTGTTTTAAATCGATTGAATGATAGATACTTACTTAGATTTGATTCGTCACTTTACTAAGAGTTACGTATAGAATTCCAAAGACTTAAGCCTCCTACTTTAAACTAAGAGCCGCATTACAGACCCTTACTCAAGACTCACGTATTACTTAAAACGTTTTAAGTAATGCTTGAGTTTTGGGATCCGGATCTCAAATGGCAGGAAACGACTGCACGGCAGACCCAGAAAAAGGATGGCGGGATGAGCTGGACTCCTTCTTGAAGGATTGGCCACCAATCGCAGTAGACCGAGAAAAGTAGAAAGGGGAAAGGCAGGCCTTTGCCCTGCAGTGGGACAACACAGGTTTATAATAATAATAATTGAGTTTGAGTGACGTTCTGTAATACGGACCTAAGACTCATTCATACCTTACCGCACAATGAGAGCTCATCTCAGGTGAATGTCAATGTTCTCAGTTAGTATATTCTATTATACTTTCACATTTTCACTTACCAAATGTCTGAAAATCAGCTAAAAAGTTAATGACAAGTAGATTTTGACAGCTAAGGTCTCAATCCAGAGCAGCGACTGCTCAAGCGCATAAATGAAGTTGTTTTCCCTTGAAATAACAGATCTATTAAGTAAAATTACAAGTTAATCGTCGCAGTAGCTAACCCAACAATGGCGGCCATTGAGTAAGTTTTAATTAATGTTTATGGGCTGTTATCGTCACTTTGTAGGTTGACTTTAAATTACTAATCAGGTTTCCTTTTGGCCCTATATTTGTGTTGTTTGCTTCAGCCTAGTGAATAAAATACGCGATGTAAAGGACATGGGTGTGCAAACTGTTACACGTAAGTTGGCCAGGTTTTAGTGTAGTGGGAGTAAGTATACTTTTATTTTATTTTATTAGCCGTTAATGTCCCACTGCTGGGCAAAGGCCTCCCTACTCTCTTTCCATCTCTCTCTGTCCAGAGCTGCCAAGGACCAATCTTTATGAAAGGAGTCCAGCTCATCCCGCCATCTCATACGTATGTTTGACCCATTGATCGTCTGACGTGCGGCAGATGTGTCCAGCCCGATTCCATTTAAGCTTGGCAGCTTTCCGAGTGACATCATTATTTTAGTGATGGAACGAATTGTTGTATTCTTAACCCGGTCCACAAGTTTAAAACCCAGAATACTCCGTTCCATAGCTCTTTGGCAAACCTCGATCGTGGACCTCTGCTGAATTGTTAAAGACCATGTTTGAAAACAATACAATACTCAGTGCGACAAAAAAAAAAGATCACTTTTATAACTTGTCATTATTCTATGGTTATTGCCATAATTTATTTTTAAACATATCTGTTGTGAAGAAAGTTAAAGAAAGGAGAGAAACCACTCAAGACTCTGGCCAAGTTACATGAATGTACCATGAATTCAGAACATGATTCTAGATGAGTGTTCAAACTTTTGTCGGTAACAAATCTGCTGTATCGTACAAACGTGGACTTATTACACGGTCAAAGTGTATGAAACAACAGATTTTTTTAAAAATAACCGACGAAGTGTTTCGACGTCCTCTTAATTTTTTATTGAATATCGGATAAGTAATAATATTATTGTCTCAAATGATGTGCTGAATTCATGGTAACAGTTAGCATGTCCCTTCCAACCTGCATATTAAACCTTTTTTTTTTTTTTCCTGGTGGGAAATCATCAAATGACCCCTCCCGCTCTGGGTGGAGCGGAAGGGAGTGTCAGACTCTTACTGACTAAAACCCACCCATGTTCCTTCCTTCGCCCTTTATGTTCCGGGGTAGCGGTAACCCTTTCGGTCAATCCCGCTGTTTCGGACAATCCCGCTGTTTCCCTAAGGTTTTCTTTCTTGTTCATTCGATATGCATCTCAGGAATTACTTATTTCACTAAAACAAGTTCTTTATCCGAAACCCAATAATACAATGAAAAGCCTAAACAAGAAAAATAGAAAGAAATGTTAGTATGTATGTCAATGATGTTAATTGATATAGGTACCTACACAATGAACACACATATTTATGAACCTTCAGATAAACATTTTGGTACATTTTGTGCAAATTTGGGAAACTCCATGTTTGTCATAGTTATTTATTCCGAAGGTGCCAAATGACTCGATACGTTATGATTAGAACGGATTATCGCTTTTCTAGATTTCTCATAAGTATCGCATATACCTACCTAACCTTACCTTATAACCTTTTTTTACTAGCCTACGCTGTTCCACTCCCAGGTAAAGGTTTCCCTCCACTCCTATCTTATCCTTCGCGAGCCCCCGCGTCCTCCTGCCAGTTTTGACGGAACCTAGGTATCCAGCTCGTCCCACCATCTCCTACGTGGTCTGCCGCAACCCCGCTTTACTGTCTCACGGCACCAGTTATGTGACATTTTTTTTTTTCCGGATGGGAAATCATCAAATGACCCCTCCCGCTCTGGGTGGAGCGGAAGGGAGTGTCAGACTCTTACTGACTAAAACCCACCCATGTTCCGTCCTTTGCCCTTTATGTTCCGGGGTAGCGGAAACCCTTTCGGACGATCCCGCTGAAGTTATGTGACATTTGGGCCCGCCGTTTGTCCGGCATGCGGCAGAAAAAACCATACCTACCTACTTCTTAGAATTTGAGGAAATTATAAGGCATCTGTATAGTAACTTCAGTAGCAACCTTTACAGCACTTGTCGTCAGTAATAAGGTATTTACAAATTCCAAGGATTTTTCATAAAAAACTGTCATCGATAAGTAGATGATAATTATTTAATCCAGCTAGCCGTAGACCTGAGCAATTAATTAATTAAATTGACTATTAATTATTCAAAGTAACTAATAGTTATTAGGCCCAACTGCAATTAATGAAAGAGATAGTAGAAAACGATAAATCCGCCCATTGTACAATAAAGTGTATATAAATAAATAACGCTGCTAAGGTACCTACTCTCTGTGCCCCAAACGGATCTGCACAAACATGATGTATCTATTGCTGTACTGCAACAATGTTTCATCAAATCACCGGTAAACTACGGCTTAGAAACTTTTCGCTGTACGTCGACGTAACAAATCTTTATACAAATAGTATTTAGGTGTTTTGCGTAGTATTTGCCTTAGGATCCTCGATGTTGATTGCTCGAGGCCTGTCGCTCGATATATAGAGGAGAGATACCGACATGTGGCCTCACACTCCTTCGAGAGTGTTCTCTGAGACGACCACTCTAGACTTAAGTTCACTTTTTCATCCTTCATCCAAGTATTTGTTCATAGCCACCCCAGTGGCGGAACACCATCACCTCACGAAGCAGCAGGAGAGGCACTACAGACCGACCGGTAAGTGAACCATGATAATTGTCTCCTCACGTTCCTCACGCAGACCTTTGCTTGACCATTAGCATCGAGTTAGTCATACACCAAATTTTACACAAACTTGTCAACGTTTCGTGTCGTATCTTCGAAATAATATAAAAAACAAAAACGTTCTAAAATTTTCGCCTCATTTGTAATTAAGTGAAAATATTTATACTTGGTTACCTACATGTTTTCCTCTTTTCTATTACTCGTATAACGAGATACTTTGAAGCCCTACGTTTGTGAGAGCACGTATGGACAGATACGAGTAGCCAGTGCGTCCTATTTAAACAAGTGATCACTCTTTATTATCCATCATTACTTACTTAGTGAGATGAATCAGATGAATGTAGCACAGGACCTTATATTTCCTTCTCGAAGTACATAAGTCATCTTTGTGACATTTATATCATTTATTATTTAACTAACATGACTAAAAAGACTTTAAAAATACCACGATGATATCCATGTTTTGTTACAATCATAAAAAGTGACGCATATTTGCAATGAGTAAATTTTAACAAGTTAACCCGTCGTTTGAATCTTGAATCTTTGCGGAGGTGTAAATTGTTCCTTAACAGGTTATTAAACGCATTTACTACGAGTACAACTAAACGAACAGTTCTAACAATACTGAATGACCTGGTTCAGAAACCGTCTTGACACGCAGTTTGTCTGTGAGCATATAATTTTTGCAAGTAGCCTATAAGCCTATGTACTTACTCCTTTTTATGGGTATGAAGACCATCAAAACAAATTAATGATCGAGTTTACAAAAAATATGTTGAATTACCATGACAAAAAACGATTAATTAAACTTGTACCGTGTGAACAACAAAGTATCAAAATTATAACACGTTTCAAGAAACGTTTAAGATCAAATTGAAGGGAACTGATAAGGTGATAAACAATGTATATTTCTATTAGTTAATTATTTACGCGTATTTCTGTGAACTTCATCTATTTTCGCACGTTTATCTCATGTTGATTCATCTTGAAGTGGCAGTTCGGTAGCTGACAGACGACAGCATCCTGCGCGCTATCTCCCATCAACAATCTTGAGCTCAAACAGGAGAATCAGGGCAAACAATGATAAATCACGGCGACATACAACACCGAGTCAATATTCGCTTCCACTGACGACATAAACATATGATAATCGATGTTTTTCGTAACTAAAATAAGTCATTGTCCGCGTCATCGTGCGTATGCCAAAAATCCCTTATGCTCAGGGGTTGTGCTCCAAAAACTCATCTATCTTTAGATATTTTCCCTATAACTGTGATGTTTCATCACTGCGGTAGGATAAAGCTAGATCTATATACATATATTGTGTCTATCTATAGGTATCTAATCTATACTTCTTTTACATTAAAGTCGCTTTTTGTGTCTCTGTGTGTGACTAATTGTTCTTCTAAGCTAACTGTTTTAAACATCATTTAGAGAATTTATTCCGGAAGGTTTATTCAATGTGTTTATACAGCCTATAACGTCCCCATTGCTGGGACACAGGCCTCCTCTCTATTAGAGGGAGTCGGCCATAATCTACCCCGCGGGCCCAGTGCGGCTTGGTGGATGTCACATGTCTTCTGGTTCTAAGACATGCCGGTTTCCTCACGATGTTTTCCTTCACCGTTTAAAGAGCAGTGGTGATGAAATTAAATACACAAAGTAAAGCGCCTGGCTGAGTTCGAACTCACGAACAACAACTCTTAAGTCAGGGACGATACTACTGGGCCACCACTGCTCAATGTGGATGCTACCTAAATAATATTAAACTTGCAGAAAATAAATCTCGATGATTTATCAAGTTATAAAAACCGTGCGAAGTAGAGGCGGGTCCCTCGCTTGTAATTAATCAAAAACCTAGGATTTATATCAGAGTGATGAAGAGCTAACTTTCGAGCAACATATGCGAGAACTACATAAGTATATTGGTATTCAATGTTGACGAAATGTTGAAATGTTTCAAGCATTCGAAAAAATTGTCCCCTCAACAATGTAAAGAACGCAATGAATGTTGTTGAACTGTCAAAATGCAAGCCATTCCTACTGTTAATGTGTTACGCAATTACCTCGCGAGTCTTTAGAAATAGTTTTTCATAAATTACCTACTATCTGAGGCTGTCTCAATTGGATACGGTGTTGCTGACACTTGAACGTAGTCATAAAAAAAAAAAATGTACCTAGATGTATATATTTTTGTTCATATGTAAGAAAATACCACTGTATACCATTTTTAACCTTACGTAAATTTTTAAGCATGAGTCATAAAGTTTGTAATATCTGTCGTCGAAAATCATACTTCCTCATATTAATTGACACGTTCATACATTATTTTCGAAATTATTAAGATGAATGTTGTGAGATTTCCCTGTTGCTAAAAATACTTACAAAAACCTGTAGGGTAAGGTCGCCAAGTAACTGCCTACCCGTAAGGTTAAAAAGTAAAACATAAAAACGATAAATCTTATTGATAAAATTCAGTTCGTGTATCATTCATCATCTGCCTAGCCTTTTCCCAACTATAATAGATCAACACTAAACCGCCATCTTGGAACGCAACTTAGCGTTGCCACCATTTGCTCTGAAACCATGTCTAGGTGTCCATTGATTACTATTTCGCTAATATTATCACGATCACGTGATGTTACAAATAATTGACCTGATAGTATTCTAGTTAGTCATTGCATAAACACACGATGCGCTAAGCCTTCGCAATGGTATTGACTGATCGCAATGAAAATCAGAAAATTGTTCTATTTAGAACAATAGGCTAGCGCTAGACTATTATATCCCTGCGTGATAATTAGTAATACCTAACTAATAGCTGAGTAAAGCAAAGCGCACATTATAGCCGCAGCGGGCCGCATTTTAAATATGCGCCAAAGATATCCGCAACGCAATAAATTTCGAACTAGAGTTTGAAGCGTGGCCAGTCCAGTGCGATGAGGCTGCGTACATATTACAGGCGGGTCGCGGCACAACGCATTTCAAAAATTCTCCTGCATCACTTTTGCATCGTGTAAGAACCTTCGCACACTACAGGCGGCCCCCATCGCATCGCATAACAGCTGCCGCAAAAATACGCTTGCCGAGCGTTCCGCCAGTGCGTCCACCTATAGTGTGCGACAGTTTATACCATCGTTCGTTGAGCTCCTCAAGTTTTGAGTTGAGTTACATGATTACTGATAAATGCTTGTACTGAATGGGTTGGTCCACTCAAGTCTATGTGGTTCTTTCCTCAAAAGATCATTTCAGTCACTAATCTACATTGTCTTCACATGATCAGACCAAGATTATGTCTGGACTTTATAGAAACTTAAAAAAAAAACAACCGACTTCCATTAACAAACACTACAAAGTCAAAAATAACTTTAATTTCGGAAGTCGGTGTCGTTGGTTCTGCAATTTCGTGTTTTGACACCGACTTATTTTTCACTTGGTAGTGTTTGTTTTTGGAAGTCGATTGTTTTTTTTTGTAAAAAAGTTTTTTTTTCACTTTATAGTTACCTACCCCACACAAATTCATATATACTTGCAAGATTAGAGGTACCTACCCCAATAACAACTTTGACAGAAAGAGAGTGTACCGTGGTATACTGAACACATCTAGGCTACGTACCCCTTTAGAGGGTACAGGCGTGATGTTATGTTGTGTGATTGCGTAAACAATGCATACATATGCGATAGCACCAATCGCGGTTGATTTGCTGACATTTATTGAAGAGTTCCGTTGTCTGTCTCCGAAACTCATCATCAGATCTTTGAGAAATTTAAATGGGACCATTTCGGAATAAACCACGTTCAACCAAAAAAATAATTTTTCAAATATGTTTATGTATGACGGAGTTATGCCCGAACACACACAAAAAATAACCCTTGAGTTTCTTTCGCTATATCTTCTCAGGGGTGCTCAGATAGGAAATGTCGAATCCATCTAGATTATTTTTATAATATGACGTGTAAAAGTTGTTTCGATATCCTATTTACAGAATAAACAATTTCATTTCATTTCATACAAAAAGTACCAAAGTGATGCGGGTTTTTGCAATGCGTTGCGCTGCGGCTTGACCGACCGCGACATGTGCGCGAGCCTTTATTGTTGTATCGCACAGTTGCACCATGATTAATAAACGATCAAGTAAAAAATGGAGCAAAATTATGTTCTTATGAAATTGAAAACGGCAAAGGCATGACTTGTTGGTGCCTTTTACTTCTGGTTTTGAAAGAAGTCTTACAGAACTTAGCAGCATGTCCTTGACTTCATTGACACAAAAAACCAGGATATTAGAGCCTATGTAGAAAAAGTCTTTGTTTAGTCAAATATAATTATGGTCTATTTGTTTTTTTAATTATTATATTATATATGCAATCTATCTAATCGATATTCAGCAATAGCTTGGTATTTGTTTGTATCAGGCTTGTGCGGTACAAGCCTAAAGACAAGTCCGTTTTGTCAAAGTCACAGTCTATAGCATAGGTTCTCAACCTCATTTTGCCCACCGTACAGTTTGAGAATATTTTTTTTGCTAGAGCCCCCCAATTTTTTTACGTACCATCCGTCGCGTATCTGAAACAGCTATCGCCACGATTAAACATTAATATTATGTAGTCGTAAGATAGGATATATAATTTTCTTTGGGTCTTCTACTGCCCCCTGAAAGTCTCAAACGCCCACGAGGGGGCGTTATCACCCACGTTCAGAACCTATGGTCTACAATAATAAGTCCTACGGGTTTTTCCGTTGAAGCTTTCGTGGCATGGTTGGTTCGCTCATTATTTCTCTCATTAGGTCTATTTATATATTGATTCCATTGTCAGTTATGTACTCGTAGTAAAATGTGCGGGCAGATGTCAAAGATTTCAAGAAGTTTAGTAAAAACAGCTATGTAACTTGAATAAAAATGCTAATTAGAGACTGATTTAACACTGCTGTGAAAATCTAGGGTGAATGCTCAAGATAGAGCAAAATTTAGGATGAATGCTCAAGATAGAGCAAAATGTAGAGTGGTCTTTGTCATTTATATTCTCGCGTATCGTCCCAGGATCAATAAGCCGTTCTATACAAAATGTATGAGAAAATAAATTATCTTCATTTATTTTTTCGTGAATTTTTTTTATATAGTTATTCTGCTGTTCGGGGTGGAGAAAAATCCAACAAACCAAAGATAAAAAAAAAATGTCTATCCATTCTTGAGTTATAAATGGTGTAACTACCCCGACTTTGTTTTATTTATTATTATCTAGATTTCGGTTTCAACGGCGCAATACTAAAAGGATATTTTGGCGCTAAAATGACGATGTCATGTAAAAAATCAAGATGGCGGTAATAGTTCCGGTTAGCCACGCGCCACTTGCTCGTGACCTGACATGCATCTTGTATCTTTCAAACGAAGTTATTACTTGGATAATTCGATACGTTCTTGTCAGTTAGCGCCGGCGCCGACCAGCTAGACATGCAAATACTATCCTCTGATTTGCATACTTGTTTTATGAATCAATCATTATTTAAAATTGTGACCTGACTACCGATAAAGATGACCCAAAATTTATATTATCTTGGCAGAGAAAGTCTAGTTAATAAACAGCTTTCTAGTTAAATATTTTAGAATTAGAGACTAGCGTAGTCACATCTCATGTTACTGACGCTATTTTACTAGGCAATTATCGCACTTGAGATGTCTGATAAATACCCACTTAATACATGACCAATAATTGTACCTACTAGATGTTTGTCTCTTTCTGTCAAACTCGATTTTATGTAATAATATGACTCTTTAACGGTACTTGTTGAAAATGTCTTCGGTTTCGTTTTAGACAAAGCAAGATATGTCTGAAAATACACACATCTAGTCCCCAACCTATTATTTTTTTTAAAGCTACGTGAGTGCTATGCGAGCTAGCTCTATGCAAGTGCTACGCGCGACTCCTACGCAAGCACTACGCGAATGCAACGAGACAGCCACGCAAGCTCTACGCAAGTGCTACGCGAGGTCTACAGACTGCTAAACATCAGCCAAAACAAAACGCACTAAATCAAATTAGTCTCTTATATGCATGCTTGTTAAAAGGAAGTTAATTTTATTGGCAATTCCCAAGCACATTAGAAGTCAAATCATTACCATAATGTGTTGAAATATTGTTTGTTTGACATATTAATGTTGCTGTTGATTAAGTAAATGGACGGCCACGAGGCGTTTGTTATGATAATATTATCTTTAACCAGTTTAGAGTATCTCATACACGGTAAAATTAGAAATAAGTCAATCTTATGTTAGTTTCTTTGAAGAAGTTATAAAAATTTTATAACTTCGTCAAAGAAACTGGGTTTTCAACAAGGGAAAACCCAATAACACTTTGCCCGACCTTGGAATCAAACCCAGGACCTCATGTTCAGCAGTAGCGCTTGCGACTACTAAACTAACTTGGCAGTGAATAAACATAAAAATCTCATGTCGCAGTAACATTAATTGAGTTTATTGACTTGGCACATAATTTTCCATTTAAAACCTTAGTTGCAAAACATACATATACCTTTATTAATTACACGTGTCTAGTTCTAAGACTGGTGGGTGTCTTCAAAATTACAAACAAAGGTAACTGCTAACACTCTTCTTATAAATATAAACAATGAGGTAAAACGCAGTGGCACCTACGTGTCAAATAACATAAACACGAAACTGGTGGCGCGATGAGGTTTCATTGTAATTACCACAAAACCTGTAAGTAATGACAAACAAACCGGGGGTATTGACCATCCACTCGGATAGGAGAGGAAAGATTATCGGAACTGGCCAAAAATCAGCAGATGATTATCTTAAACTTTATCTTTGGCTATTTTCCTGTTGCATATGAAATTAAATTGTTTATTCCGTAAAACGAATCATATGTATACTCGTAGATAGTCATATTATAAAAAAGAATAAGCTAGATGAGGTCGGCGTTTCCAATGTGACTACTCTGAGAAGAAAGGCCGAAAAAACTCAGAGGTCACAGAGTTTTTTAAGTCCAGACATAATCTTGCTCAGATCATGTGAAGACCATGTAGATTGATATCTGAAACGGTCTTTTGAGGAAAGTGCCACACAGATTTGAGCGGACTAGTCCAGTCAGTGCAAGCATTTGTCAGTAATCGTGTAAAGCCAAAGAAAGGACATTTGTCAAAGTACCTACTCAAACTGTTAGACCAACATTATAGCTAACAGAGAAAGAAAAATATACATACAAAGATGTAGTATTTCTATTTCTTTTGTCAGAGATCGAGTATAAGAAAAAGAAATAAATTAAAGTAGAATTATTTATCACAGAAACACGTGCATACAAAAAGATAATTAACTCGAGTAGGTAAATAAAACAGAATAGATCTTCAACTAAATCTGATCCTGTCAACTTAATAACTAGTATAAGAATGTAATTTGTGGAGACAAAATAAACATTATTTTTTATTACATAAAATCACGAGCACAAAACTGCACGTCATTAGTGTGACAAGAGGGCTTCCATCCAGCATGATGCTGTGCTATGGGGGACCCACAGCACAGCGCATATCTATATAATATTCTCATTTATTTATTTATATATACTTTATTGTACACCAGAAAATATATAACAAAAAATACATTTAACACTACAAAACTTTTTTTTCTTTGCTCTTGTTTCATGTTTATTATTATATGTATATATTTATTTAGACGAGTAAAATATACTTTATGTATCTATTAATTGTGTAATGTAAATGGTTCACCACAGACTACCTACTATATTTGTCTCTCTTTAATTTTAATCCATCCAAAGGTTGTCTTTAAAAAATCGCTCTTAGCGATAAGACCGCCCATTGTGTCACCCTTTGTAAAATTTTGTATATTTATGTTCTATAATTTGTATGGTGTACAATAAAGAGTATTCTATTCTATTCAAAACATACAATAGGCGGTCTTATCGCTTCGCTTATTCTGGATAGACGGGGAACAAAAGTAAGGGTTCCTTAAAATCGACCAAAAATTACTTGATGACTATTTTAATTCCAGTTTTATCCAACCAATTTACTGCGATAAAGATAGTCCAGTACAAGAGATCGTGTATTGGGATCGTTATACAATCAATTGAGGAGAGAACCAAGACTTTTCAAATCCCTAAAATGATAAAAGACAGCCCCCAAAACCGTTCACGCCTTCCTAGTTTTAAGCTGCTGATTGTACTCCAGCTTAGGTCATCGAGTCACGTAATAGTAATCTAATAGCATCATAGCGATAGCCTTCACCTTGCTGGACCGTTCCCGACGTGGTCAGGAGCACGTTGTGGCCTTGCTGGGCCATTCCCGATGTGTTCTGGAGCACGTGCGGGACATGTGAGGTCGAGCTTGATCGATAGGGGCTAGCTACAGTTGATATGCTCGTGGAGACTGATGGACCCGTATGATTACCTCGCCCCTTGCTAGAATGTTTAGGAGCGTTAACAGGCAATATTCTGATTTAAAATGGTGCCCATGGAGTTTCTTGCCCGCTCTTCTCCATAGGAACTCTACTATGCTTTGGAATGGGCAACTAGCTTCATTTTTCTTACTGACCGACTCCTTGACAATTCAAAAGTGTAAATGGTTTTATTGAAATTAATGCTTTGAGTTTGGGTTTCATTGTGAGACGAAGGGGTAGGTTTTACTAACCCCAAGTGTTACTTGTAACCAGTCAACAAAAGAGATGAGGAAGCAGCCAATCGTTAGAAAAATGAATGTATTCAGAAAATATATTTAAAAGTCCCCATAATTTAAAATAATTATTAGTCACTTCAATTACAATAATCCGAGCAAAAAATGCTCAGATATCTTTTGCTGGCCCTTGGATTTAAGTCAATGTACTTTAGGGTGCAGGGGAAGCACCAGTCGATAGGCTCGACAAACAAAGCTATGTGTCAACGAGTATCAGTAAATATAATTAGTAAATATGTATCTAGTTGATACGCCTTTTTATTCGTAAAAGAAGACACACGAGCACACATTTTTGGGTATATCCTGGTCCACAAAATAAGTAACTCCTTTGGTTTAGATGAGAAAACCCACTTCTTAACATCGTAGATACCAAGTTATTTAGTGATTTTACTTCGTTACCTACCGATTGCTTAGTCAAAATACAAACATAAGGCGACGCGACGCTTAAAATGAATTAGATCTTTTTAAACTCATCATGATCTGCCTAGCCTTTTCTCAACTATGTTGGGGTCGGCTTCCAGTCTAACTGGATGCAGCTGAATACCAGTATTTTACATGGAGCGACTGCCTATCTGACCTCCACAACCCAGTTACTGGATAATAAGATACCCGTTGGTAAGACTGTGTTTGTTAGACTTTCGAACTTCTGACAACCCGTAACGACTGTCAAAGATCCACGAATGACAGCCGGGACCAACAGCTTAACGTGCTTTCCGAGGCATGGAGGGGTCTCGGTATGTAAAGATGGTCACCCATCCACGAACCAACCGCGGCAGCATAGCTTAACCTGATCGATCGACTCGTGCGGCTGTTATTACTTAGCCACGACGCCCTCTTCTATCTTTTTAAACTATAGGTATTCAATTATTGTTCATGCTTTATAGCAAAAGAACATAATATTTACAACTTCTGTTAACTCTTACATCATTAGATAATGTACCAACTAATTAGTGATTTAATTTATTGTTGTTAGGTAGTCCAATATCTTGGAATAATTCCTATGTAAATAGGTTTAATTAATCGTGTAAAATAATGCAACACAAACATTTCTATTTAGAAACCATAGAAGGAATTCTGTGCAAAGGTCATAGTTTAAGAGACAGAAATTATTTATTTTATTTAAAAGCTTTCGTGTAGCAAGGATAAAATAATATTACACACAAGAAGTAAAACACACATTCCAAAATATAAATAAAAGTATAATAAACTTATTATTGAACTTCCTACGTTCTAAGGAACGACTTTTCCTTTGATGTCCCCTTTAACCCCAAGTTTATGCAATAATAATTAAAATACGACTAATAAATCGTTTCAGATTTTATTTTGTTTGCAAAATAAAATCTTATTAAGTAATATTCATAAAATAAGTGTGAGTTTTTTGTTTTTTGCATCACATGTACAAATAACATCGACAGAGTATGCTAATAAACACTGCTGTTAGGATTCCATGTTTTTTTTATTTCTATGATATCAGGCCACCATCTTACTTAATAACAAACTTTCCATGTTTACATTTTTTTTGGTGTTTATGTAACATACAATAACATTATAACATAACACCTGTATTCCCCGAATCAACAACGTTTTGCTCGACCTAGGAATCGAACCCAAAACCGTATGCTCTACAGTCGTGCTTGCAACCACTAAGTATAGCTGTGTATATACGAGGTGTTAAAATTATAATAATTGCTCTGTTTACCAAAGCTTACATAACTTGGTACAAAAATATCATAATTAAGAACAAGTGCTAATAACGCCTTCCTCGGATTCCAACAAGTAAATTACAATCCCCTAAATAAAGATATTATCGCGATTATATAATCAGCCTATAATATTCCCACTGCTGGGACACAGGCCTCCTCTCTGTGAGAGGGAGTGGGCCTTAATCCACCACGCGGGCCCAGTGCGGGTTGGTAGATAGAATTATCGCGATTATTATTTATATATGGAAACAGATCCGACGTAATGAGTTAAAATAAGGCTAATGTCTCATTAACAAATCAAAAGGTCAGACTGAACATAACCAGAAAATCTTTATCGCGCCAATTAACGCCATGGCGTGACAAAGCTGGGACAGTTATATTTAATGGTTTATCTGTTATTAATCTCAATAACACACAGCTTAGACTGAACGGCTTACCTTAACAATTGTTCCTATAAATCAATGGCAAAAAACTCAAAGGAAAAATTTGTTTGTAAGTTTGTATGTATGTAGGGGATAATCTCTGGAACTGCCAGTCGGATTTGAAAAATCCTTTGTGCATTTAATAGCTCAATTCTCGAGGAAAGCTTTAAGCTATTTAACATCACGCTATGACACTTAGTAGTCGAGCAAAAATTAAAAAAAAAAAACAGAAGGAACGCTTAGCAAAAACGAGGTGATACCGCGGGCAGGTGATGAAATACGACGTGGTGGGACGGGGGAATAAGAAATTTCACGCGGACAAAGCCACGGGCAAAAGCTAGTTGATCCTATAAATCAATGGTAAAAAAAAACTTCAATACTAAACTGTTGATTGAGTTTCCTTTAAGAAATCTATTATTTATCACCTTCTGTCATGTCATGTTGTTCGCAAGGTTGATTAAGAAAAATTGTGATCATTGAAACTGTCAATCGTTTTAGTTTTAATCTGTTTATCGAGTAAATAATTGTATTCAGTTGTCACTGTAGTAAAAGAATTGCGACGTAAAAACTTATCAATGAGATGGGCCTTGATTTGCATTACCTAGATTTTATTGAGTGCACCTGAACTAGTAGAGTAGACGATGCGAGCAAAACTTTGGATTTGGGTATAGCTTAGGGAACTTTCAGTAAAGCTCATAATGGATTATTATTCTTCTATCACGATAAAAACAATTTTGGAGGCAGATGGGACCTGCACCCTTATTGCGTACCACACTTTCAATCTCAATCTGAATCATTTTAAAGGATTGCTAATCCATTATTTCATATGTTCGATAAATATGTTTGTTCAACAACGTAAATAACGCAATGAATGTTGTTGAACTGTCACAATGAAAGCCATTGTTGCTGTTAGTGTGTTACGCAATTAGCACTGCTGTGTCGGCTATTAGTGTAATATTTCGTATATAGTCGTCTATATTTCGCACATGTACGCCAATATAATGACCGTCAAATATACGTCATAAATCATTATTTGACAGTTGTTAATGCACTTGAAACCACACCACGCTATCTGGCCTTTCCAAGATTTTATTTAGTTAGAACTGTTAGCGCAAACATATTACGCATTAGTGGAAGCGCTTCTTTGAAGAGGGCGAGTCCGATATCAAAGTTATTTGTCTACTGCTACTACACAATCGTGAGAATATTGCCTGTAATTAGCCACGTTTTAAGTGTTATTCGGTCGTAGGTTCGTACCCAGATAGGCGCTTTACTTTGTGTAAATTATTTCATCACCACTGCTCTTAAAACGGTGAAGGAAAACATCGTGAGGAAACCGGCATGTCCTAGAACTAAAAATTAGAAGACATGTGACATCTACCAACCCGCACTGGGCCCGCGTGTTGGATTATGGCCTACTCCTCTACCTAACCCTTTGGGGAAACAAGACGTCATGTTATGGTATTTATGTGTGTGTGTGTGTAGCCACGTTTGGCAAATAAAGCTTTTTTGGACTACCTTGTTACTGTCGCAAAAGGAAATGTCATCTTTGTATGTCTGAGAATCTGATTTGGTACCACCGTAAGGAGAACAGCTTTCCCTTTTTTTCCGGAAATAACATTATGCAAACTTTCTCTATTATAGTGGGGGGTCTGGGTACCTTATTTTAAAAATGTGGATCTGCAAACCCTAAATTACAGATCTATTTATTAATAATTTAGTAGTCACACTAACAATCATACATGTTTGATGTTGTATATTATAAAACAGGTTTCGCTAATTTGTGTTTTCCTTTCTGTTGATAAAGCCCTTAAAAAATCAATTAATTTTTTTTTTGGGCAAAGAATCGCTGCCAGCCTTTTGGGCACTTTTCCTGTTGACAATGATGCCGAGGAATTTATTGATACTCTATGATTTTTTGCCGTCCCGTTCATTGCGTTAGTTGAACACATAGATATTGAAACATTTCTATGGTTGTACATATTCTTATTATTCTCAGACTGCTGTTAATTTATGTAAATACTACTAAACTAAAACTACTTTAACAATAAAAAACTAAAATCAATTGAAAAACCAATATACATACATATATACTTGTACATTAAAAAAAAACTCACTGACTCCCATCATCATCTGCCTAGCCTTTTCCCAACTATGTTGGGGTCGGCTTCCAGTCTAACCGGATGCAGCTGAATACCAGTATTTTACATGAAGCAACTGCCTATCTGACCTCTACAACCCAGTTACTGGGTAATACAATACCCCTTGGTAAGACTGGTTGTTAGACATTCGGGTTTCTGACGACCCGTAACGATTGCCACAAGCCCCTCGCTGACTCCCAAGCATTTATTATATGTCATCTGCGGTTTGGGACGGGTGGGATACTCAACTTCAAAAACCAAAACATCAAAACAACTAGATCACAAACACGTTATAGTAGTTATTACTACTATAACGTGTTTGTAATATTGCATTGACCATTCAATGAACTTGCCAATATTACGCTTGTAAGTTAATACTATAAACGTGACACTATAATATTATAAACGTGAAAGTTTGTATGGATGGATGGATGTTTGTTACTCTTTCCATGCCAGTTGTTGTTGCTTCCATGCCAGGTGCCAGTTGTGGTCGTAGGTTTGAACCTAGGACCACAACTGGCACACCGTTGCTCTCACAAATCACAATACGTAAACTAATTTACACAAATTAGTTCATTAGTACTAGTGCCATTGCTCTCAAAACGGTGAAGGAAAACATCGTGGGGAAACCGGCATTTCCTAGAACCAAACATTAGAAGACATGTGACATCTACCAACCCGCACTGGGCCCGCGTGGTGAATTACGGTCCAATCCCTGTCACAGAGAGGAGGCCTGTGTCCCAGCAGTGGGAACATTGTAGGCCGATTATGAACAAAAACACCTACAAAACTTATAACAGTAAGGAGATACTTGAATGTATAAAGACCATTTAATTTTAGTGATAGGTCCTGGAAGGTAGGAAGTCCGTCCGAAAGCATATTTTTGTGAACAGGTTTTTGGCACAGGAGACCCTGCATACTAACCGAAAGCGACTGTCGCACGAAAACGCGATTACGCGATCGTTTACCAGAATAATGTCACCAAAGGAGATAAGTAACCAGGGCCGTCGGATATAGTTTTAGTTTAGTAAGAAACCGATGGATGTTTTCGAATGAAATTTAATTTAATTAATAGAAAACAAACAGTTCATTTATCAAAACCCATTTAAGATGATGAGATGTTGTTTTTAAATCCTTCCTTGGTGTTCACCTTCGATAAGATAGGAACTCTTTTGAAAAATTTCACGCTTCTAGACTGTCTGTCAGTGAATTATTGAATTTAAAAAGTTTTTAGCGTATTAGTTATAAAGCAGTTTGAAAAATGACGCCCAAATGTGGCACAAGAAAGTAGAATACATATATATGAAAAAAAAAAAAATAGAAACTAGACTAGTTTTAAAAGTAGCGCCAGACGTCAGTGCAAATATGTAACTTACCTATAATTTTCTTTGGGACTTTTTTGAACATTACAGGCAATCTATACTTACAAATAATTAATAAACTCTGATAAGCGATATATATATTTTTTTTAAATTAAAATTTTGAATCCTTGCACTGAAATTCAGCACTAGATTCTTCGTACCGTTTTCAGAATATGTGCCTGAATTTCAGTTGAAACATTCACCGTAGTCATGTTTTTTTGGCTTCGGTACAGGGTTCGTGAAAATCCGATATATTATATCGGATAAATATCATGTTTCTAAAAAAGATTCGATTATCATTCTGTAAGTAGTTTATATGTGTTTTATTCTGTAGACATTATTTTTATTGTTTGCCGTTTTTATTAAAAGAGTTTCAAGAAATTAGTCTTTGATGAATAAAAAACATTTATATATTTTTCTAAGAAAGTCAAAAACGACAATGAATGTACAACATTCGAACAGTATGCGTGAGGGAATTTTCAAAAATATATAAATATTGGGAATACCTTATATTAAAGTTAGCTACTATAAACCCTATGGAATGTATACAAGGCTTACAATAAAAAAACTAACCGTATTTGCACGTTATTTCGATTTCCATTTCGGGAAAGGTATTCCAAATTGGGTGTTGTTGTAGTTGTTGTTGTCTGTTGTTTATTGTTGTTGTTGTGTATTTGTCAAGTGAAGCTAGGGTTAATTATAAATCTGCTAAATGTCTAGTTTTGACAATAAATATCAATTGACTGATGTGGATATAATATATCAATAGATATTTAATTTTATTGTATATATCCACTGATATATATCAGCTAACTCTTCTTGGGTACCTACTTGATAAAAGCTTAGGTACTTTACTAAGAATTTTTTTAGAGTTGCAAAATATTGACTAATTAACTACAGCATGTTTTTTTATTTAAAAAAAAAACCCTTTTTTTCTGACTGTTGTTACCTTTTTTGAACTGTAGGTGCCTACTTATTTAATCATTTATTATTATCGTCTGATTGCATTTATAAATAAAATATTTGAAATAAAATATTACAAGCACATGTTCATAAATATTTATCTTAGATAAGTACGCATGTACAACATACTTTGTTTCTGTCCCTTTTGCGAACTAAAGTATTACATAGTAATTATAGCATCAAATGACGTAGTAATAAATAGATACCTATAGTATATTGTGTATAATTAATTAATTATTATTCTTAATATGTCAATGAGAGAGACGAGTTAATCGTGTTTATGTCATTTATCATTTGATTTTTATTATTTTCTTGAGTTAATTTTTGATCTGCACTGATAGGTTTTATAAAATATTAAAAAATAATAATAAGTTTTCTATTTAAGAATTATGCAACTCCTTTAAACGTTAAGCCATAGCCTAATAGTTTTAAAATTCATAACCAATTGGTGGATAAACGTTACTTGTTTGGCCATGAAATTATTTAAAATATTTATTATAAACATCAGGCAACTACAATATCGAGTTATGTACATTAAAATTAAGAAATACCTAATCTATTTCCTGAAGACGCATGACGCTGAGATGACACCTTGAATCAAAACGCTTTTCCTATTTGCGAGACACCAATAATCAGTTAATAGCTCGCGGAACTAAACTATCGCAACCTTAAAATAAGTTAATTATCACAAACAATATGAGAGTGGGGCGGTGGTCGCCAGGAGGTGCAAAACTGTAGTCGCGAGGCTCCAAACATCACAATCCCGCGCTGCCTCTGTCCGAGCACACGCCTCGCCGCCTCGCCACCTCTCGACCCGCGCCTCACGACCACAACAAACAGTGCGACAGCCTCCCGACGACTCGGCACTAGGCTCTCTGTGAACCCCGGAACACATTTCCCCCTATGCGGACGTTCAAAACCGGAAGTGTCGTGAAATGTTTCTCAAAAGTGTTATTTGACGCGAGTTTTTACCCCTTTTTGTGACGTTCATCATTACTGCTCTAGACTTCACGAAAACATGCTCTTATTTGGAACTTTTGTCTGAAAACTGAATTTAACATTTTGATCCTGCAACTCTGTTTTGGTAAGCAAACCAATTGTTTTTTTCTTTTCGACGAATACGTCACATCCGTTCTAAATTAACCTGAAAAAATTGCCGGTTCAGTGGACAGCTCCACAGACATGTAAAACGCAGTAGGAAACTAACAAAAATTACGAATTACGTATGCTATCGGTGCCTTGCAATGGATTTGAATAGTTGTACTTATGTGCACTATAATTAAAGGAACCGCAACGATTACGTACTTAATAAGAAACTGCAATCGCAACAAAAAACTGTATGTAAACAATATGAATACAAATATGTGTACAACAACATACGTCATATCAATTACCGTGTATGTTAGTATGGTTAGTATTCATCATGAACAACGTCCTATCACACTTGGGACTTGCGGCTTTTCCCGAGATGTCCATGCATATCACCTCATCATTCATAGGCAAAAAAACACATAGAAAATTACATTTCCAAAAAAGAACAGCCTGTAGTTAAAGTTAAACTTATGATCAAAAGATACTTCGATGTTTTGTAAATTTAGTTAGTCAGTCATTTAATTTAGTACCTAGTTTAAATAGGTCTGTTAAATTAAAATTATAAAGAGAAAATATTAGATTTTTTGTATGTTTGTTTGTGACGCTTTCATATTAAAACGGCTGTACGGATTTGGATGAAATTTGGCACACGGGTAGACCATGACCTGAATTAGGACATAGGATACTTTTTACCCCAAAATTCCAACGGGGTCGAGACTTATGCGGGTGAAACCGCGGGGCTCAGCTAATATTGTATACAATCATGAAATAAAACGTTGTACCTTTTATAAAAAACCTAAAAATTACTGAAAAACATATTGAAAAGTGAGCTATTATAGTAAAATAACGTAACAACAGTATCACGTAACGAGCGAGGCACATGTCGCTCCTGTTACTATCCCCACGTTGTACGCCAGTCGACACTCCACATCCGACACTAGTAAGATCACCTAACTGCCTAACACTTCATTCCACCACACTAGCTTTTGCCCGCAATTTCACCTGCGTGTATTTTATATTTAACTTTTTCTTTAAACGAAGACCTATCAAAGTCAAAGCATTTATTTCAAATAGGAACATAAAAGGCACTTTTGAACGTCAACATTTGCGACAAAATATAATCGATTCTAGTCGCCCTTTCCAAAAGGTAGTTTCCAAATGAAAGTACCCTAATGTCATGTTTGCCGCAAATAAACGTATTTTCTTTCTTTTCTAAGTAGGTATGCCGTTCTATAGGCTCTGGTATCTGTCAAATTTAATAGCGATCGGTTTAATAGATGTGGCGGAAAATGGTAACAGACAGACCGAGTTACTTTCGCAATTTTGCATTTATAATTAGTATGGATACTGTATAGTGTACCTATACATATTTCAGGCATATACAGAATGTTTTCTTAGTATGAATCGTCACAGTTTGGAAGTAAACAGAGACCTATATGGCCATAGGAAACAAAACATTCAGTAGTGTATTGACTTTTAGCAGCTGTGAATGTTAATGTTTTCTAAACGTGAAGGTTAGGATTTTACGCGCGTAAAAAATGAGAAATTATGTAGGTTTTACACAGCCAAAATTTAGGAGGAGAGAGTCAATCAATCATACGTTACTATTATTCGTAATACTAGTATTAGTATTCACTATTAAATTCGTCCAATCATGGGCTATATACACGGCAAAAATATTATTTGGAGTGCTAAAAACTTTCCTGAAAATCAAGATACAGCTGCGATACTACTACAGATACAAGCCAAAGTCTCAAAATAATAGTGTGTGTAAAAAGTGGGGGAGAGAATCGTAAGGCATCAAAAAACTCGTCCGCATCGCTGTCAACAAGAAAAGTGTTCAAAAGGTTTAATTGGTCTATTTTACTCCAATATAGAATTAGATTACCTAAACGTGCAAATTAATTATAAATTTTAATAAAACCCTTTTAAAGTGCAATTTCCATTTTGTGTCTGTAAAATATAATTATCAATTTACAACATTACCATGTAGAGCTTTTAACTCGAGCAAGTGGGTTTTTTTCCTGAGCATTTCATACAACAGCATCCGGTTTTCCGTACCATAGGGTACCTTACAGCTAGGGTTGCCAATCCTACTATACATATATTATAGTTAAGTATAGCCTTAAATACAACATTAAAATTTTTTTTTTGGCGATATTACTAAGTATTTATATTTTCATTTCAATTCAAAATGGCGAAATAAGCGCAATATGGCCAGTATTAATCTCATAAAAGCTGAATTAAGGTATTTAGTCCCTTCATTTCGAGTGTAGATAAATAAAATAAAAAAACACATAATAAATCCTGTTCTTCCTTTCTGCATCTTTGAGCTTTCTGCATCATTATATTTTGACAGGCAATGGCTTCGAAAATACTATATTTGATATAAAAAAAGTTAGCAACTTACAGCGGCTAAAACATGGCGCTAATTTTAATCCCTTTTATTATTATTCAATAAATACTGACAGCTTGCTGATGTTCAGCATTTGTGTTTTATCTTAATAAAAAATGCTCTCGATTACCGAAGCGACATTGACGTCTGATAACAGTCGCCCCGACTCTAATGGTTTTGTTCTAATTTCTGCACTAATTAAAAAAAAAACCGCACCATAGTAAAAACATAATTGATTCAGTTTTAGCACAGTTTTCGGAGCTTGTCATCTGTTGGTATTATTTTCATCGAACATTGTACTGATAATAAAGCTGAAGAATTTGTTTGATTTTTTGGACGCGCTAATCTCTGGCACAACCTGTCGGATTGAGAAGGCTAAGCACCACGCTAGGACGAAGTCACGGGCAGAAGCTCGTACTTAATAGACTGCCTCGTTGGTCTAGTAGTAGCAAGCGCTACTGCTACGCATTCTAGGTTCGATTCACAGATCGGGTAAACTGTTATTTGGTTTTTCCATCTGAAATTTCTCAGTAGCAGCCCGGAATCGGGATTTGTGCCCGGTTGATAATAGGCTCGCGATATTAGATGAGACTTAAAGGTAACTGGCGAACTATTGGTGTACTATAGGTTCACCTCTGCACATGAATTGTGCGACGACGCTATATTGTCATCTTCCTTTTAAATTGTTATAATATCTATTTGAGACGTCATTGAGGGAGTAAATGGACTTTCCTGTGAAAGTTTGGCTGTTGTGAGTTGGTCTTTAATTGATGTTCTCGTACTGTAGTAGCATATCCTTCTTCTATTGTTTATTTCTAAATATTTATAATATTATTTCTAAATATATAGAAAAAAGAAAGAAAAGAAAAATATTTTATTCTGCACAAACAAAACGCACAATTACAAGTAAAAAAAATAATAATAACAAATTAAAAAAAAAAAACGAAAAAGACATAAGATACATATAGTCAAAAGACACGTACTCATGCATAAAAATGTTGACACTTTTGTCCATTGCTCGCTGTCAAGGCCATGGACCAATGACAACTAACATTAATTGACAGTTGACAGTACATATATTAATATTGTAGTATTTACTTGCCCGGCACTACACTTGTAATGGCAGCTCGATCACGGTGGTGACGGAAGTAACTGGTGCATAGAGCACAGGAGTCCTCCTAGTTTAAGCCCAGTTGCACATGTCTAGTACCTTGCCACTAAGTTACAGTCTAATTTAAGGTACAATAATTGTATGTAAATAGGTTTAAGTCATGAACTAATAAATATTGTTTATTTTATTTTGTTTACCTCTGCCGAACCCTTCGGGGAATAAAGGCATGATGATATGTTACATTAATTAAAAAAAAAAAACCTTATCTATACTTACCACACGTAGGTGCTAAGCAACCATTATTCTTCCTTTTATCTTGTTCGTATTCATCATCGTACGTCAAAACTAAAAATAACTGTCAAGAACAACTTTCGGAAATATCTTTTG
This sequence comes from Apamea monoglypha, assembly GCA_911387795.2. Taxonomy (NCBI): domain Eukaryota; kingdom Metazoa; phylum Arthropoda; class Insecta; order Lepidoptera; family Noctuidae; genus Apamea; species Apamea monoglypha. Next base: position 5,479,237 of record OU426930.1, read on the forward strand.
GCGTGACTAGAACCGGTGACCTTTCTTTAGGGCTCGTAGGTCGCCTAGTGACCTACGCCTACTGAGTAGGAAGTATATCGTAGTAATTATAGCACTATACAAAACGTATATACATATGTAGGTACATACGCTGGAGGCCACGCATGTACCCACACCTATAAAGTTATTCGTATCGAAAGACCAGCTTAGTGGCTTTCTAAAATGTCATTTTATTCCCCACTCTTATTGTTTTTTTGTCGTCTGTAGTGAGTAATTAATATTTTAATTTTTTTTTTTCTTTCGTGACTTTATTCATTCAAAATTACTTATTATTTTTTTGTGTGTTGGCGCAGAGCATAAAAATGCTTTCCTATATATGGCACAGACCAACATATTGTTGTATACAGGGTGGCAGGGACAACGACATGCAAACTGGTACCATGGATTCAGTAAGTACGTGATTCTGAACCGTCCTGCGTCGAAATTAGTCGGTTATTTAAAAGAAAAATAGCTGTTGCAAACATTATGACCGCGTAGATATTGAACTTTTCTATTCTATGAAACAGCTAATCTCTGGAATAACCAGTAGGATCTTGAGGAAGTCTTTAGGCTAATTTAACATCACGCTAGGATCCTTAAAAGCCGACCAAAAAGAAAAAAAAGTAAGAAAGAACACGAAGTAATAGCGCGGGAAGGCGATGCGATGCGACGGGGCGAATCGAGGGTACAAGAAAATTCACGCGGGTGAAGTTGAAGAAGAAGTTAGTGTACCATAATTATTATTAACAACATAAACATCAAGTACAATAACCTGTTACGTTCAAGTTTCAAGTTTACTCTAATTCGTAGAAATCCAGTTTTCGCTGATTACATTAACGGTAGCTACTGAATTAATAGTAATACGTACCTATCAGGTTTCGGCCTTATTTCCTTAGCGTAGCCGATAAACAAAACAAGGTCCGCGAAGTTTGTTAATAAAACCCGTATTAAGTCATTATAATAAAATTACTTAAAGAAGGATATTTTGTTCGTTAGTTAAATAATTGTAATAGGTATATTAGTCACTAGGGGCCTTTTCTACTCTATCCTAAAATTTATGGTTTATGGTCGTTTTGGTTATGTACGGCTGGTACGGCCTTGGCCTCGTTTTGAGAACCATAGAGAATAGAGGGGAAAAAACATAAAATAAATGATAGTATTGGGATATGTAAAGTAATCACTGCCACAGCCTCTGGATCTGGGTTCCATATTGTATGTATTGGTCTGGCCAGATACTCTATGAAATAAAATAAAAAAGGATCAGAATTTAACCTGCATCCTAATTGCCTAACACACTTTTAATCACAATCTGCATCATTTTGAAGGATATTACAAATCCATCGCTTCATAATATTCGAAAAATTTGTCTGCTCATCAACATAAATAACGCAATGAATGTTGTTGAACTGTCAAAACGAAAACCATTGCTACTGTTAATGTGTTACGCAATTACGCCGATGAACCGAAGGATTTTGAATTATTTGAATTACTTATAGAAGATACTACCTGTTTAACTTGTTTAACCTGCTTAACTTCTACTTACTGTTTAATTGGTCAAAATCTATTGATTGCTAACATGCTTCAGAAAATAAACAACAAAACAATTACTAGAACTTCGAAATAAGTAGGTTTTGCAGTTTAAAAAGGCATCGTAAACTTTTTAGAACTGCTTCACTACCTGAGTAGGAACCTACCTAATTAGATAAATTAATTAAGTATATATATCTCTTATTTACTAGGCTGTAAATGCGGAATAAGTTATCTAGATCGGTCGTTAGTTTCCCGAGGTTATCCTACAAGTAGATACTTAGTTACATGATGTTTAAGTACATAAAAAATGTATGCGATTGCCTACCATTGTTTACGATTCACAATATTTATGTGACTAAGTTTATAAATAGCAGCGAGTTCTATACTTAGAAAATGTAGTGTCGTTCTTAATATGTTGGTATTAAAAAGATTTTTCATTGAAAATTATTTAGGATAAAGTTTTTTCACTAACTAAAATATTTTGAAGAAGTCTCCTTATATGCTCAATCCCCATTCAAATTATTTTTTATACTTGAGGTGTAAACGTGCAGGAAAATAAGTATTACATGTAACATCTACCAACCCGCACTAGGCCCGCGTGGTGGTTTACGGCCCACTCTCACCGAGAGGAGGCCTGTGTCCCAGCAGTGGGAACGTTATAGGTTGAGTATGCAATGCTCTGCGTATACTTATGATATATGAATATGAATTGCACCGATTCCAGCGTGGTTTGACCAGACTTGATTAATCGAATGAACCCCAAGATTCGCAATAGCTCCTGTAGCCTCATGTTCATGGTGCTACAGCGACGCTTGCATATCAAGAAGTATACCGGGGGGCGCGGTTTTTTTAGGGAAGATGTGCCCGTAGGAAAGGGTAGGACTTAAGAGCTTACCGGATATGCATCCTAGAGTAAGCATTGGACTAGTGGAGAGATGGGTGATATTTGTCTATGGACGGGCATCTTTTAAAGACTTCGCGGTCAGGTGTTTCAGGTCGAGCTTCACCCGTGAATCTTTTGGCGAGGTTCTACTGCTTTCTCGGTTCTCTTGTATGTCCTTGCTCTGCTGTTTTATGTTGTGTTAGATGTTCCTGTTTTCAATGTCATCGTCAGAGTTCTCGCTACTACCCGTTTCCGTTTTTTGTATATCTCACTAGCAGCGACCTTGATCTTGTTTTTGTCTTCTGCCGTATCCATCCAAAAATCGATTCCCTTGTCGAAGTACTTCATGACCTGTTTTAAGTTGTACTTATGATATAATATGTAAATACTAAGAAGCGCTTAAAAGAAAAATGGATCTTAACAGAATAACGTACCTAGTGAAAAAAAGAACTTTCGGGTCCTTAGAGTCAACCAAACATACAAGTCTTACTGTAGAGACGTTAATTATGGAAGTGTAATGCACTCAACAGGTTTACCCATTATTTAAATTTTTATAATTGATGTTTATCACACCAGTGGCACATTTGCGTAGTAATTATTATAAAATACGTAAGTTACATCTAGTAGCTGTCACACGTGCAAATAATCGATTTGTATGCGGCCATTATTGTTCTTATTCTTCGTAGATGGTGGTAATGTTTGTGTGATATTTTATAATATAATTGATTGATTTTTATAATACCCATCAGCCCGCGTGGTGGATTACGGCCCACTCCCTCTCACATAGAGGAGGGCTGTGTCCCAGCAGTGGGAACTTTATAGGCTGATCATGCCTCCATGTTATAATGCACTTAATACAGCGTATAACAGAAATGTGTGGTCATATATTTAAGACTGGTACAGACCATTAGAGTTAACAACTTTCGCCATAGGATCAACGGACAGGTGATATTTTTTTCGCGAAAAAATCACCTGTCACATACAAAACTTCGATACCTTCTCAACTCAAATGTATGGTCGTTTTACCTACATTTGGGTTGAGATTACGATATTGGTCATATGGAGAAAGTTGTTAGGTTTAATGGTCTAATACCACAGCCTTAGATATCTTGTATATGACCACACATTTTTGATACACGCTGTATAATAACTATTTTAAGTGCATTATGAACCTTTTCAAGATGATGTGGAGACGTCATTACGTAGAAATTGTAAACGTGGCTGTTACCGAATTGGTTAAAGCTATTTTGCATAGCGTGGCAGGCTTTTCAGCGTAGCAGTTTTTTTGCGTAGCGTAGTAATCGTAATCTGTCACACAATACGCGCTTAGATTATGCTTAGCTTAAAGAATATAATTTACATTTTTAAATTAGATATAAATACAAATAAATTACGGTTTATTGTCATTCAACATGTAAAATTACAAAAGCATTTAAAATTTTAGTAGGTGCCATTTTCATTGCTAGATTGCATTGTTTAGATTTCAAATTGTTACTAAGCTTGATTTTAATATGTTTGAAATGTCTATAAAACATATTGCCTCTTTTAGAACGCTTGCCTAAAGTATTGCGCGTATTCAAGACCACTGCCGGTGGAAAACAAACATGCCAACTTTTGCTCATTAAATTTCGCAAACTACCCTTTTACCCATTAAGCTAATTATTTAAAAGAGAAAAACATGTAAATCAAAGCTTACGTAGCCAAGCCTTAATCTGTGCGCAATGTCGCGTGTGACAGTAACCCTGAACTAGTAAGCACGACAACTAGACAAACCAGTAAATCTTGACACCGGCGTAATAGGGAACTAAATATAAATATACTGATTTTGACGTTCATTTGACATTTGTCTTTGGAACTAGCGCCATTGTGGACTGTTAAATTATACTGGGCGCCATGTTGTTACAGTCTGGAATGTCCTTACATGAAATTTGCGGGTAGAACGTGGCCAGGCCACATACACGTGTAGCCAGTGTTATTATGAAATAACAGGTGTAACTAGCTGCCGACTTGTAATAGAAAATGCCTTTTAGTTACTTGCGAACACGAATTTGTGATGGTCCTTTTAGTTGTTTTGGCTAATAAGGACCAAAGATGGCAAAGAAAAACTTTTCAAGCAAAATAAGTTGGTAATTAATAGGTAGTAGGTAGGTTTTTAGTAGGTAGTTAATATTTTTTTGAGTTTTTATAGTATTAATGAGTTAATTTAGGAACTTTTAAATGTAGTATTTGATTATAAGTAAGTTTTATATGTTAGGGTCAAAAGAACAGAGCTTAGCCTTTTTTAAGTTTTATTTTTTCATATAAGTAGAGAGTAGTTTTACTTACGTAGATATTAGCCGTTAATCAATACCAATATTACCAATAGTTGTTAACCTTTAAATGCTTCGGTCGTTTAGAAAAAAATAATAAAAATGAAAGACACTAGTACGATTTAAATTTTGAATTTCTTTTGATTTATAAATTTTAAAATAAAATAACTTAACATATGTTAATGATGCAACGAAAATGCAATAAATAGGAGAACGGAATGAAAACAAATTTTAAGTATCCTCTAACGGCTCAGATGGCTTATTGATTACATTACCTACACTTTTAAGTCCAGTTGCGAAATCGTAGAAAATCTTAACTAACTTTATATTGATATTAAGTAATTTATTTACCTATAGATATATGTACCTTGATACGCTTCCGTTTTACGTAGTAATGACGTAAGTGATTTGATTTAAAACCGTGCCGTTTTTGATAAATATCTAAAAAATATGTCGTAAACATATTTAACTGGTATATTATTCTTGTACCTGTATAGAGGCTTCGTCACTGCGATTCATTAGCGGATATATCACTTCGTCTGTTTGTATCAAACAGCCTTGTGTTACATGTCCGATCGCTTGAAGATTACCAGTTCATTCATTATAAATATTGTCTACATTAGAACAAGTTATTTTATAATGAATATCGAAACATTCTTTACAGACGCCAGCAGGTCAAGCTACCCGAAACTGTCAAATTTTCCCAATCAACCTTGAAACTTAATGTTTTAGCGATAAAGTTGAAAATCTATTAAAGAAATTTGACAGATTGTAGTAGCTTGATGGGCTGGCGTCCGTACATTTATGACGTCAAAAATTCTCTAACTTTTAAAAACCATTCCCAGGAATTCATATCAAAGAACCAAGTTAGAGAACTCGTTGGTCCTTCGTTACAAATTCGTAAAAAAACACTTATAAGGGTTTAGTACCTTTAGCAAAAAAAGTCCTTTAATAAAACCTTTTTTGAATTTTCAAATAAATTTAAGAGTTTGGGGTCCTACTTTGACGTCAATTTAAAAGAAAAATACCTTAAGTGTGAGTAGTAGATAACATATTACATATTTACTTTTGCACAACATTGGCTGCATGAGTGCCGCTACAGCCGGCTACATTCGGCCAGCCCACCAATAAGTAAACACGATCGTTCACGAAACTAGAACGCACACAATGAACGGTCGGTTCAATGCAACCGTTGAATAGAATAAACTTTTCAAATTCTCGCTCAATGGCGGCCGAATGCATCGTAACCTTTTAACCTTCAAATCAATTTACTCTTTTAAGCGTACATAACGTACTCGTAAGAGTAGGTACATACAAGGTGGCAGCATCCATGCGCAGCTTGTTACCATGGATTCAGTACATAATTCTGAATTTTTTGTTTGGTACCTTTTGACCGCGTAGGTATAGCAACTTTTCTATGAAACAGCAGATTTTTTTTAATAACCAACAAAAAGTATCTGTGCTATATCATGTCGAGAAACATTTGCTGAATTCATGGATACAGATTGCGCGTGGATGTCCCTGCCACCCTATCTATATACCGGGTTATTGGTAAAACATTAACAACCTCTCAGGGACTATATTACTAACATCATAAAAACAACTTTTCTTCTATGACTTTTATTCATTCATAGGATTTTAATTCATCAGACTTTCATACAAAATAAAAATATTACTATTCAACGAATTGAAATTTTCTGTTACGAACTCTACGCGAATACTACTCTAGTTAGGTAAACAAACTGCCGTGTCTAGTACAAAATTCAGCGGAGGGGAGCGGGGGTCAGATAGAATAACGAAATCTTAAAGGTTTGTTTTTGGTAAAAGTATTATGTTTTGTAAAAAGTCATAGAAGAAAAGTTGTTGTTGATGATGTTAGTAATCCAGTCCTGCAAGGTTGTTAGTGTTTTACCAATAACCCTGTATATGTGACAATTAAAATTGTAACTTATTGTATCAATATCAGATGACTTTTCCTGATAAATTTTCCTGTATTATTGTCCATATGTAATTACCTATACGAGAATCGTTTGAACGTTATTCATAGATCTATGATTGCTTTTTAATGTTCATGTAGTCTATGTTTTCTCAATACAACAATAAGCTCTTGTATATTAATCACATTATCCCGTGGTGTTTTACACTCGGTAATGTTAATTTGTATTTTGTTCTCAGAATTATTAAGCACTCGTTTGCTTACAATTATTAAATTTTTTTGTTTTGACATTCGACGTAAAAAAGTGTAATTAATTAAATTATTAATTAATTAAATTTATGATTTTGATTAATTAAACATCCTTCTCGAAAAATAAGTCTTGCAGTCAGCGATGTATTCTCTAATTGACTTTCTATAGTCAGAAAAATTAATTGTTTATAAATCAGCACACTACGTCAATTTGCTATGTTGTAACCATATTCTACAACTGTCAAAATGACAGTTGTGATTTAAATATACGATTTAAGGGGTTTATATATAAACGTTGCTTAAAATTAAGAGACGTTTCAAGCCCGGTGAAGCAGACGACAACCTCATAGGTTGAACTGAGAGATGCCATTCCCAAAAAAAAGAGAAGTTTAACTAACAAAAACTTATGGTTCAGAGAAACAGTCGCTAATCAGTACTTAACTTAAAGCAACGTTTATAAATAAAGGGGTATGTTTGGTAGTCAGTTTGACAAACAATTAATTTACAAGATGCGCATGCTGAAATCAGAAGGTCGAATGCGAAAATTAGCTAAGCAAATCTGATATGGTTCTACGCTTAGAATTCCAAGCTGCCTCACAATCGCATGATACATGCAATGCCAAGGATTCTTCCACTGAGTACTTCCAGCCAGTCTGTTGTAATACATTAGATACCAGACAATCAACTAACAGGCACTATGCTAATTAAACAATTACGTACACTTTAAATGTCGAATGGAATTAATTTACTTTAAACTAGTTTTTTTTAAACTACAGATTTATGGAGTCTGGCAGAAAACTAGTCTGAGAGAGCAAAGAACCTTTAAGTTAAAAAAGATAAATAAGCTTTTGTCATTGTCAGAAGGAACAATGACAAAAGCTTATTTATCTTTTTTAACTTAAAGGTCATGCAGCCTGTTTAATTAAACTAGCTAGACGCATTAAGGAAAACTAGGTCAGTTTTATGAAAACAAAAAACTACGTAGGTATTGCAAAAATAATAAATGGTTTTTTTTTCTTGAATGTCCTTATAGATTTGTCTCCATGCAAGGTTCTTATCATCTAATTATTATAATTTACTTGAAGAAACCAGTATAAGGGCAATAAAAGGTCAGTTAAATCATCATCTGCCTAGCCTTTTCCCAATTATATTGAAGTCGGCTTCCAGTCTAACCGGATGCAGCTGAATATTTTACAGGAAATGACTGCCTATCTGACCTCCACAATCCAGTTACTGGTTAATACGATACCCCTTGGTACGACTGGTTGTCAGACTTTCGGGCTTCTGACGACACGTAACGATTGTCAATGATCCAGGATTGACAGCCGGGACCAACGGCTTAACGTGCTTTCCGCATGACCTTTTCTGCATAGTTTCTGCATGCCTATGCAGAAAGGTCATTTAAGTAATGGTACCTATATGAATGTTCATTTAGCATTGGTCAGGTCTGGGTTGCTCGATGTTGACCACGCGCTGGCGGTGTTGACGGCTGCTTCCCGTGCTTTGTTATATATGACTCGTCATGGCAATGTAAAAACTACTATATCATCTTAGTTTTATGTAACATGTAACACTAGCTGTGCCCGCGACTTCGTTCGCGGATATCTGATGATACCTTTTGATTTTCTGTTTTTTGCTCCTAAAGTAACAGTAGAGTTACCACTTATAGGTATCATCAGATATCTGCCTGAATAAGTCCCGTCAATATCAGTCCAACCTTTTGGGAGATTAACCGGATCAAATATTTAAAAAAAAGTGTTTTTTTTTTTTTGTTTTACTTACCGTATATACTGCATTAAGGGCTGATTTTTCCATCGCCAGGTAACTTTTATTAGAGGAATAAAATTGACGTTTGACAGTTTTTGTATGGAATAACTGTCAAAATTTCAAAATTATTCCTCGAATAAAGTTATCAGATCATTGAAAAATCAACCCTTAGTAATATAGTTTTGACAACTTGACAAAACATCGAGTTTTCTTTATTTAATGATAGTTTAGGTTAGGAGATGACGGGACGAGCTGGATAGGTTCCGTCAAAATTGGAAGAAGGACGCGCGGGCTCGCGAAAAATGGAAGGAGTGGAGGGAGGCCTTTGCCCAGGAGTGGGACAGCAGAGGATAGTAAAAAAAAGATAGTTTAGTATTAATGTATGATACACATAAACCGTCCGGAATAAATTCTCTAAATGATGGCGACAACCGCGTCGGAATCCTTTGCATAGTTTAGAAGAACAACGCGATCACACAGACTGACACGAAATGTAACTTTAATTATAATACCTTTGTCCTATAGATGACGTATTAATGGGCTTACTTCTGAAATACAATTTTGTTTGTTTATCGTTGTTTGACTTTCATGAGGGGCTTGTGGCTAATTAATAACAGCCGCACGGGTCGATCGATCAGGTTAAGCTAAGTTTGCCGTGGTTTGTCCGTGGATGGGTAACCAGCGGTCTTGGTATGTAAAGATTTACATACCAAGACCCCTCCGTGCCTCGGAAAGCACGTTAAGCCTTTGGTCCCGGCTGTCATTCGAGGATCTTTGACACGGGTCATTACGGGTCGTCAGAAGCCCGAAAGTCTGACAACCAGTGTTACCAAGGGGTATCGTATTACTCAGTAACTGAGTTGTGGAAGCCGACCTTGGGGTCGGCTTCCAGTCGGAAAATCCATAGTTCGGAAAAGGCGAGGCAGATGTTGTTTGACTTTCATTTACTCGATCGGTTACTCCACATTTTGTATCAAATGCGTGTTTTCATTTTTTCTCCAAATTGTAGTTATCGCTTTTGCAGTTTATCGTTCTTTTATAACCTGACATTTATCATGCTGCGTCATTATTTCAACTTTTTATGCTAATATGGTTGTTGTTCATTAAACAATACGAGTTTTCATCGTTATGCTTCTTCAACACATCAAACCGATAATGTTATTATCAAAAAACAGTTTTCTCATGTTTTTAATTTATGAAGAAAACTCACTTTGGTTCAATTAAAAAAACCTTGTTTTTAACTAAAAGATACGCAAGGAATTTATTAACCCACTTTTCGAAAGTTTACTAATTTCAAGTAGATACCTACATAAGTACAGACGCCAGCAGGTCAAGCTACCCGAAACTGTCAAATTTTCCCAATCAACCTTGAACTTTAATGTTTTAGCGATAAAGTTGAAAATCTATTAAGGAAATTTGACAGATTGTAGTAACTTGATGTGCTGGCGTCCGTACCATAGGAAATATTGTTTTAAAAGTTTGAAACGTTCCGAAGTACCTACTGACTTTTAAACTCGCTCTTATTTTTTTTTTTTTGTTTGTCTTATTAATTTTATCTTTACTAAATGCCGCAGCATCATGCTGAGATACTAGCCCTTTGGCCTCGTACAGGACTTTCTGTTTTTTTTTTTACTTTCTTTTTTATAGGTAATGTTGTTTTTTATTTATGATTGTGTTTAGTTTAGTTTGTGATGTTCCTGTACGAGTCAAAATAAATACTTTTTATTTCTTTTACTTACCGAGACCCCTCCATGTCTCACCGTTGCCATTTATACCTACACTGTATCCTTCTCTACAGGCTGCAGTGTAGGTACTTATGAAAAATCGTGAGATAAAATCAAGAGTGTAAGTTTGCGTCAGAGGCGAATGATGAGCAAGTAGATACAACCCATAAAAACATAATTCTATAAATTGTTTAATAACAAAAATAAAACAGCACCGTCTTTCACAGGAAAAGATCCAGTGCGCATTTTGCTTGTGCGCAGATCTAACTACTAATAATAAAGCTAAAGAGGTTGTTTGTTTGTTTGAACACGCTAATCTTTGGACCTACCCGTCTGATTTGAAAAAATATTTTTGCATTTAATAGCCCAATTCTAGAGGAAGGCTTAGGCTACGCGGAAACGATGCGACGGGTGGGTCGGAGTCGGAGAACAAGAATTTTCACGCGGACGAAGTCGCGGGCAGAAGCTAGTTAAAAGATAAACAAGAAGTTTATTTGCATGATTTATTTATAAGGGGTGTCTGGTAAAAACATAACGAAAAGTCCATTACTTTTACGATCGACGTTCCTCGTCAAAATTTCAATGTGAACGCAGTAAAACATAAAACTCCATTGATGTTCCGAATTTAGAACTATTTCACATCAAGGAAACGGGCGAGTGTTTGCAAAGTTTTTGCACACAATGTGAGACCGACAATTGTGTTGCGGAAAATTATAATCAATGAAACGACAACCTGTAAGATTACGTGCACAACTCGTTACAATTGTTGTATGAACCGTGTAACTTGCGCCAGCGCAGCGCCATTAAGTCACACTTTGCCAAAGAATCGCACATTATGTTGCGTATTTCTTAGATTAATAATTTTGATTGATATTTCAGCCGCAAGCTATAATTATTTATTTATTTTATTATTTATGTACACACAGTAAAATACATAGGGATATGACATAATTATAATTTGAGGAAATTTTGTTATTTATATCAAGATAAATCTACACAAATAATAGATACATACAAGTATACCACATACAAGTAAATAAAACTGAAGTGTCTGTTTGTAATGTCAAAATTGCTTTTTACTAAATTCATATGAAAGTATAGTATACGGTACTTATAACAAAAAAACATTTTTTTAATTGTTTTGTCTGTCTATCTGTTTGTTCCGGCTAATGTCCGAAACGGCTGGACCGATTTTGACGGGACTTTCAGTGGCAGATAGCTGATGTTATGAGGAGTAACTAATCCTAACTCTTAAGCCTAACTTAGCTTACTTTTATTTTAGAAAAATAATTAGGGTTTCTTGCAAAAAAACCCATGAAATCCAAACTGTTTTCGGTCTTACACGCGAACAAAGTCGCGGGCACAGCAAGTAATAAAATAAATAGTTACTTTAGTCTCCTGTCGTAATGGCTGCACTTAGGAGCCCGAGTTTTGTAACCATTCGCCTCGAAGGACCAAATTATAGTTGACGAAATGTTACCAATAATTACCTCAGCGTAATTACATAATACATTGATGTTTAGTAGGAAGCAATAACAGTAATAAATATCAGCTTCAACTTATGACGCAGAGAGGTACGCAAGGCTCTACATTCTATGATACACTTCATCAAGGCTATTTACCGTTATGTCGTAGGCAATAAAGGTGTTTTCTGTTTACACACACCTACTACGTGGATTAGGAAATAGAACCTTGTATTGTATTGTCATGAAATACTAAATGAACTAGGGCTAGGAGTGTCGCTTTTCAAAACGATTTGGGGCCGTTCAACCGTGAAATTTTTTCTATCACTTATCTGCGAGCGAATGTGGCGTGTAGTAACTTTACAAGATTTGACCTACATACTATCTACTTATGTCCTAAACAGCCTATAAAGTTGCCACTGCTGGGTCACAGGCCTCCTCTCTGTGAGAGGGCTGTAATCCATCACGCGGGCCCAGTGCGGGTTGACGGATATCACACGTCTGCGAATTTTTAGTTCTAGGACATGCCGGTTTTGTCACGATGTTTTTCTTCACCGTTTTTTGAGAGCAATGGTGATGAAATAAATTACACAAAGTAAAAGACTTGATAACGCATTCTCTATGACACAATGAACGAAAACGCGCGAAATGAACGCGAAGTTGGCGTAATTAGCTACGGAGTTGATGTGGTTTCGAAGTAAGGGATCATTGAGTCCGGGTCAGCGGGATTGTCCGAAAGGGTTACCGCTACCCCGGAACATAAAGGGCAAAGGAAGGAACATGGGTGGGTTTTAGTCAGTAAGAGTCTGACACAACCTTCCGCTCCACACAGAGCGGGGGGGTCATTTGATGATTTCCCACCCGGAAAAAAAAGGGATTATTGAGTGGTTATGTATAGTGAATTAGGGCCCTGCTTGGGTTCGAACCCTCAACCTACAACTCGTAAGTCGCGGCCGTTACCATTGGGCCACCACTGCTCTCATTTCGTGTGCTCATCAACACACATAAACATAACATAACGCTTGTAATTCCCGAAGGGTTACACAGTAGGTATCTATAGAAACACCCACATTTTGCCATTTTTATTTTAAGACACATGTAATAGGAGGCGTGCCTATTGCCATCAACCGGGCACAATTCCAGAAACCGGGCTGCTACTCAAAAAAAAAAAACTGGTAACCGAACCCAGGTCCTCATGTTCAACAGTAGCGCTGGCGACCACTAGACCAACGATCAATCAAGTAGGAAAATTTTCAAATTAGGTTGATAAATACTTGTAATACTTGTGTAACTAAGTAAATGAATGACCACCGTAAAGACTTTGGGATTTTGGATTTTCCATGTTGCACTTTATATAAAGTGACGTACGCTATATAAATTGTGATATATAATTGGCAACTTTGTTTACATTCCCTTATATGGCTATTTTATAAGTATTCGATGAATTGACTCTCCAGTGATTTTGCTTGCCTAATAAGTCATCGAGAACTGAATTGATTATCGCAATTTTCTCTTAGAAAGATGTTGCTGTCTATGCTTTTAACATAACTGGTCAATTGAGACTATAGAGGAAATTGTGATATATAATTGGCAATTTTGTTTACATTCCTCTATATGGCTATTTTATAAGTATTCGATGAATTGACTGTTCAGTGTTTTTGCTTGCCTAGTAAGTCATCGAGAACTGAATTGATTCTCGCAATTTTCTCTTAGAAAGATGTTGCTGTCTATGCTTTTAACATAACTGGTCAATTGAGACTATAGAGGTGTAAGGAACAGCTGCTTGAGCGATGCAGGATTTTACATGGCGTCAGAGGGATGCGTAGTTTTGCATGTGGCGATGTAGATGGCGCCACAAGACTATCGCCACCGTTGGACATAGGCCTCTCCCAGGCTGCGCCACAACACCTGAGGGGCAATTCTCGTAATTTTAAGAACGTTCACAGTCTGATCTCAGTCTCAATCTGTCAAAAATACGTCTAATTTCTCTACATTTAAGTTTTTGACATTTGTTTGTCGCCGAGATGAGACTGCGACTAGATTTTGAACGTTTTAAATTACGAGAATTGGCCTTCTGTTCTCCGCCTTTCGCATCCAGTCTATCCCAGCTACCTACCTCTTAAAGGTCGTCGGTCATCTACCTGGGGGGCGTCCCACACTATGCTTGCCGATATACGAGGTTTCCACTCCAGCCGATCAATTCTGTAAAAATGTCACTGAGAACACTATGATGAAGTGAGACGCTATTGCCAGCTCACTTCAAGCTTCACCTAAGTTTTAACGGTGGATTTTCAGAACAGAACTGCTGGACTCGGCTCTTCCACCAGCCATCGGTCCTTCGACAAACATGGCCAGCTCACATAACTCCTAGTTACCTCAATTAATGTATTCTATTGTGTATATTAATGGCAGTTATTTGTATTGTTTCAGACGAGCCGTGCGCCGTTGTAAGCGACCCACAGCCCAGTAAGAGTAGTTCAGTCCGCGCGACCGCCGACATACCTAGCAGCCCGCCCGCATAGGATGGTAGAAACTGACCCCGGGCCCAAGAAATCTCACAGTAAGTACCTAGACAACTAACCCTAAACCCAGTAACGGTACAAGGATCTTCGGGGTAATTGCGTAACACCATTCATTGCGTTATTTACGTTGTTCACACATATTCACACATATTGCAAAATCATCACATAATAATAATACATAAATCATCACATAATTCATCTTCACATATTGTAATATGTTTGTCCTATTTAACGTCTTCATTGTTCTTATTAAATTATACAATAACTGTCATAATGATCGTCAGAGTAAACAATTTTTACTTGTGTATGGACGCACGTTGTTTCATATCTGTATTTAAAGGCGCATAAACAGCCTATAATGTTCCCACTGCTGGGACACCGGCCCTCTCTCTGTGAGAGGGAGTGGGCCCAGTGCAGGTGAGATATCACACGTCTTAGAATTTTTGGTTCTAGGACATTATGTCGGTTTCCTCACGATGTTTTCCTTCACCGTTTTGGAAGGAGTGGCAGTGGTTTTAAAGGCACACATTTGAAATTGTATAGGTAACTACACAGCAGAATAAAATATACCTACTTATTTAGGTACAAATTTCCTAAAAACAAGCCGTGCCGATGGGATTTTCCCATAGGCAAAAATTATGGAATTCCATAGAAACTATAATTTTCATTCCATACAATTAAAAAAAAGTCATTTATTCAAATTAGGGTGAGAATCAGCACTTTATGGACGTCAAAATTTCATAAAACAGTCCCTTAAAACGCCCGCCCTTCACCACTTCCTAGTGCTTTCGCTGGGAAGAAGTGGCGCAAAGAACTCCCCAGCAGTTCAGCTGTCTGTTCAGTTAGAAAAACTTGAGGTATATTTACCTACCCCTTTAAGGGGGGAATTTTCCTTCCTTCGTGCTCAACTTCATTGTTTAAGGAATTGTTCAGTTGTCCAAATATGCTGATTCTAGACCTAGTAATGTAGGTAGGTTTTGCGTTATCTGCCAGCGAATGAATTTAAGATTTTTAATAAGTAGATCTTTCTAAATTGAAATTAGTGTAGAAAACCGGTACTTGAAATCAATATCAAAGCGGATAAACTCAAATGCCAAATAAGCCAAAGAGGCCATGGTTTTATTGTCACAGAAATGGAGATACGTGCAGTCAAAAAAGTTATCTACATTGTGTTAATAGTTCATCTTGGTCTTTTTGATAACCAAAATGGCATCAATAATCGTCAATAATCCTCTGCGTAGGTAGGTTGGTAGTTAGGTTACTTATATAAGAAACTTATTCTTATGTAAGTATTGTTCATATTCGTATTTAAAAAATTGAGCTAGCGCTTCGTACGTATATCAACATTATTCATAATCAAGTAAAGTTCACATTTGTATGAGAAGCTTACTTTACTTGGCAAGTACGATCTTTAAATCTTGGGTTACAGTCACCTTTCTGTAAAACCTGCCATGACTCACAATTATGAATGTCCAAGTATTGTTTGTTTAACACTCGTCACAATGAGCTCTTATTGAAGTCACCTGTCCATTTCGTAACCTCATACAGAGATTATGCACATCTCAAGGTAGCGAAGAACTACTGACAGACTGTTTAACGCTAGAACGTTAATAAAAAGACGTATTCTGATCTCGTTACAGTGTACGGTTGGCAAAAAGGTCGCTGAAAAAGTCCTGCAAGTAACTATAAGAATTATGGTTTTCCATATGCTGCAAAGGATACGCTAGAATGAAACTTAGAATCTGTTCTTTTTTTACGCTATGCTACCCGATCATTTAAGAGTAGCAGCGCACATGAGAGTTTTGTACGAGTTGTAGGTCGTAGGTTTGAACCCAGACAGACGCTTTATTTTTGTGTAAATTATTTCATCACCACATCTCTCAAAACGGTGAAGGAAAACATCGTGAGGAAACCGGCATGTTCGACAACCCAAAATTCGAAGACATGTTACAGCTACCAACACGCATTGGGCCCGCGTGGTGGATTACAGCCCACTCCCTCTCACCGAGAGGAGGCCTGTGTCCCAGCAGTGGGAACAGTATAGGCAGATTATAAACCATCTTACCAATATAGATATAGCTAGTTAAATAGAGAGACTAGCGGTGACGAGATTATATTGTAGGTTCTGACAGCCGTATTTCGAAAATACCCTTCTGTTGCTACCCGTACTTTTTATGTCCTGACACATTGTGTCCGCGGCTGCGCCAATATTGTGATCGAGACCTTGCCGAACTGCCGGTCACCTACCAATAATGATGCCTTATGTATGTGTATACTTAGATATCGAGATGACTTTTATATTACCTATTGATTGTAAGTATTTAATGTTCTAGACGAGAGCTACCTTATAAGGTAGGCAATTCACCCCCACCTTGTATACAAGGTGCGGTAAACGTAATGTCATGTGAATTGCCTGCCATTTGGTTAGAAATGAAAGAAAATAGGCTCGTTTTTCACGGGAAGTTTATTTAAAGGTGTACAATTTATGACATTAAGCCGAAAAAATGATATCGGTCAAATGACTACCTCCTGAGTTGATGCACAATTGTGCTCGTTTTACGGCATTTTGAATTGTTGCTCGCCAACCCCTTCCAAATTGGTGATTTCTTCTTCAATGTTGGCTTTCAGGACTTGCAAGTTTTGGGTTTTTTGTAGGAAATGTGAGATTTCAAAAAAACTCCAAAGAATGAAGTCTGGCGCCAACAGATCTAGCGATCCTAACCAACCAGTTCGAATCGCCAAAACGGGAGAGCACACGGCCCCGAAATTGGTGTTTCAAAATCTCCATCGTTGCATGAGCTGTGTGACTGTGTGCATCAGTGTACCGCTCCATTGCATTGTCAACGATTTCTCTATCTGTCTACACAACAACATATGTATCAAATCGCAATGAAATTATAACGCCATTAGTATAAAAATCATGGCACAAGTGGGCAAAAGTAATGTCATAATGTGTTATGACATTACTTTTGCCCCCTTGTACAAACTAAATAACAGACGCACGGGTCGATCGAAGTTTAAGCTTGCTGCAGTCGGTTCGTGGGTGGGTGATCATCCATAACATATCGAGACCCGTTACGGGTAATCAGAAGCCCAAAAGTCTGACAAACCACTATTTGTCAGACTTTTGGGCTTCTGATTACTAGGTACTACTACTAGGTATTATGGTAAAGTGTTACCAAGGGGTATCGTGTCACCCAGTACCTAACTAGGCTGTGGAGGTCAGATAGGCAGTCGCTCCATGTAAAATACTGGTATTCAGCTGCATCCGGTTAGACTGGAAGCCGACCACAACATAATTGGGAAAAAGTTAGGCAGATTGATATAACTAACCTAATAGATAGAGATGAATAGAAGAAAATACCTACACAACAATTCAAACGTACACAAAGAATGCTTATGTTTTTCTCTCTTGCAAAGAATTGCTACAATCACAGATCGTAGCACGTATGACACGTGTAGTGTAGACGTGTACCACGTGTTACACGTGCATGTAGTGTAGAGATTTATGCACCTGTCTGCGCTTTAAGATGGATGATACAACGTTACGCAGGAAAAAGCTTGGCAGATTGATATAGCTAACCTAATAGATATGGCTGATAGAGGTAAATGGAAGAAAATACCTCCAAGAATTACAACTTACACAAAGAATGCGTGTATTCATTTCTGTTGCGAAGAATTGCTACAATCACAGATCGCAGCACGTGTGACCGTGTAATGTAGAGATGTATGCACCTGTCTAGCAGATGAATTACATAACGTTACACAAGAAAAAGCTAGGCAGATTGATGTTACTAACTTAATAAACATCAAGGGGCTAAACTAACGACCCAGTGGGTTCTGCTTAATGGCAAACGACATCGGAAACCTTTAATAAAGATCGGTCCTTGGCAGCTCTGGACAGAGAGCGGTGACAAAAGAGTAGGGAGGCGTTTCCCCAGCAGTGGGACATTAATGGCTATTAAAAAATATAGACATGAGTGATAGAGATGAATGGAAGAAAATACCTTCAACAAAAGAAATGCGTATGTTTATTTCTCTTGTAAAGTTTTGCTACAATTACAGAACGTTGCACGTGTGACACGTGTAGACCGTGTAGAGATGTACCAATGCACCTGTTCAAGTAGTCTATGGATGATATAACTAAAATACTTAGAGTTATTGTTTTCAAACACTAACTGCATTGTGCCTGTGTGAGCCTGCGCATGCGTATTTCTTTATGGGAATAACGTAATGTGTAATACTAATAACTTATCTGGAATGCAAAACTTTAGTAGGGTCAGCACGACATCGGAAGATTACCATGAAAACAGGCAGAGTCTTTGCATTATTGGCTGCTAACACTAGGTACCTCCATATAGGTACCTAGTGTTATCTATCCAGGCGTAAATAACAGTTTGGTTGTGTTGGGAATACCTGAAATGTGTCCAAAAATATCCTTTGATAATTATATTTTGTTTTTGGAAATATTAATTGATTTTTTGTTTGTTTCAGATTGTGATGTAAAAAGGGACCTTCAACTAAACGGCCCAGGTTCCAAAACCGCCGAGCTTGGTAAGTTATCTCTACGAGTACCAAAACACAACAATTTCTCTCTCTCACCTGCATCATCATTCTCTTTCATTTGGGGTCGGCGCAACCTGTCTCAATGCCGTGCAATAGGAGAGGCCTATGTCCAGCTATGCTATAGGCTGACGATGATGATGATACCGCCTTTTTTTTCTGGGTGGGAAATCATCATACGACTTCTCCCGTTCTGGGCGGAGCGGGAGGGCGTGTCAGACTTTTACTGACTAAAACCCACCCGTGTTCCTTCAGTTGCCTATGCCAGGGGCCACGGTATCTCTTTCAAACAGCCCGCAGCCCTGGCAGGCATCGGCCCTAGCGGACCCCGTCAGTTCGTGCTGACATCTCTTTGAGGCGCGCCTGGAACACAACGCGCCGTCGATCCGGGCCTGGTCCTTGCCGGGCGGCGAGCTGCCCATTGCTCGCCGCCCGCAGGTCCGCGCCTACGGTGGCCATGATGATACAGCCTGTCTTCTTCTTACATACTACTCTATCTATTAGTCGTCATCTCAGTATTCAACATAAAGTGCAATATATATTTACTGGTTATCAGAATCAGACTGTATCAAAGGGATCAGCAGCAGCGTCCTTCTAGATTATATAATGTGTTATTAACAACATACATATACGCACTGCGACTATTCAATCTAGTGGTAATTGTGATACCCAGGCTTAGCATTTGACATTTATCGGCTGATATAATTTATGACATCAGACCACCCTGTGCTGGCTTTAATTGATTTCATTATTACCTTATTTAAATACCCACACAATTAACAGGACCTGTTCAGATACCCATGTAGGTACAGACACCAGTACATCAAGTTACTACAATTTGTCAAATTTCTTTAATAGATTTTCAAGTTTATCCACACATCGTTAAGGTTCAAGGTTGATTGGGAAAATTTGGCAGTTTCGGGTAGCTTGACCTGCTGGCGTCTGTACCTACTAAAGGATAAGGTAGTAATTTGTTCGGTACTCCCGCACCTACCATACAGTTTCACATACCTACATTAACCTGGCAATATCTTACTGATGCAATAACAATAAACGGTTGGTCAAGATCTTTTCCGGTTGATAACTTTATGGTCTTTAGTCTATGCTTACGATCCGATTAATTAACCGTTATTCTAATGAATAGGATAATTTAATTGAGCTATTCGTAGTGGCGCCATAAGGTAAATTGAAACTAGCAAGGTATAACTGGTCCCATGGATTGTATCCATTAGGACCAAAAAAAAATCGTGTTGGGACTTCTGGACTGGTCGTTGATAGTCTGCTTTACTTTAGTAAGGTGATATATATTTACCATAAGCCACTGCTCACACAGGCCTCCTCACTATAAGAAGGAGTGGGCCATAATCCACCACAGGGGCCCATTGCGAATCGATGGCTGTCAGATGTCTTTGAATTTTCAGTTCTACGATATTTTCCTTGACCATTTTGAGAACAGTGGTGATGAAATATCATAAGAATTTAGTTGATTGTTTGTAATGCTTTGTTTTTTGTTTGTAGGCGTCGTACCGTCATTAAAGACACAAGTCAAGCTCGACCCCGAGAAGGGCCCCAACTCGGAAAAAGCTGACTTCGAAAGGGCTATCGAATTAACCGGTAAGTTTGGATAAATAATATTACATACCTATAACTTATAAAATCCGCAATCAACAAATCGAGGTCAAGAGGAGGCCCATTTAGCAATAAATAAAATTAAAAGAAAAAAAACTTTTTAAAAACAAGCTTTTATTATTTGTTAATAAAAAAGAACTAAAAAGTTAAAAATAATTTAAACCTGATAAGAAAAATACCATTATACTATAGGTACGTACTAAGTAAAAGCGTGTTAAATTTTGATGGAACATAATTTAGCATTTTACACCTTCATTATTTCTCTTTTGCAATCACAATGTAACATGCTTTTATTTAGTAGGTACCTATACATATAATAAAACTTCACCAATCTTTTGTATGAAAATGCGTTGCGCTGCGGCCCGTTACGGCGTGTTAGTAATGTGCGCTTGGCTTTATAGGTACCAAATCAGTCTAAGGTACTTAATCACCAGAGATTTAAATATCCTAATTCCATTAAGGGTTGATTTTTCAATCGACAGATAATTTTTATTCGTGGAATTAAATTGACGTCTGACAGATTTTGTATGGAAGAACTGTTAAAAATTCCAAATTATTCCTCGGATAAAATTATCTGGCGTTGGAAATGAACTGATTAAACGCTTTAAATTAAAAGAGAAGTCATAAATAAATTGTGCTAAGTTTATAAACAATGGCATTATTACCTAATGACATTCATCATGACAGACGAAATCGGACAAGCAATAACTTAAAATAAGTAAGTAAGTAGATAATATTTTTCAGTTAAAAGCGAAATTTATTAGGTCTGAAACCTCATTACCGACTTAGAACCTACCTACCGAAATATTTATTAGATTTTCACGCTGTTACGTGCTTTAAAAATACATACTAAACGATGGTTATTTCATTAAATAAAGTTGACAAAAATACACCTTCATTCGAGACGTCGGAAATGTACTTAGTATTTAAGCATAAGTTTGTTGACTGTAAATAAAACGACGGTTGAATATTTATTTCACTGAAAACATAAGCAATAATACGCAAACATTTACGTAAATAAACATAAATAAATACAAAGTAAGTGAACAATGAAGGTCAAGATTTCGAGAACTATATCAAATAACATATCAAAATTATAAGGATGCCACTTCATGTTTTGTAAATCGATCCGTCTACGTCGACCTACAAAACTAAAATCATAATGCGCAGTTACATTTGCATTGTTGACATTCAATTACGTAATAAAAGCAATATGAAACCGTACACGGATTCGTTGGTAAATGAAACAGTAACTTGAACGAACTTTTATGAATGGAGAGAGCTCGAGTTACATTCCTCGACGTAGCCGCGACGTTCGGCGTTGTAAACATGCCTCTACTAAGAACCGCGTCGTACGATCACTCGTGATTGAAACTTGACCCCTTACATGAGCTAAAGCTCATGTAAGAGGTCAAGTTTCAATAATAATATAATGTTATTAAAAATATATAATAAATAATGTTTTTAACGTGTTCTTCTGTTATTATCGCTTCCTTACTTGTAAACAACAAAAGATAATAAACTTCTGGTAATTAGCACCTTATACAAACCTTTGTAAGGTTCCTATTTCGTTAAATATTCCAACATACTTAAAGAATTAGATGCCTACTAGAATTTTGGTTTGTCTAAATGCTTCAACAATACGTGTGGCGGCCAAAAGACTAATAAAAATCGTTTACCTATCCACTCGAAATATTGTTTTGAATTCGCCCCACACAATCAATGTGCCAGAAACGTATTACCGGTACTTAGTTATCCGTTAGTAGGCCAGCCTAGGAAGCCACGAGCTGTATCTGTTTACGTTTTCACAGGATATGGACGGTTCCACTACCTGCTCCTGGCGGTGTGCGGCCTGGTCAGCACCTCCGAGGAGATGGACGTCATCTCCATGTCCTTCATCCTCCCGTCGGCACAGTGCGATCTAGACCTCACCACACAGACGAAGGTATGTCCTTAACTTAACTTTACGTTACTGTCAAACATTACTGTCTCTGTCATCTGACAAACGATTGACAGAAACAGAACGATGTTTTGAATGCGTTTAAGGCTGAAAGCACTTAGTGATATGTGGTACAAGCGGGCCTAAGTGTCTCTGGATTTTGCTAGTGACGGAACTCACTGTTTATGGTAATATCATTAAGGATGCTATCAAAGATTTTGTTCAGTATTTTGGAAAAGTCCATTTTGCTCAGTTTATCGCTGCTACGCCAACAGCCAAAGCTCTACAAAGGTCAAAAGTATTTTGGGCACTTTATGGGCGGCTGCACATATTACTATTAGGTACTATTAAGTCTGTTAGATCATATATTACGTAAATATTATATTGTTTGAAAAAAGAAATGACTAAGTACAAAAAAATACAAAGGTCACCAGCGATAACACTGTTGAAAAATCACTCTCAGACAACGAAAGGTAAGAAACACTTCTGCGGACTACTTAGCCACTGTGTTTACGTCTGTAAATAAAACCACATGGATACCTAAGTAAATATAATATTATCGTATAACAAATGTTGTTTTCGAAAACTAACAAGTGCATAGCTAACAAGTGCGATGCTATTTTGTTCTAAATAGCCAACTATTTAGTAAATTCGTTTATTTAAAAAGCAATTTTACGGTTGAATTGACTGCAGCGTGTAACATTTTTGAACGAACGAATATGGAATAATTCATATTAAATCGTCTAGCATTACATATTAACGATCTACTTGCAGACCTCCTTCACATTTCATACAAGGTCTTGCATCATTTTTAAAACGATTTTATTTTTGGAGGATATGATGTTCTCTTTCATTTACGTAATGTTTCATTCGTTGCATTAGTGCAGTAAGCAAATCGAATGATCCATTTAGAAGACTCTAGTTTGTTAGTTAGTTAAAACCAATTAACCGTCAAATAGAACTAAGTCATTTTACATGAATCACACTTGAGATTTCCCATTTTCACGGCTGGTTAGAAATTCGCACCGATCTGCTGAAATAATCTTTCTTTGACTAACAAGACTTGATGATGTCCGACTGTAATATATTTTGTCCCCTCTACAATTTAACTGGGGTTCGACTCATAAAGGAACTGAACTGCGTTGTTCTCGATCTGACCAGTGACCATCGTTTATCACTGGTTTCCTACTGATTCATGGACTTGTTGACATCTATATCCACTAGTGTTGCCATACCTACCATATAATATCCTGTATATATGTATACTAAGAAAAAAATACAATAGGTGAAACTACTATATTTTCATTTCAATACAAAATGGGGAGACGCATAATTTCAATGATATTTTGTAACCTTAATTTAGAGTGTAGCAAGTAATAGTTTTGAGACATAGTAGCAAATCATACCTACTACCTAATATCAAAACATCCCTATATTTTTTTTCCAACTACTAAGTTTTTTACAGGCAATGGATCGAAAATACTACCTATATTTGATATTACAAAAAAATGGCAACCCTAATTCCCACATAGTCTTTGTCACTTCACGCGATGCCTCAGTTTGAACAACCACGTGTATGCATGTTTCATTTTAATTAATATCTTAGTTCAAACTAATTAGCACTGCAGTCTTATTTATTTTACAGGAATACCACTCGTATTTTTCCGGTGTTACCTTTTCCATCAATGAACCTATTCATTTAGCAACTAAGTAAATCTATTGCAAGATGACTGTCATCACCAAATGCGATAATTTCCGTGACTTCATACCAGTCGAAGGATGTTCTTACCTTTAGCAATTCCAGAAGTGATATACCGTACAGTTCCTGTCATCTTTGATACAATAAATACTTCAGAAAACAATAGATAAATAAAACACAAATCATAATTAAATAAATAAACGGTGGCATTTAAATCCACCATAAATCTTGTAGAGTCATGCATGAGGAAAACCGAGTGCCCGACAATAAATAAGATTCTCATTTGGTAAACGTTTATAGGTAAAGACTGATGTCATTCAGAAGCTGTCGATTTCACACAGTGCGAATTATTTGCAAACAATCAAACGTGTGTTTACGGGTGACGATCATTGATAAATATTTGTAGTGGTCCTTAGAATTGGAAACAAATATTTTGTAATATAAATGATTTTATATCAGTAAGTAGGTTTGCACAAACACTTTTACCCGTCAATTTTAAAAACTTGACGAGATCGGCGTTTCCTATCTGACTAGTCTGCGAAGGAAGGCCGAAACAAACGCAGAGGTCAAAGTCTCTTTTAAAGTCCAGACATAATCTTGGTCAGATCATGTGAAGACCATGTAGATCGATGTCTGAGATGGTCTTTTGAGGAAAGAAACACACATATTGAGTGAATTGTATATTAATATAGGTACTTGAATTTGTATATAAGTATGTATATTTTTATAAGGTTTATAAACTATTTATAGGTATATTTGTGCACCTTATTTTAATAGTTTTTTATCATTGTTCCTCTCAACCAAAGCACCTGCCAGCTAATCTCTTCACCACCCTTGGTTGACTGGTAGAGAATGCCTAAGGCATTAAGTCCACCTTTGTACCATTTTGTGCGAATAGTTTAAATAAATAAATACAACCAAGTTAGAACAGTAACTCTCCTCCCCACAAGGCATTACAGACGTGATGTTGTGTTGTGTTGTAAAACCTTCACAATGATTAAGTTGTCAGCTTTCTTCAAGGCTCATCGTGTTATTCTATGATCTGGCGTGTGATATTGGCTTTGTAGTTAGAGCATGTCAGGGGCCTCTCAAATTGTTTGGCCACATTACATAAGGGTCATTACATTACTTCATTAGGCACAGCTTAGCATTTGAAACGGTTATTGAATCTATTATGACATTTTTGGTTTGTTTTTGGCCCACCGTATTGAATTGAGTCAAGTATTTCATCACCACTGCTCTCAGAAACGATGTAGGAAAACGACGTGAGGAGACCTAAAATTTGACGATATGCGACTTGCGACATCTACCAACCCGCACTGGGCCCGCACACCTACGCGGTCAAAATGTTCGGAACACTTTTTTTTTATTAACTGACGAAAACTTTCAACGCAAGAAGGTTCAGAATCATATACTGAATCCATGTTGCGCGTCGATGTCCGTGCCACCCTGTAGGAAGAATAGCGGTCGCCTATTTGATTTAAAAACACGACATTTTCGGGTTTTAGATTTGTGAACAGCTTTTAGAGAACTCCTTCGAAAACGTTGATTGATGCTCGATTGGGCAAGGAAGCGTATCGAATGGTTGTGAATAGCTATGCATGTGTGTGTATCTGTCATTGTGTGCCACCAAAGTCGCCCATTTCCCTAGAGCCTCGTCCTATCTGTCTATGATTTAAATGAGTCAACGATAAACTAACGATGTGATTTCTTCCAGGGATGGCTGAACAGCATAATCTTCATCGGCATGATGGTGGGCGCGTACGCATGGGGCTCTGTGGCCGACTCGGTGGGCCGCAAACGAGTGCTCATCGCCATCTCCATCGTCAACGCGCTTGCCATCGTCGCCTCCTCATTCAGCCAGAACTACGAACTCTTCATGGTCTTCCGCTTTATCAATGGTGCTGCGTAAGTAGAAATTAAAGAGCCTTTTTATGGTTCCGTAGTTCACGTCTCGGAACCCTTATAGTTTCGTCATGTCCGTCCGTCCGTCCTCGGCTTACCTTCCAAACGGTTAGTGCTATAAAGATGAAAGATTGAATGGATGTGTGTATTTACCACGTCGACAAAGAGCTAAAATATAATCACGGAAAATTTTTTTTTTGGGTTACCTCCCCTACACGTAAAGTGGGGATGATTTTCTTTCTCGCGTCTTCCCCTCAGTGTGGGGTATTATTAGATAGGTTTTTGATTTAGGTATCCGTTTGCGAGATATTCAACGTTAAAGCGCATTTTTTGTTAAAATAGGGCGTCCCCCCTCTAAAAGTTAAACGACTGGCTCGAAAAATCTGATAAAATTCGTGATGGTAGTCCCTGTGATGAACTTTGAAGGACTACTATAACGGCTTAGATAAATTTGTTAGTTCAGGAGTTATAGAGGCCTAACTTGTAAAATGCGCTTAGGTACTTGGAAAACTTCGTACAAAAATAATAAGTAAACATGTAAAATATTAAAAATAAATCATAACAATTACCTATTGGTACGAAACCCTTTGTGCGCGAGTCCGACTCTTGGCCGGTTTTTTAGTGACCGGATGGGCAATATCCACTAGAAATCTAACTGAAAAATAAAACTGAATTTGTATAACATTAACCTATCAGATAAGACAATTTATCCGGAGGTGGCGTCCTTAGAAATTAATAACGTTCGGAGTTCTCTTCTTAAAGCTCCCGCAGACAGGTGTGACGCGACGGTGAAGTAACAGTTACCATGAAGTTTTCATAGAAATTATTCTACTAGAGCCGCGTCGCACTGTCGCGTAGCACCTGTCTGTGAGAGCCATTAACCCGAGAACTAATACGACTTAACAACACAATCGGCGTCGGTACGTTCGCCTCTTTCGGAAATATGAGCGCCTGCCTTTGTTATCATAGCAATGTATACCTACAAATTAGTTACATACAATAAAGGTAGGTAACTGTTTCAGTAGGTCATGAATATCAGAAATCCTTGAAACAAAATCTGAAATTGTGTCGGTTTTCAGTTCGTTACATATGCATAGTATTACATAATTACACGATAAAGAAACGATAAAATTTTACACTGTTTATTGACGTAAGTAACCCGTGCTTTTAGTTTTAGGTATTTCTAAATTAATAATACATAAGTAAATACACTATAAGTAACTTAAATAGGATAGTCAGTAAACAGTACCTAGCTGCTAAATATGGCCCATATTTAGCAGCTCAATCACAGAACTCGGTATACCTAGCTAGGGCTGATAGGTATAATGAACACACTGGCGCCGTTTCCCTTGTTCACAAACTAAACAAAATTTAAGTTCAATGCATCTTTATCTTTTTATTTAATTTAGAAAAGGACAGAATATTAATATTAGTTTAGTCCTGTCAAATTAGTCAGCGCCTGACGTAAATTGACGTATTTTTAGTAGCCATGTTTTTAATCAAGTCTAATTTGTCTATGGAGTATCTTAATTTGACAGGACTAAACAATATTTTATCTGCTGTCCTTTTCTTAATGAAATAGAAAGAAAAATATGCACAGTACTTAAATTTAGTTTAGTTTGTGAACAAGGGAATCAGCGCCAATAATTGTTTAGTGGGCCAACCTTCTTCTTCTTCCATCCCTTAATCCCAAATCTATCTGGGGTCGGGTGTTCTTGCACTAGGACAATCTGTCCTGTTTTCATAGGAGTTAGATTCTGCGCTTCCATCTCCCTGTCGGTACTAGACCACAATGTAGCGGGGGTCTTCCTCTTCCCAAGCGATTCGTAGGGATATTCAGTGGGGCAAACGAAACGTTTCTGAAGGCCAATTCCCGTAATTAAAATAATCAAAATCTAGTCGCAAACTCATCTCAGCGACAATTAATGCCAAAAATGTAGGGCAAATAGAGTTATTTTTGACAGATTGAGACTAACGTCAGACTGGAACGTTCTTAAAATTACGAGAATTGCCCCTCTGGGTAAGAAAACTTAGACTACTTTTCCAACACCCTGGTGAGACCAATCCTATGTACAGACGCCAGCACATCAAGCTACTATAATCTGTCAAATTTCTTTAATAGATTTTCAACTTTATCGCTAAAGCATTAAGGTTCAAGGTTGATTGGGAAAATTTGACAGTTTCGGGTAGCTTGACCTGCTGGCGTCTGTACCAACTTACCTACCTGTACTTAGCTAGGTATAATTACCTCAACTCAGCCTATCGCAGTCCATTGCTGGACATAAGCCTCTCTAGGTATAAATACCTAGTTATTGTTTAACCTATAGTTTTAATATAACTTTCCTACTGAAATTAGTATCGCTTGCATCAAGCAGGATATCTCGTAACGAACCGTTGTTGTGTACCTCAGGATATGATTAAGGTACTTAGGTAACGAGCAAGAAATACTTTTTCAGCCAACCTTGCCGAACTAGAAGACGTCTTTTTATGAAAGCGGTCTAATTTAAAATGTTTATGACTTATGGGTTATGAGGACGTAAGGAGTATTGTTAACAATATCAAAAGAGTAACGGATCTTTTGCATGAGTAATACCAATATTGATAAGACTCTGTCTTCGTGTAAAATTACAATAAGAGTATATATATATAGAATAACAATTGAGTAGCACCAGTTGTGGAGCAGTGGTGTCCCAGTGGCAATAGACCCGACTTACGAGTTGTAGGTCGTGAGTTCGAACCCAGGCCGGCACTTTGTGTAAGTTATTTCATCACCATTGCTCTCAAAACGGTGAATGAAAACATCGTGAGGAAACCGGCATGTCCTAGAACCACAAATTCGAAGACATGTGACATCCACCAACCCGCACTGCGCCCGCGTGGTGGATTATGGCCCACTCCCTTTCACAGAGAGGAGGTCTGTGTCCCAGCAGTGGGAACATTATAAGCTGATTATGTATGTGTAATGGAGTAGCAAGAACTACTTTCCTCCCTGTCCTGTAGACCAAGCGCTATCCAGTCATGCGAAGACTGCCTGATTTTCACCACCAAGAGTCTCTATGTGGAGATGGGGACCACTCATGTTTTAAAAACCTTATTAGCCTCTCACATACTAAAGAATACTTTCAAAAGAACACGTCTTGACGTGGTTTCAACCCGACGCATCGTCTCCCGTCACCATTCAATACCGTTTTGAACAACTAGCCAGCGAGCTCGTTGCGATTGTTAGGAATGTGTAATCTACATTGAGGAGAACCTATAATTGACGACGCTGTTTTTACCTACCACTGAACACTTTATTCACATTTTTTTATGACGATATTAATTTCCTTTCTCTTGTCAACAGTTTAGGTGGATCCGGTCCTGTGATCTGGTCGTACTTCGCGGAGTTCCAGCCGAAGAATAAGCGAGGAGCTATGTTGAGTTTCATGGCGGCTTTCTGGACTCTCGGCAACTTGTTCGTCGCCGGTTTGGCGTGGGTCATCATCCCTGCTGGTAATTATCATCCGTTTATTCTTAGGCAACCGCACTTATGCCCGACGTAGCTCTCGCTTACAAAGTGTGGGAAATATCTGCCAACCCCTTTAATTATAAATGTTGCTTAAAGTTAATAGACGTTTAAACATCAAAAAAATTATGTTAAAGCAGTCGCTAATCAACGTTTATAAATAAACCTTCTATAATTTAGGTAGGTACCTTTTATGCCTGAGTAGTTAAGTGGCCCGTACTAAACTGAGTTTTCTTAATTCCAGAAATCGGAGGTGTCACAAATGGATTCGTATACAACTCATGGCGAATCTTTCTACTGGTTATGTCACTACCTTCGTTCTTGGTGGCTGCATTACTGTTCTTGTTGCCCGAATCTCCCAAGTTTCTGATATCAACTGGTCGCCACGACGAAGCCTTGGAAGTTTTCAAAGGCATCTATATGATGAACACCGGTCGTAGCAAAGAGGAGTACCCAGTCAAACAGCTGCTGGTCGAAGAAATCTATCACTCAAAGCCAGAGAAACAAATTGAAGCTAATAAGGAGCCCAAATCTAAGTTAAGGAAAATGTTTAGCGACATCTTGGAGCACAGCAAACAGTTATTCGTGCCGCCTATACTCAAGTTTACTACGATCTCTATCACAATTAATTTCACATTCCATATTGGGTGAGTAACTATACCTAAACAATTATCTAATAAAAAAAAAATACGAGAGAAACGATATTTTGAAAGCCACCTCAGTAAACTTCGCAAATGGAGCCAACGGCACGGTACAGTAGGGTTCGAATCCTCTGAATTTTTGTGATTTATCGATATAGATACACACGGCGACATATCATGCTATACATTTTCAGCTTACCTCACACTGTAGGTATAGGTTTTTCATATAATGAGAAGGCAGTTTATACTGGAAATCTATAGCTTGTTATGTCCTCGTGCGTACCCTATGCTTGCGGTAACCAAGATAATGGATCGCTTGACTGGTGGCATCGGCTAAACTTTCGAATCTGAGTAGGTAGGTATAAAAGACATACACTTATAACGTACTAACCTAAAATTTCTCTACAGGTACTACGGCTTAATGATGTGGTTCCCCGAGATGTTCAACCGTTTCGACGAGTGGTCCACGACCCACGACAACGCGGAGGCAGACATTTGCATGGTAACAGCATACGTCACGCAGTACGGAACGCATTCGACGGCAGCGCAGTGCGACGCTCATATAAACTCTGATGTATTCATGGAGTCGCTCATCACTGTGGCTGCTGCCATTCCATCTAATATCTTCGCTGTACTTGGCATGGATAGACTCGGAAGGAAATTCTTCCTCGGTAAGGATTCTTTATATTTTTAATGAGGGTAGTTGAGTACCCTTCTCGTCTATTGTCACCACACTGAAGTCATACCTAAATTCGCGATGTTGAAATAATCGGTTAGGTACTCCATTATATCCTACTCCTTGAGCAGTGGTGGCCCAGTGGTAACAGCCGCGACTTAAGAGTTGTAGGTTCGAACCCAGACAGGCGCTTTACTTTGTGTAAATTATGGTGATGAAATAATTTACACAAAGTATTTAGTTTCCTCACGATGGTTTCCATCACCGTTTTGAGAGCAGTCACCACTGCTCTCCAATGCAACCAAACTTGTATGCATGTCCTAGAACCAAAAATTCGAAGTAATGTGACATCTACCGACCCGCACTGGGCCCCGAGTGGTAGATTACAGCCCACTCCCTCTCGATGAAAGGAGGCCTGTCCCAGCCAGTGGGAACAATATAGGTTGATTATGATTATCGAATGTCCATAAACCCTAGATATTATATTCACTCTTGAATGGATTTGAAGACTAATATTTTTTCCTCTTTTCAGTGTTCTCAACATTCTCCGCTGGCTTATGTTCAGCAGCTATGTACTTCGTGTACAATAAGACTAACAACTTAATCGTAAGCGCCATCTTCAGTTCGGTGATATCCTGCGGAAACGCATCGCTCGACTGCCTCATCACAGAAGTCTTCCCTACCAACTTACGGTAAGATAACTGAATGAACTGTCAAAAATTAAAGCGAATTTATGGTTTATTACAACTGAATAGGTCTGAAGATTCAACAGACTGACAAACCGAAGGATTGGTGGCCACTGACTGTTTCTAGTTCACATTGCCAAACTCTAGGTTTTCTCAATTATTAAGAGTGTAGCCAAACCTGATCATTCGGCGTGTTCAGTATAAAGGTCCCATAGCAGGCCAATATGACATAAAAGAATAGGTACATACAGACGCCAGCAGGTCAAACTACCCGAAACTGTCAAATATTCCCAATCAACCTTGAACCTTAATGCTTTAGCGATAACGTTGAAATTTTATTAAAGAAATTTGACAGATTGTAGTAGCTTGATGTTCTGGCGTCTGTACCATAACTGGCGAAACGTGGGTCCTACTCCTTTGCCTAACCCTTCGGGCATAACGATGTTATTTATATTGTGTAAGAATAACTTAATTTTACAACTTTTTAGATAACGATTCTGATATTAGTATCGGAATCGTTAGGTTAGCCTAATATTGGAGTCAGATCTACTAATGTTGCCATATCAAGGTTTTTTATTTATTTTTTTGTGTTGGTTTTTTCTAAACTGAATATTTTGATTGCAGCGCTACCGGTGTAGCGGTGTCGATGGTGGCGGCGCGGCTGGGCGGCATCATCGGTAACGTGGTCATCGCAGCTCTGCTGGACACGTACTGCCCCGCGCCCACCTTCATCGTCGCCGTGCTCCTGGCCAGCGGCGGTCTCATGTGCCTCTTCCTGCCCAACACCACGCGGCAGGCTCTGTCCTAACATCGCCACTACTCACACAAACTGCCTCACTCACACGACCTTTTTCTTGCCGTACAAAAATATTTAATTGTAATGTCAATTTCGAAGAAGACTAAATTACGGCATTTTGTCTGAGTACCCTGGCCTGCCATGTGATATATAACATTATTTTAAGATTTAAGCGTTAATCTCATCGAAAGATCCATTGATGTAACTAGTTTTTTTTTACATATTTGTACAATAGCTTTATATTAATTTAAAAATGTTTTTATTTATGAACTAAATGAAAGTACGAACGATACATATTCCTAGTAAATAAAGCAATGGACTGTTGTAGGTTGTTATAACTTATTACGTTATAAATTTGTTTGAAATTGTAAACCAGACTAAAAGTTTCGCGCCAGATCTTTTATTGATAAAGTATTATAGGATAAGAATCATTTCATTACCATGTTGTATATTGCAACTATTTTAATATTACGAATTTATAAATTACCATTGTTATTGTAGTTTGTAGTTGTGTAGTACGTAGTCAAATTATAAAAACACGAGTTGTGATATACTTAATAAAGTTTGTATCAAATCTTTGCATTGTATATAAGTGCATTTTTCAGAACCATGAAACACCTTATTAATTACAATGCAATATATTTTCCTAAATTCATTTCAGTGCCTTAGTTTTATTTAAATAAGTAAAGTGTCACCTGAAAAGAAATGAGTAAATCATCAAGTTAATGTTTGTTGTTTCATTTTGTTACTTGGTCCTAAAGCGGTTTTCACACTGCACCGGACACCGCTCCGGTGTGCGATGCTGCTTTTTAACACTATCAAGGACACTATACGGCTATAGCCGTCAAAACAATACAACTTATTGTCTCGTTTATCGCGCCGGAACTGTAGGCCGTGCGGAGATGCGGTGTCAGTGTGTTATACGGTTATACCCTGCGGTTTTCGTACACAAATCAAGATTTTTTAGTCGCCGCAGCACCGCAAACCTGAGCGGTGTCCGGTGCAGTGTGATTACCGCATAAAGCTTGAGTATTCGCTCCACTATAAATAATAACAAGATATTGATTAAATTTATTTAATAAAACTACACAGAGGTTATTACTAAAGACTCCATTTTATAGTCCGACCTAGATTTTACATAGATCACTCAAACAAACCAATAAGTGCTTTTGACAGTATGTTTAAAAATTACTTCAACAATATTGTACTTAATATTAACCCTACATTATTGATATAAGAAATTTATCCATTTCAACTGACGGTAAACATCCGCACTCTCATATCTCTCTTTAATTCAACATTACTTGTCCACAAGTGAACATAATTCACGATAACTTAACAGCACTTTCCATGTACAAGTCCGCGACAGCAACACGTACCCCTCGCCAGACGTTATAAAAATAATATATAACTATTTTTTTATATATTACACATACAATCCAACAAATATCATAATTCAATTTAAATTTACAATCGTAAATCCTTAACCTACATATTGGATGCAGTAATGCATTATACTTAATTGTTTTATATGACAAGTCTAACCCAGACATGTTTCACTTCCTCAGGTTTGCGTTCTATAACTAGATATATTTACAATCATGTCTCTGTACGCGTTTCAAACGCTCACAATCATTCTCAGATAATAGCGGCACCATTTAAATTTAAACTCGGTCCGTAAGGTTCCACAACAGATAAAAATATTCATATGATATAAAATATAGACTTGAAACGCCAAGATCGAACAAAGAAACAAGTTTAAACAATCTATTGCACTAATAACATTGAAAGTTATGAAATAGCCACAAATAAATAAAAACTCTAAGAACATCAAATACGATAGCAACAACTTTAACTAAGTGACGGTAGTGTTCGACTGGTCTCGAGGTTACCCTGCATCTCTTCTCAAAAATTAACAATATTCCTCAGATCTACATAACCTACCTATTATGAATTTTTAATTCGCTATTTATGAAACCATTTTATTGCAAGTTTAATGTAACAGTCATTTTAATTAATATCTTTTTATATGAATTAAAAATATTGACACAATAAATGTCCAATATTTGCTATAAAAGATTCATGAAAGTAAAAGCACTTAGTGTACGAGGGCTGCCTTTTAAGTCGTCGTTTGCAAACCTCCCGCAATTATTAAAAAAAAAAAACACGACTTTTTCATCTTTTTGAATTTATAATTCGAAAACAAAAGAATGTTTTTTGATCGGTCAAATAGTTTTATTGTAGCGTCTATTCAAAGGTCGGTTGTAAAAATGGAAATATCAAAGGAAAATATGCGTGCGATAATTTTCTACAACTTTCAAAGGGGATTAACGCGACTTCAGTGCTTTGAGGAGATCACTTCTGTGTTTAGTGATACAGCACCATGTCTTAGGACTGTAGAACGCTGGTATTTAGAATTTCAACATGGGCACTCTAGCTTCAGTGACAAGTCACGTGAAGGTCGTCCAAAAACCGCCATGAGTCCATGACGCAAGAGAATATCGACGCCGTGCGGCAGCTAATCGTCGAAGATCGTCATGTGACATACCGTGAAATAGAGGCAGCTGTGGGCATTTCAGGGACTAATATCCAAAAATCCTGCACGAAGAACTCGGCGTAAGAAATTTGATGTCTCGTTGGATACCACATTTGCTTAGCGACGACCAAAAAGCAGCCCGTGTTAGATGGTGTCGCAAAACTGCAGCGATTCAACCGAGGAGAGTCAAAACACGTTTATGATATGGTTAGTGGTGACGAGTCTTGGATATATAATAATAATAATAATAATAATAAATCCCTGGACATTTATATGCTTACGATCCAGATTTCAAGCAGCAGTCAATGATGATGATGGCCTGAAACACAGGTTTTTCATAAACCTAGATCAGGCAGGTCTAAATTACAGTTAGAATTTTAACTTTCCTCGATTGTAATTAATGTAAATTATATTTTTACTTTACTTTATACTTGAATAATTTTTTTTATTATTATTATATTATTATAACTGTCTGGGTCTTCCAAGATGAGCCAAAACCGACCAAAGTCATACGCTCACGGAGCACTTCAAAAAAAAAATGGTTGGCTCGTTTGTGGCAAAGGGTAGTCACGTCGCCACTATTGTACTAGAAGATCGCAAGACGGTTAACGCTGACTGGTATACCACTGTTTGTTTACCACAAGTCATCACAGAGTTTCGAAAAAACAACTCAAGACGTCGTATGATACTGCACCATGACAATGCAAGTTCGCACACCGCCCGCGATACAAAGATGTTTGTGAGCACCCAAAATGTCGAAATTTCAAATCACCCGCATTACAGCCCTGACTTGAGCCCTAACGTTTTTTTTACGTTCCCCAAAATTAAGCAGTCTTCGTGGTCAACGTTTCAGCTCACCCGAAGCTGTTGACGCATACAAATCGGCCATTTTGACTAACCCCACTTCGGAGTGGAATAAATGTTTTAAAAACTGGTTTGAACGCATGCAAAAGTGTATTAAATATCGCGGAGAATTCTTTGAACGAAAAACAATAAATGGTAATAATCTATTAGATTGTCTATACTTATTTCAAACGACACAAACTAAAAGGCAGCCCTCGTACTAAAAGAAATGTTGTAGTAACGAACCCGCTTTGCATGCCAGATACTTGATATTTTTTTTTTAAGAATATCACTTTTATGCTCTTACGCATATTTTTGATCACGACTGCAGAGATTCGAGAAATATTATTTACAAAAGAGAAGAGACGAGGCCCTTTTAACTATGACGAGATAGTTCGCTCACGGACAGCTGAATGGACGGCTGCAGCGGGATCTCGGCCGAAGCTTCAGATGTGTCGGAGCCAGGAGTGAGCAGCCGGCGAGTCCACTGGCCACCGTCCTCAGTTTCAGACTCCCGCACGTCGATTGACGAAGGAGATCCAACTGCCGAATCCACTGAAGAGACAGTCCTCTCAGCTATGTCATCTGTCAATATTGGCATAGATTTCCCAACAGACTCTTCTTCCGTGAGAAGTGGCATTGAAATTGGACCGCCCATTGGCACGTCGTCTGTGGTTACGTAAGTCATTTCAGTACTAGGAGACTGTAGCAGAGATACGCCAGGCCCATAGTTGTTATTGCTAAGTGGATCTGTCGTCTTAGCAGGCGCTATCCTTGGGTCTGTCACAGTGATAGGTAATTCTAGTGAGGTCGGGACTGACGGAGGAGTGACACCGATTACTGCCAGACCGTCCTCTAAATTAGATGGAACGGCCGGTTCGCTGTCCACTTTAGAAGGCACTTCTACTGGCGTCATAATAGGCTGGTGTAGTGTTGTACTAGTCTCAGACACTCGACAATGCACTGACACATTTGCGTTCAAATCACGGAAATCAGGTGCTTCGTCTCGCGTCGTATCCGCTTGAAAAACGTCGCTATTGGCTAACGCCGCCTCTAGAATGTCTCTACGCTCTGGTTGCGTCGATGTAACAGGTACAGGTTCCGGCATTGGAACTAGCTGATTATGCTCTAGGATTAGAGGTCGGTTGTCAACAGGAGTCAACGTGCCGTTATCTTCAATGCAAAGGAAAAAGCAGCCATTAGGACCACCGAAGTGTTCTCCGGGCACGGCTAGCAGCTGGCTGTCCGCCAGGCCGGCTGGCGGTGCGGCGGGCTCGGCTGCAACCACGAGCTCCGGCTGCTGCCGCACGATGGCAGTCGACGGCAACAACTCTTCAAAGTTCTCAAATTCGGGGAAGGTATTCGTTGAGGCAACAGATACTGTGTTTGACACGGATGGCACAGTGGATGGATTGGTATTAGTCAAAGGAGAAAGAGCTGGGGGTATGTGTGACAAGGGTGCAGGTGCTATAGCTATTTCATGTTTCATTTTTTTCGCTGGTGTTGGCGATTCAGATATTGTCTTACGTACCCTTGATTTATGTATTGTAGGCACGCCCGCTTCATTCGGTGAAATAGTTATAGTATTTTGAACAACAATTTTCTCTTTCACGGGCGGCGCAGTTGTCTTCTGTACAATTTGTCCGGTCCTCTGTAAATGTTCAAATTGCGCTGCCGTGAGTTGCATTACTGCACCAGATTTCTGTTGTAAAAATATTAACGGTTCTGAAGAAGTCTTTTGAATTGTCTGTACTAGTTTTTTTGGTTCTGATGCCATTATTCGCTTTGGGACGGGTCTTATTTCAGGCATCGGCGCTATATTCTGCGTAGTTGTAGTAACTCTTCCGCCTACAATCAGTTGGCCCTTAGATGTAATGATTGCACTTTTTTGCTTAGGTACAATCCTCGTTTGAGTCTTTGCCGGTGCGACGTTTTGCGTTTTTGAATGTGCCATTGTAGTTACCATAGATTTATGTGATGCACCTGGATTAGTTGATATTCTATGAGCTATGGTTTTCAGTTGAGACACGTTGGGCTGTTGTTTCTTTGGAAATAGCATCTTCTCATGTTCTGGAGTGAGGACTATTCTAGACTGCGCACCTTGAGCATTAGTTATGATCATTACGGTATTTCCAGGAGCACTGGTTTCAGTTGAAGACGGAATTAGTTTTGCCGAAACAGGCTTGTTGTCTGTTGAAGTTATCTGCGGCTCCGATCCCTTAGTGACGAGAACATGAGCCTTTCCAGTTTGCGGATCGATGACAATCTTTTGTGTCCGGCCAGGTCGCGGTGAACTTGGTGTCGGTAAGATTATAAATTTCTCTGATTTGCCCTTGCTCTGAGGAACTGACTGTATCAATGTTGGTACTTGTTGGACTTCTTTAACATTAGACTCGCCTTTTGTCATGATAATTTTCTGTTTCCCTGTAGTTTTGTCAATAACTAACATAGGTTTGGCCCCTCGTAATTTTGACGATTTGGAAAGGATATTTGGGGTACTAACTTTACTACTGTCACTGACTGGGTTCATTAGCAAAGTTTTCATTTCAGATTTATTCGGGGTTGCACTTATGGCAACTTTTTCATTTTCCATGGCTTGCTTTGTTTTTACGAGTTTGGGAGGATTCGGTGTATGAGTTATAATATTTCCGTCCGACATAACAATCGGCATCTTTTCAATACTTTCAGGAGTTAACAGATCTTCAGATAATACGATAGGCATTGAATTGATGTCAAACATAGCGTCATCAGCTGCCGAGTCGTTGATTATCTTTGACGTTTCGTTTAGGGGAGGTATAAGTGAATTCGGGGGTTTAATTTTCTGTATTTTAGCGGGCGGTTTTGCTATTTTCCTTATCTTCTGCTGTATTATAATAGTGTTGGCATCGGACGGCGCTTCTGGTGTCGTCTGTATAGTGTAAGTTTGTACAGAACCGTCCTGTGCGGGGTTGTTACTGCGAGATAAAATAATTTTGTCAGGTGTAGTTATTTCACTCATATTGTTGATAATATTTTTGTTTGGTGTGGTACGTCTAATTATTATTTTCTGTTTAGGTGATTCGGGTTTACTCTTGAACGACGTTTTGGCAACGTCGAAGTTTAAAATTTTCTCCTTTCCAGTCATTATTGATGTCTTAGTAGCTGACGGTTTATTAGCAAATTTAGGAATGCACGGTTCTTCTAAAATCTTTAATAATCTTGATGACGAAGTTTCTAATTTAGAGCTTTTCCCGTTTTTATGTTCACTATTATTGTCATTAGACATGCTTGCCAATTTTTGTTCCACTGTATGCAGACTGTCTAAGCCATTATTTTGTTTTGCATTAAATAGACCTTTATCGGATATTGTCTTATTATTATTTACAGTACTAGCTAAACTATGATCGATATTAATTTTGTGGTCAATTGACTCCGACATTTGGACAAGGGATTGAGCAGCAGTTAAATTTTCACTTTTTTCTTGTTCAGTTTCAAATCGGATAATGTTTTCATTATTTGAAATTAAAAGAGATTTGGGTTGATGAAGTATTGGTTCTGGTTCTATAATTATTTCTTGAGGTTTTTCTTCTATAACCATTTCTTCCACTGGAAGAGCCTGAGGAACTTCTTCTTCGATGACTTCCTCAGGTATTGGTACATTTAATTGTTCAGTCTGTAAATCGCTAGATGTCTTATTTTGAATAGCCGTCGACGGCAAGCTAATAAGTGTTTCTGCTATTTGGAGGTCTGATTCCGATGGAATATTCTCGATAACATTGTTCGTCACGTCCTCAACGACACAGGTGGAAACATTATCATCAAGGTTGCTAGAAACAGTTTCCGCTTGATCACTCATTATTATGTTCATTTCATTAACAGTTGGTACGTTAGTTTCTTCTGATGTGATTACAGTATCTTCTACAACTTCAGAATGATCCTCGGTAGTAATAACATTCAAGTCATTCTTGATCTCTGCAGGATCTTTATCTTCTAGATATTTCTCTGGGTCTGGGTATTGTATAGCGTTATTGTCTACATTGACGCTTTCATTAAAATCTATATCGTTGCACGTCCCACTGTTATCTTTATTATCATCTTCGAACAAATCTTCGGGAGGGTCGTCGCTGATGATTCTCGTGACTCTGTCAGCTTCTCTGGACACGCTCAATAAAGCGTCTACGGCCGACGCGGTAGATTCATTCATATATGGCTCGTACGATTTTTGAACAATGGTTTCAGGGAATTTGACGACGGGGACTGCAGTATCTATTTCGTCAACAACTCCTTGAGCACTATCCATTTTTTCGCCTTCAACTTGTTTAATTTTGTTATCTACAACTTCTTCCATTTTTTCATCTACAACCTCTTCCATTTTTTCATCTACAACCTCTTCCATTTTTTCATCTACAACCTCTTCCATTTTTTCATCTACAATCTCTTCCATTTTTTCATCTACAACCTCTTTAATTTTTTCACCTACAACGTCTTCCATTTTTTCATCTACAACCTCTTCTTCCACTTTATCGCGTACGACTTCTTCTACAGCTTTTACCTCTATATTTTCAGTTACAATTGGCATGTCTTCTACTTCTTCAGCTTTATCAATTGCTACTTCCATATCTTGAGCTTCACTTGTTTCTTGTTGTTGTACTATATCTAGCACTGGGATAATATGGTTCTCTTCACTTTGAGGCGTGATTATTGTTTCTTCTATTATGTCTGTTTTATCTACTGTATCATCAACATGTTCAGTTTTGTTCGCTGCATCATTTATAATTTCCGTATTGTTTGTTGCTATCACTAACGTTTCTGTGTTTGTCGTATCCTCCATAACTTCAGTTTTGTTTATATTATCTTTCATATTGCTGTTTACGTTGTTTATTTGGTCATCTATATTTAGAGTTTTATTATTAGTGAACTCTATTTCTGTTTTGTGTGTTGTGTCCTCTATTACTTCAGCTCTATTTATAGTAACTTTAATGGGATCAGGTATATCTGTATTCACTGGCTTTATTTCTTGTGTCGGATACAAAACATCTTGGAGTATTCTATTTCCTTTCTCTTTAACTTTGGGTGAAATAATTGATTGTGTACTGATTTTAGTTGGTTCTGCCATATCAGTGAAATGGCTGAAATCCGGAATATCTCCAAAATTCTCGAAATTACTTTTCTCACGTAACTCAGCTTTCATTTTTTTGAGTTGTATTTTTGGCGCCAGACGAGCAACCTTTACTTGTTCAATGGGAGGAGATTCTCTAGCTTCTGGCGAAGAAACAACTTCTGAACCATTAATTTCACTCTCAGATATGTCCATTCTTTCAACTGCATTAGCATTAAGTTGCTCTGCAACATACTTTCCGATTGCATCTTGGCTTCTAGAATGTCGACTTCGAAAAAACGTTTTTGTCTTAAAAATTGCTTTAGTTGGCGGTGTATCAGCGGGTGGCTTCTCAGAATTTTCAGGTGACTTTTCTTGTTTATCCGGAGATTTTACGATAGAGGGCTCAGGAAAATTTTCCTCAACTTTCAATGGTTCTGGTGCTGACGGTAACTCAGGAACAGTAGTCTTATTGAGTAATTCTGCGACTTCCCTCGCCATATCCTCGTCATCTAGACTTATGCTCTTGGTATCTTCCTTGCGTTTCGGGTTCTTGACTCGAGGTATTTTTCTACCACCATCAGCTTCCAGTGGCCAGTCTTCATCTTCACAAAACTCATATTTGGAGTCACTGGTTGATTCTGGTTTTTCACTTATAGGTGAAGTATTGGATTTCTTTTCAGTAGGTGATGATATTTCAGGCAGTAACAGCACACTGGACAGTTCCGCTGATGTTGGCACTGCTGGAGATTCTGTAGCTTCCGGTACTTCTGGCGACCCAGCCATAACAATAGTTGAGGATTCGTCATTAGATTCTTCATCGCCATCATCCCAGTCAGCAAGAAGGCTGCTTTTGATTTCTTCATCCGTTTTGACTTTTTTCGTTTCATTATGATTGTTTTCACCATCTGATGGGCGCTTTTTATTGCTTTGTGGGGCTTTCTGGGGTTCTTTCACTTCTTTTACTATTTTCTCTTTCTTTTCTCGAGGTTTACGAACCTTCGGCGTTTTGTTCGGCGTATCTGGAATTGATTTTGTTGCTGCCTTCGTTGTAACTTTTTTCCTTACTGGCGATGGTGTATATGGTGTAAATGAAACACTATGTGTTTTGCTATGTAAAATTAGAACATTGAGACGTACTGTAGTAAATGGACACGCGTGGCAGGAATAGGTTCCAGAGCTGGACGCTGCTGGTGTAGATGCCGCTGATGTAGAAGCCGCGGATGTGGAAGCCGCGGATGTGGAAGCAGTAGGAGTTGAACATGATGGTACTGGATCATCTACTTTTTCTGGCTTCTCTTTTTCTTCACTGCCCAGTCGTACTTCGTCTTTATTATCTGATACTGGTTCAGCACTTGTGGATGGTGTAGGAGTTGTAGTTTCCGCAGGTGGATTGTCAGTGCTAGGTCTATTACCTTGCACCAGTATGTGTACTTTGTAATCGACTTTATCTTTACCCTGGAATAGTAGAAATTAAAGTGATTTAACCAAACAATACATACATAAAACATTTTTAGTCAGAATTTTACTAAATGCATTCATAAATAATTTATACATATATTTTCCTTTACACATATAAAGTAGGAAACATTGGATACTTAAAAAAACAATACCTTTCTTAATGGAGTTGAAATTCTCGATGGTTCAGCAGATTTTCCTCTTACGGCGGGCCTACCTAAAATCAAATTAATAAAGTCAGAATTTGACATTTTTATTTCTACTTATTAAAAATCTTATTAGAAATATTACCTTTTTTACTAGAGCCAGGACTTTTCTTCGGAGGATCGCCAAAAATGCCAGCATAGCTTTCCTTCTTCTTTTCTTGAAACTCGTCTCTTGTCAGGATTTTAATGTCACCTCCAACAGCAGTCTCAGCTCTGATCACATCTTCTGGAAACTTTTCCATGTGACCACGTTTTGTTCTGAACGCGTCTAAGAACAAAATTAGAAAATAATTAATTGGAGTAACAAGAATTAAAAGTTTTCCTGTGTCAGAATAAACATACGAAATATTTAAATAGATAATTAAAGAGAACAAAATAATACTTACATAGTCCTTTATTGATGAATTCATTCTTACGATTGCATTCATATTTACATATTGAACTGGCATTTTTGACATATTCACTGAAAGTAGAAAAACAAAATATTTAGACATTAGCGACCCGCCCCTGCTTGGCACAATTTTTACGACTTGACGAAACATCTAGTTTTCTTTATTATATGTAAGTTTAATATATACAGGGTTATTGGTAAAACACCAACAACCTCTTAAGAGGTCATTGTACTCATCATTATGTACAACTTTTACTATGGAACCAAACCAGAAATCGCGAAAAAACAAACAGCTGTTTCCTACATTTATGTTCGTCTAATTTGTCAAAATGTAGGGAACAGCTGATTTTTTTTCGTGATTTCTGGTTTGGTCCCGTAGTAAAAGTTGTTCATAATGATGAGTACAATGACCTCTTAAGAGGTTGTTGGTGTTTTACCAATAACCCTGTATATATGTATAATATAATGTTGAAAACCACAAATCAAAATCCATTGCGTGGCTTAGAAGACCAACAAGAGAGATGCAAAAAAAGCCTTTGATTTATAATTTTATAGAAATTGAGACAGTTTGAGATGATGTAATGACATTAACTCCTAAAGACTGGTTGATAGTAGCCATAGATAGAATGGATTTTTGTCATTTCATTGCTAGAACTCACTTCAAGCTTAAAATAATAATATTTTTGGAAAAAAAAAACAACAAACAGGTGTGATTTATAACAAGTTAAATTTTATTGGAGTTTATTATATTTGCTGCTTAAAGTTAGGTAATGATAAGCAACATTTAACCATAAATTTTTGAATTTTTTTTTTGTCTCTTTTTGCTTACAATCTGTCATTATTCATTAGGACATTAAGTAATTTCTATGGCGTGTTACATG
This sequence comes from Apamea monoglypha, assembly GCA_911387795.2. Lineage (NCBI taxonomy): Eukaryota > Metazoa > Arthropoda > Insecta > Lepidoptera > Noctuidae > Apamea > Apamea monoglypha. The sequence goes on from OU426930.1 coordinate 5,523,069, forward strand.
GCTTGCCTGGTATGTGTCCTATGACACAACCTCTTACTTAAAAAGCATAATGCTAAGATTGTCCGATAATTTGACATTTAAATGTGTTAGATGGCTTGCCTGGTATGCGTCCTATGACACAACCTCTAACTTAAAAAGCATAATGGTAAGATTGTCCGATAATTTGACATTTAAACATCTCGGAACTTTAAGCAATGTTTATAAATAAAAGGGTATACCTCCAAAAAAACTGAATAGATGACACCTGTCTGAAGGTTATGCTACGGTTAAAAGCCTTAGTTTTTATGACAACAAGCTAATCCTGAATCATGAAAACAGGGTACAGGAGACCATAGCAAGCATCATTGTTCACAAATTATAAATTTTATTTGAATTTACATAAAAATGAGTAAAGATGTAATTTATGATGTGTAACATACTTAGCATAGCCTATTTCACTCTAGGTTTTTTTATGCATTAATACAGAATAAGAGAAGTGTATTCAGCTCTATTCGGTTAGACTGGAAGCCGACTACAACATATAACATAACATAACATAATCAGCCTATAATGTTCCCACTGCTGGGACACAGGCCTCCTCTTTGTGAGAGGGAGTGGGTCTTAATCCACCACGCAGGCCCAGTGAAGGGTTGGTAATGTCGCATGTCTTCGAATTTTTTGGTTCTAGGACATGTCGGTTTCCTCACGACCGACCACAACATAGTTGAGAAAAGGTTAGGCCGTTTGAGATACAAAATATGAGAAGCACTAACATTTTGTATCTGTAAGTTGGTCTTTAGCCGTGGCCGTGCCAGCTGTCATTCATAGATCTTTGACAGTTGTTTAGGGTGGTCAGAAGCCCAAAACTAATAACCAGTCTTACCAAGGGGTATCGTATTATCCAGTTACTGGGTTGTGGAGATCAGATAGGCAGTCACTCCATGTCATAAAATGATAAAATATTGGTATTCAGCTGCATCCGGTTAGGTTAGGTTAGCCCCACAGTTGGGAAAAGGCAGATGATGATGTTGGTCTTTAATAACCACATCATCTACGTTTTAAGATAACACAGTTCGGAATGCTGCATATCTATAAACTATATGATAATGTGTTCCTATTTGACTTTTATAACATACAAACATGGAACAAGAGTTCTTTTTTACCTATTTTTGAAATATTTAAATACAGATGTTTAAATATTTAAAGCATGTGAAGATACATGCTGATGTTAGGTCATGTTCAGTAGTTCTACGTATGTTTTATAACTAGAATGGTTCTTTTAGTCATTCTACATTATAGACATCAAAATGACAAGGACAGACAGTTAAACATCTTATGAATAAATGATTGAAATGCTGTAGCAATAGTTTTTTTATTAATGAAAGTGGCCTCTCTACTTATAGTTAGCCGTTGTGTGTTTAGCAGCTGTTGCGCTATGCTAGACTTTAATTTAACTGTCTGAACTCCAACCATAATTATTTTCAGGAAAGCACAGCTGGTAAAATATTGTAGGTACATAACTACACCACATTTTTATACACTTTGCCTTACTTATTGTAGAAACAATGATATCAGACATTGATGGCTACAAGAAAATGGTCACAGGGCCGTCCATCCAGCAACTTTATCTTTTGAGATCTGCTCAATAACAGTTTAGAGTTTCAATGAATTTGTTATGTTTATTACTTCAAATTGTAGGGAACATCGTTGCAATATAGCTAGTAGCAGAAATTTAATAATTATTGGAATATTATATTTAAAAAGAATACCAAGATTGACAAAATCATTAATGGAAAATATGCAATTGGGTTATTAATGTTTGTTCAACTACCATTACAACATCACAAAATTTATTTTCTAAAATGTTAAAAATAATTATGTTTCAGGATGCCTGGAATGCGCCCTAGCTCGCATAATTATGTAAATATTCATCCTGGCAAACTTTTGGAACAAAGAAATTACAAACCTCATGGAATTACTAGACCTAGCATACACTAATACTAAATCGCCACATCACTCCAGGATATACTTGCAAACTTACTATGTATCCTCCTGGAAGAACTTGACAACAGCTATAGGTGGCTTCCGAAACGAAGGCAGGACATCTGATGGCAGCTTCTCCGGGCCGACCACCTCACCTGGCCAAAAGCAGGACCCAAGCTTCACCCATACCACCTCCCCATCCAAATAACTATCTTCAGAGTTTTCACACATCACCACTAATTTATGTTCAGACAAAACGCACGACCATATTTTGTCAAGTAGTCACTGGATGCCGAGTGCAACAGTTATTACAACATTTCCTTCAAATCAAGTTATATATCAATCTCTAGTCACTGAAACAATCAAGCGTGTCTTCAATTAAAAGAAAATGAAAGAATTTGTCTTATATTTGTCAAAACAGTAGCAAAATATTACTTGTAAATATCACCGACTGCGTACGAAATTATTTTATTTCATACGTATGTTGGTAGCATTGACTGAATGGGAAGATGCAATAACAGTTATTTAAGAATAGAAGTAAAATCAATATATTTTTAAAATAAGTACTTTTTTAATAAAACCAGTAATAATGATTCATATTTTATAAATCATCATATTTTATAATAAAAGAATATGAAAGTTAGTACCGGAAATGTACAAAATGGTCGGCGTCAGCAGATACCAATATACCCACATTAATATGAGAGTTGCCAGTAACACAGCTCATAGAGAATTTATAACTTGTAAGGAGGGTTACACACTTATATTTTCAAATAGTACTAAAAGTTGATTGTAGGTTTTCCTTCAGATTGGTTTAGTTTGGCGATAATAAATTTTAGTGTTTCCCTTCTAAATGTTTTTTATTCGATTTCCTCGGGCTTCTCAGCTCGCAGCCGGATGTTATCAGTCTATCGTTAAAAAAATATGAGTTACTAAGATTCCCATAGGAAACAGGCCCCAGTCCCAGGCCATAGTTTGCGAGTGAAGGGTAACGTGGACTCACGTTATGTTCTAGTAATCTTGAAATAATTTGGTAGATAAGGTTTTTTATAAATAATTTGTACATATTTTGTATTTTTTTTTTTATTCAGAAACATAATTTACATAACAAAAATATAATTTAGGTGGATCACTAACTTAATCGTGATAAGGGAAGTACCACTTTAGTACCATATACCCATGTTACATTTAATAATTACACTGAACACTATTCACTAACTAAAGAAAGCAAATTACACTTTATACTTAGAACTAAACTTGTGATGGTGTAAAAAGAAAAATACTGCTTGAAGAAAATACAAACATTATCATTCATAGTGGTACTGTCTTTTTAATTAATAAATAGTAGCATCAAACATTTTTTGGAATAACATTTGGTGATTTGTGTCATGCATATTTTCGTAAGATTTAATTTTTAAAAATTTACATCATCAAAAAAATTTAATAACATGCACAAATTCCAATCAAAATCACAATTTTTAATGATTTTATCCGATCATGTTTTTTATACATGTAACTTTTATTTAAATTATCCCGAGTATTGGCGGACTATTTTGGCCCATTGCTGAGGGAAGTTTCGTTGGACGTACGATAGAGTGCGCTGTATCTGCTTGGTCTCTTGTGGCGTGCACTGAGGACAGGCTCCTCTAAGTACCAGAGGCGCAAGAGCTGAAAAAGACAAGGGTAAAATGGATACTTAGATAATTTTGCAATGAAAATTAATTAACGATTGGTAGATAGAACGACTAGGTTCCCAAAGATATACAGTGTAGTAGGTACGCCCTTCGACCAGTTTTGTTTAATCGGGCTCATATCCAGTCCTCGGGCCGCTACTGAGGAAAGTCTACTGAAAAACCCAAAAACACTGCCCGTGTTTTGATTAAAATTTTTACCTGGGTATAACCAAGCGCTTCCTCAACTTGTGAGTTACAACCAGAGGCTGTTGTAAGATTACGTATAGGTTTAAGAAATAAGAACTTTCAAAGGAAATAAAATAGGAAACAAATCAACTTACTCTTGAGCCGTTTTCCGATGGGGTCGCAGGGCGCTTCACCAAGCGCGCACTTGAGCTGTCTCTGAATGAAGCGCTTGTCTTGAAGAGCGTCGTCAAGCGCGGTGTCGGACACGGGGGGTCGCTGCGACTGTGCAACGGACACCGCTGCCACGCAACATAATAATACCGCGTATTTGAACTGGAAATAGAAACAATAAATGTTAGATGGGTGGAAAACAATTTTGGTACCGTTGATGGAGCCCGAAATTCAAAATTTCTTACGGCTTTTGCAAATGGCGTCGTAAATTTTGAATTTCGCGAGTTACATTAACGGATCTGCTTGTATATACGATTTTTTTAATGTGGAGCTACATTTTATCAGATTTCTTCCAACAATTTGGTAAAATAAATGAGTTCAAGTCTGTTGTTTTGTTTTTAATAAGTATGGCTTCTATACAATTTTGCTACATAGGTTTCGCAATTGATATACACGTAACGATATAGGTACCTAAGTATATAGGCAGGAGTCACTTGTCTCAAAAGTTGGTTACAATTTCTTTGTGCCTTTCCACACGCCCCAACCGCTGGGAAAGTGGAAAGCTTTACATTTCTTTGTTTACGATAAATTAATTAACAACTTCAGCCACCAGCTGTTTCAACAAATCCTTTCAAAAACGAAAGCAAGAATTGGAACATAAGTACCTGCCCACTTTCTTACAATATTAACGAAAAGATTGGTCATGAGGAAAACGCAAAGAGTTTTGTCATTTTCCTCTTTCGTTACTATATTGAGATATACGTAAGCATACGATATACATATATAGATACCTATATAACTATACAGGGCGGCAGGGACAGTGATGAACTCAGCATATGATTCTAGACCCCAGAAATTTTTCATAAGTTAGGTATCAAAAACAAAATCAACTGTCTCATAGAGAAGTGCAATACCTACACAGTCAAAATGTGTGGAACAACATTTTTTTTTAATAGGTAACCGTTTACTTATTCACATGGGGCTCAAAATCATGACACTGAATCCATGGTAACAGGTTACGCGTCCATGTCCCTGCTACCTACCTTGCATAGCATTTTGCCAAGCACTTCGTCCACCCATTATTCTCATGGTAATTTAGAACAAAACACCTAGTCTGGGTACGCCATATTGGGAACCTCTGTGCATTTCAGCTTTCTAGGTCCAAGAATTTGGGCTAGGCGTTGAAGAATCAATCAGTGAGGGAGTGAGTGAGTCCAGACTTCTCTTTATAATCCTAATTATATCCTACTTCCTACTAATATTATAAACGTGAAAGTTTGTATGGATGGATGGATGGATGTTTGTTACTCTTTCACGCAAAAACTACTGAACGGTTTTGGCTGAAATTTGGCACACTTTATAACCAGGATTAACACATAGGATACTGTTTATCCCGATATTCCCAAGGGATCGAAACTCATGCGGGTGAAACCGCGGGGCGCTGCTAGTACTTTTTATATATTATGATATGCGTGATGATAACCTAACTAAATAATAAATGGTGAAACAGAGCTTTCTCATATTACACTATACTATCAGTGAACTTGTTTATCAATGTAGTATGGTCACATGGTGTGGTCGATTAGAACAGCACATCTCTGACACATTTAAATCAACTGAATATAACACCACGCTTGTATTTTCCGGAGGGATAGGCTAAAGGGTATGGTCCACTACACCCATTTTTCTAGTTAGGTTAGGTTAGTTAATTAGTCTTATAAATAAAGATCGCTTGTACAGACGCCAGCACATCAAGCTACTACAATCTGTCAAATATCTTTAATAGATTTTAAACTTTATCGCTAAAGCATTAAGCTTCAAGGTTGATTGGGAAAATTTGACAGTTTCGGGTAGCTTGACCTGCTGGCGTCTGTACGTTTGTTCTCATAAATATTTTATACGGGTTTCTAACAGACGTCTATAAGAGTCTGATATAGGTAGGTAATTAGGTAAGTAAGTGTGCTCTTCCAGCTCAAAATGTCTTGTATTGAGGGGTTCCGTCATAGTGAGGACACTTCTTTTAAAATGCTTTAAATCTAACAAAGGTTCTATGAAAATTTTGCAAGCTGGGGGCGAGCATATTAATAAACCCCCTATGTACCTATGATTGAATAAAGTATTAAGGTACCTACTTACTTACTTAGGTACCTACTGACAGGAAAATCTTATTTGGAATAAGCATAGATATAGTTATATTTCTATGGGAATAAGCATGAGCATGGTCAGCCTATAATGTTCCCACTGCTGGGACACAGTCACAAATGTCACAAATAAAATCAAAATAGACAAAAATAAAGCGATTTGAGTTTGCTACTCAATGAAGGGGCTTGTGGTTAAGTAGTAAGTAAGAGCCGCGCGGGTCGATCGATCACGTTAAGCTACGCTTGCCGCGGTTGGTCCGTGGATGGGTGACTATCTTTACATATCAAGATCCCTCCGTGCCTCGGAAAGCACTGTCAATCGTGGATCTTTGGCAGTTGTTACGGGTCGTCAGAAGCCCAAAAGTCTGTCAACCAGTCTTACCAAGGGGTATCGTATTACCCAGTAACTGGGTTGTGAAGATCAGATATTCAAGCAATGGACAAAATTGTCAACATTTTATATGCTTGAGTACGAGGTTTTTGACTATGTTGTACGTATTTTGACATAAAATACGTTTTTTTTTTATTATTATTAGTTTTTTTTTATTTGTGATGTGCGTTTTGTTTGTCCGGAATAAACTATTTTTCTTTCTTTTTATTCAGCTGCATCCGGTTAGACTGGAAGCCGACCCTAACATAATTGGGAAAAGGCTAGGCAGATGATGATGACGCAATGAAGGTGCTTATGTTCTATTCCAGCCAGTAACTAGATACCTACTCGTATAATAGGCACCTACCTACTACTGATTATTCTTTTCACGGCCTCGACCCTTGCACTCGACGATTAATTTAAATATTTCGACTTCAATCAATGCCAGCTCATGTCCGTGTATCGGTGACACAGCACCGATCTATTATTCATTGGCTGTGCACTACCACACTACCAACTGTTGCAAAATTTAGGAAATTTACGTGCTTTGAAATTAAAGAGATAGCCTTGAAGTTTTCGTAACGTATAACATCTTTGGAGCTCCAAAAGTACTGACAACGCAGAGAGAAATTACATAGACGGTATTATTAGGTATGAAAATGTCTTTTATTTATTGATAAATTTTTAGATACTTCATCATCATTGTCTTGTCCTTTTTTATGTTAGCCTACGCTGTCCCGCTCCTGGGCAAAGGCCTCCCTCAACTCCTTCCATCTTTCGCGAGCCCGCGCGTCCTTCCAATTTTGACGGAACCTATCCAGCTCGTCCCACCATCTCCTACGTGGTCAGCCGCGACCTCGCCTCGCTGTCTCAGGGCACCAATTCTGAGCTATTTGGGCCCACAGTTTGTCCGGAATGCGGCAGACATGTCCTGCCCAGTACCATTTAAGTTGGGCAGCCTTTTGAGCCACGTCAGCTATCTTTGTTTTGGAGCGCAGTATTGTGTTTCGAACACGATCCGTTAACTTAACGCCTACTAGACTGCGCTCCATTGCTCGTTGGCAGACCTTGAGAATGGACTTCTGGATGTTAGTCAAAGACCAAGGTTGTGCACCATAGGTTAAGACGGGAATAATACACATGTCTATGAGCCTGCGTTTCAGTGCCATAGGCAATTCACCCTTACCTAAATAGATCCTGTCCTTATCCCAATTTATTTGGGGTCGGCGCAACATGTCTTTTTCTTCCATAGGTACAGACGCCAGCACATCAAGCTACTACAATCTGTCAAATTTCTTTAATAGATTTTCAACTTTATCGCTAAAGCATTACGGTTCAAGATGTATCGGAAAAAATTGACAGTTTTGGGTAGCTTGACCTGCTAACGTCTGTACTTCTCTATTAGTCGTCATCTCAGTAGTCACCTCAAAATTTTAGATAATTTAAAGTAGGAATATAAATCTTTACAATTTCTCAATTTGTCAACATAAATAATTTCGCATAGATGTAGGTTAACGCCAAAACGGGTTTCAACCTGAGGCTCGTGAACTCGGTAATTAACAAGATTATGAGGCACCAATTTTATTAAAATGACACGTCAAGCTTGATTGCTAGCTAAATAGTGATTGCAAAAGGATCATGAGAGCTGTCAGGAGAAGGACATAGCCATTTAGTTAGGGACTGTCCGCGTGCAAGAGGAGGTACAGTCGTAAACAAAAGAGTTAAGCAAATTGAGAACTCGCGCGTTGCCCCCCTGTCAAGGGAATAACTGGCGAAATGTCTGTGTAATTAAGTATACATAGGTACAGTCTGCCTTAGCGTAAACATTGTAAAAGCCAATTATTTTTAAAAGAGTAACCGTAGATATTCTTGCCGGCTCTTCTCCATAGGAAACGACCAATTGGCACCGTGCACCTATCTTCTGACGTTTTATAAGGGCACTTATGTAGGTTTATGTGAAATAAAATATTTTGATTTGATAAAAATTTCGTCAGGAAAGTTTTGAGTATGAATGTGGATTGCTGAGCCGGGGATGACAAAAGAAATTATGGATGGACTGTATGAAAGACGGTATCCTTAGAAAGTAGAAAGAGGGTGACGACTACTTAATAAAGGAGTAGGGAAGAACAAAACATGTAGCGTCGGACCCGGCGGTAGCGGCGGACGGAAGGAATTGGGATGAGGGCAAGAAAATGATGAAGACGTGTCACTCTGCCTATTCCTTTGGGGTATAAGGAGTGATGATGTTGTGACGATGAATTATGAGCAAACGGTGCATTTGTTGATATTTGTTTTACCTCTTAACATCGTCCGTATCGTTTAAATGGGCAAAGGAAACTAATTGAAGTGGCTCAATATACATAAAAAAGTATTTTTTCTGCTGTAAAGGTCGCAAGTTCAACCACCTCGCGTAATTACTTTTGCTTATACCTACTGTGAGATTCTGTTAAATATGGGATTTCCGGGGTCAACCACAAGTGTAAGTACAGACGTCAGCAGGTCAAGCTACCCTAAACTGTCCAAATTTCCCAATCAACCTCGAACCTTAATGCTTTAGCGATAAAATTGAAAATCTTTTAAAGAAATTTGACTGATTGTAGTAGCTTGATGTGCTAAGAAAATTAAAATCTCAACTAATAGAAATGTCTTTCATTTTGACAGTTCAACAACGTTCATTGGTTTATTTACGTTGTTCAAAAGATATATTCTTCGAACATATGAAGCGATGTAGCAATATAATTCAAAATGATTCAGATTCAGATTGATAGTGTGTTACGCAATCAGGGTGGCGTTTTAATGATGAATTGTAAAGTCCTGCAAAATACTACAAGATATTGATTGAACAAGGCTTAGTGATGGCATAAATATTAAAGTTATCTTCAAAGGAAATGAAAACATGACTCTTTAAGTTTCCATATAAAAGAATGTTCTAAGGAAACAAATGAGTGTTTCGTTTACTTTTCGTCTGGAACTGCAGTGCGATTCTGTAACCATCTCACCGTGAAAACTTAGGTGAAGTGAGCGTGGAGTGAGCTGTCATTGCAACTAATGCTAGGGATTGACACTATTGACAGCTCACTCTAAGCTCACTTCACCTAACTTTTCACGGTGAGATTTTTACAACATCGATCGGCTGTACGTACAGTTTCTTCTGAGGTTGTACAGACGCTAGCAGGTCAAGCTACCCGAAACTGTCAAATTTTCCCAATCAACCTTGAACCTCAATGCTTTAGCGATAAAGTTGAAAATCTATTAAAGACATTTGACAGATTGTACCTAGTAGCTTGATGTGCTGGCGTCTGTACAAAAGAGTCAGTATCGTGTGCTATCGAGAGGCGCGTGCTCAGAAAACTAATGAATTTGTAATCAAAATGATCTATGCTTCAGCTATATTATTATTTGTTAGGGTTGCCATTTTGAAATTTGAAAAGTACTGCACCCTAATTGCAGAAAACACTTTCCAGTCACAATCTGAATAATTTCGAAGGATAATCCATTACTTCATGTGTTAGAAATTTATTTTTGCCCTACGTAAATAACGCAATGAATCAAAATGAAAGCCATTTCTACTGTTACTGTGTTAAGCAATTAAGTACCCCACTGAGTTCTCACAAAAAAGCCCAAATTTTCAAAAAAAGTCGGGATATTTTACGTTTTAATAAAAATATAAAAAAATAAACTTTTCGAAAAGTCCGTGAAATTGCAAGTCTGGACAAGCGCCAGACAAAGTTCGGACGGGCCCACGACATATCTGCATAAATCCGGATGTACGGCAAAGCCTCATCATCATCTGCCTAGCCTTTTCTGAGCTATATTGGGTTCGGCTTCTAATCTAACCGGATGCAGCTGAATACCAGTACCAGCAGTTACATGGACCGACTGCCTGTCTGACCTCCACAACCCAGTTACTGGGTAATACGATACCCCTTGATAAGACTGGTTGTCAGACTTTCGGGCTTCTGTCGACCCGACCCAACCCGTAGCGACTGTCAAAAATCCAAGAATGGCAGCCCTATGTATAACACTTACGTTTATCGTATTAGTACGTATAGCATACTGTGATGCTACCCTATTGTTTAGTAGACTTCCTACATCCTTATCTCTTTTGTATTATGGACACCACGCGAGATTAGACCTATGGATACTGTAAAACATTTTGGCGGTCATTTCTAAAAATAAAATAAATCACCTGTGCCCGACCTAGTTATTTGAACCTAAGACATTCGGCTTTGTTTGCTGTAAACTGAATCAAAATATTTCAAGAATTCATAACAGACTATATTAATTCTTAAAATCGGTAACCTTATAATTTTGTTAAAAAAATAAAATACAAGGTACCTACAATCAATCAAAACTAGTAGATTATTCACTAATCGGATACAGCTCCTGAGCGTAGCGGGAGAGCTCTGAATTAACTCCTGAGAGAAGCGAGGGAGTTAAGACCAGAATCCTGAGTTCACGCATTCCATAATTATTCTTTAGGTAAAAAACTAGATAAACCGAGATGACGACTACTAGAGAAATATGGAAGAAAAAGGCATCTTGCGCTGACCCTAAATAAATTAGGATAAGGACAGGAGAATGAACGAGGTAAGAAACTAGACAATCAACACAATTTCGGTCAGGAAATTTTATGTAAGTATCAGGAATTGCTTAGATAACTAGTGGGTTTTCTTTAAATCACACATCTTGTAGGTACATACACATAGCTTCTTTTGTTCTACATTACCCGGTACAACATTGTTAAGTCGTAATTACTTAATGATTACACAAAACAGTGAAGGAAAACATCGTGAGGAAACCGGCATGTCATAGAACCAAAAATTCGAAGACATGTTACATCTACCAACCCGCACTGGGCCCGCGTGGTAGGTTTCAGCCTAAGGAGAGAGGAGGTCTGTGTCCCAGCGGTGGGAACATTATAGGGTGATTGCGCTGTTATGCTTATGCTACCTACTTTAAGCCTTTGGTTATACTTATTTAAAATAAAATCATGGCAATTATTGGCATGGTAATTACGAACAGCAATTATGTTGTAATTAGTGTTTAAAGTAACGCACTATAAAGTTCATTTATGTACGCCTTCATTATCATAAGTTTAGGTTATGTTTTATTAATGCTAACACGTGATCCTATATTTTATAACGCACCATAATACTTATAATATTATCAGTTATTACTCTTACCTACTTGCGATAATTGCATAACGTAGCCTAGCCCTCAGACTAGGTTCTCTAGTGCCAAGCCGTATTAGGTACACACGGCGAAAGATTATAAGCTCATTTCAGTTTTAGCTGACCTCGCATTGTATAAGTTTTTCGTACAGACGCGTACTGGCGTACCTTGATGTACTGGCGTCTAGACGCCAGTAGGTACATCAAGGTACTACAATCTGTCAAATTTCTTTAATAGATTTTCAACTTTATCGCTTAAGGTTGAAGGGGACGAAGTGTTATGTGGTTTTTCTATCGGGAATTTCCCAGTAGCGGCCCGGTGGTTGATGGCAATAAACTCGCCCCCTATTACATATTATGGGGCTTAAACATAAATAGTGAAATGTGGGTACTATAGCTACACCTCCCCAACTCTTCGGGGAAACAAGGCGTGATATTATGTTGTACAGGTGAAAGAGGGCGTTTTTATATCTCACCTTATCCATCCTTTTTCTTTCCATCAGGCGTGCTCGAGGTAAAAAGCCCATTCATCAATAAAAAATAAATAAAACAAATCTTATGCTAAGCGTTGTTACAAGACATTTTTCTGCTATTAAGGTCGAAGATAGGTATTGAATAATGTTAGCCTAACCAATAACAGCATGTAAAACTATGAATGAATGGGGTTTACAACTGAACATTACCGAGGATGACGCATGTCGGTGAAACTTTCTGCAGGAACAGACATTTCCATATGAAATAAGACTGTTAAATCTTCCATTAAAATGTTTGCGGTGGACTAACGGAATGATGACAGAAAATATAAGTGAGTTTCTGTGTGTGAGTGTTTAAGCTAAAACCCGTTACGTTTTCGATTTACTGACCGCAATCAATCATGAGAGCAGTGGTGGTCCAGTGGTAATGACCGCGACTTACGAGTTATAGGTCGTAGGGTCGGATCCAGACAGGCGCTTTACTTTATGTAATTATTTCACTGCTGGGCTTAAAAACGGTGAAGGAAACCTGGATTTCCTAGAACCAAAAATTCGAAGGCATGTGACATCTACCGCATAGGCCCGCGAGGTGTATACAGCCCACTCCTTCTCACCGGGTGTGTCCCAGCAATGGGAACATTGGCTGATTATGCTAATCAATCATGTGGTTTAAAGGACACAAAAATCTAAAAAAATATTGAGGTTCCTACCTAGTCTATCTTCTATGTTATTAAGAGAATATCAAAACCACAAACACTTAATTCCAATTAAGTATTCGAAAATATGAAAAAAAATGCAAATTGGTGAGTTTGTGGTCTTACATTCTATTCTAGAACGGCATAGAATAAAAAAGAAAAACGTTTAAAAATAATCTAAGAACGCCGAATCGATCGTCATGATAGCCGACTTATCATTGAATGGATCAATGACAAAACTTTTCTTTAACTTTTTGTCTAGACAACCAGTCGATAGTAACACCCACTCAACCATCTCGCAAGCATACAGATAAAGCCTTGAATTATTCTGTAAATGCACATTTTTTGTAAACGGCGACCATGTAATACATTCCACACAATCCTATAATGGGACCCATCATTCTAGCGTTCTCACAAATGATATGAAATTGCACCGACGTGATAAATCAACAAAATTGTCGCCCTTCGCCTGCTTCCAAATGGCTGAAGAATTTAAATGGGAGAATTGTGATATAATCTCGACTGCTCAAACCTCAAAGTATGTAAGTAGTACAGGTACCAGGTAATCTTGGCTTGTTTACTGAAATTGTGGCTTCTCTATTTGTGTGACGTGACTTTAAGGTACAATTTTTGTGACGAAGTGACATAATAGCAAATAGCAACATGACAACAATACAAATTGCGTGACATTTGTTCTAACTCATTGACCATAATTTGTAAGGGTCCGGTGGGACGCCTAAGAAATACTTGCCGTTACTTGAAGTCATTAACGGTTTTGAGGAACGTAATTCCAGGATGGCAGTGACAGTAACAATATGACAACAACATTTCAATTGAATCACATTTTTTATAACTAACTTTCGTAAAGGTCCAAGTGTCGACCCTGTGGAACGCTTTAGTAGGGCTCGCAGCTCGTAAGTTGAAAAAGGTTTTCGAGGAATGAAGAGCTAGGAAAACTCTGTTAGAATAGTAGGTAAGCTTGTTTGCGGGAAAGACTACTTACCTACGTACAAATATTCGTTTTATGGTATTAAATATTTATAATAATTAGTACTTATCTATAGTAGACTTCCACGCGGTTGGAGAAGCTAGTTTTATAATATTTGGACTAATTGTAACTTTGGTCCAAGTATCTATAGTCCCCGTGGTACTCCTAAGCAGAGCTTACATATCAGAGCTAGTAAAGTCAAAGGTTCTTGAAAAAAAGGTTGAAGTATGAGAGTAGACTAGTGAGAGCTATCATGGCAATTCGGTACAAACATTAATAGATGTTGAGTCTAAAATAGTATGGTCTGCCTATCATCACGTTTTTATTATAGAAATGTATGTAAATATAAATAAGCATAACACGGTAAGAATGTGTAAGTAAACAATGGTGAAAGGAAAACTTTATAAAACAATAAGTGAGCAGTCAACATGATTAGAGCAAAGTTTGGTGCTAAAATCTAACAGGTGTAAAACAGTCGATTTCGCAAGGATTGACCTTCGAATCAAATAAGGTTCAATGAAACCGAACAAGTTTTGGAAACACATCAAACAAGGTAGGTTTTACGTAAATAAATAAAAGTTGTTTTGTGTTATTTACTCTGTTTTAAATTGCATGCAACACCACCTTAGCAACCAGTCATCGTAATCACTTAAAAACTTAGAATATGTTAGGAAAAACATATCCAGATTACCGAAAAACTTGTAATTAGCTGAGTAAAGGCCTAATTATTAGGTCCTCTGTAAACCTTATCGAATAAACAACAGCCGAATTTTCTAAGAAAGCGCCAGTTTGCACATGTAAGTTATGTTGACATACGACGCGTGTTGTATAGCTGTTGTGCCAACTGCCGACTAATCTGCACACGTTACGCAAATATTCAGAAAACTATGCTTTAATAACGAAATAAGCGACAAGTAGAACAAAGTCCCTAATGCGATTTTAACTAGAACACCTTCGAGTTATGTAAGCGGTCTCTAAGCTGCTCAAAACAAATACAAAGATGACGCGTGCTTAAGATTGCTATAATTGTACCGCAAATTATTTAGGAAATTAGATAACCGCTCACTGCAAGCTACAACATTATTCCAATCAGTTTGAATTCCTTAATCGGTAATTACTAACAGAAAACACAATTTCCAGATATGGATCAACATCCTACGTTGTAAGTTATTATAAATCTTTCTGTCAAAAGAACACGACATACATGCATTTGCGAATATATCAACAGAAACCTGTACTGATTTATAAAGTCAAAGTGTGTAGACCTTAACAGGTAGTAAAACCGAGAAACCGACTGTCCTTCGACAGCCTACCAACATTATCAAAAGCTCGAAACGTGTCGCCAACAGGAAAACAGATATTATAGAGAAATTGCAACTTACCTGCATGTTAGGAGTGACGTAGACAGTAGGTAGGTCGAAGAATCGAAACACTTTTACTTTCGTTGCACTAGTGAGCCGTTTAGTTAGCGATTGACCCGGATCTCGGTATTATGATTTCTACAGTATTTCACGATATTTTCTCGTAGCCAGTGAAGCGTTTAAGCGTACGTCTGGTTGGAGAATGCTGGACCGAGCCGTGGTGCCGTAACCTCTTACTTAACGACAATCCCCCCTTTTCGACTTGCTGTACATACTTGGTGGCCTGCACCGAGATTGTGCGTCAACGACTCATCGTTACGTGAGCGCGGAGTGTGAATAAAACACTAATTATTGTATTCATATATTATTTTATTTTAGGCACATAATAAGAACAGGAAATGGATCATGTTATGTGTGTTTGGAAATCAAAATCGTTGCAGAAATTCATGTTACATAGACTAAACGGAAGTGTTTGTTTTCATTTTTCCTCTTACGAAAAGTTCATTAGGTTACTACAATGTGTACGACAATGAAATATTTACAAACACTAGTAGGTTTGTAGGTACAGTATCTATATACCTATGTAGATATAAACGATACTTAATAAAATAATTAAGTTGTAGACACAGTAAATTGTAGGTCAGTTAGTGATAATAATTACGTAAACAAAATAATTAATTAATATTTTCTAATCCAAATAATAACTTAGTTTAGTTGTGACGAATTCTATTGTTTCCAATTTGTTTATTTAATCAACGAATATCTAATTAACCTAAATAGGAGTCGTCTAAAATAAATTATCTAACAATCAGCTTAATTTGGCTGTGCATTACATGATTAAATTATCTGAATTTAATTAATTCATTACCTAGTCTTAGCAGATCTGCATGACACGTGATTTAAAAAAAAATATATATATATGTGACAATGCTGCCAGCCTTTTGGGCACAATTCCTATTGACAGCGATGCGGACGAATTTTTTGATGCCCTTTGATTATTTCCTTTTTATAATACCTACTTACTTGTAAATATTATTATTTTAAGACTGTTAGAATTAGTAACTTCAATACGATTAGCGATTCTTCAATGTAAAAGAATACAGTAGGAGATAAGTATGATTTCTAAAATAGCTGAAGCTCTTTATTAAATTAAACCACGCAATCACTCTATTTTAGTTTAAAAAATAAAAAGAAATAAGTGATTAATTTGTTTTAACCTAAGTGAAAAATAAACAATAATGAAAGGTGTAAAATTTTCCCACAATTGTTCGTTTCTTATACCTAATCAGTATGAAATATCGCCCCGTTAAAACTGGGGCACACGTACCTAATGGCGAATGACATGTAGGTAAATGCAATATCCAGATGTCCATAAGTAAAAAAAATCGCTACTAACTACATACTAAGCTCAAACTCTACAATTTACCCAAAGTTAAAAATGTCGCATGTAAAATTACTTACCAAGTATTTTAATTTGAGACAAGTTTGACCATAGATCAACTACTAGTCAAATTATGTCAACAGATTTTTGCCGGATTTACCTCATGATGTAACTTTGGTTGGCATCTCAACGTTTGTGTAATAGGCCTAATAAATAAAAAAAACTGAAATGTGTCTAAAAAGTCCATGTTCCATTTTCCATCCCACCATTATGCACCAATTCCATTACATTATCCATTTCGTTATAAAAAATAAACTTATTTTATGTTAGGTTGGTAGTACTGATTAAGTGATTATATTCTTAATTTAAATTCAGCCGTATTGACGCACGATTTTCGCCCACTCCCAAGGGTAGTTTCGTTGAACAAACGCGAGGGTTCGTCGAATTTGGCGCGTTTCTTGCATCGAACACTGCGGGCAGGCTCCTCGGAGTACCAACGGAGCCAGAGCTGAAAGAAAAAGGATCAATATTAACCAAAAAGGCTTACAAAATGGCTAGGAGACACACATGTCTTGTGATAGGACAAAGTGACAAATGACACATAAAATAGGTAATATCACGTTCCGTATTCCCTGAAGGGTTAGACAGAGGTGCACATTTCACAAGCGTATTCCGGAATCTGTTTTATTGCCCGGTTAATGGCAATTAACCGGGCAATAAAACAGATTCCGGGCAGCTGCTGAGAAATTCCAGATGGAAAAGTACCCAACAAACACTTTACCAGCGGGGTAATTGCGTAAAACACCATCAGTAGCAATGGGTTTCATTTTGATTGTTCAACAACATTCATTGCGTTATTTACGTTGTTGAGCAGACAACTTTTTCAAACATATGAAGCAATGGATTAGCAATATCCTTCAAAATAATTCCGATAGTATGTTATGCATTTAGGGTGCTGACCAGGGAATCGAACCCAGGACCTCAGACTCAGCATTGCGCTTACTACCGCTACACCTACGAGGGACATTAATTTACGACCCTACCCTTACTTTGCGGTCTATGCATGTAACCGAGCATTCAAATACAACCACGACCAATAACGTTAGTCATTCGCGATTTCTGGTTATACAAACATACCAGGAAAATGACTAAATTATGCTTCATAAAGAAATTAATGATGTTTTTTTTTTTAACCTAAATTCATTGTTATTGTTGACCTTAGACTAGTTTGGTATTTCATAGAGAGTGAAATTCTGCAATCAGTCATGCTTGCTTGTATCCGAATTCGTAGCATAAAAGCTAGCTATGAAGTACGAAGTAAAGTACCTACGAATAATAATTTAAATTAGTTGTTTCGTGTGAATCAACAGTGCAGAGCAGTGGTGGAGAAAAGTCGTGACTAACGAGTTGTAGGTCGTGGGTTCGAACCCAGGCAGGCGCTATAATACACTTTGTGTAAATAATTTCATCACCACTGTTCTCAAAACAGTGAAGGAAAACATCGTGAGGAAACCGGCATGTCCTAGAACCACAAATTCGAAGACATGTGACATCCACCAACCCGCATTGGGCCCGCGTGGTCGATCATGGCCCACTCCCCCTCACAGAGAGGAGGCCTGTGTCCCAGCAGTGGGAACATTAAAGGCTGATTATGCTGTGTGAATCAACATTAGAACCCCTATTACCAAAACAAACAGACGCACGCGCATTTCAAAACAATATAGCGGTAACTGCGTTTCAAGTAACACTTTCAAATCAACAAGGAATTAAACCTAGAACCAAGCTGCCGCGCTTGCGCAAGATCCGTTTATGAACGACAATAATGACGTTCGATATAGGTTCTGTTGGTTGGTATCTACGGATTTTATTAAAACATAATTTTGTAAATGGATGTATAAAAATCTCCCTCTCAAAGAGAGAAGGCCTGTGGCCCAGCAGTGGGAACAATATGGGCTTTATGTCAGAGGTATTATTATAAGGGCTAAGATGTATAAAAATGCACAACACACACATAATGAGCTCATAATGTTCCCACTGCTGGGGCACAGGTCTCCTCTCTGTGAGAGGGAGTGGGCCGTAATCCACCTCGCGGACCAGTGCGGGTTGGTAGATCACATGTCTTCGATTTTTTGGTTATAGGACATGCCTGTTTCCTCACCATAAAAATGAGCTCAGTCCTAATATACATCTGAGAACCTTTTATTATGTAGGTACGGACGCCAGCACATCAAGTTACTACAATCTGTCAAATTTCTTTAATATATTTTCAACTTTATCGCTAAAGCAGTAAGTTTCAAGGTTGATTGGGAAAATTTGACAGTTTCGGGTAGCTTGACCTGCTGGCGTCTGTACAAGAGCTCTTTTGTCAACATAATTCCTTATGTTTTTTTTTCATAATGTTTTTATTTGTTTTTTGTTTTGTGTATACATGCAGCGAAAACATCTGATAAAACGTATATCTTGTGTAGCTTGCTGTGCGCTCACATTTCATACTATTGTCATATGTCATAAAACTAAATTAAAGTTAGTCACATTGCCCATAAAGAAACTCATTCAATAGAAAAACATATTATGACTAATGCGAGGACAATAACTTAGCATATAAAATAACCACGAAGGATGACCACGGCATAATACGTATGTTAATAGTATTACCGACAGTGGTCTGTACCTACCTACCTACGTAGGTCATCATCTGCCTAGCCTTTTCCCAACTATGTTGGGGTCGGCTTCCAGTCTAACCGGATGCAGCTAGAATACCAGTATTTTACACGAAGCGCTTGCCTATCTGACCTCCACAACCCAGTTACTGGGTAATACGATACCCCTTGGTAAGACTGGTTGTCAGACTTTCGGGCTTCTGACGACCCGTAACGACTGCCAAAGATCTACGAATGACACCCGGGACCAACGGCTTAATGTGCTTTCCGAGGCTCGGAGGGGTCTTGATATGTAAGGATGGGTGACCCATCCACGGACTAACCGTAGCGTAGCTGACCGGACCAAGCGTAGCTTAGCCTTCGTCCGACCCGTGCGGCTGTTATTACTTAGCCACAAGCCCGGTAGGTGTATACCGGGTGTAATTTTACAGTCACCCGCGTCATTTATTTACTAGTACCTAGGTAAATCAATGACCTAATTATACTATTAGTGACTACTATTGATTGATAGTAGTGTCGTCTCGGTCGATCTATTTCGATAGTCCCTAATTGGGTTTTAAAAATTAAACTCATTTGGTATGTGATAGCAAACCTAATATTATTGTTCTCTAAATGAACAATTGGTTTTCAGTCGATATTAGAATGAATTAGTTATAATATAATATATGTGCATAAGGTAATCTAATTCTTCAACAAGAAGTCAGATATAAGGTACATTAAAATAGACCCGCTACTCCAGACTAATTTGTTAGATAGCAAGTTTCTAGACTTTCTGGAGAAAAGTCAACGTAACGCACGAATGTCAAGTGATCCGATTGGCTGATAATAATTTTATCAACCAATCACACCAGCTGACACGCGCTTGAAAAGATTTCTGTGTTGATTATCGTCCCAGATTATGTGATTATGAGCTTTTTTGGTGCAGCCGTGACGCACACTTTCCTGCTGATTTCTTACATCGGACTTTACACTTTTTATTTCAGTTTTTATTTGTTTTTATCTGATGTATGTACCTGGTGGTGTCTTTTAGTGTGTGCTAAATAAATGTATTTTCTTTCTTTCTTTCTTAAACACATTTTTACCTTGGCCTGAGCTGCTCTATTCTAATATTCTAAATCTGGGACGAGAGGAGTAGATCATTAAGACATTAGACATTAAAAAAATAACCCAACGCCTGTATAAGTATCAAGTACCGACTATTTATAGTTTATCCCAAATTATTGTTAGGTATATAATGTAATGTTTTTAACTCACTTCGAAGCCGCCTCCCAACAGGATCACAAGGTCCTTCACCGAGTGCGCATCTAATGTGTCGCTGCATCAGGTTCTTATCAGCCAGGATATGGTCTAATTGTGCGTCTGTCATTTGAGCCCCGGCCTGCACATGCAAGCCCGCCACAAGGCCCATGCCGGCGAGACATAAAAATACAACGATCTGTAAAAAAAGATAACAGTCCATTGAGGTTTATGTATGAGGATCAAGACAGGTACATATATTTTTTTTTCTTTTTATGGCTTTTAAACCGTAAAAAGGTTGGGTCAGTATTTTTGGTCGGTGCCTGCGTACCGTTTCCGTAATAACTAATAATGAGTAGGATTTTTAATCAATTAAAGAGCACATGTGATTGATTTACAACTTAGGTATCAGTAGGTAACCAGTTAATTATAATTAGAAATCATGGGCGAGAATTTTTTAGAAACTGACATAGTGTTCAATTCCACACTTTGTAATCGTGACAAGAAATTACTTTTTATAGCTTGTTCGCCCTGCTGGGACACAGGCCTCCTCTCTGTGAGAGAGTGGGGCGTAATCCACCACGTTAGTCCAGAGCGGTTGGTATAGATCTCACAAGTCTTTGAAAATTTTGGTTTTAGGACATGCCGGTTTCCTCACGATGTTTTCCTCCGTTTTAAGAGAATGATGATGATGATGAATTAAAATCAAAGTGAAGCGCCTGTCTGGGTTCGAAGTGTTCAAACCCACGAACCCAATTGCGTTTTCATTCATTAAATAAGTAAGCTAGTAAACTGAGTACAACTTCATTCATAAAAAATAGAGATTAGGTACATCGTGAGCAGTGTAGATACACAAAAGGGTTTATGTGGTGTTTTTTTTTTTCCTTAATTTTATTATTTCTAGAGCCGTGAACCCAGGGCGGCGGCGGCAGTGCGGGCGCCGATGACTCACACTCACACAGCCAGATTTGTTTTTTAAATGACTATGATTACAAAGTTCCGTTGAAACCGATTGAATAACAACCACACAACGTTTTAGTAACACGAGGAACGAGAAATCGGGAATTCCACTATTTTTTAATGAAATGTCTAGTGTTAACATTAAAAAAATCATGAATTGTTTATAAGTAAGTGTAAGTAATAATGGAAAAAGTATTTTATTTTATTGAATTCCTACCTGCATATCGGTAACGCACACTTTTCCACGAATTTTATTACAATTTATCACTGAACTTGAGGAACAGAACGGTGTCAGATATTTGGGTTACACCGGAGCAACGATTAGGGAGCGACTGGCTACAGTACTATGATCGTGTTAATATTGTGACCGGGAATGCGGTCCTCCCCTCTTTGTGTGGTGATTATGTCGTTAGGGCTCTCGACTTTTTGTACTTCAACTACTCGAATCGAATCTGCTTAGTTAATGATCTAATCATTAATACTAATTTTACTATTAGGTAACTATGGCATAAAGAGCAGGTAAATACCAGAGTTATTTTTAAAACACTTACAACCTCGCAGGACTATTCATTTTTTTTTATGGACTATTAATTTTTTTATTCATTCAACATCATATAAAACAACTTTTGCTCTATGACTTTTTACAAAACTTAATCAATTTACCAAAAAATAATGTCAAGTTTTTGTTATACATATATAACACATTTTAGTATGTAGTTTTTAGTAAGGCCCCTTACGCACTAGCGATTGACGGCCTAGGCCCTAGGCGGTTCGTTTGAGCGGTCCAACCGCTTAACGCGGTTTCATCGCGGTTTCTTCGCGATTGACCGCCATAGCGGGCTATGTATTCTGTGAATATGTTGATTCAGGAGACGCTACAGATTCTTCTTGATTGTTCCACGGTGTATAGGTGGAACTGAGGGCGGTGGTGGTGGGTTATTATTTCTAGCAAATTATGGTGTCTGATATCCTTAAGATGGCTCTTGGTTGTACTTAAATGGTCTCACGTAATCCCAAGTAGAGTTACAGTAGTTGTATCAAGACATTTGGGCTTCAGTAATGTCTTGCATTATTTGAGCTTTTGTACAGACGCCAGCAGGTCAACCTACCCGAAACTGTCAAATTTTCCCAATCAACCTTGAACCTTAATGCTTTAGCGATAAAGTTGAAAATCTATTAAAGAAATTTGACAGATTGTAGAAGCTTGATGTGCTGGCGTCTGTACGTAGGCGTATATGTTCAGGCACTTTTTTATTTCACTAACCAACGACAAATAGAAAAGTCTATCTTCATCTTCTCCGGCCTTTTTTAACTCTACATTCTTATATAAGACGTTAATCAATTCAACTCCTATATAATCTTCTTTATTTTTTTTCGACTGGGTCAGTAACATTTTCTCTTCCATTTCTCTCATTTTCTTGCCTTTGCATGCTTGAATCAGTTTCATTGATAGATACTGTGTCCTTCAAAAACATTAAATTACCTATTGTAAAATATGTATTGAGTCTTTTTCTTAGCCGCTGACCCACTCCAAGTAACATTAATAAGATTTTAATAAATACCAGGTTCTAGGAACCAGAGAACAAAAAAAAAACAAATTAATAATAATAGTTTATTTCTCTTTTCACAAAGGTTAGCTTATAAATAACACCTTAAGACTAAACAATAAGTACAGACGCCAGCACATCAAGCTACTACAATCTGTCAAATTTCTTTAAGAGATTTTCAACTTTATCGCTATAGCATTAAGCTTGAAGTTTGATTGGGAAAATTTGACAGTTTCGGGTAGCTTGACCTGCTGGCGTCTGTGCAAGACAAAAGCTCCTTTGCGAGAGACTGGAGTCCGTGCTAGGGAAACCCTGTATTACAGATCTCCAGGCCCACCACAGTGTTTAGGTGCTGTACTTAAATTGCACAAGTTTTAGGACAATTAAAAAACATTTTGTAACTTCTATGGAAAAGAAGTAAAGAAAAGTAGGTTAAAGTTAATGTTAAATAAAAATCATGCAAATAGGTTTGTTTATCTCCCAAGTAGCACATTAGCGATGAATTAGGTTATAAACAAGCGACATTACAGTCTACAGGTTTTATGCAGATGTACTAAAGGATAAGACGAGTCTTTAGACTGTATTAAGTAAAGATTATACACTATTAAACAGCATAGCTGACTAATGACTTTATGATGGCGAAAAAATATACTAAAAGCATTTAAGTAGAATTTGAAAATGATCTAGTCCAGCTTTTGGCTACATGTGATACTACTGGATGGTTTAGAAGTCCAAAGCTTGTTAACGACTGCTTAATACGAAAAATTTACCTCTCTTGTAACGGTGCGGACTGCATTAAAGTATCGAATAATGCCACTGGCTTTTAATTGGTGTACACTAATTCTATTCTAATTCTACTTCAACGAGCTTATTAATGGCTGATTAAAAGTGGTTATGTAATCTCTACAAATGCCGTTACATTTATAAGAGAATCATTAATTCACCCTGAGTTGTAAATTGGAGTAGGTGTACTCCATCCTAATGCCAATGCATAGAGTGTAGCTGACAGCTATTTTACAGCTTTCGGCGTTATTTAAGAGTAAATCTAGATTATTGGTGTTTAAATTACGTCAGATTTGATTTTTTTTGGATAACGTGTGACGCGACTTCAAGAGTTACTACGTATATTTTAATGCACTTTAAATAAAAAATGAACAACTTAAAACCATGGAATAAAAGAAAAAGAACTGGTGGAGTAAAAAGAAAACTGTTAAAAGAATACGCTAAGGCTTCTATGAACGAATTGCAAAGGAGCAGTGCTGATGCAGTTGATATTTACACGCCAGTGACGTTTACGGATAGGGAGGGTTCCGCACAAATAGATTTTGATCAAAATATTGATGCTTTTAATAATCAGGATTTTTATGAACCAAGCTGCAGTAAAGAGAAAGCGTCGTTGGAGCGAACGAGAACGAACAAATGCTACTTTTCATAATCTGAATTATTTTTTAATCACAGCCACCAGATTTGGTATCGATATTATAATAAAAAACCTTATGCCATTATTAGTCTTAGCACAAAAAAATAAATAGGCCAGCACGACTCTGCTGATTGATACTACCTCAACTTTGTTTGTATGGTGATCACATCATTATATGATATATTTTTTTTTGGCAATACAACATAATTTTTGAAAGACTAACACCAGATTAGGTACGCTATTAGGTACCTATAATAAAATAGTCTTAGTCATTATTATATTTAGCCTTGACACAAAATAATATATGCTATCACAGCATGGTACAGCATAAGGTTCAAAATTGATTGGCGAAATTTGACAGTTTCGGGTAGGTTGATGTGCTGGCATCTGTACAGACGCCAGCACATCAAGCTACTACAATCTGTCAAATCGCTTAACTTTATCGCTACCTAAAGCATTAAGGTTCAAGGTTGATTGGGAAAATTTCAGTTTCGGGTAGCTTGACCTGCTGGCGTCTGTACATCAATTTAGTAAGGCGATTGCGAAAAGTTTGAAATAAAAAAAACGTCATAATACAAAATAGTACAGAAACAGGATACTTTTGTTGATATACACACCGGTAAACTACTTAAATAAAATTGAGAAAAATCTTATAATAAGTCTAAATTTCCGATAATTTGATCTTGAACATCTGAGTTTGGTATAATATCGCTTTTGGGTTCTTGATTATTATTTTCAGAGATTTTCTCACCGATCGCTTCTTTAATTTCATCTCCGACGGTTTCCTTCAGGTCTGCTGTTTTTGTTCGTTTGTTAATGTTAATTGAATCTTTGTGTGTGCGTTTTGTGGAAGTTCTTAGGTTTTTAATTTCTAATCTTTTCCCTGAATTTTTCACTGTCTTGAAAAACTTTTTCAACGATTTAGATTATTTTAAACTGGATTAGTATTCCTGAAAACAGTATTAATGTAATTAGCAATCATAATATAGTACGAAAAGGGAAAAGCAAAATAAAAACAAATCAAATGAACTGAAGGTTTGTATGTAAATTATGTACGATTGGCTCTCAAATACCCTTGCAGATCCGAAAGATATGTATAGTTGAAGTTCAAACCCGATGTTAGTCAGAATAAAAACAATTTTAGTAGATAGTTGCATGATGAACAATTTTGTCTCACCTGTTTTTATGATAAAACTTATCGTTTAGCTGAAAAATGCGAAAAACCGATTTTTGCAACATTTGTCCTTGAATTTTATTTTTTTCACACGTCGGATCGAAGGGGACTTTTGACAATTTATTTATAATTTTCAGCTTTATGCGAATTAATGTAACCTTACCCCTATTTTTGAAGCATTCTTGACCGGACTAATAATGCTGCAAACAATATAGTGTTCTATGTTCTATGTTATGGGATTGGTTTCCGCACTTAGACCTTCAGGTGGACCATTGTACGTGGGCCATGGCGGCCGTCGGTGGTTATTCCAACCAGCCCACCTCCCTCCAGAAGCTTATTAGGTCTCCTGGTCTGTTAAGAACATCTGTGTATGATCTGAGTGTTCCCAGGGTTTCCGACCTAATCAGGGTGATGCCTGTGCACTCAAAGAGCACATGCGCGACGGTTTCATCAGCCTCCATGCAGGCTCTGCACAGGGGGCTGTCTGTTATACCTATCGTGTGAAAATGTTTGTTTAGTGAGCAGTGCCCCGTGATGGTCCCCGTCACTAGTTGCAGGCTGTTCCTATCCAGGCGTAGTAATCTTTTCGTTAGTTTGCCATCTAGTAATGGCATGGCCTCCTTGGACTGCCTGCAGCCCGGTGACGAGGACCACCAGTTCTCCGCTTGTGTATGGGTGTGCTCCTGTAGCCACCTGCGCAGCTGATTAAAGGGGATGGGCACGACTGGTTCTGGACCATAGACTGACGTGCTGGATGCCCTTCTGGCCAGCTCATCAGCCGCATCGTTACCTAGTGATTCACTGTGTCCTTTTATCCATTGTAGTTTCACTGTGTTGCGGCTTGATACAGTCACCTGTTCAAGCGCCTTGTGACATTCTAGTATTAGATGCGATGTGATACATCCCTTCTTTAGAGATTGGAGGACCGAGGCGCTGTCAGAGATTATACGAACATGAGTGTCCGTAATCCTCCTGGCTGCTATGGCATGGGCCGCTCGTATTATACCCACACACTCCGCTTGGTAGACCGTGTTGAGCATTCCTAGCGGGCTGGATATGTTAACAATACAGTGAAGCATACGCAAAACTAGACCTCGCTCTGTACATACACGCTCACATGCACACATTTACACAAAACTACAATTAAACTACACCTCACTAAGTGCAGACAGACAGCGCTGTCTTGGTTTTTTATTTGGTCTGAGGCCGCTGCGTGCAAAGTACCTGTAGTGTATTTACTGTATTTCCAAAGAGCTATTGGCTATTGAGCGAGCCAAGCCGTCTCTTAATGTGTTATTTAAAAAAACTTAAATCATATCTTTTGGGCCTGCAAGGGTATTTCGAAAGCTAAACATTGTACATAATGAAATGGTTTTCTGTCGAGATTTCTTTATCCCTGAAAACCTATTGCATGCTCTCTCTTTATACCAATACACAGTAAGAAAGCTAATTAAAATCCTTTGTCCAGCCAGCATAATGTTATAAGCTGGTACATAGAGTTGGCAACACCACTGTTAAAGTAAATAACTTTTCAAAAGCATTTATTTGGAGAATTTGTGCTGGTTATCAATGGACGCCATTTTAGCATTACAAAAACGATTTGTTACTAAATATCCAGATGATTTCTTATAGATTTCAGGGATATTTGATAGCTTTTAATTCAAACAATATGTTTTCCACTTATTTCCTAATGGGACACAACAAGTTAGAAAGCAATAATTTGAGTGATAAATGTATTAAGTATTCGTACATCATTTATCTTGTGAAATATTTTCGTTAAAGCTAATATTATTCTGATGGCGCGTGAAATATTTGATGTAATTACCTATACACATTTACAGTAAAATGGTACTTGCAACTCAATTTACATACAAGGACACTGAAAATCAACGTGAAAACTAATAAAAATGTCTTACCTCAAATATTGTCCGCCCGCGCACTTTAACAAATAATAACTGTCGTCTGTCACAAATACAAAAAATAAATATTAAAAATTTTTTTTTTTTGGTTATTTATGCTTTAATAAAAGCTGTTGCGAAGCCTCAAAACATCTAAAAGCTGTTAAAGAGAATTAAAGAAGCTGAATCTTAGGCTGCAATGACTGTTTTATAGCTGTATAAGTCAATGTACAGGCCTTGTATAGCTGTTTCCAATGATTATACTGCCGTTAACCAGCCACTGTAATACTCAAGGGTGGTTAATTTGGGGCCCAAATTGGAATTACAAAGGTTGCGTAGCTAACTACACAGCCCTTATGCAGGAAACTAAAACAGCCTTGAGTAGTCACTAAATTCTATAATCAAGTCACTGTGCGGCTGTCATGTGCTACTTGGGCTGTATTGGGGTGCGTGTACGTGTGGTGTGTTGTGCGTGTCGTGAGAATTGTGTGAGTGTACGGTGTACTTGTCTCAGTCTTGTGGGTAATCGGGAGTGAGTTCATGATTATATATGCGAGAAAAGATGTGTGTGTTGTGAGGTAGTGAGTATGCGTGTGTGCACTGGATCCATCGCAGTTGGAGTAGACGATTAGGAAGGAATGAGCAATATTTGCTCGGTGCCATCGTAATCCAGCTTTTTCTAAATACCTTTTTTTTACAGCGCTGTCTAGTGAGGGGGTAGATCTTGTCGATCCGATGCCGAGAAACATGAAATGTCGACGTGAGTAATTTGTATGGAATCTCATTGTCGGACACACTGTGTGTTTACGTCGTTTATTTTCAAAAAGTATGGGATTATATTGAAGCTGGGAATGTTTACGGAGGGTTGCATTAAGGATGAATAATTGACGAACTGTCAGGACACCAGTGAGCTCATATAGGTCCTTAGTTGGATGCAAGTATGGTAAGAAGTGACCAACTTTCAGGACTGCCCTCTGAGCACGCTCAATTTTCAACATGGATGTTTTACTAGCTCCACTCCATATGGTAATACAATAGGAGAGCAATGATTGACACAGTGCAAGATATACCATTTTTATAATTTTAAGGTTTGCGACATGGAGAAGGTTTTTAAATATGAAAATTAATTTTCGAGTTCTTGAGACAAGGTGGTCAATGTGTGGATGGAAGCTAAGCGCGCGGTCTATTGTAACACCCAGGTACAGACGCTAGCACATCAAGCTACTACAATCTGTCAAATTTCTTTAATAGATTTTCAACTTTATCGCAAAAGCATTAAGGTTCAAGGTTGATTGGGAAAATTTGACAGTTTCGGGTAGCTTGACCTGCTGGCGTCTGTACCTAATTGTATCGGTCTTAAGCAGGGTGGGACACAAGCAAGTAGAGGAATGTATAAAAGAACAATTAGAAGAGTGAGCCGTTATATTATGACTGGGAAGGGTTAAAGTTTTAACGGAGAATGTCGTTTTATCAACATTTAGTGTTAATTTATTGTAAGCTAACCATGCCTGGACCAAATCCAAGCCCCACTGAGCACAACTGTAAACAACAGAGCTGTGTCATCGTCGAACGAAATAATTCTCCCATTAGTCATGTTCAGATCGCAGAGGTCATTTATGCTAATCATCATGATCATTAAAAACTTGTCTTTAGAGCTATCACGAAATTATCCCTAATGTTCTTCTTTTGTAATTCTTTTAATAGAACAACACAACAAACAAGTTAATGATTTAGTCATAAAGTAATAGATTTGTTGTAATTATTTTTAATTACATAAGGATTCGTATGACATGTGCAATAAAGAATATAGATACATTGAATTCAATAAAGTATGTAATATTAATAAAATGTTTGTTTCAGATATTTTGCAACAGGTTTTTACATTCACGGAACTACATTATTACATTCAAATTTGGAGTAAGCACTATAGCAGAAATCGTACGAGAAGTTTGTTTTGCAGTTTGGTTTTTCTGAAAGATATTTGTTTGCCTGAACCAAACAAAGACGCTTAGAAAAAAATTGCCAATGTTTTTTATCAAAGATCAAATTTTCCTCACTGCTTAGGTGCTGTTGACGGCAAGCACATTCGATGTATTGCACCTACGAGTAATAACAGTGGCTCGATGTGCTTTAATTACTTATAAAAGTTTTTTCTCTTTAGTTTTATTAGCAATATGCGACAGTAATTACAAATTTGTTATGGTTGATATTGGAGCGTTTGGTAAATTCAGTGACTCGAAATTCGGTTTTCTATGAAAAAATGCAAAAAAAACACCAATTGGATATTCCAGAGCCACAACCTATTTCACAAAACAGCGAGACCCAACAGGGTCTCGCTGTTTTGTGAAATAAGTTGCTCGTCGCCTACAAAAACGTATGGGTATTGGGAACACCCAATTCCCATACGTTTTTGTAAGCGACGAGGCATTTGCGTTATCTACGAATTTGATGCGCCCATACGCAAAACAAGATTTGGATGAAACCAAAAAAACGTCCAATTACAGGCTTTCTAGAGCAAGAAGATTTGTAGAATGCAGTTTTGGAATTTATGCAAACAAATGGCGTATATTTCATAGACCTCTAAATGTTCACTTCGCTTTAGCAAAAGATATCATAAAAGCTACTTGTGTCTTACGTAATTTTGTAAGAAACCGAGATGGTTATTGTTTCGACGACTCACTTAGTTGCCCTTTGCCAGAAAATGTAACACAGGAAACGATAAAATTGCGTAGAGATACAGAGAATTGTTTGCCGAATATTTTATGACTGATGGGAAACTAAAATGGCAAAGAAATATGATTTAACTGAAAATAGACGTATTTATTATGTTCTAAGATTTTTAAAGTATCTGTAGTTTCGTTTAACTATATGTAATATGTAACTAGCTTCTGCCCACGACTTCGTCCGCGTGAAATTCTTATTCCCCCGCCCCACCCCGTCGCATCGCATCGCTCGTTTCTCGTTTTCGCTTAGTTCTCTTTCTGACTGTATTCATTTTGACCTAGCGTGATGTTGAACCGATCAGAACGTTATCATACCTATTTTGTTGCGGAGTTATTTTAAAATTATGACATCTCCTAAGATGTTGATTGAAATCAAGTGATGGCAATTTGGTTCATTATTAAATACTTGTGATGAATAACTTCTTTATTTGGATAAAGATCAATATTATGTTGATAAAACACCTTCGCAAATAATGCATTAATTTCCAACAAATTTGATTATCATAAAAAAGGCTATAGTGAGTCTATCTTAAAAGATAGACATATGCTGTCGCGGACTTTTTTTTAGATCTTTTAAACAGGAACAATTCCTTCATATATGATTTTTGCGTAACTTAAACCGTTTACGCAGCGCACGCAACGAAAGCTCAAAAAAAGGAATCACTTTTCCCGTTTTTGCAACATTGCCCATTGATGCTCCGCTCCTATTGGTCGCAGAGTGATGTTATATAGTCTAAAGCCTTCCTCGATAAATGGACTATCCAACACAAAAATAATTTTTCATTTCGAACCAGTAGTTCCGTGTGCAGCGACCCTTAGTGAACTCCACTGCGGGTGACGTAACCTACGACAAACTTATTATTTGCGGTTGGTACTGTAATCGGGTCTAGGGATCGAACCGCAAAATTAAGTTTGTTTTTTATTGTATATACTTTTCCGGGATAAAAAGTACCCAGTGTGGTGCCCAGGATATTAAAGAATAATTATACTAAGTTTCATCGTAATCGAACCGGTAGTTTTTGCGTGATGCCTGAACAAACAGACAGACAGACAGACAGACAAAAAATTTTTTTAATCACATATTTGGGTTCGGTGTCGGTCTAGTAACAACCCCTGCCATTTATTTTTTTGATATTTTCAATGTACAGAATTTTCACTTCTACAGATTTATTATAAGTCTAGATAGGTAATAATAAATACTTACCAAGACTTTTTTTGCCTAAAATTTCTGTTTATTTTTACAAGGCATTTTCACATTCTTTTTTTTGCTATTTTCGTTGTTATGGAATATTCTTGCAGACATAAAATAATCATCTTCCTATCATTAGGTACCTAATGTAACTTCCAAATTTTTTTTCGAAAAGGAGGAATTCACATTGGCGTGATAACCTCCAAACCTATATATTCCACACTAGTTGTTGCCTGTGACTTCGTCTGCGTGTAGGTAAGTATTTTGTATTTCATCACAAATATTCAGAATGAAAAGATGGCATTGTAGCCCACCTAAGTCTATTCTTCTGCAGGTTCCAGAAGGTCAATTCTCGTAATTTAAAACGTTCAAAATCTAGTCGCAATCTCACCTCAGCCACAAACAAATGTCAAAAACTTGTCAACATGTAGGGAAATTAGAAGTATTTTTGACAGATTGAGACTGAGATCAGTGTGAACGACGTGAACGTTCTTAAAATTACGAGAATTGCCCCTCTGGTCTCTTTGTCAAATTCATTACGATCGGTTCAGTGGTTTAATTTGATCATAATGAGATTACAAACAGACAGACTGACAGTGTTACGTTCGCATCTATATCTACACAAATAAAAAAAAAACAAAGTCGCTTTTCGTGTCAGTCTGTGTGACTGCGTGGTCGGTTTGAAGAATTCTTCGGATCTTTGACGTGCTATAACTGATATCCATTCTCCACGCTTCAATGGATCTCGTGGAAAGCTAAAAAAAAAAGCTTAAATCTTTAATTTTATTACATGCACTTAGTCAAAATTAAATTTATAAAATGTTTCTTTAATATTCACAGAAACAGCAAAGAACTCTCATTAAAAAGAAAACTGTCATTCTTTAATAATAAAAATAAAAAAAACAATAGCGTCTCCAACAAATGGAACAGAATCAACGCGCATAAGCCGAACAATTTAAGTGGGCATGCGATAGTATGATTAATACGTTTAGTAAGAGTCTTTACAAATTGAGATGCTTTTTCCTTTTTTTTTTTTTTAAAAAAAAAACGTTGCCGCACACTCTGAATTTCTCCTGTATCGTGGGTGCGTTTACAAACATTAAAGTCACATACACAAACAGCCAGACCCGGAACAACTACTTGTAGGTCATACGCACGGCTACACTTCAAGCTATGCATAACCAGTATAAGCTGACCTCTGATTCTACGAAAAACCTATACATTTCGAGGTCAGCTAAAACTGGATTTGTATAGCTTGATGTGTAGCCGTGTGTACAAATATTTGTTCCGTGCGGGAATCGAACCCGCGACACGCAGCGCAGCAGTCAATCGCTTAACCACTGCGCCAACCGTGCCGTCAAAACTTTAAAACTTTAAAGCTTTAAAACTTCTGCTGTTTAAAACAATATGATTTAAAAAATGTTTTTGCGATGATTTATTGACAAAATATCAGCATTTACAATACAGTGATAACAATTATACATATAATGATAATAATAATACTTACCGAAAATATGAAACACCATCCTTTTTTAGCGTCCTAGATGTGTGATTTTTGCAAGTTTTAAACGAGCACTGAGGCATGTTTACCGTCGGAGCGTTCGAATGCTACTTTAAAAGCGCACCCAAATGCTCAAGTGGGTGCTCATTCGGTGAGGACATTTTTTGCCCCTGATTGTGTATGTATCAGCAGCATTTTTATATCAGTGGCGTTTGAGCATTCGGACATAAAAACAGAATATAGATACGGCGAATAACGTTAATACATCATTACAGTACGGCTAATTGAAATGATTATGACTGTACTGGCATAATCATTTGAATTAGCCGTACTGTGTTTTACCATAATTAATATCTTTATTTGAATTTTGGCGCGTCTCGTGATTTTATCACATCCATAGACGTGAAGCACCCAGACCACGGAATAGAAAAAACAGTGGAAGTGCCCTTAGACTTCCATAATACGGGAACCAGTGTCGCCAAACTCACACACTTGCAAAATTTCAATACACAGAAAACGATGATATAATTGGCTACTAATTATAAACGCAACTTTGGCGAAAAGTTTATTTATTGTTGTTCAAAATTAAATCTTATTACAACTCATGAGTGTTGTTTTTATTGTACATGTCAAAATCAATGAAGTCCATTTTTCCATGTAACAATCAAATTCGAGTAATCCACAACGAGTTCAGCTACTCAACGCTAGAGGGCGCTGTAACCAATTTACTCTATTTAGCACCCTAACGTCATTGAAATAGATTTCATATTCGTATGCACTTGTTATCTATTTTTCTACTCAGCTAGAGATGAGGACAAGATATCGATAATTTAATATCGATGTTTGTACAATTGTAATTAAATTTTTTTATCTTATGTAACGGACCAAAGT
Source organism: Apamea monoglypha (assembly GCA_911387795.2). Classification (NCBI taxonomy): domain Eukaryota; kingdom Metazoa; phylum Arthropoda; class Insecta; order Lepidoptera; family Noctuidae; genus Apamea; species Apamea monoglypha. Next base: position 5,556,843 of record OU426930.1, read on the forward strand.
CCGATTAGTATAAAAGGTAAAATGGTTAAATGAAACGATAAATAGTGAATTTAAACTATTTATTGTACTTGAAATAAAACATATTTGTTTAATAATTGTCGGAATTGCGTTATCTTTTTTAAAAATATGTAGCCTTTTTTTGAAGTTTTTAAATTGTTTTCATAAAAATGCTCTGAACAGATTCTATGTACTTGATTTTGACGGAATACAGTTCCGTCTTCTCGTAGCTTCTATCCATTTCTCCTTGGTAAAAGGATCTTAGGGAAAACTGAAATATTTATATACTTTATTAGTATTAGTTACTTTTGAGGCCTACGTCCAGCTATGAATGAATGATTGGTTTATTTGTCAGAATATGAGTACTCAAACTCCAACCATTTATTTCAATTAATCGAGAAGAACGACAACGAGCATATAATATGTCATGGTAACGTGTAAGTTTCACTATATAAATACACATTTTATTATTTTATCGATACCGAACTATTTGAATGTGTCCTATCCCTAATCGAGTAGCGTCGAAGTTTCTAGAATGTATACGATGATATTCAAGACAGCGAGCAAGTTGATTTAGACTTTGAACAATGGACATAAGGTAGTTTTTAGTTCGCAACAAAGTAATAAATATGGTTTTGTCAATAAAAACGATTATATTGAAATATATCATAGTTTTATAATAACCGGTGATACGATACACCTCCGCAAGATACATTTTTTGTCCTGCTATCGTTTTTGCATGTAAAAATTGCACAATAAGGCATATTTGTAATATTTTTCGTTACGTTCGAGACGTCATATCACAGCAAGTAGCTAATCCCGACTGAGCCGGTGTTGCGGAGCTCCGCATAATTGTGACACACGCGCGATAGCTGCGTGGCACTTCCACTGTTTTTTCTATTCCGTGACCCAGACTGTGCCACAGATTATAAGTGTGGTGATAGTGTAGCATGGAGAACAAAATTGGCGCTAGTTGCTACGAAAAAAATGCCATATAAAAAAAAAAAAAATTAAGCGACCGTCATACTTTCAGCATCTTACAATAAAAAAAAGTAGAGAAATTAACAATCTTTTGATTACCACATAAATAATTTAATTGCGCAAGTATTAAAATTAAGATTTATTGCAACTTAGTTACAGAGAAAGTTGCCAAGGGCAAACTTTTTCGCAATATTTGGCGTTTGCACAGTGCCACAGATTATAGATTGTGGACTAGTCTTGTCTACTGTTGTCTACAATTTCTTCTAATACGATATTGATTGTAGATTTTTCTACAATGACAGTAAAACAACAGTAATTTCCTGTAAATTGTTACTTCAATAATAATGATGAACGTATAAATAAATAAACAATAGGGTTCTTGTGTGATTTCATTTCTATGTGCCCTTTGTAAAGAAAGTTTTAAGATCAGTATTTAACTTGTAATTATCGACTTGTCAATCAATCATGTGTTTGCAATTAGCGAAGTCAGTTTGTTTACATTAGCTAAAGTTCGCCGATTTTTTAAGTTTTCGTTATGAACTCTGAAGAACCCACAGGAGGTTCGTCGTCTAGTGGACAAGAAAATGGCGACGGATTTAATGGTTCCGAGCGCCCACTCAAGAAAGCACGTTTTGCGTGGCAAGTTAAAGGGAGATATCACTTGAAGAATGAAAATAATGATCCAGCTAAAATATCTACTACAGAATCCACAGCTCCTGAAATGGCTGGTCCTTCAGGCAGTGGAAGTAATTCAAGTAATAGTAACAACGTAGGCACAGAACAAGGCATTAAGACAATAGGTGGTTACTTATTGAATAGAGACTTCAATACTTTGGACTCTGTGGCTGATGAGCTTGATAAATCTGTTCTCAAGCCAAGTAAAAGTAATCTAAGCAGTGAAAACAATCCTGTATGTAACATTTTCACACCAAGGGCAACAGTAGCTGAAGAAATAAATCATACAAGAAGATATACTGAATCTAGCGACCCACTTGAAGCACGCATTGCAACCTGTCAATATATTCGATCTAGATATTTCTTGGCCTGTAATGACACATCACACAGTGATGAAAATGTCCCAACATCAATGGTGGAATCAGAGATTTATACAGAAGATGAGTGCATAGCAAGATGGCAGGCTAGACAGGTAACCATTACAATATTTGCTTTGTTTTTACTACAATCAACGCACAACCTGTTACCCATGTATTCAGTACATGATTCTGAAACCCCTGCATTGAAATTTATCTTTGGTTATTAAAATGATTAAATTTCACTGTTCTATTTTGACCGCATAGGTATTGCACTATGAAAGAAAAGATTTTTGTTTTATAATCCAAAACTGAATTGATGGTTACAGTTTGCCCTGTAAAATATCACACCATTTAAGATTTGGTATCATTTGATTATATTTGTTTAATTTCTTGCTGTTCCCTAATGTTTAATTTCAATAAATAAGTATTATTATGGCATTCTTTTTCAGATGGCAAGAGGACCTCTTGATAACATACTAAACTTTGTCTTGGATTACGTTAAACACAACCCAGTAGAAGAGGGAAACCCTACATTGGAGGAGTTAGATATAGCAAACTTCATTAACAATCTCCCAGGAATCAACAGTGTCGAAAATGAAGGAATACTGATGGCAATTTCTGCACATGGATTACAAAACACTTCAAATTCATCTTCTTCTTCTTCTTCTTCTTCTTCTTCTTTAAGTTCCTTTTCTTCATCTTCTATGAGTCTGGGCGAAATAAGCCTACCTAATAATCAGTCTCCGACTCTAAGGATGAGTTTTACACCCATAAACTCAGATGATGAATCTCATGAACAAGGTCAACATGAATTTGAATATGCCTTGGATAATGCGCATTGGTCTTACTCAGATGAACTGAAAAACGAGGATGATGAAACAATACCGTCTCCAACATTCCATGGCACATCTAGCTTAACTTACCAAAATCTATATGAGAATCTCCACAATACTGATGCAGCAACTAATGATGGTGCAATTGAGGATGATAATCGTCTTGATTTAATTGATGCAGCAGTTTTATTTGCCATACAGAGTAGAGGATTGACTACATTTGGAACAGACTACGGCTAATATTGCTCTCATTTTGAATTTTGAATTAAGAATTGAATAATATTTCTATAGGTATAATATACATATTATATGTTGCTTATAAATACTTATGAGGCACAAATAGTTTTTTTTTTTAACTATAAAGCGGTGCAGTTCTGCCATAAAAATCAGTATTCTAACATAATAAATAAGTGTCCCCAAGTTTATGTATTTTACAATTTCATGTAAATAAAATGTATTATTAGGTATGATAATTTTATAAAATTCTGAGAGAAACTGTATGTACTGGTGGCGAATGTTGTAGCAAAGTACAAGTTTCAAAATTTTTGAAACATATCAACGACTGATTTGGAAATGTACACTTCTTTTTTTTACATTACCAATGCTTGTTTTATAATAATGGACTGTCCAATATTATCATTTAAGTATAATCTGTCCAATATATTTAAACATTAGATTTAATTTTATAACTTGGTTTTTAGTTCTATAAAAGTTTTTGTATATGGTCAATGCATTTTTGTTGTCATATTTTATTTTTAAATTGTTTCAGTTTAAACTGGTACCTACCTACTTAGTAGATTAATTTGTTGTATTCATGCAGATATTTTTAGCAAGATTTAGAAACTTTATAACATAGTAATAGGGTAATTGTATGCCATACTGACATTACAGTCAATAAAATGATACTCAACCAAGTTTCCCTGTTATTATTTCTTCCTATTGCCTTATAAAGACCAGTCGCCATTCAACATAATATTAAATAACGAATTTAATAACTTACGGAGCCGTAACGTGGACATAATAAGGCCAGTCCACAAATTGTAAGTACATACATAGTTATGCCAAGTCTCATTGTGATACCAAAGGGTTTAGCCGGATAAATATGACGAGTCGGCCCCCAAATGGAAACCTGTATCAAAACTTATGTTTTAATATCGACTTGATGAGTAAACACAATTTATGTAAGTTTTACGATCAGCTTTTGCTTTGACCTTGGGATATGGGAAAAAATAACTGTATGCATGACTATTATTTAAAGTAATATATCTTAAAAACTAAATAAGCTAGAGGAATGAAACCAATGCGAGGCTTTAGGTTACATTACAGAGTATATCATATATTTTTTTTTAATTTTTAGAATATTTTTTTATATAAAAAAATAAAATAAATACGTAAGTCATATTTTTTTTTTTGTGTTCTCTGAAACTTACAATCACGAAAATAATATATGTTATGCTCCTTTATATGCACTATTACTCATAAAAATTGCATAAGAAAAAAATTGGTGCAACACTTCGAAAATAAATAAAATGTAATTCGCGCCTTGTGATGTATGGGTATAAACACGACTACGCGCAAAATTGTAAACAAGTCGGAAATTATATTTTATAGCTTACTAACGTCGCATAGTCATTGTTATTGCTGTAGAAGGTAGCTTATGGTTTGGTTTTACGGGTTTTTATTTCAAGATTTGGAAATTAGTGACAGTTAAACTGAATTATTATTGCTATTATTATTATTATAATTATTTGGTAATAATGTCTGACAAGTGTAAATACTGTAACAAATATCTTCGTAAGATTATTGGTTACAAAAAAGTTATTAAAACTGAAGAAGAAGCTAAGGTGTTTAGTGATTGTTTGAATAAAACAGTAACAGTTAATGATATATTTTGTAACAAGTGTCGACTTATCCCATATACTAACAAAAAAGCTTCGAGTTCTAAATGTCTGATGAGGTACCTTTAACCATGGAAGTATGCGATGAAGCATCAGCAACTACAAGAGTGCAGAAAGAAACTTACGTCAACTCTGAAGATTGTGATACCAGTAGTGACAGTGATGTTACATATAAGTACAATTCAAGCGATGATTCTATTGTAATTCCATTCCAACGTGTTGCATCTACGCATAAGTATTGTATTGTATGCCAAAAAACAACTGACCTCAAGACAATATGTTTAGAAACACGAATACAAATATTTATTAAAAAACAAATATTCATACCAAAAGGTGATCGTTGTTGTTCGACGCACTTAATTGGCAAATATTTTTATGAAGATGATTTATCGCATCTACGCATAGTATCTAATACCAGTACAATAGAAAAAACAGAATTCACCGAGTTATAGTACAAGGGTACTATAAGGCACGAATTACATTTTATTTATTTTCGAAGTGTTGCACCAATTTTTTTCTTACGCAATTTTTATGAGTAATAGTGCATATAAAGGAGCATAACATATATTATTTTCGTGATTGTAAGTTTCAGAGAACACAAAAAAAAAATATGACTTACGTATTTATTTTATTTTTTTATATAAAAAAATATTCTAAAAATAAAAAAAAAAAATATATGATATACTCTGTAATGTAACCTAAAGCCTCGCATTGGTTTCATTCCTCTAGCATAATTAGTTTTTAAGATATATTACTTTAAAGCATACAGTTATTTTTTCACATATCCCAAGGTCAAAGCAAAAGCTGATCGTAAAACTTACATAAATTGTGTTTACTCATCAAGTCGATATTAAAACATAAGTTTTGATACAGGTTTCCATTTGGGGGCCGACTCGTCATATTTATCCGGCTAAACCCTTTGAAATAAGGTCCATTGAATTGATACCAGCCTCTTTTATCTACGTACCCTATGTTGAAAACAAAGAAAAATAAACATTTTAAATTAGATTTGCCAAAACAAAATATTTGTATGTCATCGATGTACATCGGCCCGTGTGTTGTCTCCATGTCGAGTCACCAGTCATGGCGCCATTTGTTCAACCAAAATAAAACTAATGGGACTGATTAGTAGAGGAGACAGCAATATATGCACGGAGTATGTAGCTTCCAGAGGGTCGCACGCCTGATTCATCACCAGTCGACCCAAATCGTCAAAGCCCAGGTAATTCTAACATACCACTACTTGTATTATTCTTCTTTTAACATGATTGCGTCGTGGGTACGTTTTTCCTTTACGCATTCTGTGCAGGCGGGAATCGAACCCGAACCCATGGCACAATTTACGAAATCAATGGCTCTACTAGTGGTAACTTGTACCTATATATTATCATAGGTTTTTTGGTTTAACTGATCTTAATTGGATATCTCCCCAGCCCCCTCGGTATGCCCATTTTATGACATGATGCCGTGGGTAGGCTCCTGACATAAAAAGAGCAATTAGGAAATAAAGGTCTATAGTGTGTAGGTAAGTAACTGAAATAAAATTCCTCAATAACAATTTTATTATTGCTTGTTATTATTCACATAATACAAAATAAACTATGCACAAGTTTCAAGACCACTGATATTCTATTTTAGACTTCATAAAATATTCTGAATTACAACACTGTCATTCACAACTGTTGCGTTGCACATATAGTGCAACACATAAGTAACATTTACAAGTGAAATTAATATACAATAGCAGCAGTCCCTCGTCAACTAATTGTGATGTGCTCACCGCATTAAAATTATTATTACATTCATGGCCGAATATCCTATGTAAAGTTCTAAAATATAAGTAACTGTACAATTATCAGCAATTATTCGTGGAGTCATATTAAATATATTTACACAATTATAAATACTTATGTATTTCTCTCGTTTGCCAATCGTTTTAAAACGATAATAATATTATTTTTAGCACAAAATACAGGGTGCGATAATACATTTTGCGCACGAAATAGAAACAAGTTTATCGTTCATGTTGTGGTGGTGTGAAGTGTAATGTTCATGTATAAGGTACATGAGATATGACTACAGAAGATATTGGAATTTGGAGGATCTTCCACAAATTAATTATGTACTTAAATCAGTTAAATCAATGTCATGGTTGTGAAAATAAAATCAAGAAATCGCTTAAAATCTAAGAAAGTCCCGATTAAAAAAAAAATGCTACATTTGATTCTACTGCATTCACAAACAATTAAAACATCTTTTTCATTTTGTACACAATTATATGAAATAAAAAATATTATCTAAATATAAGTTAAACAATTTTTCTGGACAGAGAGAGATGGAAAGAGCGTAGGGAGACCATTGCCCAGCAGTGGGACATTAAATATATAAAAAAATAATGTCCAATGTGAGGAAACATTGTTATGTGCTAAGTATTGTCTTTATAAAGTAGGTAACGTTATTGCAAGTTTATGGTAATATAACATTAATAATTTGTAGTCAATCAGGCATTGACAGCATACATTTTATATTTTGCTTTATTTAGTATAGATACATATGATGTTATTGAACTATTCTCAGAGCTAGAAAAAAAGAAATATATAAATAATAAAAAATTGTATAGAAATAAGCTAATAGTAGATGATTAAAAAAATAACAGTGTGTACTGCCGTAAATACAGAAATAAAATTTAATAAAGTATTGGAAGATTGCATGCTTCGCACGACCGAAATAGTATAACAGTAAAGTGTGCGTCAAAGTTTTAAAACTTAATGTTTGTAAACATATTTATTATGAATGTTTGTTATTCAAAGTGATAGCCAATTGGAAAGTACATAGTTGACTATTTGTACTTATTAAAATACCAGCTGTTGCCCGCGACTTCCGTCTACGATCCAGGATGAAAAGTAGCCTATGTACCTTACCCAGGTCATGGTTTATCTGTGTGCCAAATTTCATCCAAATCCGTTCAGCTGTTTTATCTTGAAAGCGTAACAAACTGACTTTCGCATTCAGGATTGTTTCTAAGGACTCTCCCTCCTAAAATTATCCATTTAAATATAACATAATATGAGTTTTAAAATATGTACTTCATAGTTGGAACAGATGCAGTTTGTGATATTTTGTATACACAGGCTTTCCCATATATGTGCTCTCGGTATTTTCTCCTCATCTGGTGAATGAGAGTTAGTCCGAAAAGTGTAATATTTTGACCATCATGACACTTTTTTTTTCATTTAGTTACTCTCAAACGTTGGTTAAGTTATTTTATTGTGGTGCCTGTCATTTATTTAATACAACATACAACGAAAGGAACTTCGTTCTATCCGGATATCCCACAATATCTCTTTACTTTTTTTTTTTTTAATGAATCTAGATATAAGTTCCGGCTATGAGTATGAAGCCAGCTTTAGTGTTTTTATCCATTTTATATTCTATTTTTGATAAGTACATACGTAGAGACATTTAACAGTGCTAAAAAAATAATATTATGTTTGATACGTAACAATCAAAAGGTCACATTTGTTGTGAATAAGTAGTTCTGTTGGTTTATAATCTGTGTAAATTAATACAAGTCACCATGCCGTAGTAATAAACATTGTTGGATGAGTAAAATAGCAATGTTTAAGTAGGCTCACAAGTTGCGATTGTGGATTACTATCCTGCTTGTTAACGAAATCATTTAAAGAACTCAAAGAATTCAAATCTTATCTACATCCACCACTCGGAGCAATTTCCTATAAAATTGCTATAATTTACAGATTCAACAATATTAACAGGACAGCATTGTATATTCGTGCAAAAATAGATGTTGGATCTGATTTTAGTGTACACCAACTAAACTATTGTTATTTCTAACGAACAAATAAAACCAAAAAGAGATTCGACAGTTTAATTATTGATGTTGTCTCTGTCAAACGATGTCTGTTAGAAGAAGATAGCAACACTTTTATTTCGTGTAGTTGGTGAACAATAGAATCAGCGCCTTTGAACTATATTATATTACATTTGTTTTTCGGGTTAACATTGTTTGATGATAATAATTTAACAATAAGGGTATGTAACATGATTTAATTAAAGTTTGCATTTGTAAAGTAAGTCATGCAGTTGTACTTTCTATGTAATGTGAACTGCATATCATACATATTTGAGTAAATATGTTAATAAGCGGCTACAGATTAAATTGTCTTTCAATATACGGGAGTATGAGTATACTCCCGTATATTGAAAGACAATTTAATCTGTAGCCGCCTTCTATGATTAATTGTTGAAACCCAACAGTGTTTTTTTTCTTGACGCTCTGGGATGAGCTGTTGGATTCTCAATGCTCAGCTCAACAACGAGAGTTGAAACTCCAGTGCGCGATAAAATCCCGCCGCGCTATTTTCACGTCCGAGCTTCTACTTACAGTAAGTTTTGACAGCTTTTTTCTGATCAGAAACTTAATGAGGTTTTCAGTTAACGAAGACTCTTCCACCATAACGGGGTATGAACCTTCAATTGATTTCTAATTATTCAATGTGTGTTATATATTAAATTAATATTGTAATGACTGGGACAAAGAATTACAACATGTATATGCACTGGCTCCAAAATGTGTATATTTAAAATCAAAATTAAAACAAAGCTGCACGCGATTAGCATACTACGCGATCACGTGACGTCACAACCACGCGTTTCTCGGAGCCAGCATCTCCGGTGTATAATCTCAGTTCACTATTAAGCTACTTGCATATTTACATAACTTATATTACAAGTTAATTATTATTAAAAAAATCTCCAAAAGTTAAAAAATTGACAAACACATTTAACACCCTTATAATTAACAAAGCGTATGGATTCATCATATTTACAAGTACATAAAGATAACGCGCGTAATGTTACATGCAAACTAGGGCACCAAAATAATAAGTACATTATTATCATTATCAATATTGTGAAACTAGGATCGCCCAAGGTGTTTTACAAATTGTACTCACATAGTCAGCCTGACAGTCTCAAGACTGACCACAATAATACACTGTGTAAAAGACCAAACAACGGATCTGAGGGGCAATTCTCGTAATTTTAAGAACGTTCACAGTCTGATCTCAGTCTCAATCTGTCAAAAAATACTTCTAATTTCCCTACATTTTGACATTTGTTTATCGCCGAGATGAGACTGCATAGACGAGAATTGCCCCTTAGATCCGTTGTTTGGTCTGAAAGCCAATTCTCGTAATTTAAAACGTTCAAAAGCTAGTGATTTTGAACGTTTTAAATTACGAGAATTGGCCTTCTGATATGCGCTACATTCAAAATTGAATGAATACATTTAGGTCACCATTTTCATAAGGCGGAGAATGTTTATAACTTATTTATCTAAAAAATATTTACAATATGCACAAGAGACTAAAGCAACACGCATAACAGGCATCAAAAACTTCTTGGGCAGACATTTTTATTGCTTATACTTTGGAGGTCTGTATCCATTATGTGCTACCGATACTTTAACATTTATTTGCTTCAACAGATATGCTTTATGAGGAACACATGTTATATATATTCCATACAAGGCTTATTAACCACAATTTCTTACATTTAGGTTAAAAATAAATAAAATGACAATCATAACAGACTAGACTTAACAGGACCGTCTGCACTTTCATCAATAACCTATTCACCAACCATTCTGTGTAGTTACTAGCAAACAAATTTTATATTGATTTAACATAATTTTTAAGATTTTAAGTCTTCAATACATTTAGTTTTCTTAATTTAATGTAACTATCCAACATGAGATCTTCCTTAGCTAGGGTACCAACAGACCTATTCTCAAGTTGGTCAGAGAGGACCAACTTCATCCCCAAGCTTACTTACTTGTGTTCACATTCAGTGTCCAACTTATTTGATGAAGTGAAATAAATATCTTGTGATGTTAGGAGAGGGTTTTGACTCAAATGGGTGGCAGGATTGGGGGGGGTTGGGGGAGGGGGGTACGGCGCATCGCTATGGTTTGAACTTCACCAGAGGTATATTCTTGGTCTGCAGGCACTTGTCACAAACCCATTCCGCATACACTTCTGCTGTCAGCAACTGAAATGCTGGCTCCGTTAGCCCTGTGCAGCCCCTGGAATGTTGCAACATTACAAATATTAATAATAATTCATCTGTAATAGGTATTTTTAGTTTATGTAAGTAAGTAGAGTTCAACAGTATCTTTTCAGTAGAGTAAACATTGTTTTTTTATAACAGACATTGTTTACTTGTATTACTTATCTTTATACATTCACTACTGTTATTACTATGTAATGTTTTGTAAAATCTTTTCAGAAATTATACATTACATTATCTTGATGATAATCAAGATTTTGTAATGTATAATTTGTGAATTTAAGGAAAAAATATTGACTTTAGGTTGGTTTTTTGTTTGAACCATGCATGTATTGTTTAATGCGCAATGCAGAATCATTGTCTAAATTAATTAGGTATGATTTTGTAAGATAAAGTAGTTTAAGTATTAAGTGCAACATACCTGTGAAACCAAAAGTTGCACCCAGATTCACATAATATAGCTTGATCATTGTCATGTACTTCTTTGTGACACACTCCACATGGATATATCGGTGGAGCATTAGGGTTCTGAGGATTAAACACCATTGGTTGGTCAGGAGGGTACACTTTACCAGCACTCACTGGCATAGGTTTTGGTCCAAACATTCCCATGCTTTGGCCCATTGGACCCACTCCCTGCCCCCCTGGACCACCCATCGCCATTCCACTCATACCAGCCAGTGGTCCGCAGTTACCCATGTTTCCTGGACCTGGACCCATCCCCATAGATCCATTTCCTCCCATCCCCATTGGTCCCCCATGGCCCATATGACTGCTTGAATAAGGTGGGCCTGGGCCCATAGAGCTCATTGGTCCATTGCCGCCCATTGGACCGCTCCCCATGCCCGATGGCATTGGACTACCATGTCTCATGGGGCCACAATGTCCTGGTCCCATACCACCACCTTGCATTGGATTAGAAGACATTATAGAATTACTAGGTCCCATTGAACCATTAGAGCAACTAGGGCCCATTGGTCCATTCATGCGAGGAACATTCATGCCAGGTCCTCCACCACCCATTGGACCATTCATGGGCCCATTCATTGATCCTGCACCAAGAGGACTGTGCATAGGTGGTCCCATAGGACTGTTACTCATGTGACTACCTGCCATTGAACCCATATTCATAGGGCTTCCCATAGGTCCTGATGACATTGGTGAGCCCATTGGCATAGAATTCATGGGACTCATTGGACTGCCCATTGACCTTGAATTGGGGCCCATTCCTGGACCCATGTTGTGATTACTCATACTCATATTGGGACCTCCCATAGGTGACATGCCTCCCATATGTCCCATAGGACTCATATTGCCCATTGGACTAATCCCACCTCTTGGAGGCATTTGTTGGCTCATGGGGCTCATACCATGTGGGCTCATGAGCCTCATTGGTGGGCCACCCATACTATGCATTGGCCCCATCATTCCCATTGGACCATTTTGACTCATCATTGATCCATTCTGACTCATCATAGGGCCATTATGTGATACGGTGGATGGGGAGTCATCAAACGGGTTTGAGGCAACAATAGTGTCTCCATATCCTGTTAATGGGGGAGGTAGGAGATCTTGTGCCGTTGGTGGTGGTTGGGGAGGTGTTAATGCATTGTTGGCGTTGGAAGTTTTCCTCCGCTTCTTGGGATTGCTCGGTGCTGGCGCCGGCGGGGTCGGCGTGTCCATCGGAGGCTTGAAGTCTGGAGGCCCTAGTCCTGGGCCTGGCAGCCTGTAGGATGGCATTCCAGCCAGATTGTGACTCATTCTGATATTATTCAGTTTCAGCTCTAACAACCATCATCATGAATCAATGACATGAACATTTTAGAAACTGTATTCGCACATAAGGCACCGCATTGTCACGAGAAAGCGCAATAACGTGCCGGAAGACTGGTTGTGTCTATTTCTGTAACAAAAAATTATTACAGTTGTAAACATTTTACTGCAAGTACAATAGTAACTAGTATTGATACTATATAGTGCTATGGTGTTTCATTTCATTGATCGCCAAAATTCTGTAGATGATGATGGTTACGAATTTACGATTCTCAAGATTGACACTAACGTAAGTAACCTGCCAATATTAAATGCAGAAAAACACAGTTTCACACGGAAATCTTATTAATTCTACATACTCTGGGAAAGACAGATCAAAAATAATAATATAAAACTTACTGCATTATCAATTTAGCATCGGAATTACTGATTATTTTTTTTTGTCTTCATTGAAATCCCAAGGCAGGCGTGCAACATATGACAAAATACCAAAAGTAAATCACTTTATAGCGCAAGATTTTGTTATTCACAGAAGGCTTCCTGATTTTTTAATGTTCTAACACACACGAAGTTCACTTATAACAAGAATTAGTAATGCATCAAAAGCATTTTTATTTACGACTCACAGTATTCCAAACAACACACGCCACATTCACGATGTACTTTCATTAAGAAATTCCCGCGAGAGGGCGCTTTGATCACTTAACTACTTTTTTATGTGCAAAGGTCTTCAAAATGCCTCTTTCTGTTCACCTAGAAATCTTTATTATTATGTATTAGGAGTAAAATACGACAAGTAAACGCTTATATTTCAGATATGTAGTGCGCTAGATAAAAAATAAAATAATACTCAACTCAATGAACAAAATAAATGTTGCCACTACCAATAATTAAAGATAAAAATAACACACGTAACTATTTAGGTCTTTTTAGTCCTATAATTTTTCTTAAAACAAATTTATTACAGCTTGTGTTAATAAAAAACTTTTGAAACAAAGTTTTATAAGCGTTCAAAGAGCAAGAAACTCATAAAATATACAGTGCTAAAAGGATCTTTTGGCGTTAAAATGACATTGACAGTTGACATAAGTTGCGATTTATACCACGCGCCAAAAGATCCTTGTATAGCTATAGTAATTACGGACATGGGGACGCAGCTTGACAAATTAATAAAGGAAAATGTTTGTTAAGTACAGACGCCAGCAGGTCAAGCTACCCGAAACTGTTAAATTTTCCCAATCAACCTTGAACCTTAATGCTTTAGCGATAAAGTTGAAAATCTATTAAAGAAATTAGACAGATTGTTGTAGCTTGATGTGCTGGCGTCTGTACAAGGAAAGGACCAAACTGGACGGAGTTGGTCTCTATACGTACATAATAATGACTTCGATTTTAATGCCTAGTAATCTTAGTAAAATAAAACGTTTTAAAACATTTCTGGCTTTAGCTGTGCTGCTTTTGTAGCAGTAATTTTATCTCCACAAACGACCTTTAAAACGGCCGTGATGTGTCGAAATATACATACATTACACTGACTTTCTATAGAATGGATAGATGTCGTTGTAGTACGGTTTCGTACTGTGGAACTATTTAGTTATTTGATGGAATAATAGATGTCGTTATGAGAAAGATAAGATGTCGGTAGTAATTTACTGAAACCATATTTTTATTGGTTTGAGGAACACAATTTAATTAGTTTTACCTACGTATTTTTGCTTCTCGAGTTGGGTCCAGGATCGGGTTTCGGGTTACTCAGAAGAAATCACTAAATATTTTTAACGCTAAAAACTAATTTAAAATATAGGTAGTTCTGTTTCTGATAATCGTTTGAAGATGATGGTACAACAGACTTATGTTACTGTTAAACGTATTTCGTGATTTGTGGCCTTAGACCTAGAGTAACTTATTGATAAGAGTGCCTAAGTAGGTAGGTAAGTAGGTACCTACTTACCTATTAGTAGATAATACATCCCTACTTAACTTAATTTTGCACTCAGTAATTTAATAATGCTTATTAAGCTATCGGTGTCTGCTCTGATTGACTGATTTGATGTAAACTCATACCTCTTTATAAATTCACACATATTTCACACGCAATGTTGATAGGTAGAGGCACCTACTAGCAAATCTGATGGAAATGTTATATATTACGTTGCTATACAGCAATTAGATAGATACCTAAAGACCGTACAAAATTCTTAGTAAGACCAAATTACGCACGCCCTAAAGATTTATAATAAAATTCAAATTGAAATGAATACCGAGGCAACCGAAGTTGCTCACATTGAGAAGGCTGAGCTCGACTTAAATGCGCCGCTTAGAAAGACAGATGGAGGTCCATTATGCCAACTTGCAAGACTTGCGAATGCACCAAGCTAACTCCTTTAGCTCCTGACTGCCTTTAAAATGATTTAAACCGACACTTCTTTAAATATACTGTATTACTGTTACCCTACTTAGGTCGTTGAGACGTGCTTGTTTTTGTTTGTGAAGATTAGCCCCACGTACCTAGTTGCTGTCAAATAATGTTGTTTTTTTCTTGTAATGTCTTCTCCCCACTGTGGCTACTTCATTACATACATACGCATTTGTACCAACCTATCGCTGTTAGTCCGTATACACACGAGCGACACGCGTCAACGGCAGAGGCAACTGCAGCCGAGCCGTCTACAACGTGCCTCTCGTGTATATGTCGCAGCCAACTAGTTTAAGTAGCCGTTTAGTTAACCGCCTAGCCTTTTAACCGAGCAGCGGCCGTTCAACTAACGTCCTGAATTATATTCAATAAATTCGGTCGAGCATTGAGCACTTACATCAACCACTTCGCTCTTATACCACTATTTAAAATTTCAGATTGATTCACACTGACCCATCATAAAGAAGCCTACTTACCTACTTTCAGAATGAATAATTAACCTTTGTATACCCTTCTTAACTGGTCAGGTAGAGCTACTTACATTTTGCCAGAAAACTACACGAAACCAAGTTGAAAGTCCTGGCTTTTAACGTGATAAAATTCAATGTTTATTCTTCCTCTAAGAGTTACAAATTCACCCATACATACTAAACTTGGGAGTGAAAAATTTTCACAGATTTTGCTCCACGCAAGCACAACACGGCAAAAGCGTACCCACGCCGTCTTTTTACTTACAAAACTTTGCTTGGTACACCTCGCGCTGTCAAAAATGCATACATTGCAAATTCCCATTTCTCTTCGTTTCGCTTCAGGAAATAAATAGAAAGCAGGTTTCTTTATGCTTAGGTGCGATTCTGATTTGATAAATTGTTTTGATTGTAGGGAGATTGTAGGATTAGGTAATGCTCTACTGTTACTCTATGTCCACTACTACTACTAAATCGATGAAAAACCCATCGATTTAGTAGTAGTAGTGGACATAAACAGTTGTAGCCTCCACCCGTTTGATTCCCATCTAGTATTTGGCGACTGAATAAAAAAAACGGGTGTGTACCTTTAAAAGTATATTAATAACTAGCTGTGCCCGCGATTTCGTTCGCGTGGATGACGAAACTTATCATTGAGTTTTTTGTGTAAAGTGCTATTTGTGTAGAACGTTATCTATCGAGCATACCGGTATTAATACTTCTGTCCCGGCGCGGGCCCCTACCTATACTAGAAATTAAAATCTATACGGTCTACGCCTTATAAAAGTAAACCTAAGTACCTACTTAATTAAAAAAATAAAATAAACTCAGGAACAGAAAATAAAATACCTACCTACCTAAATAAAGCTGTTTCTGATGATAACTAATCTAAACTCAATAAATAAGCAAAATCCCTAAAAACTAATATCTATACGAATGACTAATCCTACCTAACAGTATTATAAAATAACCTACGGTCACTACGTACACTATCAAATATACTACCTATACTTTAAAATTAAATCTATACCTACGACTTATAAAAATAAACCTAAATAACTCTACCTTAAACTGTACTTAGTAAAAACTAAAAGGAATAAAAAAGTCGCACTGAAAAGCACGGTTTAGAATTGCAAGTAGCAGTTAAAACATACAATTTATATAATGCTAATAAGAACGAACGCAAACAAATCAAAGTTAAAAAAATGTATGATGCGCGCGCTCAGACTCCGTCCTTATATACGGTAGCGATCCGTGGCGGCCGCGCGCCACGCGTGTGCTGCGAACGGTGCAAGCCAAATTCAACCTTCAGCACTACATTTACAGCATAACTATTACATTAGTCGTTCTAAATTCAGGATAGTTTGTTTAATGCGATTAAACTATCCCGAATTCAGGAACGACTAAATATCGGGCCCGATATTTAGCATAGTGTAATAACGGCTTTAAGATAAAATATTATAGTATCTTAGCCGTATGCAGCGCTCCTTAGGGAACTCCACTGCGGGTGACGTAACCTAGGACAAACTTATTATTTGCGGTTGGTACAGTAATCGGGTCTAGGGATCGAACCGCAAAATTAAGTTTGTTTTTTATTGTATATACTTTTCCGGGATAAAAAGTACCCAGTGTGGTGCCCAGGATATAATAAATAATTATACCAAGGAAAGGAAAGAATAATTATACCAAGTTTCATCGTAATCGAACCGGTATAGTTTTTGCGTAATGCCTGAACAAACAGACAGACAGACAAAAATTTTTTTAATCACATTTTTGGGTTCGGTGTCGGTCTAGTAACACTGCCCCCTGCCATTTATTTTTTTGATATTTTCAATGTACAGAATTTTCACTTCTACAGATTTATTATAAGTATAGATAAAACCAAGCTGGTGAAGTCGGAGGCACACAAAGATTTGTGGGTCGTGGGTTACAGTTGTCTGTTGCCACTTCTGCAGCGATAGGTACTCCCGTCAGACCCCCCATAAACAAAATATGATTATTCAAGTAACGTTTCCTTACACAGTATCAATGGCTTTCATTTTGAAAGTTGATCAACATTCATTGCGTTATTTTCGTTGTTGAGCAGACAAATTTGAACTAACTTATGAAGGGCAATATCCTTCGAAATGATTTAGATTGTGATTATAGGGTGCAGACCGGGATAAGTAAAATGCGCATTTTATTAAAACATGCATAATTAAAATTTAGTTACGGCCGCGATTTATGAGTTGCAGGTCGTGGGTTCGAACCCAATCAGGCACTTTACTTTGTATAAACTATTTCATCACCACTGCTCTCAAAACGGTGAAGGAAAACATCGTGAGGAAACCGGCATTTCCTAGAACCAAAAATTAGAAAGCAAGTGATATCACCAATAGACATTATAAGATAATAGCATAAGAGTTGCGTGACTGTTCCTAAATTACCCTAGGCTGATAAAATTTTCGTTTTTCCCAATTATTCTAATGAGTTAAGATCGGCTCTCCCTGTGGGAGAGAGAGCACGCTCCTCCGTTCCGTGCGTGATCCTGTAGGGCTCTTCACCAGACCTGGGCACTAACACTCCCACCGTTATAAGAAATGAGTTCCCATGAACTAATTTAGCCTTGTCCCAACTTAGAAATCTAGGGGACAAGGAGGGGCAAGGTGATGTTAATAATGGGAATTCACAGTTAAGAAACATAAGTATTCTAATTATCAATATTATATGAAGCTAAGAAAACAGGGTATGCAAAAATATATAATATAATATAATATAATATTATGATTTAGTATTATAAATGTTGCTCGCAGGTTGTCACTGATATCTGCAATAGTCATGATTATGTGACGGGGTGAAGGGTTCGTTAAACTTGCGCTTAAATAAATCATTTATAACTACGTTAATTTATCTGTTTACAATGTACCCACCATAGTGAGACTGGGAACCGTTTTAAAACGTATGCCTCATTGTACGTGTTCTGTTAGACCTAACGCATAGAACCTCTGAGGATTCTAACAGAACACGCTCCCTAAGCACTCAATAAATGTCTTACTCAACCCTAGGGCAGAGTACTGCGAAGTCCAACTGTTATTGAGGAAGACAAGTTTTGAATAGCTCTTAACGCGTATTAATATGAAAGATTACCCTTACGGCAACCTATCCCTTTTCTAGGGTACACAAACTAGCACAAGCGCACTTTAGACTCAGCCTCTAGCAAAACTCATTGCGATCGTACTTGGTGCACATCGAAGTGGAATTTCGTCACTTCACATTTCTTTACTCTTCCTCATTTAGAAGGACGCATTGCATCCCAATAACGTGTTTCGATAAATAGTGTCGATTCAGTAATTGGCCTACTAAGAGCCGGGTGTGGGTTTTATCGAGACACGGTCCCTAGCGTTCTTAAAACGATTACCAAACCAGTTTGGGGTACTTGGTGAAGCCTACCCCCTCTCCCAGAAATGTGTAGGTATACAACAAGCCTCACGCAAGTGTTCTGTGGCGAGACCTTTTTGGAAGCAGCAGTCATCAATAACGTTTGGTCAATCATAGATTAATTATAGATGGGCTTTGTAGCCTAATTTGATCCAAAAGATCTGTGAGTTTTTACGGTTCTGCCTTCCATATGGGGTCGTTAACAGTCGTCAAAAGTCAGGAGCATTAAGGCTCATTGTCAGGTTTAGCGGAAGGCCGTCTCTGTATTCCTACAGCCAAACGAAATTGACAAACATCTGTCGAGGTAAGGATTGACTAATTACAATCATTTAGATGATTTATTTCCCAAATAAATCATCATTAATAGCTTCTCAGCTATATCGCCCTTCACTACTTCCTAGTGTTTAGCTGGAGAGAAGAATAGGCGTAATAAACTCTCCAGCAACACGTATATGTTTAGTTAAAAAAAACCGTTTACCTAATGGACAGGGTATAAATAGGAGTAACTGACAGACAGTCACAGTTGCATATTAAAACCATGCAGGTTAAGATAGCCGCGTGACGACTCCCGGCCACCGTAGGCGCGGGCCTGCGGGTGGAGAGCAATGGGTAGCTCACCGTCCGATCAGGACCAGGCCCGTGCCGGACGGCGCGTAAGTGTTCCACGCGCGCCTCAAAGAGTTGTCAGCATAATTTGAGGGGCTCCTTAGGGCCGAAGCCTGCCTGGGCAGCGGGATTGTCCGAAAGGGTTACCGCTACCCCGGAACATAAAGGGCGAAGGAAGGAACATAGGTGGGTTTTAGTCAGTAAGAGTCTGACACTCCCTTCCGCTCCACCCAGAGCGGGAGGGGTCATTTGATGATTTCCCACCAGAAAAAAAAATGCAGGTTAAGATTTCTACAATACCTATTTAATACTGGGTGTAAAAAGACCCATCACATAACCTTTGTTTTGTCTACACATGCTGTACATCAAACTAAGTAACATTGAGCAAAAATTATTGCTGAAAGTCTTTTATTTTTGGTGAGAGAAATCACTGTTTACGGCAGCGCGCACTGTAACTCATGCAAAACATTGTGCTTATGGGTGTGTGTAACGGTAGGTACAGGAATTGTGAGGGTACGTATATAAAATTATGATATATCTACATAACATTTAAAACTTGTTTTGGTACAAAAAGGGCTTGTGGCTAAGTAATAAAAGCTGCACGGGTCGGTCGATCAGGTTAAGCTACGCTTGCCGCGGTTGGTGCGTCGATGGGTGACCACCTTTATATACCAAGGCCCCTCCGTGCCTCGGAAAGCACGTTAAGCCATTGGTCTCGGCTGTCATTCGTGGATCTTTGACAGTTGTTACGGGTCGTCAGAAGCCCGAAAGTCTGACAACCAGTCTTGTTGTCCAGTAACTGGTTTGTGGAGGTAGGATAGGCAGTCGCGTACATGTAAAATACTGGTATTCAGCTGCATCCGGTTAGAGTGGAAGCCGACCCCAACATAGTTGGGAAAAGGCTAGGCAGATGATGATTTGGTAAAAAAGTAACAAAAATCCTTCAATATCTCCATAACCCGAAGTTTCCCAAATATGGTCCAGTAACAAAAAAAAATATCACTATGGCGGGGAGTACAACTGACTCGGCTTCGTTATGCGTATTTTTACTCCTGTTATGTTATTCTGTCAAACAATTTCAATATGGAACATGGGATTTAACTGCAGATTTACATACTCAGCCTATATAGGTAATGTTCCCACTGCTGGGACACAGGCCTCCTCTCGGTGAGAGGGAGCGGGTCGTAGTCCACCACGCGGGCCCAGTGCGGGTTGGTAGATGTCACATGTCTTCGAACTTTTGGAATTTTTATTTTTTTTATTTTTGAGCTACAGTTTTACCTACTACTAACTCGTAAGTACGTAGGTATGGTCCCCAAAGGCGATAAGTAACCAAGGTCGCCGGATATAGTTGAAGTTTAGTAAGAAACCGATGGATGTTTTCGAATAAATTTTTATTTTATTAATAGAAAACAAACAGTTCATTTATCAAACTAAATTTCATTCGAAAACATCCATCGGTTTCTTGCTAAACTTTAACTATATCCGACGACCCTGGGGGTCTACTACGGAGTGCAAAGTGCGAATGATCGGATCGGACCGACACATGGCCGAACCGAATATTATTGAAAAATGCGAAAAAGTTCGGATCGGCTCAGTTGCACAGAGCACTTTATAACTCAGTTGGGTCGGAACCATAGTCAATATTCGAAAGAGTGTAGGAGTGTAGGATCGGGACCGACCGAACCAAAAAGTAACTTCGTAGCAGGAAACGGCCGAACATTCGGCCGATACCACTTCGGAATAGACCCCCTGGTTATTTATCTCTTTCGGTATGAGGGTCACAAAAATCGGTATATTATGTTAGCTTGGTGTTATTATAACTAATTTATCGCGATGAAAGCTTAAACCTATCGATTCATATTTAAATGCCTTTTTTATTTGCGAAGCTCAGAACACAGAAGAGCATCCCTGCTTGACCTAGATAAATGTGAAGACTTTCGCATAGCACTTGCAGATTTTACCTAGAGAAAAATATTCAGCTTTTGCGACACAAACGACGAGACATAATATATGTTTTAATGTCTACGTATATAATAAGCGTTCAGTTTCTCGGAATCTGCCGAAGAATTTATCCCTGTAAATACTCCAATTAAGTAGAACCATATAAATACCATCTCTCACCACTTTTCTCATAGTTATCTAGTTACTTGTTACTTTTTTTTGTGTTTATGTTCTTTTTTTATGCGTCATGTTTGCCGCAAATAAACGTATTTTCTTTCTTTCTTTCTTTCTTTCTTTCTTTCTTTACCTATTTCAAAGGAACCGAAGTTGTTCTGAACATTGTGATTACCCAGAAATATATAGCATCATGACATAACATCACGATTGTAATCCCCAAAGGTATAGGCGGAGGAGTGCATATAGTACATTCACATTTCGCCAGTTATGATTAAGTCCCATGTAATAGGGGGTGAGCCTATTGCCATCAACCTGGCGCAGATTCAGACAGGTTCAGACTCCGGGCTGCTACTGAGAAATTCCAGATGGAAAAACTCAAGAACACTTTGTCCGACCCGGGAATCGAACATGCTCAGCATTAGCGCTTGCAACCACGAGACCAGCGAGGCAGTACCTTTTTTTTTTTGTTTTCGCAGGAAACCTTCAGAAGGCACCCGACCTCCGTGGAGTGAGGTCGGGGAGTGTGGGATTTTTACCTCACTAAAACCACCCCGGTGATCACCATCCGCACATAGGGGTGGTACCGGTTCTTCTTAAAAGACCAATTCCGGAACCACCCCTGCGTAACGCCTGTAAGGCACATCCCTGGGGAGACTGTAAAGGGGCCTCCCCTAAATCAGCGAGGCAGTACCTATAAACATTTGTACAAATATGTAGGTATAATCAGATAGGCAGTCGGTTCATGCAAAATACTGGTTTTCAGCTGCATCCGGTCAGACTGGAAGCCAACCCAACATAGTTGGGAAAGGCTAGGCAGATTAATTGATGTGGGTATAGTATCATAACTCATTACACGTGACGGCGCAGCAAGTGGCGCTGGTTCGTTTTGTCACGAAGTTATTGGAATCACCGAAAAGGTCGGATAAGAGTGCATCGATGTGGGGGCTGTCTTCTGATGACAGAGAAGATGTCAGGAGCATAGACTACTATTTTAAACTAGAGAGTCAGCAGAGCCGTTGTCGTACCATGTCCACGACGTACTGCTATATTTCGGCACAATCCTGATGTTATTGAAGCTGCTGAACCACTAATACGATGACCACTTCTGGTAAAGGCCATCCTGCGCCATTAAATACAATTATGTACAACATAGGTACTGTAGTGTATCTAGCAAATAGATATTGTAAACATTGTCTCATCAACACACGCGGGGTAGCTGCTGTCACTAATGTCATCTGTCAGTCACGAGGAATGGCGGGAAACAGACAAAGAGAAGCAGGCTAAATACGATGGGGCTTAGTGTGGTAGTGAGTCAGTCAAGTGATATATCAACATAAATACGGAATTAACAGGATTCTACAGGTATTTAATGACGGCACGGTTGACGCAGTGGTTAAGCGATTGACTGCTGCGCTGCGTGTCTATATAAATATTTGTATGACCTACAAGTAGTTGTTCCGGGTCTGGCTGTTTGTGTATGTGAGTTTAAATGTTTGTAAACGCACCCACGATACAGGAGAAATTCCTAGTGTGGGGCAACGTTTATATATAAATTAAAAAAAAACTTACTTATTTATTTTATTTACTTATATGAATCCAACGTCGACAGTCTTTGTTGTTAATACATTAGGTTTTATTATAATTTTACCAGGAGTAAGATGTTAGATGTGAGTATATAAAGGTACTGTGCCAAAAACATAATGAACGGTACTTATGATATCATGTAAGCACCATACCATCAAAAGAGTTATTATGAAAAAATAGAGCAGAGAAAATCATGGACTGGAAAAAGCTATCGCAGTTTTTCCTCCTTCATATTTCTTGAAGTAATGGCCTGTTATATCTAACGTCAATTTGTGGTGGGTATTATTTGTATGTCTTTTATACTTTGTCGCAAAAGGCAATGGTTTAGGTAATGTAGAACTAGTACTTACCTGCTTAAAAGAAAGCGTTTTCATTTGTGTATCGTGAAAAGGTTGAGAATCGTTTGCAATTTTTCTTACATCCTTGAAATAGATAGGTTATGTTAAAAGTAAATAGTACCCTCATCTTTATAGGTAGACTAGCTTCTCCCGCGACTTCGTCCACGTGAAATTTCTTGTTCCCCTGAACCACCGCGTCGCATCGCATCGTCTGCCCGCGCTATAACTTTGTGATCGCTTAGTGTTCTCACTGACATTTTCTCTCCCTCACTCTTAGGTTAAAATGTTTTTTAAACGGAATTCGTATTTTTGACATGACAAGCAAATATATTTTAAAGATCAAAATTTTCTTTGGTAAGTTGATAGTTGTTCACCTTGTTTCATCTGAAATTATTTTAATATTCCTGGTAATCTGTTCCCAAATTGCTGATATTGTACAACCATGCACTAATCCTCGCCAGTGTGCGATGAAGTCTGAAAGTCTTGATGTTAAACTTCGCATCTTTTTACCACACTGACTGGTATAAGAAATTTTTCAGATCTGGTACGTCATTCTGCTAATTTCCGGCCTTCTTGTCCCTCGACGAACCTTTACCCTTTATCTCTGGTGTAACACACCACCTCATTAATCACCTTATTTTATTTGCCGTAGGTGTAGCGTCAGTGAGAAAGGGCGCTGTGCTCTTTTTCCCGGATACCGGATAATATAAACAGGCTTGTGAGTCCATAGTGTTGCATTCATCAACCCAGCTGCAGAGTATTCCGTTACTTCGAGTCCAGCACGACTGTATTTCGTCGCTGGCTGCTGAACTGCGTGGAAGCCTTTTTTTTTCTGGGTGGTAAATCATCATATGACTTCTCCCGCTCTGGGCGGAGCAGGAGGGCGTGTCAGATTTTTACTGACTAAAACCCACCCGTGTTCCTTCAGTTGCCTATGCCAAGGACCACGGTATCTCTTTCAAACAACCCGCGGCCCTGGCAGGCATCGGCCCTAACTGCGTGGACCCTTGGACCTTCACCAGTGACACTACGATCTCAAACTATTTTTGTGAACACTCAAATTCTCTGACCTTTTTTCTCTCAACAACTTAGCTAATGTATTTTAGATTAAAATCCTTTTAAAATCTATGCAAATTAGTGCTAACGAGCCTAAAAACCGATTACAATCGGTTCGCTAGTTCGTGAAATTCGATATAAATGTTTATCCTAATAGATAATCTAAATAGATCACTCTTCTGATTTCTTGTCATTCTTCTCTAACTAATAACCGTGTTTTATACGTTTTTATTCAATGTAGTGGAAGTGATTTTATATTTTCGCCACATTAGTTAATAAATAAGTGTTAAAGTTTTTAAATGAACCATTAAGATGCAATATTGTGATTTTGATACAATATTGTGATTTTTCCTTGAAATCATCTTTCGTCTTAAGCATATTTTTTTCTCGAGCCCCCTAATTTTTTTTACTTACCGTATGCCGCAAACTTGAAACAGCTATTGCTTTACACGTTGTTACACGATATATAATTTTGTCTACTGCCCCCCTGAAAGTCTCAAACGCCCACGAGGGGGCATTATCGCCCACTTTGAGAACCTGTGGACTAACAGAAATAAGAGTGTATTATTTCTGTGGTGGACAAAAAGTCCACGAGAAGACCTAAGCCGACTAATGATTGATGATTGACGACTGATGATTTTAATGAAGACAAAGTTCTAAAAGCAGACCAAACTTCATAGAATTTAGGAACCCGCCAGACAGACAGACGTATCTCTATTTACGTAGATCTATTTAAATCGGTTGACAAAGGTGAACGACAGAATCAAAGGTCCAGAGACAAAATGGCTGATTTTTCTTAGTCCTTACTGACCCCAATAATTCGTCAAGAATAGATTATAATCTGGAATTGACTAGATCTCTTCTTCCCATTACACAATACAACAACGACAATTATTAAAAAGGATGATGCTTATTTTGGTACCCCCCTCCAAATAGCCATGTGCAATACACCTGGATAACTCTTTTTAAACTGAATAGAAGTTACTATTGCGGATAATTCCAAATCCTTGATGGTTCCGAGTTATATTGCCCTTAGCGATAAGACCGCCCGTTGTGTCACCCTTTGTAAAATTTCTATATTTATGTCTGTAATTTATATGGTGTACCTAATAAAGAGTATTCTATTCTATTGTACCAAACATGTCAGTTTTAGCAACATGTACAAATATAAGGTTTTTTTTTAGATATTTCTTAATTTAATAACGCCTTTCTTTTAATAATTATTATTTAAACGTCGTAAAAGATCGTGGAGATATGTCACTACGAAATTTAGGGATGGGAAAAGTTTTATGCAATTTCTGACTTTTCACTTGACAAAACATAAAAATTGATCTTAATTCATCACCCATAAGTCATCAACCTTTATGTACTATATTTTCCTGGTTTTTAATTTCGGCTTACTCTTGTAAACAAACAACAATGTGATATAATTGTTTATACTTCCATTTAAGCCGTAAGCGTTTTGTGTTCCTAACACTAGGAAGTTATACGGAGCATAAATATTCATCAGGCAGTCATTAACGTTGGTGCTTAAAACTTAGCTGGATTCTACCGTAACTTAGTTGCAGTTTAACTAACAAAAATAGCATTTTTTAGAAGGTTTCCTCAAGTATAACCTTGGTTTAAGTTCTTTACGCGTCATCGTAAAATTTACAACGAAGAAGAACTTTTAAGGAGGTAGAATAGTTTGGTAGGTACGCCTTGGGAACGTTTAGTGTTTTTTAGAATACTTTCTTGTCACGGAGGAAAAGTTTTAGTTTTGGCGTCGTAACGCTATCTGTTACAAAGTTGGGTTTGAAGATGTCTTTTTGAGATTTTTATGAGACAGTGATGAGTTGTTGAAATTACTGACGGTGCTGCAGTCATTTCTCTGTCTGAACTGCAGTAGCTTAGTGAAACAGTTACTTTGGTCTTAACTTTTACTAGACCAAGAAAGAGACTGTGATTTTGAACCTCACTGCACGTTGAGTTCAACGTGCAGTGCACTAAACATAGACGTGAATACACGTGAATTATTCACACAGTCACTACTAAGAAACCTTTGCCCTCAACAAAATTCTTATGCAGCTATACTTAATTTCAGTGAAATACGTCATAAAGTTGCTACAAATATCTTGGCAGTAGGTAGCTACTAAGTAGGTAGAAGAAGTCATTCAGGGACTTCCCCGAACGAGCTTTGGCCATCGCCACCTATTTCTAAGTATTCCTTCCCACATTTTGCCACAGGTTTGCTAGTTCAGCTACAAGACGATGTACCCATTAGTTTGCATGGTTTAGCTGTAACCAAACTAACGTCTAACACATTTCTCTTAAACCAAAAACTTCTTAGCAAACACCACACATCTTGCTAGCAATCTGAAAAAGTAGAAGAAACTAAAATAAAAAGCGTACGCGCAAGAACACGAGGCAATATCTCATGAAGAACGCTATTATTCTTGCCACGTCCGTCTTGCAATTAGCTCGGTCGCTTCGTTTTATGTTGCCACAATAACTGCTGGTTCTCGAAGCTGGCTTAATGCAGGAGGCGTGTCTAATTCTACATCAAGTGTTGGTATGCTGCGAGTGCTATGAGATAGCCCCCGAAATTTGAAATAGTGGTTGTTCAGTATTGGTACTTACCTCTTATAATATTTACCTAATCAATAATATATACTTATTAAAGAGTATGTATGTTTGTTTGAACGCATCTGGAAACACCAGTCGGATTTTAAAATAGTAGATTATGCACCGAGGGGCTAAAGTTGTGTCTTATGTCACGGGCGTCATATTGAATCTCGAGCGCAATGAAGGATTCGGGATTTAACTCCCGAGCGCAGCGAGGGAGTTAAGAGTTTAACTCACGAGCGAAGCGAGGGAGTTAATACAAGAATCCTGAATGCAGCGAGGGATTCAAGCTAGCCCAAGGCAAAGACACCTTTAGCCCAGAGGAGGATACTCTACTTTTTACACCTACTGTGAGAAAATCATAAATCATTGGAAATATTATTAGCTTCGGTTGTAATGAATTCAGGAGTACAATCACTTTCATCACTCAACATTTTATAATACTTTGTTGATAAATTTAAAGTATAAATGCCAAAAGTTCGCGCCTTTATTGCGTCTACCAATAAGTAGCCAAGACACGACTAATTCGATTTTCAAAAAAAAAGTCTCTTCTATGGTTTTGTCGTGTGTGTCTATTGATATCACTCTCATGGAAGGGGCGTTTGTGTAAACTAAGCTTTATACAGGGCTGGTAGAATGGTTTTGGATGATTGGCTGTATGCATTTTGAATTTAGAACGTCATTGGAGACGCTCGTGAAAATAGAGTATTTTTGATAAAATGTGATAAATCGACTGTAGTACTCTGCACAAAATCCACAGCAATCTTTGCGCAGTTTACTTAAAATAAATTAACTAATGTTACAGCCAATTACTATTACGGTATTACGGCACGGTACGGTATTTGTTATTATTAATGCCAGTTTTAATGTTATTCCATTCCTTTTAAAAAATGGTTCGTAGTTATCTAATTATTCTTATAATATTATGTCTTCGAAAACATGGCAACGATATGAAGAAGCAGTTGTTATGATTTTGTAGGAAATCGAGAATATCATCCACGCGTAGTAAGGGTATCGAGAATAGCTTTCCTCTTTCTGGCACCAAAGGGTGTTTGTTAGTACTATACTGCCAATTTAGCTGAGCATGTGAGATTCCAAATTCAAATCACATTATTGACCAGCGGGTCATAATGAAATCCAGTACAACATTATTGACCGGCTGTGCCCCCGGCCACTAATGACTCACTTTAGGTTAAGGTTGCTTGACATATAATTTGACATTTTCGAGCAGGTGGTGTGAAAAAAATATTCTTGCTTTGGTTTATCAAATGCTTGATTCTTGATGAAGCTTATAGGCTATTTAACATAACGTTACGACCCTTAGGAGTCGAGTGAAAAGAGAAAAAGTTAGAAAGACCGCTAAGCGAAACCGCAGTAATAGAGCAGGCGGGTGGACGGGGGCCGAGGGAGTTTCATAAAAATAGGGCTGTTATTTTAGTATATTGTGTATCTTACGACTTCCAAGCGAACGAAGTCGCGGAACCCGCCGCGAAGCCACCCGCCCCTGTTTCCTACAGTTTTTGCGCCTAGAAATCTCGATGTTTTGTCCATCGAGATTTCTTTACTGTATTATGTAAGATATTGATGTATTACACACATGGTGTTTCCCTACGTGATCGAATTAGAAATGCAAAGATCCGCAGGAGAACCAAGGTACTTAGACCGAAAAATTGCCATACTTAAGTGGCAGTGGGCAGGGCACATTTCTCGCAGAACAGATGGCCGATGGGCCGAAAGGTTCTGGAGTGGCGACCGCGTACCGGAAGACATAGCGTTGGAAGGCCTCCACAAGGAGGGCCGATGACCTTGTGAAGGCCGCAGGAATCGGCTGGATGCGGGAAGCACAGAAGCGGGAAGTGGAGGTGTTTGGTGCATAGACCTCCCGTCTATGTCCAGCAGTGGACGTCTTGCGGCTGAAATGATGATGATGATAATTATTGATTATACACATAAACCTTCCGAAATAAATTCTCTAAATGATGGTGCCAACCTCTTTAAAAGCAGTTGCGTAGTTTAAAAGAACAACGCGGTCACACAAACAGACACGAAAAACGACTTTAATTTATAATATGTAAAGTTTACCGTCGTGAATCAATTAATATTCGCCCTATTTCAGAGTTATCATTTGCAGAGAACGTAAGAAAATTTGAATTTCACGGGATACTTTGCGAGTAATGCCTGAAGGCCCGTTTACACGAGAAGTGTTTCTCGACCATCGAGAGGACCATCGATAATGGAAACGAGAGACTCGTAGCCAAGAAACGTCAGACGGTCTGCCACTCTCATGTGTTAAAGCATAATTTAAAGGAGGAGTTCAGTGTGAACAAGCTAGTGCGATAAATCCTCGTGTAAACGCGCCTTAATGCAGGAGGCGTGTCTAAATCTACATCAAGTGTTGCTTTAAGTTGAGGCCAAGAGTACAGTGGTTAGCGGTTAGCTGCTTACGAAAGTGATATGCTAATGTGTAACACAGTCATCCTGTTGTTTGAGAAATTGTTAATTATTCAGAGAAATAGTGGCCAGTGTTTATGACCGACAATATAATATAATACTAGCTTTATCCCGTGACTTCGTCCGCGTTAAATTTCTTGTTCCCCCGACCCACTGCGTCGTATCCTAGTACTTTCAGCGTTCTTTATAACTTTGTTTGTTTTTGCATGGCTCCTCGCAGCGTGATGTTAAATAGCCTATAGCCTTCTTCGAGAATTAAGCTAACAAATGAAAACATATTTATTCAAATCCGACTGGCAGTTCTAGAGATTAGCGCGATCAAACAAACAAACAAATATATAGATAGATAGGTTAAGTAGAGAAAAAATCATAGAGAGTTGTTAGTTTCCTTCTGCTAATTGTTTTTACAATGTAGCAGAGAAAGCATTAGGTTTTTACTTGGAAATGGAACATTAAAGAAATAATGTCTTCTTCAGATTTTCAAGATCAGGTTGTTCTCGTAAACTTGAATACATAGACCAACTTTCATATCTGGGCACTGTTAATGAAATAGTTAACTTCGTTAATCACACATAGTAATAATATAATAATAATAATCTTTATTGGAACAAAAACACATTTTACAAATTCATTGCGTACGTAAATAGCTACATTAGTTACAAAACTGTGTCGCAGCTATTAACGCCCACCTCCAAGAAGGGAGAAGACAGCATTTCAGATTCCAGAGATAAAATACAGTAGGCGTTAAAAAAGAACAATTACTATTATAATAAAATAAAAATATTAAAAATTAAAATAGTAAAAAATAAAACAGTAAAAATTAAAATATGTAGGTGCTTAATAAGTGCTTAATGTTGTGCATGTGGGAGTGTTTTATGTGAGTGTAATGCGTGTCTATGGGTGTAAGTGTAAAGTGTGCTTGTGGGACCTCCCCACGAGCCCCAGGAGGGAATCCGTTACTAAAAAGTTAACTTGCGTTACATTTCGGAAGATTTGACGGTGTGATAGAAATTGCATTTTATGTGTCGTTGCGTTAGTGATATACTTATAAAAAAAATATTGGTATGAATGGAATAGAATAGACATTTATTTTGCAAATATGGGTAACTAGCAGCGCCCCACTGTTTCACCCGCATAAGTGGAAATATCGTGGGAATATCGGAATAAAGAGTTAATATACTATGTGTTAATCGTGCCCCGTGACATCACAGCGGGCCCTAACAGAATACCAGCGCTGCGACATTTATTTTTAAATGTCGAAGCATCATGCTGAGATAGGAGCCTTTTGGCCTCGTATAGGACTATCTATTTCATTTTATTTTTTATTACTTTTTTTATAAATATTTGTTCTATTTTATTTTTTATTTTTAACTGTGTTTAGTTTAGTTTATAATCCTGTACGAGTCGCAATAAATACTTTTTCTTTCTTTCTTTCTTTCTTTCTTTCTTTCTTAATCCTGGTTAAAAACTATCTGTGTGCCAAATTTCATCTAAATTCGTTCATTAGTTTTTGCGAGAAAGAGTAACCATCCATACAAACTTTCACGTTTATAATATTAGTTGGATTAGTAGGATATATAAAAGGTGTTATAATACATTTATAAAGCTCAGCCATATTTCACGTATTTTTATTCGTATGGACATGAAAAAAGTATAAAAGAAGTTGTATCATTAGAGTTTGTAATAATAATTATTTATAGATTGTCAGAACGTGTTTTTAACGGCGCGGCGCGGTCCGCGCGGTGTCGTTTTGGGAAATAGTAGATACTTAATTACCGATTAAAACTTATAGAAAGTTAACGGTAGTTAATGAGTCCGTTAACAAATTTTAAAGTTGCCTTAAAAGTTAATCCGTTACTCGAAATGTTAACTTCCTTAATTACTGGTTTAACCATCTTGTGCCCAGCTTCGCCAACTTGTTAATAACCAAGAAGTGTATAAGTCTGAAACGCGATGTGGCTATGTTATTTTTCCATGAAACATATTAGGTGTCTCAACCAGTCCCCGGTCCCATTTTCTGCCTAGTAACGCATATCGCTTTCTGTGAGACCTACTATAGAAACTAATATTTAACAAAACCTTAATATGAATGTAACTGTGTAGTCATTTTTTTTTTTTTTCGGACGGGAAATCATCAAATGACCCCTCCCGCTCTGGCTGGAGCGGAACGGAGTGTCAGACTCTTACTGACTAAAACCCACCCATGTTCCTTCCTTTGCCCTTTATGTTCCGGGGTAGCGGTAACCCTTTCGGACAATCCCGCTGACCCGGCAGGAACTGTGTAGCCTCTGTTGGCGATCCAATAAATAAATAAATAAATAACTAAATAAATAAATAAACAAATAAATAAATAAATAAACAAATAAATAAACAAATAAATAAATAAACCTGTACGTTGGTTGTAGAGCAGTGGTGGCCCAGTGGTAGCGGCCCCGACTTACGAGTTTTTGTGATTTATTTTGTGTAATTTATTTCATTACCACTCCTATCAAAACGGTGACGGAAAACATCGTGAGGGAACCGGCAAATCCTAGAACCAAAAAATCGAAGACATGTCACATTTACCACCCGCACTGGGCCCGTGTGGTGGATTACGGCCAACTCCCTCTCGCAGAGAGGAGGCCTGGTTCCCAGCAGTGGGAACGTTATAGGGTGATTATTTAATAAGTATGTTATTGTAGTAAGCCTTTTGTGATTGTGCAGCGAAGTCTCGAAGGCGAGGACTAAGGAGAATTGAATAAATCGTCCTTAGAGATCGCCCGTTGCGATTCCCGCCTTTGTGCCGGGCCTCGAGAGGGTTCAACACTGACTCCTACCGATTGAAAAGCATTTCTTCATTTACCCTACTTACTTTTTCTCCAGAGAGAGAGAGAGGATAAACAAAGTTGACGAAACTAAGTTTAAGTGACGAAGTGCGGTAGTTAGTGCTTGTGATTTTAGAGTCTCTCTGAAACGGCTTATGACTTAGACTTAAGTACGTTCTCGTATGCGAAGCGTACGTCTCTCTCGATAGAAGTTATCATTCATTTATATACCTGTTTTATGTACAAACGGCACAAGACTTGAATACTTATCCACACTGGGAACAAAGACTTTGACTTTGACGACACGGTTGGCGCAGTGGCTGAGCGATCGACTGCTGCGCTGCTTGTCGCGGGTTCGATTCCCGCACGGAATGAATATTTGTATTGCCTACAGGTATGTTGTTCCGGGTCTGGCTGTTTGTGTATGTGAGTTTAAATGTTTGTAAACGCACCCACGATACAGGAGTAATTCCTAGTGTTGCAACGTTTTTTTAAAAATGAAGAAAGAAGAAAGACTAAGTTTTCTTCTAACTAAGCCAACCCCAACATAGTTGGGAAAAGGCTAGGCAGATGATGATGACTGGGATCAAAGACGCACACTTACCGTGCGGCCGACGAGAGAACGCGTTCTTGGCCCCTGTCAGTTTCATATAAACGAATTCGTGTTTTGCGAATTTGACGTTTAATAGTTACTACAATAATTGTCGCACTGACAGGAGTCAGAAACGCATTCTTTTGACGGCCGTACTGTACACACACACACAGACATGCCGTACCCTGATCGCCTCTCTAGTCTCCACTTTGGAATTCCCCAAGAAACAGACGAACTGTCTAGTTTAGGGGTCACTGTCAAATAATACTTTGTAACCTAGACTTAGGTAATATTTTAAGTGACTTATGTCGTGTCAACTTGTGTTGAACTTATGAACTTGCTTACTGTATTAACTGGACGATAAACTATTTTCTATGCAGGTGAACAACGCCAATTCTCTCTGATTGATAAGGTTCTCTGTTTGCACTTCTTGACGTTACTTTATGGTGGTATACTATTATCTATTATGCCCTCTATATCTTAGTACAGTATGCGTATTGTACTAAGATATAGAGGGCATATACCTGCGGGTATAAATATGACTTTCTCTACTGTCCCACTGCTGGGCAAAGCCCCCCAAGTCCTTCCAAAAACTCATTTCCCGCGTCGCCTCGAACCAGCTCTCGCGGTACGCGTCGAGGTCCTCCCACCTTGTGGGCCTCGGCGGCGCTGTCCATAATCTATCTAACTTAAGAAAAGAGATAGACAAAACGTTATGTGCCAAATTAATTGCACCGTAATTACTGTAAATGTACGTAATTTATGAAAATCTTATTAACTACTCAGAATCCTTGAGGGATTGACCACCATTTCCTATATACCGGGCTGCTCACTGAGTAGTCCCAGAAGACGCTCGCCCTTGATGAAGATACAACTAATTTATACAACGTTAATTTACTCGTCTATTTGGACTTAGGATCAGGGTTTCGAATATAACTTTGTGGGTTTGACTTTGGGTAAGTCTACAATAAAGTACCTAATAGATATGTCCTATCTAACTTATTTCAATTTGTGTTATTCGGATTGCAAATATAAGATTCTAATCTTATCTATGGTAGGTACAGTATTTTTATCTCACGAAGCGATGCACACTTTACTTGAGGTAACCAAGTGTACAAACACGTTGTGAATGTGTGCGTGAAGTAGCGTTAGCACATGACACAAACACGCACACACACACTCTTCCGACTTCGCCATTGCAATCGTCCGAGACAATGCAAACAAGTATACTAATACTATGATAATGTATTTGTATACTTGGTAACCACAAGTAAAGCGCGCGTTGTTTCGTGAGATAAAAATACTATATGAAACATTTAAAAAAGAAGTCGGCTATGAAATATCATACCATTTTTGTTTATATTATTTTTAATTACTGTTTCAGTCTGTAGCGTCCTCATATTAAATATATTTTGTTAGTCTATATAAAACTCATGCTTTCACTACTAAAAGTAGGTATATATTATGATATGTACCTACTTTTAGTAGTGAAAAATCGGAAATTAGTTGTTACGGCTCATAGACTCAGATCTGGACACATTCCATGTAATAAGTTTGCGTTCATGATGAGAAAAACGAACTCGCCTAACTGTGTGGAGTGCGGAGTTGTTGAAGACTTACACCACTTATTGATGGACTGTGTTCGGTACCAGTCTGGTAGAAATGATTTGTTTAGGGTCTTGAGGTTGAACAGACTTGAAGTAGGCACATTCCATAAAATCCTAGCTCAACCAATTGGCGAAGATGCGGCGAGTCTGTTTAGGTTCATGGCCCAGATATGAGAAATATGTGTTTAGGGTACGATGGGACTGACATACGCATTGCGATTATAAATGTCCCTAAATAAATTAAAAAAAAAAAAAAAAAGTAGTGAAAACATGAGTTTCTAACTAATAAACAACCTAGTAACTAATCTGTCTGCCAAATAGTCATTAATAGGTATTAATGACTATTTGGCAGACGGATTAGTTGAGTACCTAATTACCGTATCTAAGTGCTCATATACACGACGACGGGTGTTGACGGCTGTAGTTGCCTCGGTCGTGGACGCGTGTCGCTCATGTGAATGCACACTATAGGCCCACCGCTTAACTGAGACGTTGCCTGAGGTAGCAGCGCGGTGCGGGAGGTGTGTGTGACGTGATGCGAGAGCCCAGTGATTCGTCAGCTTGTGACAACTATCACCCCTCCCGCACTGCGCAGCTACCTCAGGCAACGTCTCAGTTAAGCGGTCGGCCTATAATTATGAATGTTGACGACACAAATCTAACTTTTATTTAGATTTCTGTGGTAATGGGAATGGATAATAATCAATTTAAACTAGCTTGTCATTAATTAAATGAGCACTAATAATCCCTTTTACTTCCACCGGAGTCATGCGGTTCGTATTACTATAATTAATTTTAGTTCCTTTAGCTCTCGGGAATGGCACGTTACCTAAGACTATAATAATGTCTAATTTACTCCATTAAACACTGGGTTCTGGCCCACGACCCACCGCGTCCCATCCTATCGCCCACCCTTACTTTTAGTACTTCTGCTAGGCTCCTAGCGGTCGTAGCATGATGTTAAATAGCCAAGAATTGGGTTATCAAATGCAAAAATAATTTTTCAAATCCGACTGGTAGTTCCAGAGATTAGCCCGTTCAAACAAACAAACTCTTCAGCTTTATTATGAGTATATAGTGTAGCGTATAATTATAGATTTGGCATTATTCGAAATGTGTACTCGTTCCTGTGTTGTATAGCAGTAGTAACTCTCCCTGGAAAAGCCCATTTGGTTAGGAAGCATAGTAGGCTACTAGTTACTACCTCTTTATCTATTTCTGTCGCCAAAAGACAGTGCTGTTTGAATCCAGTGGAATTCAGAGGACACGGTGGAGCACACGGTGGAGGTCTGCCCCGCTTGGGCGGAGCACCGCCGTGTCCTCGTAGAGGCGATCGGCAGCGGCGGCGGCCTCTCGCGCCCGGCCCTGGTGCAAGCCATGGTCCGGAGCGAGAGGGAGTGGGAGGCAATCGCCTCCTTCTGCGAAGCAGTCATGCTAGCGAAGGAGGTGGCGGGACGGCTGAGGGAGAGAGCCTCCCGTCCCGTCCCAGCCGCCGCGGGAGACGCTCCGGGCGTCGGAAGTCGCGTGACGACTACCGGCCACCGTAGGCGCGGGCCTGCGGGCGGAGAGCAATGGGTAGCTCACCGCCCGATCAGGACCAGGCCCGTGCCGGACGGCGCGTAAGTGTTCCACGCGCGCCTCAAAGAGATGTCAGCATAATCCGAGGGGCCCCTTAGGGCCGAAGCCTGCCGGGTCAGCGGGATTGTCCGAAACGGTTACCGCTACCCCGGAACATAAAGGGCGAAGGAAGGAACATGGGAGGGTTTTAGTCAGTAAGAGTCTGACACTCCCTTCCGCTCCACCCAGATAGGGAGGGGTCATTTGATGATTTCCCGTCCGAAAAAAAAAAAAAAGCCAGTGGAATTAGTAACACATGGAAGATTTGAACATTACCTTAGAGCTTTAACTCCTTGATGTTGTCCATAAATGCTTTCCATAATTTGTTTTCGGCCTGTTGGTCTGTTTTGTAACACAATGCTTATCTCAGATCACTTGGAAGAGCAGATGTAAAAAAATTACGATGACAGTAACACTTACGAACACTACCTTAATTTCCACGAAGGGTATTTCTTTACAGAATGGAATAGTATTGCTATTTGCCTATTAAGGACATAAAAAAAAATCCTTTCAATCTTATCACAAAACAATGTCTTTCTTTAGAGTTCCATTACCACCGAGCCAGTTTTTGAAATAAGAACCATTGACATTATAAAAAATTATAAGAACCTAAAAGTAATCGAAATACTTTTTTACAAAACCGCCAACTTTCCTACTAAGTTGCTTTGTATAAAGAATTTTATCTGAATCGGAATAAAATTCAAAATACAAAAACTGCCTTGGATATTTAAGCTCGGGCGGTTTTAGATCTTGTTACGTAAATGTTTTGTAGGGTGCCATCGGGTTAGCCTGGTGGTTTCACAACGTTGTAAGTCAGTTTACTACTACTACTACTACTACTACTTACTACTACTTTTGTTCGAAATGAGCTCGGCGGCTAAAGGTTGGGCTTTGATATGTAGACACCCTTAGGTGTGATTTTGTAATAAAACGGCTTGAGTTTGTATCTATAATTCACACATGACTAAACAACATAAAGTATTTTTCGTAAACCGACACTAAAGTAGTCAGCG
Source organism: Apamea monoglypha (assembly GCA_911387795.2). NCBI lineage: Eukaryota > Metazoa > Arthropoda > Insecta > Lepidoptera > Noctuidae > Apamea > Apamea monoglypha. Next base: position 5,594,142 of record OU426930.1, read on the forward strand.
GTGCCCTACATTTCTGAATGATCACATAAACATATCGGTAAAGTAAAACAGTTGCAAAGATATCAAGGAAAATGTTTTTCAGATGATTTTATTCTCTATTTACGCGTAGATGTTAAACATGTCACTAAGGTTAGAGGCAGGATTGATTTGACAAAGAAATGTATTTGTTGGCTGGCGAAATCAAGAGAAAGTAGTCTGAGATTTACATATTTCTTTTGGGAATAGAAAGCGTTTTCTTACGGGCGCTCTACGAGTAGCTGTATACGTTTATTGGACTCATTACAAGTTAGTTTTATTATAATGAAACCTGAAAATCTGACAACCAGTCTTGTCAAAGGATAGAGAAACCCTTTGGCAAGCCTGGTTGTCAGACTGAACAGTTACTGGGTTGTGGAAGTAAGTCGCTCTATGTTAAAATACTGAATATAGTTAGGATCATGCTAGGCAGATGATGATAGAAGGTACCTACCTCGCATGTAAAAGTGCCTGAAGATAACAAATTCTACAGCTTTTCTTACAAATGCTAAAAAATCGTGATCACTTCTTTTTTTTTACACCTTCATTAGCTATATGTTAGAAAATGTTTTATACAGGGTAAGTATGCCTATCACACCTCTTATCTCAGGCGAAGATTGAGTCATGTGTCGTCATACAACCACAGTTTGCTAAAAACTAGTCTAATCCTAATTAGGGCTGTGTTTCGAAACTGAAAACCTTTTTTCCAATTTGCTTTTCCTTGAACCAAAACCAGGACACGCTCTGTAGGGGACTAAAGTAAAATTGGGTTCAGAAGTTGACTTGAAGCCTTGACAACTCCAACATACATTTGCATCTTCATTAAAAGCTAAAAAAAGGTCGAAAACTAGACGATTTATTCCTTATCCTTTCTACTACCGCCCACGTAACACTTTAACGCCATCATTTTACGAATACAAGACCTCCTTCATGTAGTTACAATCACAATGGAATAGAAGTGCCCATTGTCTCCAGGAACCGTGGGAGTCCAGTGGTCGAAGTGAGTTATGAAGTTGTTCAACTAATTACATACCTATCGGTTTCTCGTGACTTCATCTTAATTATTTCTCATCCCTATACGGGGTTATTGGACCAATTTACTTATAATAACCCATCTTGTTTGGCCCAAAAGCTCAGTATACCTATCTATAAATCCGACAATCTCCTTTGAACTTTTCAGATTTATTCATGCTCAGAAAACAAACGTTTTCTCATTATGTTTCAGGAGCCCTTAGAATGAGATCGAAGCGCAGAAAACTTTCCAATTTAACAGTTCTTATTATAGCAAAAAAGTTTCAAGTTTAATTATCTTTTATGTACATAATACACAAACACGCAACATCAATGAATATTAGAAAAGTTTGCTGTGTTCATGTTGGTATCGATATCTATCGGTCGTAAGGAGGTAACACCTCGATTCGTTCCGTAACCTGAGGGGCAATTCTCGTAATTTTAAGAACGTTCACAGTCTGATCTCAGTCTCCATCTGTCAAAAATACCTCTAATTTCCCTACATTTTGACAAGTTTTTGACATTTTTTTGTCGCCGAGATGAGACTGCGACTAGATTTTGAATGTTTTAAATTACGAGAATTGGCCTTCTGTTTTATGACTAATTGGTTAGTCAGTTAAAGTTGTTCAAAGTTCGCTACAAACCGCACGGGCGGCCGCATTACGAGCTGAACGAACCACAGTGAACTACGAATTTATTCACAGTGTGCTTCTGTCCTGACGAATGAAGGAAACTAACTCTTTTTGCTCACGACGCCGGGAACACTGCCATTTGGTAAAGTTTGGCGCATTACTTTTATAGTTTGAACAAAAAACCAGCTTCTCAACTAGACTAGACTGTAATGTAAGACTGACGGAGTTTTGTGTTATCGTCACAGTTAGTCTGGTCTCGTCGGTTTTTATGTAAGTGTTCATTTGGCAGTACTTATCGTAGCTCATAAAGCAACAGTATATGTTTGTTGAGCGAATAGTTGGAGTCGCCAAGAGAAACTTGTCGCGATCAAATAGAACGTTGTACTCGTTTAGAGCGGCGCTCTCAGAAGTTCGAGTGAAGAATCGATTGCTTGGGAGAATTCTTGAAGTGGCGAGTGGGGAAGTGGAAGTGCACGCTGTTGCTGGTTCGTTGTGTGTTCGGCGAAAAGGAACAGTATTCGTTTAGGTTTCACGGAATTTTTGCTTTGTTTAAGTTGGATATGCGAGCAGGAAACTGTGCTGACCCAATCAGTGGCATTTATGCTGAACTGGGTCTTTTTGGCGCAGCTGTGAGGCACACAATACTATTTTAGGTTTTTATGTTTTTTATTTTTGTTTGAATATTGTGTGCCTTAACCTGGGTCAAATAAATTTATCTTCTTTCTTTCAATTATATATTATGTTTATTGGGCTGCTAAATTACGTTAAAACCTATATTTTGCGCTAATTTAACCAGACCAAACCAACAGGATGAGAATGTTTGTAACTTGGTCGCTTCTTAGAAAATCTGCGGTTGTTTCGTGAAATCAAGGTAGCCAACCTTGTTAGCATTAACTAGAACAGCTATCAGGTAAACTCTACACTTCTTCCACGAACCTCTTTTAAAGGGGCACAAACTGCCGTAGTAACTGCTCACGCGTTAACAACACTTTAAAAACAATCAACTGGAACTTTTAGAATATCCTTTATCCCTCGCGTTTCACGGCACATAGCCTGCATTGGCTTCCAAGCTTTTCCTGGCGCTAACCTCTGAGTGCGGGTATTTATCATCAAAATTACGCCACTTCGCACCGCGGAACTACATTTTCGCGGCAAGGGTTCTGATATAAAGGTGGAGTCATTATGCAAATTTCTTTTAGATCTTTAGGCTACCCTGCGTGCATGTGGAATATACAAATTGGGTCTTCCGGTAGTGTAGTGGATAAATCTTGGCTTTTTTGTGATTGGCGAGCGAAAATGTTACATCTCGCTGCAGAGTTTAAGTGGTTTTGTTGCAATAAAGTGCAGACGATCACCGACCAGGAAATTGAAAATTTCTACTTTGATATAGTTGGGAGAATAAAGAAAACTGGCTACGAAATGACTTTAACAATTTTATTGAGCTCTATAAAACGTAGAAATGAGGGTTTCTGTTGAATAGGTCACAAAATCTATAAAAATGTTAATTTATACGTTCGCTTCCGGGAGTCGTCGTAAAGGCGATGGGATTCCATCAGGTGGTTGGGCAACATCATCCATTGCATACTGATAAGTGATTCCATTTGATTACAAGGTATTCGTCAATTTGGCGGTTATGGCCAAAAGGATGGAATGGCGGGCGAACGTTCGTAAATTCGAGCTCTACCTTTGTACCAGTGACGTGAATCGATTGCACGCTTAATAAAAGGATGTAAACAAAAGAACATGGTGTTTTTAACCTACCTTCTGGAAAAGGCTATCCTGAGTATCTATTATAAGGGTAGCCCACAACAATGTTTACAATTTCTATTCCAACAACCTTCTGGATCATTTAAATGTCCCAATGTCATAACTCAACAGCAAGAGTTTTGCTCTCAGTATAATTTAATATTATAATATATAATTTAATATTCTGCGTATTGGACGAAAGTCCAATACGCAGAATCCATTTAGAAAATTTAATATAAAATTCGATGTGACACTAGGCTGGGGATTATTGGCAGCAGGAATACCTATTTAGTTGAATGACAGAGCTTATAGGTCGTTTGTCTTTATTTATTGTTAAATAATTCTAAAAAAGACTCGGGTAGGATTACACAATAAAAAAAAAATTGTGAAATAAAATATTACGGTTTTTGTCGATGTACAGACGCCAGCACATCAATCTACTACAATCTGTCAAAATTCTTTAATAGATTTTCAACTTCATCGCTAAATCATTAAGGTTCAAGTTTGGTTGAGAAAATTTAACAGTTTCGGGTAGCTTGACCCGCTGGCGTCTGTACGTAGGTGAGTAGTGAGAAGATCCTACATGGGCGCATAAGGAACATCAGAAGCCACTTGCACAGTTTCAATAGGGTTAAAAACTGAAAGCACGTCATAGGTGGCAGCACTGCTGCCCGTCTACAAACGAAATTACTAACGTTATTTTTATGTTTAAGTTTCCTCTTGTGTATATCACAAATTATAAGAAAACTAGATAAATAATGATGTATGCGGCGGAAAACGTCTACCACTGGTAAAAAAGCAGCTGTAGTGAAAAAGATAATAAAATATGAACATTTTATAATTTATAGGTTATTTTGTGTTTGTAGACCTTATGTAAGTTATTTTTTTGTTGAAAACTGCAGGCATACGAAATAATAATTTGCACCCAAATTGCGTAACACGCTATCAATAACAATCTGAAACATTTTGAAGGGTATTGCTAATTCATTAATTCATATGTTCGAAAAATGTGTCTGCTCAACAACGTAAATAACTCAATGAATGTCGTTGAACTGTCAACATGAAAGCCATCCCTACTGTTATAGGGTTACGCAATTACCGCACTGATCGGAGTTGAAATCTAACTCGAGAATTATCTTCCAGACCGAAAACTTCAGAGATGTTAATTTAATTCGAGCGCTCATCTAATCTGAAACAAATACACACGTACATTGACTATCATTTATATAATATCACAACACAAGTGTCTGTAGGTAATGAATTTATTAGTTCCCATAGGATCATCGCCTTTATGCGAATTTCTCCTATATAATTCTTCAGTAGCACATAGTCCCGATAAAATATTGGGTTTCCAATTTTTCTTGGGAGAGATTGCGCAATAAATGTTTATAAAGAATAACTACTAACTACTTGTCTTTGACGCAGAGCGCTAGGGGATAAGATTATTTTAGTAATAGAAATATTCCGAACATAAAGTATCTTTTCCCGAAATTACCGACAGAACCGGGATTTGGTTCTGAAAACCCCGGTTCCTAAAACGACGCAAAATTTCGGGATTTCCCGCTACTTTGGTTCCGTGTTTCCCGGGACTATACACTAGTACGTAGGCCCGGGAACACACTTTTTTTTTTTTTTTTTTTTTTTTTTTTTTTTTTTTTTTTTTTTTTTTTTTTTTTTTTTTTTTTTTTTTTTTATTAATAAGAACTAGTGTTCCTAGTAATTTATTACAATCTAGCCTAACAGACTAATAAGCAATTTAACTCTAACTTAATATTTTACGAGATAGATTATAACTAAGAATAATGTCAATTTGCACTTTTACACAGTTTCGTAGCACTTTCTTAGGGTCTGGTAATTGATAAAACACTTTGTTCATGTGTTACATGTATAGCACCATTAGCATCGCACTATTATTCATTCACTATATAAATACTACACTAATTCAAATGGTTTAGTTCTCTTTAGCCTACGCACTAAGTCCGTGTTGTCTAGCAGCTGAATTGCCTCGACATTGACATGTCGGTGAAGTCTGTGTTCGTGGGCTTCAGCAAATTTTTGAATGATGGTGGTGACGGATTCCATTTTAAGGTCACGGTGGAGGTCGTCATTTCTAATGTACCATGGAGCATTTACAGCATCCCTGAGTACTTTATTTTGGAATTGTTGGATTATTTTAACGTTACTTCGTTTAGTACAGCCCCAAAGTTGGATGCCATACGTCCAAATTGGCATAAAAATATGCTTGTATATTATAATTTTATTATGTATTGATAGGCAAGATTTCCTTCCGAGTAACCAATACATACTTTTATAACGTATGTCGAGTTCCTGTCTTTTCTTTTTGACGTGAGATTTCCAACGCAGTTTGGCGTCAAGAGTTATGCCAAGGTATTTGGCTGTGTTAGCATAAGGTACTTGCATGCCATTTATATAGATTGGGTGGTAATCGCAGTGTTTGTTAGTGAAGTCAATATGGATTGATTTTGATTCATTCAGTTTGATTTTCCACTTTTGTGTCCAGTCATAAACTTTGTTCACAGCTAGTTGAACTTTTTCTACTGCTTCTTTGTGGCTTGATCCGGTAGCCATAATAGCAGTGTCATCTGCAAAGGTCGCAATGGTGTTGTTTTCCAGCTCTGGGATATCGCATGTGTATAGCAAGTAGAGGAATGGTCCTAACACACTTCCTTGTGGTACCCCAGCTTTTATAGTTTTCAGCTCAGAATATGCATCCTCTTGCCTTATTCTAAACATTCTGTTACTTATATATGATTCTAAAATGTCTGCAAATTCTGGAGGTAGCATGCGTCTGAGTTTAAATACCAGACCCTCATGCCAAACTTTATCAAAAGCTTGCGCGACGTCTAGGAATACGGTGGCGCAGACTTGCTTGTTTTCGAGTGTTCTTTCAATAATGTTAGTTATTCTGTGTACTTGGTCTATCGTAGAGTGTTTTTCTCTGAAGCCAAATTGATGGTTTGGTATTAGCTTATTTTCTTCTATTATTGGTTTTAACCGTTTTAATAACAGTTTCTCGAATAGTTTTGATAATACTGGCAACAGGGAAATGGGTCTATATGATGATGCTTCATGGGGTGGTTTCCCAGGCTTTGCTATCATAATGACTTCAGCAACCTTCCATGACTCAGGCACATAATTTAGCATAAATGCAGCATTAATAAGTCTGGTCAGCTTTACTATGGCTTTGCGCGGGAGATGTTTTAGTATTTCTCCTGTTATGAGATCGTAACCCGGAGATTTCTTCGAGCTTATGTTGTGTTGAATTTCTCTCAGAACTTCTTTAGGAGTTACAAGTCGAATTCTTTCACTTTGTGATAACTTTTCACTCTCAATTATTTCTATGGAGCTCTTGTTGGGCCGAAAAGTGTTTTCTAAGTGTTGGGCAAACCTAAACGCTTTTTGTTCATTGCTTATGGCCCATTTTCCGTCGCTGTTTTTGATGGGTGGAATTGGCATAATTGGCCTTTTAAGATTTCTTGTAGCTTTCCAAAGAGAGAAATCCGTTGATTGGTCGTTGGTAAGCTGCACAAGGTGAGTATTCAGACAGTCATCCTCAAATTGTAGAGTTTTCCTCTTTAGTCGTTTAGTTAGGTTATTTAATAATGTTTTATCCCGCGGGCATCTTGTTTGCTGCCACCGCTTTCTTTGCTTTCTTTTATCAGATAGTAAACTCACAATTTCCTTGGGATAGATATGTCCCTTATATTTACGTTTTAATTGTGGCGTGTTGTTCCATGCACATTGTTGGATATTAACAACGTATTTGTTTACTTCCGAGTCCAGTTGATCCTGATTTTGTAACGGAGTTTTTAGGTCGATAATATTATCTAGATCAAGGGCGAAACTGTCCCAATCTGTAGATTTATTAACCAGGCTTAGATGGCTTTCTCTCAGTAGGATTTTTTGACTGAGTCTTAGGATAATCGGGGAATGGTCCGAATTCATGTGAAAATCTTCCTCCAAATTAACGTAATTGGTGGATACATTTTTGATTATGAAAAAGTCTATAAGATCCGGTATTTTCTGGTGGTCAGTTGGTTTGCCTGTGCTCATAACTTCACAGTGTGTGTCTTTAACTGCATTTAAAAGCTGCCTTCCCTTTGTTGTGGTAAGTCTTGATCCCCAGTGCGTATGCTTGGCATTGAAATCACCGCCTAGGATGAATCTCTGGCCTAGAAGTTCAAAGAATTGCAAGTATCGCTCTTTTCTTATCATATGCCTTGGAGGACAGTATACGGCTGCAATGGAAACGTGACAAAATCGGGTTTTAACAGATACTGCCACGGCTTGAATGTCTGGTTCTTCAAATTTACTCTGCTCATAATGATTGATGTTTTCTTTGATTATAACCGCGCTACCTCCTCTGGCCGAGTTGTCAGGGTGGAGCGAATTATATACCTTGTATCCTCTAAATTTAATGAAAGATTGGTTAGTGAAGTGCGTTTCGGAGATCAAACACACATCTATATTTTCTGTCTCTAGGACTGCCTGTAACTCATTCTGATGTTTGAGGAGCCCATTGGAGTTCCATGCCATTATTTTTAGTGTGTTACTCATTTTTGGTTATTAAAAACAACTGTTTCGGTGCTGGATCTTTAATCTTTTGTCAAAAGTAGTAATGCACTTCAAGATCTGATTTATCTTATCTTCCAGATTCGAAGGTTGTGAGCCTTGTTTTGCGGCTTGTGCATAGGAAAACGTTTGAACAGGTTTTGCCGTTGCCTGAAAACTTTCTTTCGGTGCCTGTTTCTGAAGATTTTTTATGGAAGAAGACTGTTGGGCAGTGGGCACAACGAGTTTCTTTTTGATATTTTTGTTTTTCATAATTTGCATCTCCTTGGCTACTTCACACCCTCTATAATTAGCAGGGTGGGGTAAGCCACAGTGGACGCATTTTGGTTTCTCTTGCGGAGATTTGGTACAGTTGGCTGTAAGATGCTTGCCTGTACATTTGACACACCTCGGCTCTTTCCTGCAGTATTTATGAGTATGTCCATATGCCTGGCATCTTTTACATTGAGGGATGAGTTTCGGGTTTTTGAGAGGGTGTATTTCAATTTTACACCCTAAAATGTGCTTTATGCCATAGATTTTGTTGACATTTTCGTCATTGTTAAATGATAAGACGAACATATTGAGTGGTTCTTTAGTCTTCCAGCTCAACTTGTTGTCAACTTTTTCTATTTTAAAACCTTGCGATATTAAATCATCTTTAATTCGATCTGGCTGGCACGAAGAATGTATTTTTTTCACTACAACTCTTATTGGTCGAGCCTGTTTGTTCTCGTAAGAATGCCAAAGATATTCTTTTTCTGATAAAAACGTAGCAATCGCTCTATAAGAGTCTTCGGTTTTGGCGTTAATTTTCACACAATCTCCGTTCATCATTTTTGCGGTGAATGATTCAGTTGGTTGGGTTTCAGTTAGTGAGTCGTAGAACATTTGGTAGTTCTTAACTCCGTCTATTATGATTGGCGGCGGTGGAGACACTTTTTTGACTAATGTCTGTTCTTTCTCACATTTTTGTTGTTGTTGGGCGCTTGTTCCAGGTTGTTGCGGTGGAGAGAGGGAGATGTTAAGCTTCCTTTTCTTCCTACTTTTAGCCCTAATCCACTCAGTCTCTTTAGCGAGTTCTTCCTCGTCTGTGCAGTACTCGAAATTTCCCGTTTCTGATTGAGCAAATTGCTTGTTGCTCTTAGCTTCTAACTGCTTAGGGTCATTATTTCCTTGACCACTGGAGCTGGGATTTGCTTTTTGGAGGCTTTGAAGTTGGGGGAACACACGTGGTGCGAAATGTAGGCAGGTATAATCCTTTGCTGCTCTCCACAACATCTCTATGCTGATGAACTCACTCTCAGAATCACAATCACCCATGCTATTATTCTTCGAGCTAAAGAAATGCCCCCAGCGGTATCCATTCAACCTTTGTAGTCGTGTAACTAAACGTGTTGGTTAAAAGGATTGCTAAGGTGCATTAGGTAATGACGGAGAGTTCATTCCACTTTAATCTCTTAATTGACTCTTTTGTGTCGAATGGAAAGATGAAAATAATAAGTTAGTAGGTAGTGTGAGAAGGGGGCTCGTGGCTAAATGATAACAGCCGCATGGGTCGATCGAAGGTTAGCGGTGGTATTGGGGATCACATTCAGTGGAACCATGTATCCTACTAAGCAGTGGTGGTCTAGTGGTCGGCACATTATTTTGTGTATTTGATTTCGTCACCACTGCTCTTGAAACGGTGAAGGAAAACATCGTGAGGAGACCGGCATGTCCTAGAACCATAAATTCGGAGACAGGTCATCTATCAACCCCTACTGGACCTGGTGGTATACCTTGTTGTCATCTGACATTGTGCTGAGCTGAGGCCCTTTTAGCATAAAAACTTTGTTTTCTGTTTTTATAGTTTTAAGGTGTATTTATTTTTCTGTAATGCCAATTAACGCATTTTTCTTTCTTTCTTTCTGCGTGGTGGATTATTTATTCATTTATTTCAGGCGACGCAGGCCCATAGATAAATACCATTTAATTTATTATGGATTATGGACCACTCCCTCTCACAGAGTCCTCTCTGTGAGAGGGTGTCGAAGCGGAATTTTTAAGCGTTCCCACTGCTGGGGCACAGACCAGGAGGTCAGAGCCCCAGCAGTGGGAACGCTTGACGCTCATTGAAAAAACAGAATAAAAAACTCTATTAAGATTCAAATCGCGGTACCTTTAATCGTGTCAAATTTTTCGCAATTTATTTTATTTGTAAAATGTTTTATTTTATATTTTTAATATGAATTGTTTATATTATTGTAACAGACATAATAATAATCAACTTGTATAATCCGCTGTGATATTTAATGTGATAATCACATCGTACCAAGTCACTGAACTTTCAGACTAATCCAATTAGGCTTCAGATTTTCATCTTTTTCATAGTTGGATAAACCGATATGTGTGTGGTAAGGTCGTCCGAAGCCACGACCGATATTATAAAGGCTCCCGCAGACAGCCGCAACGCAACGCGACTCTGATGGAATAATTTATATACAACCTGCTTATATATGACCACCACTTGTGCAATCATTTTTAATGTATGTCTGACTCTCTAACTGTATGACTAACTTTATGTGTAAAATAAACTTATTATTTTTTATTTAGATAGTTATTATAAAAAAAATATGACTTTTTTATTTATTTGTATGAAAACTTCATGGAAATTGTTCCACCGGAGTCGCGTCGCGCCTGTCTGCCAGGGCCCTAATGTAAACGTCAGTTAGCCCTCTTTTTCTAGTGTCCCGAAGTAGGTACAGATAGTTTCGTTTCTTACAGCCATCCATCACACGTTTACGTGCGGGAAAGATAAGGTGCTTTCTTTTATGAGGGCTATCATTCGATAACTACCTATGTAATTGTAGGTGGGTACGTGTTGGTTTTATAATGAAACTTGCCCGCGACTTCGACGGCGTGATTTTTTTTATGTTGTTTTTTATGGGACGATTGATTATTTTTTCGCGATTACGATGTTAGTCCCATGGAGGAAGTTCTTCAGTTTGGTGGCCTGTACTTTGACCCTTAATTTTGACCATACCTTTCTGATACATCCAGTATAGGTAATTATAGGGTAGGTAGGTTTCGCCTGAAGTTGTGTTACGAGTTGTGTAGTCATTTATTTCATTGCTGATTTTTCAGAAGTTATCTGGCGTTGGATAAATTAGCCCTTAATTCGCAAAAGCTGAAAAAGTTTCTACTAAAAATTACAGAATGTTTTTCATAGTTTCGAATTTATGAAAATTATTTACTGAAAATATTTGTTAGATACTTAAAAGACATTCTATTAGATTACCTAAAATATTGCTTATTTAACTAATTAGGGAAAATTTTAGGCCTTCAATTTTATTTACAAAGTAGGTTCTTCAAATATTCTCAAACGAGGTAACTTGAGTTATATCAACTTTTACATGTTTTTTATAAAAATCAAGTTCACTACTTTATGTTTTATATTTACCTACCTTATTGGCAAACGACATCGCGGCAGGCCCAGACGGAGATGGCGGGATGAGCTGGACTCCTTTGATAAAGATTGTTCCTTGACAGCTCTGGACAGATAGAGGTGGAAAGAGAGTAGGGGGGCCTTTGCCCAGCAGAGGGACAAACGGCAAAAAACAAGTTATTTCTGCTGTACTTTCCTTTGTAAATAATTATATTGTCACAAGTCTGATAGTATAAGTAAATTAACAGAGAACGAGGAAAACTGTTCTGTAGTACAGTCTATACTAGTACGGGGAACAGAGTGAATCAGTTCCGTGCAAACAACCATAATTGATATGGCAAATAATTTTATTTCAAATATTAGTTGGTCGCGGGATAATTGGTCTTTATATTTTAACAAGACTTCAAAGAAACATTCATAAAATAGCATCAGTAAATAAATACATAATTTATTGGCAAACGAAATGTCTACAAACAAAGTGAAAAAGCTTTGACAGAGTCGCTGACGAAATGCTTCCAGGCCACTCTGTCTTCGTCTCGTCTCAAGGCATTGGTGAGAGTGAGTCCGCTAAAGTCGACCTCAAGTAGTGCAGGCTGGCAATAAATTAACTATGGTCGAATTCGAAAAGTCAAGCGTGTTTAGAATGAGGTGTCAAATATTTTGGATTCCTTTTTTGTTTGGAAGAAATCAGTGTCTAATCAAAACATATATAATATATATGTTTTGTCGTAAAGACGTTCGCTTAAAATAAACGTAAAGAAATCATAACGTCGTTTAATTTCTTAGAAGTACTTATTAGAGCTTATAGTACAGAGAGTACTAGAAAATTTGGGATTATTAAATCCCAAATTCTCTAGTAGGAGCCGTTATTTTGTCATTCGGCTTTAAATTTACAATGACTCGTATACCTACACGAGATGGCTTTGTCGTAAAAAGTTTTTTTTTTATAGACGCCAGCCTGTAGTCGCGGAAATTTGATTTTACGAATGAATGACTTTAATACTTGTGCCTACCTTTGTCGCAATAAGCTTTTAAAAAGTGATTCTGGCAACACCTGTTATGGCCTATGGCCCGAGTTGACGTATTTTTAATATCTATTGATAAATTACTATGGTATTTTCTTTTTGTTAGATGAATAAAACAGTTTGATGTATGTTTTTTCTTGTTAATTTATGAAAAGCTGAAGCTTTTCAAGGCCTTTTATGACGACGCTGATCCATCTGATATAAAATTCCTGATGTTTATTGAGACTTGCAATACCAGGAAGATTGCCGATACGATGTCTGATTAGAGGCAAAGTTGTAAAGTTTTACGTCCCTATAATATGAAAAGGGGAAAGTAAAAAAAAAATAAGTTTTATTACCTTTAATTGTACAAAAAAACACTTATCTCAACACTATGCAGCATTACAACTAGGGAAAAATAGTGTTTTCGATGAGCTCTGGCACCCAATGTAAGATTTAACTTGTGTTTAGGGTGCCAGCGTCCTCGTCTAAGATTTGAACATGTGGCAGTAGTTGTAAGACGAGCACAGTACGTCATCATTAAATTACAAAATCAAAGTCAAAATCAAATCAAAAGTCATTTAATCAAATTAGGCTGAGAATCAGCACTTTTCGAACGTCAAAATTACAAAAGACAGTCCCCCAAAAACGCCCGCCCTTCACCTAAGACACAAGCTAAGTAAGTAAGTGTAAAGTTACAGGTGTCATCTTGCTAATTAAAATGAATTAAATTTTCTAAGACCTACAATGAATTACAGTTCAACACTTCACAAACAAGTCAAAGCATTTCAAAATGGTGGTTTTCTTTTTTGTGAACTTTTTTATTTAAACCAGAAATCAGCGCCATTGGCTGCTATACCTCTCAATACCTGCGGGGTAATTGTGTAACATACTAACTATTGCAATTTTTTCATTTTGACAAATCGACAATATTCATTGCGTTATTTACGCTGTCGAGCAGACGAATTTTGCGAACATATGAAGCAGTAGATTAGGTTCCTTCAAAATTCTTTGGATTGTAAAAGAAAGTGTCTTTCGCAATTGGGGTCATAATCAGCCTATCATGTAGCCTGTCATGTAGCCTGGGACACAGGCCTCCTCTTGGTGAGAGGGAGTGGGCTGTAATCCACCACGCGAGCCCAGTGCGGGTTGGTAAGTCAGCAATTGCGGTGCTGGTCGATATATCAGTACCTATCAGTGCAATCCCATGAGACAAAACCCACAGATACCACAAAACCCACGTCTCAAACAGGGAACTCCAACTTTAACATCGTTAATACATCACAATTAAATTAATAGTCTCCCGTTTAGTTGCAAGTTAAATGCTATTACCCCGAACTTAGTTAGATAGGGCCAAGAGATGGTCTATGGGGGCCCAGGCCCGTAAATATTTCACCGGTTATGAATATTCAGTCCCCCATCCGTTGGGGGATTGGGGGAAGGAGGGAATCGTCGTGAAAGGAATAAGCACCTAACTTGCTAAGTTCAGGATCCGTGTTTGTAATTAGTTGTACCGTCGAGTCGGTTGGCTATCGAATTGAAACTGTTTGCTGAAGTGATTGTATTGAACTCGGAGAGGGAAGAGTTCGAGACAATTGATATTGTTTTAGTTTCATTGGAAAGAGGTCGAAGTATTCCGACCTATTGTTTGACGTAGTTGGAACATTATTTTTGTTATTGATAACGAATTTTTGTAGAGGTTATAATATTAAATTGTAATCTAGGTATATTCTGTTTCAATATCCTTATGACAACTCGCTGATTGATGGTACTGTGCTTTCCTATTCTTCTTCTTTTCGTGTCTATGGTACTCTTCCTAGTTGTTTACTTTTTTTCTATAAACGTATTTTAGGTATGCTGATGGCGGCATCAGTAGTATTCTTTAGGTTATCCGAGGTGAACGGGAACTTAAGACACTCCAGCAAGTGGGGCATGGTCTGATAAGAAGCACCGCACTCGCATTGGGGGTTGGATGGGTCAGTAATCCCCCACTTCGACAAATTGTGTCTGCAGCGGCCTATTTGGGTACTTTCCTATAATTTAGATACATGCGAGATCTGTAATTATGACAATAACTTTGGGTTAATACTGTGTATGTGTTTAGTTGGTAAGCCTTTAAACAGGGTGGCAGGGACATCGATGCGCAATCTGTGACTATGGTTGCAGTACATGATTCTGGACCCCATGCGTTTAAATTTTTCGTCGGTTATTAAAAAAGAAATGGCTGTTCCGTACATTTTGACCGGGTAGGTATTGCACTTTTGTATAAAACAGCTGGTTTTTTTTTCGAATTATTTCTATGTTAGGTCCAGAATCATGGCATTTCGTGGCATTATCCTTAGAAAGAAAGAAAGAAAGAAAATGCATTTATTTGGCACAAACTAAAAGACACACAATACACCAGATACATACATCAGATAAAAAACACAATAAAAAAAAAAGATTACATAAAAAGTGTGAAATCCGATGTAAGAAATTAGCAGGAAAAGTGTGCCTCACGGCCGCGCCAAAAAGGCCCAGTTCAGCAAAAAAAAGTATAGAGATAAACTATATGACACGTGTTTTTATGAATAGGTTGTGACATATGTTCAAAACCAGTCTGAACTAGATATAATTTTTTTGTATTTCAGACATCAGCGCTTTTTCCCTGTTGTAGGCGACACTTAGCAAATAACTTCTTTAACACATCCATAAACACAACATACGATCAAAGAGTATGAATAAAATAAAAAAAGAAGTGATAATATGCAGGAGGTTCTGTGTAGTGATGGCCTCCGGTGAGTAGAGTGTAAATGAGTGGATGTTTGTAATATTATAATAGCTAATTAATCACTAATTAAAATATTAATTGTATAATATTAATAGCAGCTATTATAATATTATAATTAATTTAATTGGTGTTACCGATTAAGTCCTTGTCAAAAATATGTATGTACACTGTTTAGATTAATAATATAGGTAATCACTAGAGATGCACCGAGTACTCGTTTATCATTCGGTCCTCGGCATACTCGGGCATTTTGGTTGTACTCGTTATTGGCCGAATAACTCGGTTTGACTGCCGAGGTACTCGAAAATAACTCGTAAACTTATAACATGAGCTCTTTACAATTTAATTAATGTAGATTATTAAGTTTTCAATCTTAGATGTTGGTGTAATTTTATAGCGCGATGGCACTTTTCGGCTTCAAGCTGTTACGGCGCTGTAGATGCTAATTCCTCGTAGCAATGCCGAAAACTTGCATGGCATTCTTCTATAATATTTGAAGCGTTTTGTACGTTCCCAATACCTGCGTCAACTAAACCGAGTTACTCGGCAGAGTACTCGGTTCGGTAAACATGATACCGAACAATACTCGGCTACTCGGTAAAACTTGTAGTCGGCGCATCTCTAGCACGCACCTATCTATATATCGAAGTTCCCATAGAGTGTCCCAGGTGCGTGAGCGGTAATTAAAAAAAAACATTTATGCGTAATAAATATGTTCCCAACGTAAGTGCAACGTGCCAGCCTTTTCAATGTAATGTTTAACCATGACACACATGTTGTTTTTACTTGGCCGTAATTTAATTAACGCTCTGGAATGTGAATAATTAAATGAAATATATTGTTACTAGTAGCGCCCCACGGTTTCACCCGGATAAGTTTGGGTCCCGTGGGAATATCGAGATAAAAAGTATCCTATGTGTTAATATTGATTATAAAATATCTGTGTGCCAAATTTCATGCAAATCTGCTCAGTAGTTTTTGCGCCAAAAAGTAACAAACATCCATCCATCCATCTATCCTATCTAAACTTTCGCGTGTATAATATTAGTAGGAAGTAGGATTCAATGTGAAAAACTATACGTGCTTTAAATATAAATAAAGGGTCAGCTAAGTCTGACTGTCTCGTTGGTTTAGTGGTCGCAAGCGCTACTGCTGAGCATGAGGTCGTGGGTTCGATTCCCGGGTCGAGCAAAGTGTTGTTGGGTGTTTCTATCAGCAGTTTCTCAGTCCGGAGCCCGGAGTCTGGATAAGTGTCTGGTTGATGGCAATAGGCTCGCCCCCTATTACATGGGACTTAAAGATATCTGGCGACATGTCGGTGTACTAAAGGTACACCTCTGCCTAACCCTTCGGGGATTACAGGCGTGATGTTATATTATCAGCTAGGTATTCTAAAAAGGTTATAATACCAACCTATTACTGTCCCACTGCAAGGCAAAGGCCCTTTATTATACAAAGTAGCAACGGACATTAATCACCACGCTTGCTCAGACTAATATTCAAAAAGAACAAAAAGGTTACATTTATATTAATTATATAGATAGAGATAGATATATAAAACATTTATTCAGTTCATACAAAAAACATAGCACAACACACATATGCACAATTAAATGATAACAAATTACATTAATATATTTTTTTTTTTTTTTTTATATAAAAAAACGTTGCCCCACACTAGGAATTACTCCTGTATCGTGGGTGCGTTTACAAACATTTAAACTCACAGACACAAACGGCCAGACCCGGAACAACTACCTGTAGCAATACAAATATTTGTTCCGTGCGGGAATCGAACCCGCGACACGCAGCGCAGCAGTCGATCGCTCAGCCACTGCGCCAACCGTGTCGTCAATTATATACAAACAAGGTGCCAATATACAAAGAGAAAAATAAAAGAAAGTCATACTTATTGAAATAAAGTGACACTATGACATACTTTAAATCAAATAAACAAAATGCGATATACAAAAATCGAAGATATTCTTAGGTCTTAATTCCATTTAAAAAATCACTGGGCGGCCAAATCCATTACGTTGATTTTATTGCAACAAATTCGACTTACACAACATAAAGTTCTAATCTTTATCTCGATAAAAAGGGAAAGCGGGGCAAGACTAAACGGAATTAATGTTCGCATCGACGACAGAATTTTGCTCATGTATCTCTATATTATTCTAACTCTGAGATTTAGAACTATCTGAGCTGGGCACCGACTTAGGACACGGTTCGATCGTAAGCGGCTAACGGGTTGCTCACTCGCTGTACGGCTATACTTCGTTCGCGATTTGCGATAAACATGACGCAAAGAAAGAACACAAACATAAAAAATAACAAGTTAGGGGAAAATATGAATCACATCCACGCAAAACGGCCACCGCTCAGCATAATGCTACGGCTTTATGCGAGACAGAGCCCCAGCGCTCAGTTAGCGTCTGTCGCGTTCAGTTTGCGCTACAACTTCAAGCATTTGTTATGACTGTTTCGATATTACCTACTAGATACTCTTAAATGAACCTAATTTACACTAACATCATCATCTGCCTAGCTCTTTCATAACTATGTTGGGGCCCGCTTCCAGTCTAATCGAATGCAGCTGAAAACTAGTATTTTACACGGAGCAACAGATTTTTTATTTGCACCCACATAAAGTTGAAATAATATCGAATGGAAAAAAAGGACTTTAATAGACTTTGAACGCACGGACTCGAACTACGATACGCTGACAGCGTAGCGATTGCACTGCTACGAAAGCTACAATACGCTGAACGCTTAGCGATCCGTACTGTTACGCTTCTCAGTGTAGCACAGACGTCGTCGACATCGTTCGTGGAGATATTGCCGACTGTAATGAGAGAAAGAAATAAGTCGAGTTCTGGGAGTAGTTGAACTGCACTGCTTTTTTGTACGTAGTCATAGAACAAAAAAGCAGTGCAGTTCAACTTCTGCCCTGATCGAACCTAGGCTATTATTATTCCTATCAGTGGTACTTAAAGTACCACTGGTACTGGTGGTGGTGGTGATACCTAAAGTATTCAATAAGATTGAATAAATAGATCGATTTTTTCATAATAGACGTGAATAACCGAAGAATAAACGATTTTTATTTATATATTTTTACTTCTTACAACTACGAGTATCTTTACATTTTCATGCAACGGTTTGTTACTGAAGAGACAATGTAAAAGAGTACAAATCAATCAATTAACCACAATCATCGTATCCATCAACCAATCATCGTAAAGTTTTCTGTTTCTTTACTTTTTCAAATAGCCCATCCGTCCGTTCGAAACGCGGTACCAACGGATACCAACCCGCTTTCTACGGGACACAAGCCTGTGTAAGTGCGACGAAATCCGTTTGCTAACCTTTTAAATGTTGAAAGTAATCTTATTCGCTTCCAGAGGACACTGTTGATATTAAAGTGAATGAAGATTTATTACAATTGAGTTTATTTTTAAGATTTTCTAGAAATTCTTAATTAAAAGTGATCTATTTGAATTAGCTTTTCAATAGTCAGCCCTTTGACACCGACAAAGGCATTCGGTCAAAGTACCTATACTAAAAATCCATTAGCGTGATTAGTCTATGAAACTTCTTACGGTCAGACGGGTCTAAAGTATTTTTTGTATAGAGTTTTGCAGATATTTACTTTTCTACACTAAATTGAGAAGCTTTTAACATAGTTAGCACCATCTACAGCCATGTTTGAAAGGTGTTGAAGCGCCTACGAAATTGATCTTAGCTTTAAGTGCTCCGTCCTACCTAAACTATTATGTTCTTGTTATGTGCTCGTACGCACATCATTTATGTGTCACTTTTACTTGTTAATAAAAACTCATACATGGTACATGTGCCTGTTGCCTTTTTTTATTTAACTCAAACTAATTTCCGCACATATTGGTCCATTACGAGCCGGATTGATTAAATAGCAAGGATCTGCTATTATTTACGAAGATCAAGAAGATAATGGTGAAATTAGCGAATATTAATATACAACAAGGTTACTGACCGGCACTGTGGTATGTGAATCAAGTACATAAAATAAAGCGGTGTTAAGTCTAATATATTTATAATATCATCACCCAACACTCAATCAGGTAGTAAGTATATAACGCCAATTAAGGATTTAAAAGGTTAGTTTTATTAATTACCAATTGTATTTTGCGTACCTAATAAGTTATTTCGTTAATTACCCTACCATTTGCATTGTGATAGTTTCATTTCATTATTGTGTATTAGCAGTAAATTAAAAATCATACTTATATTACAAGTGTAGTAATATTAATTTATTACATTATATTGTTTTAATTTAATTGTCTTTGGCAAAGAAACACTAATCACGTTAAGTATTTTTGCATAGGTGGTAGGTACTTAGGAGCAATATAATTTAAGAGTGTTAGATATTGTTAATTATTGTTTAATGTTAATGTAATTACCGTATTATTTTAGTTATTGTGCTGTTGTACTTTAAACAAGTCATTTTAATTTATTGAGTTTCGTATAAGAAAAAAAAAACGAGTTGCATTATTTAGAAAGGTATCATCTGTAGGTTGAATCATAATCATAAGACGTACGTACTTATAATATTGTTTAAGCTTTATTGTATAAATTCCAGATTCACGCTCGAATCCCAGAATGACCGAGGAAAGGGAGTTAATAAAGAAGCGAGGTAGCTTCAAAGGCCGATTAACAGCTTTTGTCAATTATCTGGACGCGCTGGATGATAAAACGTTATCTAGCTCCATTATAACTGAGCTACAGCTGCGTATAGGCAAGATGGAGTTGTTATACGAACAATATGATGAGGTACAGTTACGTATGGAGTGTATTGCTGATGATGTCAAGGCACAGTTTTCTGAACGTTCTGATTTTGAGTCCTTGTATTTTAAATCGCTGTCTAAGGCTCAGGAATTTGGAAATAACTTTAATAAAGATAATGAATCTGTCTGTAGAAATAAAAGTGATTTTGGTAGTAGTTATAAGCCAGTTAAGTTACCCACAATCCAATTACCAAAGTTTAGTGGATCTTACAATGACTGGTTGGAGTTTCATGACACCTTTACGAGTCTCATTCATTCCAATGATGCTATAGACGAGATCAACAAATTCCACTACCTTCGAACGTCTCTGGAAGGATCAGCTGCCGTAGTGATCCAGTCGATCGAGTTTTCGGCTATTAATTACTCTGTGGCATGGAAAGTATTATGCGAGCGGTATGATAATAAGAGATTATTAATTCACAATCATGTTTCGGCTATTTTTAACATAGAAACGATTACAAAAGAATCCTCCGTCACTTTAAAGAATTTAATTGACCAAATAAATAAACACTCGCGAGCATTAGACACCTTAGGTGAGCCAGTTAAGTATTGGGATACCCTTTTAATCTACATTGTTACTCGCAAGTTGGATAGCAGAACATTCCGTGAGTGGGAGGAGTACAAAGGTCGTATTGACAAAGATAGCAAGATTACCTTCGATGCATTCCTTAAATTCATACGTGAGCGCGCGGAGTTAATTGAAACTTTGGAATTGTCGCGTAACAACCAGCCTCAATCTGTTAATAAATCAGGGGCTAAGTTGAAATCTATGGTTACCGTCCAAAGTGGTGGTAATTCTAGTTCAGATTCAGGTACAAAGGTTTGTCCCAAATGCAAAGGTGACCATAACTTGAGTGAGTGTGCACGGTTCCTCGCACTAAGTAACGAAGCACGTATTAAATTGCTGCCAAATTTTAAAGTGTGTTACAACTGCTTTCGTTCGGGTCATTTCGCGAATCATTGTAAAAGGCCAGGTTGCAAGTTGTGTAAGCGCAGACATAATACTCTTATCCATGCCGCTGACTTTAAATCTATTGCAAATAGTCATAATAATACGAATAACTCGTGTGATAACTTGTCGCCGCCATCGTCTTCGACGTCTTCTGTGACTGAGACGAATAATGTCGCGTTGTCGGCCAACGTCACATCTTCGCACAGTAGTATGAGTCATGATGTGTTATTGTCAACCGCATTAATTAAATTACATGATCGTAATGGTCGAGAGCATGTTGTTCGTGCAATTCTTGACAGCGGTAGTACATCATGCTTTGTGACGGAAAGACTATGTCGACAGTTAAATTTAGAGACTAGGCAGATAGACAGGTCGATATTCGGCATTAATAACGTGACCTCTCACGTAGGTAAAACGTGTCGCATTAACATGACGTCATTACACAATAGTTTCAGTACTGAACTTTATTGTTTCGTTTTACCATCAATAACTAGTGATGTGCCATGTCGTGAGGTAAATCTATCTACTCTGAACATTCCGTCTCATATATGTTTAGCAGACCCTACTTTTTGCAAGCCCGCTCATGTGGATATTCTGATTGGTGCTGATGTCTTCTGGGACTTGCTAGGGTCACAAAGAATCAAGTTAGGTACTGGTAAGCCAATTTTATGTGAAACCAGGTTAGGCTGGATTGTCTCCGGTCCTATTAGTCGTAATTACGTTGCATTGCTTTCTAGTAACATTAGGTGTAACTTTACTAAAATCGATTCTTCATCTGACGACGATTTCGACAAAATTCGAAGTGATTTAACTCGCTTCTGGCAGTTAGAAGAAGTAAATAAGAAGTCTTCTCATTATTCGCCAGAGGAGAAGTCATGTGAAAGGCATTTTCTCAATAATACGATCAGATTGCCTGATGGTCGTTTTTGTGTCCGTATCCCTCTCAAACAAGATCCTTCTATTTTGGGAGATTCAATTAATAAGGCTACCCATTGCTTACAGTCGTTAGAACGTAGGTTAAAAACGAAATCTGATTTTAGTAAAATGTATCACGAATTCATGTCTGAGTATGAGTTACTAGGTCATATGACTGAATGCAAACCATCCGATTTAAGCCCTTCTGATTATTTTATTCCGCATCACGGCGTATTACGTGAAAGTAGTACCACTACGAAACTTCGAGTGGTATTCAACGCAAGTTGTCCTTCTTCAACTGGCGTTTCCTTTAACGATTTACAGATGGTTGGCCCAACCATTCAGGACGATCTGTTGTCGATTCTTCTCCGTTTCAGACAGCACAAGTATGTCTTGTCAGCAGACGTCGAGAAGATGTATAGACAAATAGTCGTCCATCCGTCTGACAGATATCTGCAGCAGATATTATGGCGAGGTAAGGCATCTGACCCCGTTAAAATTTATAAATTAAACACCGTCACATATGGTACGGCTAGTGCGCCATTTTTAGCTTTTCGGTGCCTTCATCAATTAGGACTCGATTGTAAAAATAAGAAGGTTGCCGAGGTCATAAAGCACGATTTCTATGCTGATGACCTACTATCTGGCGGTGATGATTTAGATGAGGTTAGATTTATTCGCCAGGAAGTCACAAATGTACTTTCATCGGCTGGTATGCCATTGCGTAAGTGGAAGTCAAACGAACCTGAATTATTGTCTGAAGTTGCTCAATCTGCGCTTGACTTAAATATAGGTTCTAGTGAGCCTGACAAGTTGCTCGGACTAGGTTGGTATGCAAGTTCAGACGAACTAGTATTTTCCATAGGCTTGTAGCGGTATCTACAACGCCACATGCGAACAACGCGTCATACTGACGTCACGCAAATCCTGCATCTCGCAAGCAGAGTTTACCGCGCAATTAGAATAGATACAATTTCCCAACATCAAACGTTGGGCAATTGCCCGCCAGACACAACACCCGTCTGGTCGGAGGATCCTCCCTTTTCTATGGAGGATGAGTGAACTTTACACCCTGTTCCTCATACCTCCAAACTGGTGACCCCGACGTGATCGTGAGCTACCCTAAATCCATCCACATTCAATACACAGCCTAGCTCGGGGGTTTGTGTACACGCATGACGCATTCGGGATACAGGTCATAGAATATGCCTGTTATCACACTCGTGAGGCTCGCACGGCGCCAGGGATCAGCAACCTCGGCACAGCACACTGCACTTTCGGCCGGTCAACAAGAAGAGCTTCCTCTCCTGGTCGACGCAGCAGCCAGCCTCAACCCCGCGCTGTACGACATCCGACGCACTGGAGTATAACGCAGCGCCACCCCGACTCACTGGGGACATCTTCGCAGACAGTTCCGACTCACCGCGAACTATGCGCCACCCCGACTCACTGGGGCATCTCCGCAGACAGTTCCGACTCACCGTGAACTATGCGACAACCGGTTCCGACTCACTGGAACCTCAGCTGGCCTGGCAAGCATCGCAAGATACAAGACTCAGCCCACTATCGACCTCCGGTCTCCGGAGGGGAGTGATGTAGCGGTATCTACAACGCCACATGCGAACAACGCGTCATACTGACGTCACGCAAATCCTGCATCTCGCAAGCAGAGTTTACCGCGCAATTAGAATAGATACAATTTCCCAACATCAAACGTTGGGCAATTGCCCGCCAGACACAACACCCGTCTGGTCGGAGGATCCTCCCTTTTCTATGGAGGATGAGTGAACTTTACACCCTGTTCCTCATACCTCCAAACTGGGTGATGGAGTCGGTTTATTGAAATAAATTACACGGAGGAAGATTGCCGACCGACCGATCCCAGAGATGAGAAGTTACTAACTAGCATGTACATTTGAGCAATTATAGAAGACTTGGAAAGGGTCGTAAGCGGCACGTTAAAAACTAAATCTATACAAAGGTACGGCTAGGTTGCACAATAAAAATAGCACACAATAAAAATAACACAGTCAAATACATACAAAAGAACCGTCGGCATCTCAACAAAACATTAATGGCTATATTACTCTAAATTCTTAAAGTTAGTATAAGCAATACACAAATTGGGCAATGAACATTTACCCTACAATAAACCATTGAAATCCTTGAATAACTAAGGAACAGGAGAATACAACACGTGCGGTGTTGCCGTGAGAAACTTAAGGCTAACGGTACATTATACTAAGTTCACTAAAGTAATACCTATAATATTAACAAATAATTAATGAAGACGCCACAGTACCCTCCTCATACCTCCAAAGGCTCAACTATATCCTGCAATAGTAACACTAAACGTGATTTACTTTCCGCGATTGCAAAGATCTTCGATCCTTTGGGGTTGTTGTCACCACTTGTAATCACAATGAAAATGTTACTACAGAGAATGTGGTTGGATAAATTATCATGGGATGATCCATTGACTCCTGAAATTAAATTGCAATGGCAGACCATTGTTAAAACTCTGCCTTTTTTAAATGAAGTTCGTATTCCTCGAATCGTTGTATGTCATTCATACAAGGAGTTGGAACTACATATATTCACGGATGCGTCTGAGCGCGCATATGGTGCGTGCGTTTATGTTCGCAGCATTAATGATGCAGGTGAGTGCATCGTTCGGTTACTTATGGCAAAAAGTCGAGTGGCGCCAATTAAACCCACTACAATTCCAAGGTTGGAGTTGTGTGGCGCTGTCGTGGGAGCTCGTCTGTATGAGAAGGTATTGAACTCACTTCGTCTTAAGTTCTCGCGCGTCTTTTGTTGGACTGACTCGACCATCGTATTGGGATGGCTACAAGTATTGCCTTCGAAACTTCAGCCATTTGTACGCAACCGCGTCGCTGAAATTTTAGATCAGGCGGGTCATTGTACCTGGCGGCACGTCCCAACCAATGAAAATCCAGCAGACCTACTATCTCGTGGTGTGGATAGTAGTCATCTGCAGAGTTTAGATATGTGGTAGTCTGGTCCTGAATTTCTCCAACAAGACTCAAGTGGTTGGCCTTCGCAATTTAAATGTTTAGAATTGGGTTTACTCCCTGAAACTCGAACTGATGTCACTTTGAATGTCGTCCTTGACACTAACGATAAAGCATTTATTATAGATTTTAATCGTTATTCTAATTATTTAAGACTTTTACGTTCCATGGCATACGTGTTGCGATTCATTATGGTGTGTAAACACCAATCACCACACAGTAAATTTTTATCTGATGACGAATTAAAGAGCGCATTAAACATTTTAATCTCTCAAAGTCAACAAGAATCATTTCCCGAACATAAATTACTTTTAAATAAACAAAATTTGTCAAAAAAGAGCGTCCTATTAAAATTGAATGTGTATTTAGATGACAACAATCTAATGCGTGTCGGAGGACGTCTCGATAATTCAGATTTTACACTTAATAAACGGCACCCTATAATTTTACAGTCCACTCATACTTTCACTAAATTATTATTTGATTTTGAACACAAAAGGTTAATGCATGCAGGCCCACAACTATTATTGGCATCGATTAGAGAATCCTATTGGCCTATAGGAGGACGAAATTTAGCTAAAGCCTGTTATCATAGATGCGTTCTGTGCCAACGTATGCAGGGTAAGGTTGTTACTCCATTGATGGGCAACCTACCGCGGCATCGCCTTCTTCCAGGTGGGTATCCGTTTGAATGTACCGGTGTTGATTATGCGGGCCCTATTATGAGCGCTAGTCGTCAAGGTCGTGGATGTAGACTCGTCAAGGTGTACATAGCAATTTTTATCTGTTTTACCACGAAGGCTGTGCATTTGGAGCTTGTGAGTGACTTGACGAGCCATAATTATTTATTAGCCTTGTATCGGTTCATCTCACGCAGGGGTAAGCCAGTTCACATATACTCCGATAACGGTACCTCATTTGTTGGTGCGTATAACGAGCTATCAAAATTTTTGAAAGTAAATTCTGATGCTTTGAGTGAAAGCATAGCTAATGATGGAATCAAATTCCATTTTATTCCCGCGTATACTCCTCATTTTGGCGGTCTCTGGGAAGCGGGTGTCAAATCGGCAAAATACCACTTAAAGCGAGTGTTGGGACAATGTAATTTAACTTTTGAGGAACTTAACACCACATTAGCTCAAATTGAGGCAATATTAAATTCACGCCCACTAACGCCGCTGTCTTCCGACCCTGCCGATTGCACTCCATTGACACCAGGTCATTTTCTCGTCGGCCGGCCCCTCACTTCATTGCCACAGAAGAATTGTGAAGACCAAACTGCAACCCATCTTAGTCGTTTCCAACGTATTGAGCAACTCCGTCAACACTTTTGGACTAGATGGACTAAAGAGTATGTTGCAGAGTTGCAGCAACGGACAAAGTGGCGTTCTTGCAAGAATGACTTAAAGTTGGATACCTTGGTAGTCATCAAAGAGGAGAATCTTCCACCTCTGAAGTGGAGACTAGGAAGAGTTATCGCCGTACATCCAGGTACTGATGGAATTGTCCGGGTAGCAGATATCAAGACATCTACTGGAGTCATCCGGAGGGCCTTCAACAGGATATGCCCATTACCTGTGGCTTCAGAACCGAAGTCTGGTTGAAAGCTCGACTTTCAACGCCCGGGGGCATGTTGAAGCGCCTACGAAATTGATCTTAGCTTTAAGTGCTCCGTCCTACCTAAACTATTATGTTCTTGTTATGTGCTCGTACGCACATCATTTATGTGTCACTTTTACTTGTTAATAAAAACTCATACATGGTACATGTGCCTGTTGCCTATTTTATTTAAATCAAACTAATTTCCGTACAAAAGGGAAACCGGAGTTAAAGAGCCTCTTCTTCTTTTTCGTGTCGCTAGCACGACAGCATTTCAGATCTTGTTGGCCCAAAACTTTGTCACTTCCTTAGCGTCGTCGGTGGCAGCGTCTTTGACTGCATGTTTTGGGACACGGAGGCCAGGCCCAGACGCCCAAAAAACTCTTCAGCTGTTCAGATTTCGATTTAACAAAAACTTTTGCATAACATTGCCATTTTAAGGATACCTTAGGATTTGATAACACATCCAATTCTAAAACAAAACACGAGGACAGAAAGCAAATTAAGTAAACATCACTATTACTTACTTACAGTGCCACAATACAGAAAAGGTACATACCTTAAAATGGCAATGCTATCCAAAATTCTGTTAAATCTAAATCTATAAAGCTGAAGAGTTTGTTCGTTTGAACGCGCTAATCTTTGGAACAACTAGTTGGATTATATTTTTTTTATTTTATTTTGATAGCCTAATTCTTAAGGAAGGTAATAAGCAATTTATCATCACGCTACGACCCTTCGGAGCCGACCAGAAAGAAAAAAGTCGGATAGGAAAATGAAGTAATAGCACGGACGATGCAACGCGACGGGGGTGCCGAAATTTGACGCGGACAAAGTCGCAGGCAGAAGCTAGTACTTTATAACCAAAACAAAGAGATGTCAGAAACATCAGCACGAACATAATCCCTTTCTAAATTGCAGTTGTTTTGAATGTGTGACCACCGTGTTAATTTGTGGCGTGGGATTAAAAACAAAAGCCCGTTGATTGGCACAGCACAGGACAATGGTCAGCGCTGGAAAACATTGGCCCATTGTGCTAACGTCACTGTCAAATATATTTTTAGGGTTCCGTAAATGCGAACCCAAAGGGTGCCTAGTACTAAGCTCGGGCCTCTGTATGCCTTTCACAGAGTTGTTTGTCTAGCAAACTATTCTGTACATAGTTGAAATTTCCACAGAATACCTCTTATTTATTGCTTATTAAGACAAATAATAATAGAAATAAAAAATCCCTTTCTTTTGTCTTTTGTAATTTTGCCGTTTGAAAAGTGCTGATTCTCAGCCTAATTTTAATAAATTACTTTTGATTTTAGAAACAGTAGCGGCGGTGAGAGTACATGATGGTATAAGAGAGCGTCATCCGGATGGCCGTCACGGCAAGTCAGTCTTACCCCCAAGGCGCGCCGATAGATGTTTCACATCAATCAATCTGCCTAGCCTTTTCCCAACCATGTTGGGGTCGGCCGGCGATCTAACCGGCTGAATACCAGTTTTTTACATGAAGCGACTGCCTATCTGACCTACATGTTTCACATCAAAACAACAAATAAAAACAGTACATTACGTTACGTGTGACTTAGGTAGTCCATTATTGCACGTCGTGAAATTAGTACCCGAGCACAGCGGGGCGGGGGTGCTAAACGCCGTACATTAATAGACTACTTAAGTCGCACGTATCGTATACTATTTTATAGCTCGTGTGACCTAAACCCGCTCTTAAGTCACGCTTCTTTGTGTAAAAATGGACTACTTAAGTCACAGAACAGCGTGACGTAAGTGCGGGTTTAGGTCGCACAGTTCTGTAAAATCTGTTACACAGACATGTGTGGTGTGACGGCGGCACCCGCAGTACACGGTTCCGACTCGCTACTGACCAGTGTTTTATTTGTAAGTTATTTAATGCGATGAATTCCCTGGAGTGTCTGGGACCTGGGTCTAGAAGGCATTGACCGTAACCAACACCTACACTTCTAGAACTAAGTCGATCATACATGCCCCAAAAGTTTAGCACAATTTAACTCGTATTCACAATTCTAACTAGATTACTCTGTAACTCAGACCACTTAAAATGGTTTTATTGTTAAACTTATTTAAAGTGGTGTTAAGGGAATTTAGGGAATGAAATAAGACAAGTTTAAATCCTCATATTAATAAGTATTTTGGTTAGATTTGAGAAGATTTTGAAAACTTTAGTGATTAGTAAAAAGTATGGTAATTTCTAAATACCTTCACGTCAGTTTAAAATTCAAATAGCAATCAAATCTATTCGATTCGTAGACTTTGAAAACTCAGATTTGAACAATTTTTATTTAGGGAAAGCCTACAATTTTTTCATCAGATTTGCCTATTTATGTCATTATGGGTTAGGTCGCATACGATCATACCATAATCAAAGGCAATTCATTGCCTGAAAGTGAACTCCTGACCTCGGGGCTCCTATCTGAAACTTTTCAAATATATTGTCTCCGCATGCCGCACCTACTCAGCTATCAACTTTTCGCCCTGCATACCTATGCTAGCTCAAAAACTCTCGGGGCTCCATCCAATACAAAAGCATTGTTGTTATTTAATGACTAATTCTATTTAGAAATACAAACGGTACAAACTGAATAATTAGTCTAGTTTATCGCTTGCTCTTCTCCTCCTCAAACGTTAATCAGTACAAAGCAATAATTTTAGACAAGGTTCGGCAATCAAATTGCTAATGTAATCTTTTTAACGATTATTCTGTAGTCCCGGGATTTCAGGGATATAAAATGGGAAATTCGTGAAGCTAGTCGCGAGTAACGCTACTGCTCGTCTTGGTGTTATCCTTCCCTGTTCTACTTCAACATTTCCTCAATAAATGAATGGAAATTTCTGAGTCTCAACGCATAAAATCGACTGACGGAAATAGGTCACTCGCTATACCGGTCTGCCAACGACCGGTCTTGCAATCTGTCACTTGATGCATGATATCAATCTGTGGAGCCGACGATATATCGTACAAGATCGGCCTAATGCAATGTCCCTTTCACTAAATCCTGTCAAAAGAAGCACTATTTCAAAAAGAGAATAAACTAAATTTGGTGTTCGTGACGTTTCGGGACAGTTGACGTAGAGACGCCGAGACTACCAGAGCGAAGCAATCTCATTAAAATGGGAGCGAATAAACAAGATTATTCGCAGGGCACAAGTCCCGTCTCCGCCGAGATTAAGGTCCCGTAGGTCAGTATTTTTAAGTCAATTTCTTTTATGCAGCCTTAGAAAATGTATTACTTTGTCTAAGAGCCCATTTTGGACGAGCTCCGTTCAAAAATACTACCTGCCCTCTGTAGAAAAAATCTCGGGTCGGGTGTGAGTTAAGAAAATGAAGAGAAAGTTGTAGTTGTAAATCGCAGACCTCTCTGGCTTGTCAGCGAGGATTATTACGTAGATAAAAATACCCTTCGCAGTGTTTCAAGGTTGTCTTTTTTACCAGACGAAATGGTTTTCATTTAATTCTATCTTTCTCAAATATTGAATGAAGTTTTCCAATCATCTGCGTTTCCACTTTATTAAGTTAGAAGGTTGGCTAAGCTGGTTTATCTTGATTGAAACAAGTTATTAGACGCGTCAGGTTTTCCTTTAACAATAGAAGTTAATTGTTAATTAATAATGTAGGTATTAACTGAGCCGTTTAATGATAATGTTCGGAACGATTCTCTATTACTGTAATAGCCTAATTTGCCGAAAGCATTTAATAATGAGTGTCGGTAAAAGTAAATATGCTATGGAAATATAATATAAGTTCGTTTGCCACTCTGTGAGCAGAAAAATAGCGTGACGGATAAAATGAGTTCCTAAATAAGCCAGCCCTAATCCAGCGCTTCGTATAAAATTTCGAGAATAATGTAAATATCAGAAAAAGCTCTCGTACAGTGGATCAGTGGTAGCCAAGTGGTAACTGCTCGGCTTACGAGTTGTTGGTTGTAAGTTTGAAAACATCGTGAGGAAACCGGCATGACCTAGAATCAAAAATTCGAAGACATTTGACATCTAGCAACCCGCACTTGGCCCGCGTGGTGGATTACAGCCCACTCCCTCTCCGAGGAGCCCTGTGTCTTAGCAGTGGGAACATTAAAGCCTGATTATGTATGTACATATGTAAACTCCCGTAACTACGTAACTGATATCTTAAATCTTTTCTGTGTAACTTAAAACATTGTTGACTGCGGTGGTTGTATCATAAAAATGCTTCATTAAAACTTTATATGGTCGTCTAAGTTTATAATTCCCTCGTGAGATACGGCAAGCACTTTACTTTGAAGTTTTGGACTACACTTTAACTTAAGCTTGAAGTCGAATGTTAAAGTGTGTTTTTCTTTACTTGTGCTTTTCTGTAAATAAATATTGGTGCACTTAGATTTAGGTTCTGAAGAAACGATGATGTTTTTCATAGCTGGTGTAAAAAGACAATTAACGAAGCCGGGAGTCTCAACTCCCAGTTATTGTGATTATTTTTTGTACTGGACCATATCTAGGAACTGTACTTTCGGCGATACTGAAGGTCAAGGTTACAATTAAAAAAAAAAAAAACAGGAAAACAAGTTTAAAATACCTCCACAGCTTCAGTAACGTTGAATGCACCTTTAAGCACAATGTTTTGCTTGCGTAAAATTGCGAGCTACCGTAAACAACGATTTTTCATAGCAAAAGTAAAAGCTGTTTCCCAGCAATTATTTTAGCCCAATGTTACGAGTACTTAGTTTGATGTACAGATTGCGTAGATAACGGCTACGTGATGGGTCTTGTTACACCCTGTACATATCAAGACGTTCATATGGAGGCAAAATATTCTTTTTGTCTTATAAGAAAATCAATCTGCCTAGCCTTTCTCCAACTATGTTAGGGTCGACTTTCAATCTAATCGGATGCAGCTGAATACCAGTATTTTACCTGGAATAACTGCCTATCTGACCTCCACAACCTAGTAACAGGGTAATACGATACCCCTTGGTAAGTCTGGTTGTCAGACTTTCGGGCTTCTGACGACTGTCAAAGATCCACGAATGGCAGCTGGCACCAAAGGCTTAACGTGCTCTCTGAGGCCCGGAAGAGTCTCGGTATGTAAAGATGGTCACAGGAAGATGGTTGCCCCGACAAGCGTATCTTAAACTGATCGATCAACCCGTGCGGCTGTTATTATTTAGTCACGAGCCCCACTTATAAGAAAATGCAAGGATATAAAAGAGATACGCACGTGATTATCATAGAGTGGTTGTTTACTAAAAAGACACGAAGTAAGAAATACACTATACCTACCTACTTAGACTGTGAACAATTTTAAAGTTGTTGTAGAGTGAAAACATTTGACTGTGCGGTTTGTTTTGTGTAACTTTACTTGAGCAGGAGCACATACCATGTGCTTTTAAGTTAGGTATAAGTCGTGTGTAATGGAAATACAAAGTGTATTTGTATAGAGTGGTTATTAAGATGTGATTGCAGTGCAAAAGCTGAAATGGGAAAAATGTAATTTGCTTTCCCTTCCCGTAGGTAGGTCTTCATGAACTTTTTCAGTATTTCATCCTTGTTACTAGCACCCAAATTACGTGACACACTTTCAATCACAATCAGATGGATTTTGAAGGAAATTTATTTATTATTAATAACTACCGGGATGACGACTAATAGAGAAGTATGGATGAAAAAGACATGTTGCAACGACCCCAAATAAATTGGGATAAGGGCAGGAGAATGATGAACCAATTTATATTTACAGTTTGCAATACACATACAAGTTATCGGTCAATACTAGTAATTACACGTACAATTATAAAATTAGGAACAACAAATAATAATTGCTAACCCATTGCTTTTTAAGTTTGAAAAATGCGTCTGCTCGACAACGCTCGAAAATGAATGTTGTTGAATTTTCAAAATGAAAAGCAATGCCGTTGTATGTGTGTTATGTAATTACCTCGCTGGTTGTGGTTTATTGCAATGACTAAAAGATGCATTTAATACAACAACGATGTTACTAGGGTGCCGATTCCCTTGTTCATAAACTAAACAAAATTTAAGTTCAGGGCATCTTTTTCTTTCTATTTCATTAAGAAAAGGACAGAAGATAAATATTAGTTTAGTCCTGTCAAATTAGTCAGCGCCTGACGTAAATTGACGTATTTATAGTAGCCATGTTTTTAATCACGTCTAATTTGTCTATGGAGTATCTTAACCTGACAGGACTAAACTAATATTTATCTTCTGTCCTTTTCTTAATGAAACAGAAAGAAAAAGATGCACTGAACTTAAATTTAGTTTAGTTTGTGAACAAGGGAATCGGCGCCACTGTTAGTAAACTCAGGCCCCCTTATTACAAAACAAGGTTATTCTTTCGATCAGGTTTAAACCACTGACCCAGTTATTGAATTAAGAACCCAACTGTTATAGAAATGCAGTTCTTTATACAAAACTGACAGCTTAGTTCGGTGCTAAGTTGTCATTTTAGTATTAAGAACTTTGCCTAAATCAAAATAAAGTTCGAAATACAAGTACTGGCTCAATAGTTAAGGCTAGAACTAAAGTTAGGTTTCGCTTTGTAATAACACGGAGGGAGATTAATTGTTTATCAAATTGACTACCTAAATAAATCGGCCGTATTTTCAATCAGTACTGTTATTTTTTGACAGTTGTATGTCATAAGTCATTTATTAATTTGCTGAACATAGGTACAATAATAATGGTATATAAAGATAATAAAGAGTGCACTATGTTATGCCAGAGGACGTAAAAGTGTTTGTGAGTAAGTAATCAAACCAGCCAAATGTCTATAGCAAAATAAAAGGACACATTTTATAATAAAAATAAATAAATAAATAATAAATATTAAAAAATAATAAATAATAATAAATTTCTTAAGAAATAAGCAGTACCTTTGTACTCATATTTTAAATGTCATATCCTTATGTGTTTTACTGTGTGTACATAAATAATAAAATAAATAAATAAATATATAAATGAATTAATTATAAATAGCAAAAGAAATCGATGTCAATACATTGCATGTCAACAGATAGACTGAAAACAAATAATAAGACTATGGGAATATACAATAGATACTAAAGTCAATATACAAAACTAATGTCAATATACAATGATGTGGCAATAACACGGCAAATGGACGCACTGTTTCAATTTGATATACAAATAATTTCCCGGACTGTATTTTCCTTTATTTTCCCTAGGCTTAATTTTTGTCCTACAGTCCCTTTACAAGAACTTAGCATTAACTTTAGCATAAATTTTGCCAACTTGACTCCGACTGGCGCAGTTGGTAAGTAGTTAGCACTTGGCTTCCTTCGCTAAGGGTCGCGGTTTAGACTTTGACCTTAACAAATATTTGTATGGCCTGGTCTGGCTTACATATATTTGTTCACGTCTGGGTTTTGTGTTTCGTAACCCTCAAAATAGGTACATACTGGTTTAATATTTACTCCGTGGTTATATAGCTTTTGCCATTTTTTTTTATCTTAGAGCTAACATAATTTCCATTATCATTATTATTTTATCACTAGGAGCATATGGAAATCAAACCCTGTTCTGTATTGTACGGTTATAAAAAAAATATAATTAGCTGTTCCGTGCATTTTAACGCGTAGGTATCGCTCTTTTCTATGACACACCAGACGTTAGGGGGTTTAGAATTATGTGCTGAATTTATGGTTACAGTTTGCGCGTCGATGATGCCAGCCTTTATAAAGTATCAAATAAACTACATATACGTCGTTGCAGTCCCTTTTCCCGTTTTTTACAGGGTATTAAGACGTTGATCCTATTGATGTCTCCGAATAATATGGGTCTTTAGCGTACCCAAGAGAGTACGGGCCTTTAAAGGGCCATAAAAAGTCACACTGGTGACGTAGGGAAGTTCGGACAACTGGCCATCGCAGCCGCCATATTGATAAACGTCACGACAAAATGGCCGACCTGAGAATAACGTTACTTTTTATTTTGTTATTCCTTTTTACTATTTTTGGCATTTAAAAAATAGGTGCCCAAGAAGGATTTTTGCCCGGTTGATGGCAATAAGCTCGCCCCCTATTACATGGGACTTCAGTTTGCACGTTGAGACGCCCCTTTTGAGTAGTTAGTATTACTAGCAGTCGATGATCACTGAATCACTGATCACTTGTCGCTTAATTCGCGTGTCTTTAAACTATATATTTGTGTTAGATAGCTCATTAAATGAAGCTCTATAAAGTATCAGGTGTCCAATGCAACAGTAATGAAGGCTGTTATCTCGAGAGTTTAGAGAAAAGTGAAATTCAGTGAGGAATTCTGGGAAATTTTCAAAAATACATAAAATTTGAGCTTTCTCGAATCCCATGAATTTTCGCCTGGGCTTTATGGGGTGCTTAATTGTTGCAAATGGGTCACACTCACGTCTTGGAAGAAATACGTCAAATTACTTTAATTACACTCTGTATTATCTAAATATAGTTATAAGAAAAACGAGAGAAGCAACTGTTTGTTTATCCATGTTTTTTTAACTACATTGTTACGTATAATGGATTTAAGATGTCAAAGGGAAGTCTTTTGCCTAATGTATTGAATTTAACGGTACTGATTTCAAAGAAATATTTAAGTGAGGTAGGAGCTTAATGGAAAAAGAAATGTTCCTTCCTTCCCGGAAAAGCAAAAACTTTACTCGTGGCGAGTGCTGGTAGGTACAGCAAGTAATTACCTATGAGACACGGTGATCTTGAATAAATTTAAATCTTGATATCTTTGGCGTGTGCTAAGAGTGTCGTATTAATGTTTGCAAAGGAATTATATTTCTTAGATATTAAAATGAAATGACTAGGTACCTTATACTCATATATACGGTTCTCCGCGATATTATTTTCTCAGGCTGTCTTTGATTACAAAATGCTTCGCAAAATAAAATATCTTTATCGTATGTTTATCATTGAGAAAAAAAATAAAGGTTGTTTTTTTGTTTACGTATACCTACAAAATAACAACGTGACAACCAGCACAGAATAAATAAAGCACCATCATTATCATCATCAGTTTATAGCAGACCACTGCCGGACATAGGCCTCTTCTATTGCACGCCATTCAACTCGATTTTCGGCAACTCTCATCCAGCTGCTACCAGCCATCCTGCGAAGATCGTCGCTCCACCTAGTCGCGCGCTGAGCGCGTCCCACCTTATGTTTTCCGATTCGCGGTCTCCACTCAAGAACACGTCTACCCCAACGGTCATCGGTTCTACGGTTAATATGGCTGGCCCAGTGCCACTTCAGCTTGCTTATTCTGTGAGTTATGTCGACAACTTTGATAAATAAAGCATAGAATATAGCAACTAATCGCGGCGTCACTCACGCCAAACTTCATTTCGCGGTAGAAAAAGATGCACTATGCCACAACCATAGAGAGTGGCTGAAACAACAATAGAACTAGCCGAGCAATATTGCAGTATTTTCGATAGCTCATCGATCGTCCGGCAACCTTTTGAAAATGCATTGGCCATAACCAGCCATACCAAACATCGTCATCAGCCGAGCCTTTTCCCAACTATGTCGGGGCGGCTTCCAGTCTAACCGGATGTAGCTGAATACCAGTATTTTACATAGAGCGACTGCCTATCTAATCTCCACAACCCAGTTACTGGGTGTACCCCTTGGTAAGACTGGTTGTCAGACTTTCGGGCTACTGACGACCCGTAACGACTGTCAACGAATGACAGCCGGGACCAACGGCTTAACGTGCTTTCCGAGGCACGGAGGGGTCTTGGTATGTAAAGATGGCAGCCACACCAAAACATATGTGCCTACATGGCCGGGATATTACTGCAATATTGCATAGTCTGGCTGGTATTCCTGGCAATGACGGCAACCAATGACGGCGACCAATTCACCTTTCAAACAAAAATAAACAAAATCAAAATCGATTCATCTGTTCGGGAACTACGATACCACAGACAGACACGCACACACACAGAGACACTTCAAACTTATAACAAACACTTACAACTTTATCTCAAACTTATAACTTTTGTTCCTTTAATATTGTATTGTATGTGTTTACGAGTATATGGGCCTTGGTGCCTAAAATAAATGGATAAATATATAAATAACACCCCACCGTCTTTGCGTCGGGGGTTAAAAAGCGAGCAAGCCAATAGGGAATGAAATTGCTAATGTCAATTGGATACGTAAAAGCTCTTGAATGTGTATCTTTTTTGATAACTCGGCACTTTCCCTATAAAATTGTTTTAAGGTGCGTCTAAACGGGCAATATTTTACTGCAATATGTGGCAGCAACACGGTGGCCGGCAACATTTTTTTTTTTTTTTTTTTTTTTTTTTTTTTTTTTTTTTTTTTTTTTTTTTTTAATACGTTGCCCCACACTAGGAATTTCTCCTGTATCGTGGGTGCGTTTACAAATATTTAAACTCACATAAACAAACAGCCCGACCCGGAGCAACTACTTGTAGGTCATACAATTATTTGTTCCGTGCGGGAATCGAACCCGCGACACGCAGCGCAGCAGTCAATCACTTAACCACTGCGCCAACCGTACCGTCGTAGCTAATATTGGTTATGTATAACTAGATGTATAGCTGTAACTGACGGGATCCGCTAGGGTCGATGCCTGCCAGGGCCGCGGGTTGTTCGAAAGAGATACCGTGGTCCCTGGCATAGGCAACTGAAGGAACACGGGTGGGTTTTAGTCAGTAAAAGTCTGACACGCCCTCCTGCTCCGCCCAGAGCGGGAAAAGTCATATGATGATTTCCCACTATGAAAAAAAAAAAATGTGTATCTGTGCGTACCACAACGCAACTAAACAAGGTGGTAGGCACATCAACACGCAAACTGTAACCATGAATTCAGCACATGATTCTAGACGGTAGTGTAGGAATTTTCCGTCAGTTATAGAAAACTACAATTCCTATGCGGTAAAAATGTACGGAACCGCCTATTATTTTTTTGTGAATGAACCCTTATTATTCTTAATTTTGTTATTTTGCTTCCAATTATAACAAAAAAGAGATGAAAGGTGATCAGAGCTTTCAAAATTAAAATGATACCGGATAGGCACCTTAAAAAAGTCGCTAAAATTCGTTTTGAAGTTTGACAGATTCTTTACTCTTTTTTTAAAATTTTGTTTACGACGGCTTTAGATTGCTTTTTTTTTTACTTATAACATTCAATATTTTCCTGTAGCTAAAACTTTTAAAGAACCGCCACTTCCTGCCCCGTCTAAAAAAAAGCACCCTGTATATTTTACGTTTTGTGATTTTTACCCTTAAAAATTCCATCTTGGAATACATTATTATAAAGTAATCTTTGAATATTTATACTTTTTATCATTTTTGAGAACCGTATCAGTTTCCACTGGTTAGAATTCTAGCGTTTTATTTGCCTGTGGGTAACCTAGATACTAGGGCTAAGCTATCTCTTTATACCACTCGAGAATTCTTCAGATGTAAATATTGTCATTTATCAAAGGTTTAGTAATAGGTATAGTAAGTATCTAGATAACTCACTCGTAGATTCGGCAACATAATTCTGTTTTTATCCTGTGTCGGCTTGGCTTGCAAATATTCGGAATTTTTTATATTCGATTTTTATTCGGGTATTATTCGAATATTAAAAAAAAAATAAGTTGTTTTAATAATCATGTCTTTATTTGCCAATGTCTTGGATACATTGAGAGTCTGATTAATACCAAGGAAAAAATCTAAATTTTACTGCTTTATAAAAGCCATTCACGCAGTTTGAGACGCCTTTAGATACCAAAGTGATCGATACACACTACCAACCAATTATTTTTAAAAGAGTAACCGTGGAGCTCCTTGCTGGCTCCATAGGAAACGACCAATTGGAACCGTGCAGCTAGCTTCTGACGTTTCATAAGTGTAATATGTAGGTTTATGTGAAATAACATATTTTGATTTTGTTTTTTTTTTAACCACAGTACAACATAGTCTTATAAATCGAGATCTGAGTAAGCTGTTAAAAAAATAAGTTGCTCCATACATTTTGTCCATCTATGCAACTATAAATGTATGAAGCAGAGTAGAAATTTTGATAATGATGTGTAGGTACAAGCACCACTTAAGAGGTTTTCCGTTTTTTCAATTACCACGACTGGTTCAAGTTGCTGCGAAGGAGATTAGTAAGCCTGCAAGGGTGGTAGTGGAACTGACTGTTTAATGCGCTTCAGTTTTGTCATTCTCATTCTTCAAGTGCGCGAAAAGAAATCGCCGCGGAAAAAACAGGCCCGTGTGAACCTAAGGTAAGTCTTGGGCCTAGCTCAGTTATTTAGTTCATATGGAGGGAGTCAGGTTTTTCAATGAAACATTACCTACATGTTCTTGATTACAGGTAATTAATACTTAGTTTAGAATTTCATTAATGATAATTAATTGATGCGGTAGCGCATGAAGTATGTTGGTATGATATTAATTTGGTGTCGTAATTAATGAGACCACAGTTCACAGTGACAATGTCACCTAAATGTCATGAATATGTGAGCTGTCGATCTATTCAGCCGATCGATTCTGTATAAATATCAGGTGGAATGTCAGCTCATTGAAGCTCACTCTACCTAAGATACCACGGTGAGACTTTTACAGAATAGACCGGTATTTACATGTGTAGATTCTATGCAAGGCTACAGATTACACGAAGCAAAAATATCTTCATACAATTGATACATTTTGTATCGTAACTACACAGAGAGTTCATTCCAATTTCAATAACAAGCAACGAAACATTTCAAAACATGACAGCTCAACGGTTTCCCGCCAATCCAAAATGGCACCCATCAAAACAATAGATACGAAAACGAGTCATAACTTAAAACGTACTTTTAACACAGTTGAAATCTGCTTTTTCGGACGGGCGAACGCGAAAATTAAACTATTATGAAATTTTCAACGAAGCACCTGGTACCCATTTCGTTGGGACGTGGATATATGGCGCGAATATCGCCGTTTGTTATTTGTTTCCGGGTATGTTTGCATTTGTCAGCGGGAACACGACTTACGTGATATATGAATTATTTTGAATGTCATGCACGGTGCATATTTTTGTTTTATGTCGTTGCTACATTGGACGATATGAAATTTTAATAATTATACTTTTCTTAAACATGCTTGGAAATTCGAGCATTATTTTGACCACCTTCTTCCAGATAAATCGAAAATGCTGTACTAGTCAAATGCATGCCGGCAGCAGCCGCCAATGTTATTATGAAAAAACATATCTGTCGTGTAATTTAAAAATGGAAGGAACTTTTTACTTAAAAAAAAGGAGGTAACTTATCAAAGATTTTATTTTTTATCAACTGAAAATAGTGCTGTTTAAAGTAAAAAATAATCAAATGTTGTGTACAATTCACGGCCAAATTCGACCAAACTTTTATACCTAGTATAAGTCTTATCCTGCCAATGAATTATTAGTTTTTGGCAGTTTTTACATATAAAATCTGTCAGACGCCAATTTTATTTCACGGATAATACTTTGGTAAAATCAGCATTTTTTTTTCTAGGTGGGAAGTCATCATATGACTTCTCTCGCTCTGGGCGGAGCGGGAGGGCGTGTCAGACTTTTACTGACTAAAACCCACCCTTGTTCCTTCAGTTGCCTATGCCAGGGGCCACGGTATCTCTTTCGAACAATCCGCGGCCCTGGCAGGCATCGGCCCTAGCGGACCCCGTCAGCTCTACCGTGTCCTCCGGGCGATCCACACAGTGGTGACACCCTGGCGTTTCCTCCCGCCTTATCCTGAACAGGAACCTCCCGGAACAATCGTGTCCGGTGAGGACCTGCGTCAGGCGGAAGCTGAGGGCGCCGTGGCGCCTCTCCAGCCACTCCTCAAAGAGTGGACTTATCGCCGCAATTGTGGCGTGCCCGGTAAAATCAGCCCTTGGTTTGAATTTCCACGCATTATTTGAGAAAAGTACTATACAAGCCTTGGCCGCAACCAGGCATTGATGGACTCCTGTGTATACCTCGTATGTATGCCACGGCACACATGAGTCCATTAATGCCTCTTTTGCATGCCGCTGCAATAATGCAATATTAGGGGAAGGGTAAACAACGAATCTTTTTTCTGTTTATAAAATTTTTCTAGTTAAATATGGTCTTAAAATCATTGCTGTTGAAATTCACGAGCTAAATCTTCTCGTAAAAAGACGACATCGCACCCTAGAATTTCTCCTGCATCTAGGTGCGTTTACAAACATAAATCTTACATGCACCAACACCCGGACCCGGAGCAGGCCATTTCGGAATTGTGGTTTTGCAGTAACTAAATTCTATTGTTCTAGAACCTTTGCAGGCATACCAACCTTATTTTGCAGAGAAAAAGAGGTCATAAAAACAACATTTTCAATAAAAATAAATAAAAATAAAAGCAACGCAGACAAATCTATAATTTAATTTTGGTATCGACCAAATTCCTATAAACAGCTCGTTTAAATTCACCTCAACCATTTTCATTCGAATTGTAACACACCCTTCTTCATATCCGACGTACTATAATAATAATAATATACTTACCCAAATTGAATAGTACAAAATGGAGGGGTCTAGAATGGTCTATTTGTTTTAACGATATCCTTTACACGTTTTCATTTGAAGAGGTAAACAGAGTTAAGCTGAATTTAAAGAATCAAATTACATAATCAGCCTATAATGTTCCTACTGCTGGGACACAGGCCTCCTCTCTGTGAGAGGCCGTAATCTACCACGCGGAACCGGTGCGGGTTTTTGGTTCCACAACATGCCGGTTTCCTCACGATGTTTTCCTTCACCGTTTAGAGAGCAGTGGTGATGAAATAATTTACACAAAGTAAAGCGCCTGTCTAGGACCTACGACCTACGACCTACAACTCGTAAGTCGCGGCTATTACGACTGGGCTACCACTGCTCTTAAGTAATTAAGTTAGTTCCACCAATAAAACGTTACTAACATGAGGAATATAAAAATATTTCATCATTTTAGCCGAAAGTTGTCCACTGCTGGACATAGGCCTCTCCCAAGCACCGCCACTTCGACCGGTTCAGTGCGTCCCGTATCCAGCGGATTCCTACGGCTTGCACCATCATCGGTTCACCTTATGGCCACCATGACAATTAAAGATAGATAATTCGATACAATTTTTTCTGCCTAAGCATAAAAAGAAGACCAGTCAAGTTTAATACAAAGTTGGGCCCAAAGAACAAATTTTTTTTTTTGTTGGCCGGCTATTTTGGATTTCGGGCCCAACATGACTGAACTCCTTTATAATTTTGAGTGCGTTCATTCAACACTGATGTTAAAATACCCAACTAAAACTCTATTTAACATCAACATCAGGCTTATCCGTTGTCCCATTTAAATCTAATTTCCGTGCAAACATTTGTTTGTAAGACAACTGCCTAATATCCCCGGCGAAGTTAAAAGCTAACATAAGGGGCAGGGGGGAGGGGGGGGGGTAAATTAATGGTGTTCACAGGCACTGAGCCAACAATCTGTCACTATTTACGCACTATTGCAGTCTTTGGATTTAAGACGTTGGAATACGTGCTTCACTGGAAACTAGCATATTTTAGACTTTAAGAGGATTACCTACCGGAGTCTTCGTCCTTTAAAAGTTAGAATTTTGTATCAAAAGAGCTTTTGCGAGCACTTTTCGAAAGTACTTCAGGTGCTTTCTAGGAAGACAATTACGCTACTTAGGGCTTGCTTTGCTGTATGGCTAATATTTTCCCCAATGGAAAACCGCAATATCACTCTGCCCGACCCGAGAATCGTATACCAGTCGATAGATCAATCTCTGCAGAAGCAAATGAGTGAGTAGACCGTTGAAAGATGTAGTGACGGACGTATCTCGTGGGAAACGAACCGACAGCGATAAATGTTCAGCGTTGGACTGGGGAAGTAATAAATTGGTTGATTGGGTTTCAGAAATGACACCTACGCTCACAAGTCTGAAACGTAGGCACTGGTTATTTCTAGCTAGACATGTCTATTTATAAATTTTCTATTATTGTCGCCACAGAAATCGTACCGACCGATGATATGTAAGATCCCACTTACTAACCTAATAATCTTGTAAGACGAAGATAACTAGTCTTTACGACATAGGGAATCCTAGTGTGGAGGCTAGTGCTATTTGAATAATGTAATGTTTTTTTGAACAAAAAGTTACCAGCCTGTAACTCTCCCACTGCAGGGTAAAGGCCTATTCTCATACAGAGAAGGCACGAGTATTAATCACCATGCTTGCTCAAAGAGGATTGGCGATTTCAGACTTATTTTAATTTTATCAGTTCAGGTTTCCTTTCGATGTTTTACTTCACCAATGTCAGTGATGTCTATACTAATATTATAAAAAGGTAAAATATGTTTGTTTGTATGTATGTATGTAGGGCGTAATCTCTGGAACTACCAGTCGGATTTGAAAAAATATTGTTGCATTTGATAGCCCACTTCTTGAGAAATGCTATAGGCTATTTAACATCACCCTATAACCCTTAGGAGCCGAGCAAAAAGAAAAAAAAAGTCAGAAAGAACGCAAAGCGAAAACGAAGTGATAGCGCGGGCAGGTGATGTAATGCGACGGGGCAGGGTCGGGAGAAAAAAATCACGCGGACGAAGTCGTGGGCAGAAGCTAGTTTAATATAAACGTAGAAAGTCGGTTCATGATTTAAAAAAAGTCATATTGGTGCTTCCCCGGATTCGTACCCACAACCTCGTGCATAAGAGGCGAGGTCTTAACCACTGGGCCATCTTTTTGCCGTAGCTAATCTGAAGACGATCCTTGGCCAACTTATTTCAGAATTAACTATTTAATTTTAGAATTCTCTTTGATAAACTTCAGTGAGTTTCCAAATGTCAGACTCGTGTATAGAACATTTGGAGGTCAATCGCCTCGAGGGAAGCTAGTAAGTTGTCAAGCCGTCGTCCTAATCAAGCTGGTCTAAATTTATGATGATGATTGAATGATTGACGGGTTAGGTACATATTATGAATGATCATAATATGTACCTAACCCGTCAGGGCGGT
This sequence comes from Apamea monoglypha, assembly GCA_911387795.2. Lineage (NCBI taxonomy): Eukaryota > Metazoa > Arthropoda > Insecta > Lepidoptera > Noctuidae > Apamea > Apamea monoglypha. The sequence goes on from OU426930.1 coordinate 5,637,672, forward strand.
AATTTGATAATGTCAAGTGTATTGTGCAAGCATGCACGAATCAATGTGAAGTGTGATGCGTCAGCATGCACGGATCAAGTAATCTAAACAATTCAAACAGTTGAAAAGTTTCTTTGGATATTTAAAAAAATAAAATAAAAATGTTTATCTCAATTAACATAGTTGGTTTGCATTATATGGTTTGGAGACTCCTTTTAAGCAAGGAAATGCTGTTAGGAGACCCCACTCTTCCACTTATCATTGTCCAAAAAATATATAGAATTGAAAAACATGTATTTAGAAAAAACATGCAAGTAGATTTAAACAATAATCAAAAAGTAAAAATAGGCGCGATTGAGTGAAGTGTAGTGAGAGGTGTGTGTGTGTGAGTGTATGAGGGTGATGAAGGAGTACAGTGATGCCTGTGATTTGATTAATTTAGGTATTATTGTGGTTAATCCTGCGACATTGGCGCCGATTCCCTTGTTCACAAACTAAACTAAATTTAATTTCAGTGCAACTTTTTCTCTCTATTTCATTAGGTAAGAAAAAGACAGAAGATAAATATTAGGTTAGTCCTGTCAAATTCTGATATTCCATAGACAGTTTAGACGTGATTAAAAATATGGCTACTAAAAATAAGTCAATTTACGTCAGGCGCAGACTACATAATTGGACAGTACTAACAATTTTTTATCTTGTGTCCTTTTCTTAATTAAATAGAAAGAAAAAGATGTACTGAACTTAAATTTAGTTTAGTTTGTGAACAAGGGAATCGGCGCCAGTGTCTTGGGATCGGAAGAAGTCACAGCCTCTTCCATTAACCGTAAACACCGCGGAATGATTGCAGTCCGGAATTGAGTAGAGATTAGTCTGTAAATGTGTAATATTTACATGAACAGTTAATTTTATTTTTAATAACAGACAAATAATGAGTAAGTAACTAATACTAATACCTAATTAATTAATAAAAATAACAAAATTATATCCTAACTTAACTAAAACTAGACACAAACTAAAATATAGCGTCGAAAAATTCATCCGCATCGCTGTCGACCGCTAATGTACCCAGAGACTGGCGGCATTGCCACGTTGTATGGCAATGAGCCTCTGGCCAAGGTAAGAGCCCGCCCTTGGGTCATGGATTTGGTCTTAGGATTGCTTCTGCTGTAAAAGGTTTTCTAAAAGGCCATGTTTTTCAGTTTATTAAGAGTTTTTTGGAAAGAACTGCGAGTTCACCGTCATTGATTGGCGATGATTGTAAGTGCAGGGCAGCACATTGTTGGCATATAATTGGATTTTTCTGTTAGAAAATTTTGTATCTGTTCAAACAAAAAGCTCATTTAAACTTTCTGCTTACTGGTTTCAACATCTATTGTCTTCAGATTGTGGAAGGCTAATTAGTTACTTAAACAAAAGGTATATCTAAAGATGCCATTTTCGTTTAAGCTCATATTTCATATTATGCAACAATATGTCACCCCGGATTTTGTCATGGTAAACACCCTGTGGCAAGCGGGTGTTCGCGTATATTGTCCCCAAGAGCTTATGCTCTTACCATAGGTCCATTTTGATGTTAAATGGTTTCCACTTATTAGTGGAATTTAGCACAAACACGACTTTATATAGAGCTTCACAAATAATTTCAATAACAGTTATTTTAGTTCATCCAAGGACATAACAACAATAGGTCTCAGACAAAGATCGATATTGGTGTCGTTTCAACAGCCATTGTTTTATTATATTACTAGCTTTTGTCTGCTGCTTCGCCCACGTAGAGGTCGTAAGTCATCCCGCGGGGATACATTACTGGGATAAAAAGTCTTTTGTGTTAATCCAGGTCATAAACTATCTGTGTGTGTTTCATCCAAATTCATCATCATCTGCCTAGTCTTTTCCCAACTATGTTAGGGTTGGTCTGACCGGTTGCAGTCTGACCGAAAGCATCTGAATACCAGTGTTTTACATGGAGCGACTGCGTATCTGACTTCGACAACCCAGTTACTGGGAAAAACGATACCCCTTGGTAAGACTGGTTGTCAGGCTTTCGAGCTACTGACGACCCGTAACGACTGTCAAAGATCCACGAATAACAGCCGGGACCAACAGCTTAACGTGCTTTCCGAGCGACGGTATGTGAAGATGGTCAACCATCCACGGACCAACCGCGGCAAGCGTAGCGACCCGTGCGGCAGTTATTACTTAGCCACAAGCCCAAATACGTAAATTTCATCCAAATTCGTTCAGCCGACTTTGTATGATTGAGTAACAAATATCCAAACATACAAACTTTGAAATTTATAAGATTACTAGCTTCTGCCCGCGACTTCGTCCGCGTGAATTTTCTTGCTCCCCCGACTCACCCCGTCGTATCACGTCGCCTGCCCGCGCTATTACTTCGTTTTAGCTTGACGTTGTTTCTGACTTATTTTCTTTTTATTTGGTTATAAATAGCCTATAGCCTTCCTCAAGAAATAGGCTATCAAATGCGAACATTTTTTTTTCAAATCCGACTGGTAGTTCCAGAGATTAGCGTGCACAAACAAACAAACTATTCAGCTTTATTATTGTACAGATATAATCATATATAGATTGGTCCTTAGTCAGTAAAGTATCTAAGTTGACGTGGGGTTTTTTTTTTTTTTCGGATGGGAAATCATCAAATGACCCCTCCCGCTCTGGGTGGAGCGGAAGGGAGTGTCAGACTCTTACTGACTAAAACCCACCCATGTTCCTTCCTTTGCCCTTTATGTTCCGGGGTAGCGGTAATCCTTTCAGACAATCCCGCTGACGTGGGGGTAACACGAGCCCTTATAAATAAAGACATCAATATCATGACATTCAAACGACAGATTCATCTCATTCGTGTAAAATATGTCTAGAAAATCTTTCATCTCAATATGCAGAACGTATTTACCCCAGACGTGAAAATCCAAAACACGAGCATACGTGCATATTATATTTCTACCTTCATCTCGATGAAGGCTGCAATAGCACAATAACGCAGGGGAAGACGGCAGATTAAAATATGTTTTCAATACCATTGACGTAGGTATAGTTATGAAGGAATCATTACTTTCAGGGGACTGAAACGAACGACGTTTGAATAGATTTCGAGATGGCTGGCATAAGCATAAAAGTGAAGTAAATGGAAATTTGCTCAGGGAATAAATGTGGAGTTTATTTTGAGTTGAAAATGTAACTGTGGTATTCTGGTGGTCTAGGATAAATAGCGCTCGTTTAAAGCTAATATTGACCTGGCTACTGTTGTTTTACAGAGATGAGGTAATTTCTTGCTTTCAACTCTAGCCGTGTTGTATTACATTTGTCGAACATCTAAACTGGAAATTTTACTCGTTCTTATTCTTTAAACTTAACACAACATGCCCCGGAATTAACGAACAGCACCATTCCAATTGGAATATTACGTAATAATTATTGAATCGCAGTTTTTTTTTACTATTATGTATAAAACATTATTTATTTATCAAACTAGCTTCTGCCCGCGACTTCGTTCGCGTGAAGTTTCTTATGCCCCCGACCCAGCCCGTCGCATCGTCTGCCCGCGCTAGTATTTCGTTATCGATTTATTTTTGCTTTAGCTTTGATTTGGATGAAATTTGGTATACAGATAGTTTATTTATTTCAGGTGACGCAGGCCCATAGATAAATACCTTAACCTAAACATACATATTTTTACTATAGTACCTACTTCACTAGCTCTATTTCTTGTGCTATTCTGTGGTACTTGTCCGCGGAACGTCCTGCGGCCAGAAGTCTTCCTCCATGACGACGGGCAGATAAAAATTCGGTATAACCAGGATTAACACATAGGAGACTTTTTATCCCGATATTCCTACGGGATTGAGACTTATGCGGGTAAAACCGCGGGGCACTGCTAGTAATGTATAAATGAGGCTAGTATTTTGTAAAGATTTCCTGCGTGCGTACCTACCCAAGGCACAAGGCTAAGAACGCCTCTCAAATTTCCTTTTCATACACTTTCGCATCGATCTCAGTAAAAAGGTATTTTGTCTATACCACTTAAGACTTATCGTGTTGCAAAAGCCATTATCGGAAATAGGTCACCTAAATCAACCGGTTGAAGACAAACTAATAAATTGTAACTTTCTCCGTGGGGAACGAGGTTCATTACCGTATCACTAGCAATTAATTATACCATCCTGATGGCGGTAAAAAGGCAATCTGAAGAAGATGTAGCTACGATTTTTTTTAGTAAAAATTTTTTGACTGGTTTCCTTTTTATGAGGTTTTAATTATAAGTTTAAATAACAGTCTATAATGTTCCCAATGCTGGGTCTCCTCTCTATGAGAGGGAGTGGGCGGTAATCCGCCACGCGGGCCCAGTTGGTAGATGTCACATGTTTTCGAATTCTTGGTTCTAGGATATGCAGGTTTCCTCACGATGTGTTCCTTGTTCCTTCACCGTTTTGAGAGCAGTGGTGATGAAATAATTTACACAAAGTAAAGACTAAAGTATTGACTGAATAGAAATGGTAAATTGAAAACTGACGATACTAAATATTTGGATACTAGTAACTATACTATATATCCTGTGTCCCAGCAGTGGGAACATTATAGGCTGATTATGTATTCAGTCAATTGCTTAATCAATGACAAAAGATTTGCATCTTTATGTCAGTTGCACAAAATATACAAATTAAATAACAATGTGTTTTGTTGGTTTGGTTTTACATTATAAAATATGTTTCTGGCACTCTTCGGCTGCTGCCGCGGCACCGCTCGCTTCGCTCGCTCGGCTCGTGGGCTGTGTGGTCACAGTTCTAACCTAACCTAACCTAGCTGTTTCGATTTAAAAAGATATTATGCATGTTACGTTGCAAATTTCACTAAACTCTAAGAAAATTATAAACTACACATGTCAATTAATATTATACATATATTAAAATGGATTCTAACTTAACCTACAGTTCTGACAGTAGTTCGTTTTTCATTCGTCTTTCGTAAACATAGATATAGGCATAAATTTGACTCGATTCAGGAACATTCAAGCACATAAACTTACAAATTACGCAAATGATATCAAATAAAAGTGCATTTTTGAATTATATAATTCCCAATAAATTTTATTTTTGTCTTTATATTTTTTTCATAAGAAATCATTTGACTAGATGTTTATTGTCTAAAGACTGTTTGATTAAAGACCAAATGCCTTATCCTTGCTAATATTCTGCCGAGTAAAAATTAGACCAAATGAAAATGTGCGCACTAAAATCATTCCAAATATAGCATTGGTATAAAAAAGTTTGCTAAAATTTGTTTGGATAATGAACTTTTGTCAAAATAATTTTGGCAAAACGGCAGGCTCCCGACAAAATTTCTTCATTACTAAGTACTCGTATAGTTTCAATCAAAGGATTTAATGTCGCTACGAATTCATTGATAATTTCCGCGCGTAGAGTAGGGTGCCTATAAGTTGAATTTTTATAGTATTTTTCGATGTAATTGTTTTTTTTTTGTTTTATTATGTAAAGTTTACTTTAAATCTTACTAATATTATATACGCGAAACTTTGTGAGGTTGGATGGATGAAGCGTTCCAGTAATATAGCATAAACATTAGAATAACACTTGGATTTTTTTTTATCCCGATATTCCCACGGGATCCATACTTATGCGGGTGAGACCGCGGGGCGCTGCTAGTAAGTATCTTCAATAGTATCAATAGTATTTATTGAAGGGTTAATAATTACTATTTTAGGTTTTTGAAAAAAAAAAGAGATTTCTGTGTCATAAGCTTCTACTTTTTTCACCTTTTATGCACTGTTTTTGTCCAGACGGTAAAAAAAGTCAGTCGGTCTATAACTTATAGGATAACTTCGTCTGAAACTTTTTATTTAACAACATGCATCTAAGGGATTGTTAATGCGTTGTGACCTCATAGAGACAGAGTTATAGTTTGTTGACAACTTTTGTATTTATAATCATAACAGCGAATCGTAGTTCTTTATTTTAATAATTAATTCATTTGCAAAGTATTGGATATTGAATGTTCTGTCCATGTTGTATCCATCATCATTTACCTAGCCTTTTCCCAACAATGTTGTGGTCGGCTCCCGGTCTAACCGGATGCAGCTGAATATCAGTATTTTACATGGAGCGACTGCCTATTTGACCCCCACAAATCAAACATCAAAATTAAAAGTCATTTATTCAAATTAGGCTGACAATCAGCACTTTTCGAACGTCAACATTACAAAAGACAGACCCCCATAAATTTATTCGCGAATAGCTTTCGCTGGGAAAAAGAAGTGGCGCAGCAAACTCCTCAGCAGCACAGCTGTCGGTTCAGTTAGAAAATACTTGATTGTATACAATACTAAGTACCTATGTTATGTAATTAACATTACAAGACACAGAAAATTAAATTATTTGCCATATGTCAGCTAGCCACGCCACGTACGTACTCAAACTAAAAAGTAATTAATTAAAATTAAAATGTAAATAAAAACTTACAACATAAATAAAAGCCTCCAGACATAAAGGGCGTGACAGCTTACATATTTATGCATTGCTGGGTTCGGTTCACATAGCTGTTACTTGAAGTCACAAATGATAAACTAGGACCATCGAAGTAAAATAAATAAATAAGTTAATAATAATAACCTGTCAGTAAGCTAATTCTGGAGAAAGAAGATAAACATTGTCTTGAGTTAATTCGGGCGATCAACTATTCTTATCGTGTAAGTAGTCGTTGATGGAATAGTATGCCTTTTTTTTTTTTTTTTCTTTTGGGAAATCATCAAATGGCCCCTCCCGCTCTGGGTGGAGCGGAAGGGAGTGTCAGACTCTTACTGACTAAAACCCACCCATGTTCCTTCCTTCGCCCTTTATCTTCCGGGGTAGCGGTAACCCTTTCGGACAATCCCGCTGACCCGGCAGGCAATAGTATGCCTTTGAAGAAAGATTTGATTTTACTTGAGCTTTAAACGCATTCAAATGCAAGTCTAGCAAAGAAGAGGGTATCTTGTTATAAAAGGTTATACCAACTCCAACAAATGAGTTATGAACCTTATGAAGCCGGTGAAGGGGGGCACGTAGTTTGTCCTTATTTCTAGTGTTAACACTGTGAATATCACTGTTTTTAGTGTACAAGTGTAAATTTTGCCAAATATATAAGATGTTGGCGAAGTTGAATTGTGATGCAACCGAAACTGTTACTGTATCCAAAGATAAAGATAAAGATAAAGATAAAGATAAATTTATTCGCAAATATGGGTACAATACAGGTGATGCAGATACATTTTAATGGTTCAGCCATATTTTGCCATGAGAGCATGCAAATTTTAATTATAAGTAGGACCTACACAGAAGTTCATTAAAAATATTAAAAGTACTAAATTAAAAATAAAAAAAAAAAAAAACAAAAAATAACAGATAATTACATAAGCCTTTCAATATTATTATTATCAATCTTAATTAAAATACTCTATATAATAAAATCTTTTTCATTAAGGTATTCACTTATACTGTAGTAAGTTTTATACAATAGAAATTTTCGTAGCTTCTTTTTAAATTTCAATAAGGGTAATTCTTTCCACTGTTTGGGTATCTTATTATAAATCACCGGAGCCATGCAGTAGACACTTTTGCGCATAAGTGCTGTTTTAGCTGTTTGAAGACACAGTAAACTATTATTGCGCCTATTCCGTGGGAAATTATCCGAAAGGAGTTGAAATTTATTCGGGTTTGATTTGACAAATAAAGCTACTTCTAGGATGTACAGACAGGGTAGGCTTAATATGTTATATTCTTTGAAATATGGCATGCAGCTATCGGTGGTTTGCAGCTTAAAGATAGCTCTTATACATCTTTTTTGTGCTTTGAATGCTGTTTCTCTTCCCGAAGAGTTACCCCAAAATATAATTCCGTACCGTAGGTGCGATTCCACTAGGCCATAATAAGCCGTGAGAAGCGCATCCATATGCACTATTGAGGAGAGTGTATGCAAAGCGTATGCGGACTTACTAATTTTTTTACATAAAGTGTCAATGTGAGATTCCCAGTTTAGTTTTTGATCTATCATGAGTCCTAGAAATTTTGTATTTACTACTTCTTCTATTATATTATTATCGTGCTGAATGTCAATGTTAATGCTAGGAGTCCGCTGTCTAAAATGAATAGTTTTTGTTTTAGTCAAATTAATTTTTAAATTATTAGAGTCTAACCAGTTCACAACCTGTTCTAAGCTATTATTGATGTCACTTCTATATGTTTCTATACTTTCACAAGGTATTGTTATGGTGCTATCGTCTGCAAACAATGTCAATGGTTGTTTAATACATTTTGGTAAGTCATTTATGTACAAAATAAATATGAAAGGGCCCAACACACTCCCCTGCGGTACTCCAAATAAAACTTCACGTTCGGTGGATCTAAATATTTCTTCGCGCTTATTATGTATGTTAATTTTAGTTATCTCAGTTTTTTGTATTCTATTTTTTAGGTAGGATTCGAGTAGATTAAGTACGTTGCCTCTAATGCCGTAGGCTTCTAGTTTCGTTATTATGGTGGGATAATGTACAGTCGCTTGGCAGCATTATCTGACCCACCCTAAAAACAAACGAATTTGGACCCTCTGCCTGTAACATTAAGGTTTATTCAATTTATATGAGCTTATCAGACGGCGCTCGTGCAACGTTGTCGGAGCCACCGGCATTATACATATATCATTTTGTTAAGCTATTTTAATCATTATCTCGTTGACATTAAAGTTGAAAAGCTTTTAAATCACACTACATAATTAGAGCCCAATCATTAATTTCGCGTATTCCTGACAAGTTCTTGTGGCTTAACGGTTTGATGCTGGATTGGCGACGAACAACATGTGGGTTCGAAAACACGGTCCACCTTTAATCAGTTTCTTTTTTAATTTGTTTTCATTTCTACAATATTGCCTGCATTATTAAAGAACGACCAATATGATTTACGCCTAATAATTTATCTTGTAAACAGGTGGGTAAATTAAAAAACTTTAAGTTCACAGAATTTATATTTACCTACCAAGAATGGTTGGATACGAAGTAAAACATATATTTGCTTCGTGAGGTAGATAATAAATTCATTTATGTGACAAAAGTTAAACTACGCCTAATAGCAGTAACTACGCACACACATTTGTAAATCGTTTCACATAACTCGTTAAGTATTTTTAAGCAATTTGGTGTAAAAAAGCATGTCGCAACTTAATGACTACTTATACCAAACAAAAAATCATATTTTTACATGAGCAGAATATTGGAATTAGAGAGATTGGTCGTCGACTTAATATAGCAGTAAGTGTTTTTATACCTATTTTATTTTATTGATTGTGATTAATGAATGCGTAGTTGGCTATTTTACCACTACATTCACTCCTTACAAGTTACATACACGGTTCCAAAAATGTTTTTTTTTTTGTTTTAGAGAAATACGGTCAGACTTTGGCTAAAACGTTATGGAGACAATGGAGATATTCAGCGTATTCGTCCAGGAGCAAAAGCCATTAAGTATAGTCCCGAATTCGAAGGCCACCCATTGTTTCAAGGCATGTTGAAAATCCATTTTTTCCCATTCCGCAATAAACCACAATATTTCAGAGGAAACAGTGAGAAGGCATTTATACGCTGCTGAGATAAGGAATTATAAACCAGCACAGAAAATTACATTGACACCTGCTCATCGCGAAGAAAGGGTTCGTTTTGCCCAGGAATATTTAAATGGCAAAGATTTGTGTTGGAATATGGTGCGCGTTATGCGTAGCCGCTTACAGCAAGTTATAGCAGGGGACTACTAATTATGTAATCTAGTAGGTATTTTTAAACACACCATGTAAGTAAATGCTCAATGGATTGATTGTTAAACCATTAAAATGTTGCAGATTATGTGGTGATGTTATTGTTATAAATAGATTTTTTCTATTTAAATATCATGTTTATTCACTACATTTAGGCAGCTATAAATCTGTAAAGCATTTCACAGATGAATTCATTTTCTCGATGACAAACTTTTAAGCATAAGCACGCCTTTTTTAATGTTTATAAATGGTTAGATTTGATTATGGCATACTAATATAAAATGTCTATTAATTTGGATATATATGAGCATTTACATACTTTATCTTACCTAAGTGTTTTAATGAAATAATAAACATTTTAAACTTGCAATTGTTTACTTTTATTCCTATACAACCTACCCGTGTAAAAAGACAAGACCCTACGTCGTCCATTAAAGAAATGTTTTTTACATTTCTTTAGTGTAATAAAATAATTAAAAAAAAAACAGCTGAGCAAAAAGATATATTTAGGTTAAACTTGGTTTCGAACGTAGACAACGATAAATACCGCACTACCATAGTGAGTGACCACAAGACCAACTCAACTCTTATAAGGCGCTTTGAAATTTGATCTTAGTTGTAATGCTAGACGCATATTCTAAAGAATTTGAACCATATAGTATACTTCATAAAGTTTATTCTTGCACAGCACAAGCAGCCAACCTTCTCCTGGTGCAAATAGATTATTTTGTATTTTAAATAATCACTCCATTGAGACATGATAATAAAAAAACTACCTATAAAATAGAAAATAAAAAATTGTAAAGAGATGTTGTTTTTGCAATTTAGTAAGGCAAGGTAAAACATGTTTGCGCGTAGTCACTGCATACCCTTAGTTGCTTTTGAATACCTACCAGTTTTATAATGAATACGACTATTTATTTTTCAACTACCCACTTATTACAAGTTATGCAAAAATATTACCATTTTAGAAAGTTTATGTATGAAGATCATCCGTCTATAGTTCTTTACAATAATATATTAAATAGTTTTGGAATACATTCTAAATTGAAAGCAAAATAATATCTTCGTCGCAGGATTTGATCTCGCAAGTTGTTTTTCTCAGTCTTATACACAGACCACGAGACCAGAATTACTTGAACGCAATTATTAAAATAAGCTATTACACTAATTATATTATAACAAGTAGTTTTAACATATAACCTAATGGTAACGTTATAAAGATCAAATTTGCATGTCTGTGTTATTATTGTAATTCTTGGTTGAGTCTTCGTGCACTTGTCTGATAAGCTCATATAAATTGAATAAACCTTAATGTTACAGGCAGAGGGTCCAAATTCGTTTGTTTTTAGGGTGGGTCAGATAATGTTGCCAAGCGACTGTACATAATCGAACGCCTGGGTCATGTCGCAAAATATGCTGCACACAGGATTTCGTTTGTCCACGTTACTAAGGACATCATATAGAAAATCGTATATGGCCAAATTGATTGTATTATGTATTCGGAAGCCCTTTTGTTCTTCACACAGTATATTACACTTTTCGATAAATTTATATAGTTCCTTATAGATATATTTCTCGAATACTTTAGATAGTACGGGTATTAATGATATTGGTCGGTAATATTCCATTTGTTCTCTATTGTCTTTTTTGAAGACTGGCTTTACAATTGACATTTTTAGGGCGTCTGGGTAGATACCCGCGCTGATAGATAGATTAAGTATGTAACTCAGGTGATTGCCTATTTCCATTGATACACTTTTAAGTATCTTGGTGGCGATACCGTCGTACCCTACACTATTCGTATTTTTCAATGACATTATAATTTTGTGAATGTCTAGTGGTACACTGGGAGCCAAGAACATTGATTTACTATTTGTGTTAATTTTACAACATTTTGGTTTACTATTAACCTGAAGCTTCCCCTGCACTTTATCAATAAAGTAGTTGTTGAACGCTTCAGCGATGTCATTGGGATCTGTTAGAGTATGGTTTTTAAGCTTAATTTTAACAATATTAGATTTAGGTAGATTATATTTTGCACGGTTGATCAATTGCCAAGTAGTTTTAGATTTATTATTAGATAATTTCATTTTATGATTGTTTTGCGCTTTTTGTGTTAAATTTATAATTTTTTTATGCAGTTGTGAATAATTTGTAAAACATTTTTTATTAGTTTTATTTGGGTTTAATCTAAACTGCCACAAAAGTTTTCTTTTCTTTCGACTACCTAATTTAATACCTTTGGACAGCCATTTGGGTTTTATTACAACATTTATTTTCGTAAGTTTGATTGGAAAACACAAGTCATACATTAATTTAAATAGATCAAGAAATGCATTGTACGCTATATTGGGGTCATCTGTATCGTAAATCTCTGAGAATGTAAGGCTTTTTATATGACTTTTAAATTTGGCTATATTTTCAGTACTGTAGTCTCTTTTATTTGCGTACCAATAGTTTATAGCAAACGTCTTTTGCACTGGACAATGAAACAATTGTGCAGTGTGATCGGATAACGCTAGCTCTATAACGTCTGTCTTACACGACTTACTAAAGTTGTGTGCAATGTTGTCAATACAAGTCATACTAGTTAAGCGGGTGGGTTTTTTTATTGCAAGTTTTAAGTTATAACTCATTAAAAGATATTCAAAAGCATTTGTGTAGCTATTTTGTTTTAGTACGTCAATGTTAAAGTCACCAGCTATTACAATGTTAGTGTAACGCGCATGCGATATTTTCTGTAGAAGGTGTTCAAGTTTATCCAGGCAGTAGTTAAGATTATTTACATTAGGTACCCTGTACACACAGACAACAATTATCTTATAGTTAGTTAGTTCTATTGCGCAACATTCAAATAAGCCTGACGTAGATAAATTTGATATATTAGGTAGTTCTTTCCATTGTATTCCGTTTCTTATAAGGATGCAGGCTCCTCCTCTCTTTTTCCCATCTCTACAATAGTAAGCTGCTAGACCATAATTGGGCACATACAATTCATGCTGATGTCCTTTCATAATGAAGTGTTCCGTTATGCACAGGACATCCACATTTATCTTTTGTTCTGACAGTTCATCCAAACATACAGTGAGCATATTTGATTTATTTACTAGTCCTGCAATGTTTTGATGTAATATTTTGAGGTATTTATTAGAGAAAAAAAAGCGATTGACATTCATTGTGGTTGGTGTCACAAATGGAGTTATTGGACGACTCAATATTTTCTCTATCAGACAAATTAATTACATCACACATATCAAATTCCTTAATCATCAAACCTAAATTTACAAATATGTTAGACATACCATAGTTATTTACAATTCCATGTTTCTTCCAGAACATTTTATAATCATAAGACAGATAATAATTCGTATCAAACAAATATGCATAATGATGAGTACATGCATCCAGATATAAAAGACTACTAAATGTTTCTATCCTTCCGTTATACATATTTGAATAGTCATTAAGTCTAAAAGTAGGCGCACATACTATAACATTTGTGTGATTAATCCTTGAAAGAGTTTGACGTATAGCAATAGTTAAATCGATGTAATTGTTCGTTTGCCGGAAATCTTCTTCACCGATGAAAATCAGGCAGTAGTCGTCCATTGTATAGTTTTTCAACTTGAGATCAATGTTGTCGATCAGTTTCATTGTATCACAACCATTTGACAGGTAATGACAAACTTTGTAATTGGGGAACGTTTTTTCTGCAATTGTGAGTATTTTGGTTTTGTTATTCGTACTCAGAATACATATCTTCCTTTCACTACGCGTGTCTTGTTGGTTAGACAGTTTAGATTGTTTGATAGTGGGGGTAGGCTGCGGTTTATTAGGTTTCTGCTGTTTCTGCGTATGTTTATTTTGTGTATCGCAACCTTTATTCGGCGTCCCCATGCTTTTATGTGGTTTCGGTGTCGGTAATTCCTTTTTTGCTTGTTTTGATGATGTGACTTTAGAGTTTGGTTCGGTTTGAAATGTTTCTGTTTGAGTATGTTTATTACATCCATAGTTATTAGTTGTATTTATCTTTTTACTTGAGACATTCAATTTTGCTGGACTACTAGTAACTTTTTTAAAGAGATCATTTTTCTTAGTTAAGTTTTCGTTAAGTTTTTTTAAGTTACTATTCTCAGTTGATAGGGATTCTATTTCTGAATGGGCACTTTGTAGTTCTAACGTAAGGTTGAACACTTGTTCTTTCAGTTTTTTAATTTCGTCATCTTCGTCATCAGACATTTCGGGTAAGCTAGTGGCCGTCTCATTTACTATATTTGTTGTGTGTAGTTCGTTATCATTGGTGAGCATGGAATCTGACTTTGTTCTGGGTCGGCGGAACGTGATGTTTTCTAAGAAATTCATTTTACTAATTTATAAAACTCGTAAAATGAATGATAGTGTTTTTCTTCTTAGATAATAATGTTATTTAATGCCCTCTAGTGTCTAATTGCAGTACTATAGTTAATGTTGAGATATCGATTAACTAGTTAGTTCAGCGACTCGTCGATAGGTGTCGTAAAAACAAAAGAAAGTTTTTCCTAATGAGATCACAGATGGCGGTGCTGTCACTGTACTAATGCAATATTTGAGAATGATTCGTGATAATTTGAATTTCCAACGATCTAAGACGTTTTCACAAATGCACTTTTCAAACGATTTACGTGTTGAAATGTTATTTCAATCACTGAAAACAGTTGTTCTTGGTATTTACAAAGTTTTAAAACACTTTTGGAGTTAAAAGATCCTAAATTAACTGTTATTCTAGATAATCGTTCAGACACTTTGCCACCAATTGTTTATTATTGTTTTTTGTCACTATTATAATATTGTTCTTTTGGATAACACTTACACGTATAATTTGGAACTCACTTTTACTAGTTTAACTCTATTAACTACTCGTAATTCACTTAAACTATTTTTAATTGAATAAAGTTTACACAGAGATTTCTTTTACTTGTTTACTAGATGAGCGCCATCTCAAACACAACCCAGTTACTGTATCCATACTAATATTATAAATTCGAAAGTAACTCGGTCTGTCTATCTGTTTGTATGTCTGTCTTTTACCTTTACACACCTTAACGGCTGAACGGATTTCGATGTTTTTTTTTTATCCCGGTGTAGGTACGTTCCCGTAGGATAATTTCCAACATCCACTAGGGCGAAGACAGGGGCAAAACCTAGTTTTATTATAAAACATGCAAGGTTAAGTAATACCTACCACCACTACCACCTCATCTCACCTCACCTTCATCTTCACCTTTGTGTGTATTTTTCTGTTCCTTTCTTCTTGTCTGTTTATATGTGTATATGTACTGTCACCAAAGGAGATAAGTAACCAGGGCCGTCGGATAAAGTTGAAGTTTTGTAAGAAATCGATGGATGTTTTCGAATAAAATTTAATTTAGTTAATAGAAAACAAAGAGATCATATTTTATCAAATTAAATTTCATTAGAAAAAATCCATTGGTTTATTACTAAACTTCAACTATATCCGACGACCCTGGTTACTTATCCCATTTGGCGATTGTACATAACTGGTTAAATAAAAAAATCTACACGTTGCAAAAAGTATACAATACTTACAATGCAATACTGTACCAGTATTTTACCCACCATTGCATCCATTGCTACAAACTTTATCTTTCCCTCCAACGTCTCCTTTACAAGAAGCCAACAATGCGTACCAAATTCGATCCGTAGATCTAACTAAGTTCCTAAGATAGTTGGGCATCGGTAAGTGAGATTCTCACGCCAATATCCAATACTGTATTCAGGACGAACGTCTTCACCGAACCTAGGCTCTGAGGATTCTCAACCTGTTTTGATGTTTGTACTGTATACTATATGTATGTTTGTAGGTACTCGTAAATTATTATTTATTAGATTTAGTGTACAATTGGCATTGTACTGCAGATAAATTTGGTATTCCTTGTATTCGTTTCGGTCCTTGTAGCCCATGTCATTCTTAGCCCTCTGGTCTGCAGGGGAGCAGTGGAGGCCCAGTGGTAACGGCCGTGGCTTACAAGATGTAGGCCTTCTCAAAACGGCAAGAGGAAACCGGCATGTCCTAGAACCAAAAATTCTTGACTTGGGCCGGGCTGTCCAGCAGTGGACGTTTTTCGGCTGAATACTCATGATCACAGGATGTGTTTGCATTTGTGGAACTTCTTGCAACCATAGTGCAATGTCGAATATCGGACCCGGGGTATTGGGGTATGTCGGGGCCCTTTTTTAGTTCACAGACACGAACAAGGTCTGGCAATGTCCAGTGACTTTGAGCTGATTTTAACTCACAACGAACCTTAAAAAGAAAACAGAACATTACAATGTATTTACAATGGAACTAAGTGAATTAAGGTTAATCTTCAAATTGACTCAGCATTTTGCTTATAAGGTTAATTTTTAGCAAAAAAGCTCTATTTTCATGGATTTTAGACTGTACTTTAGTTACCAAAATCTCGTTAATTCAAATATTCCACTCATTTGATCATTTGACCTACTTAAAGATAATATGTATTACGTCTCTAATCCATAATATTGTCCAGACTACTTAGTTTAGTAGGTAGTTCAAAGAAAAAGCAACATTACGGACAGATAAGTGGTGAAATGACATCATAACCAGGATCTGACCTACTATCATAAATGAAAAAGTTTGTAACCTTAATCCAGAAATTTAGGTCACAGAATTTTACAGAAAGTCTGGTACAGAAGTTCCATACAGCGAGAGAAAACGTACGTTTGACGACAACACGGTTTCTTTGCGGTACGGCGGCGGCGTAAAAACCGCGCCGTAGAAAAACGTGTCCATCAACAAGCTCCCATAGTGATCCATACAACACTGACGACCGTAGCTTCATACACCGGTGAATAAACCATAGTTTTTCACTGCAAGCGTGTGTGTACAGACGCCAGCACATCAAGCTACTATAATCTGTCAAATTTCTTTAATAGATTTTCAACTTTATTGCTAAACCATTAAGGTTCAAGGTTGATTGGGAAAATTTGACAGTTTCGGGTAGCTTGACCTGCTAGCGTCCGTACAAAGGGCCTTATGGTCGGTTCCAAAAGTATCAGATATATATTAGCACTCCCTGTTCAGATTAAATACTTACGCAATCACTCACTAAAAGGAATTAGTATCACATTCATCTGTAGGTATTTAGAAGGCTTTATCTTTAGTGAAGGTTTCTTTTAGATAGGTACTTAATTGTTGGAAAAACTGGTGACATATAATATACCAGTTTTTCCAACAATTAAGTACCTATTGTTTGAATAACATTATTCATTTGTTATTGGGTTTTTGTAATTGTAAAATTGAGAAAAAAAAAAACGTTTTTTAACCTCACTTTTTCTCGATGAAATTAACCAAAATTGGCAAATGAAAAACATCTTTAACGTGATTTAAAATGAGAATTTCCGGTTTAAATATTAATTAAATCAAAGCACTCAATTTGTAATAATATAATAAAACAAGTACTCGTACGTTTTCTGATCTATTTGTTTACATTTTCGATCTCAGACTATCATAACCGAAAGCCAGTCGCGAGTTTATGCACTCGCTTATACTTGAAGCGTATCTATGTTTGATAGAAAAAGGAAGAAAGAAAAATAGTTTAATTGGGACACGCACAGGAAATACAAACAGGAAAAAAAAGAAGCATTTAAAACTAAGAAAATTACATTAAAAAGAACAACAAAAAAAAAAAGAATCAAGAAAAAAAAAGACCTGTGCGAGGTCAAAAAGGCGGGTTTGCGTGCGTTTTCGCTCGTTATATGGAGCTGACCTTCTGTAATATTCTGAAGTTGGGTCCTCTGAAGATGGGAGAGATTAGCCATTGAGGCTAGATTGATGTATAGCGCATGATTTTTTCCTTGTGTGGCTTCTGGAAACTTTTGCTAATGATAATGGTGTAAGAGTTTGAAGAGAACTTGATTGTCCTGTTTTCTTATTGGGTTATGGGCGTTTTGAGACACGTGTTTATTGCTACACGCCTGTTAATGCTAATAAGTCTGTAAGTCTGGGTCGTTACCGACCAGTGGTGGCCCAATGTTAACGGCCCAGAGTTACGACTTAGTCGTGGGTTCGAACCCAGGCAGGCGCTTTACTTTGTGTAAATAATTTCATCGCCACTGCTCTCAAAAACGGTAAAGGAAAATATCGTGAGGTAGGTGACATGACCAAGAACCAAACATTCGCAGACATGTGACATCTATCAACCCGCTCTGGGCCCGCGTGGTAGATTACAGCCCACTTCCTTTCACAGAAAGGAGGCCTGTGTCCCAGCAGTGGGAACATTATAGGTTGTTTAAGTTTATGCTGTCATAAAGTTGCATGTAAGGATATTCTCACTTCAAATATGCTTTAAAAGCGCGAACCAGTTTTTGTAGCGCCAAAACTGTTGTCCTTGCAACTTCACGCGTTTTTAGCAACATACCAGTAAATGCTTCACACTAAAAATACGAGTGACAATTTCCTGATCCTATTTATCCAGTTAGCTGAGCAATTCCCAGCTAGTTCAATTAACTAAAGCTATCATATTTCTGGATAGCGAATAGAAAATGCACACTCACTATTAAAACACGAGTCGACACACGCGCCGGCACTTCCAATTATACCTTTATATAAAATACTGAATTACACAATTATAATCTAACAGGGTGTTTGTTAAATTAATAGAAAAATAAAAGATAAGTTGTGTCTTAATGCTGTAGTAATATTTTGAGATAACTGGCGTCAAAGTTCATGTACGTAGATGATTTTTGAAAATCCTACTAATATTATAAACGCGAAATTTTGTGAGGATGGATGGATGGATGTTTGTTACTCTTTCACGCAAAAACTACTAAACGGATTTGAATGAAATTTGGCATACGGATTAACGAACCAGGATTAACACATAGGATACTTTTTATCTCGATATTCCCACGGGATCGAAACATGAGCGGGTGAAACCGCGGGGTACTGCTAGTGGTTAATCAAAATCAAAAGTCATTTATTCAAATTAGGCTAAGAATCAGCACTTTTCGAACGTCAAAATTACAAAAGACAGTCCCCCAAAATGCTTGCCCTTCAGCACTTCCTAGTGCTTTCGCTGGGAATAATAATAAACTTCCTTAAACTTTTAACTGTTTTGGAATATTTGGTTACATCGAAGGGTTTGTTAAAATTAGATTAGGTTAGGTTAGGTAACAAATGGAATAACAATATAGGCCATTCGATTTGAGAGTTCAGATTTCTCTGAACTCTCAGTGATATTTGTTCAAAAATTCGGGTAATTTTCTAAATTACATAAAATTGTGAGTTTTTTCGAATCCCATGAATTTTCGCCTAGGTTTTATGCGGTGTAACTGTTGCAAATGGATCACACTATCACGTCCTGGAAAAAATAAGACAAATGATAAGTCATCCTGTAAATTAAATGCTGTTCGTTGGTAAGCGCATCATTTGAGGACGGTTAGACCGATTTAGTTATTTTTTATTTTTAAAATGATCGTTAAAATATAAATTAGGTTTTAAACATAAGAAAAATTGGAAAATAAACCCGGAAATTTTTCAAATTCGAGAAGAATTGAACGTCCTTTTTTCTATGGGATTTTTACATTTGGACAGGACAAGTTATAAGTCATTTATTGAAAACAGGTTTCTCTTTCCTTCTATACCATCGCGTCTGCGGAGTTCAGCTAGCCAATTAAAAATAACCTTGTATAAAACCTGCTACTGAATAGAAAGTACGCGTTTACTGTGTAAACACGACTCGTTTGCACACCCCTCGGTACCGTTCTGTTCAACTGCTTACTAATTGCGTATCCATTGCAGTTGCCAGCTATTAGAGCAGGGATGGCGAACCTTTTTGCAACTACGTACCTATTTTGATGGAAAATATAATGTCTTCAAGGTAGGTAAGGTAATCTATACAGGGTCAAATAAAATAAGCGAAACTCTGGAAACGTGATGGATATTTAACTAAGTCTGCAAATGTGCAATTAAACCGCCACCGTGCCTAAAAGTGGAAAACTGAAAACCAATCTTTTCAGCGAAGTCGGGGGACGGTTCCTTGTAACAGTTCTTTACAGGTGCCCCGACTTCGCTGAAAATATTGGTTTTCAGCGAAGTGACGAAGAATGGTGGTTTAATTGCACTTACATATTATAATCTAGTTAGTACTTACCTTGTGCCCATTCAACACTAAAATCATTTAGTTTGTTTTAAATATTTTAGGTAATTTTTTTAATTCACAGTTTGACAAGGCAGGCGTGTTTTTTCATTTTTTAAATTATTTATTTTTTGTGATTTTTAACTTTGCCGTGCCCAGGTTTTTTTGTAGTGTGTCACTTATAGCACGTTCACATGTTCACCATCCCTGTAATAAGGAATATATTCCGCGTTAAGACGCGTATGAGATTATAATGAGTGCGTTTTAATGGTTGCTGTAAGTCCTGAAACATGCCTTTGCGCAATGCAGATGTGGTTAGTAGACCACAGTGTGTGATTAGGTACTGGCTAGGTCGTCCTAGTTTTAACCAGATTGTGCTGTAGCAGTTAAAGTCATGCTTTTTACGAATCCACAGGAAAATAGTGTCAAAGAACTCTTTTTGGAATTATTTTTCTAGTTTGTTTGTCTGTCAGTAAATAAAGAAAAAGAAAGAAAAATAGGTTTATTTGTCACAGTAACACGTGCATACTGTAATACTCTAAAATGTAATTAAGGGCTAATTTTTCCATAGCCAGATGAATTTTTATTCGAGGAATAAAATTGACGTTTGACAGTTTTTGTATGAAATAACTGTCAAAATTTCAAAATTATTCCTCGAATAATGTTATCAGATGATTGAAAAATCAGCCATTACTCAAATAATAAAGAAAAATAAAAACAAAATAGATCTACAATCACGGGCACTAAACATAAATAGTCGACAGCTGTACATCATGACTGTGACAAGAAGGTTTCCACTCAGCATGATCTTGTGCTATAGTGGTTGTTAGCAGAATAAATACGGATGAAGCATTATGTGAGAGCTTGTTCGTGAAATTAAAGAGTTTCGCAAATACAGCGTTACCTGGTTAAATGGGCCCTGGATATGTACAGACGCCAGCAGGTCAAGCTACCCGAAACTGTCATATTTTCCCAATCAACCTTGAACCTTAATGCTTTAGCGATAAAGTTGAAAATCTATTAAAGAAATTTGACAGACTGTAGTAGCTTGATGTGCTGGCGTCTGTACGTAGCCTCTACTACTGATAATAATAACAATGAGCTCCCAACACTTTTGCATTGAAATATCACTATTACTGTGAATAATTAAACCTCTAGAATCTGAGAAAAGATTTGTTCGATCCTTTCTATTTTTACCTGTATAATAATGACTTTTTAGTCCAATAGACTGTATAAGTAAGACAACTAAAATAATCTATCATTTTAAATATTGGTCTGGACATAAAACATTCATTTTTAATGTCTATTTTTTCCTCTATAAATGAAAAACGGCTCAATTTCGACCTGTCCTAGGCCTCTGTAAATAAGGCAACTGTCATTTTAAACCCGACTATTTGGGAAACTGAGTAAATGAAAAGCTTCTTTAGTGAAAGAAAGAAAGAAAGAAAATGCATTTATTTGACACAAACTAAAAGACACACAATACACCAGATACATACATCAGATAAAACAAACAATAAAATTAAAAAATTAAAGATTAAATAAAAAGTGTGAAGTCCGATGTAAGAAATTAGCAGGAAAAGTGTGCCTCACGGCAGTGATACATAATTCTAGGTCCCTTGAGATCTCACTTACCTAGGTTACACAGTAGTTTACCAGAAAGAAACCTTAGTCTTAGTTTATAAATAATTTCCTCGATAATTTATTCAACATATAAATTATGTGTTGAGAAAGTACCTATAACCTGTCCATTAGGTTAACCGTTTTGTTGACAGCTGTCTTAGAACGTACATATTCCTGAAGGCCAATTCTCGTAATTCTAAACGATCAAAATCTAATTGCAGTCTCATCTCGGCGACAAACAAATGTCAAAAACTTGTCGAAATGTAGGGGGAAATTAGAGGTATTTTTGACATATTGAGACTGAGGTCAGACTGTGAATGTTCTTAAAATTACGAGAATTGCCCCTCAAATTACGTAAAAGTTAACTTTAAAATGCTTAATAAAATAAATATATTAACTGCCTTATCTTCTTGAGTTATCTTATTTGTGGCTTCATACAGACATTAAAATACTAATCACTAGTCCCATCTGTCAAAAAATCGTTTACCTAATGGACAGGGCATAGGTACCTATTTTACCCAAGAAATATTCTTGAAGGAGTTTGTATCTGTACCAGAGAAGGCAACAATCAACGCTTTCCTCAATTTTCTCGACACACACTGCATCACTATATCGTAGAAGTTATATCTATATCGTAGTTAGTACACATAACACATACATACATATACATCATACAAACAAATATCAAGTCGGCAGTGTCGTGTCGGCTCAGATACGCGTAACTCATACGAATACGAGTAAATATTCCGATGACGAGCGAGCTACACAATAAGCGAGCGAGCGAGCTAATATTGTTGCTAATATATACTAACAAGATATGGATTTTAATTATCTGAAAATAAATTATTCTATTCTATAATAATTTGCTATACTAGCTGGTGCCTGTGACTTGGTTCGTAATAAAATTAATGTTTTATGTAGAAACTATGTTATAATCTAGAAAACGTGAATGTGGGTCACTGTTTTGTTTTTTTTTCAGTTAGTTTTAATAATAGTCTGTCAGTTTGAGTACTTTATGCGGCCTACCCAAATGTCGTCCCTTTCTTTGGTATTGTTTGTTGAATCGTTGAGGTCCTTTTTTTTTTTTTTTTTTTTTCGGGATGGGAAATCATTAAATGACCCCTCCCGCTCTGGGTGGAGCGAAAGGGAGTGTCAGACTCTTACTGACTAAAACCCACCCATGTTCCTTCCTTCGCCCTTTATGTTCCGGGGTAGCGGTAACCCTTTCGGACAATCCCGCTGCCCCGGCAGGCTTCGGCCCTGAGGGGCCCCTCGTTATGCTGACATCTCTTCGAGGCGCGCGTGGAACACTTACGCGCCCTCCGGCACGGGCCTGGTCCTGATCGGGCGGTGAGCTACCCATTGCTCTCCGCCCGCAGGCCCGCGCCTACGGTGGCCGGTAGTCTTCACTTGACTCCCGACGCCCGGGGCGTCTCCCGCGGCGGCTGGGACGGGAGGCTCTCTCCCTCATCCGTCCCGCCACCTCCTTCGCTAGCATGACTGCTTCACAGAAGGAGGCGACTGCCTCCCACTCCCTCTCGCTCCGGACCATGGCTTGCACCAGGGCCGGGCGCGAGAGGCCGCCGCCGCTGCCGATCGCCTCTACGAGGACACGGCGATCGTTGAGGTCCTTAAGTTTTGAGTTGAGCTGCACGATTACTGATAAATGCGTGCACTGACTGGACCGGTCCACTCAATCTGTGTGATGGTTCTTTCCTCAAAAGGAAACAACCAAACCTCAACAATTTAGATACTAGTGGTTGATATAAATTAGGGTAGTTTTCTTTTAATTCTTTTTCTCTATCGTACGTACAACTTACGCCAGCACATCAAGCTACTACAATATGTCAAATTTCTTAAATAGATTTTCAACTTTATTGCTAAAGCATTACGGTTCAAGGTTGATTGGGAAAATTTGACAGTTTCGGGTAGCTTGACCTGCTGGCGTCTGTACACTATTGTTTATCTGTTTTTGCATGTTTTTTTATGCCCATAACTGGTGTAAACAATCGTTGGTAGACCAATAAATAAATAAATAAAAGACCATTTCAGATACATATCTTGATCACACATGGTCTTCACATGATCTGAGCAAGATCATCTCTGAACTTTAAAGATACTGTGACCTCTGAGTTTGTTTCGGCCTATCTTCTTAGAGTAGTCAGATAGGAAACGCCTATCTCATATATGTCGTTTTTAAAATAGCATTAACATGAACAATTGTTTGTACAAACCTAATTACAGTACCTAATAAGACCATTTATCAAACTACCTAAGTTATGTAGGTAGTTTGATAAATTATTTTATTTTATTTTAGTTCAATATATTTTAACATGTGACGCATGTTTACCCCCAACTTGTTACTTTTTTTTTTGTGTGTTTATGTTTTTTTTTATGCGTCATGTTTGCCGCAAATAAACGTATTTTCTTTCTTTATTTCTTTCTTTCTCATCTTTTTAATGCAAAAGATTTTCCAGTACGGGTTAAAAGTTTAAAATCGGCCACAATTTACTCTGTGCTCTTCTTAGCGTGTCGATGGCAAAAAATATCGTTACCTTTTTAATTTGTTTGGCCCAAAATTCAGCAACGTCGATAGCATTCGCTGACGCAGCCATTAGGTCCTCACGTGTGCAGCTGACAGGGCATGCGGTGCAAGATGGAAGGTGAGCCATTATCTGTGGAGAGACACCGCATACACACCGGAGGTCTGAGCCTTCCATGAAACTCCACTTGTGCAGGTTGTTCTTGCTGCGGCCTACTTGAGTACGAAGTCTATTTAAGGTTTTCCAATTTACTATGACAAGATCATTTAGTGTAGCAATAGATAGTTAACGATTCGTAGGTATATTGTTTGTATCACTTAATCCTTGTGTTGAACTTGTGATTTTAGTCGGTAGGGGCCTGGCGTAACCCTCCACTTTCTCGGCGGTATTTATTGAAATAGAGCGGTTTCTGATGTAATAGTAACATTTCAGTTTCCAAATAAACAAGCGGGTAAAGATAATTTCATAGTTAATTACGCTCCTGACTGCATGTGTTCTTAACGCGCAACTATAAAGTGATTTACCGTTATCATAAACAACAGCCGAGAAGAGGGATAAACGAACTTGTACAGAGTATAGTTACAGAATAGTGCAGAAGGTTGGTTCTATACAACCAGCGAAAACAGGCGCACGCACGCATAGATACGTATGTATTGTCGGTTCTAAAAGTCATCATCATCTGTCTGCTTATATTGGGTTCGGCTTCCAGTCTAACCGGATGTAGCTGAATACCGGTATTTTACATGGAGCAACTGCCTATCTTTAGGTCGTCCGTCCATCTAGCTAGGGCGTCCCACACTACGCTTACCGATACGCGGTCTCTACTGCAGGATACTTCTGCTCCAGCGGTCATCGGTCCTTCGACAGACAGGGCCAGCCCATTGCCACTTCAGTTTGCTTACTCTGCAAGCGACTTAAAGAAGGTGGTTGGGGTAGACTGGATACGGAAGGTGGAGAACAGGGTGTTGCAGCGCAGTCTTGGTGAGGCCTATGTCCAGCAGTAGACTGCGATAGGCTGAGTTGGTTGACTGCCTATCTGACCTCTCTAACCCAGTTACTGGGTAATAAGATAACCCTTGGTAAGACTGGTTGTCAGATTTTCGTGCGTCTGACTACCCGTAAGAAAAAGTATCAGACCAAACCAAAAGACCGTCGGCCGACGCGACGGGTCGTCGCCCCGCCTCGGTCGGTCGGTTTCAAAAGTATCAGATGAAAATGTAAACAAATTGACTAAAAAGCGTACGTGTGGATGCCAATTTGTAGTGCATAAGGCTGGCTTTACAGTCACGCTGATCGTCGGCGCTGACTGATTTTTTGAATAGTAAACCAGAAATTCTAAATTGAAATTACTTTAAATAACTTTTTCATTGGACAATTGAGGTTACTTGTAACCTGGGGGTCTACTACGAAGTGCAAAGTGCGAATGATCGGATCGGACCGACGGCCGACCGAATATTATTGAAAAATGCGAAAAAAGTTCGGATCGACTCAGTTGGGTCGGGACCATAGTCAATATTCGAAAGAGTGTAGGAGTGTAGGATCGGGACCGACCGAACCAAATAGTAACTTTGTAGCAGGAAACGGCCGAACATTCGGCCGATACCACTTCGGAGTAGACCCCCTGATTTAATGCCGATGATTACAATTACAATTTAATAATGTTATTCAATGATGAAATGTATAATATTGTTGTTCATCGTGAGGAAACCGGCATGTCTTAGAACAAAAATTTGAAGACATGTGACATCCACCAACCCGCTCGCGTGGTGGATTATCACCCCCTTCTTCTCACAGAGAGGAGGCATGAGTCCCAGCAGTGGGAACAGTATAGCCTGATTATGCTGAATGATATAAAAAAAAAAAAATGTTGGTTATGATTCTAAATATAGTGTTTGCGTAAGAGTTTAATCTGAACAGTGTTTGTTTACAATTTCATAAGATACTGTTGGAACAGACATTACGACGATCACGGTCGAATGCCAGTCGCGAGTGCACTTGCACTCCCAGTAGGTAAAGCGTGAGTTTTCACTCCTTGTATGAAGCCGACCTTCTGTAGCTGTTTATTTTGCGAAATAGTGCTGGGAGCTAATGTAAAGGGCGTGTCACCCGCCGGATGTGCCCGAAACGGAACACTTACCCCACAGGGTAAATACGCCCCACACTAAAAGCACTCTTAAGAAATGAAGTGAAATCCTTGAAAATATTATCCGACGCTAGAGAATTTACTACTCACTTATTCTTGATATTTTCACAGTTTTCGCTTCAATTGTTCGTACGATTCGACATTTGACGCTAGAGTAGCGTAACTCGAAAAGTATTTTATAGGATAAAGTTGGGAAGTTTCGAGAACATCTGTCGTCACGTAAAGCACATACTCATCGAGTTTTATAGCCAAGAATCTATTTTGTAACTTCCTGTCGACGTTATATGATGTTGTTACGACATCAGATATCATTCATACTGTATGTTGTAAACATATCCAATTCAATGTATGCCAATATAATTTATTAGAGTACTAATGTCCATATATTTTATTTGTGACATAATATAGGTATTTACATTATATAAGCTAACATTTAAAATAATGATATGTACATGTGAAAAAATAAGCAAAATAATCATAGGGCATCAAAAAATTCGTCCGCATCGCTGTCAACAGGAACAGCGCCCAAAAGGCTGGCAGCATTGCCACGTTGTATGGCGATGCTAATTCTTTGGCCAAGAAACAGGCCAGCGTTCTGGTCACATAAAGAGTCGATTAACCGATTTATTAGATGTGTTTTACCAAGAAGATTATTCGCTTATTGTACATGGGAATTAAATATAACTGGCGAAATGTGAGTGTACTATGCGTACACCTCTGCCTATCCCTTCGGGGATTGCAGGTGTGATGTTATTTTATTTTATTTAAGTTTAGGAATAGACTTACGTTTCTTGGGAGGTATGTTCTGTCAGTCAATTGCCGCCCT
Organism: Apamea monoglypha; assembly: GCA_911387795.2. Lineage (NCBI taxonomy): Eukaryota > Metazoa > Arthropoda > Insecta > Lepidoptera > Noctuidae > Apamea > Apamea monoglypha. Next base: position 5,664,762 of record OU426930.1, read on the forward strand.
CTGCTGAATATAAGTTCTCCGGCTTATTACTAATACTACTTTATAATTAAGTTTTCTCCAGCTCCTTTCTGAGTTTTTCGGCCCATTTAACCCAGGGTCACCCCACGCTACATTAACATTTGTTTATGTCAAAAGAATGGGCATTACCTTGTGACACAGCTACTCTTATCTCAAACCGTAGGGCAATATTCTTTCACTAATGTTTATGGACCGATTTAGGTGTACCACCACAAAAACTGGTTGGTCAGAAACCGACTGCAAATTAAATTAAATTTTATTATTTACTCGTATTAACAGCTTATAAATAACAACTGAGTTATTTACCTAATTAGTAAATAAAAATAACAATATTATAACCTAACTTATCTAAAACTATTAACAAACTAAAATATGGCGTCGCAAAAATCCATCCGCATCCCTGTTGATCAGCCGTTTCAAGAATTCCACAAAGAGACCATGAGCACTGGGACCCTACGGCCCGAGGTATTCAACCTCAAACGCCTCGAAAATATAATTAACGATACGGTTATTATACTAACGCTGCTTGAGGTTTTCCGCAGCCAGGAATATGGGATGGCGCAAGAGTATCGACACACGTTGCATTTCTCATTAAAGGCCTACCCACCTTCCATGGAAATAAAGATATGCCATCCGGTTTCTTGCCATCGTCGCGTGCCAAGCCTTTGGGTTCTAATTCAGCTGGTCGACGGGGACTAGAGCGACCGTCGGATGACGTCGTTGATATTCATGTGCCGCACTAAGCGACCCACTCTTAGGCTGCAAGACAGGCCGTGGTGTTCGAGACTGTTGACAACTTCGCCACAGTGACAGCGATGAGGAGAACAACATGAAGCTCCTAGTCGTACGGAAGCAGCAAGGCGGAAAGTATTATTTATTCTATAAGTAAATAGGATTGGAATCATTTTCATGTTTAGAAAAAAATTACTAGATGGAGTCAACATTTTCTATCTGACTACCGTTCAAAAGAAATGGTGGAACAAACTCAGGTATTAACACTAACACGATCGAATATCTTTAAGAAATTTTCTGTAAACGGTGTCAAAATTACCCACCCAGACCGAACCCAAAATACGATTGGACCTCATATTAACTAATCGATATCAAGTTTGAGCAATTTTTTGTATAAAACCTTCTTTTAAATTGGTAAATCGTGACTGCGGGCGTTACCTCCTTTTCAATAGAGAACTCATGTCCAACAAAGGTCTGCATTGAACCGAGTTGATTGATCGAGCTCGCTCCGGAAATTGCGACGAAATCCACTTTTTATTCTTCCGTTTATTGCATGTTTTTATAGCTCGGAAAGTAAACATCATCTTTGTAAAAGCGAATAAAAAAGAAATGGACATTCCTTTCGGACTTATTATCGATGAATGTTGTAATGATAAAAAATGTATCATATAACATTAAAATCACATAACAAACAGGCATGATGTCCGTATTTATACCTACGTGTTTGTATGCGAAAAGATTAAATAAATAAACACTATTACAAATAGACTACTATTAGTGTAAAGCAGAATAAGTTTTCTTTTCAAAAAGGACATACGTCATTGTTCGGCCCTTTGTACATACACGTTTTTCTTGCCGTGAAAAACTAAGGTTTATTCGCCGTGTGTAGGACACGTTTTTTCTATAGTGCGATTTATAAGCCGTACCATAAAGAAACCGTGACGTGTACAAAGGGGCCTTAGGCATCAGAAAAACTTGTTGAGTCCACTCCAATAAAAAAAAAAACCTGCATCCGACAATTTTTCTCAACTGGCTAAGATAAGTCAAGCAAGGCGAAGTAACTGCAATGTTGTTCATTCATTCCTCAACTTAAAAAAAGAACACTTTTTTTTTTTTTAAGCGAGGTTGAAGTAAATCTCATTTTCTGTTCAAAGTTCGAACTAATATAATCGAACGCCGCTCGAGTTTATCCTTTTTGAGTCGTATTTAAACCGTAGACATATATTATATTATATAGGTAGTTCGTTTATTATTTTCTTACCTACAAATTACAATTTAAATATTTTTATAAAAACACATTAAAAAAAAATGTCCAAGGGTCTAAGCTACCAGTGGCGCTCCACAGACAGGAACCTCCTCACGATACGAGCCGTATTGACGAGTACTGCCTTCTGAATCAGGCCCTTGACCCAACCGCCTAACGAGAGCCTCGAGAGACGCTGATCGAGGCTATTGGTCATCAGGCCATTGGCCGATACGACAATCGGCACAATGAAAGCCGAGCTCGCAATCCACATGTCAAAAATATTGTATCAAAAAAAAAAAAAAAATATTACTTACGTTGTTTTGTGATCAAAGCTAAAAGAAAATTAATTGTCACATTAAATCTCACCGTTTATAAAAGGTGAGTCGACTATCGACTTTAGTCATTGGATTATCACCCGTTTACCTTAAAAACCTAATCCTTCAAAGGGTCCTTGTACCTGTATTTATTTTAGGTATATATCAACTCACATTTTGGACTTTAAGTGAAATAACTTTGTGAACATTTTATGCGTAGTCAACATCGTGAAGGTTCATTCCGATCATTTACAAGTTAAATTGTTTAGAAAATTCCAAGTACTTAAATTAAATTGCATGGATAACCTTTAGGTGCTAAGTCAGTATTTTTACACAATAAAAAGGAGCATTCGCGTAGTTATGTAATGTAAAATAGCGCGCATAACAAGAACAGTTTGAAGAGGTATCTTTGTGTCCATAAGCGGGTAATTAATTGTGGAGGAGTGATGGTCCAGTAGTAACGGCCGCGGCTTACTAGTTGTAAGTCATAGGTTCCAACTCAGGCGCTTTACTTTGTGTAAATTATTTCATCACCACTGCTCTCAAAACGGTAAAGGAAAACATCGTGAGGAAATCGGCATGTCCTAGCACCAAAAGTTCCAATATACATATGTGTACCAACCCGCACTGGGCCCGCGTAGTGGATTACGGCTCACTTCCTCGCAGAGAGGAGACCTGTCATCTAGCAGTGAGAACATTAAAGGTTAATTGTGCTTTGTCATTAAAGCGACTAGATTTTGAACGTTTTAATTTTACGAGAATTGCCCTTATGATTGTGAACGTTTTTAAAATTACGAGAGTTGCCCCTCAGGTCCATCTCGTGAAATTAGTCGTTCGACAAATGTTTCTTTCAGTAATTTAAGCCGATAAAAAACAAGCTTTCAGTAAATTAAGTCTTCGCGTCAGCCGCGGCGGCCACATGCCCGAAATCATATATAAACATTAACGCCATTAAATTACATGTCAAATAAGCCAATTTCATGGATACTAAATATTCTTTTTGTGTTTTATTTCGATATCAAGTTCTCCGCCTCTAAAGGTCATTTCCATGTAATGTAACGTTCTTACGAATGCTCGACGCTGGGTTCGACGTAATGCTCACGGCGAGTGAGCATTTGCCTGTAACATTTCTTTGTGCCTTGCATTGATTTTTGATGATAGACAATCCAATACGCTCGTTGGTTTTTAAAATCAGGTTGTAACAAAACATCGAATATCGTATCCAAAGTGCGGTTCGATAAAATTATAAAACGCCGAATGTTACAAGTAAATTCTGTATTCTATAATCACCTTAAAAAAAATACACCAAATATACAGGGTGGCCGGAACATTGACGTCCAAAAATAAAATTTAGGTCCCTCGTATCGTGGGGTATCCGAATCACCCCCATGTATGTTCCGCGACTTTTCATAGTTTTCGAGTTACGAATTTTTTTCTGATTTTTTGAGAATGATCGACCTGACCAATCTAAAAAATGGCTTTGTCGAGATTTTTTTTTTGCAACTGAATCTTCGTGAGTAGTACTTTTATGCATAAAATAATCAGTTTCGTCACTGTGATGAAAGTTATGAAAAAGTTGGTCTAAAGTGAAAAAATTACGTTCGGTAAATTATGGCTTAGCATTTTAACTTTAAATAAAAAATTTAAACAGGAAACTTCATGGTTCCTAAGTAGGCTTCAAGAATGCGCCAGACTCTCAGCTTTCATAATCATAAAAAAATTAGCACTTTAGACCAACTTTTTCATAACTTTCATCACAGTTACGAAGCTGATTATTTTATGCATAAAAGTACTACTCACGAAGATTTAGTTGCAAAAAAAAATCTCGACAAAGCCATTTTTTAGATTGGTCAGGTCGATCATTCTCAAAAAATCAGAAAAAAATTCGTAACTCGAAAACTATGAAAAGTCGCGGAACATACATGGGGGTGATTCGGATACCCCACGATACGAGGGACCTAAATTTTATTTTTGGACGTCAATGTTCCGGCCACCCTGTATTTGACCCCTTCATTGCTTTACCACTTTTGCCAACAATACCCAGTAAATTATAAGTTTACTAAGGGCCGGTTTTTTGATCCGTAGTTAACTCAACCAATTGTTAAAAATAGTAACTAATGGTTAATTATTTGACTAAACTAAAAATTAAGACTACTAAAAATTAATCAAAAACACATTTTGCAAAAATTTAACCATTACTTACTATTTTTAACCATTGGTTGAATTTAACTACGGATCAAAAAAACCGGCCCAGCTGAAACTATCTAACTGTCACATTGACAAATAGACCGTGACGTTTTGTGACGTGTAACTGACATTCAACCATAAGGAGGTAAAGTACGAAGTCGACTATGCCAAATATTAGTCCAAATATGCTTTAATACAGTACGGCCGTCGAGAGAATGCGTTCCTGACACATGTCAGTGCGACAATTCTAGTAAAGTAAACTAATAAACATCAAATTCGCAAACCACGTATTCGTTTGTCTGAACTGACAGGTGTCAAGAACGGATTCTCTCGTAGGCCGCGCTGTACATAAACATATCCTACTATCCTACTAATATTATAATTGTGAAAGTCTTGGATGTTTGTTACTCAATCACACAGAACGGATTTGGATGAATTTGGCACAAGATAGTTAAGACCCTGGAGTAACACATAAGACACATTATCCCTGTTACTACCGGGATGAAATGTTTTGTGTGTAACGTACTCGTTCCTGTAGGATAATTACGCCCTCCTTCGGACCTTCACGCGGGCAAAACCGTGGGCAAAAGCTAGTTTTTCCATTAAGAAAAAATCAGTTTGGGTTAGTAATACTTGTAAATATTTATTGTGCCTAAAGGTAAAGGTGCCTTCATAAATATTTATTCGTAAACAGACTTAAAGGTAAATAGGTTCCAGGCCAATTCTATGAATTAAAGATTGTCTCTAATGCCTTATGTAAAGCTAGTCAAATGTAAACTAAATCGAATTTAAACCGGTGAGGGATTTGAACAAATATCCATAGTCCTTAACTACTACAAAATTAAAATCAAATAAAACATTAAAATAAATCAAGAAACAAAAATTAGACAGACATTACAATAACATAATTAAAAATAATCAAATATAAATAGAAATAATACACTTTAAACATAATCAATTACAAAATAGACATACACAATATAAACATACACACAATGTCAAATAATACGAGGAGAGGCGCTAATATGAAGCTGCATCCACCTCTGTATCAGGGACAGGTCCCACCGCTCGGACAACACCCTCAGGAGACTATTCTAGCTGCTATGTAGGCGACATAATAGTGAAGCGCTCCGTTTCCTTATGATCGAGGATAAATCATCCGTCCGCGCCTCAGCAAACAAGTCGAAGCACTACAAAACCGCGGAAGCTCTAACAGTATCCTGAAATCATTGTTGTACTGCACGCGCAGTGCGCTGTACAGGGTGTCAGAGACCCAGTGGCCCAAGTACTTGAATTGATGCACTCTTTTTAAGGTAATGCCGCAAAGAATGACAGGAGGTACAGATGAGTAACATTTGGTACCGGCTTTGAAGATCATGAATTCACTCTTTTTAGCATTGTAACTGAGCCCATGGGCCTCCGCATATGTCTCACAAATATACAATAGCTTACGCAAGGCCCCGATCGATGGGCTCAGCAACACCATAGCATCCGCGTAACTTATATTGTTTATACACACTCCGTCTATGGAACATCCAATATTAGTGCTACTGAGCTCACCGATCAGGCGGTTCACATACAGGTTAAAAAGGCGACGCGAGGATAAACCCCCTTGTCTTACTCCGCATTCCAACCTGTACACGTCCGACCTTGCATCCATCCATCTAACAGTATTCTTCTGTTTATTTTACCAGTACCGGAGCAAAGATACAATCTCATGTGGCACAACTGTTTCACATTGTAGCTTCTGCCACAGCTTGTCATAACACACCAGATCAGAAGCATTTGAAAGATCTAAGAAGCATGCATATACTGGTGTGTTTCTGTCCGTATAGTACTGAACAGTCTGCTTGAGACAGAGGATAGCACTCTCAGTTGACAACCCAGGTCTGAACCCAAACTGAGCGTCAATGCTTACAACATTTTTTTCTATACTATTATACTATAGGCCAATTGCAAAAATCCCAATAATATCAAAATTAATAGAGAAAATAATTTACACATATCGTGAAAAGTATGAATTATTCTGTAACGAGCAAAAGGGATTTCGAAAAAATTCAACAATTAATATGGCAATGTTTGAATTAATATCTAGAATTATATCGTCAGTAGACAAAATAAATCCCATTTGCGCCATCTACACAGACATGACTAAGGCATTTGACTATGTAGACCATAAGATCTTACTACAAAAACTTCATAGCTACGGTTGCAATACGATTCGTATCTAAGTGACAGATATCAGTGCACAGAGGTTACTAGAATTTGTCCTAAGACTAAACTGGTTACAACCTATAAATCTGAACCGAGACGTATAAATTATGGCGTGCCTCAAGGAAACGTCTTAGGGCCGTTGCTATTTTTAATATACATCAATGATCTTCCAAAAGCCACACGTCAAAAAATGGTCCTATTCGCAGACGACAGTACGGCCATAATTGAATGCGATAATCCACATAATTACCAAAATGATATTAACAATTCTTTTTTTGAAATCATTGACTGGCTCAATAATAACAATCTGATTATAAACCTAAATAAGACAAAAGTAATGCATTTTTTTCAGCGGCGAGAATTTTCTCGCCGCCTGTAAATATTTCATACAGGTGTAATGAAATAGAAGAGGTTAGTCATGTCAAGTTCTCGGTTATTACGATTGACAATAAACTCACTTGGAAGCCTCAAACAGAAGAATTATACAAACGACTCAGCCAATCTGCATATGCAATCTCCGAGTTGTCAAAAAAAGTAAATGTTGAAACCTTATTAACAGTTTAGAGGTATGAGGAACAGGGTGTAAAGTTCACTCATCCTCCATAGAAAAGGGAGGATCCTCCGACCAGACGGGTGTTGTGTCTGGCGGGCAATTGCCCAACGTTTGATGTTGGGAAATTGTATCTATTCTAATTGCGCGGTAAACTCTGCTTGCGAGATGCAGGATTTGCGTGACGTCAGTATGACGCGTTGTTCGCATGTGGCGTTGTAGATACCGCTACATCACTCCCCTCCGGAGACCGGAGGTCGATAGTGGGCTGAGTCTTGTATCTTGCGATGCTTGCCAGGCCAGCTGAGTTTCCAGTGAGCCGGAACCGGTTGCCGCATAGTTCACGGTGAGTCGGAACTGTCTGCGGAGATATCCCCAGTGAGTCGGGGTGGCGCATAGTTCGCGGTGAGTCGGAACTGTCTGCGAAGATGTCCCCAGTGAGTCGGGGTGGCGCTGCGTTATACTCCAGTGCGTCGGATGTCGTACAGCGCGGGGTTGAGGCTGGCTGCTGCGTCGACCAGGAGAGGAAGCTCTTCTTGTTGACCGGCCGAAAGTGCAGTGTGCTGTGCCGAGGTTGCTGATGAGGCTGAGGGTGATGACCAGGTATGCGCGGACGCTGCATGCTGGTGGTCAGGATACCCGTTGAAGCCGTGGATGCTGGCTGGCTGGGTGACTCGCCGCTAAAGCTTGCGGGAGTGATGATGATGACGTCACGCTGAAGTATTTGCACGAAGGCTGCGCTGACGTTCATGCTCGGGGTCACCAGTTTAGAGGTATGAGGAACAGGGTGTAAAGTTCACTCATCCTCCATAGAAAAGGGAGGATCCTCCGACCAGACGGGTGTTGTGTCTGGCGGGCAATTGCCCAACGTTTGATGTTGGGAAATTGTATCTATTCTAATTGCGCGGTAAACTCTGCTTGCGAGATGCAGGATTTGCGTGACGTCAGTATGACGCGTTGTTCGCATGTGGCGTTGTAGATACCGCTACAACAGCATATCATGGACTAGTCGGTTCAGTTTTACGATATGGGCTTGTTTTTTGGGGGCAGTCCACTAATATAGAGATCTGGTTTTTAAAAATGCAAAAGCGATGCATAAGGATAATGTGTAATATTAAAGTAACCGATCGTTGTGAACCTTTCTTCAAATCTTTAAAACTACTTACACTGCCATCATTGTACATTTTGGAAACAGCATTATTTGTGAAGACTAATTTATACTTATTTGTTAAATTATCACATGTTAGAAAAACTCCTATGCGTACTAAGTACCTAAATCAATTATGTCACACAAAATGTAAAACGGCTCTAATGTATAAAAGCTTCTTTGGCATCACTCCAAGAATTTATAATAAAATACCAGATCAGATAAAAAAATTACCTGTTCACAAGTTCAAGAAAACTTTGCAAAAAATTTTAATTGACAAATGTTTTTACACGGTTGACGAGTTCTTGAATGATTAAGTTTGTAACATCAACATTTTCCAATTTCGGTGCCAATATTAAAAATATATTTTTACTTTTCTGTTTCTTTCTACTGAATTTTTTGACATTTTTTGAATTTTTTGACTGTAAACTTTAAAACTACCCATATTTGTATGTCTTACCATAGACAAAACATAGTGCACTGTATTTACCTTTAAGATCTGTATTTTTTTTGTTACCTATGTTTTACAAATAATAAATGATTGATTGATTGATATACAACTTTCTGAAAATAATATATTTTTTAAAACAATAATAGTTTAGTTAGGCATATGAAGGACTTACAAAATATGCATTATTAATTACATGGTGTAGGTACAACGAACTGTTAGGTGAATCGCTAAAGGCCAAAGGCTAAACTGTCTGTGTCCTAAACACAGATTACTCCACTGTTTAATCTGTATTTAGGAGACTCTTAATTTGAGTGTCACAGTTACAATTTCAAACAGAAATCTCAAAATGAGCCTCTTTTATAAAGTCTTTGTCTACCCGTCAAAACGTTTCGCAGAAAAGCTGATTCGTGTCAGCCTGTCTGCGAAACGTGTATACGGCTACGGCTACGGTACAGCGGCGTGTACACAGCGTAAAATTATTTCCTTTTAATGTTGAGATAATAATAATTACATAATTTACGTATAATCAACCTCGTAATTGCATTACCCTTTTCATAACAATTCCCAGTACATTGAAAATGAAAACTCACTCTTTATTCGACTGGAGTTAGGCAGAAATTACAGAATGCCGCCTGTTGCGATCCTTACATACTCTTTCGCTTTGTTTACGGTCATACATCTGGGTCCTAATCTCTAAATCCGTCAACGAAGATACGGGCCCAGGATATATACAGTGGCCTCTAAAAGTTAGGTGTCATTTTTCCACTTCAGCTGCGAATAAAAAAAAAAAAAATTAGGCAATCCTAAGGGATTACTTGTTTATTTTATGTTATATCAAAGGTAGTTAAATTAGTCAATAAAAACGTTATAGAATTTAAAACATTTGGATTACTAGAATTTTAAATCATAATGTGCTGTGTCACAGATGATATACGGGCCACGAGTACGGGTAACTGCCTCGTTGGTCTCGTGGATGCAAGCGTGACTGTTGAGCGTGGGGTCCTAAGGTCGATTCCCAGGTCGGACAGTGTTATTGCTTTAGGAGGTTCTTAGTAACAGTCCGGAGTTTGGAAGTTGGCGGTTTAATACCCAAGTGCATCGGAAAGCACGTAAAGCCGTTGGTCCTGCGCCTGATCTCTCCCCGGTCGTGTCGAAATGCCGTCCTGTCGGACTATGAAAGTAAAGGAACAGAGAGTGCAGCTGTGTTTATACTAACACTTGTGCACTATAATATCTCCTGCGTACCTGGCTAATCTCCGTTGAGATCCACCGTGATCGAAATCGGTCGGGAGGCTATTATATACGGATTTAGTTCTTAGAGAGTAGGCCCTCTGGCCATACACGCGCGCTGGTTGTGAGTACTATGCACCTGACCTTTCTGAAGGATGCGTCAAAAGCGTCACTATATGTCCTTCCTTAGTGAACGTCCCCTCCCGGCTGCGTTCACTAATGTTGAAACTTTCTAACTGTCACATATGTAGACAAGTAGACCTTATAGTTGTATGATGAGGGGCTTATGGCTAAGTAATAACAGCCGCACGGGTCGATCGATCAGGTTAAGCTACGCTTGCCGCGGTTGGTCTGTGGATGGGTCACCATCCTTTAGATACCAATATCCCTCAACGGAAAGCACGTTAAGCCGTTGGTTCCGGCTGTCATTCGTGGATCTTTGACAGTCATTATGGGTAGTCAGTAGCCCAAAAGTCTAACGACCAGTATTTCCAAGGTGTTACCCATGTTACCCATTAACTGGGTTGTGGAGGTTAGATAGTAGTAGCTCCGTGTGAAATACTGGTATTCAGCTGGGTCCGGTTAGACTGGAAGCCGACCCCAACATATTTGAAAAGGCTAGGCAGATTGATTGATGTCTAAGTAATATAAAAAATCCCATTGGTTAGCAGTCTGGAATGTTGCCGATGTCATATTTCAACACGTTTACTTAACACGAACGCGCTTTTTACTGAAACGTAACGTAAATTCGATCGATTATTTTAAATCAAAAATCCGTCTGTCCTTTAGCATTTTTGTTTTCTTTTTGGCGGTTAGGACTATAAACCCATAGATATGAATATAAGTAAATATTATGCGAAAGAAATATTGGGTATTTTTTTTAGAGGTGGAAAACTTTAAAGTGAAATAAAACACAGAAAAATGTTTTTGATATCCATGAAATTGGCTTTCTTTGACAGATAATTTTATGGCATTATTGAATATGATTTCGGGCATGAGGCCGCCGCGGCAGGCGCATCAAATTGTTCATACCATTTTAAGTTTACTCCGTACGTTCGTGCAGGCCCACATGACAGTTATACCAGATGTCTTATCTAAACAGTGCGAAAATGGAACTAGATAAACGTCACTCAGAACGATTAGATGGAATTTAAGCTGAGCACGCCCGCGGCGGCGTGGACGTTCGTGACGTCACAGACAACCTGTCCGACAGGCGCTCGGAGTTGTGTCTGTCACGTTTCGTATCCTAGAGCGTACTAACCAAATGTATCTTTGAAGTAGTCTTGGTAAACAGAGATGGGTCATCAAGGAAGGCAAAATGACAGCGGAATGGAAGGATACGAGGGCGACACTGAAAATTTTTAGAACTGGCCACTTGTAAACGATATAATAAAAAAAATAAGTTCAAATTTTGAAAATGGAACTCTTTGTGTCTCTCTATCATTGTGTATGTATTTTATTCATTTGTTTACGATTTGGCGGCAAATTGAAAATTGTCTGCGTCACGTCAGCATGAATCTAACGCGAGAAAATTTTCGTACAATGTTTTATGACTTTCGATGTCATTTAAGTCAACAAGAAAGTTATGATAGACTTCGATTGGCCTTTCACGATGAAGCCCCATCTCGTGCCACTGTTTACAACTGGTTTGATGAGTTTAAACGTGGTCGCACTAATCTCACCGATGATCTGCGTGATGGGACGGCCTTCTACGGCGACGACTAAAGATAACATCAGTGTTGTGCGGCGTATAATGGAGACTGATAAAAGAGTGACTTATCAGCAGATTTGGACAAGCTTAGGCATCGGTATGAGTCAAGTGCACAAAATCCTCCATGAACATTTAGCAGTCAGGAAGCTTTGTGCCCGGTGGATACCTCATAATTTGACAGAAGCCCAAAAGCTCAGTCGTGTTGATTGGTGTCGTGAAATGGTTCAAAGATTTAACGGAGGTGACTCAAATGCTGTGTTTGACATACTTACGGGTGACGAAAGCTGGATTTATTGTTATGATCCTAAAACTAAGAGACAGTCTGCTGTCTGGGTGGTTTGCTTGGGAGGAGTTGCCAACTAAAGTAAAGAGAGGTAGCAGCGTGGGAAAAAAGATGGTGGCCTTGTTCTTCGGAAGCACAGGTTATTACGCAACAATTGTTTTAGAGGATCGAAAAACAGTTACTGCAGAGTGGTACACTAGTAATTGTTTGCCACTTGTCTGGAAAAAAATTCGGGAGAAACGACCTCGCAGTAGGACCCTCCTTCACCACGACACCGCCTCGTCGCATACCGCCAAGCAAACAATTGACTACTTGGCGACGTCAGACGTGGAATTACTGGGTCACCCGCCCCATAGCCCCGACCTCGCACCTTGCGATTTTTATTTATTTCCGAAAATAAAAGAAAAACTTCGAGGAAAACGTTTTATGGACGCCGAGGAAGCAGTGGCTGCGTTTCAAAATGCCGTCGAAGAGACCCCTAAGGACGAGTGGGCAAAGTGCTTTTCTCAGTAGTTCCATCGGATGCAGCGTATTGATGTAAATGGAAACTATTTTGAAACGATTTATTAGAACTAACAACTTGCTAGTTTGTTCAGTTTTGGATTTTCTAAGAACTTTCAGTGTCACCCTCGTAGCTAAAAGAAAATAGAAGCGAAATCATTAAAACTTATCCATACTTCCATAATAATAATAGCCTCTCGACCGATTTCGGTCACGGTGGCCAACCACTACGGAGATTAGCCAGGTATGCAGGATATATTAGGCGGATCACACACTACAACGCGCCACGCGACGGGACGCAGATAACACGCCCCCGCGCGTGATTTTTTACATACAAATTCAACGAAAACGCGTTTTCGCGACTGGGGAGAAATCAGGCGCAGGACCAACGGCTTTACGTGCTTTCCGAGGCACGGGGATATTAAACTGCCAAGTTCCAAACTCCGGACTGTTACTAAGAAATTCCTAATGGAAAACCCAATAACACTTTTTCCGACCTGGGTATCGAACCCAGGACCAGCAGTCGCGCTTGCAACCATGAGTCAGTTACCATACCTCCATAATAATATTATAAATGGGAAAGTTCGTGTTGATGAGAGCTCATCGAGTTGGCGTAACCTGGATGCTGGTGTTCCACAAGGCGGTATTCTTTCTCCATTATTATTCTCCATCTTCATTAGTTTTATAACTCACTGTCTTCGGCGTTCATATCATCTATATGCTGATGATCTTCAATGATATACAGCTGAGCGGGTAGAAGGTTTATCGGACGCTATAGCAGATGTAAACCGAGATTTAGATGCTGTCAAAAAGTGGTCTGATAGTTTCGGAGATAATATAAAATTACAAAAAACACAAAATGCCGCTGTAAAGGGCAAATTTTATCAAAATATAATGTCTTTGTGATCATAAAATAATTTATTTTGATAAGGATTCATAATTAAAAAATATATTTTAATCCAAACGTAAGCATGTGAAAAAATACTTTTTTAAAACATAAAAGTGACATTGAAAGATAAAATATAAAAGATAGCAATATGGTGTTGCGGACTTTTTTGTAGAAATATTTAAGGCGGATCAGATTGCCATACATTGTTTTTAGACTAGATTGTTTTCGACCCGGGCCTGGTCCTTGCCGGGCGGCGAGCAATGGGCAGCTGCAAGCCCGCGCCTACGGTGGCCGGGAGTCGGCTGGTGACTCCCGACGTCAAAGGCGTCTCCTGCAGCGACTAGGGACGTGAGGGCGCAGAGATTGCCTCTCCCTCACGCGCTCCGCCTCCTCCTTTGCGGGCATTACTGCTTCGCAGAAGGTTAGGTGTCGGCTTCCCATGCACTCTCGCTCCGTACCATAGCCTAGACCAGGGCCGGACGCGAGAGATCGCCGCCGCCGATCGCCGCCACGAGGACGCGGCGGTGCTCCGCCCAAGCCGGGCAGACCGCCCGGAGGACACGGTGGAGCATACGGGGGACGTATGCTCCACCGTGTCCTCCGGGCGATCCACACAGTGGTGACACCCTGGCGTTTCCTCCCGCCTTATTCTGAACAGGAACCTCCCGATCTCTTCACCACTCTTGGTTCTTTTCACCAGTCTTGGTTGACTGGTAGAGAATGCCCAAGGCATTAAGTTCGCTTTTATACCTTATTGTGCGAATAGTTTAAATAAATAAAGTTACTCTGTCTGTCAAACGAAGTAATTGAGACAAAATTAGCGTGATCCCTAAAAACTTTTTATGTGTAAACAGTACTTTGAGCATAATAATTTCCTCTCAGACACTTTCATGTATCAAAACACTTTACCTTAACTAGGACCTTTATACAAAGTGAGTAAACTGTCCTTAAAATTTACTTTGCGAATAATTTATGTACCCAACCTCGATGAAGATGAAAATATTTTTCCTTTTAATTTCGCGTCGACGCGAGGTTCTCGAATGCCACAACGCGCACCTATAAAATGCTATTTATTTCGTAAAATATTTTATTGCTGTAAGTTTAGAACTTGTAAAGAAACTACCTAGGACCTTAAAATGTTTCTTATGTTGGAGAATTTTGTGATGTTGGGGCTGACTGCGTATCGGCAAGCATAGCGTGGGACGCCTCCCAGTTAAATGGACAGACGACATTAAACAGGTGGCTGGGACAGATTGGATGCGGAAGGCGGAGGACAGGATGTTGCGGTGCAGCCTGAGAGAAGCTTATGTCCAGCAGTCGACTGCGATAAGCAGACTTGATTGGTTGTTGGGACTGAGTTTGGGGCAAATTACTTGAGTTCTAAATCTGTATCCAGTTGCTATAAAGCCAGCAAGCGTTTTCTAATTGGATAAGCTTTCATTATAGCCATAATTACATTACGAAATTAGTGACATGAAATGACATAAAATTATAGGACGACTTTTTCGTTGGTCATGCCATGGTCCGCGCGGGCGAGCGACTGACGCTTCCGCCAGGCGGTCCCGTCGCCCGCACACTTGTACAAAGAAGTCGCCCTATAATTTTATGTCACTAATTTCGTAATGTAATTTTTGGCTTAACTCTACAGAACTGAGTGTGGTCGTAATTTTGTCAATACGTCCTTAAACACATCAGGTGAAACTTTTGTCTTTTACTATCAGGCAAGATTTGAAAACCACGAGCTGGGGTTTGAAAACCACGAGGTCTAATATGATAATAATAATATCAGCCTATTATTCTCCCACTACAGGGGGTCTACTCCAAAGTGGTATCGGCCGAATATTCGGCCGTTTCCGGCTACGAAGTTACTATTTGGTTCGGTCGGTCCCGATCCTACAATCCTACACTCTTTCGAATATTGACTACGGTCCCGACCCAACTGAGTCGATCCGAACTTACGTACGTGTCAATTTGCCCCTTTTGTATTCCTCTCATCTCTTGTAACTTTCATAATTAAAAGAAAAGTAGATTTTCCTTTCCTTAATCACCTTATCTATGAATTCCCAACCCTATTTTATATTGCAATTGTATTATTATATCCCCCCCTTGCTCCCCAGCTTTCTAAGTCGGGACAAGGCAAATCACTTCTTGGGAATTCATCACAATCGGTGGAAGGGTGTCCAGTCAGGACCCGAGCCCAAGGGGGACCTACCCCTTTTTCCTGTAATTTCCACATAATTAGGAAAAACGAAAATTTTATCAGCCTAGGGTAATTTAGGAACAGTCACAGCGTCATACCGAGGTCACGCAAATCCTGCATCTCACAAGCAAAGTTTACCGCGCAATTAGCATAGATACAATTTCCCAACATCAATCATTGGGCAATTGCCCGCCAGACATAACACCCGTCTGGTTGGAGGATCCTCCCTTTTCTATGGAGGATGAGTGAACTTTACACCCTGTCCCTCATACCTCTAAACCGTTTTGAGAGCATTGGTGTGATAGCACTATCACAAAGTAAAGTGCCTGCCGGGTTCGAACCTATGACCTACAGCTCTTTAGTCTCAAATACTTAGCGTAAACACAATAGCGTAAATAAGAATCCTACAGTCACATCACGTTGCAAGTCATAAAATCACTCACTCATAGTAGATATGAATTTTATGTCTCACACCGTGTGCTTCACTCACGTAAGTTCGGAATTGAAAGGAAGATTATCCCTAAATCCACGAATCTTATTTGCGGGACCGACGGCAGTAAAAAGGGAAGTTCTATGGAAATCAGGTAGGTACGACGAGACAGTTATGCGTCGTTTTTGAAAATTCGATTTTGGTAAGAATCATCATCTGCTTAGCCTTTTCCCAACTATGTTGGGGTCGGCTTCCAGTCTAACCGGATTCAGCTGAATACCAGTATTTTACATGGAGCGACTGCCTATCTGACATCCACAACCTAGTTACTGGGTAATACGATACCCCTTGGTAAGACTGGTTGTCAGACTTTCGGGCTTCTGACTATCCGTAACGACTGTCAAAGATCTACGAATGACAGCCGGGACCAACGGCTTAACGTGCTTTCCGAGGCACGGAGGGGTCTCGGTATGTAAAGATGGTCACAAATCCACAGACCAACTGCGGCAGGCGTAGCTTAACCTGATCGATCGACCTGTGCGGCTGTTGTTGTTTAGCCATGGGCCCCTCTCGATTTTGATAAGAATAAAATAGAATATTTATTTGCCAGAAACATGGTGATAACATGAACATTCTACTCTACGTTTCTAGGTAGCTGTAGGTTCATCTCTTTAGTTAAAACCTTACTTAAAGTTAAGTTTCGAGTTAAAAGGGGTTCGTGGCTAAATTATAAGAGCTGCACGGGTCGATCGAGTGTTTAGCTACGCTTGCCGTGGTAGGAAGACTGAATTCTTTTTCTTCGTATCGCAGGCACGACTGTATTTTAAATGTCGTTTTCCCAAAATTTTGCCTCTTCCACGGCGTTTTCGGTGGCAGCGCAGAGGTCACTTTGACTGCATGTTTTGGGACACAGAGGGCAGGATAGGAGGTGGAGCATGCTTTTTGTGACATAGCTCCACAATCACACCCTACTGCCGTACCGTAAAGGTAGCCCCACTTTACTAGGTTGGACTTACATCTTCCCACTTGTGTCCGGAGACGGTTCAGAGACTTCCAATTGGACCACGGAAGGTTACATCCTGCAGGGAGATGCTCCTTTGGTGGTAGGTAGTAAGTAGGAGATTGAAGAGTATCCTGCCACAATTTGCAACGGGCATCGGCCGGATTTCCTGTTTCCTTTTCGTTGTCGATTTTAAGAAGCTGTGTCTGCTTTTTAGCAGTTGTGTTGGTAGTTGTGCGCCAGGTAGTGGGTGTCTGGTATCAGATTCCTGTTTGAGTTTCTCCACCGCGCATGCAGCTTCTGTTCGGACTCAATGGAAGTATTATGCTTATGGACACCACACTAGGTCGAGCCTGTCTCGTGAAGTCCTTGGGTGGTATGACCAAACGAAAATGGGCCATTCAATTCCCAAAATCCATAAAGAACAATTCTCGGTACCACTGCACACTAACAATCGAATAAAATACACTTACTTCGTGAAATATTGGCGCAGCAAAAGCCAATACTATCACTCAAAAGCTGTGTTAACCCCACAGAAGTTATTATCCAGTTCTTGAAAATACGTAGAAAATACGATGGTTTTCTTTTATTGGATATAAAAGCTGAAGTTGATTTATTCTTAGCCACATAAATGATTATAGAGACGGGAAAATACGTTTTTATAACGGCTTCGAGGTCAAGAGCAGGACAATTAAGCAATTATAAAAAAAACTTGTGTTACGAGACAATATTATATATATAACAATACATATTATAAAACAAAGTCTCCCCGCCGCGTTTGTCAGTCTTGACGCGATAAACTAACAAACGGATTTTCATACGGGTTCCATCAATGAACGAAGGATTCATGAGGAAGGTTTAGGTGTATAATTCATTAAGCATTTGTGTAAATTGGCCCCCTTCAACAATCCTCGTCATATTTCAATATGATGAGGATTGTTGAAGGGGTCGGAAAAAATAATTTCGACGGGAGCTTTACTGGCGTGCGCGACCGCGCTGCGTAAACCGAAAGAGTTATACATATAAAAACAATGTATAAATGGGATATTTTCCGAAATCCACGCGGGCGAAGCCGCGGGCAAAAGCTAGTTTCGTATAAATATTTCCTGAATTGTTAGGTCCTACATAAAATGGACTCCTGAAAAAGGCCACCCTTCTTCACTCGTTTCTAACTTTAAATGTGACGAAAATGGCGCTAATGCCATCACGAATAACGAGCTGAAAATACCTGACTCCTATGGCACATTTTTTTTACTTCATTAATCTTCGCGACCGCGGGAAAGGTGGAGTGACGAGCTAATCATGTTTGCGGGGCCAATGGCCAGAGATCGCAAGAAAGAGGGGTATGGTGGGGAAAAAGGGGAGGCCTTTGCCCAACAGTGGGTTACAACACAGGCTATTGTTATCATAAATCGAGCATAAATACGTAAGGTTTTTATGCTCGTGACGGTCGTATCTTCAATCAAGAGATTTGCTCGTGAAATAATGATTGCAAGTTTATTTTTTTATTTTTGATTGTGTAAACACAATGTTTAGTTTTATGATCTTCCTATTACGAGTCGCAATAAATGATTGCAAGTTTATTTTTTTATTTTTGATCAAGTTTAGTTTAGTTTTATGATCTTCCTATAGGAGTCACAATAAATACCTTTTCTTTCTTTCTTTCTTTCAAAAAACACCCACTTAATAATAGTATGGTTTCGAAAATATTATGCTCTTACCGCCATAAAATTTATATCAAAACTTTAAGAGAAAATCGCTTTTGAATCTTGCGTAAATTGCTATACATTACTCCAGCTGGCTGCAAAAGAGGCATTGATGGACGAATGTGAAAATGTGGGCCGAAGTGAAGCCGAGGCACATATATGTGAGTCCATCAAAATGCCTGGTTGCGGCCAAGGCGTGTAGCACTTTTCCCAAATAATGCGCGGGAATTCAAAATAAGTAAATTACAAAAGAACCAATAACGAATATCAATATTCTTTCACGACCCAGTATGCTAATTTGTTTGTTTTTTTTTACTTTAAATAGCTCTATTTGAAAGCCAGCTCGTTTTAATAAAATCTTTGATAAGTTACCTCCTTGGTTGCCTAAGAAGTAAAAAGTTTGATCCATTTCTAAATTGCACGATCGATATGGATTTTCATACTAACTTTGCCGGCCGCTGCTCGATGTATTTGACCAGTACAGGATTTTCGATTTACATATCTCGAAGAAGTTTTTTTAAGGATTAATGCTCGAATTTCCATGCATTTTTTAGTAAACCAATTTTGTCCCACTGCTGGGTAAAGATCTCCCCAATATTTTTACACATTTCTTTGTGCTGTGTCTTCTCCGTCCAATCGGTTAGGACTGATTCCTATCCTCACGCCAGCGTTTCTTAGGTCTGCCTCGGTGACGACGCCCGTCTTCAGGCACCCACTGTGTGACGATTTAGGCCCATCTGTCTAGATGCATCCTATAGGTGTGACCCGCCCAGTCCCGCATTCAGCCTCGCAGACACATGTCTGCGAGGCTGAAGTATCGCCGATGTTGGCGATGTCGCCAACATCGGCCGTCCAAGCATATTTGAGAAAAAGTATGCTAGTTATTATACAGACGCCAGCAGGTCAAGCTACTCGAAACTGTCTAATTTTCCCAATCATCCGTGAACCTAATGCTTTAGCGATAAAGTTGAAAATCTATTAAAGAAATTTGACAGATTGTAGTAGCTCGATGTGCAGGCAGTCTGTACCTACATACGAGTACTGCTCTCGGTTTCAATGATTCACAGAATGATAACGATAAACAGAATACTGCTATTCAAATCTGGTAAATCGAGAACCAGGTAAATCGCGAATCTGGTGAACTGCTCATGAGCCAACAAAGCCATACCAACTATTAAACGTAAACAAATTTGCAAAGTTGCTGGTGCTTTGCTTTTGCGCCGTCGATGCGTTAAACACGGACTGCATAGGAAATTCACGACCAGCAACAGGAATTCATTCGTATGAATATTTTAATCTACATCTCTAATACTACCAGGAACCATGTGGTTTCAATACTGGAATATTAACTGGAATGTGAAATAAAAAGGTTAACGCCTTTCTATTTCACATTCCAGTTAGGTGCTATAAAAATGTTAAGAATGACGAGTATGTAGATCTATGGCTTGCATAGAAAACTCCATTTTTTTATCAATCTATACTGCTTATAATTATAAAGCTGAAGAGTTACCACACTGCCACTGTCAGTCGGATTAGAGATAAAAAATCGTCCGAAAGAACGGGAAAAATTTCACGACGGTCGAAGTCGCGGGCAGAAGTTAGTTCCCAAAGTTAGTTCCCAATAAAATAAAGGTCCAACACCTTAGTTGCGTAACCACTTTCATTCACAATCCGAAAGATTTTTAAGGAAATTGCTAATCCATTGCTCGTTCATATGTTTGAAAAATTCGTCTGCTCAACAACATAAAAACGCACTGAATGTTGTTGAACTGTCAAAATGAATGGCATTCCCATTGGAAGTGTGTTACCTTGAAATATAACATATTTTGGAATAAAGAGGAAATAATATGATGAATACATTGCATTGTTTTAATTAAATAAATACAGAGTTGACAGTAATTTATTCATGAAAAATGCGAGCTTTTCAACCCGCATCACACAATGATGTATTTTAATTAGAATTTGTAATCTCACTTTTGATCAATGATCATTCGACTGAAACATCAAACAAAATGTCAATAAAAATGTAAATTGCTTGTCACTCGGCAAACAATTTGTATTATATTATCAATATAAAATCTTTTCCGTCAAATACTTGACTTTCCAGAGAATATTTTACCGTAATTTGTACGAGTATTATCAAAACTTTGTCCAAAATTTTACTGTTCGGACTTCTCTGTTTAAGTTCGTACAAGACATTAATGGGTTTCGCCAGAATGTACATGGCAAAAAAATTCGATTAGTATTTCAACATTTTTATTGGTATTATTTTAGTAGATGCCAATTATCTGCCTAGCCTTTTCCCAACTATGTTGGAGTCGGCTTCCAGTCTAACCGAATGCTGCTAAGTACCAGTATTTAAATGGAGTGACTGCCTATTTGAACCCCACAACCCAGTTATTGGTAATACGAGACGCCTTGATAAAACTGGTTGTCAGACTTTCGGGCTTCTGACGACCCGTAACTACTGTCAAAAATCCACGAATGACAGCCGGGACTAACAGCTTAACGTGTTTTCCGAGGCACGGAGGGGTCTCAGTATGTAGAGATGGTCCAACCGCGGCAAGTGTAGCTTAACCTGATTGATCGATCAATCTTGGTTCTTATTGAAAATATATATATGTATATTTTTTTTTGTAGTATTAAGACCAATATTACATTACGAAATTAGTCACACAAAATAGGGCAACTTTTTCATACAATTGTGCGGGCCCCCACGCGAAGCTGCCCGGCAGCGGTAGCGTCAGTCACTCGCCCGCGTAAACCATGGGATATCACCAACGAGAAAGTCGCCCCATAATTTTATGTAATTTCGGAATGGAATTTTGGCTTAAAGCAGCGAGGTAATTGCGTAACACACTCACAGTCGGAATGACTTTCATTTTGAGAGTTCAACATCAATCATTGCGTTGTAGAGCAGACACATTTTTCGAATATATGAAGCAATGGATTAGCAATATCCGTCAAAATGATTGAGATTGTGATTGATAGTGTGTTAGGCAATTAAGGTGCTTAATTAATCTCATAAATTCTTCATTAATTAAATATTACTGTCGTCGCTTTTGATGTCGATATTACCTGTTAGTATTTTGTCAAGGTGAAAAGGTGAAATTAACTCAGAACCACTATATTTTATAGCGTTATTGGTCGATAATTGTACCTAGATACTTGAATGCAATAAACCAAAATATGGAGTTTGAATGGAGTGTGCTGGCTGATAATGTTCCTGTTTAGACGAAATTTTATAAATTTAATTTGGTGCTAACATAAACACATTATAGTTATACCGTGCACCAAAATCATTGACTACATAATTTAGAAAATTAAAACCGCTTAAGTTTGTACATAGTTAGTTAAAAAGAAACAACTAAAAAGGGATTGTGTGGTTTTATGAAACCAGGGTAAAAGTGAAACTTAAAAAAAAAGCAAAATAAAAATGCTAAAAAAAAAAATAACCAAAAAATAGGTACCTATTTTTAAAAATATACTTAATTTTTATATTAAAAAAAATATTTAAAAATGTAATAAAATAAGATACGTAAATAAATAAACGAAATAAATAAATAACAACATTTACATTAAACACTGACAAAAACAAACAAAATAGCGTGGAGCACTGGCACAAATGAGTAATAGTCTATACACCATAGAGAAAGTAAAATTATCCTTACTACGCGGCCGACCGTCACGCGACTTGAAACACACAGACGAAAAAGTGTGAGACGATGTAATAAAAGTTTCACTGTAATAAAACGACAAAGTATAAGCGCAATATTATCTAATACCAACGAGCGAACATCGGTCCCCACACGGTCGGTCATCTGCACCCTAATTGTCTAACAGACTATCAATCAACATCTAAATCATTTTCTTAAAGGATATTGCCAATCCATTGCTTTAAATGTTCGAAAATTTGGTCTGCTCAATAACGTAAATAACGCAATGAATGTTGTTGAACTGTCAAAATGAAAGCCATTGCTAATGTTAGTGTGTTATGCAATTCCCCTGCAGGTTATGTTGGCATTGCTCAGTAGTTATGATTTACACCGTCCTTCTTTATTTTCTCTGGCTTACCCGGTGCTCCGGCGCGGGCAAAGTTTTATTAAAGAAAACGAAGTCTAGCTTTGACTGAGTTCCCAACTTGACTGCGGAGAAATAGAAAAGGTGCTAATAAAAGCAGAAGTCGATAAAATAAAGCGTTAGAACTGCTGCCTTTGTAGTGAAATAATAATTTAAAGGAAATTCAAGTAACGAATGGAAGAAATAGGTACACATTTTTATTTTGATTGTGAAGCATCAGAAGCCGAGTCGATTCTAATTTGCGGAACACAATTTCATGATTGCATGATCCCACCCCGTCGCATCGTATCACCTGCCCGCGCTATTAATTCATTTTCGATATCCTAAGATCCCTAGCGTGATGTTAAATAGCCTTAACCTTCTTCAAGTATTGGGCTATCAAATGCAAAAAAGAATTTTCAAATCCGACTGGTATTTCCAGAGATTAGCGCGTTCAAATAAAAAAAAAAATAAAAAATACAAACGGTCGGGGGACCCCCGACAGGAACGAAGTTTAAAATAAAAATCCAAGATAGCGGCTGCGAAAATTTGAAAATATTCGCAGCCGCCATCTTGTATTTTCATTTTGACCTCACAATCAGCTTTAGCACCCTCGAAAACCACGAAAACTATCTCTCTCTCTTACTCTCCCTATTTTATGTAATAAAAAGTCGCATGAAGGGGGCATCACGTTTTTTCGTTACGTGACGATTTCTCAAAGTTTACTCCTACCGCAAGCTCCGTAAAAGAACTTATTTCCAAAAAAACAAAAAATGTCTTCAGCTTCATTATTATCATAGAGAGATTGGACGACAACGCCGAATCGGGAACAAAGTGAACCTAAAGACACAAAATACGAAAACATCAAAGAAATAAACATGAAAACAAATAATAATCTCATTTTTCAATTTACAAAAAAAAACACACACAAATCCCTTTACGTGGTGCACTTAAATAGCAATCATGATTAAAAACATTCAGCTTGAAGTTGAGAGATTTTCCGCCGACCAGATGATATGGTAATGAAGGCGCATCCAGCTTCCAAAGGGGAATATTCGATATTCTAATACGAAGTAATAAAAGTCCTGTATTAGCATCGGAAACTCTCGACCTGGGAATGCCTGGGATTCGTCGGAGCTCTCACACTACCCTTGTGGCTTGCTTTATATTATTGTACGAACGTTGGGTTGGTTCAAAAGTCAAATTGGGTTTAAATAATGTGCCGAATAATCTCCTTGTGAATCGTATGTCGTACTAAACTGAATCGGTGTTTTAGTATTTGGTTCTCCATGTTCATTTATTTAAGCGGAAAGGAAATAGGAAGTTAAGTAAGATAAGGATAATTTGATCCAGAAAAGATTGATAAAAAAAAAACAATCGGCGGCGAGTTGGGCAGACGACATTGTTGCCATCTGCCATCACGGGCAAAACCTGGATGAGGCTGGCACAGTACCATGGAGATTGGCACAAGATAATACAGGCCTATGCCCAGCAGAGGGTGAAGTCGGGCTGTGGATGAGGATGATGAAGATAGGAAGTTAAGGATAATTCGAAGCGAAAACTATTGATCACAAAAATAAATCGTTTGGTAGACTACGATGGGTATGCAACTCTTACTATTAAAGGCGCAGCAATTAAGTATATGAGAGTAAATTATACCTAAATAAATACAAAACTCCCAGAAAAATGTGCGCTTCGGCAATCATCGTATATCTTATGGTAATACGAACGCGAGATGTTGAGATATATTAAAGAAGTGAAAAAATAACAAGTTTTTTTTTTAAATTTGATTTTTTTTTAATGTTGGACTCAGGAGAAATCATGAATTATAATTATCTTAGAAAGAAGAAAGAAAGAAATATGTTTTTTTTTATTCTGCACAAACAAAACGCATGTGCGTTTTGTTTAAAAAAAACAGACAAATAAAAAAAAGACACAAAAATATACACATACAACGTAGTCAAAAGCCTCGTACTCAAGCATATAAAATGTTGACCATTTTGTCCATTGCTTGATGTCAGGGCCAGGGACCAAAGACAACACACATCAATTGACATTTGACATTGACAATACAAATTAATCCGTGATCTATTGATAGTATTTTACTGGCAGATGAAAACAAAACAACAACAATCAAAACAAAAACAAAATGTCAAATACCAATCTTCTTTCGTATAGATACCAAAGTTGTTCTAAAATGTAAAAAACAAAAAACTATTACTATGATTATGATTCATTCATTCATTTCAGCCGAAAGACGTCCACTGCTGCGGTCGACTCCAGAACCTTTCAGCCCCACCGGCCGTTCTCCGAGCAATGTGCCCTGGTTATGCCTATGCTGAATAAACTATATTTTTAATATACTATGACTTCACGTTCCTATTAATATAACAAATATGCCAATAGGATACAAAATTACGTGAGCGAGCCTTTTAATTTTAATAAACTTTGATTTAATTTAGTCGTCACATCTCATTCGGCGGGCGAGTCCAATTCAAGGTTATCGAATTCAATGTTTGAGGTACGATGCGCGTCCCTAAACCTTTGCAGGGTATGTAGCAAGAGATCACAAGGATGTTATTTAAGTAATAAGTAAACAAACTTGACAGTTATTGGGTTATGCCCCGTGTCCATACAATTATGTAAGTACGCGGTTTCATCCGCGTGGAGGTCGGAAATTCTCCTAAGGGAACGGACTACCGAGATAAAAGTATTCTAAGTGTTAATCCAGGTTATAAACTATAATATACACCTGTGTGCCAAGTTTCATCCAAATCCGTTCAGCCGTTCTTGCGCCAATCCGGAACATGCATCTAAACAAACATACTAACGGACGAAAATTCTATATTCTATATGTAATATTTTCAGCATCAGACTCATTCCTACACTTAGAAAAAACTTAATAAAAAAAAAAAATGTTCAGCTTTGATTTCGTTACTATTTACAAGCTTTTATTTAACGTGATGGTTTTTTTTGGGGGCTGAGTGACGGCTGGTAGTACAGTTACTCGAAGTATGAGTTGAGAAAATCAGTTATTTTTGTTTTAACGTGTACGAAACCCACCGAGTACTTCACAAGTTTACACAAAAAAACAGACTATTACGATATTTCTAGTAATTACACTGCCTAGGTCGTAGATCCCAAAAAAAATATCATTAAATCATTTTTTTTTTGTTTATTCATGTTTATAATATATCGATGCCCATCACGTCTGCGGAGTTTCGCTAGCTAATTTAATTTGACCCTGTAGTTAGTAAGATCCACCGTTAGTTATATGCAAAATTTTCAAAATTATCCATGTGTATGCTTTAGGGACTTCTCTTAACATGCATTGCTCCGTCTGACCATGTCGCCCGTCCCACGAGATATATCTCCGGATATTATTCGTTTTTAAGGTTCCGTACTAAAATGGTACCGATGAAAATCCTATGGGGATCGCTCCGCTGTGTTGGCATACAGACGGGTAACAACGATTATTTCGGTTATTTTAATGTGCCAAGGGATTAGGAAAAGGATGAGTTTTGTTAGCAGAACGATTATAGTTAATGGATAATAATTATGATACCGTATATAAAGGCTGATTTACACAATGCGCTTTATTGGCTTATTACTTAATTCGCACGAATTTACTCGCCCGAAACGGGCGAATCAACACTTTAAAATAAAAAAAAGTTTAACTGTAATATAAGTATAGAAAAAAGGACACTAGCGCACATAAGTGATAAGAGTAAAATATTTTGAAACGCTTACTTTTTTCTTAATTTCATTGTATAAAATTCAAAATGTGCATGCGAGTCGCCAAAAGAAAAAAATAAAACATTGTAAAGTGTCAATTCACCCGTTTCGGGCGAGTAAATTCGTGCGAATCGACTAATCAAATCAAATGAAATATATTTATTTCGGATTCAAAAATTATATACGTGTTAGTAACAATAAACTAAGCCTAGTGTTAGTACCTACAGTTTTTTCATAATTATGTATAGGTAATTTAATTTAAACATGCGCCGGGCTGAGCGCCCATCGCATTGATCGCTCATCCACTGCTTCAACTTCAGTGGAGAATCCCACCTGTTTGCCGTTTTATTTGTTGGTGGCATACCTACCATTAAGTTGAAGTAACCAAGTTGGAGTCATTTATTACTCCAATTTTATTGTATGCCATAGGCAAGAAACTTGCATCGTGTATGATGTAGGATGAGAAAAAAAAAACAAGGATCTAAAAAAAAAATGGTCTTCACTTTTCTATAATGCTCGTTCCTTGAATCGATGCCGAGAGGGGATGGGAAGTAGTCTTACTTAGCATGAAAACAATAATCAGAAATCCGTGTTCTCTCTAATCTGAATCTGAAATCTGCATAGTCTGACCAAGATTTTATCTGGTCATTAAAAGAGACTTGGAAGTACGTGTTTTTTTAACTACAATGTCAGGTTTGTCCTTCAGTCCAGAATTGGAAACTTATTGATTATATCACTTGAGTGAATCCGCGGGCAGCCGGGCGCTTTGAGACAGAACCCTCAGAGCGCGAGTCCTATTCGCACTGCTCAGGTTTTTCGAGGCAGCAGCTGCTTATCAACTGAAAGTATATCTGAAGGCTGATCGCGTGGGCGCTCGACGGTGGACGCCATCATGCGCGTGAGAGCCCTTACGACGGGGGACGCGGTGTCCCGGGGTGGGGTCGTCGCGGTGGTGTCACTCGACATCGCCAACGCGTTCAACACACTGCCCTGGAGCTGCATTGTGGAGGCACTCCGGTATCACCGAGTGCCGCCCTACCTCTGTCGAATAGTCGAGGCGTATCTGATGGATAGAGCCGTCATCTACCCCGGTCGCGATGGGGAGTGGAACCGGCGAGAGATGTCGAACTCACAATGTCACAGGAACGGCCCCCCAACCGATCCTTGTGGGACACCGCCGCAAGGATCGGTTGGGGGGCCGTTCCTGTGGGACATCGGCTACGACTGGGTGCTGCAGGCCGACCTCCCTGATGGCGTCAGCGTGGTTTGCTACGCTGACGACATGCTGGTTCTGGCGCAGGGGAGGTCGCATCAGGCGGCGGCCGACGCGGTGATACGCGGGGTTGCGATTGTCGTGGAGAGGATCCGGGCGGGCCTGCGGGCGGAGAGCAATGGGTAGCTCACCGCCCGATCAGGACCAGGCCCGTGCCTGACGGCGCGTAAGTGTTCCACGCGCTCCTCAAAGAGTTGTCAGCATAATCTGAGGGGCCCGTTAAGGCCGAAGCCTGCCGGGTCAGCGGGATTGTCTGAAAGGGTTACCGCTACCCCGGAACATAAAGGGCAAAGGAAGGAACATGGGTGGGTTTTAGTCAGTAAGAGTCTGACACTCCCTTCCGCTCCACCCAGAGCGGGAGGGGTCATTTGATGATTTCCCATCCGGAAAAAAAAAAGGCTGATCACGTCAGAAACCGGGCGTGTCAGTGTTACATATGTTATTTTCATTCTGATTGCGCTGGAAGATTCCACTTTTGTATCTTCCTGTCAGTTTCAGCTTCAAACACAGAAGTATTAATTAATCGTTTAATTAATTTTCTCTTTTCCTGGGAAGAAATAAAATGAAATGAAATTGTTTATTCTGTAAATCGGATATCGGTATCATTTTTTTAACCCGGGGCAAATGACGTGAACATAATTACGCCGACGATGACACCGGGTCATCATGACCCAGATTTTATCGAGTAATTGTCATGAAATTTAAGAAGTTATATAAATTTTAATAATTATTTATTATACAAGAGTTTTTTGCATATGTAGTAAAAAAGAAATAAATCCAAATATTATTTTATAATTCAAACTTTTACTAGTACTAGCTTTCTTTATAGCGCATGCAAAATCAACTCTGAAAACATAAGAAAAATATTTTTTAAATTTTTGTTACATTATTCTATATAATAATATAAATTAATAATCGTACATAATAATATAAAGAACAAAGAAACTTCTTATCATAATAATAGTAACAAATCAGTCTTCTACTTCCTCATTCAGAAACATAGAACTACTGCTATTATTGCAGTACGGAATCAAATGATCTGGGCACATGTAAGTCTGGCATGCATTACAAGTATTAGATGTCTTCTTATCCCTTTGAGACGGTCATATTTGACATCTTCTGTGAGTTCCTGGAACCTTCGGGAGACCTCCCCCGAAGGTTTCTTTCGCGCAACTGTCGAAGCAGCATTTAATCCTTCGTCAGACCCCGACTCTTCTAACACCGCAAATATTCTCTCAGTGTGGTCTATCATTGCAATATTTAACAAAAACTTAATACAAGGTGAATTGATAACAAATACTAAATGATCTAATAAAAGTATGTCATAAAAATACTACGCCAGCGATGACGCCGGGTCATATTTACCCGTTTTGAGTTGATGCACGTATATCTCGCTGTGTATGCGGCATTGCACTTAGCATACCTGCGGTTCGGTTAGAAGGAGGTCGTATCTCCAGCTACACAAACGCTAAAATTGCACGATCATTTAGCTACGAGCATAAAGAATGCATAATCAGATGTATTCCTAACAAATTGAACCGAATCATTATCCGTCTGATTACAAAACGAACGATCTAGCCTAAACCCTTGGGCTGGTATTTGTATTTCGAACTTTATTTCGATTTAGACACAGTTCTTGATACTAAAATGACAACTAAGCTGCCATTTTTGTATAAAATCTATAACTGGCTCAGTGGTTTCAACCTGAAGGGCAATTCTCGTAATTTCATGAACGTTTCTCAGTCCCAAACTGTCAAAAATACCTCTAATTTCCCTACATTTTAGATAAGTTTTTGACATTGATTGTGGCTGAGATGAGTTTGCGACTAGATTTTGAACGTTTTTAACTACGGGAATTGGCCTTCTTGTCTAAAGAGAAACCTTGTTTTGTAATAATGGGGTATTTGATTGCAACTTTGCTGTTCAATTTGTTAAGATTATCTAACAGAAATTCCTGTTAGGAAGTCCAACTACATATAGCTACAAACTTAGCTAAAAATCATAGCCGGAACGGTTAAACTTACGCCTTCAAAGAACTCCGAACAAAGTTTTTAATTCAGTGCAGAATGTGTTCAATAGTGAATGAGCGTTAGTTTCAAGACGTGCCTTCCATTTAAGTCTTCATAGCCGCAGTGAGATTATGTAGGTATAAGTATTATTTCTTCAGAAAAGAAAAATGGAAGGATTAGTCTGTCTTGTGGTTTTATGTGTTAAATTCTGGGTCTGAGAAAACTGGGATGAAAATGCTAATACTCGACTTTTTCTGAGAGAAAACTAAGAAGTAAAGAACCAAGTTGAAGGTAAATTGTGTGGATGACGAGACAGTTAAAGCTTTGTTAAAAACACAGATGTTTGGGTTGGTCAAAGATATTGTTTAATCAGCCTATAATGTTCGCACTGCTGCGACACGGGCCTCCTGTCTTCGAGAGGCAGTGGGCCATAATCTACAACGCTAAAATTATCCGTTTTGTTCAATTTTAACACAAGGTTTAGAAAAATCATTGAGTTTCAAAAATTCGCAATGAATGTGCGCAATATGGAAGGAGTGATGGGGGCTATGGAGAAATGCTGCACTTGGACGCTGCGTGAGCGTACGTGATCCATCGCCACTTGTTCGATGTCCACCGCGCACAGGATGGATGGAAAGCAGCACATGAAGTGATTTTTTGCTCCATTTGGTGTAATTGCTGTATGGCATTCCAGTTTGAGGATAAATAAATAATAAATAAATAAACGCTGGCACAGTGCGGGTTGGTAGATGTCACATGCCTTCGAATTTTTGGTTCTAGAACATGCCGTTTCCTCACGATGTTTTCGTTTACCGTTTTGAAAGCAGAGGTGATGAAATTATTTACACCAAGTAAAGAGCCTGTCTGGGTTCAAACCCGCGATCTACAACTCGTATGTCGGGCCCGTTGCCACTGGGCCACTGCTCTAACCCAAAAACCTGTGAATAAAATCCTGCAAAAGTACGCGTTGTTTTAACAGACTCAGAAAATATTGAATTCCTCAATAACATATTGCATTAGTCGGTAAATCTATATGGAGTCAAACCAAATGTTCAGCCAAACTATTAAATATAGGCGTAGACCAATGACGATATACATTACGCAAGTTATTCATCATCTGCCGAGCCTTTTCCTAATTATGTTGGGGTCGGCTTCCAGTCCAACCGGATGCAGCATAACCAGTATTTCACATGGAGCGACTGCCTATCTGACCTCCACAACCCAGTTACTGGGTAATACGATGTCCCTTGTGTGCATGTAAGACTGGTTGTCTGGTTATAAGGCTAGCCATCTGGCTAGCCGGACTGGCTTTGCGAAACAGTCGTCTCGCAGAAGAAGGCTGCGGAAAGGGAGAAGGAGATCTCGTCCACTCACCCGGCCCGCAGGCGCACCGAGCGTCGGCGGAGTGCGAAAACGCCCTCTTCCGGTCCCCATAAATGGGTCCAGACAACACACACACATCCGAGGTGGCGGCGCATAGTGTTCCACGTGCGTCCCTCTTAGACGTCGCGGGGGGAGTCAAACACCTCAATCCCCCCCTGAGCAGAGGAGACCCGCGGTGGCGGGTCGGCACCAGTCGGGGGTTGTGGAAGGATCTTACGTTCCCGCCGCGACCCCCAGCGTAGGTGTGAGATGGAACACCGGGGTGGTTTTTAGTCAATAAAATTCTGACAGACCCAGCCGCCCGCCCCAGGGTGGCGGACATCCATGAGGATTTTCCACAAAGGGGAAAAAAAGGTGGTGAGCATGACATGTTGCGCCGACCCCAAATAAATTGGGATAAGGGCAGGAGTGTGATGACGATGATGTAATAGGGGGCAAGCCTATTGCCATCAACCGGGCACAAATCCAGACACCGGACTGTAACTGACAAATTCCTGATGGAAAAACCCAATAACACTTTGTCCGACTTGGGAAGCGAACCCAGGACCTCATGCTCAGCGCTTGCTACCACTAAACTAATGAGACAGTCAAAAGGCAGGCTAGGCAGATATTAGAAATAATCAACCATATTACCAACAGCACTAAAATAAGCAAATAACATGATGCCATATCATCGTAACGTACCTACAGTATAATGTTGACCACTAATTATTTTTACAAACAGCAATGTTTTAAAAGTAAAACGAATTATTCGCGTAAAGTTTACTGACCGGGTAAAGATAAATTTATTCAAAATTCACGAGCTTCAATAAGCTTCGTTGTAAACTAGGTTCTACATCTAAAATAATGTTAATGTTAAATCCCATCAGAATTTTAGTTATAACGTACTTCTTATTCAATTAAATACTTTATATCTAGGTTATCAAGATGTTATTAGATTTATTTTATAAACTTTGGTACGTAGTTGCCGAAATCTTTGAAATAAAGGACTTAGGTAAAATTCGAAGGGCGCTCCCTAAAATGTTGCTGAAGCTGAACTTATTTTAACAAACTTATCCTTAAGAATGTTTTGAAATGATATTGCCACCGCATAGTCAAATTGTCAATTAAAACGATAATTGATGACATTGGATGGCGACCAGTTGGTTATCTTTCAAAGTGAAGGCACGTGAACATATTCGTAAGAAGTTCGTAGAATCTTCCCAGCGCTGATTTGCTGGATTCGTTTTCTCCTCTACCTATTGTTATTTCTCCTGACAAAGTTTTTTCTGTTTATATGTATTTATTTACATATTAATATTCATTCTTTTTCGTGTTATCTACCCCGCATGTTGCACCTGCCATGTTTTTGTCTTTGCATGACTTACTTAAAGGTAGAAAATGCGATTGGCATAAGTCCGCCTTTGTAGAGTATTTTTTTACTTTTGCATAAAGTTTTAATAAATAAATAAATACTTCATTGAAAATGAAAGAGAAAATAACGATTGCTTGGTTATCTTTTTGCAGTAAATTACCAAACACATTTCTGTATATATCAAACCCGATATATATACTAGGATATCTGTATCATTACAAGTCCAAATTAGAATGCACAAAATTCCGTAACGGAAATATTTTAACCATTTCTGAATGTACTTGTATATACACACAGCTACCCTTCAGCACTCGTCAGTTATTAATTCATAAACGTTAACTGACGTTTCTACAAACCTGAACAAAACCAATTATAATTTCATTCGGATCAAACTCAATCCATCTCGTACTCGTACGAGGAGGTATCGGACCTAACTTTATTGTGAATATAGTTTGACACAAGGTAAATGTTCCATCAGTGCAAAGTGCAAGTTTAAACGAACTCAGGCGGGCAAGCATTCAAAAAGTTATGAACGTTAAATAACATTTTCGGATGTTTGACGAATCGTTATTTTTAGGGTACCCTATGGTATAGGGTGTCAACGGAACCCTATTACTAAGCCTCCGCTATCCGTCCGCTTGTTTGTCAGCGAGCTGTATCTCATGCACCGTAATAGGTAGTCAGTTGAAATTTTCACAGAGTATGTATTTCTATTGCCACTATAATAACAAATAATAATAATAAATTATAGTAAACAATTAAAGGGGTCCAAAAAAGAAATTTAAAAATGTTATTGTGTATTAAATACTGTATGGCGGTACGGAACCCTTCGTGTTCCTGAGTCCGACTCTCATTTGGCTGGTGTTTTATTTAATGCCACTGAAACTGCTGCGATCGAATTCACACGCTTAAAGGTCATGCAAAATTACTGATAAGTAAAAAAAAGTAGTTGAATTTCACCAATTTAAGATACACTATACACTTACACACACTACACACACACACACTATATACACTACATACACTACACACACACACACACTACACACACACACACACACACACACACACACACACACTACATACTTACACACATACACACACACACTATAACACTACACACACACACACTACACACTTACACACACACACTATATACTTTTTTTTACTTATGTGAACCAGTATGAACAAATGGTTAGCCGTGATATTATCTGTGGCGAAGCACGGACCATGTCAAGAATGTTTAAAAACTCGTGAGTGGAGAGAAAATAACCAAATGCCTTTAAGATTAGTTTGACATAGGACAGCATTGCAGAAAAGAATCCCAAGGCGTACGGAGCATAAATAAGTAGGTTAGATTAGAGAGAGATAGAATTATAAAAATATATAATTATATGTAAACTAGTGAAAATATCAAATTTAACAAATAAAATAACACTTGTACAAATAAATTTTTCATTCATCCATCTTCTCACATCCATCCTTCTCCAGGCAAACAAGTCACACTCTGGTATTGATGTCAAACTCAAACTCAAACCGTGTTATTACAAAACGAAACCTAACTTTAGTTCTAGCCCAAATTATTGAGCCAGTACTTGTATTTCGAACTTTATTTCGATTTAGGCAAAGTTCTTAATACTAAAATGACAACTTAGCACCGAACTAAGCTGTCAGTTTTGTATAAAGAACTGCATTTATCTATCGGTTGGGTTCTTAATTCAATAACTGGGTCAGTGGTTTAAACCTGATCGAAAGAAAAACCTTGTTTTGTAATAAGGGGGTTAGTATTTATTTCAAATAAACCAATTACAGGCACTTTTGAATTGTCAAGGGGTCGGTCAGTCAGAAAGATGAAGCTAGTTGCCCATTCCAAAGCGTAGTAGGTACCTATGGAGAAGAACGGGCAGGAAAATTAACGGACACTCTTTTAAATTAAAAAAGATTGTCAAAAGAGCATTAAGCAGCAATGGAACCTTTTAGTTTGTGTCGTACTATGGCACCCTCACTTCGCCCCGGCATAGTCCGAGGGGTAAACATGGAGGTATATGGTTGCAGTGAAACCTCTGTGCTCAGAAACCCGTGTTTATCTTCCTCTGAAGGGTTCCTATTGTTGATTGTGAGTAAAATAATCCTATTGTGTTGTGTTAGATTCGAAGATGTGAAATAATTAATGATGTTTAAAGATCTTCACAAAACAAAACAGTTAAAAAGTAGTATGGAGTTGAGTAGCCCAGAAAAAAAAAAAACTATTGCTCTATGAAAATTGTACATTGTGATGCAAATGACAAATGCTCACGGGTTTCACACGACGTTTCTTAACAATGTAACAATTGTGAGGAAAAAAATAGTTTCACACATAGGTACAAACATACATGAACCTAGCGCTTTCTTCCCAGGGGGGTAGGCAGATACTGCAGAACGCCATCTGCTACGATCCTTACATAATCCTTTTGCTTCATTTACGTTCATATATCTGGTCGTACACCACGCCAGTTGCGAGTACTACGCACGAACGCACGACGTTTCTGAAGAACATCACCAATAAGGTGAAGTGGTGAAGTTTCATGAACTTAACAATCAAGAGCCGTTTTACGAGCCAGTGTGTTGAAAAAAAATATTTCCCCCGTACTTAGATCTAAGTCCCCATAGCACTTATTAGAGTCAGTTATAATGACCGAAATTATTGTAATAATTGCCATCATAATATTGGTAGCCGCACCTAACTTGCGTAATTCACTATCAATCACAATCTGAATCATCTTAAAGGATATTGCTAATCCATTGCTTCATATTATGTTCCAAAAATTTGCCCGCTCAACAACGTAAATAACGCAATGAATATTGTAGCTGTCAAAATGAAAGCTAGTACTACTTATAGTGTATTACGCAATTACCCCGCAGAACAATCATTGGGCTACAAATATTTTAGTGATGCACGTAGAACAGTGGCGCCGATTCCCTTGTTCACAAACTAAACTAAATTTAAGTTGAGTGCATCTTTTTCTTTCTATTTCATTAAGAAAAGGACAGAAGATAAATATTAGTTTAGTCCTGTCTAATTAAAATAATCCATAGACAAATTAGATCCGATTAAAAACATGGCTACCAAAAATACGTCAATTTACGTCAGGCGCTGACTAATTTGACAGGACTAAACTAATATTTATCTTCTGTCCTTTTCTTAATGAAATAGAAAGAAAAAGATGCACTGAACTTAAGTTTAGTTTAGTTTGTGAACAAGGGAATCGGCGCCACTACCTATTTAAATATACTTATTATTTTCTAGGAAATACTCGTAGTAGCACATTGTTATCTAAAGAGAATATTATGATTAATTTTGTTAAAACACGCTCCTAATTGTTTTGGCGGGTATTATAATGATTAAAACATGTTTTCAAGCGAAAGAACAATTAATGAAATCATAATTCTAAAGACTATTTGGAAAATCCACCGGAAAAGTCGGAAAATAATTAATTCACTCAGCGTTATATAGGTATTTCGATAACGTCAACCTATACTGAATTTTATATTATTGCTTAATTATTATACAGGATGACAGGGTCATAGACCATGTAACATAAAAAAAAAAAATTGCTATTCCATACATTTTGACCGCGTCGGTACTTTTTATAACCGACTAAAAATGTCTACGCTAGGGGTATAGAATTCAGCGGGATTGTCCGAAAGGGTTACCGCTACCCCGGAACATAAAGGGCGAAGGAAGGATCATGGGTGGGTTTTAGTCAGTAAGAGTCTGACACTCCCTTCCGCTCCACCCAGAGCGGGAGGGGTCATTTGATGATTTCCCATCCCAAAAAAAAAAAAAAAAAAGGGGTTATAGAATCATGTGCTGAATTCATTGTTACAGTATACACGTCGTTGTCCCTGCCATCCTGTATATTAAAGCTACGTTTGTGGTGATTTCGATTCTAATACCATAAAATTTGTACCTATCAATACTTTAGGTGCCAATCGCTTTTGAATCTGGCGTAGGTCATCATCTGCCTAGCCTTTTCCCAACTATGTTGTGGTCGGCTTCCAGTCTAACCGGATGCAGCTGAATACCAATTTTCGCATGGAGCGACTGCCTACCTGATCGACTGCTTATCCGACCTCCACAACCCATTTACTGGGTAATACGATACCCCTTGGTAAGATTGGCTGTCAGATTTTCGGACTTCTGATGACCCGTAACGATTGTCAAGATCCACGAATGACAGCTGGGACCAACGGCTTAACGTGCTTTCCGAGGCACGGAGGGATCAAAATCAAAATCAAAAGTCATTTATTCAAATTAGGCTGAGAATTAGCACTTTTCGAACGTCAAAATTACAAAAGACAGACCCCCAAAAATGCCCGCCCTTCACCACTTCCTAATGCTATCGCTGGGATAAAGAAGTAGCGCAACAAATGCCGGATCTTGGTTGGGATGCGCGTTACTATATCGTCGCCCAGCAGTGAAAACCTCGGATGTCTCATTTCCTAAAAAAAAAAAAAATTGTTTTTGGATTTATAAACTCGGCAAGCACAGATTACAAACTTTCGAATCAGCTACTCCTAGCGTATAGTTAAATCTAAAAAAACAAAAGGTAATATCTTCCCCACTCATACATTTTTTTTCAGTAGACAGTTTTTCCTTCCTCCTGTAAAATTTTGTTATAAACACTTACGTGGTTTTCACTGCTGGGCGACGATATGTAATGTTAATACCTACGTATGTAACCTTTCAATATGATCTATACCCGAATCTGCCGTTCGTTGTACCAATTTATGAAATAAACACAGGCATGTTTTCTTTTAATCTCAGATGAAGAAGTCTTGTTATGTAATTGTGCATACAAGGATAGAATATTTTTAGTCGTTATACGAGTATCTTTAGTAGGTATTTTATGCTTTTACTAACTTTTTATTAGATTTCGATTTCGAGGCAAGAACAATCTAAGTATAGGTACTAATATAATCAAGTTGGAAATACAAGTCAGATTTGAAAAAATATTTTTCTATTTGATAGCCCAAGTCTTGAGGAAGGCTTTAACATCACGCTAGGACCCTTAGGAGCCGAGCAAACAAAAAAGTCAGAAAGAACACTAAGCGAAAACAAAGAAAAGCGCGGGCGGGCGATGCGATGCGACGCGGTGGGTCGGGGGCCGAGGGAGTTTTATAAAAACATGGCTGTTATTTCAGTATATTGTGTATCTTACGACTTCCACGCGAACGAAGTCACGGGCAGAAGCTTGTATGAAATAAATGTTATAAATTGATGCTATTGTTGTTCGAACATTGCAGCTTTTTCTGAAAAAGTCCATATATTTTCCTTGAACAAACATTTTATTGGACACAATTGAAATACGGGATTAAGAGACAATATTTAGGGATTAAGCAAGCCATTGTTGTCCCAGATATACTAAAATGCTTTATAAGAGAAAAACGTGAAACTGATTTATATTAAGTGCAAATGGAATTAATGTTTCACAAAATAAAGCCGAAGTTATTACGTAAATTATTTGCCAGAAATGAATTAATGTTTATAGAGAAAACCGATATTCCGCTGTTCCTGTGAAAATGGGAAATATTGACATAAGTAAATAATTTTTCACAATATTCTCCTAGGCATTATGTCATACGATGCCCAAACGTGGACTCTGACAGTCGAGCTGGTCCACAAATTAAAAGTCGCTCAGCGGGCTATGGAGCCGATAGCCCACTCGCAGTTTCTTTAAAGGATACAATCAAGAATGAAGTTGTCCGAAAAACCACCGGAGTAACCGACATAGCTTACAGACTAAGCAAACCGACGCGGCAGTGCGCTGGCCATGTTTGTTGAAGAAACATGGCTAGGTCTGGCCGGAGGAGCGGACGAGTCTTGGAGTAGAGACAGCGAAGAGTAGAACGCCAGCTAGACGCCTGCTAGACGGAGCGACGACTTTGAGAACGTGGCTGTGACCGACTGGATGCGGAAGGCGGAGGACAGGTTGTTGTGGCGCAGCCTGGGAGAACTTTGTCCAGCTGTGGACTGCGATAGATTGAGTTGATTAAATGGAGGGCCTAAGTATTTATTACGGCATGTATTAAACCTGTTTGCTAGTTACAGCATATCAGTGATGGTAACACTTGTATTACAAAAAAAGCCCTTACTGCTGCGACATAAAGGAGTTCTCAATGTCAAATTGTTGCCACTGATGTACTAATAGGTATAAACATTTAAATCATCGGCTCATTGTCTGTCAATCTGATACGGTCTAACAATCAACCAACAAACAAGGGGGATGGTTTGAAGATTCGAATGACGTTGTTTCGACGTGCGCTAGGATCTACTCTCTAAGTACGAAATTAGTAGTTTCCGCCGAAATCAAAAAACAAAAGTGATTTATTCAAATTAGGCTGAAAATCAGCACTTTTCGAACGTCAAAATTACATAAGACAGTCCCCCAAAATGCTCGCCCTTCACCTCGAAGTTACGGGCGCTTCCTGTTTCGTATCCCCTTCGGACATAAGATTAGTACGGGATGCGATCTAAGATGACAACACGGTTTGACGCTTTCCTTACTCCCGATGTGTTATTCCCGTCGGAAAAAGTCACATAATCGGGACTAGAGTTCATTCCGAAGTATCGTTTTACTTTCAGACGGGCCCGTATCTTCGTTGTCGGTATTAGAGACTAAGCTCTCTGTTTTGAATAACTCTGCGAGTGATACACGATATTACTAACCTTTACTCAAACATGAACTAATCATCATCATCTGCCTAGCCTTTCCCAACTAAGTTGGGGTCGGCTTCCAGTCTAACCGGATCCAGCTGAATACCAGTATTTTACATGGAGCGACTGCCTATCTGACCTCCACAACCCAGTTACTGGGTAATACGATACCCCTTGGTAAGACTGGTTGTCCGACTTTCGGACTTCTGACTACCCGTAAGGACTGTCAAAGATCTACAAATGACAGCCGCGACCAACGGCTTAGCGTGCTTTCTGAGGCACGGAGAGGTCTCGGTATGTAGAGATGGTCACCCATCTATAGACCAACCGCGGCAAGCGTAGCTTAACCTGATCGATCGACTTGTGCGGCTGTTATTATTTAGCCACGGGCCCCTCAAATATGATCTAATATCGGTCAAAATCAATGACAGTAAACCATACAATATATTAGTTACTGTTCGGAAATGGGAATAGTTACCTTGCGAGCACGTTTCTGCATTCGTGTCATTATATATTCTAACAATGTTGCTACACGTAAAGCAGTTATGTGTCGAGTTAATGACTGCAGCACCTTGTAAGGAGGAGATAATTTATTGCATTATGTACAAGTAGCTTTTGCCCGTGTGGATATCATTAAAAAAGAAAATATCCCACGGGAACGTACTACCGGGAATAAAAGTACCCTATGTGTTAATCCATATGTATGCCAAATGTCATCCAAATCCGTTCAGCCGTTTTTGCGCCAATCCGAATCATATATCCAGACAAACGGACATTCTAAAAAAAATATTTTGGCGTCAGACTCGTTCCTGCACCTCTATTCAATATAGGTACAGTTTTGATTTCGTTACTATTTTGTTATATGCATACAGGGTGGCAGGACCATCAACCCATGGATTCTGGACCCCCCTTTTTTGATAACTGACGAAAAATTTCTACGCTACCGGTTTAGAATCATGTGCTGAATTTATGGTAACACTGTAGTTTTGTCTCAATGTAGGGCAAAAGGTTTTCTCATTGAGAGGAGCATTGCTCACTACGTTTGCTGACGGTGTGTTGGCGATTCAGTCCTGAGGGTACACACTTATAATGGCAATACCTTTTATTTTGACAATACAAAACTCACTCACTCACTTTGTAGAAGCCAGACAAAACCATCTGCTACGATCCTTACATATTTCTATTGCTCAACATTAGTTGCCAAACTCATCGATCTACGATAATCTTAGCTCAGACATGTCGTAAACGCCCATAGCTGCAGCGGTGCGTAAGTAGTCGGTAGTCGGTAACTTATTGCTAACAAACAGCCGACTGACCTATTTCCCAGTTGACTTGTCACTGGCCAGGCTCGGCTCAGTCGGTACACTGGTTTGTAAACAGTTTCCCCATGATTCGTTCTGTAAGATAAGCGTTTGATTGTGTTATCGATGTTGGGTAAACTGTTTCGGGTTTTGCGCTGTTTTTTGAGACACTTTTCCTTGATTAATAATAAATCAGCCTATAATGTTCCCACTGCTGGGGACACAGGGCTCTTCTCTATGAGAGGGAGTGGGGGCCGTAATTCACCATGCAGGTTGGTTCACACTGCGGGTTGGTGGATATCACATCTCTTCGAAATTTTGCAAAGTAACCCACTTGGGTTACTTTGCAAAATTTAAGTAGTGCCTACTTAGGCACTACTTGGGTTCGAACTCACGACCTACAACTCGTAAGTCGGGGCCTATAACACTGGGCTACCACTGCTCTACCTGCTTGTAACATAATGTACATACTCACAGTTATCTTCATTCATTCCTCCAGGACAGACAAGCATTCCGTTACTGTTAGGCGCTGATCTGACTATTCCTCACGACACCAGACCACGTTTTATCCACAGTCAGTACATAGACACAGCCATCAACTTTAACATAAGACTACTACTGTGGAGAACTTTGCCCAGCTGTGGGACAATATTTATGTTGAATAAAAATAAGGTAGTTTGTGTTTCAATAATGTACCGATATTTATTTCACTGTATAATCATTACTTATACAAAATGTTCCATATTCATATCAAAGCATATTTATGTTACTGACGACCTTGTTTTTCCTCGGGGAAACTAGTGGTTGGTCCGCATGCAGCATCATGCTGAGTGGAAGCCTTCTTGTCACAGCTACGACGTGCAGCCGAATATTTCTGTTCGGTGCTCGTGATTATAGATCACTTTTGTTTTTGAAGTGAAATTTCTCAGGCGAAAAACATTTTCAGAATGAAACATGGGCGCGTCACGTGTACTTTCATATGAATTTAGTAAAAAGCTATTAGTTTGACATTACAAACGGACACTTCAATTTTATTTTATTGTATAGGATTCTACCGCAAGTATTATTAGTACTTATTTAAATATGTGTAGCTGAAGAAAATAAAACTAAATGAACCTGAAAAAATTAGAAATTGAGTGAAACGAAATTAATTTCAAACATCATTCCAATCAAAATTTGAGTAAATATTAGGTTAAGTGTGAAGATAAATGTTAGAAATCAATTAATTGTAAAATCGAAAACTTCTACATAGAAATAGATTGGCAATTATTATTGTACCTACATAAATACACAGTAACATAACAGTGGTTTTTTATGAGAAAGTTATGTGTGGATTTCATCATCATCATCATTTCAGCCGAAAGACGTCCACTGCTGGACATAGGCCTCCCCAAGCACCTCCACTTCGACCGGTTCTGTACTTCGGGTTCCTGCGGCCTTCACAAGGTCGTCGGTCCACGGTGTGTGGATTTAGGCATGGGAAAATCCAACAGCCTGTGTTTACCAGATTCTGACGAAATCGCAAATAAAAGCATGAAATATATTTTATTTGTTTGGTTTTCTCTAATGGTTATTTTTTTAACTAATAGTTAAATATTTGACCATTAGCAATGATATTATATCATTAGATATGTGATGTGTGTTTTTTTACCAAAAATTGGTCAAAAAACACATTTTGAAAAAAATTAACCATTAGTTACTATTTTTAACAATTTGTTGAGTTTAACTGTGGATCGAAAAATCGGCCCTTAGTTTTCCGCCCGGAAAGCAATACACAAGTACTACTGCATCGTTGGTCTAGCGGTCGCAAGCGCTACTGTTGAGCATTAGTACGATTTCCACCTAGAATCCCTCAGTGGCAGCCCAGAGTGTGGGTTTGTTTCCACTTGTAGGCAATAGGCTGGCCCCCTATTACATGGGACTTGAATGTAACTGGTAAAATGTGGGTGCAACTACTATAGGTCACCTCTACCTAACCCTTCTAGGAATCCGAGGGTAATGTTATGTATTCTAAATACTAGTATTATGAACAATCTGAATAGTACCCGTAGCCACGATAATATTGCATTGTCACTAGTTACATTGCGTTGATACTAATTAGATAGGACATTGATTATTCATATCACTTATTATTGATACGTTTATTATGAAAACCGTGTTTTAGTGATACGAAGTCCAGTCTGCCGAACTGAAAACTCTTCTTTAGCTATGATGATGTTGGAATCCC
This sequence comes from Apamea monoglypha, assembly GCA_911387795.2. Taxonomy (NCBI): domain Eukaryota; kingdom Metazoa; phylum Arthropoda; class Insecta; order Lepidoptera; family Noctuidae; genus Apamea; species Apamea monoglypha. Next base: position 5,707,609 of record OU426930.1, read on the forward strand.
AGCACTAAATGTTACTAAGTAACTAAATAATATGAACATCACTAGTGTGCGCTCTCGGTAGCCATTTTTATTTGAATGTCTCGTTCACTTTCCTCACGGGTCGGGCCACGACAGGTCGACAACGTGCTCCTGCCTACTTGATTGAATTGATGGTATTCCCTCCTTATTTAGAAGAACTGGCTATTTTCCTTTCCCCACTGCTACATCCACTAATACACATCCCCACAGTTTATTATGTTTTTTTCCTTTAAGAAAAACCACCAAGTACGGATATCTACGCCTCTACCTTCAATTCCAGCTTCTCAACCCAGCTATCACGCATCTTTATCCTTCCTCATCTACACATACTACACACCACTGTCCAGTCCATCTCCATCTTTTTATTTTTGTAAATAAAACTTTAATTGACTTTAACTTCCCCTTATTTTAATTTCTTAATTTAATTTAAAGTTAAAATTAGGATTTTCTTGTCGCTACACGACATTTTGGCTGAGGTAGAGGTCGCTGCAAGAGACGGCATTACCAGAACTTTCCATACAAACTAAATGTGTCAACGTTTACTCGTATTACGATACTAATTGCGTGTACAAGCTGACATCTCTGCTAGCGGGCAGAAGTTCAGCAATCAGCGCAATTTCGGCGCCACAAACGTTGCCAGTACTGTCTCTACTCTCTAGATGCTGCCGGCGGCGCACCTGGAATCTGTGCGACAAAAACTCATAAGATAAGTAACCATTCTCGACAGTACAGTCATCGGCACGTAACTTGGCAAGGTTTTGGTTTAGTGCAACAAAAAACGGTCACTTTTATTGCTTGTTATTATTCTATGGTTACGGATATAATTTATTTTTAAATATGTCTGTTAAGAAGAATGTTAATGAAACCACCAATAACCACCCCATTTTTTATATCCACGCAATCACTGTCCATTCCAAGGTTGCCTGGAAGAGGTCGCAGAAAGTGATAAGGCCGCCCATTGTACGTTTTGAAGTGCAAAATGTATTTTTTGGTGTACGGACGCCAGCAGGTCAAGCTACCCGAAACTGTCAAAATTTTCCAATCAACCTTGAACCTTAAAGCTTCATAGATAAAGTTGAAAATCTATTAAAGAAATTTGACAGATTGTAGTAGCTTGATGTGCTGGCGTCTGTACAATAAAGTAAGTACGAGTATATATTAATAAACATAAATAAATAAAAGGCAAAACGCATTTAACGACTCTTCCCGAGTTACGTGCCGACTGTAAGACCACGGGTACAACTAGTTAAATAAATATGTGTATACATAAGTACAAACATTTGGTACAACTGTACAAGTACAAAATAAAAATTCAAAAGCACAATAATAAAAACAATACACACAAAAGCAGTTGCTACTACTAGCAATCCAGACAATGGTTTATTTTTCAAAGTAGTTTTTAGTATAAGCACTTACTTGCTTCGGTAAGTAGTGCTGCACCAAACAAATGTTACTAAGTAAAGAAAGTCCCTGATTAAGTGCACGTTTTACTTAATATATTTAAGTTGGGAAGGATCCACACTCGGGGATATATGTATTTTGAGAGATTTCCAGCCAGAGCTAGTTGGGAAAGTGCAGTAGTAGAAGTTGTGCTTAAGAAAGATTATTCTTTTATGGTTGGTACTCACTGTTCGAAGCGGCTTGTGGCTAAGTAATAACAGCCGCACGGGTCGATCGCTCAGGTTAAGCTACGCTTGCCGCGGTTGGTCCGTGGATGGGTGACCATCTTCACATACCAAGACCCCTCCATGCCTCCGGAAAGCGTGTTAAACCGTTGGTCCCGACTGTCATTCGTGGATCTTTTACAGTCGTTACGGGTCGTAAAATACTGGTACTCAGCTGCGTAATTTTTGACTGGAAGCCGACCCCAACATAGTTGGGAAAAGGGTAGGCAGATGATGATGACTCACTGTTCGAAGTATTTACTGAGGCCTTTAACTTAATACATTTTGACGTAGGTAATATTATAGTTATATAGCATATTATTAACAAAGCCAATGTTTTCGTGTAATTCGGCAAATTTTGTTTAATTTTAAAGCTAATTCTACATTGTTATAATATTATGTTGTACGTATAATTTTGCTTTTCTATTTCTATTGCAGAAAACAATGTTTTTGCATTAAATAAGCTTGAAAATTAAAAGATTTTGACAATCTGATAATATCAAAATCACACACCAATCACATTCAGTTAGATATTCTTTGGATTCCTTTATTCATAGCAAATTCTGCGTAATAACAAATTAATTTAAATCGAGTCTCTTAATATATTAATAACTAGCTTCTGCCCGCGACTTCGTCCGCGTGAAATTCTTATTCCCCCGCCCCACCCCGTCGCATCGCATCGCTCGTTTCTCGTTTTCGCTTAGTTCTCTTTCTGACTGTATTCATTTTGACCTAGCGTGATGTTGAACCGATCAGAACGTTATCATACCTATTTTGTTGCGGAGTTATTTTAAAATTAAGACATCTCCTAAGATGTTGATTGAAATCAAGTGATGGCAATTTTGTTCATAAATAAATACTTGTGATGAATAACTTCTTTATTTGGATAAAGATTAATATCATGTTGATAAAACACCTTCGCAAATAATGCATTAATTTCCAACAAATTTGAGTGTCATAAAAAGGCTATACTGAGTCAATCTTAAAAGATAGACATATGCTGTCGCGGACTTTTTTTTAGAACTTTTAAAGAGGAACAATTCCTTCATATATGATTTTTGCGTAACTTAAACCGTTTGCGCAGGGTACGCAACGGAAGCTCAAAAATAGGAATCACTTTTCCCGTTTTTGCAACATTGCCCATTGATGCTCCGCTCCTATTGGTCGCAGAGTGATGTTATATAGTCTAAAGCCTTCCTCGATAAATGGACTATACAACACAAAAATAATTTTTCATTTCGAACCAGTAGTTCCGTGTGCAGCGCCCCTTAGTGAACTCCACTGTGGGTGACGTAACCTACGACAAACTTATTATTTGCGGTTGGTACTGTAATCGGGTCTAGGGATCGAACCGCAAAATTAAGTTTGTTTTTTATTGTATATACTTTTCCGGGATAAAAAGTACCCAGTGTGGTGCCCAGGATATTAAAGAATAATTATACCAAGTTTCATAATCGAACCGGTAGTTTTTGCGTGATGCCTAAACAAACAGACAGACAGACAGACAGACTGACAGACAGAAAGACAGACAAAATTTTTTTTAATCACATTTTTGGTTTCGGTGTCGGTCTAGTAACACCCCTTGCCATTTATTTTTTTGATATTTTCAATGTACAGAATTTTCACTTCTACAGATTTATTACACTGGTTAACAAAAAAAATAAAATTGTTTGTTTCCTGTGATTTTTTTTTTGTTTCTATCTCAAATTGACGCGTATTTTTTAAATATGGTTACAATTTTTCTCTAACAGCTTTTGTTTTTGAGTTACAGCTAACTAACCTCATTTACTATTTTTACTTAGATTTGCGTTTTTTATTGGACACTGAAATATATTTTGTTGTTGTTATTGATATGGCTTCGTCAAGAAGATGTTGTGTGCTTAATCCCGATTATTTTTGCTATATTTGTGGTGAATATGTACTTGCAAAATATCGAAAACCTATATCGGACTTTGTAAAAACTGCGAATATCAATACATTAAAATAAAATTGTGTAATCAGGACAAGCCATGGGTTCCTCGTATTGTATGCCAGAAATGTGTGGTATGTCTACGGTTATGGTCCAGTGTAAAAAGAGATGCAGTAATGTTCGAAACACCCATGATTTGGCGAGAACCTCGAAACCATCATGACGATTGCTACTTCTGCGTTGTGAAAATAAACGGAATTAACCCTGGAAATCGAAAGAAGTGGTCATTCCTAACTTATTTTCTGCTCAACGACCTCAATTAAAATCACGAGAGGTACAACCTAGCACATCTAAATCTTCTGATGATCCAAATCCCTGTGAACCCGAACGAAATACATCAAGTGAAGACACTGATTCAGACTACAAATTGCAAGCTGGTATTTTTGATAGGCCACAGGTTAGGCAACTCGTAAATGATCCTAATTTTGTCAAATCAATGATTGAAGTCGAATCCAAAGCTTGCAATTCATTTGTTTTGGTTATGAGTAATTTCCTAGGCAAAAAGAAATCTGACAACCAAGTCCAGCTTGTTGAGTCCATGCTATCGAACTTGCAAGAGCTCGGTTGCAACATGAGCATAAAAATCCTCTTTCTGCACTCGCATTTAGACCGATTTCCACAAAATCTGGGTGATTTTAGTGAGGAGCAGGGTGAAAGATTCCATCAGGATCTTCGGACAATGAAAGAGCGTTATCAGGGGCGATGGGACTCACATATGTTGGCAGACTACTGCTGGATTTTACAACGAGATCTACCTAAAGTCGTTCATTCAAGGAAATCTTATAAAAGATCACTTTATAGTGTTCAATAGAAATTTTGTTAACATAATGTATTAACTTTCTGTATTTTTTTGTCAATATAATAAAACTGTATATTTCAAAAAGTAAAGCTGTTAGTCATCTCTCAGTATTTTTTTCATAGTCAGGGCCATAGAAATACCCAATAACAGAAGAAAAAATAAAGGAAACTAGACTTGTGTTGTGTTGTGTTATCAGTATAGATAATCTGACACACAATCATATCTAACTACACCATATCAAAGTTAACTTAACATGCAAAAAACAATTGAGAGCTCCTTCAATCACGCGGAATCCGCGCGTTGTGGCGTTCAGTAATTTCTATCGGTCGAGTGGCGGTAACCGCACGATTCCAGAACCGCGAAGCTACCGCCGTGTCTACCGGTCTATATTGGTTAAAAATCTCATGTGAAAACTTAGACTTAGCTTGAAGTGAGCTGTCACTTCACCTGATGCTGGATTGACAGCTCACTTCAAGCTCATTTCATCTAAGTTCTCACGGTGAGATTTTGGTACAATAGACCGGCTGAATACTGACACGCTTACATTCTTGTTCACAGTCATAACAGTTCTTCAAATCTGAGCTCCCAAATAACAAATATACTAGTTACTTGGTATAGTTTCATCAAGTGAAGTATACCATTTTATAGGGTAAGCCATGTGGTGCAAACTATTTCTTCATCAATGTTATCTTATATACATATAACAAAATAGTAACGGAGTCAAAACTGTACTTTGAATATTTTTGAAAAAGAGTAATTGCTATGAGGTGCGGCAACGAGTCTGATGCCAAAAATATAGTTTTTAGAATTGTTGTCCATTTGTCTGAATGCATATTCCGGATTGGCGCAAAAACGGCTGAATGGATTCAGATAAAATTTGGCACACAGATTGTACGTATAGGGTACTTTTAATCCCGTTATTACGTTCCAGTGGGATATTTTCCGACATCCACGCGGGCGAAACCGCGGATGAAACCGCGGGAAAAAGCTAGTTGTGTTGTGTTGTATTTCCTTAGTCGAGTGAAGTACGGACAATGACCTTTAGATCTATTTGGTTCAGCAACAATAGCCGACTCAAACAATATAGAAAATCAGCAACTCAATATGACTTATAGATTGAACAAAAGCGATACAAATAGACGGTCGCTTTAGTCCATGTTCAACCACCACGATCTTTACCAATCTTTTCTTTTGTTTTATTTTTGAATGTGTTTAATCTACGTACAGACGCCAGCAGGTCAAGCTACCCGAAACCGTCAAATTTTCCCAATCTACCTTGAACCTTAATGCTATAGCGATAAAGTTAAAAATCTATTAAAAGAAATTTGACAGATTGTAGTAGCTTGATGTGCTGGCGTCTGTACAACCCTCAATGGACAGTAAAACACAAAAGTTTTTCTCATCAGGGTAGATGAGAAAAACTTTTGTGTTTTATTGCTATTAGCTACATTTTCATTTTCAGTATTACTTTAATATCATTAGGTATTAGTTACCTTACAACAATGGGTTGAATATGGACAAAGAAAAGATTATTTGACATGAAACATTTAGGGGTTCAACAAGTTCGGGGATAAAGATTGTGGGGGTTGAACATGAACTAATCCAGACGGTCAATGTGTTGAAACAATTGAGGTGAGCAAATATTGTTAGTTTTTCTTTCATTAAGGAGTGGACAATGAACCCTGGACACAAACAATACAACAACAAAAAACACACAAAAACAATATTAATATTAGGTGTTTGTACCCGGATCCTATGTCAAAAACGGATAATATGTCATTCTTATAAGTTTACTAGCTTTTGCCAGCGCCTTCGCCTGTATTAGATATTTCATTTTGATATAATTATAATATCAGAATATTGTTTGTTTGATAATGGCATCTGTCACATTTACGAAGGTTGGGACCAACGTAAAGTACCTAACTTGACTAGATATTGTGGTTACAAAAAAACAACAGTCTTAACTTGTAAAAAACACTTAAATGTTATTACTATAAATTATTAAGTAATATTTGATTATACTTGTAGTATACGAGTATCCTAGATTTTATATTGCTATTTTAATATAATAAATAGGTTGTTTCAAACGATTGGCACAATACTGTCAGTTGATGTTGATATACTTTTTGATGATGTCTAAGAATTAGGAATCAACTCCTATTAAATTGATGTTTTAAAACGGTTTCACTACATAAGATTTGTTTATTAATACCTGTGTTAGAACATATTACGCCAAAATATATGATGATCTGTGATTGGTTCAAAATGGCGGTAGATGTTTGAACATTTTTAATACATGAGAAAAAAACATGAAAAAAAAGTGAAGATAATTTATTTTCTCATACATTCGTTCTTACTGGTTCTGAGGCGGTACGAAGTTTCGGTCAGCTAGTTTATAATATTAGTAAGATTAAGACCTAATAGTCTATGTGTTTGCTGTCTTAGGGCTAATTGTTCCATCGCCAGATAACTTTTATTCGAGGAATAAAATTGACGTTTGACAGTTTTTGTATGAAATAACTGTCAACATTTCAAAATTATTCTTATTATTCTTCGAATAAAGTTATCAGATGATTGAAAAATCAGCCATTAGTCAATATTATGTTCATCGAAAGATCAAAAATGACGAATCTTAATAACAATAGATATTATTTCTAGTTTCCTATTAACAACTCTTACTTCTCATTCAATAATTAATAAGGGTTTTTCAATATCGCCTTCAATTCGTGACAGGTATTATTAAATTTCATCTTCAAGCCAACATTATAAGACGTCTCACGTTTCAAGCATTCAATAAATCGTTGACGAAGATAGATTATTATTAAATCATTTTATAACGTTGAAACGGTAGATATTGAGACTTAGCTTGTTTTAATATTTAATAAAACAAGAATTATAGGTAGACAAGAGTTATAGGTAGGTCCTATCGTATATGCTTTCATAATTATGTATTTAGTAAAAAGCTGTTATTTTGACATTACAAACAGACATTTCAATTTGATTTATTTGTAGGTATGTATGTATGTATAAAAAATAGCCAAATCATGTCCACATATGATGGTGGGTCCATGTGACCGGGACTGTTCCTATGACTAAGCTAAAAACCTGCCATGACTCATTTTTTTACGTCATTACGCTGAAAGAAAACGCCCTGATGGAACTGTAAAACATAAAATGTGTATGTATGAACATTTGAAATGTATTGTATAGATCGATATTTACGTTAAGTTAGTTAAGTAAATACCACGGAGCAGACCTGGTTGAGAATCGCGCAGACCAGGGAAGCATGACACAAAGGGGAGGAAGCCAACAAAACAAGGCTGCTAATGATGATAATAATTTTGAAATACCACTCGAAAAAATGGGGTTTATCTGCTTTAAAAAAATTAAGTTTTCCTTTATTCCACAAAACATTGTGTCCAGTTACTGTTTTCTCCATTTCCAACCGCATTGAAATGATATTATTTTGCCAAAACGTGTTTTATATCCGTCGACGTCAATTAGTTTCCATTTTCCCCCTTCATTACAGAGAAATGTCGGCGAAATAAGATTTTCGCCGACAATATCGTTCAAATATCTCGTAATTCCTTATAATCAGTATCAAGATGGAACAAAGCAATAATATAAGGTTATTAATGTTACAGAATTATCTGGTCCTACTGTCGTCAATACGTCCTGGGGCAATAAATGGCCTCCATATTTCTCTTGGCGAGCAATGAATCCAATTATCGGGCAGTGCGGAGGCGACATGTTAAATGGTCCCCATTGCTTCTCGCAACCTCTGTCTGCTATCCTCATCCACCTCAATAATGCGGGGATCATTATAACGTCGGATTATTTTCGTTTTTTAATAATATTAAACCGTTGGTCCTCAACAATGCTCCTTGGAGCGTTCTTTTTATTCGAATGAGCGCCCATGATTCGCTTTTTTGGCGCGGTATCGATTTATATAATGATGACATTTATTAGTGGGTATTATAATTTTAAATGGGTGTTTTTAATAGGTAATTTTGGTGTTTTATTGATGCATAAGGTACTATGCGACTTACTACCTTATAATCTTTAACAACAAGATGGCGACGTTAATTCAATCACGCGCTAAAATAATATTGTACAGACGCCAGCATATCAAGCTACTACAATCTGTCAAATCTCTTTAACAGATTTTCAACTCTATCGTTAAAGCATTAAGGTCCAAGGTTGACTGGGAAAATTTGACAGTTTCGGGTAGCTTGACCTGCTGGCGTCCGTAAGTCCGTACACAGTTATTTTACCTCTGATTTTGCATCACTGTCAAAATCACAGTGGACTTTATAGTCCTTGTAATAAGGTTGTTGTCGGATTGCTGCTACTGACAAGTCTGTCAAAATCACAATCGTCTTTATTTTCGTTATAATAAGGTATCTGCTGTCAGAGGTGAAATAACTGAGAATGGGCTGTACAAAATAATTTTGGCGCGCGATTTAAATAAATCAAAAATTACGTCGCCATCTTGTTGTTACAGTTTCACAAATGTATTTCTACAACGCCCCCCTATCAATGTTAATGTCATTCAGGAGCCAAAATATCCTTGTAGAACATAGAGTTCTACACGGATATTCATGTGCTCAGAGAAGATTCTTCTTGGTGTGCGTCACAAAATTGTCTTCTTATTCAAGTAATTAGCCCAAGAGTTGTAGGTCGTAGGTTCAAACCCAGTCAGGCGCTTTCCTTTGTGAAAATTATTTTAATCACCACTGCTCTCAAAACGGTAAAGGAAAACATTTTTTTATTTGTTTATTTTTACCTCTTACAACTATCTTTACAGAGCAGCGTAACCTTATGTCCATTAAAATATATAACCATATTCCAAAACTAATAAGAGAGCTACCATTTAATTTTTACAAAAAGGTCTAAAAAATTGGTTTCTCCAAAATAATTTTTACATATTAAAATATTTTTTTGATTATAAGGGTTAATAAGTAAATAATATATATTTTTTAATAATAAGGTAGATTTATTTAGTTGTATAATAAAAATGTTGTAATTGCTGTGTTTTTATTTTATTTTATGTTGTATATTATAGTACAAATGTCCATAGTTTAAGTGTTTGTATTGTTTACTAGAGTATAAGTAGTATATAAGTTAGGTTTTATACCCACGTGTACATTAGGTTCACATTGTAAATATTCGTATGCCGCTAGTAGCGGCAGATGTGTGGAACCTATCCATATGTACCTACCATCTTTGTACCTACCATATCTGACGAATAAATGTCTTTGTCTTTGTCTTGAAACCGGCATGTCCTAGACCCAAAAATTCGAAGACATGTGACATCTACTAACCTGCACTGGGCCCGCGAGGATTAGGGCCACTCCGTCTCATTGAAAGGAGGCCTATGTCCCAGCGGTGGGGACATTCTAGGCTGATTATGATGATTGAAGCGCCTAGTTCGGCTACAGATGTCTAATTAATCGATTTGTGTTTTTTTTTGTTTAATTAATTATTGTTGTTTATTCAATGGTATTTGTAATTATATTTTTAATTGTTTTTTATTGTAATTTTGATTGTATTTTTAATTGTTTTAATGTAAGTAAGATTGAATTTTTAATTGTAATTATGTTTTTTTTTTTTTTAATTGAATGTTTGGGTAGTAACATTGCATTGGCGTTATAGCTGTTAAGGTGTTATTTACGAAATTTGGGAATAAATAAATAAATAAATTCGTTTGTAACAAGAAATTATAGCCTATAATATGTTTGGGTATTATTTTAAACAATTATTGAATAAACTTATTATTATTATTTGATTGTTTGACATATCTCGGAACCCTGGGGTCCCGGACCTTTGAAAGGGGTACTCTTTACACAATTTTAAATGATGAGGAGACACCAACCGACGATTATCCCTGTATGCACTATGCAAGTGCACCCAAGGACAACCCCCGGTTGGTGCACGACTATTGCAGAATATGGAAACAAAATATACCGGGCTATGGGTTTGAGTGGCTACAGTGGATCAGTTACCTTGAACTATGGAAGGTGTATGTCCCCTGCCTGACCAATGAATGTTAATATTTTTATTATTTATTATTATTATATTATTACCTAATTAAATTATCACTTAAAACTTCATAGCGTAACCAAATGAGGCCAAACTGTTCCATGTAGTGTGAAAGTGTTATAGTGAACGAAGTCTCGAACACTCGTATATCCTCCGGAGCCGGAAGTTCGTGTTTATCGTGACAGCCTGAGCTACCTGCGATCGTTTTCGACGCGACACGCTGGAACAAACTTGTGAATGAATTTGTTTGTAAAGTTTACTGTTTGGATTGTTCCTTTCATTTTGATTAAAGAATATTGGGAATTAGCTTTTGCCTGCGGCTTTGCCCCCGTAGAGGATGGAAATTGTTCCACGAGAACGTACTAAGGGGATAAAAACACTGAAAACTGAAAATCAGCGCTGTGCTGTGGGTACCTATAGCACAGCATCATGCTGAGTGGAAGTCTTCTTGACACAGTCATGACATGCAGCCGTTAACTATTTCTGCTTTGTGCTCGTGATTATAGATATATTTTGTTTTTATTTTTCCTTATTATTATAATTAATTATCTTTTTGCATGCGCGTGTTTCTGTTACGAATAAACCTATTTTTTCTTTCTTTCTTTAAAAAAGTATCCTGTGTCCTAACCCAGGTCATGATGATCTGTCAAATTTCATCGAAAGCCGTTCAGCTGTTAAGGCGTAAACAACAACAACAAGCAACAGACAGACAATGTAAAAAAAAATGGTAAATAATAACACGAAATGATATTTTCCGTCTCCTGTAAAAAAGGTTAGCTCGGCTGCTGTTGACCGTTTATTAAATGAGTAAACAATACTATTAACTATTTCATTTAGTATGTCATGGCACTTAAACAGGAAATTAGACTAGTTATAAAAAGACTGCCTCGTCCCACGTTCACCCTCTTTATTCAAAGACTAGCTTCTGCCCGCGTCTTCGTCCGCGTGAAATTTCTTGTCCCACGACCCATCCCGTCGCATCGCATCGCCCGCGAATATTAGTTCGTTTTCGCGTTCTTTTTGACTTTGTTTCTTTTTGCTCTCCTAGAGTCTGACGTGATGTTAAATAGCCTATAGCCTTCCATTTTTCAATTACGACCGCTAGTTTAAGAGATTAGCGCGTTCAATCAAACAAACAAACGAACTCTTCAGCTTTATTATTAGTATAGATATAGACTAAAGAAATGTTAAAGTCATAATAACCTTTGAAGTTACATCTTCAGATGTTTTCGAGGGAGACGAAAATAACGTAAAAAGTAATGCGGTTCATAAATTGTTATGTATTCTATAAAGTGGGTTTCTGTAGCTTCTCCTTTACTTACAGATAATGATGACAGAAAAAAATGTACGTGTATTTGCGTATTGGACTGAACGGATCTGTGCTACGACGTAGTAGTTTACGTAGCCCAGATTTCGTAGCGTTGGCTACGCCGTAGCGATCATTCGTTTTTAGGGCGATAAGGTTAATAAGGCACAATTACACGAGTGAAGTGGAGTTGGAATTAATATTATATTTGTATTTTTGAAGGTAAAAGAATACACGTACAATACGCGTATGTTTGAATATATTTAATTAATTTGTATGGATGCACGAACATTATATTGCGCTTATATAAAAATGAAGCATATTTCATCGTAAAATTCATTTAATACAAAACACTATTTTTCCACGTTTTCCGCACACGTGTCGGTTTCCATATTACGTTACATGATCACGTATAATAATAAATCCATTACGCATTCTTAACCAATATAATATTGCTCCAATACAGGTACGATACCTACATTTCATGAAAAATGAGACCAAACATTCGAGAACGAATCTTATCGCATCGGAAATATCGGCAGAAGTGCACTTTAGTACACCAAATGCTTTGCTAATGGGAGTATTAGGCCCCAATGTGATGCAAGCGTAGGTAAGCGAGTTATCGAAGTCCACGCTGTAAACGAGCATTTTCAACTAGGATATTCAAATGCACTTAACCCGGTTTGTGCATCAAAAGACCAAAAAGCTGCTCAATTGTTCGTAATAGAGCTCGGGGTTCGCTAATGAGGGATAGGACATTATTTGATTGTGTCGATTCTAGAAGTGAGTAAATGAAAATATTGAGTCAACTTATTTGTATAGAGGCTCGTGGTTTAATAATAATAGCCAGACGAATCGAAGGTCAAGCTACGCTTGCTGCGGTCGTTTCGTGGATGGGTGACCATCCGTTACATATCGAGCTCCATCTTTGCCTCGGAAAGCACGTTAAGACGTCGACCCCGACTGCCATTCGTAGATATTTGATAGTCGTTACTGGTAGTCAGCCCAATAGTCTGACAACCAGTCTTACCAAGAGGTATCGTGTTACCCAGTAACTGGGGTTTGGAGGTCAGATAGGCAGTCACTCCATGGAAAATACTGGTATCCAGCTGCATTCGGTTAGACTGGAAGCCGACCCAGACATAGTTGTGAAAAGGTTAGGCAGATTGATTAATTTCTCTATATGTAAAGGGTTTTTGATCAATATTAAGATATTACAGACTACTATCATTATTATTAACTGAATAATCCTCCGGTAATAAGGTCACATTATTCATCTAATAAGATTAGTAAGCGAGTACTGTATATTACCTGAGGTTATGATTAGATTGTTTGATGGTCTGCTGACACATATGATTATGTATAGTCGACCTCGTTATTACTTTCACCTGAAGGTTGAATGTCATTTGTACGTCGTACAACGACAAGGTCTATTTATCTGTGTGACGGTAGTGACATGAGATAAAGTTGGACAGGATTCCTGTCTATTAAAGATATAACAATTCAATCCCGAGATTTCTGCTCTAAAAAAATGACACAAATATACGTGATAGCGGCGGGTAACAGCATTCATAAATATAGTTAAATTCGATACGAGTTCAGTTTCGAAACAATCTCATTTTACCCATTTTGCCTGCATCCAGGCGTTACCGCTTCATAATTTAATTACAGTCTTGGAGTATTACGGGACCGATCGGAATGATTTCTGTAAAAAACAAAGAATCTAGAACGGCTATAATCTAATCGAATTATCGACATTCTTGGGGTAAAAATTCCTCGCTCAATTTCTTTGGGCTTCTAGTGTAATGTCATGCAGGGTGAATGCCATGCCTCGAATATCACTAAACAATACTCCTTAAAGTGACTTATAATATGGTTTTCGTTTGAATATTTCTCTGTATCGCATAGCCCGAAGAATTGATTGGTGGATTGATGATTTTTGTTTGTAAACACACCCACGATACAGGAGAAATTCCAAGTGTGGGGCAACGTCTTAAAAAAAAAAAACGCGGAATACAAGGGCGATGAACCGGAAAGATACTGGAGTGGGGACCACGTACCAGAAGACGTACCTTTGAAACGCCTCCAACAATTTGGACAGATGATCTTGTAAAGACCGCAGGGATCCGTTGGATGCGAGAAACACAGCAGTGCGATTCTGTAACCATCTCACCGTGAAAACTTAGGTGGAGTGAGCGTGGAGTGAGCTGTCATTCCATCTAATGGTAGGGATCTACTCTATTGACAGCTCACTCTAAGCTCACTTCACCTAACTTTTCACGGTGATATTTTTACAGAATCGATCGGCTGAACCGGTCAAAGTAGCGATACTTGGGGGAGACCGTGTTCGCAGTGGACGTCTTTCAGCTGAATAATGACTCGTAAGTTCAGACAATTCGTGACAACTGTAAGTTATTTTTAATTTGAAAACATTCATATTTAAGCCCGTCTACGAGCCCAGAGTCACGAAAGAACCTAGAATGTCTACATATTTGTAATGAAATATTCGATATTCTTGTTTGATTTAGGTTTCCGACCCTGGGAGTGCGTAATGCCGAAAGGCACAGACACATCCCGAATATAGAGCACCCACAAGATTTACACTTAACATACATCATGCTAGGATATGACGGACCAGTGCGGAATTTAATCAAGTAGTTTGTAACAAAACACAGGTGCTTCTAAACGTGCACCACATAGTTGTGTTACTTGCTCGTCTCTTCAGTTCGTGTAATAGGTACTTACTGGTAAATTGCTGTTCTTGGGTACTGTGTGGGTGCAAAGGTGGGAATGCAAATTATGTTGTGGAATTTAATTAATTTGCAGTATCATTATATTATATTTATATACACATTTAAAATAATGCAGCCTGCGGTATTTTTTTATGACAATAATTTTGGTGTTTTTTTTACAAAAAGCTAAAATGTTGGAATAGCTTATATTTGTAGCATAATCAGCCTATAATGTTCCCACTGTCGGGATACAGGCCTCCTCTTGATGAGAGGGAGTGGGCACGAGGGCCCAGTGCAGGTTGTTAGATGTCACATATCTTTAAATTTTTGGTTCTAAGACATGCCGATTTTCTCACGATGTTTTCCTTCACCGCTTTGAGAGCAGTGGTAATAAAATAATTTACTCAAAGTAAAGCACACAGACAATCGTTTGTATTCGTACCTATGACCTACAACTCGTAAGCCACCAGTACTCTGTGTGTTCTCTGCGTTCATGCTTATGCCACTTCTTAAACAAGAACATTACATAGACCAGGAAAATTTAACCGCGGTAATCGACCTCAAACAATTCCCAAGTAACGTTTATACAAGCCGTGGCAAATAAATCTCTTAGCTTATGAAGCCAAATATGCATAATTTACATTCGCTGAAAGCAGAAAATTAATCCAACGATCTACCAACAAGGGTACATCAAAGAAACTTTTGATGAGGGTCAATGTTAATGGCGTCTGAAGCATAATCCCGATTATAGAAACAAGAGAGATACCTACGTTATTACCTCATTATCGCGATAAACTTGTCATCAAGTTGAATGTTACTACTCGCGGGGGAGTTGGCAATGTCAAATGTGGTAGGTAGAAGATTAATGATGTTTGTGGTATGTTTGGTAGTTTGTGTCGTGGGAAAAAGCGCTAATCGTTGCTCCTTATATAGCATAATCAGCCAATAATGTTCCCATTGCTGGGACACAGGCCTCCTATCAAGTATGTGAGAGGCAGTGGACCGTAATCGATAATTGCTGACAAACACTTGCACTGACTGGACAGGTCCACTCAAATCTGTGTGGTATTTTCTTTAAAATACCATTTCCTACATGGTCTTCACATGATCTGAGCAAGATTATGCCTGGACTTTAAAAGAGACTGTGTCTGCTGAGTTTGCTTCGACCGTCTTCTCAGAGCAGTCAGATAGGAAAAGCCGACCTCATCTATAGTTTATTTTATAATATGACGTTTAAATCCTATTTACAGAATAAACAATTTAATTTAATTTCAATCCACCACACGAGCCTAGTGCGCGGTTGCTAGATGTCATATGTCTTCGATTTTTGGTTAACATATTGGGAAACAATTTACACAAAGTAAAGCGCCTCTCTGGGTACGTATCAACGACCTACAACTCGTAAGTCGCGGCCGTTACCACTGGGTCACCACTACTCTTTACATGGCTGGTAAATATTTTGATAAACATAAAAATAATACGTCAACTATGTCTAGAGATTTCACTTGTGTCATGGAATCACCAACATCCGATAGTGGTAATTATGGCAACATTAATAATGATCGCTTGCTGTAGTAGAAATCTTTAATTTAATAGATTTTATCTGGGCGGATCATACGCTACAGCGCGTCACGCTACGGGGCGCAGATAACGCGTCTCTCCCCCGCGTGCTTTTATATACAAATTCAATAAAAACGCGCTTCCGCACGGGGAAATTGGCCCCGTTTCCCGCGCCTCGTCGCGCGGCGCGTTGTAGTGTGTGATCCGCCTTAGTACCTACAACGATATTCCAAAGCCATGTTTGACCTAATAAAACATTAGAAGTGAGGTTATTTTGTCTCTCATCAAGAAATCTCGGGGCACCCTGCGGACTCTCCGTCCGCTTACCGGCCCATCGTGCTGCTCGACGAGGTGGGCAAGCTCTTTGAAAGAGTCATTGCATGCCGGATTTGGCGGAAAGCCAGTTTGATTTCCGCAGGGGGCGCTCTACGGTGGACGCCATCATGTGCGTGCGAGCCCTCACGACGGGGCATGCTGTGGCCCGGGGTGGGGTTGTCTTGGCGGTGTCTCTGTAGACATCGCCAATGCCTTCAATACCCTGAGGTTGAGGCGGCTCCTGCCCAATCTAGGGGATCCAAACGCCTTCTTCCGGAGGCTCTATGCGTGGGTCGTGCGGTCCATGGCCCTTTACGGGGCACGGGTGTGCGTTCAATCAGCGGACCGGTCGCCGCCTCAAGGAACGCGCCTTGAGGCGGCGACCGGTCCGCTGATTGAACGCGTCCCAAAGGGTCATGGGCGTCCGGCTGATCGGAGGATACCGCACGGTCTCCGCTGAGGCGGCGAGCCTCCTTGCCGGATTGCTGCCATGGGATCTGGAGGCAAAACGCCGGGGCGTAACTCCGCTGCCGCGAGAAATCACGGAGAGGCACCACGGCGCCCTCACCTTCCGCCTGACGCAGGTCCTCACCGGACATGGTTGTTTCGGGAGGTTCCTGTTCAGGATAAGGCGGGAGGAAACGCCAGGGTGTCACCACTGTGTGGATCGCCCGGAGGACACGGTGAAGCATACGGTGGAGGTCTGCCCGGCTTGGGCGGAGCACCGCCGCGTCCTCGTGGTCCAGGGCCGCGGATTGTTCGAAAGAGATACCGTGGCCCCTGGCATAGGCAACTGAAGGAACATGGGTGGGTTTTAGTCAGTAAAAGTCTGACACACACTCCCGCTCCGCCCAGAGCGTTAGAAGTCATATGATGATTTCCCAACCAGAAAAAAAAGGTTATTTTGTCTGGAAAATATAAATTTAGTTAAACCTTTTAGTATCAGTTTCCTTGAGAAAGATTTACTGCAGAGAAGTCTATAGCTACCAAGTAGATACATATTTCATCAATAGTAAGGATACCGTCTCATTGAGATACACTCTCAATGTGTCAGTATCCTAACTAATATATAAATACGAAAGTGAGTTTATTTGTTACTGTTTCACACTAAAACGTCTGAACGAATTTTGATGAAATTTGACAGATACGAGTAGGTAGCCTGGGACCTGGCTGGGGCCTGAACATAGGCTACTTTTCAAACTGTTTCGCAGAGGGAGTCGATAAACTGTGATTACACCCACAGAGCACGGAGACGCCTCAGCAGCTGTTGCTAGATGCAACATTGTCAACGCTTTCCATACAAACCAACCGTGTCACCGTTTACTCGCACTACGACACAAATCCCTCTTACAGAGAGGCTACCTGTGTCCCAGCAGTGGGAACATTATAGGCTGATTATACTATCGTGTCTTGAGTCCTGGAGTTATAAGGCTAACATCTTCAAAATGACACACGATGATCCGTTGTCTATATTCATCCAGTGCATATTTACGGTTTGGCACTGATCTGGCTAATCATTCACTTCACATCGACGTAATACATCTTCATTAGACTGGACCAAATCTATACATATAATAAAATAGTAACAAAGTCAAAACTGTACATTGAATATTTTTGAAATAAAGTAAATGCTATGACGTGTAGGAACGAGTCTGGCGGTGAAAATATAGTTTTTAGAACTTTTTTCCGTTTGTCTGTGTGTATGTTCCGGGTTGTCGCAAAAACGGCTGTACGGATTTGGGTGAAATGTGGCACACGGATAGTTTATAACCCGGGTTAACACATTGGGTACTTTTAATCCCGGTAGTACGTCCCTGTGGGATATTATCTGATGTCCACGCGGTTGAATCCGCGGGCAAAAGCTAGTATTTAATATAAAATCCCCAATCAATCCTTGTAATCCCGCGCTCTAATTGTCTTGTTTATGCATTCGCTTTCTCTTGGGAGATAGATCATTGATCTCTTCGGCGGGTTCAATCTTAGTTTGCATATAGTATGAAAGTTTGAAGTTTGCCTTTGGTAAGCAATATTATTATTTTAAAACACAAGAAGTTGGGGAAGGGTGGTTTTTAGTCAGTAAGAGTCTGACAGACCCCGTCGCCCGCCCCAGGGCGGCGGACATCCATGAAAATTATCCACCGCGGGAACAAAAAAGAAAAAAAAAAGGGTTAGGTTACATCCCCCCCGGTGGTTTCCCGCATTGTCGAGGCGGGGGGGCTCAGTAGCCGTGGCTTGGACAACCACGGTGAAGCTAAGAGGAACCCGAGGAGGGGCCGCTCGTCAGGGCTTTGCCTGTAAGCCGACGACGTAGCGGCCAACAAGTAGGTTGCGGTGCCGCTTGGGCGACATCGCAACTGAGGCGGGCCGTGATGTGGTATGGGAGGCATCACGGCTAAGGGTTGGAGGCCGCGGCGGGGGAGGAGTGTCGGTATTGCGGTGCACCGCTCTCCCTACTTTCCGCGGTCTTGACGGGGTCGCCACCGTCTGATGGCGAACGCGGTGGGGCCGCAGGGGAAGAGGAGTGTTGGTATGACGTTGGCCGCTCTCCCTATCCTCTGCGGCCGAAAATTGGCAGGCGGCGGGGCCAATGACCTGACCCGTCGCAGGGGGACCAAGGGTGCCCAGACACGGGGTCGTCTGGCGCCCATGTGCTGGTTTGGTCCCTGGGGTGGTCACGGCGTGCCATGTGTTCTGGTGCGCCGGTGATGGGGAGTAATCCCCAGAGGAGGGTCCGGTGACGGACGGCCGCGGCGGGTTCACGGATGAGTGCTAAGGCGTGCCCGTGTTCCCGCCGTAAGCGGCAGAGGAGGACACCGTGGAGTTTTAGTGAGTTAGAGTCCCACATAACTGCACTACCTCCCCGTGGTAGTGCAGAATGCATGAGCATTTCTCCACGTTAAAAAAAAAAAAAAAGGGTTAGGTTACATTAGTTTACATTGGTGTTCAGTACTGACCAGATTAATTCGGTTCGGTACGTTAGAGATCAAACAATTTATATTTTTGTCTCTATTACATTTACTTTTAATTAATTGTTTATTTATGACAAGCGACTCGCCTACTTCGCACAGTTTTTATTACTTAACAAAATATTGATTTCTTTACTACATACTCGTATAAGTATTATATACATAAACCTTCCGGAATAAATTCTCTAAATGGTGGTAAAAACCGCATCGAAATCAGAACATATATTAGAACAACGCGGTCACACAAGCAGACACGAAAAGAGACTTCAATTTATAATATATTTAGATTAAGAAATATCTTCATATATTGATGTATAAGTAAGTCATCATTCATCATTCTCCTGCCCTTATCCTAAATTATTTGGGGTCGGCGCAACATGTCTTTTTCTTCCATACTTCTCTATTAGTCGTCATCTCAGTTGTCACCCCCTTTCTAACCTTATGTTAGTATATGCCTTATTTAGTCATATCCGAGCGTCACGGTCAAAATTCGTCGTTTCTGTGATCCCAGATCATAATCTGATAGCATGACTAATGAGAATTGTGTCTGGGTCACCATGAAGGACCACTTAAAACATTTCCCGTATCCTTGGTCCTTGTGGTCCTTATCCCCACAATTGTTAGTTCGATGATGTGCATTTGTTAGTGGTCAACAGATGTAACAGATGAGCAGTGGTGGCTTAGTGGTTACGGCCCCAACTTACGAGTCGTAGGTCGTGGGTTCGAACCCAGGTAGGCGCTTTACTTGGTGTAAATAATTTCATTACCACTGCTCTCAAAACGGTGAAAGGTGTTTGGAAAATCAAAACTACATAAGACAGTCCCCCAAAACGCCCGCCCTTCACCACTTCCTAGTGCTTTCACTGGGAAGAAGAAGTGGCGCAACAAACTCCCCAGCAGCACACCAGCATCATACGGAAACAAAAAATCGAAGTCACGTGACATCTAGCCAACCCGCACTGGACCTGTGTGGGGGAGCCTGTGTCCCAGCAGTGGGAACATTACAGGCTGATTATGCAACAGATGTAGATTTTTAAATATTTGAATATCATATCCAAAATAACTGAAACTTTGTTTTGTAGTAGACCAAATCAATCAAGACAAACGCAAAGCTAAATTGAACAAAAAAACCTTGGGACAAAATAAAAATTAAACCCTACCAATGTTAGTTCAGGAATAAAATTGGGACTGGAAAAAATCCCGAACTTTTGGTACCACATGCGAAGTTGATAAAATAACAGTGCGTTTTGGTAAAATAACTGACCAAGGATTGTTTTGCTTTCTCTCGTAAAAGTAACTCGGTGCAGCTACAGGCAATCAGGAATGATTGTTGTGAAGGTTCTTTTTATTATATTTACTAGCTTCTGCCCGCGACTTTGTCTGCGTGAAATGATTTGTTCCCTGACCCACCCTGTCGCATCGCATCACCCCGCGCTATTACTTCGTATTCGTTTACCGTTCCTCCTGACTTTTTTTGGTTATACTCGGCTCCTAGGGGTCATATCGTGACGTTTAATAGTCTACAGCCTTCCTCAAGAGTTGGGCTATCAATTAACTTTTCAAATCCGACTGGTACTTCCAGAGATTAATTCGTCCAATCAAACAAAAACACCCTTCAGTTTTATTATTATGTACATATTATAGATATAGATTTTGAAACTATGTCCATACCTATGGTTTCGCAGCTTTTTTGAAAGTTAGTGTTTCAAATCAAGCACCAACACACCCATACACAATGATAGACTTTTCACAACTTTGTTGGGGTTGACTTCCAGTCTAACCGAATGCAACTAAATACCAGTATTTTAAATGGAGTTACTGCCTATCTGACCTCCACAACCCAGTTACTGGGTAACACGATACCCTACGTTCTTACTAAGGGCTCTTCCAACTTGGTTCTTCTGTATGTACGACTTTTTAAGAAAGATCTACGAAAAACACCCATATTTAATATCAGTAAAAAAAAGTCCTGCAGTCGTCAAATGTCGCTGTTTTCTTAATATGTATATATGACAAAACTATTAAGTTTCGACATTTATTAGGAAAACACCGTCATTTAGCGCTTATTTCAGACGACCCCCAACAAAATCTGCACAATTACATAATAATAATAATAATAATATAATAAATCCCTGGACATTTCACACAGCACCATTTGTCCCAAGCTAAGCAACCTAATGCTTGTGTTATGGTAACAAGATGGCTGATAAACTACTTATATACATTTTTTTTTTGTAAATACATACATATTATAGATAGAAAAACACCCAGACTCGGAACAAATACATGTAGGTCATACAAATATTTGTTCCGTGCGGGAATCGAACCCGCGACACGCAGCGCAGCAGTCAATCGCTTAACCAAGAAAGAACACTGCAATAAAATTTAGCTTTACAGAGTCGCCAAGAAATGCATTCAGGCATGTCTAAGGCTAGTTTCGAAGTCGTTTGCTACGTCACGTACGAAGATACGAGTTGGTACGTGGTGTAGGCAGAGTAGGAAGTCGCCCGAGGTGTCTAGGAAGATTTGGATTGTGTTCGGAACACGCTTCGGATTTAGTTTTCAAAGGCAGATATATTGGGCGTGAAGCTCAACTCCAGTCTTAGCTTGTGTTGAACTGAGTTGTGATCTAATCAATGTTTTTTGTTAGCTGTTTCTTTTCTGTTGTAACTTTATAGGAGAACTAGGTTCTGCCCGCGACTTCGTCCGCGAATTTCGGTCCCGACCCACCGCGTCGCATCCTATCGTCCGCCCGCACTATTACTTTGTTTTCTGACTTTTTCTCAGCTCTTAAGGATCTTAGCGTGATGTTATGTGCCTATAACCTTCCATAAGGATTGGGTTATCAAATGCAAAAATATGTTTTTCAAATCCGATAGTGTAGTTCGTGTAGTGATCCGGTAGTTCCAGAGATTGGCGAGTTCAAACAAATAAACAAAAACAAACACACTCTTAGCTTTATTAATAGTATACAGGGTTATTGGTAAAACACCAACAACCTCTTAAGAGGTCATTGTACTCATCATTATGAACAACTTTTACTATGGGACCAAACCAGAAATCGCGAAAAAAAACAGCTGTTCCCTACATTTATGTTCGTCTAACTCGTCAAAATGTAGGGAACAGCTGTTTTTTTTTTCGCTGCTGTTAGTAAAAGTTGTTCATAATGATGAGTACAATGACCTCTTAAGAGGTTGTTGGTGATTTACCAATAACCCTGTATAGATTCTGCTCGGGAATACTGGTATTAGAAAGAAAGAAAAAGTATTTAATGCGACTCGTACAGGAAGATCATAAAACTAAACAAAATAAAAATAAAAAAAACCAAATTGTATAAAAAAAAAGTAACAACAAGAAGAATGAAACAGAAAGTCCTGTACGAGGCCAAAAGGCTCCCATATCAGCAGTATTCAGCTACATCCGGGTAGACTGGAAGCAGACTCCAACATAGTTGGAAAAAGGCTACGTAGATGATGATGAGGTTATGCTCGGGAATGCGTCTGGGGTCTAAGCTACTAACAAAAGAAAAAGCAGAATCATTGTCATCTGTCTGCCCCTGTCCCATGTACTTGGGGTCGGTGCAACACGATTCCTTCTTCCATTCTCTCCTGTCAACCGTCACTACCGTTCACTACCTTTTCTTTCATATCATTCCTCAAGAAGTAACAGAATAATTGATTTTTTAAGAATTACAGCAGCATTTAGAGGCGGAAACACATTATGTAAGCGTTAAACGGATCTGAGGAGTATAAAAGAAGTACTCGTATTAAACGCATGACTTGAGTTTTTCAAAGAAAAATCTTACGATCTTACCAATATTAGGCACTGTGAAAGAATTTTTTTTTCCTTATTGGAAAAGTATTTTGCTAAGTAGACCCGTAAAGCGAGTCCCGAGCCTGTGCGGTTGTTTCAATATCATCCCTTAGACAAAACCAGACATAACTGAACTTTTAGTTGATCAAAACTTTTTCTATTTTCTCGCCATCGGCTTGTGGAACTAACGGGCTGGAGTTGTTGGTAAATGAACTACGGAAAGATGATAAAGCGTAAATTACTGTTATTATGTTAATAAATGTTTTAATTTACAATGAGAAACTTTAGAATGAGAAGATAGTGGCGCCGATTCCCTTGTTCACAAACTAAACTAAATTTAAGCTCAGTCCATATTTTTCTTTTTATTTCATTAAGAAAAGGACAGAAGATAAATATTAGTTTAGTCCTGTCAAATTAGTCAGCGCCTGACGTAAATTGACGTCATTTTAGTCGCCATGTTTTTAATCACGTCTAAACTTGTAACATAATGTACATACTCACAGTTATCTACATTCATTCCTCCAGGTCAGACAAGCATTCCGTTACCGTTAGGCGCTGATCTGACTGTTCCTCACGACACCAGGTCACGTTTTATCCTCGAATCAGTACAGAGACACAGCCATCAATCTTTAACATAACACTACGACGATTTAATGACATCCAAGGGCTGGAAATTTCGCCCACATTGATTGATATCATTTTTCCTATAAACGCTATAATTTTAATACGAAATAAATATAGATTTAATTGTATTAATATATTTTATTATGACAGTTCTGACAACGACGTTTCATACGTCGCCATGACAAGTTTGCTTTTAAATTCTTATCAGCCTGTAACTTTTAGCTGAAAATATATTCATACATCTACAAAACTAATACTGGCCATCAGCATATTTCAAATTCATATTTATTTCTACATGATACTATTCTACGAGTTCACCTTATAAATCCAATCAATGCAAGGATCAGTTCCAGCTTCACCTCTAAAGCGAACACTTTAAATAGACCTGATACTCCAGAGCCATCTATCCAGGGAACTCAAAGCGTGGCCCTCTTAAAAGACACCGGTACCTGACGGACTCTCGCTACACCTCCGTCCTCCGACCTCCGTACCAGTCGGACCGCTGACGTGCCTCGCCGGAGCACTCTGAAGCACTGAACCTCCTATACCTATTGGGCTGCGCCTCATCCGAGGGCCGCCTCAGAAGACCCTCGTGATTTACTGGGCCGCGCCTCAACCGAGGGCCGCCTCACCTGGCGGGCTGACTGCGTCCCCGCCGTGCCTGCTCTCTCCTGCTGCCGTGCTGCGTCCTACTCCTGCCGTGTGGGCCCCCTACGGGTACCCTCCGTGCCGCACACGCACCAGCACCTGACCTCACCTGCACCTGCACCTGCACCTGTCACCGGCACCTGCCTCGCGTCGGTTTCCATCTGCAGCTCCTCCACAGCCTCCTCAACCCACCTATCACTCATCTTGAACCTTCCTCACCCACACACTACATACCACTGACCAGTTCATCTCCATCTTTTTATACCTTATTAATAAATCTTTAGTTAACTTCAATTTCCCTTTCTTTATTTTCTTACTTTAAAGTTAGTTTTCTTGTCGCTACACGACAAACTGTCTATGGAGTAAGTATCTTAATTTGACAGGACTAAACTAATGTTTATCTTCTGTCCTTTTCTTAATGAAATAGAAAGAAAAAGATGCACTGAACTTAAATTTAGGTTAGTTTGTGAACAAGGGAATCGGCGCCATTGTATTTGGTATTTTAGTGGTTTGACTGCATTGTTGGTATGGTCTCAAGTGCTCCTGCTGAGCATGAGGTCCTGAGTTTGATTCCCGGGATGGCCAAAGTGTTATTCGGTTTTTCTATTTGGAATTTCTCAGTAGGAGCTCGGAGGCTGGATTTGTGCCCGGTTGATGGCAATAGGACGAGCCTATTACATGGGACTCAAACATGACTGGCGAAGTATGGGTGTACTATTGGTGCATCGCTGCCTAACCCTTCGGGGAATACAGGCGTGATGATATATGTGATGTATGTGTGACCCATTAGTGCTGCTGCTGATAAGCATTACTTCCCCAACGTGAACCAAGAATATCCAGATCAAAAGATCAAAAATTCTGAAACATCAAGTTATATAAACTTAAATTTACGAATGTTATCGGCTAAATATGAACGCAAGCGACCGGAAAAAAAACGTTGTGACAAAAACTAAGGAAACCCATCATCGGATTTAATTTTCTTTATTATTTTCTCGGTCCTTTGATCCCTTCGTATTTCTCTCTACTCTATCCTTATTACCTTTCCTAAAATGGAAGACTGTAATCACAATGTGGACCACAGATATAAAAGCCATACGCACAGAAGGTATATCTACTTAGCCCTGTGGTCGGTTCATGGTTCGTGTCAAGTAACCTTCAATCTTCGTGTTAAAAGCAATCACGAGATGGACTACTATACATACTTAGTAATATGTGTTAGCAAACCATCAAACACTAATCTCAGGTGATAAACATAGTACTTGCATACTAATCGTATTTGCTGAATAATGTGACCTAATAATCGGAGCTATTTAGTTAATAACTAGTTAATAGCTGCGCCCCGCGGTTTCACCCGCATAAGTTTCGATCCCGTGGGAATATCGGGATAAAAAGTATCCTAAGTGTTAATCAGAGGGGCAATTCTCGTAATTTTAAGAATGTTCACAGTCTGATCTCAGTCTCAATCTGTCAAAAAATACTTCTAATTTCCCTACATTTTGACCAGTTTTTGACATTTGTTTGTCGCCGAGATGAGACTGCTACTAGATTTTGAACGTTTTAAAGTACGAGAATTGGCCTTCTTGGTTATAAACTATCTGTGTACCAAATTTCATCCTAATCCGTTCAGTAGTTTTTGCGTGAAAGAGTAACAAACATCCATCCATCCATACAAACTTTCGCGCTTATAATATAATATACCTATATGTATATAAATATATATATTAGTAGGAAAAGGAGAATAATAACGGTCTGTAAGTATCTGAATATGGATCAAAGGCCTTTTCATATAGAGTAGTCAATCAATCTGCTTCCTGGTTCGCCTGGTTATTCAGCGTTAGTCATATGGTTAGCTATATAGCTGAATAGCAGTGTTTTACATGGAGCGACTGCCTATTAGAGGGGAAATTCTCGTAAAAGTACTCGTAAGAACGTTTACAGTCTGATCTCTTAGTACCCCAAATTTCCCTACACTTTGACAAGTTTTTGACATTTGTTTGTCGCCGAGATGAGACTGCGACTAGATTTTGAACATTTTAATTTACGAGAATTGCCGTTCTGACCTCCGCAACCTAGTTACTGGGTAACATGATACCCTAAGACTGGTGGTTAGACTTTCGGACTTCTGACTACTCGTAACGGCTGTCGACGATCTATGAATGACAGCCGGGACCAACGGCTTAAACTGCTTTCCGAGGCACGGAGGAGTCTTGGTATGCAATGGATGGTTGCCGCACATCTACGGACCGACTTCGACAAGTGCTTTACTTTAAAGATCGGCCCGAGTGGCTGTTATTTTTTAGCCACGAGCTCCCACAGACTGATGGTACATCCATGTAGATTTGTAGCCATCACAGAACAGTTTGATTATAGTGTATTCATGTACATGTATAATTGTATGTACAATATACATGGGCACATATGTACGAGATACGTTAATGTCTGATCTCACTACATGTGTTAAATGTTAATGGGTTTAATAAGATGACGTGATAGACGGTCTGGCAGGTATGAAATGCTTTAGTTATCTGTCTGTGTTTACACTGTGTTTGATACATTAACGAATACAATGCGAACATATGCGAGGCTTCTATTGCGATGTGGTAACAGTGTTCTAGTATTCGTTTTATCTAGCTAGGACTTAGTTTCCTTTGTTGTTTTATGCTATTTTTAACCGACTTCAAAAAAGGAGGAGGTTCTCAATTCGACGCTATGTGTATTTTTTTTATGTGTTTGTTACGCGATTACTCCGCCAATTGTGGACCGAATTTCAAAATTCTTTTTTTCCGTCACTGACATTGCAGTTTATTTCCGAATTTTGACGTTTTTGCGTTTGAGTATAAGAAATTATACCCGAATTATTATACAACATATTTATGAACCGTGTTTCGTCGTAATAATTAAAATTACTTTACAAATGTACACGCATTTAATGAAAAGAGAATCGAATCCAAATGAAATTACATTTTTATTTCAGGGGCTCTACTCCGAAACGGCCGAATGTTCGGCCGTTTCCTGCTACAAAGTTACTATTTGGTTCGGTCGGTCCCGATTTTACACTCCTACACTCTTTCGAATATTGACTATGGTCCCGACCCAACTGAGCCGATCCGAACTTTTTTCGCATTTTTCAATAATATTCGGTTCGGCCAGGTGTCGGTCCGATCTGATCATTCGCACTTTGCAGTTCGTAGTAGACCCCCTGTTTATGGTTTGTCCTGTGAATGAACCACTTACTGTAGCGCCGCGCCGTTATCGATGACCATTTTGAGAGCAATGGTGATGAAATAATTTACACAAGGTAAAGCGCCTGCCTGGGCTATTATGTATTACGTGTAAGTTTAATATGAATGTATTATACACATAAACCTTCCGGTATTAATTATCTAAATGATAGTGAGAACCACATCAAAATCCTATGCGTAGTTTAGACGAACAACGCGGTCACACAAGCAGACACGTAAAGCAACTTCAATTTATAATCAGTAGGTACCTATAGAGGAACAGTAACAGCATAATTATACATTCAACAATGGCTTACAATAGTATTTAGGAACGGTATTAAGTACCTACTGCTATTGTATATATTGTACAAACTAGCTGTGCCCGCAACTTCGTTCGCGGGACAAACAGACAGACAAAAAATAAAGTTGTGGGTACCGTATGAAGTAGTGTATGCATTTAGTAAAAAGCTGTCATTTTGACATTACAAACAGACTTCAATTTTATTTTTTTGTATGTATAGATAATTTATATAGCTAGGTGTACAAAGTATATCTACCCTGATCACGTAGTAGGTACATTTGGTAAAATTAGCTTCTGAAGTACCCACTTCTGAAATTCAGGCAACCTTACTAAAGCCCCATTTACGCAATGGTAAACTTTTTGCACCAATCTGCACTGGGCCCACGTGGTGGATTACGTACCCAAGCACTGCCAGTTCAACCCATTCTGTGCTTTGTGTGTCTCGCATCCAGTGGATTCCTGCTGCCTTTACCAGGTCATGGGTACACCTTGTGGGCGGCCTTCCAACGTTACGTCTTCTTGTACGCGGTCGCCACTCCAAAAATCATCAATACAACTCTCTAAGTTCATATTACCTTATTGAAGGACTATTTCATGAAATCATGACATTTAAGCCCAATTCTAACTGAAGGAGTTGTATCGCTGATTCTAATGATTAATATTCTGTAAATCCATATTTGTTTCGGTCGCGAATCATATTTTAATGAATATATAACTGACGTCCAAACTGCGAAAAACATAAGTAAATTTGAATGTCGCGGGCTACCTTAGCGCATCCTCTCAGGGACTAACCACACTTATTCAGCTCTGTTCAGCTTTTGTCCATGGAAAACAACGATTTTGTATGGAATGGATGCGTACGCATTCCACACTGAACAGAGCTGCCGATCGATTCTGTAAAAATCTCACCGTGAAAAGTTAGGTGAAGTGTGCTTAGAGTGAGGCGTCAATAGTGTCAATCCCTAGCATTAGTTGGAATGACAGCTCACTTCACCTAAGTTTTCACGGTGAGATGGTTACATAATCGCACTGCTGAATAAGTCTGGTTAGTCCCTTAAACATAAATATTCAAAGAAACATAAATACTAAGTTGTCTTTCCTTTTCTGAACTTAATGTTCAGACGTCTGTTGGTTACTTAATCACGCCGTAAAAGCAGAGTGAAATTGCACGAGGTGTTGAGTAAGAATGCAGTCTGGATAGCTTTTTATACCAGAAAAGTGGCTCTAGGAACTTTCCACGCGGTCGGAGAAAGGATATTGTGGAAATATTTTAATACTCGGCTAAGTCATGTGGTGGTAGCACGCGGTAGTTACTAAATAACATTGAAATAATAAATGAAAAAGAAGGAAAGTAGTTTTGTTGTTAAAATATAGGACTGATAACTGCAATTCAGGAATAAAGAACATTCATACCTATGCAAACTGATGTCCTTTTCCGATGGGAGTAGTAGAAACTACTTACAATAGGTAGGTAAGCTTTTTGCCCCATCCACATTCATACGTTGTCATACAGCATCTGTATCTCACGAAGCGACGCGCGCTTTACTTGTGGTTCTTGTGGTAGAAGCTCGACACGGTGGAGCACACGGTGGAGGTCTGCCCCGCTTGGGCGGAGCACCGCCGTTTCCTCGTAGAGGCGATCGGCAGCGGCGGCGGCCTCTCGCGCCCGGCCATGGTGCAAGCCATGGTCCGGAGCGAGAGGGAGTGGGAGGCAGTCACCTCCTTATGCGAAGCAGTCATGCTAGCGAAGGAGGTGGCGGGACGGATGAGGGAGAGAGCCTCCCGTCCCAGCCGCCGCGGGAGACGCCCCAGGCGTCGGGAGTCGCGTGACGACTACCGGCCACCGTAGGCGCGGGCCACCAGAAAAAAAAAAAAAAAGCGCAGGAGCTCTCAGTACTGTCCGAGACAATGGCGAAGTCGGTAGTGTGTGTTATGTGCTGACGCTACTCGTCTTCATGCACACAATCACAACGTGTTGGCACACTTAATAACCACAAGAAAAGCGCGTGTCGCGTCGTGATATAAAAATACTATATACGTCTGTCGGTAGCACTTGCCATCTTGAAGGAACAATACACTTAAAGTTTATAAAACAAAAAATTGCTTACACTTAAAACATTTTCGTCAAAGTCCAACTACTACTTCCCAAAAACCGAATACAAATAAAGTAAACTACTTCAGTAAAAATGCATGCCCAGCGAGAAACGTCTTCAGAAAATAACTCCCTATCGAAGAGGCCACGGTGACGTGAGAAGCAATCTGCAGATTCCTCCCGAGACCCAGTACCCCCCTTTATAACTGCAAATCTCCAACCAACGACGACCGTGATGTAGAAAAATGTTTTCGGCTCCTGCAATTCCCGCGTGTACCTTTTGACGCACGGATTGCGGATATGGTATTTCGACCGAAAAAGTGTTCGAAAGGTCGTGTGTCATCTTGATAAATTGGCAGGAGCCAGGACAAAGACTCAGCTTAGTGGGTTCCGCTGTCGACAGTTGGGATTTAATTCTTTATTTATTCTGTGAAAATTTGGCTAGAGCACTAAATGCCGAATATTGCACATTGCAAGCATGTAAACCAGCGTGACAAAGACTTTACCACCCAAGATTCTCGATTACTGATACTCTCTACTATTTTCTCGTTACATTTTGGCCTTTTTGCCTGTTCTGCAACTGTTGCTTTTTTATTTTTGCTTGCAATTTATAATAACAAATTATTTATGTGTATGTGTTGAAGTGGTCAAGTTCCTCTTTTATTTAGCTACAAAATGTGTGTTTTTATGTCTCTATAGATATTCAAAATTTACTCTAATTTTGAGCAGACAAAATGGTATTTTTTTTTATAACATAAGTAATTAGTAGTTTATGCAAACCAGTCTTGACCTACTGAATCCAACCTACTTTATTCTCAGAAACAGCGCTTTTTTCAAAATCAGGAAATTACAATAGATAGTTCCAAAAAGCCGACCCTTCAAAAGGTTTCTATCAGCAAATTACACGGATGAACTGTTTTTGTTTCCAGTATACATTCAACTTATGAAAGAAGAACTGATTGTTTTAAACAAACTTCAGTAATATCGGAACTCGTACAATCGATCCGTTGTGATGCTGCTGTATAAGAGTTTATAAGGAAGGTACTTCTATTGTGCTCATCACTCTCTCTCACACCTGTCTTTCGAACAGGCCTGTAATATAAAGTTAGTCAAACGTATATCAGCTTATAATGTTCCCACTGCTGGGACACAGGCTTCCTGTCTTCGAGAGGGAGTCGCCTGTAATCTACCACGCGGGCCCAGTGCGGGTTGGTAGACACATGTCAAATGTCTTCGAATTTTTGGTTCTAGGTTCGGTTTTCTCACGATATTTTAGAGCTGTGGTGATGAAATTATTTATAGAAAATAAAGAGTCGTGGCCGTCACCACTGCTCACTAGCCACTGATCGTGATAATAACACGAGAATGGGTTAGTCGAAGCATTCTTCTTTTTTTTTCCGGCGTGTGCTATGCAATAATAGCTCAAAATGTCAGGGATAGTACCATAGCTGACCGATAAGGATATTATGTCGTAGTAAGGATGTATGACATAAATGTCGATTTTCGAGGAGGTTCTTTTAATGCACCAAACCACTGATCTACACTTACGGAGTTCGTAAACAGAGTGGCAGAGACATCGACGCACAAACTGTAACCATGCATTCTGAATAAGATTCCAAACATTCAAGCGAAGAAATTCGTTGGTTAACAAAAAAAAAAAAATGGTGTTTCTTAGAAAAGTGCAATACGTACGCGGTCAGTATAGCCCATTATTATTTCTCGTCTTAAAACTTTTATGATTCGTTTTTTATAATTTAACCGGACTGTAATAAAATACGGGACGCATAAAAACAGCATCCCCTCTCAAGACACAAACCGACAAAAACCAAATATGTCCGGCAAACGAAAGGAATGGCGACCGTAAATAAAATTATAGCCGTTACAGATGATAGAAACGAAGGCCAGAAGTTTCGCCAACTTTAAATCTTTCTTTTACAACCACGATAAGATACGCAACTGCCTCCCGTTTAGGACCGGTCCCAACAAACTTGGGCGAAGTTTACTTTGTGTTTTGAATAACTTGTTCGGGTTTCAGTTCTATTTAAACGTATTTGGCCGAATACAGAACTTTGATCGAAGATTTCCGAATACTTCGAACAGCCTCGGGGTTACCTAGTTCGAGTTTACAGGTTAAATTGTATTATTGGACAAACGTAATTCAGACAAGTGTTTTCTAGAGTGAAAAGCATCTCTAGGGGTGGTCTGTTGTTCCGAGGCAAACGTTGCAAAGGATTGGAAACTTCGGATTTACAATTCCAATCTTTTATAGCACAAAAGTATTGTTCTATTCAAATCCCTGCTCAAATTGCAAGAAAATTTCTGAAATATCAAGTTCAATTTTACGATGTACCAAGGACCAAAGTCATCTTTGCGAAAAATTTATTAATTTAGATTTTAATGTCATAATTAAAATAAAAATCGACTTATTTTCCCTCGTAAACTGTCAATATTGTTATCAGTTACTGCCAGATATCTCAAAAACTATCCACATATAAACAAACAAAAGAAACTGTGAAAATGGGCCCCGTAACATTGTGTACTTAGTTACACGGAAATGCACTCTGTAACCCGTAGGTATAATGGAATTTATCAAGAAAAGTGACACAAAATATACTCCAATAGGCAGTTTATTTAAATTTGGGGCGACACTGTCTTTTGATCATAAATCGTTACATAATCGGATTTGCTGGTTTCTGAAAAGAAAAATGATATTGTAGGAGACAATGTTTTATAATCCTTCACATTTCGTCTTCGCAATACTTGCAAATCAAAGAAAACGTGTTCAAAGCGTTATTACTTAATATACCGTGACTTTTTGCAATGAAGACACTGAGATGGTTTTGTTCTCCATCTTTTAGCTTTTTCTTTTTACTTCATAAAAGAAACACCAATCCTAATATTTACTGTTCCTTTTTAGGTCACAACGTTTCAGTTCCAGAAGAACCAGAAAGTCATCGTGTGCACTTAGAGCGGTTCTGCATTGCACCCGATCTGAATCCGAGAAATGACGGTCCAAAGTAGCCATACTACTATTTGTATGAGGATTGTGCACTACATCCGAACTCAGTCCGTCCAAATTTAGAACATTCCTAATTCGGATTGAACGCGGATCTTGAATTCGGATTCGAATCGGACGTACTGCGAATCCACTCTTAGTGCACACACTCGCACTTAGTGCATATTAAAGCTTTTAAATTGTTATATTTATATCATACGAGTACAAGGCAGAAATGTGAAAGGTCAAAGGTTTCTTGAGGAAGGTCAAATGTCTAGTACTCGCAACCGGCGTGCGTGTATGACCAGATTTACGAATATGTATGTACAGACGCCAGCAGCTCAAGCTAACCGAAACTGTCAAATTTTCCCAATCAACCTTGAACCTTAATGGTTTAGCGTTAAAGTTGAAAATCTAATAAAGAAATTTGACAGATTGTAGTAGCTTGATGTGCTGGCGTCTGTACGTAAACGAAGCAAAATAGTAAAGAAAGATCGTAGCAGCTGGCGTTCTGTAGTCTCTGCCTACCCCTATGGGAAAAAAACGTGAGTTTATGTATGTATGTATTTCGATCATATTTTTAATCTGCAAAACGAGTTTTTTCAATAAACGAATACTACGAAATTGGAATGAAAATTCAACAGCAAGCAAAATAATTCCGGTCTAAAATAATTTTGCCCACACTAATATTACGTGTAAAGCTTTTACTGGGTATAATACGATGCGTATAGTGATAATCCAGCTTATTAGAGCTTATGTTATACTAAGTGCATACTGAAAGGCGGTTGTGTATAATGAAGTTATACTAATATGGCTCTTCTGTACGGAATGTAGGTAAGAATATGAAAGGAGATCTTATCGTTTGTACCTTGGAATTCTGAGCAAGGCAAGGCAAGGTTCTATTCATAGGGCACGCCGCGATAGCGGCGATAAGGCCCCTCTTTGAGGAGTGGCTAGAGAGGCGCCACGGTGCCCTTACCTACCGTCTGACGCAGGTCCTCACCGGACACGGAAGTTTCGGGAGG
Organism: Apamea monoglypha; assembly: GCA_911387795.2. NCBI lineage: Eukaryota > Metazoa > Arthropoda > Insecta > Lepidoptera > Noctuidae > Apamea > Apamea monoglypha. Next base: position 5,741,699 of record OU426930.1, read on the forward strand.
TTCCTGCACATCATTAGGCGGGAGGAAACGCCCGGGTGTCACCATTGCCAGGATCGCCCAGAGGACACGGTGGAGCACACGGTGGAGGTCTGCCCTGCTTGGGCGGAGCACCGCCGTGTCCTCGTAGAGGCAATCGGCAGCGGCGGCGGCCTCTCGCGCCCGGCCCTGGTGCAAGCCATGGTCCGGGGCTCACCGCCCGATCAGGACCAGGCCCGTGCCGGACGGCGCGTAAGTGTTCCACGCGCGCCTCAAAGAGTTGTCAGCATAATTTGAGGGGCCCCTTAGGGCCGATGCCTGCCGGGTCAGCGGGATTGTCCGAAAGGGTTACCGCTACCCCGGAACATAAAGGGCAAAGGAAGGAACATGGGTTGGTTTTAGTCAGTAAGAGTCTGACACTCCCTTCGCGGGAGGGGTCATTTGATGATTTCCCATCCGAAAAAAAAAAAGGTTCCATTCATGGGATTTGTAACATTTATTTTATGAAGTACAGTAATATATAGAAAAAGGCAGGAGCTCATTGGGCATCAAAAAATTCGTCCGCATCACTGTCAGTGGGATAAGTGCCCAAAAGGCTGGCAGCATTACCACGTTGGATGGCAATGCTGATTCTTTGAGCTAAAAATAGGCCAGCCTACTGGTCACGTGAAGAGTCAACCAACCGCTTGGCGATGTCCCGAACAATTCGATGAGCACTCGGACCCCAAGGCCCTAGTGTTTCAACCCCAAACGGCTCAAACATATAGCTCCCAATGAGGTTATATATATGTTATATTTGCGCCGTTTGAGGTTTTCTGCTCCTGCAGCAGCCGCCCCAGCAAAGCCCACCGTACTAGGAAGATAGGATGGTGCGAAGGTACCACCAAAGGCCTACCCAACTTCTCTTCTTCTCTCTTTCCTCTTTCTTTTATGAATAACTTATTCATCCACCAACCTGCTCCCTAATTGTGTAACACAGTTTCAATCCCATCCGAATGTTTTGTAGGATATTTCAAATCCATTGCTTCATAGGTTTAATAGACTCGTCTGCTCAACAACGTAAATAACGCAATGAATGTGGCTGAACTGTCAAAATGAAAGTCAATGCGATTAATTGTCATTTTATGTGTGTTAGACAATTATCCCCTTCACGCTGCGCGCTTCACACTTTTGATGAGTTAACAAAATATAGATTTCCTAATTATATGTAACTTTAATTATTTTAATGTGTTTTAAACATAAACCTTCCAGAATAAATTTTCTAAATGATGGTAAAACCGCATCCATATTCGTAGTAGTTTAGAAGAACAACACGGTCACAAACACGAAAAGGGAATTTAATTTATAATATGTATGGGAGACAGATATTACTTATTGAATCTAACTGCCAATATCAGTAAACTTTCTAGGATGTCAGCTTAAACCTTTCCTAGTCCCAAGAACCACATATCGTTCAGATTGATTATTTAACTATATGTCCACCTTGTGGACAGTGAAAGTGTTAACCAGAATACTCGTAATTTGAAACGTTCTAAATCTAGTCGCAGTCTCATCTCGGCGACATATGAATGTCAAAAATGTAGGGAAATTAGATGTATTTTTGACAGATTCAGACTGAGATCAGACTGTGACAATTCTTAAAATTACGAGAATTACCCCTCAGATTGGCTACATTATGGCCAAACTGTACCTTAGGGCTATTACATTAGATATTATCTGAAATGATTAACCAGGATTTTGGGATCAGCATCAGCAAAAAGACATTCCACACTGTCACACACACCCAAAATCACAATTTGTCCAAAACATTTGTCCCTGCTAACAATTATTGTACGTATAAAAAGAAAATAAAGTCAGTCTTTAATTTGGTCAGGCATGTAAACCAACATACAGGTTATGTATGGTACAATAAGGACGTGTGGCTAAAGAGTACTTACCTACTTCCCTTTAGTCACCGCTTCAGCGAGTACCTGCTTATGTGGTTGTTTACAAATAACGGTTGAGCTAGTCACCCGTTCTCTGTCAACGCGTGTGCAGGCAACTTTGTACTTTTTTGCAAGTAGTTAAAGTTTAAAATTGTTTAGAAGTTCATGTGGTACGAAAAGCCAATTTACATACTCGTAGTTTGTGTGAAGACCGTTAAGTCACATACACACGGTGAGATAGTTAATAATTTTTGCTTAAGCTTTCACAGTACACCTCTTTTGTTACAGCTTGTAAACATCCATTAGCAACCTACATTTTTAATTCCTTAGAATTTAATTTTATTTTTGAACTAGGCCGCACCTAGTATGACGCGTAAAATAAGAAGTACATCGAAGATTTTCTATCAAAGCGAAACAACAGCAAAACAAAAGACTATTCCAGTCTATTCATATTATGCAAAAGTAAATGTAATCACGTAAATTTAATTTTAATTGAAAAGTTACTTCGTTGATCTTGAACTTGCTAAGTTGTTCAGTTCACAAAACCTTTGTTGTGTGTTGTACAAAAGTGTTAAGTTCATCAGAAGGTATACTTAAATTGGACACAAAATAATTTGATGCGAGAAACTTTATGCTACGCAACCGATACGCGGTGGGAAGGATGACACGAATTTACTAAAACCTTTTATAATATTTAACTCTTCTCACTTCTGTGCGCTAGGGTCCTTTTTTCTATACTTTATTGCATAAAATTCAAAATGTGCCGATTCCTGCGAATCGACTATTAAGCCGCACATTTGTGCCTCTATGCACAGAAGAAAGGACCATATCTTCATGTTGTCGTGCAAAGGGTGTCGTATGTCGGAAACCATTTTGGCTCTTTCGCTGGAGCTTGCCACCACTCTACGAACCACTGGTGGCGCTATTCCTGCCAGTGGATACAGCATTTGTACCGGGGTCGGTTTTAGGCAACCAGTGATGACCTTTCATTCAAAGCTGTATCCATTATCACATCCACTATCGCAATCCAAAGGACCATTATGGTACGCTACGTCCCGCCGTACGCGAGTCTATCTGGATTTGAGTAAATACATCTTACGTACTCGGAACAGTTCTTTGGACTTATTATCTTTCGATACTCGTACTAATTACTTATTAAAAATGTTAATGATGACGTACTGTGCTCGTCTTACAACTACTGCTACATGTTGAAATCTTAGGCGAGGACGCTGGCACCCTAAACACAAGTTAAATCTTACATTGGGTGCCAGAGCTCATCAAAAACACTCTGTTTCCCTAGCTGTAAAGCTGCATAGTGTTGTTATAAGTGTTTTTGTACAATTGAAGAAAAAAAAAACAAAAAAAAAACAAACTAGGTGGACCGAGTACGAGTAAGAAAGTAACCTAGTACGGACACCTCTAAGTGAAGTTTCAAGTCTAGGAATTGTTGTCAAAAGTAAAGCTCCTACGATACCTACTAGGTATTCCAATTTGTGTGAATAGCTCAAGTTCCATACCTTGTTAGTTCGTAAGTAAAGTAACTATTTTTGTTGTAAAGCTAGAACTTCTCCGCCATCATAAAGGGAACACGTGAGGAATGAACGTGGCATCTTAAACTTTCTTTAGCGGTATTTGAGAAATTGCGATATGGAAGGATAAAATCGTGTACTAAAAGAACGGTTCGTGGCTAAATAATAACAGTCGCAAGGGTCGATCTTCAAGGTTAAGCAACGGTCGGTCGGTCCGTGGTTGGGTGACACTCCTTTACATACCGATACCTTTCCGTGCCTCGCGAAGTACGTTAAGCCGTCGATCCCCAGAAGCCCGAAAGTCTGGCAACCAGTTCTGCCAAGGGGTCGTCGTTTTACCCACTGTTACTGGGTTGTGGAGGTCAGACAGGCAGTCGATTCATGTAAAACACTGGTTTTCAGCTATATATTTAGACTGGAAGCCGAGCCCAACAATTGGGAAAAGGCTAGGCAGATTGATTATGATATTAAAGGATTTGTCCTTTAATATCAAGCAAAATTATTTTAATAAAATAAAAATTATTAAATTGGAATACATTTTTATTTCGGAGGTCCTTAAATAATGTACATTGATTTGAGTGTTTTCTTCCAAATAACAAGAGACGATCACATTACACAGGCAAACTCTGCAAATTGGTAAAAACAACTTTGAGAACTAACTGAAGAATTTAGCTGGGCTGGGCAGCGTTTGGGAAGCTTTGCCGAGTCCTCTTGTCGCGTATTTAACAGAGCCTACAGACTAAGGTCTTCTATATAGTGCGTCCTGCTGCTTGACTCACGGATCCGGAACAAAAAAAACAGCAAGGTCGCTCAGCGTGCTATGGAACGGGCTGTGCTTGGAGTGTCTCTGAGGGATGAATCCAGAACGAGGTGATCCCGCAGAGAACCAAAGTTATCGACATAGCTAACAGAATAATCAAACTAAAACGGTTAAGGGCCGGCCATATTAGATGTAGAGCCGATGACCGTTGGGGTAAACGTGTTCTTGAGTGGAGACAGTGAATCGGCAAACGTAAGGTAAGGCGGAGACGCCTATGTCCAGCCAGTAGACTGCTGTAGGCTGATAATGATGATGCATAATCGTAAGCAGCTTATAATGTTCCACGTGGGACATCTCTCGGTGAGGGGGGGTGGGCTGTAATCCACTACGCGGACCCAGTGCGGGTTGGTAGATGTCACATGTCTTCGAATTTTTGGTTCTAGGACATGCCGGTTTCCTCACGATGTTTTCCTACATCGATTTGGGTTCGAACCTACGACCTATATCTCGTAAGTCCCGGTCGTTACCACTGGGCTACCACTGCTCCGAATGATGATGATGATCACTTCAATACGCGTGGGTATTCCGAAAGGCGATTAAAGGACAACAACAAATGCTCTATCGAAATAGAAAATAAAGCTAGGGAAATTAATCGCTAATCAAATTGACACATGTCAATTTGCCGTGTTGAAGTCATTTCATACAACTGTCAAAGAATGACAATTTCAGTTGGCGATCCATTTGCCAAACAAATGTTTTCTCTGACTTAACTTAAATAGTCTCAGCGTCTGTGTTTGACATCATGCCCTAAAAAACTACAATACTATAAGTTATCATCCGCGCTATTTTAATAAAAGGAGACAAATACGCTCTTCAGAATACAGCACAAAATACTTGAAATTGTCGTGTACTTAGAATAAAAATGTAAATTAAATAAAAAATGATACAATAACTAAAACATGTCGCGCTCGCTAACTTAAAAATATTTTTCTGTATAAACTCGGCGACTTTTTAACGTACAATTTTTATGCAGAGCCAGTACTTTATACGACTAAATATTACTGCAAAAGAAGACAAATTGTTCTAAAGATTCCTCACACCCGCAACTTATTGAAATTGAGGCAATCAATAGCTTTTCCAACTCGCCACGATCAAGATGATACTCCATCTGATAAATTGCTTGATGAGAAATACGATTCGATTATAATCGCCTTTATAAGCTTGGCCGATTTAAATTTAAAGTGCCCCTTGAATATTCCTCGATTCCGACTGGGTCTATCGATTTTGTGAGGAAAAAAACGACGCGATTATCTTACGATGTTCTGGCAAATGGGTATTCGGACCCGAAGCCGGTTGACAGCGGGCTTTTATTATCAAAGAAACGAATTGCCACTCAGAAGGACCTACAGAGCTACTCACGAATGTAACAGATGGTGATCCGAATGTATTCAGAACGAATACATGTGCACCGTCAGTGTACTGTTCCGCTAAAGTCTTGTCTTGTCTATTTGTAAAACAAAACGGCAAGCTAAAGTGGCCAGCTTGCAGTCATGAATAAATGCACGAATTTCGTATTTCGTGTACGCAACAGTGCTCGTACGAAATATCAACTTTTATGAAAGAGGAAATAATGTGAAAAATGAAATGGCTCGAGACGACCTGGATATTGTAGCTGTTACGGTAAGATGTGCAAACTTGGGCGAGCACCTTCTGCTGCGGATGGGACACATTGAAGCAGGTTTGTTTTATTACATGACTGTGTGTTTTGTATGAGTATAGCGTGATATTACAAGCGGTAAGTCCTTGTGTTTAAGTTCGTACTTATTGTATGCCATATTTATTAGTCGTTGAGTTCCTTAAGTTCTCAGCTGAGTGCACTGACTGGACAGTGCACGCAGTGTTCTTTTTTAATGTGTCCATTTCAGACAATAATTTACATGAGCCTCTAATGAGCTGACCAAATTTTATCTCTGTAATTTAAAAGACACTGTGACCTCTGAGTTTGTTTCGGTCTTTCTTCTCAAAGTAGTCGGAAAGGAATCACCAAACTTATATGGTTTTAAAACAACGTATTACGTCGTATTTTGACGTGTTTATACAAACCTACTTACAGAAATAAATACATTTATTTGTAATAATAAAAGGTTGCGAATTATACCTATAACATAATCTATGTGTTTTGAACAGAAGATTACATTACACACAATTTCGTTTGGCCAAACAATATGTTAATAAAATATTTGGTTGTTGATTCAGAGTGAAGATTTTATTACCAGCCGGTTTCATCCGGAAAATCTTTTAATTAAAGGTTGTTTTGTTTACTCTATCAATAACGCAAACAATAATGAAACACCCGGGCGTTGATAATTTAACATGTATAATTAAATTAAACTTGATTTGAACTTTTAGTTGGTGTTTGAGTTTGTTTATAAAGCTGGGATTAAAAACATTATGTCCAACAGGGAGGGTCTACACCCCAATGTTTCATGAAATAAAAGTTGTCAGGAGTCCGACGGACTGGTATCTACCTAGTGACGTAACATCACAAGTAATGAAACAGGACGGCTTTCACGAGAATAATAAAGATTCCTATGGGAAATTGAAAAAGTAAACATTTAATTTCGGCAAACCGGTGCCATTGCTTCCATTCGCGCAATTAATTTCACATATTTGCAATTTTATACACAATAGCGACGACGCCATTTTGTATAAAATAAACCAAAGGTTTTCACGTATCCTACATGAAGTTCTATGAAAATTCAAAAAAAAAAAAATACAAGGTTCTAGCCGCGGTACCTTTTTTGTTTGAATATTTAACGAAATAAGAATTAAGAAAGAAAACAAATTATACTTTTTGCTGTGTCCTACAGGGTCCATAATTGTACCTTAGCTTTAAGCCATTCTAACACCTCTACAAAATTATGGAATGCAAATAAATATATGAATATGAAAGAAAATAATTTAATTTCATTTTTAAAACTCACATTACAACTAAAGTCAAAAGCTTAGTACCTATTCAATTGAAAATAAATAAAAATATTAAACAATTATACCACCTACTATTTAATGATAACCTCGTCGCCAATCAGTATATGACCGGATAAAAAATTGCAGCTACATGTTGTATCGGTGAGCGATTCCTTCCTTACACGTTACATTACGCCCCTAATATTGGTAGACATAACTAATCACTTCCATTTTTCATCAACCTGACCCAATCACCGAAACCGAGCAACACAATGATTGCTAACCCTTGAAACATGGTTCTATAGAAGACAAATTGGACCAGAAAGCGGTTACAGCATATTATTACAGGGATGTATCAAGCATTCAAGCCCTTATTCGATACCGCTTTATGGTCCTAATCACCGCAAACCGGGCGCTAAGTAATGCAGAATGGAGCTTCGGGACCCACAGAGATCGCTGATTACTTTTGAAAGGGATATTAAATTAATAAGGATTTAAGGACTTTTGAAATCGTTATGCTCCTTTTAAGTTTGAGTTGAGAATTTAGTAGATAATGTCTAAAGTTTAAAGCTGCGTGGTTGGATGTTCAAACTTGGAAATTAACAGGTATTTTTAGTGCTTCCGCAGTCCTTCAACCCTGGAATTCCTTGAAAAGGGTTGTTTGCGAATAACCCGTTTCACGGAATTTAATTGTAATAAGTCTTTACATTCTTATGATTTTTAGAAACACATTTTTTCTTATTAAGTAGGTATCCCACTGTCCACTATCCCTCTTATACTATAAATGTGAAAGAGTATAATATGTTTGGATGTTTGTTACTCAATCACGTAAAAACGGCTGGACGGATTTGGATGAAATTTGGCACACAGGTAGTTTATAACCTGGATTAACACATATGACTTTTTTTTCCGGTAGTACGTTGGATATAGAAGGGGAAGCCTGAAAGTGGCGCCAGTGACAGAAAACTTAAAAAGAAATCGTTTTGCTTGGTATGGGAATGTGATGAGGAGGGAAGAAACGTATGTGAATAAAAACGTGATGAATATAAATGTTGATGGATGGAGAAGGCGGTGAAGGCCAAAGAAAAGATGGGTGGATTGTGTGAGAAATGAGGTGAAAGAGAAGGGAGTGAATGATAGCGTGGCGGTTGACAGGGGAGAATGGAAGAAGAAAACGTACTGCGTCCACCCCAAGTAACATGGGACAAAAGGCAGGGAGGTGATGACGACGTTCCCCTTGGATAATTTCCGTCCTCTACGCGGGCGAAGACGCGGGCAAAAGCTAGTAGGGCACAAAAATATTCACATGTATCTACACAGTAGGTACGGTTTATCCAAATCTGACATATGCTCAAAAATAAATCTCTAAAACATCTTATTAAAACGGTTCCACCCACTACCCACTGACGGCAACTAACAGATGCACTTTTTCCGGACAAAAAAACACAGTCATCTACCGTAAAATATCTCCGGAAAACCGATTCTAGATTTGGCCGGTTTTATTTAAATCGTGGGTGTCAAGTTTCCGGTTCGTCAACGGTTGCCGTGTGGCGATGGCAATCAGCGATGCGGATTTTGTCCACTAATTGGTCCCTCAACAATATTTTGGAGTATATTTATAATTTCAAATCAGCCGACTGTTAATTGCCGTAGCTAGTCAGATGAATCCTTTAGCATTTATTTGCTGAACCAAATACACATAAACTCACGCATTTTTACCATGGGGGTAAGCACAAACAGACCACCACCTGCTACGACTCTTCCATACTTCTTTTGCTTCGTTACGCTCATTAATCTGGTATGTATGACAAGACACACCGCGCCGGTTGCGAATACTCAACATCTGCCTAGCATTTTCCCAACTATGTTGGGGTCGGCTTCCAGTCTAACCGGATTCAGCTGAATTCCAGTATTTTACATGGAGCGACTGCCTATCTGACCTCCACAACCCAGTTATTGGGTAATACGATACCCCTTGGTAAGACTGGTTGTCAGACTTTCAGGCTTCTGACTACCCGTAACGACTGTCAAATATCCACGAATGACAGCCGGAACCAACAGCTTAACGTGCTTTTAATATTGTATTGCTTTTATTATATTGAATTGTATTATTGTGGTGTAGTGTATTGTACTAAAAAGAAAGCGTAAAGTTTTTGCTAGAATAAAATAGATCAAAGATTATCGTATGACAGCCGGGACCAACAGTTTAACTTGCTTTCCGATGGCACGGAGAGGTCTCAGTATGTGAAGATGGTTACCCATCTACAGACCAACCGCGGCAAGAGTTGCTTAAACTGATTGATCGACCTGTGGAGCTGTTATTATTTAGCCACGGACCCCTCACAAAGAACAGGACTAATGCTACACTACTATATGTGTGGGTGTGTTTTCTACTACTATTATATAGGTATATGTATATACTATACTATATGTCCTTATAGGGTGGCGTTTCCACCCACATCTGCCTTGTCTGTCACCTTTCATTCATCTTCTCAACATGTCCAGACCATCTAAGCAAATTCATTTCAATTTTGCACTTTAAATAAAAAAAGAGGATTTTTTAAAATTTTAAGTGGAATACTTATCGTATTTTTTACATTAACACTCAATTAAAAAAATGTGGTCTGTAGATTCAGATGAGAAGTTTACTTATAACACTTTCAATAATTATTCATATTCCCACGGAATAGCTAAAGGTCTACCTACAACATTCGTACTATAAGTTGTTTTAATTTTATCATAAAGAGGTGTTGAGGGTATTCCTTACTTATGCGCTGCAGCGTACGTGGACAATCCATCATTAACTTCTCGAACTGCATTAGTTATGTCTTCTTGTGTGTACCGGGGTGTTTTCTTTTTATGTATTTAAAAGGCATGAAACAATTAAAAAAGTAATAAATACTTGCAAGTATTTATGTTAATTTATCTTTTTATTTAAAAGTTATACGTGGTCAAACAAAAAAAATATACCTACCTATGAATTGTGAACCTCCTCCTTTTTTTTCGTCGGTTAAAAAAACAATTGAAAAATGAAATTGCCTATCACATCAAACAAATCCTTTCATTTAACAAGTAGACAGTTTAAAATACGTTAGTGCACATTGAGAAATTGTAACTGAAAAACCAATTAAAAACAAAAAATTAAACTATTCATAAAAAAGGAGCTTAAAGATTGAGAACCACTGACAATTTTTTTGTAAAATCAATATCGGGCAATTCCGAGTGATTAATAATTCAGAATTACCCGAGTCGACTAATTCCGATAAAAACAAAAAACCTTGAGCTAGGGTGTCCTAAATCTACTCAACATTGCACTAAAACGAAAATCTATCGAATTAAATAACAACCAGTTAAATAACTTACCAGATTTCTTAATTATAGATCTTCGCGTAAATCCGATAAACCAAAAAAGAGCGCGAAATATCACTCGTTCACATAAATGTCGTTAACACACCAACACTCGCTCAACGCGCCTTTTTTTTTTTAACGTAGAGAAATGCTCCTGCATTCTGCACTACCACGGGGAGGGGAGATAGTGCAGTTATGTGGGACTCTAATCCACGGTGTCCTCCTCTGCCGCTTACGCGGGAACACGGGCACGCCTTAGCACTCATCCGTGAACCCGCCGCGGCCGTCCACCCTCCTCTGGGGAGTACTCCCCATCACCGGCGCACCAGAACACATAGCACGCCGTGACCACCCCAGGGACCAAACCAGCACATGGGCGCCAGACGACCCCGTGTCTGGGCACCCTTGGTCCCTCTGCGACGGGTCAGGTCATTGGCCCCGCCGCCTGCCAATTTTCGGCCGCAGAGGATAGGGAGAGCGGCCAACGTCATACCAACACTCTTCTTCACCTGCGGCCCCACCGCGTTCGGCATCAGACGGGAGCGACCCCGTCAAGGCCGCGGAAGGTAGGGAGAGCGGCGCACCGCAATACCGGCACTCCTCCCCCGCCGCGGCCTCCAACCCTCAGCCGTGATGCCTCCCGTACCACATCACGGCCCGCCTCAGTTGCGATGTCGCCCAAGCGGCACCGCAACCTACTTGTTGGCCGCTACGTGTCGTCGGCTTACAGGCAAAGCCCTGATGAGCGGCCCCTCCTCGGGTTCCTTTTAGCTTCACCGTGGTTGTCAAAGCCACGGCTACTGAGCCCCCCCGCCTCGACAATGCGGGAACCCACCGGGGGGTTCGCTCACAGCGCCTTGAGCCAACTGAAGTGCGGGGTTGGATTAAAATGTCTGCTAGGTGAATGTTGCTAGAGCAAAAAATATTGCCGCGATTTCGAGAAATTTGTAATTATTGGAATATCCCGATTTTCGGAGTTAGCCGAATGCACCTTATTATGAAAAAATAGATTTGCATTTGATTAATAGCCTATAGAAGTATGAGGAACAGGGTGTAAGGTTCACTCATCCTCCATAGAAAAGGGAGGATCCTCCGACCAGACGGGTGTTGTGTCTGGCGGGCAACTGCCCAACGACTGATGTCGGGAAGTCTATATTTATGCTAATTGCGTGGTAAACTCTGGTTGCGAGATGCAGGATTTTTGTGACGTCAGTATGACGCGTTGTTCGCATGTGGCGTTGTAGAAACCGCTACAAGCCCAATTCTAATCTTGAGAAAGGCTATTTAATATCACGCTTCGACTCTTCGGAGCCGTGCAGAAAGAAATAAAGTCCGAAAGAAGAAAGAACGCCAAGCTTGTTTTGTGCAGACGTTTTATCCATTCACCCATATATGGCGTTGAGCAAATACGTCATTTTTCTGAATTGCGGTGTTAAGACTTTTTGCGGATTGATGACCCTCTCAATTTATCTAATCTGTAGGGTTTGTTTGTTTGGTTGAACGCGCTAATCTCAGGAACTGCTGGTTCGAATTAAAAAAATATGTTTGTGTTAGATAGTCGATTTATCGAGGAAGGCTTTAGGCTATACATATAACATCACGCTGCGACCAATAGGAGCGGAGCATCAATGGAAAATGTTGCAGAAGCGGGAAAACTCCCTCTCACTGAGAGGAGGCATGTTTCCTAGCAGTAGGAACGTTATAGGCTGATTATGAACCTTTTTTATGGCAATCAAATTTGTTCGAAATTAATACATTATTTGCGAAGGTGTTTTATCGACATGAAAAATTATCCAAATAAATACGTTATTCATCGCAGGTATTTAATTGTAAAAAAATTGCCCTTGACATCACTTGATTTCAATCAACATCTTAGGAGATATCAAGGGCAAGGGCAAGTGATGCTAAGGGCAATTAAAAAAAAATATATACCGACCATAACGACCACACCACCGACCATATTATTTTAAAATTATGATATCTCATAATTTTAAAATAATTCCGTAACAGAATCTATATCTACTTAATTTGTTTGTTTGAACGCGCTAATCTCTGGAACTACCAGTCGGATTTGAAAAATTATTTTTACATTTGATAGCCCAATTCTTTAAGAAGGCTATAGGCTATTTAACATCAGGCTAGAACTCTTAGGGGCCGAGCATATAGAAAAAAAAAGTCAGAAAACGAAGTAGGTAATAGCGCGGGCGGGCAATGCGATGCGACAGGGTGGGTCGGGGGAACAAGAAATTTCACGCGGACGAAGTCGCGGGCAGAAACTAGTACAATATAATTTAATAATTACTAGTGGTTCGGTTAAGCGGTCGTTTGGTTGACTGACGTTCGGATAATCGACGCTCTAGGTGGTTCAAATTCAAACTTAAAGCATTTAATTCAATTAAACCATTTACAGGCTCTTTTGAATTGTCAATGGTTCGGTCAGTCAGAAATATAAAGCTAATAGTTGCCCATTCGAAAGCGTAGTAGGTACCTATGAAGAACAACAGGTTACATACAATTCAGCACTGCCTTCTGACAAGCTAATGAATTAATGTGATGTCTGATCGCAAAGCTAGTGACTTGGTAGGCGGTTCGTACCGAACATTCACTTTGGGCACGATGATACTACTCAAAGGTATCGTTCCATCATGTAGCCAGTCAGAATCTAACATCACTAGTATTTCAATGGCTGTCCGTACTATTCACTAAAACCATTAGCCTTATTGAACCTACTCTTATTGATATCTATACTAATAGTATTCTGTAGTTTACTGTAGTTTAGTTTAGTAAGCTAGTTACTAGATATAAAGAGCCTTTGAATAATTTGGTGAGTATTAATTAATTTTGAAGTTGGACTTTGTGAAGGCATACACAAAGTTTTAATCGTGATTCCAAGAATCTGCCTACCTTTTTCATGAATCGCGTTGGCTGAACTAAGTGTGGAACTAGATGAGCGATTTGAAATGTGAATGTCAGGGAAACTGATTCAGATGGCAATCTGTGATCTTATCATAGGACAAAAAGTCATACTGGAAAATTAATGTATTATCTTCAAAATCTATATCTGACCACACCGTAAGGACTATTCCTGCTTGCAGCGCATATTATTAGTCGGCCTAAAAAGGATCCTCTATTGTTATACTTACGGACGCAGCTGTGGTCATCATGTGCACGGGATTTTGTTTTCAAAATGGTCAGATATTTTGGCGATACTAGCTAAAACAGTAGAAGTCGCAAGTAGGCGGAGCCCGCGTACCTCGAGTTTTGCGGAGTTCCGCATATATCTGCTCCCGCGCTCACCCCACGCACATCAGTCTAGTTCAACCGTCACGGTAAAAAGAACTTGAAAAAAAATATTAAAAAATGTCCTATTGTGCTGTTTTAGAATGTAAACACGATAGCAGAACCAAACATTTATCAAATGAAAGTATATCATACCATCGGTAGGTATTAATTGATTTTATTTCCATAAAAAATTGAAAAACAATATTTTATTAAATAAGACAAGTAAAAGTTGACTTTATATTGTTCATTTTAAGGCCTACTTTCTTTTAAACTCAAACATATTGTTCGCGAACTTTCCCACTATACACAAATGTCACTCAATTAGAGATTACCGTTATCGATAATGAGTTATCGATATTTTATACTTATAATGTTCTCTGTGTTCTATGATATATCGGGAAAAATTTAACCATTTGCGTAACCCCGTGTGCGGTTCTTTTGGTGTATTAGTAATCAAACACATTAAAATTTCCATGAATTGTTCAAACCTTTTTTTTTTCTAATTCTACCTTATACCAAGTTTGAAATAAGTAAAACATAAATATAGGTAATCTAGTATTCTAATCGAGAAAAGGTTAATGGAACAAGTGTAACTCACAAAGTCTTAAACCTATAAAAATGGGTTTCGTAATATATTGTGAAAAAAAAGAAAAAAAAAATACTTAGGCGACACAGCTGCAGTGCCAAAACAAAAAATTATATGTTTTCAAATAGGTCATAATTATGTTATTATTTCGTTGTTGTCATAAGGGAAATTGTCTGTATCAAATATATGGAATTTGGTCATTTTTACGGTTTCATAACATTATGTTGTTGTACCGCGATTCTTCTGAGATTCTAGTTCTCTAAGGCTTAAGGCATTCCGCAGTGGTAGAAAAAGTCACTAAATAGAAAATTTTAATTTCGCGAAATTAAAATTTTCTATTTAGTGACTTTTTCATGAAATCATGACATTTGAGAACAAATCTAACTTAGAGGGATGTATTAATGATTATAATGATTATAATTCTTTAAGTATGTACATTTATTTAGTTGTTATGGTCGCGAATCATATTTTGATCAATATACAACCTGACACTGACCTGCAAATTGCAAGAAACGTAAGAAAATTTGAATATCGCGGGCTAACTTTGGGTACCTTATAATGCGGATAATTAATTACCTACATAAGTAATTAATTAAACCATTGTTTCATTTTAATTTGTATTAATTAATTCTCACATTTATAAGCTTTCATTGTTTTTTTAATAATAATATTTATCGACTCCAGCAGTAGACTGTGTTTTTTTTTAAAATAAAATGGAATGTCGCTAAATAAGTGAACGACAGTGGTACATCTCTAGAGGAGGACGAATAGTAATGACCTCGTTACGTAAATATCAATCTTATTTGTAATGAAATACAGCTTTAAATGTACATAATGCATTTATTATAGTAATAGGTATTTAGCGGTGAGTAGCGTAACTTGCTCTGAAAACTATTCCGTGTGCAGTTTAAACGGAAACGGTAATAAATACTTTTAAAAAGTAGACAATAAGCAACTCTATTGACATATAACTGTGGTATATATTCAAATAAGCGACGTCTGACATATTTCCTCATATTTCCTATTTTTTTTTCACTTTCATTCAATATTATACTACCAATCCATATTATATACATACCTATATACTATTATACAACCAAGGATTTCTTGGTGTTATGAAATACAATGAACCTGTATTTGTGTGAGTTCGGGTACGCTGGTTCCGATACTAATGAAGCGCTATGCGACTTCTACCTACTACTGTTTTTTTCTGTTCTGTGCTACTACCTAATATGAAGAGAAAAATGAGTTCAAAAAAATCCTTTTTCCAGGAATCTGAAAATTACCTGTGACAATCGTGCTTCTCCGACATTTATTGACCTTTCAAATGTTTTCTTAATATGTATCAAAGTATTTTCCATAAACTTATGTTTGTTACTAATTAACTTATGTTTGTGTAACTTATGTTTAGGCGTGATGTTATCATCACGCCTAAACATGGGAGAGCAATGGGTAGCTCACCGCCCAATCAGGACCAGGCCCGTGCCGGACGGCGCGTAAGTGTTCCACGCGCGCCTCAAAGAGATGTCAGCATAACGCCCCTCGTTATGCTCCCCTCAGGGCCGAAGCCTGCCGGGTCAGCGGGATTGTCCGAAAGGGTTACCGCTACCCCGGAACATAAAGGGCGAAGGAAGGAACATGGGTGGGTTTTAGTCAGTAAGAGTCTGACACTCCCTTCCGCTCCACCCAGAGCGGGAGGGGTTATTTGACGATTTCCCACCAGAAAAAAAAAAAAAAAAAAAAATGGGTAATTGGCACCAAGTCAGTTCGTTATTAAGAAGCAAGATAATAATTTAAATTACCGCCTGATCAAAATTGTAACAATGATAATATACGGCTAATTGGTAGTACATCAAGTAATAGGCTCAACTGAAAACTAAGCTACATAAAATACTCGTATGAAACTCCGGTCTTAGGCTCTACGCTGACAATCAGAAGGCACCTCGCTGGCCGGAATCAGAATCCTCTTAAAAGTACTGGTCCTGCGCAAGATGTTATGTTGGGTTCGATTCCCAACAGGAAGCTTGTAGACGTCTGATACTCGGGTGGCGGGTAGGGCGAATTCTAGATCGCCCTACAGTCTTCGGACAAATCCGAGTCTTCACGCTTCGCCTCGAGACCACTTTTTAGTGATGTACATACAATACGTGTAATTTCGGGAACAATGCCCTTGGATCCAGTGGATGACCGCACAGAACTCGGTCGTTCAATCTTTTATAGATTACCGTTAGCAAATTATTTAAT
The DNA here is from genome assembly GCA_911387795.2 of Apamea monoglypha. NCBI lineage: Eukaryota > Metazoa > Arthropoda > Insecta > Lepidoptera > Noctuidae > Apamea > Apamea monoglypha. The sequence continues at coordinate 5,758,316 of OU426930.1, forward strand.
TGTGAAGGCAGGAAAAAATAATATTTAGACTTCCGTCCTGTGTCCAAAAAAAATCCTTCCCATGAAAAATCTCGTTAAGAGAAAAGCATGTCACTTTCCGATTCTAAATTCAAAACCAATATGAAGAAAAAAGCCTTTCTGGTTAAAAATAAGGTTGGATTTGTTATAAAAGAAGGTCGTTCGTGATAAAATTATAATGTAGCATTTGCCAATGCTGCAATATGTATTACGTTCACATTTTGCCGATTATGTTAAAGTCCCATGTAATACCCAATAACACTTTGCCCGATTCGGGAATCGAAACCAGGACCTCATGCTCAGCAATAGTGCTTATGATTAGAAGACCAACGACCACAAGACATACTTTGATAATATTACGAAAACATATTATGGTTACGGAGTAGTAATATGTATAACGAGCTTTTGCACGCGGCTTCGCCCTCGTAGATGCTGGGAATTATCCCACGGGAACGTACCTACTACAGGAATTAATTTATAAGCCATCTGTTTGTTGTTCAAATCCGTTCAGCCATGTTTGCGCCAATCCGGAACATACATCCAGACAAAAATACTAAAAACTATATTTTCGTCATCAGACTCGTTTCCACACCCCGTACATTTACTTTGTTTCAAAAATATTCAATATCCAGTATTGTCTTCGTTACTATTTTATTTTATTATACAAATGTATGTATATTTTCCATTCAAATGCGAAATTGTACAGACGCCAGCACATCAAGCTACCGAAACCGTCAAATTATCCCAATCAACCTTGAACCTAATGCTTTAGCGATAAAGTTGAAATTCTATTAAAGAAATTTGACAGATTGTAGTAGCTTGATGTGCTGGCGTCTGTACTTCCGTGAAAGTCAGAGATTACCGATTACCGACTCCTTTGAACTGAACTAAAACAAAGGTTACTTTAAAAAATCGTCAATTTATTGGCCAATTATAAGGAGCAAGGAAATGTTTTCGGTATGGGAATTTGGAACGACGAGTATTCAATTACTTAGAAAAGCACACACACACACAACACACGCACACTGGAATAGTACACACACACATACACACATACTTTCTATCACAATATAAAGGATTTTCCTAATCCATTAAGTCATAATGGAGACTCCTCGACGTGCAATGTAAGTAAGCCAAAATTATATGAAATAAACTTAATTTATTTTTATCTTTTATTAAATTTGAAAATTTCGTCTGTTCGATGACGTAAATAACGTAATCAATGTTGTTGTATTGTCAATACTCTAGGCAATACGTGTGTTCAATCAATCAACTCAGCTTATCGCTCATACTTTAAGTAACAACACAACCAGCGGTCACTGAACCCCAAAAAAAAAAAAATCTTTTTGTTTTCATGTTATCGTGTTTAGATATCGATACCCATCACGTCTGCATAGTTTCGCTAGCGAATTTAATTTGACCCTGTATGAACGCGACGGTCGCGTACTCGCACGACGATCACTTTTGGTTAGGATGTGGCCTTTAGGCCCTCGTTAATAAACTATAGTATGACAAGTCAAACATTTTCATAAATACATCTATACTGCTATACTAATATTATATAGAGGTAAAATTTGTTTGTTTATTTGTATGTAGGGGGTAATCTCCGGAGTTAATGATCTAATTCTAAAAAGGTTTTCACTGGTAGAAAGATACATTATGTGTGAGTGCTATAGGCTATAAATTATGTTTACATCATGCATTTTAACTAAGCTATCACAAGTCGGAAAGAAATACCTCTTTAAACAGAATTATTTGCATGCGCTGCCTCAACAGTTGTATATAACTAAAAACAATGTATGGCAATCTGGTCCACAAAAAAGTCCGCAATACCATATTGCTGTTTTTTATATTTTATCTTTTATTTTTTATCACTATTATGTTTTAAAAAAGTATTTTTTTCACATGCTTACGTTTGGATGAAAATATATTTTTTAATTATGAATCCTTATTAAAATATTTTATGGTCACAAGGACATAATATAGAGATAAGATTTGCCCTTTACAGTATGTCAATTGGTCATATAGTTTCGGAGATAATATAAAATTACTAAAAATGGAAAATGCCGCTAAAACGTTCACGAATACAACTTTCATTCGTCGGATGCGGATTGATGACCCTCTCGATTTATCTAAACTAAAGAGTTTGTTTGTTTGGTTGAACGCGCTAATCTCAGGAACTACTAGTTTGAATTGAAAACATATTTTTATGTTGGATATTCCATTTATGGAGGAAGGCTTTGGGCTATATAACATCACGCTGCGATCAATAGGAGCGGAGTTTCAAAAATGGGTAAAATTATTCCTTTTTGAGAGCTTCCGTTGCGTGCGCTGCGTTAACGGTTTAAGTTACGCAAAAATCATGTATTTTTCTTTAAAATTTCTAAAAAAAAAGTCCGCGACAGCATATCTTTAAGACCTTTTTTATGGTAATCAAATTTGTTCGAAATTAATGCATTATTTGCGAAGGTGTTTTATCAACATGATATTAATCCTTATCCAAATAAATACGTTATTCATCACAAGTATTTAATTGTGAACAAAATTGCCCTAATCTCTGGAACTACCAGTCGGATTTGAAAAATTCTTTTTAAATTTGATAGCCCAATTCTTTAGGAAGACAATAGGCTATTTAACATCACGCTAGAACTCTTAGGGGCCGAGCATTTATAAAAAAATTTCAGAAAACGAAGTAGGTAATAGCGCGGGCGGGCGATGCGACGCGAAATCTCACGCGGACGAAGTCGCGGGCAGAAACTAGTTCAGAATAAAACAGAAATTGTATATTCTCAACCATTGTTAGTCGTAACAAGTTTACCCGGACCTTACCTTTGATCCAATTAGGGGCAAAGTATAAGAAAAACATCAATTTGCCTATTTACTGTTCGGTCCCTTCCACGTGATTGGAAAAGTCATGCTCAGTTAACCGTTTTGTTTATAGCAGAGTCCATTGCATGAAAAAATGGGATAATCGTTAACAAGGACCAAGTATTGGATGAATAAACTTGGATAAGACTCAATACAATACATGTCGAATATCTAAATTATTTAGAGAAACGGATCTATACTATGTTCGCTATTTAGTTCCCAAACATGTAAACAAATATGAGTTTTTGGATAAATAGCTTTATTACACATACTTGAAGTTCAGGTTTCGCTACAATTTTTTTTGACGTTTGTATGTAGTCAAAGTCAAATCGTTTATTTTAAAAGGCAGTTTTGAACGTCAACGTTTAATTCGAGGCAGTTTGAAATCATTTTAATTTAAACTGTCATAACGTTGATATTCGTTTCAGTGTAAGACATTGGGCGTATGCCTCCATCCAGGGTTTACCTTGGATACTCATCCTATATATTGTATAGTTTGTAAAAAGTAAGACAGTGACAACAGTGAAACAGAAACGTCAGGCGCACCTTGAGAAGTCAGCCCTTCTATGAACTTGCAGAGTGATTTATATTTTTAACCCACTTAAAAAAAGAAGGAGGTTCTCAAATTGGGTGTTTATATTTTTTTTACATTTTTAACCATGGTATGAGCCTGACGAGACAGCAAGGAAAATCGTTATTTCAGGATCCATTATATAATTTTCATAAAGAATTCTCGCAGGTATAATATTTTTGGCTTGAATGACGTCAAATAATCTATCTAGCCTTTTCCCAACTTTATTGGGGTCGGCTTCCAGTCTAACCGGATGCAACTGAATACCAATGTTTTACATGGAGCGACTGCCTATCTGACCTCCACAGCCCAGTTACTGGGCAATACGATACCCTTGATAGGACTGGTTGTCAGAGTTTTGGGCCTGTACTACCCGTAAAGAATGTCAAAGATCTACAAATGACAGCCGAGACCAACGGTTTCACGTGTTTTCTGAGGCACGAGGGGATCTCGATTTTCTTTCTTTCGATATGTAGTGGATGGTCACGAACCGACCGTGGCAAGCGAAACCCTTAACCTTCGATCGACCCGTGCGGTTCTTATTATTTACCACGAGTCCCCGAGTTTTGCTTGAACTACGGGATGTAATGTTTAATTTATTAGAGTGACGCTCTTAAGAAATATTAATTTTATTATAATCTACGTATAAAAAAGAGGTCATGGGTATATGGCAAACAGGAAAGCCTGTTGAGCAGAAATAGTTGCTATGGCAACTGAAAAACATATCTTTCATAGAACTCATGAAAAATATTGGAATGTTTTTGTTGGTTGAGTATTTTTTATATCTATGATACTTGATGTTCGTTTCGAGAATGATAATCAAATGAACGGTTATGAGAATGAACAGATTAAAAAAATAAAAAATGAATGCTATTTTCCCAGAAAAAAAAATCCAATCAAGAATTGCGTATATAAAGTACTAGTAGTAAATAAAATATAGATGATGCTAAAAAATAAGGTAGGTCCGATACGATCCGAATATAATTTTATCTGCACCGTCCATCCAGTTAACCGGGTAATATTATACGAATGCATTCACATGCAGTAAGTTTAGTTAAAGCCGAGTCGTGCCGTGAATACATCCGTATAAATCCCGAGTTTCACCCTGCTATGTAAAATCAACTTATTCCCATATGTTCCGACTATTCACCGTTTTTAAGGAAAAAATGAAAATTGGCAAGTGTGGATCGTTGTCACGAGCAATATAGGGGGTTGTATCGGAAAAACATAAATGAGTAGTGATGGTGAAAAACAGAGCGGATGAGTGGGGTTTCAAGCACAATTTGCTTGAAATGTAAGGGTTTTGTTTGAAGTTTTTTGTGAAGCCGCTTTCTTTGCAACAATGTATAGTATTTTTATCTCAGAAACGCGTGCTTTTCTTGTGGTAACTAAGTGTATAAACACGCTGTGAATGTGTGCGCTTCGCCCGTATCTCGGACGGAACCTCGGTAGCTCTCGAGCTCCTGCGTCTGAGCATGAGATCGGGCAAAGTGTTATTGGGTTCTTTCATTAGGAATTTCTCTTAACAGCCCGGAATTTGGATCTGTGCCTGGTTGATGGCAATCGGCTCGCCCCCTATTACATGGCATTTAAACATAACTAGCGAAATGTGGGTGTAGATTCTGCCTAACCCTTTGGTGATTTCAGGCGAGATTTTATGATGTTACGTAGGCTTCTTCTTAGAATAGACTAGAATAGCATTTCTTTGCAAATATGGGTAATAAATAACTAGATAGTAGTAGGTATAAATCAGAGTTCTGCCATATTTCACCATTCGGCATGCAAACATTTTCAATATACAAAATTGTTAAAATTTAAATTCTCATTAAAACATTGAATTAATTCTAAATCTTAAATAAAATATATTGATGACTGGACTTAAACGAATGCCATTAATGTGACGAGTGCCAATCTAAATAGCGCAGTAGCTTGGCGCTTCCATTTATGCATCGTGCGAAGGGGCAAATATTTACAATCCACGACACTTGGAATCCTTATGAGAACTTGTGAATCCTGTGATGGCTGATTAAATTCTTTTCATGTCACACCTCTTGCCTTATCCTTTCATAAGACAAATGAACCATACAAAATGATTTTGATGAAATATGTGTGTGTTTAATCTCAGATATAAACTACCTGTGTGCCAAGTTCATCCAAATCCGTTTAGACGGTTTTGCTCCAATCCGGGGCATACTTTCAGACATTCTGACAACCGTACAAAAATTATTCGTTACTATTTTATTTTAATTATGTATAGATGACACAGTCGCACGTTTTCAATTAAGTTGGTAAATTTCGGTTGTAAACAATGAACTTGATAAATTCAAACACAGTTAACAAAATAAGTACCTTTTTCTAAATAGGTACGTGAAAGACATTTATATTTTAATTAAAATTGGCAACCAGCAATTATTTACAAAAAGAAAACTAATTTATAGGTCTCACGATAAGTTTAAACACTTAGAAAAGAAATGACAGAAAAATCGGTTTATTTTTTGGTTTTATTTGGTTAATTTAAGATAGTATAATATTAAAATCGCAACATTTGCCCAGCAGTGGGAAGATATAGGCTAAAAGTAACCGTCAATTCGAAATTAAAACTGTAGAAGAAAAATATCTTATCGCTTGAACGCTGCACGCTGTAAAGACTTGAGGCATAGAAAACGAAGATATAAAAACCGGATAGATTACTATCAAAGTTTCTCTTAGAATTTTATCATTATACTAGCTTCTGCCCGTGACTTCATCCACGTGAAATCGTGGCCTACCTACCTACCTACCCTACCACTGTGTCGTATCGCATTGCCCGCCCGAAAAAAACGAATAATTCTCAGCAAATCGATTTTTTTAATTAAGAATGTACCGAAGTAGATATACCCCGGTCCAGACATTTCTTATAGATAGAGGTATATCTCTTCGATCAGTCTTGACCCTCGCCTCGGCTCCTTTTCAAAACTGCCATCGCCCTACCAAACGCCCTATGTAAATCGTTTTTCATTCCTTAGTAAGTATGTATCAATCAATTTTTCAATTTCCTACCTCTCCGACATTTTCATCCTGTCATTTTTCATAGGAAGGCTTGAAAAAAGTCGTAGCTACCTACTACTGGCTTAATACTATCGATATCTATATACAAAGATGAAGAATTTGTTTGTTTGAACGCGCTAATCTCTGGAACTATCAGTCAGACATGAAAAATTCTTCTTGCAATTGATAGCTCAATTCTTGAGGAAGGTTTAAGGCTATTTAACATCATGCTACAACCTTCAGGAATCAAGCAAAAAGAAAAAAAGTAATAAAGAACGCGAAGCGAAAACGAAATAACAGCGCGGCCAGGCGATGCGACGGGAAACAAAAAAATTCACGCGGACGAACTCTCGAGCAGAAGCTAGTACAACAATAAAATTGTTCAATCATTCTAGTGTCACCTGAAAAAAGTAAATACCTCAAAAAAATGCTAGACATTACTATGACACCATGTTAAAAATACCCATAACAATTTTCTCGAGGCTTTTTCCATTTGCTTGATAGAATTTTATATTTCTAGCTGAATGCTTTGTCATTTCGTGGAACAATTTAGAGGATGAAATAAGGTGATTATTTCGCTTCATATTTGGGGTATAGTTACGAAAACGTGTTGCGCCGACCCCAACTAACATGGGATAAGGGCAGGTAGATGATGATGATTTGCGGTATTCTTTCATTCTTTGTTACTTTAATGGGTCCAGGCAATGCTTATAAGAATAAAAGATTCTGTGAACTGATTGTTCAACGAATTTCAGTAGCTTTGCTTGAGCAAAGTGAGAACAATAACAACAACTTCAGTAGGGGTTTGAACTCAAATTTCTGCAGAAGTTTCATCAAGTCAAATAGTGCCCGAAACACTTGTCGAGTATAGGTTTGAGTTGCATGTTTCACCATAGTAACCGCATCGTTTGCATGTGCATATTTTACAGGAGGGCGGTACTGCTTACTACATACAAGCCTGGATCTACTTATTGCGGAATTAAAACTAAATATTTATACATAAGATTATAGTGCGCATATAATTTCTCAAGTAGATATTTTTTTGGGTTTTTTTTATTTTTATTTATTTACCATTTATGTACACACATATATAAACAGACAAGAAAAAACAGAACAGAAAAAAATAGGTACAGAGGTGATGCTTATTTCACAAGAAATCTCTTCCAGCACACCCGAGACAGGACAATAGATACAGAGATGTAGACAGCGTGTGAAATAGTAAAGGAGACAAAAAATAATACATACAATCAAAAACATTTCTCTTAAAAAACTAAACAAAAATTGCTAGAATATACTAACATACATACAAACAAACGTACATACATACATACTACTAAAATAAATATCACTAGAATAATAATAATTATATCATATCCAAAATAAAATTAAACCAAAAAATACATACACAACTATGATGAAGTGGACAGATAGTGTTCTTTTACTCTTCTTTTAAAAACTGCAACAGTTTGGCAGTCCCTAATGTCAGGCGGTAGTGAATTCCACAACCGCACCGCGTGCACTGTAAAGGAGTAGGAGTAGAAGTCGGTGGAGTGGGGAGGGGACTTGAGAAGGTTTTTAAGATGCGACCTGCAAGGTGCATCTGAAGGGCGGGCGTAGTTAAAGCGCTCCCGCAGATAGGATGGTGTTTTAGGATTGTGAAGGAGATTAAATAACAGACACAAAATCTTTTGTCAGGGTTTGTGTGTTTTGAACTTTGACCTTCAATATCTCCGTAACCAAAAGGTTTCCACGTGTGGTCCGGTACAAAGAAATGATGATAATAATGGTTGAAACAACAAAGCTGAAAACAATATAAAAAAAACAAAATCTTTTTTTCTGGAAAAGCCCGGCTCTATAACCTGCCAGTAACAAACTATGATCTATTCTTCCGTATCGTTAGGTGTGCCTCTAGCCTCTTTAGTAGTAACCTAACTACGCATACAAAGGTCTAAGCCCACGCACAACTAATTTCAGGGTACGACGCCCTGATATGTATTATCTAGATTAAGACAAAGGATATTCAGAATTTAGGGCACATTAAGCTTTGTTACCCAGAAAACGTTAAAGTTCATTCGTCATCCCGTTATTAAAGCCTCGACCTATTACCACAGATAATATTATACTTACGTACTAATACAATAACATTGTTTTCACTTCCAGCACCCTAATTGCGTGACACACAATCAATTACAATTTTCTGAATCATTTTGAAGGATATTGCAAATCCATTGCTTCATGTGTTCGAAAAAAATGTCTGCTCAACAATGTAAATAACGCAATGAATGTTGTTGAACTGTCAAAATTAAAGCGATTGCTACTGATAGTGTGTTACGCAATTACTCCGCTGAACTATTAGGAGGATTTACTTAATTGTTTAGACAGGAAAGTAAATAACTGAAGGTAATTTCATTAACATCGTGGAAGCAGACTTTTATTAAATTATAATTCACTAAAAACAAACAATTCAAATATGTGACTGAAATAAAGTTGGATCACTAATAAACGATAATACCTCCAGAGCTTTTATCAATTAACGTTTTGGTACTGTTCGTGATTCGGTAAATTACTTCTATTCTTTGGGATCCCGCAGAAAAGCGCGACGCGACGGTGCGACGCGATTATGGTAGAACAATTTCCATGAAGCTTTCATAAAAAAATGTTCCAATAGAGTCGCGTCGCGCTGTCGCTGAAAAATTAAAAAAAAAAAAAGAAATATCAGCTTGGTTATAAAGAGAATACGTCATTCTCTTTAAAATCAAAGTGACATTTCTTTTTTAAATTTTTGACATCGCGCCGTAAACATCTTTCTACAATCTGTCATTTATTTTTCTTTTCTGTCGTTTCTATGGTCACAGATAGTGTTATAGTGGACAGGTAGAGGTCAGGTAGGTCTTGCTTTACGATATTTGCCGTTTATGAAGAGTGTTAAAATCCACCTCTCATCATCTGCCTAGTCTTTTCCCAACTTTGTTGGGGTCGGCTTCCAGTCTAAACGGATGCATCTGAGTATGAGCGACTGCCTATCTGACCTCCACAACCCAGTTACTGGGTAATACGAAACTCCTTGATAAGACTGGTTGTCAGACTTTCGGGCTTCTGACGTCCCGTAACGACTGTCAAAGATTCACGAATGACAGCCGGGACCAACAACTTAACGTGTTGGTATTATTTAGCCACAAGCCCCAAATCCACCTCTCAATAAATACATTACTTTTGGTCGACCAAATGACTCAGACACAATAAAAATGTATCTATTGAAAACTCAGCCTTTAAAACAAATCGTAATATTTATTTGTTGTTACAATGGTTTTTCTCATAAACAAATTGAAACATAAGCCCGAACTTCAGTTTACTTTCGACAGTATAAAAGCATGAATCTAGCGCTGCAGCGCTTGCGCTGAAAAGCTCGTAAATTTCATAGATAGCGCTTGTCGCTGCTTGATCGTGAATCTTCAATAGATTGACGCGATAAAATAGTGCGAATGGCGGTGGGGGCCGATGACATCATTCTGGAGACGTCACGGGAAGATGTTTTCTAGCTGAAACTTTGCATTCTGCTAGTTTGACCTATATTCAGAGAGTGGGTGTATGAGTTTGGTGCCAATATCTCGAAAAATATTGAAAAATTTGTGAATATTTTTATACGTTTTTTGGAAAGAAGCGTGCTGGCTAGCGTTATAGTTCTGGAAGTGTAATAATACGCAACTCGATATGTAAATACTTAATGGGTGCTTACCCATCCACAAACCGACCGCGGCAAGCGCAGCTTAAACTTCGATCAACCCGTGCAGCTGTTACCGTGTAGTCACGAGCCATTTGATAACGTGAAGATACACAAAATAATAATACAAAAATGCTTTTTGTATTTTTCTTATTACCATAATATAAAAATATTTTATCCTATACAGTCTAGCCAAAAATGGGCTAGACATTGGGCTAAACGATTCAGACCCAGATCTACTGGATGTAAGAAAGGTCAGATTTACGTGAAGCCAAAAGTAATAAAAACACTATTATGTATGTAAATGATAAAATGATGAGTTTTATGATTACATTTTCTTTTATGTAGGAATAAATAAAATGAAGGTTGCTATTTTTATAATGTGGGGTAGGTAGCCTCTAGTTTATTTGCCACTTCTAAAGACTAGTTTGGGGATCTAAACTTAGCACACTCACTCAACACAACATCGCGCCTGTAACCCCGAAGGGTTAAACTGTGGTGTACGGGTGTACCTATATTTCGCAAGTTATTTTTAAGTCTTATGTAATAGGGGGCGAGCCCACTGCCATCAACCGGGTACGAATCCAGGCTCCGAGCTACTACTGAGAGATTCCTAATGGAAAAACTCAATAGCCCATTGCCTGACCTGGGAATCGATTTAATGGCCTGAAATTGCCATAAAGAAAAAAAAAAAAGAAAATACATTTATTTGCGGTAAACATGACGCAGAGAAAAAACATAAACATGAAAAAAAATGGAGGAAATATGCATCACATCCACGTAAAACGGCCATCCCTCAGCATAATGCTAAGACCCTATACGAGACAGAGCCCCAGCACCATCAAGCTTACTGTTCAATGTTTCTGCAGCTTTCTTCAATTCTAGTAAAGAAAAACCTCTTTATAAAAATGAGTCCTTCGGAAAAAATCGAGTCTATTGGTATATAATATTACACCACAAACACAACAGCGCTCCATTTTGGCCTTGAGCTAATTAAGTCTATTATTTGTTTCCCGTTTACTTAATTAACCTAAAACTATTAATAGTTATTAAGCTAAAGCTAAGCTAAGTAGATATTTACTTTGTCAAAATCCGTCGCGGTAAATCCTTACTAATGCCCCAGGGAAAACTTTTGGTATTCCGTGTCTGAAAGGAACATTTATCTCCGTATCTTTAGCGTCTGTCTGTCATTGGATATTGTACAGACGCCAGCAGGTCAAGCTACCCGAAACTGTAAAATTTTCCCAATCAGCCTTGAACCTTAATGCTGCGACGATAAAGTTGAAAATCTATTAAAGAAATTTGACAGATTGTAGTAGCTTGATGTGTACATGAAACTCACAACATAAATTATCTTTAATTAATAATCACACCGGGTTAAGAACAACTTAACAAAACAACTTAGGGCTGATTTTTCAATCGACAGATAATTTTTATTCGTGGAATGAAATTGACGTCTGACAGATTTTGTATAGAAGAACTGTCAAAAATTCAAAATAATTCCTCGAATAAAATTATATGGCGTTGGAAAAATCAGCCCTTAGCAAAAGAAGAACAACAAATAACAGACCAGGTTAAGGAATACGACCATCCGGTCCATCACAAAGATAACTGATGTCACTTGGAAAGCTACCACGCTAAAATGGAATTGGGCAGGACACATCTGCCGCATGTCAGACGACCAATGGGCCAAACTTACGACCCAATCGGTCCCTCTTAATGGCAAGCGACATCGCGGAAGGCCCAGGCGGAGATGACGGGATGAGCTGGACTCCTTCAACAAGAACTGGTCCTTAGCAGCTTTGAACAGAGAGAAGTGGAAAGAGAGTAGGGAGGCCTTTGCCCTGCAGTGGGACATCACAGGCTAATAAAAATAATAATACCCCACCGCCGTATCTCTACGTTGACGTCGTGGTGGGGCTTGCGTGCTCTAAACTCTAGGTCTGTGATGGAAGAGTTTACTTTGCCGGATCAGGTCTGGGGTGAGGAGCCAGACCAAGAGAGATACAGGAAGCCGCAGGGCAACATGTGGCGAGCTCTGGGGCAGTAGCGACCCCATGGACCCTATCTCCCGGGAGAAGTCTTGTTCCTCACCTCTGGCTTGCCTTTATTGGCCGGCTGGAGTAAACACTGACGAGGAACAGAGCTTCCACCTCATTCTTGCCTTTATTGGCAAGCTTGAGTGGAGATTCGCAAGAGCAAACGTGCTCAGAGGAAGGAAGTATTTCAGTAAGATGCTGGTTGGGATCTTGACCGTACTTCCGGGATTGTCCTGATAGCCGTGGAATACCTCTCCACACCTCATAAGCACCTCAGGAAATGTTGCCCCCTTGTTGCTACGACACTGTGTGCTACCGGCCGTTTTCGGGGGCCCATTATTGAGTGTGCAAGTCACCCCCTGCGATTTCATCTGTGAATATTATATTGTAATTGGTCAGACAGGGGACATAGACCTTCCATAGTTCAAGGTAACCGATCCACTGTAGTCACCCAAGCCCGGTATATTTTGTTTCTATGTTCTGCAATAGTCCTGCACCAACCGGGGGTTGTCCTTAGGTGCACTTGCATGGTGCATACAGTTATAATCGTTGGTTGGTGCCTCTTCATCATTTAAAATTGTGTAAAGGGCCTCTGCGAGTTGGCTTCCTAGTACGCCTTTCAAGGGTCCGGGACCCCAGGGTCCCGAGATATGTCAAATAATAATACACACATAACAGCACACGTGCATTCCCTAAAGGGTTAAGCATAAATGTACCTATAGGACACCAACATTCCCTTACGCACTTACCAACAGTCCCTTGTATTAGGGGGTCACCTATTGCCACATCTACGGGCCCAAAAATTTAAGAATTAAACTAACTATTACTTTTATCATTAACAAGCTTTTACCCGCAACTTCGTCCCCGTGAAGCTTTGGCAACTGACACACCGCGTCGTTGCGCATCGCCCACCCGCACTATTACTTCATATTACCTACTATTTTTTTTTGTTTTTTTTTCTGGGTGGGAAATCGTCATATCGACTTCTCCCGCTCTGGGCGGAGCGGGAGGGCGTGTCAGACTTTTACTGACTAAAACCCACCCGTGTTCCTTCAGTTGCCTATGCCAGGAGCCACGGTATCTCTTTCGAAACACCCCGCGTCCCTGGCAGGACATTACCTACTTCATTTAAGCTTATCGTTCTTTCTGAATTCATTTCTATTTGCTCGACACCTAAGCGCCGTAGCGGGATGTTAAATAACTTATGACCTTCCTCAAGAATTGGGCTATTAAACGCAAAAATATATTTTCAAATCCGACTGGTCATCATCATCATCAACATTTCAGCCGAAAGACTTCTACTGCTGGACATAGGCCTCCAAGCACCTCTAATTCGACCGGTTTTGTGCTTCTCGCATCCGAAAGGTAGGTCCAGAGATTAGTCTGTGTGCATCTTTCAGATAGACAGACGCGGTGGGGGACTTTGTTTTATAATAATAAATATTATAAAACAAAGTCCCCCACCGCGTCTCATATAGTGATAAAATATCCCTCAAAATAAGAACGGAGGTGTGAAATTAATTGAATCCTTCTGACTGGCTCTGCCGTACGTAACCGGATAAAAATGCAACATTGCTTTAAAATTATTTATTTTTAACATAACTATAAAAGCATTTCGTCGTAGGCTTTTATTCTAGTTTTGTTTTTTTAAGGTCGATGTTATTTTCGCATATTTGTACTATCGTTGAAAAGAGGGTTTTAAAGGTTTTTTTTTATTTTTAACCGATTTCGAAAAGGAGTAGGTTCTCAAGTCGACTGTTTGTTTTTTTTTGTATATACGTTACGCGAATTCTCCGGCAATAGTAGGTTGATTTCGAAAATTATTTTTTTAATGGATAAGGTATGCCTCAGGGTTTTTTAAGTTAACATCGATAATACGTATTTAATTCACTTTGTGTATCTTGATGATGTTCTAACTGTTGTTTATATAGCAATTAGTGCTATACGAATTGGTGTAGGGTAGATACCATAACTAAAAGGTGAAAAATAAAAAATAAACTTTTTAACTAATTTTTACTGGGAACCTTTTTTTGTGGAAGTGTTTGTTTAGCGGGCAGTGTCCCGTGATGGTCCCCGTCACCAGGCGCAGGCTATTCCTTTCCAGGCGTAATAAACGTCTGGTTAGCCTGCCACCGCTTGTGTGCGGGTGAACTCCTGTAGCCACCTGCGTAGCTGGTTGAAGGGGATGGGTGTGATAGGCTTGGGTCAACAGACTGACGTGCTGGATGCTCTTCTAGCTCGTTCGTCACCTATTGATCAGCTGTGTCCTTTTACATTGCGGTGTCACTTTGTTGCGGTTAGATAACGTTGCCCGTTCTAGTGTATTGTGATATTCTAGTGTTAGTCTCCAAGTAATATATTTTTTCCCTAAGGATTGGAGAACAGAGGCGCTATCGGAGAGTATACGTATAATGGGTGTCCGTAACTCTCCTGACTTCTATGTCGTAGGCGTAAATCGCTTTAAAAATGCCCACACACTCCGACTAATAGATACTGCTGAACATTCCCAGCGGGCTGGATATGTTTATGTTAAGGTCGTGTGAGAAAACTCCAACTCCAGTGTCAGAGACGGTCTTTGATGCGTCGGTGTGTCTCGTCTCTTTCGGGCCTGAGTAGTCACACTGTTCTGTTACCCGGAATGTTACCTTTTTTTTAATTTTCATGTTCATACCGAGTTTTAGAACTTGGTATAGCATAAAAAAAACAGCTGCAGCGGTTGACGTCATCACGTCAACGCCGGCTGTCGCTGAAAACTAGCGCTGGGGCTCTGTCTCGCACAGGGTCTTAGCATTTATGCTAAGCGATGGCCATTTTGCGTGGACGTGACGCATTGTTCCCCCAACTTGTTATGTTTTTCTTTGTCTTTGTATTCTTTTTCTGCGTCATGTTTACCGCAAATAAACGTATTTTCTTTCTTTTGTTTTTTCTATTTATATTGTTATTACAGGTTTAATTTGACAACCCGGTTCGCGCAGTGGCTGAGCGATCGACTGCTGCGCGGGTTCGGTTCCCGCACGGAACAAATATTTGTATTGCTTACAGTTGTTCCGGCTCTGGCTGTTTGTGTATGTGAGTTTAAATGTTTGTAAACGCACCCAAAATTTGATTAAAAACACATCATTCACATTTCTACCGCTTATATTCTTATTTCTTGTATTGCTTTGTGCTTGTAAATACCACTGTTATTACTGAAATAAATAGCT
The DNA here is from genome assembly GCA_911387795.2 of Apamea monoglypha. Lineage (NCBI taxonomy): Eukaryota > Metazoa > Arthropoda > Insecta > Lepidoptera > Noctuidae > Apamea > Apamea monoglypha. The sequence continues at coordinate 5,773,763 of OU426930.1, forward strand.
ACTCCATTTTAGTTTAAGTACTGTTTGCATCGAAATAAACCGTTTTAAATTGCCCTAACTTTCAACATAGACGTATATGATTCACCGACTATGTTTTATGGGTATACAAGAACTTTATAAACGAAACGTTTTACAGTTTGCATGTTATAAAGTACAGTATGATCTAATGTTTGTTAGGTGTTAGCTGACCGTAATTTTTTGATATTTCGAAAACATGAATACTCGAGTTACTTATTTGCTGGCGGTTAGCTTGCAAGCATGTAATATGAAGTCAAGATACATACATTAACTCGTGCCTTCTCCCCATGGGGTAGGCTTCTGTTTTTTATTCTGTCTTCTTCGTATGGGAAGAAGGCATTACATACTCCTTTAGTTTCGTTTACGTTCTTACAACTGGTCATCATATTCTAATTAATAGTAGGAGATCAGAGAGGCAGTCGCTACACGTAAAATACTGGTATTCCGCTGCATTCGGTTAGACTGGTAGCCGACCCAAACATAGTTGGGAAAAGGCTAGACAGATTAATTGATTCTAATTTATTGTAGCTTGAATAGAAGGAAAGGTTGCAGTACCGAACTGTAATTGAAAAGGAGGGAGAAGAAGAGAGGAGAGAGAGAGAAGAAGAAAGAGAAGGAGAGGGGAGAGAGAGAGAGAGAAGAAGAAAAAGAAGGAGAGGGAAGAAGATGCGATGTAGAGGCGCACACTTGTGCACTATAATGTCTCCCACGTTGAAGGCGAAGGGAAAAATACGGTCTGGAGGACTTTAGGTATTTATAATTGAAAAAACCTCGAAACTAACATCTAAATTCCGTGTAAACTCGTCAGTAATAGAGCAATGATATATGAAAGTTAGGGTTAAATGGGAACGCCTATTGTACCCTAACTTTATTCTATTAAGTGACCAAAATCAATCCAACCTTCTGTTGAGGTAACTGTAACTAATACGCTTTGTACATCGGATTCACAAATAATGTGACCCGCACCTTGAACAAATGAGGGTCAAAAATTACCTTCGGTCATGATACGCCTCTGCTAATGTCCCGGGACCCACACAAAAACCCTAATTTAATTTGAAATATAGCGTGAATTTATGTTCAGCTGTACTTCAGTTTTTGCTCTCTTCAAGTGTAGTTATTACGACGATTACATAAACACAATCGAGGGCCTTTAATTTAAGGGGAAACATTTCACAAATGTATGACGATTAATGAGAAGCCATGTTTTATCGTTTGTGTAATAGAATGAAAATGTCTTTAAGAATTTCATCCTTTCCTTTTGTAAAAGAAAAACAATCGCCCGAGGCTGTGACGAAATAAAATTGTTTAGAAGTAATACGGCTTTTTTTATTTTCATAAAAGTTTTGACCAAGAAGGTTTTTCACGATTATTATTGAGTTTAAGTGTTCTTGCTTGAACAGCAATATTTGTTAAAAGTCCAAATTCGAGTTTGTAAGCAGATGCAATTAATGTTGTGGAGTTTGTGAACACTTGAACTTTATCAGTCTCTTTTTACTTCGATTCTGCGAACGACTTAAATGAAACTCGTCAACTGTACCAAGACTTTGTAGGCAACATAATGGCTAAAGCTAAAGATTTAGATACCAGCCAATCTCTCGTTAAATATAAGAAATGTCTTAAAAAAATATTGTAGTGTGAATGCTTTACATTTTTTTTTGTTTAGGTATTTTATTATTATATATTCTAATATTTTCCAGAATTTGTTCTGGTTTTATGTTCCACTGTCAATTTCTTTCTTAACTTAGTTGTTCATTTCATTGTGCATGCTGTGGTCTGTATGTGAAGGAGTACTCCCACAAAATACTTTGTCGTCTATTAATTATAATGTAATGTTTAGTGTTTATCTTTTGTTGGAGATCTTTAACTAAATAAGTTACGAAGATATATTAAATGAAACCATTCGTGTATCTAAAACAATAGTTAAATTAAGAAGTGTTTAATTAGTTTTAGTTTTGTTTATCTATTAGTTTTGATTAGATGTTTCGAGACAAAGAGACGTGACCTCTTGACCTTTAATTATAGCTGCTAAAGCTCAATGATACAGATTGATGTCTGTGCATCAATCTGTATTAATAAGTTTTAGTTTCAGTAATCAATAAGTTTTCAGTTTAATAAGTGTTCAGTTCTAGTAGAACAATTTCTATGAAAACTTCTTGGAAATTATTATACTAGAATCGCGTCGCAACGTCGCGTCGCGCCTGTCTGCAGGAGACTTTAGTAACTAGTAATTTACTGTAGGTACAGATTATAAGGTCAATCTGCCTGCCCTTTTGTCAACATGTTGGGGTCGGCTTCCAGTCTAACCGGATGCAGCGTATACCAGTGTTTTACATAGAGCTACTGCCTATCAGACCTCCAAAACTCATTTACTGGGTAACACGATACCCCTTGGTAAGACTGGTTGCCAAACTTTTGGGCTTCTGACTACCGTAACGACAGTCAAGATTTACGATTGATAGCCGGGCCTAACGGCTTAGCGTGCTTTCCGAGGCACGGAGGGGTCTCGATATGTAATGGATGGTCATCCATCCACGAACCGACCGCGGCAAGCGTAGCTTAACCTTCGATTGACCTGTTTGGCCTGTGTGGCTGTTATTATTTAGCCACGAGCCCCTGCCTTCCAAATTATAGGGTATAACGACAATATTAATACCTACCTGAAGTTTTTGAGGCCGTAATAACGGTACCCACCCATAGACACAAGAAAACACGCCCACGATTTTGGCTTAATTAACGGAATTTTTGGTGGAAATACCGAAGTAATTTATGTGTTAATAAGCTTTAGTGAGTTATAAATAATTATATTACAGCCAATACATATTATGGACAGTACAAATATAATTAATATTGAACCAAACTAAGCTAATTCTTGAACACTGCAGCATACAAAGGTGGTATCATAAAATGAATTTTAGTTGCAATAGAAACTTAACTTTTCCCCACACAGTTAAGGTTCAAAGTTCTATGTTGCTAAATTCTATATTTACACCCGGCTAATGTATAGTTTATATAAAAGTTAGGATGTTCCGTGCTTCGAAAGTTGGGACACTTAGATGCTCCGTAACTTAGTTATCGAACAGACTGTAATTAGATTGTTGGAATAATTTATGAAGCGGTTGCAGGTGCATTGTATGGGAGACTGTTTTGTTAGTTGTGCTCTGATATTTTAGGAAATCGGCGGGGTAATTGTGTAAGACACTAACAGTAGCAATGGCTTTCATTGTGACAGTTCACAAACATTCATTGCGTTATTTACGTTGTTAAACAGACAAAGGGGACTGTATGTAGATTTTTATATAAAGCCTAATGTCGCGCCATTTTGTTTTTTTTTCAAAATGGCCATATTTTTTGAACTCGCGTACTGTTTGTTGTTTAGAAGTTTGAAATAATCACTTTGAAAATTTAAAGTAATCAAACAACTAGAAGCAAGTTCAAAAAATATGGATGTCACGTGATTAACTTTGAACGTTAATATCTCGGAAACCTGATACTTTACGGGGTTTGGGCTTATTATGTTTCCTGTTTGTATTGATGTCAGCTGTCGGTTTCTATAGGTTACATGCGTATAGGCATGTGTCTATGTCTTAAAAAAATGGATCGATTGTTTAAACCTGGGTTTAAAGATAAACCTTGTTTTGTAATACCCAGTGACTGGGTTGTGGAGGTCAGATAGGCAATCGCTCCATGTAAAATACTGCTATTCAGCTGCATCTGGTTAGATTGGAAATTGACCCTAACATAGTTGGGTAAAGGTTAGGCAGATGATCATTATGAGTTTCGAATACGCGCAGGTATAAGTAGTCTGAATGCATGAATGAAAAACGTAAAAAAACAAAAACTGTAAACAAACTAATAGGTAATGTTATTACCGCTTTTTTACAATAATTATTTAAAATAAGTGGGTAAGTATAAAGTTGAAACCCTACTGCGAAAGTTTACTAATTCCCTTTAGTGAGATTGCGTAAGAATTTACCTGGAAACGGTTTGTTTACACTTTCAGCAGATAGTTTTGAAACAGACCATAATTATAACGATCCCAAATATTTCGATGACGACACTATAACAGCAGCCATTGTTATTTTTATAAAAATAATTGCGACGTATATATTGCACGTCGGTTTTATGGTGTTATGAATTTGTATTGGTCAGTTTAGTTATTGGACGAACAACGAGTGCGTTTCATTCTTATTGGCACGAATAAAGTATTTTATTTTTTGCCGGTGTGCAGTACTCGCGTGCGTGTATGACCAAACGTATGAAAGTTCAAAGGAGTGTGTAAAGATCGTAGCTCTGGTGGTGTAGTTTCTGCCTTCTTCCACGGGAAAAAGGTGTGAGTTTATGTATAATAATGTAAATTTCATTGTTTAAAATGGGCAATTAGTGTTATGATGACACGTGTGAAAGCAGCTACAGTAATGCTTCTTCCTTAAAATCCATATTGATAACAATCATGTTCCCAATAGGAATATGGCGTGACTTTATGTATAAATGTATAATCATCATTTCAGCCGTATGACGTCATTCTGTGCTTATCGCATCCAGTGTATCTCTGCAGCTGCCTTTACTAGCGTCCTAATTATTGCGTACCACACTTTCGAATACAATCTGAATCATTTTGAAGGATATTGCTAATACATTGCTTCATATGTTCGAAAAAAAAATCTGCACAACAATGTAAATAACGCAATGAATGTTGTTGAACTGTCGAAATGAAAGACACTGCTACTGTTAGTATGTTACGCAATTACCCCACAGGTTATCGATCAAACTTGTGGAAGGCCTGTTGGCGCTACGTCTTCCGGTACGTGGTCGCCACTCCAGAACCTTTCAGCCCCATGGGCCATCGTATGAATATTACCTACAAATATTCTACAATAGTGTTCGTTATCACTTGCAACTTAACTGTCTATATTGATGTTCAATGACGGCACGGTTGGCGCATTGGTTAAGCGATTGACTGCTGCGCTGCGTGTCGCGGGTTCGATTCCCGCACGGAACAAATATTTGTATGACCTACAAGTAGTTGTTCCGGGTCTGGCTGTTTGTGTATGTGAGTTTAAATGTTTGTAAACGCACCCACGATACAGGAGAAATTCCTAGTGTGGGGCAGCGGTTAAAAAAAAAAAAGATCATCTAAGTTCTCAAGTGCTGTGGGCTTCGTCGAGCAACAGATAGCCTTATCAATTGCCTGCACAAGAGGTCTTTCTGTGGTCTTTCAGACTTATTTTATTTTATGAGCAATATTTTCGAGAGCTATAAAGTTTTCTGATAAAAATAAATCACAATTTTTTTTACTAATATGACTCGATTGTAACATCAAAAGCTACACTAAAAAAGTTTAAACTTGCTTAGAGTTCAAACCGTAAACTCGTTTAAAATTTAAACTTTTTGGTTTTATGCACTTTGAACGTGTTTAAAAGTATTAAAGGCTTGTCGATCGCTGAAATTCAATTTGTGGCTTGACTTTTCATTTGTTATGGCTTTCACATTTCGATGTGTAAAATTCGGTTTAAACTGATTGATATATTTAAAAGATGGATGAGCGAATAAATTACCAATTTTTCCTGGCTCACAAATCACTATAAAATGAACAGACAGTGAGTTGCAAGATTTTTCTCATAACAGAATTATGACAGGCCACCACGTAACTTTAAAATATTTCATCGTCATTATTATTAGGCTTAAACTCAAACCCAAACTCGGAGCATTTATTTTAAATAAACCAATTACAGGCACTTTTGAATTGTCAAGGGGTCGGCCAGTCAGAAATATGAAGCTAGTTCCCCATTGCAAAACGTTGCAGGTTCTTATGGAGAAGAACGGGCATGAAACTACACGCACACTCTTTGCTGATCACACAGTAGGTAGGTACATAGGTATGTTACCCTCCTGTGGGGCTGTTGCAGACACAATACTGCTAGCATAGATGATCAGCGATTTTGCGACTATATCAATGCTGCATCGCGTTTGGCGTCTCTGAATTCAACTGCGTGTTCCGCAGATGCCAGACTAAATCGCTCTGATTGGTATCCAAATGTGAGTGTAGTGTGCGAGGTGTAGAAATTGGTCGCTGTATCAGGCATCCGAAAAGCGAATAAATCGTTGGTCACAGATGTTGAAAGTGTCATGTCTCCTACGGCCCTTTGTGTACGTACAGCCTTTTAAAGTACATACTTTTACAGAATTGTAAGCATTATGTCTCGCTTCACGAAGCCACACTTGACATGTCGTCGTATGACATTTAAAAAGCTATTTGAAAAGACATTATACTCGTATATTATAGGTTTAGTGATCTCAGATTTTCTATAATATTTTTACGATCTGTCAAATCTAATAGATTAAATGAAATTTAAGTATCTCTTAAAATGTTATATTTTCTTTTATGTCTTCTTAATGTTGTTTAACTTTTTCTAAATGTTACCAATATTATTTCAATTTATCTGTAAAGATTTTAACTATTATTAATGTTAATGTAGCCTCGTATAAGTGAGAGAGTACATATATTTAATACCTAATGTTGTCCATTATTTATGTGCATATATCGCGTAAATAAATAAAATAATAATAAATAAATAAATCTTTTTTGAGAGCAGTTATGGCACAGTGGTAACGGCCGCGTCTTACGAGTTGTAGGTCGTACGTTCGAAGACAGACAGGTGCTTGTGTAAATTATTTCATCATTAATGATCTCATAACGGTTAAGGAAAACATTGGGATAAAACCGGCCTGTCCTAGAACCAAAGATTCGAAGACATGTGACATCGTTTACATTTGAGCACATCGAATCGAGAACAGTTCCGCGACGTTTTAACTCTGATGCGAACAGACACTGAATGTCTGCCTCGCCGTAGGTTTAAAACATCACGACTCTGTAGAAACGCGCTGTAGGTGTGGGTAGAGCACATAATGTCGCCAATGGCGCGCTTGCGATTCGTTTCGTGTCCGTAATAATAACCGTATGCGACATATGTACTTTTTACATTTTCTATATGGTGTTGTCACGATAAACGGAACAATCTTATAAGATTGTTCCGTAAAGTAAAGTAGTATTATTATTATTACCTATAGGTAATAATAATAATACTACTTTTGAAGTAACATCTCATATATATTTACAAATCAAATGTTGACTAAATAATTACATATTTACTGACATCAAAATATCAGTGTCAATATTGATATTTGGGAAGCCATGTTACCAAATGATCGTTACGACGCATATTGACTAATTTGCATTATGACCAATGATGGTTACCGTCATAAATACGCGAAATGACCAATGATTAATCATACCTTGGTTAACAAAAATTCTAAAACTATGTTTTCGGCTCACTAGCAGCAATTATTTTTTTCTTCTCTGGGTTAGTCAGATAGGAAATGTCGACTCCATATGACGTGTAAAAGTGACTTCTTTATCCTATTTACAGAATAAATCATTTCGTTTAATTTCATGAGTGGTAAAGCCGACATTTTTTCGTGCCTTATTTACGGCGGCGTACTGTACAGACGCCAGCACATCAAGCTACTACAAGCTGTCAAATTTCTTTAATAGATTTTCAACTTTATTGCTATAACGTTAAGGTTCAAGGTTGATTGGGAAAATTTGACTGTTTCGGGTAGCTTGACCTGCTGGCGTCTGTACATACGAGCAGTGGTGACCCAGTGATAACGGCCGCGACTTACGAGTTGCAGGTCGTAGGTTTGAACCCAGACAGGTGTTTTACTTGTGTTAATTATTTTACCGCCACTGCTCTCTTCAAAACGGTGAAAGAAAACATTGTGAGGAAACCGGCATATCCTAGAACCGAACATTCGAAGACATGTGACATTCACCAACCCGCATTTTGCCTGTGTGGTGGATTACGACCCACTCCCTCTCACAGAGAGGAGGCCTGTGTCCCAGCAGTGGGAATATTATACAAGTACTATTATGCTACTTTTTACATACTTTTGACTCAAACCCATTATTTGTTCTAATTTGACACACTGTGGCTGTATCACAGTACTATAAAATGAAATTACCGACCCACGCATGTAACACTAAATAAATGCTGCCAACAGCACCATATTATCATAATTTAGTGCATAAAGTACTGCAACACAAGCGTTTTAGAGCTAATTTAGTGTGAAATATAATGTTGAACGTTTTAATATTATTATTTTATAATGCTCTCATCTTCCTTATTAATGTCTTCATCGCGTTTGATATTAATATTAAACTATTATCTTGTTTCTAACGCTGTGCAAATTCATTGAAAACAAAAATTTTGCTGAAGTATTTAATGGTGAATTTTCAGAGCATAAAATAGGTCCACCAGACTTAGGGTTGATTTTTCAATCGACTGATATTTTTTATTCGTGGAATAAAATTGAGATCTGAGAGATTTTGTATGGAAGAGCTGCCAAACATTCAAAATTATTCCTCGGATAAAATTATCTGGCGTTGGAAATATCAGCTCTTAAAAACATAAGTCAAGCCTAGTCGGTCCGCGTGACGACTACCGGCCACCGTAGGCGCGGGCCTGCGGGCGGAGAGCAATGGGTAGCTCACCGCCCGATCAGGACCAGACCCGTGCCGGACGGCGCGTAAGTGTTCCACGCGCGCCTCAAAGAGATGTCAGCATAATCCGAGGGGCCTCTTAGGGCCGAAGCCTGCCGGGTCAGCGGGATTGTCCGAAAGGGTTACCGCTACCCCGGAACATAAAGGGCGAAGGAAGGAACATGGGTGGGTTTTAGTCAGTAAGAGTCTGACACTCCCTTCCGCTCCACCCAGAGCGGGAGCGGTCATTTGAGGATTTCCCACCAGAAAAAAAAAAAAAAAAAAGCCTAGTCGGCCCTAGAATTTATGTACAAAAAACACATACTGCATAATTATAATAATGTCGTATCCCTATGTATTTTACTGTGTGTACATAAATAATCAATTAAATGTCGCAACCAACTCGTATCCGGTACGCCAGCGCTATCTGTTGGCGCTCAACAGAGTCTAGCCTAAGTTCGTGGGAGTCGGCGAGAGAGCTACAGTAGCGGTGGGCAGCCTCTCTTGATCATCGGACATCAAACGCACAACATGTGCTCAGAAACTGTCTCGAGTTCCGTATCGTTGAGTTGTGTACTATGAGAGCTTGAAGAGCCCTCTGAGGTGTAACGCGTGGAATCAAACAACTATAAGACTCTTTTAAGATTATATTTTAAGCACTTTTTTACATGTTCTAGACCAAATTACCACTCTTGTTCTAAGCAAAAATCCTAATAGAAGAAATATGACATTAGCTTGAACGTTCGAATGTAACCCGCGCTAAATCATAGCCGGCCAGCATTAAATGAGGTTGCCTTCGGCAGACAAACCTCTACAGTACCTAGTGTGTGATTCGCTAGTGTGATTAATTTGTTCGTAAGATTATAATTTGATTTGAACTGCAAACAGTTTTTCTTTTGCTCAATAACCAACGCTACCCATAGTACGCCCACAGTAATTAAGATATGGCTGATGATAACGAGACACACGTACCTTCTCCGCCAAATAAATAATACAAAAAGTTCTATTGGCAAAAAGAAACAAAACTAAGTTTGTACATAACATTTTTTTGGGTTGACCGTTGAACCCCAAACTAAGCAGGGCTTTATCTTGGAGGTCGGAATGCGATCGAGCAGAAATAAATATGTCGGTTTACAAGGTTTGTTTAGTAAAGCGTGTATTATGTTGTGTGTGTGTGTGTTTGTGTAAGTGTGAAAATGTGAGAGAGGGATGTTGTTTGCTGGCACTTTGGCTTGTCGATAAAAGTTAGAGAAATGATTCTGTTTCGGTGTATGTTAGTTCCAGAGGCCATTTTTTTAGGAATTTTGGTTTTAGGGACCTGTTATTAACTGTTTTGTTCTACTTACAATTTTCCCTCAAAATAATTGAGCGTTCGTAGCAAGTCTGTCAGATTCGTAGCAAGCTTGTAGCTGAGCTACGACGCTTTCGAAATTGCTTCGAGTTTCTTAATCAAAAAAAGTTAATAAATTACAGCAATCATAACTTTTAACCGACTGCAAGCCCATCTAATGACGTAATATTTTTTATATTTACTTCTGCACCGTTATTTTTTTTTTAAATAAAATCGTCCATGATGGATTGAAATATAAAACCACTGTTTGCTTATTTCGCTCCGTTTTTAATACCATTTGATTGCGTGGTACCAACTAAATCGTGATACTAAATCAATCTTGCATTCTTATATATTTACATAATGTACATATAACGAACAGCTTCTATTTTAATACGAATAAAATGACGTTTTCTCCGTTTAAAATAATCCACGGAAGCGGGGCTGGGAAACAGCTAGTCAAAATTAAACCTTAACAACATTTAGCATAAACATAATCAGCCTATGTTCCCACTGCTGGGACACAGGCCTCCTCTCTGTGAGAGGGAGTGGACCATAATCAACCATGTGGGCCCAGTGCGGGTTAGCGGATGTCACATGTCTTTGTTTTTTTTAGTTATAGGACATGCCAGTTTCCTCACGATGTTTTCCTTCACCGTTTTGAGAGCAGTGATGATGAAATAATTTACACAAAGTGAAGTGCCTGCTTGGGATTAAATCCACAAATTACAACTCGTAAATTGTGGCCGTTACCACTAGGCCACCACTGGTCTTAAAAACATTTATTGCTAGAAAAATACAGTACAAACCACTAAAAAGTAACAAGGTAGAATTTTTTCATTACTCCGAAGCACAAACTGCCAAAGACATTCTACTTTTAAAACCTAATCTTTTACAGATCTTTTCAACATGGAATGCACGTAGCGCAGCGCAGCACAATTGGCCATACAACTGCCTTTTCACTGCAGTATACATTGCTGCACGTATTCAAAAACTTCTAAGAATGCAGTCAATGTAGCCAGGACATGTATATTGTTACTAATGTAAACATATTTGGGATCGGGGAGTTGTTTGACTTTATGAATTGCTTTGTTGTCCAAGGACGGGGTGGATTTTATATAGCGGAGCAATATGTACCCGTTGGTAGGTATTGGAAATGGGTACCTTCGTTACACATAATTACTAGCGTATGCCCCCGCCACACCGCATTGCATTGCATCGCCCACCCGTGCTATAACTTCGTGCTCGCTTAGCATTCCTTCTAGTTTTTTTTCGTATTGCTCGGCTCCTGAGGGTCGTAGTATGGTATTAAATAGCCCACCGCATCGCATTGCATCGCCGACCCGTGCTATAACTTCGTTTTCTCTTAGCGTTCTTTCTGTTTTTTTTTTCGTTTTGCTCGGCTCCTGAGGGTCGTAGCATGGTATTAAATAGCCAACCGCATCGCATTGCATCGCCGACCCGTGCTATAACTTCGTTTTCTCTTAGCGTTCTTTCTGTTTTTTTTTTCGTTTTGCTCGGCTCCTGAGATTCGTAGCATGGTATTAAATAGCCCACCGCATCGCATTGCATCGCCGACCCGTGCTATAACTTCGTTTTCTCTTAGCGTTCTTTCTGTTTTTTTTTCGTTTTACTCGGCTCCTGAGGGTCGTAGCATGGTATTAAATAGCCCACCGCATCGCATTGCATCGCCGACCCGTGCTATAACTTCGTTTTCTCTTAGCGTTCTTTCTGTTTTTCTTTCGTTTTGCTCGGCTCCTGAGATTCGTAGCATGGTATTAAATAGCCCACCGCATCGCATTGCATCGCCGACCCGTGCTATAACTTCGTTTTCTCTTAGCGTTCTTTCTGTTTTTTTTTTCGTTTTGCTCGGCTCCTGAGGGTCGTAGCATGGTATTAAACAGCCCACCGCATCGCATTGCATCGCCGACCCGTGCTATAACATCGTTTTCTTTTAGCGTTCTTTCTGGTTTTTTTTTCGTTTTGCTCGGCTCCTGAGGGTCGTAGCCTGATGTTAAATAGCCTATAACCTTCTTCAAGAATTGGACTATCAAACGGATGAAAAATTCAAATCCTACTGGTAGTTCCAGAGATTAGCGGTTCAAAGAAACAAACAAACGAACGAACATTACACCATTATTTATTATTTTATATATACTTTATTATACACCAGAAAATACATAACAAAAAATACGATTATTACTACAAAACATACAATGGGCGGCCTAATCACTTCCTGCGATCTCTTCCAGGCAACCTTGGAATGGACAGTGATTGCGTGGGTATAATCTTTATTATGTAGTGTAGTGTAAAAAGTGTAGAATTAATAGTGCCAATGACAGACATAATAACACATGAACAAATTGCTTATATCATCATATCAGACTCTAAGAAAGTGGAACGGCCTTGTGTAAACTACAATAAACACTATTCTAAGTTTTAAAATAATTATCACGTAATAAATTAAGTTAGATTAAAATTGCTTATTAGTCTTATAGGCTAGATTGTAATTAATTATTAAGAACCTAATTCTTTTTAACAAAGGATAAAAAAAAACAAAAATGTTAGTTAATTAGTTTAATGCAAATAAATAAGTAAAATATATTGGTAAAGATAATGTACACCTTAAGATTATAATGAAGTACCTGAAGTATCTGTCTTTCCGTCCGTTAGCACAGTTATAACTCAAGAAACACCATCAAATAGGATAGGTAGTTCTCGAGAAATAAAATGTATTTTTTATATAAATACTTACGAGTATCTACATAATTTCTCTGGCTAGGTTTAAGGATAACTAAATTAGTTAATGCGAGTGTAGCCGCTAGTATCATTATAAACGCAGACTTGTAGAGAATACTAATTGCTACAATTATTAAGCTTGGTATAATAATTGGTGAACGCTGTATGTTAATATTAGTTCGAGTAAGTTCTGAGGAGCATTCAGTTGCTCATCCTCATGTTATAATATGTTACGTCATTAGAATAACATATTTAATCCCCCAAGCATCTATACCCCCAGTTTAACATTTTTAGAACGAAGTTCTTTGACGCGGCTTGCGGTAGAAGTCGACTGGTAGAAATCGTCACGTGAGGAAAAAGCGTCATGTAATGAAAATCCAAGATGGCGATAACTTTATCAACTCAGTCTATTGCAGCCCATTGCTGGATATAGGCCTCTCCCAGGCTGCGGTACAACACCCTGTCCTCCGCCTTGCGCATCCAGTCGGTCCCAGCCACCTTCTTAAGGTCGTCCGTCCATCTAGCTGGGGGGCGTCCCACACTACGGTTGCCGATACGCGGTCTCCACTCCAGGACTCGTTTGCTCCACCGGCCATCGATCCTTCGACAAACATGGTCAGCCCACTGCCACTTCAGTTTGCTTACTCTGCAAGCTATGTCGGTAACTCCGATTTTTTTTTCGGATAATTTCATTTCTGATTTTATCCTTCAAAGAGACTCCGAGCATAGCTCGGTCCATAGCGCGCAGAGCGACTTTGAATTTGTGGACTAGCCCGACTACCCGTCCCCCGGCCGTCCGTCCGGCCCGCCTGTTTATACTAAACAGTATACATTTTTAGGAGCTCTCATAAAGTTATAGAAACGTAGACACTGACGGTCGGGCTAGTCCACACAGAGCCGTTTGGCTCTGTGTGGACTAATAACGCGTATTAAATTCACACTTTCTCTCTCTTTCTATTGTGTGTGTACTCGTACGAGTGTATGTGCGTGCGAGTATTGAGTAAGGAATTTCGTTCCTCTGAGGCTCCCCCGAACGGCAACGGCTAGCTTATTTAGAGTGTTTTGAGTTATGTATACATTCATGTTTTAATTAATAAACAGCTGGCTCTTAGTCATTGTCATCGTCATCTTTTTGGCCTATTAAAATCCCTCAACGGTAGACAATAGTTACTTAAAACATCTGATAATATACCAACCTACATCACTATTATTCGTCTTCGGGTGACAGATCTCGGCGATAAGCGTAAGTCCAGGGATGTGTGACCGGCTTTGGGTTTCATCCCGATGGGTCACTTGAACGCAAAGAATGTCGCAGTGAGTTTTGCGATCAGAAAGAATTTCAGATTAATTGTCTCATGAGAACTCTTCGATGTTAATCGAGACCACGAATTACACACACACATTGGCACAAAGCCAGTTATGTAAGAGGACTTTGGGTTACCATCGTGGTGAAAGGATTAGCCAATCAGCGTGGAAAACTCGCTGATTGCCTTGGGTGCGCCGGAGGTATAGTGGCTCTGTAGATACGTCGCTTGGGGAGGCTCCTTTCATGCTCCCCTTTCGTCTGATATTGCCTATCTAGGCTACCTCTCTATAACCCTTTCCAACTTGCTAATATTTTCATTACACCATGAAATATTGTCGATAAGCCCTCGCCGATGCCGCTCCTAGAGAAGATTAATGGCGAGGCTATACTGAATGTCAGGAATTTCTCAGTAGCAGCCGGGAGTCTGGACAAACGCTTATGTGCTTTATGGCACCAAGCTCACCTTCTGTTACATGAGATTTAGTCATAACAGCTGATTTACTCAGTAAAAATTAAACAGTGAAAACTTAACTGTAGTGAGCTTAAATTGAGCTGTCAATAATGTATGTGTGTGTGTCTGCGGGTCCTTAGTACTACAAATAAACGTTTTTTCTTTCTTTTTTATTAATCCCTAGTATCAAGTGAAAAGAGGTGAGTTTCTTACAGAATAGACCGGCTGGAGAAAAGTGGGTGTAACTCAAAGCATTTTTTTTGAATAGGCACATTAAAGGCACCTTTGAACTTCAAAATTTACAATAAAATAGAATTGGTTCTAATTGCCCCTTCCCAAAGGTAGTTTCGTATGGAGAAGAATGGGCAAGAAACTCCACCGTTACTCTTTTAAATTTTTTTACAATATTTCGTACACATTAATTTATTAAAATTATATGTGAAGACGATGCACCTAGAATAAAATTACTATACCACAATAGGTAAAATAACTAAAAATGAAGCCATGACAGATAAATTAAATATGTGATAGGTACATGGTGCTCACATATTTACAAACATTGTAAACGATTTTTCTAAAAAAAAAAACGGTTAATTGCGAGTCGGACTCGTGCACCGAGGGTTCCGTACAAATTTGTAGACATGAACTACAAATTTACGGTTTTCGTATTTTTTCCTTTACTTGTGCTACATAATATCATATAGATATTGCTTCTTGCCAAATTTCATGATTCTAGGTCAACGGGAAGTACCCTATAGGTTTTGATTCTCTTGCGAGTGTCAAAATATGCGGCATGAACGAAACGTAAAAACGCTCGTATCTTTTGATTGCGTTGACTTGGAACTCTGATTTTTTCACTGCTTCAAGGGATTGCAGCCCTGAGTATTTCAACTTGATAACTGTACGCGTGAGAAAAAAAGGACTCGACAGACGAACGGACAGACGGACGGACAACGAAGTGATCTTATAAGTTTTTCCTTCTGAGGTACGGAACCCTAAAAATAACAAGTAATAAGCTAGCGTATGACTTACTGTAATCACAGAATGTAATTGCAAATCAACGTCATAAAAATTATAAATTTTACAACTTTTGCAACCAGTTCGATTATGTATACAGTTACCTTTACTTAACCCTTCAGGGAATTAAAGCTGGTGTTATGTTATATCGTTTCCAAAACCAGCTAGCTGTAACAACATACGCTACACTACTACAAGCTAAGCAATACAATACGTCTTGCCTCAATCATATTACATACCACCATAACGGCTTCCTCGCTATGTGTATGCAAATACCCTTGCATATTGTACGTCTGCCGCATTGCTGTCTTTAGTATTTCCCCCAGGAATCACAAAATTATACACTCAAGTGTTGGTAGAAGATTAATTGTAATAGTTAATTAGGTAACGTATCGAGTTATGCGGGTATTGACATTATTATATTAATAATGACTTGATTTAAGAGTAATAGAGTTCGTTGCCTAATAATAACAGCCGCAAGGGTAGATCAAAGGTTAAACTATGCTTGCCGCGGTCGGTTCGTGGATGGGTGAGCGTGCATTACATATCGAGACCCCTCTGTGCTTCGGAAAGTCGTTTGTCCCGGCTGTCATTCGTAGATCTTTGACAGTCGTTACGGGTAGTCAGAAGAGCTCAAAAGTCTGACGACCATTTTTATAGTATTTTCACATCCTTGGCAAACACAAGTAAAGTGCGTGTCGCTTCGTGAGGTGAAAATTCTGTACCGTGTTACCAAGTAACTGGGTTGTGTAGGTCAGACGGAGTTGCTCCATGTACAACTGGTATTCAGCTGCATCCGATGAAACTGGAAGGCAACCCCAACATAGTTGGCAAATTAAGTCGATTGATATTATAGCCTGACTCTTAATTGTGTTGTTGATAGCGTTTGTGTTTTGTTTCGATTTATTTCTATTAGTTTCATATTTACGCTGAGTTGTTTTCTAGTTAATGCAGACCTCGTTGTTTTGAACTTTGTTGTTTTTGTGAAAATACAAACATGAACACTTGTTTTTGCATGATATTCAGTGTATAATTTAACGGTAAATCTGTTAACCTATTCTGGCATTAAAATAAGCACGTAAAGCTTGTAGCAGGACGCGTTCTGTAGTTTCTGCCTACCCCCATGGGTGGCGTGAGTTTATGTATGTATTCTGGCTTATAGCACTAAGTGTACTAAAATATACTCCAAGTTTCTTACTGTTTATTTATTTATTTATTTGGGACAAACAAACAGTAACCCATTATATCTGCGCAAACAATATAAACAAAGATATTATATAAATGTGAAACTCACACCACTGTTACTCAATGTCCGTATTTGTTATTTATTTGTGGTCAGATAGGCAGTCGCTCCATATAAAATACTAGTATTCAGCTGCATCCAGTTAGACTGGAAGCCGACCCCAACATAGTTGGGAAATGGTTAGGCAGATGATGAAGACTTTGTGACTTAGTGTAAGCATTTGTCAGTAATCATGTAGCTCAACACAGATCTTGACAGGTGACAGGAACGCATTCTCTCGACGGCCGGACTGTAAGTGTGCTAAGAGACCCCACGTTTTTTAAAGCAAAAGAAAACCTTATCTTTAATCCCAACTAAACCAATACGCAAACTTAACACAAAGCAACATATAAGTACCAAAAATAAATCACAGAACTCTCATAAAAGTTCATTCTCGCTCATAACTGCATGCTTGCAAAACGTTGGTCGTACTCTCGTACTACGCAGCGCAGTCACCAACAGCAATAAGCTGGAAACAGTGTCATTGCATTTCTGTAGGTAAGGGCGGCCATACACGGGCAGCTGGATCATTCAACCATTTTTTTTTTCCGGGGTGGAAAATCCTCATGGATGTCCGCCGCCCTGGGGGGGGCGGCGGCGTCTGTCAGACTCTACTGACTAAAAACCACCCTAGTGTTCCATCTCACACCTACGTCGGGGGTGTTTGACTCCCCCCGCGACGTCTAAGAGGGGCGCGCGTGGAACACTACGCGCCGCCACCTCGGGTCCTGATGTGTGGGGGGCGACGGACGTCCCCGAGTCCGTCGCCCCTGGACCCATTTAGGGGGGCTGGAAGAGGGCGTTGTCCGCCCTCCGCCGACGCCCGGTGCGCCTGCTGCGGGCCGGGTGAGAGGACGAGATCTCCCTTTCCGCAGCCTCCTTCTGCGAGACGACTGTTTCGCAGAAGTAAACCACCGCGCCCCAGGACTCTTTGCTGCCGACCATCGACTCGACCACGGCCGGCAGCGACAGGTCACTGCCTACTTCTGAGATGAGGGCATGGCGCGTCTCCTCCCAGGCGGCACACTCTGCCAGCGTATGCCGTGCCGTGTCCTCCCGGCAGTCGACGCAGTGGTGACACCGGGCGTCCGGATCCCTGTTTATGCGGCAACCATGCCCCGAGAGCACCTGCGTCACCCGAAACGACAGAGAGCCGTGCATCCTCCCGAGCCAGCGCTCGAGCACCGGCCGGACCGCCTCGATGGTGACGAGGCCAGCGGTAGGGCGCGTTTAAGCCTGTCCCGCCATTCCGCCACCAGGACCTCGCGAAGCTGAGACCGACGCAACTCCATGTGTCGCTGCATCGGTCACTCGCCCCGCGTCCTCGCTTCCTCGCGCCACCGATACAATGACGCGAGTACTTTCGCCTCGAGGTCCCAGGGCGGGGATCCAGCCAGTACGCAGGCCGCCTCGTAGGAGATCGTGCGATATCCTCTGATGACTCTGACGGCCATCGCTCTCAGCGGTTTCCGAAGAATTGCGATACTGCCGGCCGTCAGGTCGGAGGCCCACACCGGGGCCCCATACAGGGTGCATCATTCAACCATGATTCAGCATCAACCTTAAAGGGCACTCGCTTTGAGGTTTGCGGTCGACTCGACGTCGGAGTTATTCTGTTGAATTCACAAGGAATGCACTGTTAATAATTAAATTAAAGAATTAAGTTAGAGATCTTAGTATCCATAAAGTAGGATAGGCGCATTCATATATTGCCTATACAAGAAGGTGTGAGTTAATATCATATTTGGTTACAAAAAATCATGTAAACTATTACATGTTTTTTTGTACGAGTAAGTAGATAAATAATAAATATATTTAGTCATTCATTAGAACAACTCACACGGACCACTCAAGCAGTCATTGTCAACTTCTTGAGCAGACACTGTCAGCTGCTTGAGGAGATACTGTCAACTGCTCAAGCAGTCGTTTTCAACCGCTTAAGTTGTTGACATTTTTACTGCAGTTGCAACATCGATTTTGGGGAAAAAAGTACTTCAGTTGCTGCTTACACATACGTCGTCCATTTTAAACAATCAATCAACAACAAAACAGGTGGCAGACGCTACGCCAAGCAGAAGGAAGACCTGCGCTAGAGCAGTCGGTCTGTCGAACGTTGCAAGTCATACACTGAATTCTCGAGATCTGTCTCGAGAATTCAATGTATAACTTGCAACGTTTAAAAAAAAAAAAAAAAGAACTGCTTGACCGCTCGATGGTATTTGTACCGGCCGGTGCAGTCACGACTGCTCAAGTGGTCTCGTGTTTTCCAATGAATAAAGCTCACACACTCTCGCGTGTTAAATCTAAGGACCAACTTAAAAGTGTTCTACAAACACATTATCTATCAATGTGTCCATAGGTATGTTTGTAACAAACCTCTGCCGACTAACTGTTATGCAGTTAGGCAGACTTTAAGTAAGGGCCGATTTTTCCATCGCCAGATAACTTTTATTCGAAGAAAAAAATTGACGTCTGACAGTTTGTGTATAGAAGAACTGTCAAACATTCAAAATTATTCCTCCGATAAAATTATCTGGCGTTGAAAAAATCAGCCCTTAATGTCAATACAGATTTTGAATAAATAAATAAAATTAAAATAAAGATTGTAGTTCGCTTTGCAGTCGCAGCTTGGAGCGGTCGGCCATGACAGCTTCAAGCTGCCCGTGTATGGCCCCCCTAAAATGTCGTTGTTGTTCTCTAAACGACTGTTGTGTTCGCTTCAATTTCCCAAGGAACGTACTCGGACAACGAAAACAGTCATTTTTGCTCCAACTACAATAATAATTCCGTTTTAAAATGTTGTTGGTTGGCGTTTTAGTTTTACTTCCAGTTTGAGAATATCAACAATTTAGTTTGTTAAGTGAGTAGGTTACCACGGTCGTTTTATTTTAGTTCATATGCGTTGGTGTTAGATAGGCAGTCTCTCTATGTTAAATACTAGTATTCAGCTGCACCCGGTTAGACTGGAAGAAAAGGCTAGGCAGATGTGATGTGTTGATGTTAGATAACTTTTTTGCAAACTCGCAGTTTTGTGAGTAGCTTATTCTACATAGTTCAAAAACCTTCGCGTTAGTGACAAGTAAAGTATCCATGCGGAACTTAGTTATTGTCTAAATAAATAATTTAATTTTATGTTCTGTGTCTTATAATGTTAATTACTTAACATAGGTACGGTACCTAGTATTGTATACAATCAATTTTCTAACTGAACAGACAGCTGTGCTGCTGGGGAGTTTGTTGCGCCACTTCTTCTTCCCAGCGATAGCACTAGGCAGTGGTGACGGGCGGGCGTTTTTGGAGGACTGTCTTTTGTAATTTTGACGTTTGAAAAGTGCTGATTCTCAGCCTAATTTGAATAAATGACTTTTGATTTTGAATTTCATTTTGTCTTTTTTTTGCCACTAACTAAAACAAAGCAATTTAATCAAGTTTTGTTCTTGTACCAAATTCTCTTCTTCATTCGCGTGGAAGTCGTAGAAACCATAATATACTAAAATAACAGCCACAATTTAAAAAAAAACTATCCTGTATACTATGTTTGTAGATTTGGTCTCAGCAGCCAAAATATGAAGAGAGCTAGGACTGGTGAGCAAGCGACGTACAGTTGTCCGTTTGAGAAGCAGCTGGATCTTATTCCAAAAGTGGGTATTTCTCAAATTGAAACTTGCTAAAAAAGAAAAATAATAATATATCTAAGTACTTAAATGTAATGTAACTATGTAGTACTAACATAAAGAAAATAAAGAAAGAAAATACGTTTATTTGCGGCAAACATGACGAATAAAAAAGAACGTAAACACACAAAAAAAAAGTAACAAGTTGGGGGTAAACATGCGTCACATTCACGCAAAACGGCCATCGGTCAGCATAATGCTAAGACCCTATATGAAACAGAGCCCAAGCGCTGATTTTCAGAGGCAGCCGGCGTTAACGTGATGACGACAACCAGCGCAGCATGCAATTATACATAAATAAATAAAACCAACAATCAAAACAAGAAATAAAATAAACCATTGCAACGTATCTTTCGACACAAACAAAAAGAAAACAACAATCAAAACAGTACCTAGAAAGTTCGCTACACTACATATTCTAATATTTAGCTAATACAAATGCTACGAGATTTCATTACAAGAGAGGACTGTAATACAATGTGTTCTTATTATTTCTCGTGTTCACGGATAATTGCTATTTGAGAAACTGTTTGAAGAAAGTCTTTTACACACATGTCTTTTGCACTGTCTCTGCGCTCAACGCTTTCTCGAACGCTAAGCCTGACTGTGATGTGTTCGTGGATGAATGGAAGAAGATCTTGTCAGTATGCTTGGAGTATTCTGAGATGATTTTATGACTGTCGAATAGTTGTATAGTTTTAGTTATTGTTCTTATTTGTTTGCATCTTTAAGTACTGTTATCTGGTAGTTAGTACTGCCTTGGCCGTTTTATGTACGTTAAAATTAAATAAATATATGCTTACATACAATCATGATAAAACTAGAAGAAAATGTTGGTAATCTTGGTGTTGTATGATATAACATAACAAACTACCTATATTATAAAAAAAACTTCCGAAAGAAATATCTAGTTATGAAAAAATAAAACAGATGTTTCATAGTAAAGTGCAAAATGTATGTAAAAGCATTTTTTTTTTATAACCGACGAAATATATATAAGCTAGGGTATTTAGAATCATGTGCTGAATTCATTGTTACAGTTTGCACGTTGATGCCTCTGTATATAGTATGTATATATACATATAGTGCCTCAGGAGAATAAAAAATAAATACGTCAAGCATACTTGTAACAACATCTAACATTTTTATTGTTGCAATGCAAAATACCTTCACTGATTGGCTTATAAGTTGCCAGCAACAGTACAAACATCTTCTTGAAGATACCGTTCAAACTACAACAACTGCTTTCTCAGAAAACAAGCTTTCTAGTTGCGTTGCAACTGAAAATCAATAGCAGGACAATCTTTTGTAGTGGTGTAAAACTTTATTCCATTTATTTTAGTTGACCGTTTTCTTAGAGAAACATTCTTGTGTATTAGGATTTCTGCTGTGTCGTTGGCTGTGTATTTCAGTTATACATGTACTAATCTGTGCTTGGTATGATCATCATCATTTCAGCCTGGAATCACCTACTGCTGGGTATGGACCCCCCCTTTCTTCTGCCATACTTGCTGGTTCCGTGCAGCCCTCATCCAGGTGGTTCCAGCGACTTTGACTATATCGTCAACGCAACGAGCCTTTGGATGGCCCTGGTTTCCCTGGCCAAACCTTGGCCACCATTCGGTCACATCTTAACTCCATCGGCCATCCTCTCATCTAGCTAGACGTCCTGCCCAACTCCACTTGAGGCGCATCGCCCTATCCCCGACCTCGTATACTTTCGATCGACGACGGATTTCGGTGTTACCCACTTTGTCTAGTAGGGTTATGCTTAACAATATATATTTTTTATTTCTATTTAAACACCACTCGCTTCGTAACTCAACTAGCGGAAGTTAGAGAAAAACAGCCAGTCTGAAGTGGGAATCGTCTGGCTACGTCACACGAGTGCACCAGGAGAGATGGGCAAAGAACGGTTGTGTTCAATAAATGACAATAGGTAGAAAAAGCTTTTTTGACGTGTGGGGCTCGTGGTTAAATAATAACAGTCGCATGGATCGATCGAAGGTTAAGCTACGCTTGCGGGGTCATTTCGTGGATGGGTGACATCCATTACATATTGAGACCCCTCCGTGATTCGGTCCTGGCTGTCATTCGTAGATCCGTGATAGTTGTTACGGGTAGTCAGTAGCCCATAAGCCTGACAACCAGTCTCACTGAGGCATATCGTACTCGTACTCGTATTACTCAGTAAGTTGGTTGTGGGGGTTAGATATGCAGTCGCTCCATGTAAAATACTGGTATTCAGCTGCACCCGATCAGACTGGAAGCCGACTCCAACATAGTTGTTGAAAGGCAGACTGAAACATGTTTTTTACGTAAAACCCATTCGGTTTGATATAAAATAACCACCATGAGCGTCGTTTAAGTAGGTACAGCTAGTGCACCCGGGGTGCCACTGAAAGCTAATTGTTCTTCTACGAGATGAGTTTTTTGTAGCTCATCCTAATCTATACTAATAATAAAGCTGAAGGTTTGTTGTTTGTTTGAACGTGCTAATCTGTGGAGCTACCAGTTGGATTTGAAAAATTATTTTTGCATTTGATAACCCAATTCTCTAGAAAGGCAAAAAAGGCTATTTCACTTCACGCTAAGACTCTTAGGAGCCGAGCAAAAAGAAAAGTGTTACAAAGAACGCTAAGCGAAAACCAAGTAGTAGCTCGGGCAAGCGATGCGATGCGACGGGCTGGGTACGGAGAACAAGAAATTTGACGCGGAAGAAGTCGTGTGCAGAAGCTAGTAGAAGATAAAGGAAACTGAAGACCTTCACTTTTCAGCGGGATTGTCCGAAAGGGCTACCGCTACCCCGGAACTTATAGGGCAAAGGAAGAAACATGGGTGGGTTTTAGTCAGTAAGAGTCTGACACTCCCTTCCGCTCCACCCAGAGCGGGAGGGGTCATTTAATGATTTCCCATCCGAAAAAAAAAAAAAAATAAAGACCTTCACTTTGGAAATAACATCATAGGACAGACACAAATTATTAACACTTGCATAAACAACATAACTCAGAACCAATATCAGTGACTCTGTAAACCGTACGAATATTTGTTCCGTGCAGGAATCAGTGAAGCGCAGTAAGCCGGTCAGCCTCTACTGCAATTGGATCTAGGTACTCAAATTATAAAGTGATACCTATATGGTATCGACTAGGCCACTAGGTATATCGTTTGCTCTTAAAGGTAAATCCTACATATCGGTTTCCAGGCAATGGCTAGCAGATCCTTCGCATGCGTTATGACTACTGCGAACCAAAACCGGCAAGGTAAATGCGTAACACATTATCAGTAGGAATGGCTTTCATTTTGACAGTTCAACAACGTTCATTGCGTTATTTACGTTGTTGAGCAGACATATTTTTCAAACATAAGAAGCAATGGTTTAGCGATATCCTTCAAAATGATTCAGATTATGATTGATGATGTGTGTGAATTAGGGTGCTGTTTGAATATGTACAGCGGGGAAATTGCGTAACTCACATAAAATGGTCATCTATCGCGGCAATGCCTCTTGACTTTCATTTTGACAGTACAGCCACGCTCATTGCACATTTACGTAGTTGAGCAGACGAATTTTTTAAACCTATAAAGCAATGGATGTTAAAATGAAAGACATTGCGATCGATTATATTTGTATTGCCTACAGGTAGTTGTTCCGGGTCTGGCTGTTTGTGTATGTGAGTTTAAATGTTTGTAAACGCACCTACGATACAGGAGTGGGGTTGGTAAGAAAAGAAATGATTGATATTTCATGTGTGTTACGCAATTACCCCGCCGGTCTACGTGTACGGCACAGTCACGGAAATTAATTGCATAGCAGACACATTGCGTCAGTTTGCAGTGTAATAGCCATTTCATACTGTTAAAGAATGACAGTTTTTTTTTTTTGATGGGAAATAATTTGAGTTGGTAGCTAATCGTGGCTAAATAATAAAAGCCACACAGGTCGTTCTAAGTATTGTAGCGGTATCTACAACGCCACATGCGAATAACGCGTCATACCGACGTCACGCAAATCCTGCATCTCGCAAGCAGAGTTTACCGCGCAATTAACATAGATACAATTTCCCAAACATCAATCGTTGGGCAATTGCCCGCCAGATACAACACCCGTCTGGTCGGAGGATCCTCCCTTTTCTATGGAGGATGAGTGAACTTTACACCCTGTTCCTCATACCTCTAAAGTATATACACTTGCCGTGATACACTTTGGTAAGACTGGATGTCAGATTTCGGGCTTTCTGACTACCTGTAACGACTGTTAAAGTCGTATTGTAAATACGACGAACGACAGCTGGAACATATTCCAGCTGTCGTTCGTACGTACCGTACCGTAAGCAATAGCTTATTACGTGCTTTCGGAGGTACGGTGGGGTCTCGATATGTAATGGATGCCCACCCATCCATGAACCGACCGCGGCGAGCGTAGCTTAACCGACACGATCGCCGACCCGGCTCGACCGCTTCGATCGACCCGTGCGGCTTTTATTATTTAGCCGCGAGTCCCTACCCTTCGTCACGCCTTATGCTCACCTTTGTCCTTACCTATGCAATTCCTCATACATCTCTAAAACAAATTACTTCAGAAGGAAGTTGCGCTTGAATTTTGTTACGCATGACGTGACGTCACGTTATCCCACTGCGCTGAATAAGAGTATAAATCTTTAGGGATACGGTGTCCAGTTGTGTTTATTTCATTGTAATAAAAAGCGATTAATCTAAATAAAAATGGCGCACCGGAACGGATGGTGTTAATTATGTACGAGTTCTGTTGTTTTAGAATATAAACACCGCTTTTATTTGAAGGCTGTTTTGCAAATCATTTATAAATAGGTACAACAAATGCAACAGTTTGTTTGTGACTCATTAAATTAATTGTGATTCGATTCGATTAGGATTCGTCGTAATTATAGATTGTGATAGTGACACTTGTACACTTTATTAACAGTAATTAATACGGAATGTACACATTCTGTGTTCTAATTAACAACATGGATAAATAGGTTGCAATAAAACGTTTCGTGATTTTTGGTTTTCAGAAGTCCAATCCATAAACAACACAACAGGAAATACAACATGGAGACAACAATATGGCAGTGAATGAAAACACTCGCAATATTAATGCATAGGAGTATTTTGGAATTATCAAATAAATCGTTACATCGAAATAAAAAAGAGATTTTTTCAAACAAACTAATAGCAGAGATGGGCCGACTATGGATTGTGCCAATCTTTGACTAGCTGTAGTGACTAAACTTATTGGATATATGTATTTGAGTGAATTTTCGTATGCACACTGGGAACGCAAGCCATATGGCACAGTTATACGCAGTTTAAATTACTGTCGTATTGTCGTCCCCACCTTGTATGGTAAAACGGTTGCCTTTATCAACTCAGTCTATCGCAGTCCACTGCTGGAAATAGGCCTCTCCCAGGCTGCACCACAACACCCTGTTCTTCCGCGTAAAATGGTGCCTTTATCGCAGTCTACTGCTGGACATAGGCCTCTTCCTCTTCCAGGCTCCAGTCTTGCCACAACACCCTGTTCTACCGCGTAAAACTGTTGCCTTTACGTTCGTAATAAAACCATATTGTAGGCATTAAACGAAATAGGCCATGTAAAAAATAATCATGTCACTATACCAACAAATCGTCCATACTTACTTAAGCCCAAAAATATCTGTGTCACGAAAATAATCTTTTATAAATGAAATCTCCTAAAAGTTTAGCCTCTAATTTAATAATTGATATTTCGGTTCTATAACTTCTTCAAGGTTGTTCGAGCCTGAACACGGGTAATATAGTTACCTGAGTCTAGAAACCCAATATCTTATTATACACTCCACTACACACACGTTCAATATAACTTCTGTTCAAGCTGAACGGAACTTAGGAACAAATCATATTTGTTTTACTACTTAAGTATTGACTGGAGTTATTTTTCAAGCTTATAGGTCGTGATTTCTATTAAAAAAAATGTATTATTTGAATACGGAATTATAATATCCACTGTAGCAACGCTGTCAAAGTATAAAATATTTGTCGCATCATTGACTATTTATTGGTTTAGACGCTCAATTGATTTTTGTAATACCGGCGAACGCAATGACGTTTCATGTCACATGAGCGGAATCGGTTGGAGGGGTGTCGATTTTAAAGTTATAAGAGTGCGAGTCGCAGGAGAACTTGGCTCAGAACGATACTTCAGATCGGACCTCCAATCGGGATCGTTGGTTCACAGGTACCTTATTGGTATTGTCTCTAACTATTATAACCGTTATTATTTAAACTGTGCTGTGCTATTATTCAAATAAACCTTTGTGCAAGTATTTGGTATTGTTACTGTGTTACTTGAGACTTACGTCATGGAATCTCTACCTCAAGACCATACTGATGATGGGCGAGCTGCGCAGACCTCTCAGCTGTCGACATATTAATATTGTAACACACTTTTAGTGCTCATACACATGAGCGCCATGCGTCGAAGACAGAGGCAACTGCAACCGTTGACACACGTAGACGGCTGCAGCTGGTGTGCATGCACACTTAAATTATTATAGTATTGTCATTAGGGCAACTGAATGTATAATTTTACTTTAACAAAGACTAACACTAAGTGTTGCCACTTAGAAACAATAGTTATGATATTATCGTTGTTTCTGGGTGGGGAAAAAGTCATTTTAAATGGTAAAATGACTAGTAGAACCAGTCGTTTTTAGATTGTAAAAGAGTACAGTTGTGCGATTAAAAAGTATTATCAAGAAAAGAGTGTTTCCCTTACAGTACGAAAAGAGGAAAACAAAATGACGTTGCTGCAAGAGCTTTAATATAAGCAGACCGTAAACACACGCTTTCTCTGCACTTGCTACCTAGTGTTGCCACACGTCATAAATCACGGCGCACATTAGAACAAGCAGCCCGCTGCTAAACTTTGCATCAATTTACTAAACGACCGAAGTCGCGAACAAAAGCTAGTCGCTACAAATATCTGCTTTGTTCCTATAACAGACAATTTTCAAAGGGACAATACAAAAATAAAATTCGCGAGCAAACAAAACCCCTGGCAACACAATACCGCGTTGAGTAATGGTCCCGTAGTGAGTGTTTTCTACGATGCGCGGAACCCATGTCGGGGTAGACACGGACGGTACTGAATTGATTGCCTGGATGTCACACCTGGAGCTGCGATACAATTTTATCACCTACGTATCTTGTTCAATATTTTTATACTAGCAGAAGTCAAAAGGAATTGCTTTATACCCGTATTTCAAAGGGTTTCATTTTATTGTTGCGTGTAATATAGTAGGATCTCTATTCGATATTACACTTCTGCTTTCACATATCTTTCTCGCTTTGGAACACAATGTTGATGTGAACACTAGTTTCTAAGATAAAATTTTGGAAATCGTTCTTAACTACTTTTTCTATCGAACAATACAGATAAAGCTTTCAGCTAGGTCGACCGAAGAATACCGTTTTATATCGTATGATCCACGACTCCACGGAGCCTTGTTTATTCTCTTTAGGTGTAAGGCAACCTGGTCTTTTACACGTATTGCATGGAACTGTAACAAATCTAAATTTCATAATGTATTTATGTATTAAAGAGGATGAAAATGTACAGGGTCGCTGGGACATCCACGCGCACTCTATTACCATGAATTCAGTACATCATTCTGGAAAAAAAAATAGCTATTCATTTTTACCGCGTAAGTAGGTATCACACTGTCGTAGGAAACAGCAGATAAAAAAAAAAAACTGACGTTATTTTTAACCAAAGGGGTTCCAGAATCATGTACTGAACCCATGGTAACATATTATGCGTCCATGCAGCCTATATACACTGGATAAACTTCTTGTACTAAATTAACTAACAAACTATTAAAATAAAAAACAAACTCGTTTCTTGTTTGGGGACCGCCTTTAACTTTGAACTGTATATTATTTCTATTATATGGTGTTATAGCGGCTATAGAAATACATACTCTGAAAATTTCAACTGTCTACCTGCGGTTCATGAGATACAGCCCGCTGACAGACACACGGACGGACGGACGGACAGCTGAGGCTTAGTAATAGCGTGCCGTTAAATGTTAGATTATTTATTTTCTGTAAGTAGGTTTGCACAAACACTTTTTCACGTCAATCATATTTTAAAAACTAGATGAGGTCGACAACCTTCTGCTACGGAACCCAAAAAAAGCAAAAATAATCCGATCCGCAAGCAAGCAGATAACCTAGCAAATAAATAAGCAATAAGTATCTACTTTTGTTGCTCGAACAAGTTTCAAAGTACTACTGAAGGTACTCCAGTCGTTCAGATACTTGTACCAAGAACTCAGGAACGTTGAGATGAAACAACTCTAGGGCTTCTGCCTTTTTGTTAACAAGTAATAAAATATTGTTGTAAAAGTTTTTTTTTCTTTTAATTTTTTTTTACCTCTTTCTCTTATAAAACACAACACCTGTTCTTTATTAAGTTTTAAGTTACGTTATTACTGATAAGTTATACAAGTACTTATCTTTCTTTGCTGTTCGCAGTTTTTCACCGTATAATAAACTAGCTGCGCCCGCGGTTTCACCCGCATAAGTTTCGATCCCGTGAGAATATCGGGATAAAAAGTATCCTATATGTATATTAATCCTGGTTATAAACTATCTGTGTGCCAAATTTCATCCAAATCCATTCAGTTGTTTTGACGTGAAAGAGTAACAAACTTCCATCAATCCATCCATACAAACTTTCGCATTTATATATTAGTAGGATAGAGAAAACTAAAATAATTACTGAAGTTTGGACCCCGCGTATTTTCACAGTAAAAAGTTTTAGAGCTGCTAAAAACACTCGTGTCTAATGACGACATAACAAGCTACAGCACTTACATAAAAAAATATAGTGCGTTGGTCGTTACTAATTCATTTTAAAACTGCCATGTCCCGCTCCCGCCGCGAGGCTCACAAAAATGTAATAAAATTAAACAAATGTCTCTTTTTATTGGTAAAACGGTGACAGTTGGATTTTCAAATGAGTTTAAAACCGTAAAACAAAAGAATAATCATCACAGTCATTATATCGTCCACTGCTGGTAAATGTCCTGAGGGGTGCCAGGGTCGCGGGTGGTTCGAAAGAGTTACCGTGGCCCCTGACAACTGAAGGAACATGGGTGGGTTTTAGTCACTAATAGTCTGACATGCCCTCCCGCTCCGCCCAGGGCAGGAGAAGTTATTTGAAGATTATGGTACCCCACAGAAATAAAGGGTGCTATACACGTCATGTTCGGGTCAGTAAAATGCGTTACAGGCCAGGCGATAAAATCGATTGACCCTTGAGTTGGTTTCGCCATTTCTTCTCAGGGGTAGTAAGATAGGAAATGTCGAATCCATCTAGCTTATTCTTTTATAATATGACGTGTAAAAGTGATTCTGATATCCTTTTGACAAAATCAACAATTTCATTTCATTTCATTATGCCTATATTTTTCTGCTGGGCTGTGCCGAATCATGCCAACCCGAACAAGTGCACGCCTTACTCCTCAGAGATTTCCGCAACGATCGATCTATTCTGGTTTGTGAGTTCCACCAGAGCGTCTGTAAACCTAGTTAGCTAACTTATTGCTTACTTAACGACACATAGCCTATAATGTTTCTACTGCTGGGATTCAGACCTTCTCTCTGTGAGAGGGAGCGGGTCGTATTCGTAATCGTTCTAGTCCAGTGTGGTGGATACCGCGCTAGACTAGAACGATTTGATGGTTGTCATATGCCTTGGACCTTAAGAAGGTGGCTGGAACAGACTGGATGCGGAAGGCAGAGGGCAGGTTGTTATGGTGCAGCTTGGGACAGGCCCATGTCCAGCAGTGCACTGCGATAGGTTGAGTTGATTGGTTGGCCATGGAATTTTTGGTTGTAGGTTTTCTAACGAAGTCACGATGTTTTTCTTCACCATTTTAAGAAAATTGGCGATGGAACAAATTGTAGACACAAACTGATCGCGTAGATTAAAACAATTTCAATAACATAATAATCCTTCAGTAATACCGTTACGGATACCAAGTAAAAGTCTTTACTTTGTTAAATAAGTTAATAAGAATTGTAGGGGAGATATTCTTGTTTCTAAGTTGGTTTAAAGTCGAACCGACAGCTGAACTTGTGTCGCGTTTTAAAGATAAATTGTGCTGGTTCACAGTAAAACCTAATATATTGTAGTGAACTGACAAATTCTTGGACAGTTTTCTCCTTGTCGCAAAACGTTTTTAGTTGTTTAACACGGCTTGTTAACGCGCAAGTTAGAAATGCTGATGGTGATATGAAAAGATCTAAAAAGTTGTGGAAACAAGTTAAATCAGCAAAAAAGTTTGCAGTTCGCAAAGTTTTGGGAGGGTTCTGCTTTTGAGTCTTCGCAAAGAGGATTTAGCAATAAGTTCAATGGAATGTTAAGTCAACTCCATGTAAAACGTATTTACCCAATAAAATTATGTACCTAAGTTGTGATATCAATTTGGCAATTGGCAAAATGTTACGAGCCCATAATGAAATGAAATGTTTATTTTTGTAAGTATCTGTTTTAAGACACTTTTACACGTCAGTATTTTGTTGGTCAGTATTTTAAAACCAGATGGCGCCGGCGTTTTCTAGCTAACTGATCCCTGAAAAGAAACGCCGAAACAAACTCAGAGGTCATGGTCTCTTTTAAATTCCAAATTTTAAATTTTTATTTTATGCGAGTCTTAACAATGCAGAGCCATGTCTAGACGGGCCAAATAATGAAGTTACTCTAATTATAAATAACGTAGACGCAAAACAATTAAATTATTCTCAAAGTTAAATATTCAAGGCCAGTTTGTTATACACCGCCCAAGTTAATGACCCTCAACCAAGAATACCTAAACCAGACGCCAACAATAAGATCCTTAAACTGAAATAATCCGAACATCAACACTCAGATCTGTTTGTTTCACTCATTAATTTTTTCTCCAAATGCCTACAAAGGAAACGAGGCATTCAAACAAGAGCGGCTATTGTGCGTTCCTTCCACCACATTTGCAGTTTCTTCATAAAGTACCTATCACGCCTTGAAAAATGAAAGCGTTTTTACCACTGAAACGCCATTTTCCCTCTTTTTTCCCGTTAATTTTCTCGACTATTCATCATCCGTGAACCTTAAGCGACAATTGAAATATTATAATGTGTTTTCAATTACATAATCGGAGGCCAAACAATAAGGAAAGTCGTTGATGTTTTTCCAGAATATTCAATTGTTTTTGTTTCAAAGAAATGTAGGTCAATTACATCATTATCTGAATCTACATGCAAATAAAGTAATTGGTACAGCGAGGATGCTTACTTTGTCTTCTCTTCCGTGGGAAATCCGTGGGAAAATATGTGTTGACAAAATAAATTGACAGCTCGTTGGAAACAATCAGGTTTTATTAAAAATCGATTCAATATTGTTGTTGTGGTAGTATTTCCACACGAGTTTCAGTTGTAAAACTGGGTATTGTAGAGATTATGATCTGTTTGGTTTGTGGCATGCTTACCTTTTTGGTAATTATAAGATAATGGAATGACATCGTAATTATAATATTAATATAATATTATAAATGCGAAAGTAAGTTTGTTTGTTACCTTTTCAATTCTAAACCACTGAACCGATCATCCTGAAATTTTGCATATACGTTGTCAGGTGTACAGAACCGGACATAGAATAACTTTCATCTAAAAAAAAAGTGCTGTTCCCGAGGAAAACAACATTAACGTTATTATGATAATAGATGGCGCCACGTGTCTTTCGAATCATGATTATTTAATCAAGAAATTTCACGCGGACGAAATCGCGGGCAAATGCTGCTGATAAGATAAACGCCAATAACATGAAAACATTAGGGGTCAGATTTGGCTAACAATCCAAGGGACATGATAATATTTTTTAATTAATTTAAAGATCATGATAATTACGCTTACCACTGCTCTTAAAACGGTGAAGGAAAACATTGTGAGGAAACCGGCATGTCCTAGAACCAAAAGTTCGAAGACATGTGACATCTACCGACCCGCACTGGGTCCGCGTGGTTGATTACAGCCCCCTCGAAGAGAGGAGGCCTGGTGCCAGCAGTGGGAACATTAAAGGCTGATTATACAAAAGTAAATAGTCTTTTATTCATTAATCCTAGTACAGTTAGTATCCCTCCGATGCTAACAGTATTTATGCCAATGTAACGTCACAATTTAACCACAGTATCACACTAAGTCACTTTCCGTGTCTGCTTGTGCGGCCACTTGGTTCTTCTAAACTACACAATGTATTTTTATGCGGTTTTCACCATCATTTTGACTATAAATGATGGTAAAATTTTACATAAATTTAATCGGCCTTATTAAAAAACCAGGGGGTCTACTCCGAAGTGGTATCGGCCGAATTTTCGGCCGTTTCCTGCTACGAAGTTACTATTTGGTTCGGTCGGTCCCGATCCTACACTCCTACACTCTTTCGAATATTGACTATGGTCCCGACCCAACTGTGCCGATCCGATCTTTTTTCGCATTTTTCACTAATATTCTGTTCGGCCATGTGTCGGTCCGATCCGATCATTCGCACTTTGCACTTCATAGTACACCCCAAGGTTTCCGTTTCGACCCAGGTTTAAACCATCGAGCTATTTTTAAATTTCGAACTATAATCCGACAAAGTTAAAGTTCTTTTTACAAAAGCTGACGTCAAACCCGAGTCTAAGTTGTCAATTTTGCATTAAGAACTTTTACGTTTTTCGGAATAAAGTTCAAAATACGGTAACTGGCTTGAAGGTTTCGGCTTGGTCTACAGTTAGAACTCGTTTTGTAATAAGACGGAATGTGTATAATATCTACATCAATATTCAATTTAGAAATGCTTGAAGCTCGATGTTGAGTATGATTCTGGCGCCCTGCAGGGGCGTGTCGCTAGTAGCAGAATTGATGGAAAAAATTAGGAATGGAACCTTTGATAGAAATTTGTGATTTGAATATATTTATATTTGGCTTTAAATTGGGAACATTACCATGCTGATAATTTGATTTTGAGCCTAGTTTGAATACATGACTTTTAATTTTGATTAATTTATTTGAACTTTTATTAGAAAAATAACTATTAGAATAAAGTCTTATCCCAAATATTAAGTTGAAATATTCTCACGAGGAGACTATTTATCAACTTTTTCCTAATGTGTTTTACCTAATGACAGTGTTATAAATGATAAATGTAAATTATTTTATTTCTGTAAGTAGGTTTTTATAAACACTTTTACACGTCAATCATATTTTTAAAAACCAGATTAAGAGAGCGTTTCCTATCTGACTACCCTGAGAAGAAAGGCCGAAACCAACTCAGAGGTCACAATCTCTTTTAAAGTCCAGACATAATCTTGCTCAGATCACGTGAAGACCACGTGTTAGTTAATCATTGTAGTTAAATTGCCCATTCGGATATTGAAAAGGAAACACGTATAAATTGTTCTCAAAAATTAATTGAAAATCCCGCGCTATTAATTAAAACAATTTGTCAACAATATTGGTTGCCGTGTTTCCGAAATTAACATGTGCATATCGTACATAATTGATTCAGCTTATGGATACATACTGTGGATGTTAACGAACAATTTATAATTTCATGATTCACGTTTTTATAACGCCTTTTTTATTTACACACACAGTAAAATGGATACAAATACGACATATTAGTATTGAGTACAAATATATTTCTTCCAGCAAACCAAGAAAAAGAAATGTAGAACAAGAAAACAACAACAAGAAACAACAACACATACACAACAACAACAACGACAACAAACAACCACCGCAATACCACAACATGCGTGAGAATAAGAAATGGAGAATTTGACTTAATTTAATTAAATTGATTTTAGTTTATTTTTTTAATTTAATCTTTGGTTTGCTTTCCAAATATTTCAATAAAAACTGGGTAGGACGAATGGTTTCTGTGTATTTTTTAACTCAAAATGTTATCAGTACAATTCGGACATGGAATAAAGTGTGGCATCGACTGATTCTCAGAATCATTACGCTGGTGAAAATTATCAACAAGAGAGCCTTTTCGCACGGTAGACGATTATGGGCTTTTAACAGTGTGTTTATAGCCTTACTGTGGTTGCTAAAGTACGGCATAACCGTAACGATTAAGTACACCTTTTACGTTGTAATAATGACACGTTTATAATTCTGATGGTTCATGTAATTTGCGATATAAATGTAGGGGCTTGTTGTAAAGTGTTTTTTAATGACGGTTTTCGAGCGTTCTTCAGCTATTATTTCTGATTGTCGAGGTCAATAGGGCTGATGACCACTTTTTTTTTTGAACTCTAAAAAATATTGTTTTCAAATAATGTAAACAATATTAGAAAAAGTGTAAGTGCTTAAAATGTGCCAAGTAATAAACTTTTTAATATAACTGCTGGACAAAGACGGCACTATCACAGAAGTGACGTCACGACTATGTAACTTCTTACTACCATACATTGTCAGTACCGCGAACAATCTCAAGGACGGGAATAATAATCCCTCATTAAAACTTTTAAAGGCTGTAGCTTCTCCATATTTCCATCGATTTTACAATTTTTTTCGATTATCGCATTTTACTATTATCTTTGCAATTGCATTACTTGTTCGAAAATTTCAAATATCACCTCCTATTGTAGTGACATGTTGTTATGTAATATTTAATTACCCGTTTTCAATAAGAAGTTCTATCTACGAACGAAACTTACTTGAAACAGATGGAACACAGATGGTCGCAAATCAATAAATCTACCTAGGTTTTTTCCAACTATGTTGGGGTCGACTTTCAGTCTAACCGAACTCAGCTGAATACCAGTATTTTACGTGAAGGGGCTGCCTATCTGACCTCCACAACCCAGTTACTCGGTAATACGATACCCCTTGGTAAGACTGGTTGTCAGACTTTCGGGCTTCTGACGAGCCGTAACGACTGTCAAAGATCCACGAATAACAGCCGGGATTAAAGGCTTAATGTGCTTTCCGAAGCACGGAGGAGTCTTGGTTGTATGGTCACCCATCCACGGACTAACCGCGGCAAGCGTAGCTTTACCTGATCGATCTACCAGTGCGGCTGTTATGCTTTAAGTAGTTTATCAGCCATCTTGTTACCATAACACAAGCATTAGGTTGCTTAGCTTGGGACAAATGGTGCTGTGTGAAATGTCCAGGGATTTATTTATTTATTTATTTATTTATTATTTATGCAATCATAAACCCTTACGAAGCGCATTTTCAATTGTTACATTATTATAGCAAAAACATTTCCTTAACATTTTCCATAAAAAATTCGCGACACGTTAAGCAGCTGGCGCGCAATTTTCCTTTCGGTCCAGGAAATCATGGAGATATTTTTTTTAAATATTCGCTGAACAATAGCGGAGGCTCATAAAAAGTGGCGCAATTGGTCGTGAGACTGCAGAATGTTCGTTGGCGGACGAATTTGTTGGTTCCGAGATTTTCCGGGGCTCTTCCCGAGCTTTCCCGAGCGCTTCCCGTGCGCCCCACCGAATTACAAAGAATTCTCCTACAATAACCGAACATTCCGTGCTGTCGACTCTAGCGAATGTAACCAATCTTTTTAATTAAATTACTGAAATAAAAAGTTGTCCCATTTTTTCTGTCTAATGAAATTATTCCGTTTCACGCTTCCGATTCTTAGCGACGCCCTTTCAGATGGAAATACGCAAGGAATTGTTTGCAGATGTTGTGTTGTATTTATTTGGTTTAATTTAAGACGCCCGAGGAATAAATAACATAAATATTCCAGAAACCAATGGCTGACATTATCTGCAAAGAATTGAAGTTTTTCTTGAAAACTATCTCTTCTACTGTTTACCCATTTTTATTACTTTCCAATGTCCTGAGATCGTTCGTTCCATCGACCATTATATGGTTATATAAATGGAATGCATCAGACGTCTTTTTTTTTTTTTTTTTTTTTTTTTTTGGGATGGGAAATCATCAAATGACTCCTCCCGCTCTGGGTGGAGCGGAAGGGAGTGTCAGACTCTTACTGACTAAAACCCACCCATGTTCCTTCCTTCGCCCTTTATGTTCCGGGGTAGCGGTAACCCTTTCGGACAATCCCGCTGCCCCGGCAGGCTTCGGCCCTGAGGGGCCCCTCGTTATGCTGACATCTCTTTGAGGCGCGCGTGGAACACTTACGCGCCGTCCGGCACGGGCCTGGTCCTGATCGGGCGGTGAGCTACCCATTGCTCTCCGCCCGCAGGCCCGCGCCTACGGTGGCCGGTAGTCTTCACTTGACTCCCGACGCCCGGGGCGTCTCCCGCGGCGGCTGGGACGGGAGGCTCTCTCCCTCATCCGTCCCGCCACCTCCTTCGCTAGCATGACTGCTTCGCAGAAGGAGGCGACTGCCTCCCACTCCCTCTCGCTCCGGACCATGGCTTGCACCAGGTCCGGGCGCGAGAGGCCGCCGCCGCTGCCGATCGCCTCCACGAGGACACGGCGGTGCTCCGCCCAAGCGGGGCAGACCTCCACCGTGATGCATCAGACGTCTTTAAGCTACTATTGATCGGGCATTTGATCACCGTATAATATCTCAACTATCGCAATATATTCTACGTACAAAGCGATCCGAGAAACAATAGACCAGTAACAATAGACCAGTAACAATGTAGAGATATCTGCACATAAATACAAGATAATCTCATGACGTCATTGGTCAATCATTAAGAAGCTTTGCCTTGTAGCGTAGATGCAGTGGTGGTATCGGCCCCAACTTACGAGCTGTAGGTCGTGAGTTCGATGTCAGACAGCTACAATAGTTTGTTTATTAAATTTTATCACCACTGCTCTCAAAACGGTGAAGGAAAACATTGTGAGGAAACCGGCATGTCCTAGAACCAAAAATTTTAAGACATGACATCCACCAACCCGCACTGGCCCCGCGTGGACCCACCATGCGGTGGCCCCGCGTGGTGGGTGCGGGTTGGTTACGGCCCACTGCCTCTCACAGAGAGGAGGCCTATGTCCCAGGAGTGGGAACGTAACAGACTGATTATTCTGCATAAAAGCGACCAAGTGTAGAAGCCCTTAGGACCACCAGGCCAACCTAAACAATTGTCGGGTTTAGAGAATGACAACCGTTACTTAAGATAGCTATAAGTAGAGCTTAATTTATGGATTATTCTTCTATTCCCAAAGACGGAACGTCCCTCGACGATATTCCGGAATGAATATTCATGACTAAAGCCAGGGAGATAGCGTAGTACAACACCTAACGTTTTCTATTTTCGCAGTTATTACAGCTGAGTTAATGCTCAATCCAATTGGAGATATACTCGAGACGGAGATATTTTGCACGGGAGTGTAAACAATTGAAATATCAAAGATGGCGGCCGCAATACAAATTGGTTTCCAAAGAAATGAACATTTTCTCATGTAGATTAATCAGCATTATACTGTAATTATTTTTTTGGTGTGGATGGTAACCGATTG
The DNA here is from genome assembly GCA_911387795.2 of Apamea monoglypha. Classification (NCBI taxonomy): domain Eukaryota; kingdom Metazoa; phylum Arthropoda; class Insecta; order Lepidoptera; family Noctuidae; genus Apamea; species Apamea monoglypha. The sequence continues at coordinate 5,811,621 of OU426930.1, forward strand.
CAACAGCAGCTGCACGGGTTGATGGATCAGATTAAGCTACGCTTGTCGCGGTTGGTCCGTGGATGGGTGACCATCTGTACTTAATACCCCTCCGTGCTTCGGAAAGCACGTAAAGCTGTTGGTCCCGGCTGTCATTAGTGGATCTTTGAGAGTCGCGGGTCGTCAGAAGCTCGAAAGTCTGACAACCAGTCTTACCAAGGAGTATCGTGTTACACAGTAACTTGGTAGTGGAGGTCAGATAGGTAGTCGCTCCATGTAAAAACTGGCACTCAGCTGCATCCTGTAAGACTGGGAGCCGACCCCAACAAAGTTGGTAAAGGCTAGGCAAATGATGATGATAGTGTAATTCTTTTTTTGGTATGGATGATAACCGATTGTTGGCAAGCTTCATTTAATTATTATATGCAAAACAAATAAACTCTGTTCATCTGAATATATCCGATCTAGTAAATAAACATGCATATCATAACACAATTAGGCCACGCGCTCGAATTGTTACATATTTGACAAATAGATGAACGTGGGTGGTTGTTTGATACGAAATAGTTTTAGATCAAACGTATCTAAATTCATACTATTGATTAATAATAATCCAGTTAATAAAGGAGTGCGTGAGCAGAGAATCAAGAGATTCCTTCAGAAACTCATTCAGGGTACTTAGGAAGTGAACATACTAAAAGTCCTGACGTCTAGGAGGTGACACAAGTTCGCACTTTTGGGTTTTTCGCATATTATCTCAAAAACGGTGCGTCGTAGAAATAGGAATAATATTTGCTAGCATAAAACATGGTACTCGTATATAAAGTTGTTGTAAAAATACATTACAGAGCATACATTTTTTGCTTATATTATAGCATGGAAATAATATTTATTATTTTATTTATTTGGGAAAATCAAACAGTGACACATTACATTTTGTAGGAAGAAATACAAAAAGATACGGCCAAATGTGTAACTAACAACATTTTCCACGGAATACACATAAAAAATAACAATCTTTACAAACCATGCTATTTAAACTAAAACCTACAAACTACAATAATTAAAGTTAAGAAAACATTTCTTGTGTTAAATAGTAAAACAAAAGAAAATTTAGCAAACAAAAATATAGGTTACATTACAAAATGTTTCCTGTCAACGAATTCTTTTATGTTGTAAAAAATAGTGTGTAAAAATGTAGGGAAAAAATTTGCTATTCAATATGACTACAGTCAACATCAGACCTCAATTTATGTACAACAGAGACAAACACACCACTATACCTATAAAATAAGGCCAGCTCAGATACAGGATACAGGGTTAATTTAAATTGGGTAGCTAAACTCCGCAGACGTGATGTGTATATAACTTATCGTGTGTGGATATATCTTATCGTGATAAAACAAAAAATAAATTATTTGATATTTTGTATTGGGAGGTCAACGACTGCTGTCTGCAGAGTTTAGCTAGCCAGTCTTTCTTTCTTTATTATTTATCAGGAAGATACTTTTAGAGTGAACAACACATCGCAAAACGATTAGAATAATTAATTACAATTAATAATAATATAATATTCATCTACGTTGATGTTGAGCGCTGCGAAACTAACATGCTAAGAAATTAATACGCCAATTATAGTCCATGATTGAATGGCTAAGTCTAATTACATATATTATTATTTAGTCCAATCCTTATTGGACAAAATCCAGATAAGCTAACAACTTGATTGACGGAAGAATCACTTGGCGCAGATAAAGCACTATTGTAAAATCAATCAATTACCTATAGCTTGTGGCTCCATGTACAATACTGGTATCCAGCTGCATCCGGTTAGACTGGAAGCTGACCCTAACATAGTTGGGAAAAGGCTAGGCAGATGATGAGTTGCCTACAGGTGACCGCACGGTGGCATCGCAAAGTGTCCCTAACACTTTGACAATGAGCTGGCCGAGCGTAATAAGGGGTGTTAACAGAATATAATAATAGCTGGGTTTCGGTTCCCAGTGGTGTTCCCCAAGGTTCCCTAATGGGCCCGTTTCTCTTCATTATTTACGTAAACGATGTCGACACGTGTTTCCATAACTCTAACCTTCTTTGTTTTGCTGATGATATGAAGATATTTACTTCTATAATTATCATCGTTTAGTGATATGGATGCTCTCCAATCTGACCTAATAAGATTCGATGTATACTGTCGCGTCAATAAATTAGACCTAAACCCTACTAAATGCTCCGTGATTTCGTTTAGCAGAAAACGCTTTCCACTTCATACTTCCTATAGTCTGAAAGGTCAGCTCCTGCAGAGGTGTGACGGTGTTCGTGACCTGGGCGTATACCATGACTGTAAACTTCGGTTTAATGTTCACGTGGAGCAAATAGGGCTAAAGCATCCAGAGCATTAGGTTTTGTAATGAGCAGCGTGTTTTAAGAAAGCGTAAACTATCAAGATATTTTATTGCTCATTTGTGAGAAGTCATTTAGAATATGCTTCTCAAATTTGGAACCCGCGTTATGGCGTGCATATCGATCGCACACCCTCTGGTGTGCAAAAAAGACTTGTTAGGTGTCTGTGTTATCGTTTGCGGATACCATATCACAGTTGTGACTATTTGGATCTTTGCAGGAAATTTCACCTATAACCACTTAGTAACCGTCGTCGATTAGCAGAAATGTGCAATCTCCGCAATTGTCCGCAGCTTCTACGTAACTTGTAATTTAATATTCCCCAGCGATTACTCAGATTTAATCCACCTATCGCTATTCCGTCTTCTCTCGCTATCTTCTTCCAACTACAGGCAAAACTCATTTTTAGTGCGAGCGAGTAAAGACTTTAATGACTTATTTATGCAAGCAGTTCTCGTTTGACTTGTTTTCAACGAAAGGCTCAAGCGTACGCAATAGGCTGAACCTAGATTTCTTCAAAATTAATTCTTTGTGTTAATTTAGTTCTGGTACTTATTTTTTTTAAATTTTATTGTAGTTTATTCCTTAAGTTTGCCGGTACCGATTTGATGGTTGGTGGTTCTTGATAATCGGTCGTGTATAAGATCTCTTACTGTATTATTGTATAGCTAGCCGTGAAAACCTATAATTGGCTTCAAGTTTCTTATTCCAGTATATTTATGTAAAGCTGTTGGTTTTCCATGAGATAAATAATTAAGAGGTCAGCTTAAACTGGTTTTGTTACGACTGACGCCTACTGTTCCATTTTCAGGTTAGATTCTGCTTTCCGGTACTTATCTTATTCTATAGTCCCACGGACCACTTTCTCGCCAGAAAGCGCCAGGCCAAGCTGACAGGTTTTGCGAACCGTCGCATCCGATGAGGCCTTCGGTGGCCTGTCATCCCCTGTCGGATCTGTCGTAGTCGGTAAGTTCAAAGGCGCGGCACGGAGGCGCCTGTCGTGGCCTGTACGGGCGCATTTCTTTTTACTTTGTTTATCAAATCTTGACCGCTGAATAAATTCAAAGCGGCTGCACAAGCAGCCATGCGCTCCGTATCACTTCGCATGTTGGAAAAGAGGCCAACAGGCCACACCAGGCCGACACGTGCCGTGGGAATACTCGGCACAGGCCGCGACAGGCCTCGACAGGCGTAGCAACGCCTGCCACGTCCGGGGACCGCGACATAAGATTTAAGTCCGACTTTCTAGTGTATTATATTGAAGGTAGCTAAGTAGTTAGTATGGTTACTGGTTTAACGATGTAATGGAGGTTACGCATTACTAGTTTCCTGTTAAATTAATTGTAACTAGTATGAGTGTGTTTTGTTCATATTGAAATATGATAAATTGTAATGATTTATGTCTGCGAATTGGTTTTGAAAAAAAAACTTCAGCACGTCAAAAATAAATACTTTATAATATTTTAAAACTAGACGAGGTCGTACAGCTGTCGGTCATCCGGCGGCGAGATGGGCGGACGACATTATTACCATCGCGGATAGAACCTGAATGAGGCTGGCACAGGGGCGTGGGGACTGGCGCTTGAAAAGAGCCTGTGCCTGTGCTCAGGAGTGGGTGCTATGTTACGGAAGCTAAGAAGATGAAGTGATCAAAAAATTGTTTGTATCTGTAAACAGTATGTACTAAAGTTTTTGTCTAAACGTTTTGGTGTGAAGGACACTTTTCGGTTTCAAAAATATAAGTTTACAACAATTTGTGGCGCGATCGTGAATGGTAGATTTTACAAGTCAACTGAACCAAATTGCAGTTGCATTGGTCATATCTGATTATACCGAGATCAGTATCGTAAAATCATACGAAAATACCAAAGCTGACACGTTTCATTGGTCCACATATTCAATCGTTTTAATACGATACAACTATGACATAATTATAAGCATTTTGTAAACATGTTCTAAGTATAGAATGAATCCATAAAAGTATTGGTACAGAAATACCATCTATTGAAGGTTTTGTAGTTGTTATAGAATTCGTTAATACAACTGCGTCAACAGAGGCTATTTTAATCCGAGTGTGTATTTTTGACGAATCGTCGTGGATGATGATGATGATGGGACGAGGTCGGGGATCAAATTTAACTCACCACCTACCTTCCGCCAGTCTGCGTCGTAACTATTAACGGGTTTAAAAAACTTTTGTATGACAAAATGCTATGTTCAGTCAGCTCTAAAACCGGTTAAAACTAACAACAACAAGCGCAGCGCCAAAACCGTTCATTTATTCAGTCTATAAATAACACGCTGTCACTAATCCCTTATGTTCTGTTCTGTACGATTCAATGAATACGAGTATAAATTGAATGAATGGGGGATTGAATAGGTAATCTTATTACCCTAATCTGTACATACAAGATCTCGTGAAGGTATCACTAGGTATGAATTAGAAATCGCTTGTCGTTTGTTGTTTAGTTTGTGAAGTGACGGTTGAATTGAGACAGTTGGGGTGAAGTTGAATAAGATAGATAGTAGTTCGAGAGTCAATTGTTTGTTTTTGTTTTGTTTTTAGGTGTTTGAAGGATTGAATCGAGATGAAAATATATACCTACGCGATATCTTGAAAAATTGGTGTTTACCCCAAGCCTCAAAACTACACATCATTAGGCGGGAGGAAACGCCCGGGTGTCACCATTGCCAGGATCGCCCAGAGGACACGGTGGAGCACACGGTGGAGGTCTGCCCCGCTTGGGCGGAGCACCGCCGTGTCCTCGTAGAGGCGATCGGCAGCGGCGGCGGCCTCTCGCGCCATGGTCCGGATCGAGAGGGAGTGGGAGGCAGTCGCCTCCTTCTGCGAAGCAGTCATGCGAAGGAGGTGGCGGGACGGATGAGGGAGAGAGCCTCCCGTCCCAGCCGCCGCGGGAGACGCTCCGGGCGTCGGAAGCCGCGTGACGACTCCCGGCCACCGTAGGCGCGGGCTTGCGGGCGGAGAGCAATGGGTAGCTCACCGCCCGATCAGGACCAGGCCCGTGCCGGACGGCGCGTAAGTGTTCCACGCGCGCCTCAAAGAGATGTCAGCATAATTTGAGGGGCCCCTTAGGGCCGAAGCCTGCCGGGTCAGCGGGATTGGCCGAAAGGGTTACCGCTACCCCGGAACATAAAGGGCGAAGGAAGGAACATGGGTGGGTTTTAGTCAGTAAGAGTCTGACACTCCCTTCCGCTCCACCCAGAGCGGGAGGGGCCATTTGATGATTTCCCACCAAAAAAAAAAAAAAGCCTCAAAACTACAGACTAACAGCTGTTTTGTTTGGAGCTCACTGGCAAATAACATCTTGTAACCTAGCTGTAGGCAGTATTTTAAGCTACTCATACCGTCTCAACTTGCTCACTTGTGAACTTGCTTACTGTATTACCTGGACAATAAAATATTATGTATTTATATTAAACGTTGTGATGAAAAATATCAATCTGCCTAGCCTTTTCCTAACTATGTTGGGGTCGGCCTCCAGTCTAACCAAATGCAGATGAACACCATGGATAATAGATAGATAATAGTAGATGGACATAGTATTCCTATAAATAACCATTAAACTCACAGACATTAAATATTTCAACAAGACTAAAATACAATTATTTTAAAGCTTGAAGAACCTTGAACTCTATAAAGATAATCTTTACACAGAGACTGCCTCAACATCTCGATAGTTTAAAGATATCTACACAAAAAACACAGAATAGATTTCTACAGAAGGTCGGGGCCATATATCGAGCGCAAACACACGCACACATAGACACGCTTCACGTACATCGAGTGAAAGCGCACTCGTGACTGGCCTTTTTTTTCTGGGTGGGATATCATCATATGCTCCTGCTTCGCCCAGAGCGGGAGAAGTCCCGCTCTGGGCGAAGCAGGAGGGCATGTCAGACTTTTACTGACTAAAACCCACCCGTGTTCCTTCAGTTGCCTATGCCAGGGACCACGGTATCTCTTTCGAACAACCCGCGGCCCTGGCAGGCATCGGCCCTAGCGGAACCTGTCAGTTTGTGCTGACATCTCTTTGAGGCGCGCGTGGAACACAACGCGCCGTCGACTCGGGCCTGGTCCTTGCCGGGCGGCGAGCTGCCCATTGCTCGCCGCCCGCAAGCCCGCGCCTACGGTGGCCGGGAGTCGGCTGGTGACTAACGACGTCCAGGGCGTCTCCTGCGGCGACTAGGGACGTGAGGGCGCAGAGATTGCCTCTCCCTCACGCGCTCCGCCTCCTTCTTTGCGAGCATTACTGCTTCGCAGAAGGATGTGACGACTTCCCATGCACTCTCGCTCCGTACCATGGCCTGGACCAGGGCCGGACGCGAGAGATCGCCGCCACCGATCGCCGCCACGAGGACGCGGCGGTGCTCCTCCCAAGCCGGGCAGACCTCCACCGTATGCTCCACCGTGTCATCCGGGCGATCCACACAGTGGATTCTGGCGTTTCCTCCCGCCTTATCCTGAACAGGTACCTCCCGAAACAACCGTGTCCGGTGAGGACCTGCGTCAGGCGGAAGGTGAGGGTGCCGTGGCGCCTCTCTAGCTACTCTTTGAAGAGGGGACTTATCGCCGCAATTGTGGCGTGCCCAGCACTGGGTTGCGACAATCGCACTCTCCATGTCGCCATGAGATCCCGCCGGAGCTCTGTCCGCGACTGGCCTTCGACCGATATCGTCGTACGTGTGCGTCTATCACTTAATCTGTCAACAGCCAAACTATGCTCATACGTCGTCAGCCGAACTCGGGCATTCAAACCAAACATACCTACTGTAAAAAAAGTGTTTGTAAGCGTCGCGTATTTGTGTGTGCGTCAGTTTTCGTTCGTTGCATTAAGCCGACCTTCTGTAGATACTATTCTGTGACAGAAGCGTCTGTCCGAGTCGTCTAGTGTAGACTATTCGATTACTACGATCGTGATCAAACAGTGTGTCCTCGCTATCGGGTCCACATATAAGTAGGTGTCGACGCCGATATCCCGAAGGACATTAAGATAACCAACATGGATAATGTATGTTGAAAGAAAATGTTATAAGATTGGAAAGGAATAATGACTACGAGGTAGTTCTCCTATATTTAGAAACAGAAAAACATACGATATAAAAATACGTTTCTTTTGCGTCTGAGAAACTAAACCAGACCAAACGTTATAATTGAAACCTATTTGACTTTTGGCTCTGCATGCCAATTTTTTTTTATTGGCCTACACAGAGACTGATAAAGTTAGAACAACTTACAAACATGTTCAGTCGATGCAGAGACGCGATTGCATCAATCATATTTTGCAGACACAACAACGCAATATAGATTAAAAATATTATAAAATGGGAAGTTAATAATCGATGGAAATTTTCGTGGAAATTGCACAAACGTAGGCAATAAAATAAATTCGGTAATTACGAGTATTAAAATAATAATTATTATAATGGTGGCGGTGGAATAAAACCAACGTTGGATGACAGATAAGGGTTTATTCACTTTACTTCAAACACTTGACAGATTTTAGCAAACAAAGTTAGACTGAGGTTAAACCTATTAGTGGTTCTAGGGATGGACTGCGGGGCTATCCTATCCCTTTACCTCCTAGCTCGGCTATTCCTGAGGGCGACGGGGCCTCCACTCAGGTCAAGCTTATGACAACAGTGGTGACTGCGGGGCTATCGACCACTGTGCCTTCTAAGTAGCGAGTGTGGTTCCTCCATGGGTGACCGTTTATATAGTCGATTTGACTGACAGTAGTGTGTGTCTTCACCATCTTCTGCTTGTATGTAGTTGTGATCGTGACCTTCGTTGACGTCAAGGACACTTCACACGTTGAATGATAGATGTCGCTAGTAGTCTGTAGATACTGTTGCTGTTATCGATAATAATTGATCTTGTTTGTGTTGTGATCTACTCGGGTGGCGTGGTGTTTTGCACACAATCCGGTAGATGGCGTAAGGCGTCGTGTTATATTCTCCCCCTCTGGTACTCTATGGTCGTCCCGACTGAGTACCAGCACCAGTTTGTTTCCGCGGCCTTCCTCTTCGGCGTATCGGATAAGTTGGTTTGGATGTCACGTTGTCTCTCTTTTCAAACTTCGTTATTGCTGACGTATGATACTTTCCAATAGGCTTGTCTGGAGTTTGTGAGTGTGCAATTTCATACGTGGTGGTTCCATGTTTCTTTAATATAACATATGGTCCATCTCGTCGAGGAGCAAATTTCGAAGTAAACTGTTTATCGATGTTACTAACGGGATGAGATTCTACCAAGACTAGGTCTCCAACTTCATAGTCTGGGTCAGGTCTTCTCTTGCTATTTGCTCTCTGGCGTGACGTTTCTTTGTTACACTCTATATTTTCTTTTGCTAGCTCCAAGTCTTGGGCTAGTTGCTTTAACTTTGGGGTGATTTCTGCGACAAAATTTTCTGATTCTACAACCGAGCTTAGATCATGTGTCAATTCATATGGTGTACGCAATTCTCTTCCAAATGTAAGGTAAGATGGTGAGAATCCTGTAGTTTGACACTTAGCTGTATTCATTGCGAATCTTATTATTGGTAAAGTCGATGGCCAATTCTGATGTTTGTCTTTCACCATAATCGCAATTTGTGACTTCATGTCCCTATTTTTCCTTTCAACCACATTAGGTTCAGGGTGATATACGGGTGTGAAAATTTGTTGTATTTCTAAGGAATATGCTAGTTTTTGCATTATCGCTGATATAAATTGTACTCCATTATCGCTGATAATTTTCCTTGGCAACCCATACCGAAGAAATATTTCATTGAGTAAAACGATGGCACAATTTTCACTAGTTGCTTCATTTAGTGGGAATAATTCTACCCATCTTGACGTAGTATCTTCTATAATCAGAATCCACTTTTCTCCTGAGGGTCCCTTTGGCAAAGGTCCAAAAAGATCAATGGACAATACCTCAAATCGTTGTGAGTTTGGGGTGGACTGGTATAAGCCTGCTGGCTTCTTATTAGAGGGCTTATATTTTTGGCATTCAACGCATGTTTTTACGTATTTTATAACATCTTTTCGTAGTCCTGTCCAGTAAAAATTATTTGTTATACGTTGTACTGTTCTTTCTACTCCCATATGACCAGCAGTGGGTGAGTCATGGTCAGCGTTTAGTACGTTTTGTATTTCTTGACGAGGAACTACTAACTTTGCATTGTCGTTTTCTTCTTCTGGCATGTAAATATACAGGACACCTTTATGGACTAGGTACCCTTTCTTGATGTATTCTACATAACTTGGTATTTCTTTTCCTTCTTCTAATATTTTTATTATAGTTTGAAGGGCATCATCTTTCATTTGTTCATCTCTTAACTGTTTTTCACTGTATCTAGGTAGATCTAACTCTGTGCTGCATATGATACATTTTCCATCATGATGCTCACACGGTGGTCGAGACAATGTATCAGCTACTACATTAGTTCGTCCTGGAGTATATTGGATTTTGAACTCGTATGGTTGCAACTGTAGTGCCCATCGTGCTAAGCGACCAGTAGGTGTTTTGAGATTCATTAACCATTTCAACGGTTGATGATCTGTAATAGTTATGAACTTTGTTCCTTCTATATAGCCACGAAATTTTGAAATAGCCCATACTATGGCTAGTGCTTCCTTTTCTGTGACACTGTAATTGCGTTCAGCTTGTGTTATGAGTCTGCTTGCGTATTCAACAGGGTGCTCATTGTCTCCCTCCCCCTGCACTAAAGCTGCGCCAATGGCATACTGGCTGGCATCAGTCTTGATAGCAAAGGGTAAATCGTCACTTGCCTGTTTTAACACTGGTGACGTAGTCAAGGCATTTTTTAATTTCATAAATGCTTCTTGTTGCTCTCGATCCCACTTCCAGCTTATTTTCTTTTTCGTAAGATTAGTAAGTGGTTTAGCAATGTCTGCAAAATTATGAATAAATCTCCGATACCATGATGCGGTTTGTAAAAATGATATTAGTTGTTTCAGGTTTTTAGGCGCCTGACGGTTGGCAATAGCAGAGATTTTCTCTGGGTCTGTTTTGATACCGTCAGAAACTATAAGGTGGCCCAGATATTTAATTTCTGAACACATAAATTTACATTTCTTTCTGTTGGCTCGTAGCTTGTATTCTCTCAGTTTAATAAACACTTCTCTTAAGTCTTTTATATGTTGACTGAAAGTTATAGATCTTATAATTAAATCATCTAATTAGCTTAATACACACTTCGCGTGCAATCCTTGTATGAATTTGTCCATTAATCTTTGGAACGTAGAAGGCGCGTTTCGAAGACCGAATGGCATTCGTTTGAAACGGAACGTTCCAAATGGTGATACAAAGCTTGTTTTATCGTAATCATCTGGATGTACCATAATCTGCCAGTAACTTGACTGTAAATCAATTGTTGACATGTATGGCATCGCTTTTGCCTGATGTAATAAGTCATCAATACGAGGCAACGGATATCTGTCAGGTTTAGTTATCTCGTTGAGTCGTCGATAATCTACGCAAACTCGAACATCGGTTTCTCCTTTTGGAACTAGAATTACAGGTGCTGACCATGGGGAATCGCATTCCTCGATAACGTCATCATTTATCATATCATCCAGCTTTTCCCTTAATTGCTTTTGCCTTGTTGGTGACAATCTATAGGGCTTAACAATAATAGGAGGATGATTGCCTGTGTCGATTCTGTGTTGTGTAAATGGAGTTGGTTCCGTGTTTTTCTCAAAGATGTCACTGTGCTCAATTAATAATCCATTGAACATCTTTTGCTCATTGTTTGTAAGTATGGTTCCTTCATCGGGATTTAAATAAAGATCAACCGAATACATAGAAGTAGGGTTTATTGGTAAATAAACGATTCGTGGATCTACCCAAGATTGGTTGTCAGCTGGTTCTCGTGGACGTGTAGGACCTGGTGGCGTGTCCAATTTGTGTACTATCCATTTTGGTCGTTTGTTTACTGGTGGACTGTCTTGTACGTCGGATACTGTCGGTGTTATGGGTAACGGTGACAACATTTCCAGCTCGTTAGCCCAACGGATAAACTCCGACACTGCCTTCACTTCCACTGGCTCCTTTTTTACTTCAAATGTCATATGCTTCACTGCCTTCATTGGTATGGTGTTATTGTTGAGTTGAATGAAGTTGTGTATTGTATGAGGTTCGTCAATATAATTCCAACTGCGTTGCGGTGCATTAAGTATGATTCCTGCCTGTTCTAGGAATTCGATACCTAACAGCGTACGGTTGTCAACAGCTTCTGGTATAACTGACAATATAATTGGTAGTGTGCGTTCTCCAATACGTATGTCAGTTGTCGTTGTTAACAAGTTTGATGTTTTCACCGTTCCATCTGCTAATTTGATGTCAGTTACTTGCTGATCAAACTGTGTTCCTTTACGTAACAACATCTTATACAGTTGCATACTGGCAATACTGCGACGGGCAGCAGTATCTATGTATGCATAGCCTTCTTCCCCTTTTATATTTACCTTTATCGTCGGTATTTTAGCTTGTATCTTTAAGCTATTCTGTACTGTGTAAAATGCAACAGGTTTTGGTGGCGTTTCTTTTGATTTACAGGTACTGCAGTTGCTTCTGTAAACACCAGGTGCTCCACATCCATAGCACGTGATGACTGGCTTCTTTTCTGGTTGAGATACTGCCGTATCTTTTTGTTCTGCCAACCTTTTGCGACAAACATCAAAAATATGTCCCTTCTTGCCACAAAAAGTACATCTTTTGTAGGGCTTACGTTCTAATTGTGATGTTTTCGTTACCTCACCAGCTTCCTTGAGCAGACTCTCAATATGACGACCACGATCCAGAAGTTCCGCAAACGTTTTCACTTCTGTGCGAGCAATCTCCTTTTTGTAGGTTATATTGAGAAGTCCGTAAATAAAGTCCAAATGTTCCTCTTCCTTTTGTCTTTTTGCAGGTAACTGAGCGAGTAAGGCACGTTTTTCACATACAAACGCGTCAATTGTTTCAGTTGTTTGCTTCTTCGAGTACAGTTCCAAATAAATTTCGTGTGGCTGCATTTTCGGCGCAAAAGCAGACTTAATGGCGTCGAGAGCTTGGGTCCACTTTTTAATATCACCTTTTACACCGTTCCACCACGTAGCAGCGGCACCAGACAATAACAAAGTGAAACCTTCCAAGGCGTCTTCGTCACTGATTTTCTCAATTTTTTTGTATACTGAGATACCGGTCACAAATTCTTCAACTTTGTCAAAATTTCGTTCACCGTCGTAACGCTTTGTGCACGCAGCAAAACTTTTAAAATGTCTATTTCCACATTCGTTCGCTTCTGTCATTTTTGATATGAGTGCAGTGAATTGTTCCTGAGTCATCACCACCATCTCTTGTTTTTTCTCAGACATGTCAAAACTGTCAAAATAATATAAATTCTCTTGAGGGTATGCTCTTTGTTTATCCGCCAATATGTGGGTACACCGCAAAAATGTGGGTACACCGATAAAATTGTTGCGGGTAGAAGAAGATTTTACGTTGGGCGCCAATATAATGGTGGCGGTGGAATAAAACCAACGTTGGATGACAGATAAGGGTTTATTCACTTTACTTCAAACACTTGACAGATTTTAGCAAACAAAGTTAGACTGAGGTTAAACCTATTAGTGGTTCTAGGGATGGACTGCGGGGCTATCCTATCCCTTTACCTCCTAGCTCGGCTATTCCTGAGGGCGACGGGGCCTCCACTCAGGTCAAGCTTATGACAACAGTGGTGACTGCGGGGCTATCGACCACTGTGCCTTCTAAGTAGCGAGTGTGGTTCCTCCATGGGTGACCGTTTATATAGTCGATTTGACTGACAGTAGTGTGTGTCTTCACCATCTTCTGCTTGTATGTAGTTGTGATCGTGACCTTCGTTGACGTCAAGGACACTTCACACGTTGAATGATAGATGTCGCTAGTAGTCTGTAGATACTGTTGCTGTTATCGATAATAATTGATCTTGTTTGTGTTGTGATCTACTCGGGTGGCGTGGTGTTTTGCACACAATCCGGTAGATGGCGTAAGGCGTCGTGTTATATTATTAAATTATTTGCGTCTGAAACGTAGAAAAATACTTATCTTTATTTATTTTAAAATCATTTATTTCGATCTCAACTCGACCTACTTATTACATTTTTCCAACCATTAAAATAATCTACTTCATGTTTGGGAAAATTTACAAATCTACAGAAAAACTCACTAACACATAACCATAATCAGCCCATAATGTTCCCACTGCTGGGACACGGGCCTCCTCTCGGTGAGAGGGAGTGGGCCATAATCTACTACGCGGGCCCAGTGCGTGTTGGTAGATGTCACATGTCTTCGAAATTTTGGTTCTAGGACATGCCGGTTTCCTCACAATGTTTTCCTTCACCGTTTTGAGAGCAGTGGTGATGAAATAATTTATACAAAGTAAAGCTCATGTCTGGGTTCGAGCCTACAGCAATTGACAGCAGTGGTGGCACAGTGGTAAGGCCGCGACTTATAAGTTGTAGGTCGTAGGTTTGAACCCAGACAGGCGCTTTAATACATAACCGTCAGCTGTCAAATGAAAAAAGGAACAAAAAAAAGAAACACATATAACTTGCAAACACGTACCTCATGCCGACTAAATTACTGACGGAGAGACGAGCGTGGCATCGATTGCTTCAATCGCATTTTAGCAGCGATTACTGCATTCAAAGCGTTCCGATTCCTCATCGGTAGTTCACTTTGTATGACATTCCACGTCAAACGATTCATGGCGAAGCAATTCTCACTTCAGCATATTCTCTTGTTTTGACTGTTGTTGTAATTTAGAAACTGTTATTTGGATTTGCGCCTCGGGTATGTTCGCGGAGGAGCGCACCGCCTGTTTTCACGCGGCTATGCGCAGGCGAAGTATCTCTCTGGTGCGCAGAGTACGGGCCAGCTCCAACGCAGTCCTGGCGATGATTGCTGACAGGCTGGACTGCCCCTACATGCTGCATTGCTGCAGCAGGCATGTTCAGGCAAAGCTGTTTAGCAGGCGTTATTAATTAACTGTATTGTATGTCTTTGTATGTATTTAAAGTATTGTAATTTTATAATTTTAATTTGAATGCTATCATATTTTTTGACATTTATTTTGAATTTATTTTATTATTTTTATTTTATTTTATTATATTATCTTATATTATTAGTGTGAAATGTTTTGTTATGTTTTGTAAATTGTCTTCTATGGGCCTAGTTACCCGAAATAATTTTATTTTTTTATTTTTTATTTTATTTAAATATTATTTATAATTATCAAAATTATGATGAATTATTTGCTTTGAAATAATATAGGTATTGTAGTTTTTAAATCACAGAAGAAAAATACTACAAGAAATCAGTTTTTACTAGCTCAACAAATTTAATACGACGAAAACTGGCAAATACTGGAAACTGTGACTAATCAGCAAAACTGACTAATCAACGAAACTGGCGAATTAAATAAAATGACGACTGAGGGAAACTGACTCAGAAAAACACGGTACAGGGTAAAAAAAAACTAGTAACACATTACGTAGGAGCTAGGTTTTATACAAATGCTCTGGACCCCAACTAGGATTCCCTGTGTCGTGGAGGTACATAATAAAATGAACAACTTTTGAAAGTTTATTTCAAAACAACAAACTTTGAAAAAAAAAACCTTAATTAAACGGAATAAAACTAATGACAAAAAATAACAAAATATTCAAAACATCTCTTAACGAAATAAAAACACGAACAATCTGATTCGTACATTTATCTCGGCTACACTGCATCTTTTTATTACTTCTAGTGAACCGTGAACTTGGAAAGTACCGGTTCCTGGCTGCTTCACACCAGAATTTCCAGTTTCTAATCACAGCTAAAACTAACCACTGTTTTGAAAGCCCGATCAACTCTCTGAAAAGTAAATCCGCTGTCACACCCCATGTTAGCCGTTGTGATTGTTTTCCCAAAATAGTTGCGAAATTTGACAACAAATTAATTTGAAAAGGCCTTCATAAACCGAGGATTAAATCGTTTTCCCACTTTCTGTTTGCGCCTAAAGGATTATTAGCGAACACTTTATATTAAATAAACATTTTTAAAAACACCTTTCACTGAGGTACTCGCGATTTTATTACTGCGAAAATAAGGATGAGGTCAATCATTTTCCCTCTTTTGATTAGTGAAAAAAAAAAGCCGGCGCAAGATGTCTTTCTAGACACCACCTTTCTATATATATCATCTTTCACACAATTTATCCATCGTTTCTTTGGTCTTCCTCTACTCTTAGAGCGCTAACACACTGGGACGCTATGGCGACGTCACTTGCTACGGAGCCTAGCCAAATGAGGTTGCCAAATAAGCAGCCGATGGCTACTGACTCTCAGTCCTGGCGGTCAGTTTGCTACTGAGTGAAGGAAGCGCAAGTTACTTATATACAAAATACTGGCTACGCGTCGCTAGAGTATCCAGTCTGCACCTAGGTGGCGGTCGGTACGCTTCGTAAGTGAAGGTGAGCTAACTGCCCTACATTTCAATACGAATTATTTGGATACGTAGCCGGCGACGTCGCCATGGCGTCCCAGTGTGTTAGCGCTCTTATTAAGTCATCGACATTCATACTCAATGTGCTCATGTCTCAATGTGAAACTACTAGGTAAGTCGAACACACCCTAGCTAGTCTATTTGAATAGTAGGTAACAAACCCTGTTTAGATTTAAATGATCATCGGCTAAAATTGAGGTTTTAAATTAACCTTAATAGTCAAATGAAAAATCAAATCAAAACACTCAATTTGTACATCATTTTTGTAAATCAAGGCACTACAAATTGGCATCCATAATTAATAAATCCATCCAATAAACTAATCCATTTGTTTACATTTTTATCAGATAGTTTTGGAACAGACCATAGTTAACCACAACTGTCTAATGTAAAATCAAATCAAAGCACTCAATTTGTAAGTGGCACTACAAATTAGGATCCACAATTCAACAGGTACGTATTCTGATCAATTTCTTTACATTTTTAACTGATAGTTTTCGAACAGACCATTGTGTATTTGCTTCCAACATTGTTGACCGTCTTATGTTTTTACTACGGCATGAGTTATCGTCGTGCAGCTCGTGTCGACACGAGAGAAGAAAAATGGTTGACTTTTAAACCTTATATTTATTTACGCCTCAATGTTACATGTTCTTTGGGGCATCTCGTCGTTTTCACTAACATCATTCTTTTTCATTCACTCTCTCGTCAGTGGTCTAGTGGTCGCAAGCGCTACTGCTGAGCATGTGGTCCTGTGTTTTATTCCCGGGTCGAGCAAATTGATAATGGGTTTTTCCATCTGAAATATCTCAGTTGCTGTTGTCTGCAACTGCCTGTGTCTTGCTGCCCATATTACATGGGACTTAGACTTAACTGGCGAAATGTTGGTGTACTATATTTACACCTAATCCTTCAAGAAATACGGGCGTTTTTTTTTCGTCAAAAGACGTCCACTGCCGGATATAGGCCTCTCCCAAGCACCGCCACTTCGACCGGTCCCTCATCCAGTGGATTCCGAAATACATGTGAGATTTTATGTAGTGTCATTCCCTCAATCTTACCAAAACCATCTAACGTCTACTTTCACTTCGAAACAAATCAATGACCCTCCACCAAAATTCAAAATCAAACATAGTTTACACCGCTTCCTCTGACATGCAAATCTTGACTCCTAGATCCTCCTTGTACGTAATCAATTATAGCTGCATTCCGAAAGACGCACGCCATTATTCGCTGTGACGACGAAGTTCGGTGGCTTTGAAATTCTCTAACTTCATGCATACCCGTCAGAGTGGATGCACTTATGTTATTACGAAGGCTTAGCGGAGGAAACTGAGGAATGGCAAGTTAGCTGCCGTGACTACCAAGTTTAACGTTATGGTTATGTAATTTGTTGTTTGAGAGGATTTGTTGTAAGTGCAGTTGTTTTTTTTTTAAATAAGGAGCTGGTTTTTGCTATACACCAAATTAAATCAATTTACACTATTGATGAACGGTGAAGGAAAACATCGTGAGGAAACCGGCATGTCCTAGAACCACAAATTCAAAGACATGTAACATCCACCATCCCGCACCGGGCCCACGTGGTGGATTATGCCCCCTCCCTCTCACAGAGAGAAGGCCTGTGTCCCAGTAGTGGGAAAATTATAGGCTGATTATGTATGTGATTGCTAGTCGTTTTATTACAATCTAGGATAAAAAGTAGCCTATATCATTCTCCAAGTCCCAGGCTACTTATCTGTTAAAGATAACGATCAGTTCAGTAGTATAGGCGTGAACCAGTAGCAGATAGACAGACAGAGTCACTTTCGTATTTATAATATAAGTATGGATTATTTTTATCAGCAAATGAATATTTTCTATTTTGTAGCAACTCAAACTCTTACCAGATTTCATCATAAAAAATTCTCTCCGAAGTTTAAGACTAGTTTCAAAACTAAAATCATTTTAAAACCAGCAGTCTAATAAAAAAATAGCATTTAAGACGTTTCAACCAAATTAAACCACAACTAAACGGGAATTAGCACAAGACGTTTAAACTTTTAAAAGTCCAGTTTGGCGTAGTAAAGACTCCATTCGATTGGTTGGCACGAAACCAACAAAGACATTACAGGGAAAAGTTAACTGATATTTCGGACGTTCGCCTGAATTGCTAATGTGCCCACTGACCTAAATGATTAAATCTGTATTTTTTTCCGGTAAAGGTGAGTTTATTTTTTCTGCATAAGTATTTAATTCGACTGCCTCGTTTGTCTACGGGTCGGAAATGCTGAGCATGAGGTCTTGGAATCGATTCCCAAGTCGGGCAAAGTGTTATTGGGTATTGTCATAAAGAAATCCTCAGTATCAGCCCGAAGCCTGGATTTGTGCCCGTTTGATGGCCATAGGCTCGCCCTATTACATGGGACCTAAACATAACTGGCGAAATGTAGGTGCTCTTCTGCCTAACCGTTTTGGGAATACAGTATGTTGTTATGTGCATGTTTTAAGTATGAACATTTTTATATAATAAGTAGGTAAAGGTTTTTTGTCATGTACGATTATACACATTCAACTTTTTTTAAATGAAGTGATAGAGTACGTAACACAATTATAAATACTTAACAATAAATTTATGAAAGCCAAACGCCATCTTTTATTCGCAAATTGCATAAAAACACTCGCACCGTCTCACTTGCTACGTTTTCAGCTAATGATTTAAGAAATCATTAAACCTAGACGCTTCTTTTATCTTAACATTAGTGCTCTTCTTAGAGAACAACTCCATATAAAAACAAAAATGCTACGTTAGAGCATTCCTCTTTGAACTCGAGCAGAAAATGCAACGTTATAAGCTGAAGCGTCTCTCTGTAAATAAAAGCTTAGCCCAACTAAAGACCAACTTGTTCGGATTAGACACAAGTGCATCTGTGCTATCTCTGGAGTACGTGCCTCTTAAGATAGATCCTTAGACGTGGATGGCACGTAGACTGGATGGGACATTGACTTGGTCCAGTTTAGACTGAGGTTGACATTTGATGTACAACCGAGTGTCCATACCTAAGACCAGTTACGATCTAAGTGCACCTGTGTCACGCCTTTGTGACAATAGACACAAAGCTAAGGTAGTTCTAGTGCAAAATAGAATTTCTGTAGTTACATTCCGATATTGTACATATTGGCAAGCGTAGTGTAAGTTCGAACCTAGGCAGGCGTAAATCATTTCATCGCTCTCAAAACGGTGAAAGAAAATATCGTGAGGAAACCGGCATGTCCTAGAACCAAAAATTCGAAGATATGTGACATCTACCCGCACTGGGCCCGCGTGGTGGATTACGGTCCACTCACTGTCAAGGAGAGGAGGCCTGTGTGTCAGAAGTGGGAACATTAGGCTGAATATTTGTATGTGTGTGTGGGACACGTGGCTGGGACAGACGGGACGCGGAAGGCAGAGGACAGGGTATTGAGGTGCAGCATGGGAGATACCTATGTCCAGCAGTGAACTACGATACGCTGAGTTGTTTGTATGTACATGTACCATTTTTTATGGGATTTGTAAAATTGGTTATAGACCAAATGAATATAAAACCAGAACAATGGCAAGAGCATACTTTTCTTAATATTCTTGAATGTTTTACACCAACGAAGCAATGCTCTGTCCCCGTTTAAACGAAAATAATCAAGGTACATTGGGTTAGAATGTGTGAACGTGCTCGTTTGGTCTAAACCAACCTTTAGAGCTTATTTTGGCTTGAAACCGAATAAGTATTGACTAGAAAAAAGTATAGCAATTTGTGATATTGACAAAAATGTAGCAATAACGTTCATCAAAACTAATATTTATAAATAACGAGATGAGAAGAGATGGAATCCCGTACCATGCTACATCAAAGTCAAAGTTTGTTTTTTAAAGTTCTTTTTGTAAACAAAACCCGGGTTCCGGAGATTTTCAAAAAAATCGAAATTAGCTAAAAACTAGGTACTTTATTTTGTTTGACATGTCATACACGAACGGCCATTATTGCTCTAAAAAATGATAATCGTATAAATAAAAATTCTATTCTATTATATTCCAGTTATTTTTAATTAATGTAGAATTGGCAAAGTATATATTTTTCATAATTATGTTTTTTGAAAGACGTGATCATGACACTTAAAATTCAAGGTTATATTAATCAT
The DNA here is from genome assembly GCA_911387795.2 of Apamea monoglypha. Classification (NCBI taxonomy): domain Eukaryota; kingdom Metazoa; phylum Arthropoda; class Insecta; order Lepidoptera; family Noctuidae; genus Apamea; species Apamea monoglypha. Next base: position 5,831,701 of record OU426930.1, read on the forward strand.
GTCATTGGAAACGGAACGTCATGTATAGGGAATAAAACAATATCCACATTTTTCGCTTTAAATTAAATTCCCTCAAAAATCACCCGACCCGTAATGTCGTAAAAAATTAGGAAAATAATTACTATAATATTTTGATCTTGATGCATGAGACTTTTTGGTACCACTTTTGGTCATTGTCTTTGGCACATGAGTAGACCATGATGAATTAGGACATAAGATACTTTTTAACCCGATGTTGTCACAGAATCGAGATTTATGCGGGTGAAACCGCGTGGCACAGTTAGTTTTCTTTAACATCTATCTAACAGGATTACAAACAAAGTTCAACTAAGTAAACAACTATAAATGGACTATAACAACAAGATTAAGAATCAAAGTAACAGACGAACTCCAAACAGGACTTTGGCAGTTCGTTAAAGTTAGGAAAAAGCGAACTCATCGCCGCAGCCTTTAAAGTTACAAGTTACGGTAATGAGCGGACAGATTGGTTGTTTCATCAACGCAACTTTATTAAGCGTAAGCCTCATTAGCGCTGATGTATCGTCCCATATCACTCGTCCATATTTAACTAACGGTAATGAAGTATACAGACCATTCTCATCCATTTAATTTGTATTGTAAACATAAACATCCATTAAAACTTTCCATTCATTCACTTTAACTGCGGAAAAGATTCATTATGGCAGTTTGGCTTCAATTACGAATTAAATTTTTATGACCGTTTTAGCAACGTTTTCTAACAAAACTCAAGAATGGGGCCTTCGGTTGATCCAACAACAATGAATAGATTGTCCTTAGAAGGCACATCGAACAATTTCGATGACAAAGGAAAGTAATTTGGAAAACCTGCGTGAACCAGCAGTTTTGTCGCACAGTCATCCAGCTAATGAACATGTCACAAAAAAAAACAAACATTAATTTGTACTCGAATAGAAAACATTTTATCATTTTGCGAACGCATCACGGTTGGTTTACGGCAAAAGATCAAACCGCAGCGACACTATATTTTGAATTGAATCCACAACTCGGTATTAATTATTCATTCGCAATGTGTTGCGAGGGGCGTCACAATCAATAATTCAAGCAACAGCTGATGATATAGTCTGCACACACACATGAAATTCTGCAAATTCAGAGTGTAAAATAAAAAAAAAACAAAGAGGAACGTGATTTGATGCTCGCACGCTGCTCAAAGAAACATCGTACATTCGTCCCGCTCAAAGATTATGCATATTTCAAAGCATCACGTAATCCGGGATATATTACGACCGCGACAGAGAGTAAAATAAAGGAACTCTGAGTACTACAGGAGGTAATAAAGATTATGTTCTTAAAGCCGTGTGTCGTGTGTACAGGTGAAAGTTGTAAGAGCCAGCGTCGGTTGGGCCCGAATATTACGTCTAATAAATTAGAGAGACGTGGCAGTTACATTCCCTCAGTGTCGTTTCCTTCATGGCAATTGTCCCGATATTACATGCCCATAAATTGACGGTATGTGTGAGCTCACAAGCGCATAATATATGCTAATACGTTGTGTAGCTTTCGAGGTCGCGAATTTTTTTATTGAGGTACTATACGATTGTAGCAGACAGGTAAAACGTTATGCAGAACATTTTTAAGGCACTTAACTTTATTATATGTAATTGAAATAAAGGTACGAAACATAAGATATGAAAGAATTTTATTGAAACGGGAATGTCGCCAAACGATTTCAGTACTGTTACCGCTGTTGCATTATGGATTCAATTTAACTGAGATAAAATTATTTAGAATTTAATAAAATTTGTCTAGTATCTCAGACGTAGTATCTCGACGAGTTATATTATTACTCGCGTACTTCATCTCGGAATTCTATCGTTCTTGGCATAGCTACCCATGCTTTACTCGAGTACCCTCTCCTGAGTACCTACATTCCTAGTACCTATGTATTTGTAACTATGCAATGTTAGATGGAAATACTAGCTTAGTTCTACGTGAGGTTATCTTGTTATTAATCTGATGGTTCAAAATTAAAGTTTAAAATCAGTTGTATTTTAAACTTTTATTATAAAACGTTGTGCGGTCTGCTTAGTACATTCTTACAAAGTTGTCTATTCGTATCCCATTAGAGTATGTACTGATTATTTTCCCGGTCACTTTGGTAAACCAAAGTTATGTATCCCTATGACTACGTATCGTGAACTGCCCCGTAGGTCTCGTTGTCGCAAGCGCGAATTCTGAGCGAGGGGTCCTGGGTTCGATTCCCAGGTCGGGCAAAGTGTTATTGGGTTTTTCCATTAGGAATTTCTTCGTAATAGCCCGGAGTTTGGAAATTGGCGATGTGATACCCTCGTGCCTCCAAAGCACGTTAAGCCGTTGGTCCTGCACCTATCTCTCTCCGGTCGTGTCGGATTGCCGTCCCATCGGACTATGAGAGGGTGGGTAGAGTGAGTGCACCTTGTGCACATTGTTTTAATTCTTTTTGATGAATAATTGTTTGCTGTATCGGACGACGTCATTACGTCGGCGCCGGCTGTCGCTGAAAACCAGCGCTGGGGCTCTGTCTTGCATAGGGTCGCAGCATAATGCTGAGCGATAGCCGTCTTGTGTGGATGTGACGCATGTCAACCATATCTTATTGTTTTTTTTATGTTCTTTTTGCGTCATGTATAACGCAAATAAACGTATTTTCTTTCTTTCTTTATTACACCTGTGTCTGCTCACACATTTGTGCTCTATAATATATCCAGCGAAGATGGCTAGTCTCCGTTGAGATTGGCGACTATGGCCGAAATTCGTTCTGAAGGACTACTATAATGAAAGGTGAGTTATCAAAGGTCATATAAAGTTACGCTTTGAAATCGGATTGATAAGTGGCTTAATCGCCTTTAATACCACATGCGAAGCCCGCTTGTTCATTGTCAGGTACCACTGTACCAGTGGTCGCCCAGTGTTAACGGCCCCGACTTTCGAGTTGTAGGTCGTGAGTCGAACCCAAGCAGGCTTTTTACTTTGTGTAAATTATTTCATCACCACTGCTCTCAAAACGGTGAAGGAAAATATCGTGAGAAAACCGGCATGTCCAGAACCAAAAATTCAAAGACATGTGACATCTACCAATCCGCACTGGGTCCGCGTATTACGGCCCACTCCCTCTCACCGAGAGGAGGTCTTTGTCTCAGCAGCGGGAACATTATAGGCTGAATAAGCGACTCTGTACCACAGCCGTATTGAAATAAAACTAACCTTTTCAAAACGTTTCTAATTGCCATTCCATTAAACAGCCGTTACAACGGTTTTTGTTTGACAGTCAACAAAACTACATCATTCCAGTGGAACAAAACAAATCATAAACAAACCCATAACTCAACTAAAACAACTTGTTCGCAAAACATCGAACAATAATTCCGCGAGAGAAACTGTCAACAGAATAAAAACGACGGTCACAATTAATTGGGGTGTAATTAAGAGAATAATTTTTTCGCCCTATTTTACAAGTTAACATTGAATTTCTAACAAATCTCCCGTAAAAAGGGTAAACAGGTGCAGTTAAAGACATTTTCACTTTTATAAACAGTCGAGGGTCTCTGGGGGAAAAAGGGTCGGTGGCTGACTTAATAAGGTAAGGGTAGATCACTATAAAAGTGGTCTCAACTGCGATATTGCAAAACGCTACTTTTTACGATATCTCCTTAGTCCATAAAGGGTGGCAATGAACCATTTCTAACATAATATTTGTATCATTCTGTATTTGATTACGTCATGGGCCCGGGAATGAAGACTTTATTTTAATTTGTCTTTTAGGGTTATTTTGAATAATTGCGAAAGTTTGTGTGAAGGACATTACATTTTCACATGTCATACTATGACAAAGGTATACCCCTGAACTGTCTCAGACTGAGTTAAACGAAGGGTAGGTTTTCGGGTTCTATGTTCTGAGGGTATTTGTCTGTCTGTCACAGAGTTATAGTAACAATATTAAAGAAAAAAATATGAACTTAACATAAAAAAAATATTAACACAAAGACGTTACCTAACACGCTTTTCTTTTTCTCACACAAGTGTAAGCACTTTATTCGATTGTGATTTTAGCTACAGACGACCTGAAACTGTCATATTTTCCCAATCAACCTTGAACCTTAATGCTTTAGCAATAAAGTTGAAAATCTATTAAAGAAATTTGACAGATTGTAGTAGCTTGATGTGCTGGCGTCTGTACATAAATCATACCTTGAAATAAGGTCAAATATGAAATATTAAATAGGATTTATCAAATAAATATACAAGTATACCTACGCAAATAGGGTTTTTACGAAGTTCGCGTCAGCAAAGCCGCGGGGAAAGCTGCTTTTTAATATTTATTATATCCGCTACTAACACTTTACATGCAGGTACAGAATTTTTTCATTTCACTCCGTCGAGGTCGTGTTTTTTTCCCACGTTGAGCCTCATACATTTATGATGAACTTTTATTTCTATGAACATGTGGAGTGTTTTCATATAAGGTGTAAACTAGGCCGCGCGGACGCAATTTGGATTGAAAAATAGAAAATATTTTATTGTCCAGCACGCGTAGCAAGAATAGGCAAAATGACGGATAGAATAGACAAAACCCGTTTCTATGGTATACTATGAGTTCTGGTTGTTGTGGTTATACAGTAAGTGGGTTCACAGGTTAACCGCAAGTTGAGGCGACATGAGTAGCTTAAAATAGTACCTACAGCTAGGTTACAATATATAATTTGCCAGTGAGCCCCAAACTAGACATACTGTATTTTGTTGTTAGGATGAAAATGTATGATTCCAAGTGCTGATTAAAAATTAATGAACTTGAACTGTTCACACAAATCTAAGAAAGTTCCCTAAAACTGCGTAGGCGTGGAGATTACTGATCGTAGCAGTGCTACGAGGCTACGCCGTAGCTCGGCGCGTAGCACTTATATTTTTCCTGTAACGTACTACGATTCTATGGTTATACTATCAAAACTTCATTACCAGCATCTACAGTTTGTTAAATCCTTTTTCCTTTTATTTTACTACGAATTCCTACAAGGTGAGTCGACAATACCGCAGTAAAAAGTCGTACCTATATCTAATGATGTTCCCAGTCTGCATACAAAAATACAACCAAATATATCCATTAGTTTAGTCACTATTGCTAGTCATAGATTATCAAAATTCATAGTCAGCCCATGACTACTATTTAGTTTGTTTGAAAATATCACTTTTTTAATTTCGATGTCAGGATTTATCTGAGAGTTTCAAAATACTCCTTTGGACCACTATTGTCCGTGTTTTCATTTATAGTCGGTTTCACTGGGTTGTGGACGTCAGATAGGCAGTCGCTCCATGTAAAATACTGGCACTTAGCTGCATCCGATAAGACTGGGAGCAAAGTTGGTAAAGGCTAGGCAGATGATGATGATAGTGTAATTCTTTTTTTGTTATGGATAATAACCGATTGTTGGCAAGGTTCATTTAATTATTATATGCAAAACAAATAAACTCTGTTCATCTGAATATATCCGATCTAGTAAACAAACATGCATATCATAATACAATTAGGCCACGCGCTCGAATTGTTACATATTTGACAAATAGATGAACGTGGGTGGCTGTTTGATACGAAATAGTTTTAGATCAAACGTAAATCATATCTAAATTCATACTCTTGATTAATAATAATCCAGTTAATAAAGGAGTGCGTGTGCAGAGAACCAAGCGATTCCTTCAAAAACTCATTCAGGGTACTTAGGAAGTGAACATACTAAAAGTCCTGACGTCTAGGAGGTGACACAAAGTTCCCACAGATAATGATGGTGATGGGTACGTATTGCAATATCTAAAATTAAAAGAATTAATGTAAAATAACCTACGTTCAAAATCCCTATAATCTAAATGCCTAATGATTGTTTCACTTATATTCCAAATACCGAAAGCTTAAAATGTCAAATGGATATGTTACTGAAGTTCATAAAGCTAAAACATGAATTTCCTATGTACAGAGTTCCTTAATTTTTTTTACCTCACCGTTATATGTTTCTGTACCCGCATGCGTAATATGCATATATTTTTTTTAAATCGAAACAGCTAGTTTAGGTTAGGTTAGAACTGTGACCACACAAGGCACGAGCCGAGCGAGCGAAGCGAGCGGTGCCGTGGCAGCAGCCGGCGAGTGCCAGAAACATATATTTGAATGATAGATATTTAGTCCAATCAGTATTTTAAACTTAGGTAATTCGTAGGTGGTTGTTAGTTGCTTAGATATTTAAAAACATTAGGTATTTAAATTTTAGGGATTTTGAACATAGGTTATTTTACGTAAGTTCTTTTAATTTTAGATATTGCAATACGTACTCGATGATTATGTCGTTTCCACATTGTATATTTCCAAGAACGGCGCATCACCAATCAGAAGGTAGTTTTATAAAACGAAATAATATGGTCATAAATGTTTACGCAGGAGATACGAGTAAAAGATAATCCATTGTAATTTTGACCCGCTGGGAACGCTGACACCGAAATAATGTAATTTGATAAACATTTAACCACCTTGTTAGCCAAATTCAGGTCAAGCGCGGTTTTATCACTTACCGCAGGTACTTTGTGATTTCGGGTGCTTATGTAATTATCCTAGATTTCCGTTAAATCATTGTTTTCGGCTTTATCTATTAGTGATTTTAGGCTGAAATTCACCAATGAAACTGATCGAGATCAGCACGTCTAAACCACCAGAACCGTCATTGTCATAACTGTAACAGAATTTATGACATTTTCATTGCCATTGACAGCTCTTGAACGTGAAGAAATAGAGATGGATTGTTCAACTTCGCTATCATTTTGCTGACTGGTGAATCTCTAAAGCATCATCATCATCAGCCTGTAGCAGCCTAGTGCACTGCCTCTCCAGTCACATGCCATTTAAATTGATACTCGTCTGAAAGTAGCCGAGTATCGATTTAAATGGCATGTGATGAAAAACACAGCTTTTAAAAGCCTGATTGTCACTTCGATCCTTCTTCGATCTTCGATTAGTACTAAAAATAAGACCACAAATGTTGCGGTCTTATTTTGCAACATAGTTTTCCAACCTTATTGCTTAGAAATTATGTTTTAAATTCCCATGAATATTTTTGTTTTTATTAAAAAAATACGTTTTCTTTTCAATCAAAGTAGTAAATATACTGCAAACGATACTAAACTTTATGGTTGAAAGTTAAGGTGTATAATTATGTTATTTGCAATCGCGACCACTTGCACGGTGTGTTTTTGTCCCCGATCCTTAATCTAGTGCTATTGTTGAACGAAGGATCAACAAGATATTTGCTGTCGATTTGTCAGCCAACCAACCAACTGTTGGGTACACCAGCTATCCACCACATACTTCTACCATAGCCATCCACCATATTTCACTAAATATCAACAATATGTTATTGTAATTAACGTGAGTTTTGGGGAACGACTAATTTTAAAAGGCTTTCGAAAACCGGTTGAAAAATTAAGAGAAATGGCCTTGAGTTTTTTGTAGATTATTTGGGATCATGAAGACACTTTACAGGGTCAAATGAGATTTGATTTATATCATTCACCCACACTTTTTTTTTTTTTTCTGGAACCCTTTCGGACAATCCCGCTGGCCCGGCAGGCTTCGGCCCTAAGGGGCCCCTCAAATTATGCTGACAATTCTTTGAGGCGCGCGTGGAACACTTACGCGCCGTCCGGCACGGGCCTGGTCCTGATCGGACGGTGAGCTACCCATTGCTCTCCGCTCACAGGCCCGCGTCTACGGTGGCCGGGAGTCGTCACGCGGCTCCCGACGCCCGGAGCGTCTCCCATTCACCCACACTTAGGTGATCTCTTGATATTGTAGTTTATTTATTGTTATAATATATTTATAATAAAAATAAAGTATACTTTCTTTTTATTATAAATATAAATATTATGTATTTCCCCATCCGTCATTTGTTCTTAAACGTTCATTAGATAACCATCATCAGAAAGGATCTGTCTGGCATTCATGCTGAAATGGACCTGTTTGGCGCAGTCGTGAGGCACACCGCTCTTGTTAAATCATTTTAATTTATATTTTGTGTTAATAATTATTTCACTATCTGTATTTCTTTTTTTCTGTGAACGTCGAAATTGGCGTAATGTTTAGATTAATAATTATTTTATACTTACTGTCAACTATGAAGCTACCTTATATGAAATAAATAAAGTATTAAATATGTTGCCAATAATTGTTATTATTTCTTTTTTTCTTGATAAATGACTCAAAACACTATCACAAGTTCTTAACGAAATACCTATGTGTAATAAAAGGTCCCATAAACGCATCCTGCAATCAATTCACATAACAAAACAACAACATAACTAATTTACCGTTGAAAACAGAACTATACTAATGACTGCCGTCATAAACAACTAATTAGTATTGAAATCGCTCGATCGTAAACAAGCGTCGTGTGTTAACTATCCAATAGACTTCCTCAAAGCACATTATGCCCCAGTTAATAGCCAATAAAGGGCTATAAAAAATATAAGCAGACCAATGATGGCAATTACTCAGCGGTTTAGAGCAGCCAATTAGAGCGAAGCAAGTTAGCTATTTTATTTTTAATGTTCGAAGGGCTTCTTTGAGGTGTTGATGAAATTAGCTGAGTATTTTGTAATCAGAACGAAGATTGTTGAAGAAAATATAGCTCAAGATATACGAGCATAGGAGAAAATGGAGAAACTATTTTGTTCCGCGGGGTAATTGCGTAACACACTAACAGTAGCTGTTGCTTTCATTTTGACAGTTCAACAACATTAATTGCATTACTAACGTTGTTGATCAGACACATGTTTTGAGCATATGAAGCAATATCCTTCAAAATGATTCAGATTGTGATTGATAGTGTGTTACGCAATTCGGGTGCACGTCTGAAATAATATTGGTATTGTGTAATAGCTATAATTTTAAATTGGTTGAATTATTTTATTGACCAAATTATTAATTTAGATTGAGATTTTTTTTAAGGTACACCTCTGCCTAACCCTTCAAAATCAAAATTAAAAGTCATTTATTTAAATTAGGCCGAGAATCAGCACTTTTCGAACGTCGAAATTATAAAAGACAGTCCCCCAAAAACGCCCGCTCTTCACCACTTCCTAGTGCTATAGCTGGGAAGAAGAAGTGGCGCAACAAACTCCCCAGCAACACAGCTGTCTGTTCAGTTAGAAAATACTTGATTGTATATTCTTCGGGGAATACAGTCGTGATGATAGCAGTGTGAAATAAGACCGCCCATTAAACACTAGTTTTAATTATGAGCTCAACTGTCACTAATGAGACACCATTACTTTGTCTATTGTTACCGAACTTAATAAGCTTGCCTAACAGATGAGGAGATACGAGTAGGTTTCTCCTTTTTGTTTTATGTGGTATACAATAAAGTGTTTTATAAATTAACCATTTAATTTATATTTGTGGCTTTAACTTTTCACGAAGTAGTGAAGCATCAATTTGACTCTTGAGTTCATTGCCTGATGAAGAATAAAAAATAACAGAAGGCCTTCGTAATTAAAAAAATCAAAATCTAGTCGCAATCTCATCTCAGCGACAATCAATGTAAAAAACTTGTAAAAAAATTAAGGAAATTAGAGGTATTATGGTCAGATTGAGACTGAGATCGGACTGTGAATGTTCTTAAAATTACAAGAATTGCCCCCCTGGGCACTAACAAAATTCTATACTCATGGATTACTTACTAGCCCACTTATAAAAATAGCCCAGTATAAAACATAAATAATTCCAACAAAACTGATTCAAATTCGCGAAGCTATACAAAGCTTTTCGTTTAATATTTCAGCAGTGCATTAGCTTGACAGCTTTCTGGCTCTCGCATACAGCCAAGTATTAGTGATCTACTTATTCGATCAAGGAATTAATTTAGGGCAAACAGTATACACTACGGGTTATTTAGGTCAGCGAGGGAAAGGTCGGTTTGACGGAAATGGGTAGGATTTTATTTTGAGGATGTCGTAAAATGTGGTCGCTTTGTTGCCGAAGATGTTATATTGTTGTGTTGGTGACGATATTATAAGATCATATATTATTAAATTATACTTTTCTACTGATATCCAACTTCGCTCATAAATAAATTCTTCGATGAAAAAAAAAAAAACTTCGATGTTATTTTCACAGTAATCTTCTTATAAAGATAAATAGGTAGGTATGTTCATATTGCCACATTTTCAACTTATTCGTCCCGCATAAATTGTTGACGTTACGTCATTAATTTTTTAAAATTATTTTTATGTACATAATAAGCCTATATCCTAATCCCTATTAGCTCTTTTATTACTGGTATTCAGCTGCATCCGGTTAGACTGGAAGCCGACCCCAATATATGTAGTTGGGAAAAGGCTAGGCAGATGAATAAGCCTTTAAATTAATATAAGTATAGTTATAACTATCCTAACTCTTCATAGGATTAAATTCAACATATCTTTACAAAATTGTATATCCACATTCCTGCACGAAAAACCCAAAGAACCCACTTCTTGTCCGAAAAAAATCCGGGCAGGCACCTACTGTGGAATGTTCGACCTTTTAAGGTCACACATTCCAAAACAAGAAATAAAAGGGTTTATGAAGGGAATAAATCAATAAAAAACTGGAAATACCTACGTCTTTTTGAAAAATAAAATATTTTAACGTGCTAAAATAGGCATATTTAAAGCAACGGTGGACTCGGAGTCTCAAAAGGTTTTATTGAATTACATTCTGCAGGTAAAAACTGTCGAAATACTTAGAATACTACCAGGCGGGGAGTTGGAGTCTGTATACCGAGCAAAAAACTTTTAAAACGGGTTGAAAAGTCGTAATTGTGCGCTCTAGCAACCTATTGATTGTGCCCAAAAACGCGAAGTAAGTAAAAAATTGGCTACAACTGTATAGTGAACTAAAAGATATTTGTTTTGTATTGTTTGCTCGCTACGAAGTTCGTTTCAGTAATCAGGTGTATTGGGAATCGAGAGGAACACAGAACGGGCGGACTTGATATACATTCCAATTTAGTTTTGCATTTCCAGGCAGTTTTTCTGAATCACATTCCACTCCACTATATTCGTTTTTTTAGTTTATTCAGCAGGCCTAGAGACAAAGTATATAGCGTAATCAGCCTATAACGTTCCCACTGCTGGGACTCAGGCCTCCTCTTTGTGAGAGGGAGTGGGTCGTAATCCTCACGCGGGTCCAGTACGGGTTGGTAGATGTCACATGTCTTCTTCTTTAGTCTTAGGTTTCTTCGCGATGTTTTCTTTCACCGTTTTGAGAGCAGTGGTGATGAAATAATAATTTCACAAAGTAAAAGGCCTGTCTGGGTTTGAACCCACGACCTACCACTCATAAGTCGGGGCCGCTATCACTGTGCCACTACTGCTCTAGAGAAAAAGTAAACAGCCTAAATAAAATCCAGACACATAAATTATGTCCTGAATTCCTGTTACACGAGTAAAACTTATGAGTGTTTGATTAGTAAACAGTCAGTGCTGCGAAAATACGTTAGACTATTTGCAGGAAATTGGTTTTTCGCGATTTAGTACGGGAGCGAGAGACGTCGCTTTCTTTTTGCAAAGTAAATTGTATTGTTAATAAATCTGGATGTGAAAACGAGTAAATAGTACCCTTACATATTTAAACTGTGTACCAGCTGTTGTAGAATGAACAGGCTTAACAGAACGGCTTCAAAATTTAATTAGAAATGTAATAATACGATTTTTAATCAAATAATGATCATAGTTCTGTTTTAATTAAAGTAATATAAATATAATATCAATGAATTTTAACGAAAGCTTTTTTTAATTTTTATTATTCTCGACGCATCGCAGTTCGGTTCTTTGTTTTCAAAACATTTGGGAAACTAGAATGAAAATAACTTTACAAAATCATGAATGCAAACAAAACTATTTCCAACTCCTAGGTACTTTATACAGTACAATTTGCAAACAAAACACTACCAACGGAAACTGGCGGAAAAACTAATTGGGACTCACAGTCACATCTAAACAAGCATCGTGCCAAAATTTAGCACCAAATAAGAATACAGGGGACAAAGTTGGATGTACTTTATTCCACTATCCCCATTTTTCTTCTGATTGAATCCCGGTTCCAATTTAGCTCCTCCGTAGTCTCACGGTTTCAACGGGGAGGTCAATGGTTGGTCACAAATTGATTCGATCTGGCTATAAGGGTGAGTATAAAGCCTACCGTATATGAAGAGGCAAACTCGCGTCAGTTCGGTCTGATCGGTGAACAATGAAGCTGTCAAGTTTTAACGATTTGTGTAACATTTTAACATCGTTCGTTTTTTGTAGGTTGTATTCTGTTGTTGTACTATCATGTGTGGTTACTATCAAGTTTTACCGATTTGCTACAAATACTGACCGCCTCGACCGCTTTCATTTGTTTCGGAACCGTAACATTTAAACATTGTCCGGTTTTTTCAACATTCTTCTTTCAAGGTTCTCTTCACCTTTAGTGAAGAGAACCTTGAAAGAGGAATGTTGTACTATCATGTGTGGTAGCCTTAAGGTGGAGTTTAACTATGTATGAGTGACGTCACTCTATATGCTCATGGAATACGGTAAGGTATTTGAACTGAGTCGACCGATGTGGACCCGAAAGGGATGACGCTTTTTAATTGGGTTATAAGTTTCAATGAGGAATAATTATGGAGGTAGTTAGTAGTTGTAACGTAATTTTGTATTTGAATGGATTAAAAAGTTTTGGAATTTGAGTTCCTACTTCATTCTATAGGACTAGATTCTCTGTACATTTACATCGTGCTTATGGTTAAGAGTGGTGCAATAATTATTTGAGATTCTATGACTCATCATTATCATTTGCCTGGCCTTTTCCAACTACGTCGGGGTCAGTTTCCAGTCTAACCTAAAGCATTAGGTTACACTGGAAGCTGACCCAAAGCTGGCCAGTAGCAGCTAACCGCTAAAGTAGTAGCTAATCTAACCTCCACAAAACAGCTACTAGGTAATAGAATACCGCTTCGTAATTCTGGTTGTCAGACTTTCGAGGTTCTGACTGCCCGTAACGACTGTCAGATATCTAAAAATGACAGCTGAGACCTACGGTTTAACGTGCTTTCCGAAGCAAGGAAGGGCAAGCAAGGAAGGGGGAACTTCAAGAGAGCTGTCAATAAATGGTCACCCATCTACGAACCGACTGCGGCAAGCGTAGCTTAACCTTCGATCGACCCGTGCGGCTGTTATTATTTAGCCACGAGCCCTTGAGATTTTAAGACTCAAACTATGCATACAACGAGGATATAGGATTATGTGAAATAGATGGTCAGCCATTTTTCTTTACGCTAATAACTGCGATCACTAATCAGTTTGGCAGGCGTGGCATTTGTGTAATTATTGCCTCGTAACCGTTAATTGCAGCTGTCTAGAATTTATTGAACGATTTTAACCATTGACCCGTAAAGGCGCTTCCTCATCGAGGTCATTCGCATACAATGCAACCTTTATCCGCGACCATGTTACTTCTACCTATTTAATTATACAGGTTGGCCGGGAAATAGACGAACAGCTGTAATCATGCCAACTTTAAAATTGCTGGTCCATACATTTTGACAGCATAGGTCACACTACATACCTACACACACACACACTACCACTACACACAGAACTACACACACATGACTACAGGACTTTTCTATGAAACTGCAGATTTTCTTTTAATAACCGACGAAAAATTTCAACGCAATGGGGTTCAGAATCCTGTACGGAATCCATGGTAACAAGTTGTGCGTCAATATCCCTGGCACCCTGTATATATTAACGTATCCTAAGCTGCTGGTTTCAATTATCTCTCTACAGTACCCAGCAGTTGACGGCCTGCGCAGTCTATTTGCAAAGCTCTAGCCATTACTGTGGAATCTTGGATTATCACGTTACAGGCGAGTCGGAGCGCCGTAAAAGAGTAAGATTGTCATGTAACAAGGTTCTATAATTAAATTAATTATAATCTTGTTAATCATAATACAATATTTATTATATATTTTACGAGTTGTAACCAAGTTATAACCAACCGAAATATGGAATTAAAACAAAGTTCGCAACAACAAAAACATTTTCCTTAAACAACAAGCGCCAAATTAAAACTTCAGTAATTTTATTTATAATTTAAAAATATTTTTGTTACTTAATTATCATTATTTTTTTGTTCCAAAACGGGCATATTGGACCTGGGAAAGAAGGCTGTCAGGCTCAAATGGGATTGGGCGGATCACATCAGCTGCATGCACCATGACCGCTGGGTGAAAGTCTCTACAGAATGGGCGCCTGAAGATGGACGGCGTCGCCGAGGCCGGCCCAGAAAGAGGTGACGAGTCGACCTGCCGGTCTATTGCGTAACAATCTCACCATGAAAACTAAGGTGAAGTGAGCTTCAAGAGAGCTGTCATTTCACCCGATGCTAGGGTACTGTCACAAATTGCAGCTCACTTCACTTAAGTTTTCACGGTGAGATCATCACTGAATAGATCAGCTGGACGCGTACCGCGAGGGCTGGTTTGACGTGGCGCGGAAAAAGAGTTCCTGGAAGGACTTGGCGAAGGCCTTTGCCGAACAGTGGGTTTATAACTGGTTAATCAAAAAAATAAAACAAAAAATGTCATTCTTTCTCCACTCTATATAATGCAACCTACGTCCTCCAATTATGAGTAGATAAAGTATCGGAATACAATTTAACAGTTTTCATATAGTTTCAAAGAACGCTAGTAGTTATAAAGTTTTCAGTAACGATGTAAGGGAAGAAACGGTATCAAGTAAGACAGAAGATATAAGGCATAGTACCTACTGAGAAGAAAAACGTTTATTATAAAACACTTACAGTATTTGTTACAGTACTCATGAAGTTCTGAATACTCTATGTAGACTGAATCAAAATCTTGAAACAGCGCATGTGTGTTTTTTAAATTTTATTTTCATTACTTTTTTTTTTTGTGTTTATGTTCTTTTTTATGCGTCGTGTTTGCCGCAAATAAACGTATTTTCATTTTTTTTCATTCATTCATTCATTCATATTGTTACATAGATTAAAAAACCGATCAATTTTACGACGCAATTTTATATTATTATACATTTATTTTGGATCCTATCTATATTTTTGGCTTTCCAGGCAACACAGTTAAAAAAATCGACGCTTCACTTCTCTTTATTTGCATCGACACGCGCAAAAAATAACAATAAATACATGACAAGACCATCAACACCTGCTCGATTGTGCTGATATGCACGAAAAACGCACAAAGCTAGTGTAAAAACCACTTTATTTTCGATGAATTGTGTTCGGATACGTGCTCGTATGAAAAAGGCACATCGCTTGTGTGTGAACTACTTTATTTTGTAGAATTCTCGCGGTACTGAAAGTGCAATTTTATTATGGTTGCATTTTGAATAGCTTCCCAACTTTCAACACTTTTGAGGTCGTGTGGAGTTTTAGAATGTGTGCTCGTATTTAAGCTTCATGATTTGTGAGTTTTAGAATATGAAATAAAATAGAAATGTACTAAGGGTTAACTTTCTGATTTAAATTTAAAACTTGACGATCTTTATTTTACTTTTCTGTGTGTACTCAGAATTTTCACGAAGTTTTCTTTAATCAGAAACCTTCAGTTATTTACAAACCTGATTTGTAAACCACCAAGTCACCTAAAGGGCAATGGAGAGGGCTATGCTTGGAGTTTCAGAAATCGAAGATCGAATCAGAAATGAAGATATCCGCAGGAGGACCAAGGTTACCGACATAGCCCGAAGAATTGCCAAACTTAAGTGGCAGTGGGCAGGGCACATAATATTGCTCGCAGAGCAGATGGCCGATAGGGCCGAAAGGTTCTGGAGTGGCGACCACGTACTAGAACACGTAGCGTTGGAAAGCCTCCCTGTAGGGTGGACCGATGACCTTGTGAAGTCCGCAAGAATCCGCTGAATGCAGGAATCACAGAAACGTAGCACAGACGTCTTTCGGCTGAAATAATGATGAAGTCACCAAATACATTTTCGACTGTTCTTTTTATCTCCATGCTATCCGAAGTTTCTTCTCCAGTACAATCTCAAATATTTCAGATAAAACACATTTTCTTCACACTCCAACAGTCCCGAACATAGACCACATTATAATTCGAATGGAAACACAGATAAACTATACTCGTTCAGGCAATATAAACGAATCTTCAAGACTTCAAGATACGGCTGATCGGCTCGCTGGCATGGTGTACCTTCTTTTAGATGTTCAAGGTTGCGTGAAGGACTAAGGCCCGTTGCACACAGACGATTTTTTCCCGTGAAAAGCTATGGTTGATTCGTCGTATGCAGGCACGCTCGTCAGTGTTGTATGGGTCACTATGGAAGTTTGTTGATAGCGCCGTCCCCGTGTGCATCATCCGGTGGTTTGCCGATTCATATGCAGAGTGTATCGTGTAAAAATAATCAACCGACCCGTACATTTGGGTCAAGTAGTTTTTGGGTAGAGATATTGAAATTTTATACGAGATAGCTGATATTTTTTTCTCTATTACGATGTTGGTCTCATTGAGAAAGTGGTTTAGTTTGATGGTCTGCACCACACCCTTAAATTCGACCACAGCTTTCTGAGACAACCTGCACTATACATGATTATTCTACTATGTGGCTAGTGCGCCGTACCGGAAAGAAACCGTGCCGTGTACAACGGACCTTAGGATAGATTGGTAAGAGAAGCCCGATTTCTTTGTATTGTATTTCTTGGGGAGCTAGATCGTCGTAAGGTCTTTATTTTTACAATTCCATTTTTAAGAGACATTGCCGTCTTCCACAACAC
Source organism: Apamea monoglypha (assembly GCA_911387795.2). Taxonomy (NCBI): domain Eukaryota; kingdom Metazoa; phylum Arthropoda; class Insecta; order Lepidoptera; family Noctuidae; genus Apamea; species Apamea monoglypha. Next base: position 5,848,550 of record OU426930.1, read on the forward strand.
GTAACTTCACGTTTTTGAAGTGATACTTGTTAGGCGGCGATAATTGTACGAGAATTGAGAGTGAAATCTTGATTTATTCCCTTGACGTTGAGTCTCACCACGTCGAGTCCCACCACGACGAGTACCACCACGTCGAGTCCCACCACATCGAGTCCCACCACGTCGAGTCCCACCACGTTGAGTCCCACCACGCCGAGTCATCGCCACATCTACTTCGAAAACTTTCTATCCCACCTCGTCGAATCCTTGAAAAAGTCTCTTTTATTCACACCTCGTCGAATCGCTGAAAAAGTCTCTTTAATTACCGCCACGTCTACTTAACCATTTTTATTTGTACAGTCGTAAAAAGAATACTCATAGTTGTTTATTTGGAATAAATAGATAGGATACTTAGATAATGTATATGTATATTAACAGACAAATTTACTTATAACCCATAGTAAAAATGAAGAAAATAGGACGTGTCACGTTTAGTAACATTCCGTTACACGAGAGACAAGAAAGATATAATTATCTCTGTCTCTCACACTAATTCTCTGTTTATTTTTATTTTTTAAGAAGGTTCACTTTTATCGGTACGATGCTGCACGCGCAGTTTTTTTTATACCTACCTACCACCTTGTAGTAGAGATATTATTATTGGTAATTTTTTTATTATTATGATATACCTATTGTGTTGCCATTTTTGATGATAGATGATTTCTTATTTATCTTGTTTTTATGACTTCGTTATAATGGACATTCTTTTATTACCTAGTGTGTTAAGATCATTTTGGTTGAATTTTATTTTTAACTTTTTTATTTTTAAACATTCAGATAAAAAAAAAAAAAAAAAAAAATTATTCTGCACAAACAAAACGCACAATTACAAGTAAAAAAATAATAATAATAAATTTAAAAAAAAACGAAAAAGACATAAGATACACATAGTCAAAAGACACGTACTCATGCATAAAAATGTTGACACTTTTGTCCATTGCTCGCTGTCAAGGCCATGGACCAATGACAACATGCAACTAACATTAATTGACAGTTGACAGTACAGATATTGGCAAATGACCACAAAACAATAACAATCACAATAAAAACAAAAATGCCAAATGCAGTGTGGCGAAATAACTAGTGTAACTACTTTTGTAACAAAACAAACAACACATTAGCCGTGCGTCGCATCTGTGCAAGAACAGGTCGTTGCTCAGCAAAAATGCTGTGACTTCGGATGAACCTATCGTCAACAGCGCTGATTTTCAGCAACTACCTCACGAATGACGTACAATATGTAGACACAATATGTGTTGTTATTGAATAAATGAAATGTAATATTTTCCACAAGTTTTGGGAATTTCTTCAATAACGCGTTTTAAACTGTATTAATAACATTGTGCTCTGCATTCAGCAATACCATGCAATACCATATGGATGAGCTCGGTAAACAAAAATGATCTATAACTGCTTTAAAATTGCTTATACATGAGACTTTCTAATTTCATTTCTAAACTCAGCGACGTTACGGCAAACTTTTTAAAATGTGTAGTGTCCTGGTCGTTGCTAACTACCCTCTATTAAACAAGAAGTAGCTTTTAAAACGGGTTGTTTTGTGTGGGCTCGTGGCTAAATTATAACAGCTACACGGGTGGATCGGAGGTTCAGCTACGCTAGCCGCGGTTGCTTCGTGGATGGCTGACAATCCATGACATATCGAGACCCTTCCGCGCCTCGGATAGTACGTTAAGCCGTTGGTCCCGGCCGTCATTCGTAGACCTTTTACGGTACGGGTAGTCAGATGCCCAAAACTCTGAAAACCATTCTTACCAAGGGGGTATCGTATTACCCGGTTAATGGGTTGTGGAGGTTAGATAGGCCGTCACTCTATGTAAAAATACTGGTATTCAGCTACATCCAGTTAGACTGGAAGCCGACTCCTACATAGTTGGTAAAAGGCTAGGCAGAATATTTTAGTGTCAACAACGAAGATTATCTAAAGCTGTTCACCCGATTTTTTTTATTTCAGGGCACTTTTTAATGGCCTCTATACTCCATTCAGCCGTTTTAAAGAGACTGTCCATCAAACTGAGAAAACCAAAGACATAAAAAGAAATCAACAAATCCGTCTTTATGGTTTCCCTTTACCATGACATCAACTACACATTATAATCCGAACCGAAATCCCGAACAAAGTATAAACGAACGCTTTATTCTTGGCACGGTTGATCGCTTCGCCATCGTGGTACCCCGACACACTCAGGGTTGTCAAAGACCGCCGTATATTTTAAAAAGAAGGAGAGCAGTGGTTCCCCAGTTGTAACGACCCCAACTTACGAGTTGTAGGTCGTAGGTTCGAACCCAGACAGGTGCTTTAATTTGTGTAAATAATTTCATTACCACTGCTCTCAAAACGGTGAAGGAAAACATCGTAAGGAAACAGGCATGTCCTGGAACCAAAAATTCGAAGACATGTGATATCTACCAACTCGCACTCGGCCCGCGTGGTAGATTACGGTCCACTCCCTCTCACATAGAGGAGGCCTGTGTCTCAAGAGTGGGAAAATTGTATGCTGTAATGCTAATGCAAAACAAGAAGAAGAGAGGGGATGGCCACTGGCAGGTAATAAAACAAAACCAAAGACACCGACTTCCGAAATTAAAGTTATTTTGCATTTTGTGGTGTTTTCTTTTTTAAAGTCGGTTGTACTTTTTAGAAAACTGTTTCTTTTGGAACTTAGATCCTCAACCCGTCTTGCGGTGGGAGTTGACTAGTAGAAAACGTCACGTAAGGAAAAAGCATTATGCCCCCTCCACGCGACTTTCTCTCTCTCTCGCTGTCTGTCTCTTTCTATTAAATACGAGTGTGTGTGTGCGTGCAAGGATCGCGTAAGGAACTTCGTTCCTAGTGTTTTTCTTAGTCGAACTTAGGAACTGATACCGATCCCCCTCTGCTACCAAAGTTCAATAAGTGAATGTTTTAAAGTAATATGGACTATCAATTTCCCAAGAACAGTTCTGGTGTTGAATATGTTTTCTTCCGAACCTACTAATATTTTCGATGTGTAAAAATACTGGTATTTAGCTGCTTCCAGTTCGACTGGAAGCCGACCTTGACATAGTTGGGCAAAGGCTAGGCAGAATATTTTTGATGTGTCTGTCTGTAACAAAGAGACCATGACCTCCGAGTTTGTTTCGGCGTTTCTTCTCCGGTATCTGTCTGAGAGGAAATGCCGGCGCCATCTAGTTTTAAAATATAAACCAACAAAATATTGACGTGTAAAAGTGTGGCTGGCTAAAAGCTGATTTTTCCAACGCCAGATAATTTTATCGGAAGAATAATTTGAATGTCAGTTCTTCCATACAAAAACTGTCAGACGTCAATTTTATTCTATGAATAAAAATTATCTGTCTATTGAAAAATCAGCCCTTATAGAAATAAACATTTCAACAAAAATGTTTAAACTTGGTTACCCGATGTTTTATTTCAGGGCATTTTTTACTTGCTTGTTTAATTGTATCTAAATCTATTCAACCGTTTTGGCTTGATTGAATGGGTAATAAACGTAAAAATATCTTCACAAACTTTTACATTCATAATATTTATTCCACTGGAATGGGTTTATTTTGGATTCGATCCAACACATTATAGCTACGTTTATGATAAGAGACAAACGATTACAGCATTTTTCACTAAGCCTAATTATGCACGGGTGTAAAAATATCGAGTCGCGATTTTATCGCGCACTGGATTTTCAAGTCCAAGCATTGAGAATCTTATAGAAAATATATGTGTGGTGTGTGTGTGGGTTTTTAACCTATTTATGTATTCAATTATCTTAATTGTTTTTTATCATTATTCGGCTCAACCAAAGGACTTTTCATCTAATCTCTTCACCACACTTGGCTGACTGGTAGAGAATGCTTGAGGCATTAAATCCGCCTTTGTACCTTTTTGTATACGAAAAGATTAAAAAAATAAATAATAGAAAAAACTTATTGTTCGATTTTCAACTCTCGGCGGTAAGTAGTGTGTGAAATAAAATCGCGGCGAGAAAAAATCGGCCGTGCATATCTGGGCTACGCTTTTTTTTGCTTATTCACACTTTGGTTCTTCAATCGGCTGATCAAGTTCTAAAATAAGTGAAAGAAATTTCAATTAAGGTTTATGAATTTGAACGATTTTTACTGTCGAGACCCAGGAGAAATCATGAATTAGAATTATTCGTTCGATCATAAATTAAACCAAAGATGTACTAACAAGTTATTCATAACATCAAGTAACAAAATCAACCGATGTTATCGTGAATATTACGACTATACTATGACTTGGTGTTTCCATTAAATTATAATGCCAATATAATACCCAGTCACATGAGCAAAACCGCGTGCACAGCTAGTTTAAAATCATGGGAAAAAAGCTTAGTTTGCCACCCCTGACGGACTCAAGGTTGACAACACAGGGTCGTCCATTTTCCCGGTGGGTAGAACTAAACAATTGATCAACCACATCCGCTCCCCTTCGATCGACGACCAATAAGTGAATGGTATAGGTATAAGAAGTTTCGAAGACAACCCTATGGCACGAAACAGGAAGATAGATACAGAAGGTCTTGTCTATACTTAGACTATACAACGAGCGAGAATGTGCGCACGCACGAGGGGCTTGCGGTTTAGTAATTACAGCCACACGGCTCGGTTACGCTTGACGCGGTTGGTCCGTGGATTGGTGACCATTTTTACATACCAAGCATAGTAGCCGACCCTAGCATAGTAGCCGACCCTAGCATAATAGTAGCCGACCCTAGCATAATAGTAGCCGACCCTAGCATAGTTGGGAAAAGCAGGCTAGGCAGATGGTAATGATGAGAAGGAAGATGTTTCGTAGACGACCCTATGGCATGGCAGAGGGGCGTTGTTGGTACATTTATGATATTACTAGCTGCGCCCGCGGTTTCACCCGCATAAGTTTCGATCCCGTGGGAATATCGGGATAAAAATTATCCTATAGTAAGTAAGTAAGTATTTTGGTTATAAACTATCTATGTGCCAAATTTCATTCAAATCCGTTCAATAGTTTTGGCGTGAAAGAGTGACAAACATTCATCCGTCCATCCGTCCATACAAACTTTCGCGTTTATAATATTAAATAGGATTATATAAAATGCGCCAAAAGATCCTAGTACCGCTGTACGTATAGCGATGTCAAACGTATGTCAATCGCGACTGCGCTTGCTCTTTCTGTGCGTTGAAGCGTGCCTATTTGCACGTGCGTTTTGTGTCATTGTATGGAGCTGACCTTTGACCTGACACTGACCTTTGACCTTGATGTTCTGTACCTCCGGCATAATCAGCCTATACTGTTCCCACTGCTGGGACACAGGCCTCCTTTCGGTGAGAGGGAGTGCGCCGTAATCCACCATGCGGGCCCAGAGCGGGTTGATAAATGTCACATCTCTTCGAATTTTTGTTTCTAGGACATGCCGGTTACCTCACAAAGTTTTTCTACTCCGTTTACAGAGCATTGGTGATGAAATAATTTATACCTCGGTTCGAACCTACGACCTACAATTCCTAAGTCGCGGCCGTTACCACTGGGTCACCACTGTTGTACAGACTCACATCAAGCTACCCGAAACTGTCAAATTTTCCCAATCAACCTCGAACCTTCTTGCTTTAGTGATAAAGTTGAAAATCTATTAAAGAAATTTGACAGATTGCAGTAACTTGGCGTCTGTTCATAAGGGGTACTCATTAAAGTTGCATCTTTAATAAGAAAGTGTTTCGATCGGTGATTCTAATGACGTAGCCATGTTTGCCCCATTACAATCTCTTTGGGTCATAAAGTTGGGCATTAAAAGAGTTTACGTGCCTTTAGCTGTATTTTCTAGCTAATCCGAAAACACCGCAAGGGAAATAATTCTGGAAGTTAAGCTTAGTTGCGGTTCTTTCGTTCGACTTATTTACTTTGAAAGTATTCTCTGAAAAAACTTAGTGGTTCCGTGATAAACAATTTATTTGTGCTGTGATAGTTTTAACCAATAAAGTCGGCCTATGTAATACAGTGATAAAAACAATATTACTTCACTTTGAAACTTTTTATCAGATCAGAAATATAATTTCGTAAAATACAGGGCCTGGCAAATCTTCACGAACGTGGTGAGTAGGGAATGCAAATCGGTTCCGTTTTAAAATCCGGATTTTTAAGAACGGATTTAAGTAGAGGAGTCCTGGAGTGGAGACCACGTTTCGTCAAGCATAGTGGGATCTCAGCTAGGTGGATCGACGTTCTCAAAAAGTTGGCTGGGATAGACTGGATTATGCAATAATTGTTATAGCCTATAGCCGGTTTCATCTGATATTCTATAATTATGATTATTATCAGCCTGTGATGCTCCACTGCAGGGCAAAGGCCTCCCTACTCTCTTTCCACTTCTCTTTCTTCTCTTCTAAGTTGCCAAGGACCAGCTCTTATTGAAGGAGTCCACCTCATCCCGCCATCTCCGTCTGGGCCTGCCATAATGTCCTGATATTTTATAACGTTTCTCTTATTTTATTTTTTTGTTTGTCTATACTGTCCCACTGTTGAGCAAAGACCTCCCCCAAATCCTTCCAGGAACTGTTCCCGTCGCGTTTCTTTTATATTAGTAGAAAATTGTGCTGTAAACAGTTACATTGTTTGTATTCAATGGATAATCAGGTCACGATCATAACATTTCCAGTTCATGGATTAAAGCATTCAGCAGCAATTAGTCTTAACTATAATTTCCATTAATATCTACATACATACATAAACTCACGCTTTCTTCCCATGTGGATAGGCAGAAACAACAGAACGCCACCTGCTACGATCCCTACAAAATCCTTTTGCCTCGTTTATGTTCCTACATTACTTTAATATCTCTTATTATTATAATTACCTACGTACTACACTGCGCTGCGTATTTTTGTTTAATTACTGTGCATTATTTTCGGGAATTTCTCGTGTGGGGCACAAATTCGTACCTATTATATTTTGGAAAAAAGTCTAACAAAAAGTTGAAGCTCTGTCCATTTGGTTTACCTTTTTTGACAGCTGTCTTAGAACGTACATATTCCAGATTACGTAACTTAACGTGCGTTAACTTTAAAATGCGTAATAAAATAAATATATAAACTGCCTTATCTTATTGTATTGTCTAATTTATGACTTCTTACATACATTATAATACCGTACGTGTATCAATCAATGTATTGTGTGTTGCTGCAATCACTAGTTCCATCTGTCAAAAAACGGTTTACCTAATGGACAGGATATAGGCATTCATTATAACTCTCTTCTTAGGCAACTGAGCAATTATATTAACATTGACTGCCTCATTGGTCTCGTGGTTGCAAGCGCGACTGCTGAGCGTGGGGAACTTCGATTCCCAAGTCGGACAAAGTGTTATTGGGTTTTCCATTAGGAATTTCTTAGTAACAATCCGGAGTTTGGAAGTTGGCGGTTTAATACCCCCGTGCCTTGGAAAGCACGTAAAGCCGTTGGTCATACGGCTGATCTCTCTCCAGTCGTGTCGGATTGCCGTCCCATCGGACTACGAGAGTAAAGGAACAGAGAGTGCACCTGTGTTTGCGCACATACTTGTGCACTATAATATCTTCGTTGAGATTGGCTACCGTTGACCGAAATCGGTCGGGAGGCCATTATTATTATATTAATACAAAATGCTGCAACTTTTCAAATAAAAAAATTAAAAAGCTTGTGCGGTCGGACGACCCCCGTCAGGAACGAAGTTTCTAACGCGATACTCGCACGTTCGTTATAAATATGATGGAAACGCTCTTCTAGGAAACGTAGCTTTAGAGTAAGATTCAAGAAGAGGGAGTAATAAAACCTTTTTGAATAATAAAATACCTAGACGTCGCTAACTTAGACTTCTACCTATAGTGCCTACTCTTTAGAAACTTACTCAAGCTGAAATAGATAAATGGAATTCCTAATAGCAAGTTGCCAATCGATTTATTAATAAAATATTTATCAATGATTGTAGGAATAGAAAATTGTATTCCTACAATCATTGATATATTAAGGTGAAATATTTTCAGCAAATGCTGAAATTATTTTCAGCAAATGCTGATAATATTTCACCTTGTGTCTGACCCCGCGCATACTTTCGGTTCTTATGAAGGTTAAATTAAAAAAAAATATTTCTGATAATTTTTGTTAATGAAAACCTGATACCGTAGAAACACGTACAATCGGGAAAATTAATTGCTAAGCAACACCCTACTTTAATTGGAATCGTTCGAAAAAGTGAGAAAACTTTATGTTCTTTAAAAGATAAATAATTTGAAAAATCATTTCTGATAATTTTTGTTAAGGAAAACCGACCTTAGAAACACGTACCATCAAGGAAAATAATTCTTAAAGCCTACGTTTTTTGCCGTATTTTCAAATCCAACTGTCAAAAATGACAGTTGGATTTGAAAATACGGACAATTTAAGCTGGTAGTAATGAATTTTCTTGATTTTACATGCATGTACCACAATACCTTATCACAAAACCAAATATAATTCCACATTGGAACATTAAATCAACACGCACGTCGCTACATACTCGTAATTACTCCAGTATCGAGTCTATAAGCCCTTAAACGCTATCAGTAACTCCCAGACACAATAACTCACGGCGACAAACTACATACCAAAAACCTCGCTAAATATTAGCATACACTAAATAAATTTGTACGCGGCAGTACGTAAGGCGACCCCACTTTATGTTTGTCAGCGATGGCGTAATGTTGATACAGCGTAATGAAACCAAATACTCTCTGTACACGACTGTACATGGTACTCCCTGTTGTCACATATTTTATTTAAGCATTCGTAATTTCTCGTGTTAACTGCGTGCGCTGATGACTTTTAGGAAATGTGGGTCTCGGTAAACCAACATGGCGGGTTCAGGAAATGGCGGGTGACCTTGAATATTGATATCTGACGGCACGGTTGGCGCAGTGGTTAAGCGATTGACTGCTGCGCTGCGTGTCGCGGGTTCGATTCCCGCACGGAAAAAATATTTGTATGACCTACAAGTAGTTGTTCCGGGTCTGGCTGTTTGTGTATGTGAGTTTAAATGTTTGTAAACGCACCCACGATACAGGAGAAATTCCAAGTGTGGGGCAATGTTTAAAAAAAAAAAAAAAACTGATTTTTTGGTCTTTTATTGTGTTATAGAAAAATGTTTAAGAGGGATGCTCAAAGGTTACCTGCGATATTCTTTACTTACGTTTTTTTGAATATTCAGGTCAGTATCAGGTTGCACGAGTATATTGATTAAAATATGATTAGCAACCGTAACAACTATGACTTTACAGAATAATAAACATTAGAACCAACCATACAACGCCTTAAGTTAGAATTAGCCTCAAATGTCTCATGATTTCTTGAAATAGTCATTCAATAGGGTAATATGAATTTAGAGGAAAGTATTAATGATTTTTGTGATTTAAACATACAATAGTTGATACTCCAACCCGCCCCTGTACAAAACCTTCATAGGTTTCGTAAATTATTGGGTAGTGGTTATATCTGAAGTACTGAGGGTCCCACAATTCAGTAGATATCTTAGATTGATTGGTGATCGCAATACGATGTGAGTACTCTTGGCAGACGCCTATCATGGTTCGGCTTGGCAGTCACGTGCAGGATCGTTCGTTGTTACGGTTTCTGAAGACACAGGCCACTAGATAACGGGACTGGCCTTCTGTGATGTATAGCGTTTGCACTAGGTCAACAATGATCAAAGCCACCGTGAAAGAAGAATTATACTTTTGTCAAGCATTTCGGCCACAGGCACTTTCTTTTACAGTGAAATAAAAAGCAATGGACAAAATTGTCAACTTTGTATATTCTTGAATACGAGGCTTTTGACTACATTGTATGTGTATATTTTGTCTATTTTTCATTTGTAATATGCGTTTTTTTAAACCCATCTCATACTAAGTTGTCATCTATGCATTCTATTAAAATTGTTGCTGGGGGACGAAACGACTTTTATTGATGGGGGGAGAATCTCTGTCCACGGCAGCGCGCAATATAACGCAAGCAAAATATTGTGCAACAATAAAAAAACTAAAACAGATAGGGGGCGGGTTTTTTGTCTAAATATGTAAAACTTGCTTTCATAAAAAAGTTTAAAAAAAATGTAAGTACTGATTAACTCCGTAACCAGAAGATTCCCAGGTATGGTCCGGCACAAAAAAAAAATTACAAAGACGGAGGTTACAAGTGATTCTCGGTTTCGTTAACCTTATTTATACAGCGACTTAGTATAACTTGCAAAGCCATAACTTAAAGAAAACTTCAATTTATTAAATATCAGCACGTCTCCTCAAGGAATCTTTTAGTCGGCGAAGTTTATAGCTTCATGTAGGGTGGATCACCCCCTGAATAATGGAGGGCGGGGCCAAATGTGATTCGCGCTTAGCGCTTAAACTACTTTAAAGTCAACTCGTATAAGCCTTCTTACCATCCGATGCATTTTCGATACGTCACGTATAAAAGTTTATAACTAAAAGCGCAGCGCTTCTTATCTACTTTCAAGTTCGTTTAGCGCTTAGAGATAAGGGAATTGCTATGTTACTGTCGAACTGAGAGTTGAGAAGTTTTGGTACACAAAGAGTTGGTAATACTGGCTGTTTTAAAAGTTCAATAGATTCTTTTGGTTGAGTACTTTTTGATTGTCTGTGCTCATGATTGAGTGCAATCGTTTGATGTCGGAAATAGTCGGCAACAGTCGTTTTTATTAGTTATGTTCCTAGATCAATAGTAATTATTTTAAATTATTAGCTTGCCTAAGATTTTGGTGTTAACAGACTTTGTCTACTATCGCTTTTTACAGGCCGAAAATATATACCTATTAAAGCAATTTTATTGTCAAGCGTTAAAATAGGGTTTGCTATCTATGCTATCAAAATAGTGCTATATCTACACAAATAAATAAAGTTGAAGTGTCTGTTTGTAATGTCAAAATAACAGCTTTTTACTAAATGCATATGAAAATATAAATGGCACTTATAACAAAAATACATTTTATTTTAATTTTTGTCTGTCTGTGTGTTTGTTCCGGCTCAACTCCGAAATCGCTGGATCGATTTTGACGGAACTTTCAGTGACAGATGTTAAAAGGAGTTACTAAACTTAGTTTTGATTTAGAAATTAGGGTCGCGCATAAAAAAATTAAAACTCATGAAATCCTTTCACACGGGCGAAGCTGCGGTCAGAATATAGTCTTCTATCATATCATAAACGATAACCTTTAAGACATTTTTCGTGCACCAACAAATTCTCATATCAATCGACCTCACGAAGGGACGACATGAAAGCTTCAAAGTATGCAGCTTATCTTTGACGTGGGCCATAAAAATGGACTGAAGGAAAAAAGGGCTACTTCACCATAACACTGTGAGAGGACGGTAGGTACCTTAATGTCACTATCAGTCGATTATTACCACATTTAGGGGATGATGTCACCAAAGACCCTATTTCCTAGGAAATTATGTTAGCGAAATGGAAATTGCGCAATAAAATGGTAGGTAGTGTAACTTTCTATTTAAACGTTTGATGGTTTTGCATAAATTGTTTCAGTTATGTTTCCTGTATTCCAAAGTATTTTTGCACATCAATAATTGCTACTAAGAATTTATAGAATGACAGGTTTTCATCAGCAGATTTACGATTTTAAATAGCTATTGTGATAGTGGAAAACGAGTCACGTTGTGCGATTTTCTTCCAAGCAAATATTTATTTATTTATCTACTTATATCTATGGTTACAGGATAACGTAATCTGATATATGCGCTTATCTATACTATATAATACATATTATGAATGCAAAAGCGACTCTGTCAGTATCAAACAAAATCAATAAAAAAACAATTTAACAATTGATTTAGCTTGTCAGAGAAAAGTCGTTATTTTGAACTTATTGAACTAATCTCTTGACTTTACTTACAAAACATTAAAATATATTCACAAAGACACAAGAATTACAATAAATTTACAAGCTAACGCTAAAATGACAAAATTATATCCTAACTTAACTAAACTTAACTTTATTTACTAGGTATACGACGTATGGTATGAATTTTACAAATGCAACTAAATGGGTTAGAATGTATCGCATTCGTCTATCTATCTATCCATAAAGTTCAAATTCTTCTTTCAAAATGTTATGACTTTAACAGTAAAATAAACGGATGGAGCATGATATTATTTTTTAATTTCCTCTCCGCCATCATTTCAGAACTTCAGATCTTAGATCAAAGCAGGTACGGTTTCGTTTGGTTTCCATAATGTTCTGTAGTAAATATTATTCAATGCTTCAGACGATGGTCCACAAGATTTTTCTGTAAGAAACTTAAAACTATGAAATAAGAGAAAAATAACTTAGCACTGTTGAATTTTAAATCTCGTTATTATATTTCGAATACTGGGCTTTTAGCCGAGTATTACCTTGTATTATACATATTTTTTGAGAAAAACTATTAGCACAAGCATAATTAGCTCATAATGTTCCCTCTGCTGGGACACAGGCCTCTTCTCTGTAAGAGGGAATGGGCCGTAATAAAATATCGTAAAATAATCCACCAGGCGGGCCCAATGTGGTTTGGTAGATGTTACATGTCTACGAATTTTTGATTAGGATCAAAAATTCGTAGACATGTCATTGTAACATCTACCAAACCACATTGGGCCCTAGGGGACATGCCGGTTTCCTCACGATGTTTCTGTTTTTGAGAGCAATGGTAATGAAATTAGTTTCATTACCATTGCTCAAAAATTTACACAAATTAAAGCGCCTGCCTCGAACCCACGTCCTATTATTTTTTTTTTACTTTCAAAAGACAATACTTTCGAAAAGTAAAGGAAAGTGAGTGAGTGGGTGGGTGGGTGAGTGGGTGGGTGGGTGAGTCAGTGAGTGTAAGTAGTAGTGTAGTAGTAAGTGTGTAGTAGTAGTAGTAGTAAGTACTTTTAAAGTATTGTCTAGTGGCATGAATAATTTTCTGCAAGAATATCTTAGTCGCTCAATCACAACTAACACAAATGAGATTATAACCTAATGCAAGCCTATGGATTATAAAAAATAACCTAGCCTAGCTTTTTAAACCTTATTAAAAGTTATCATTAAAAAAAACAGTAACAACTTAAAAAAATACAATAATTTTATTATAAATCTTAAAATTCCATTATATTCACGTTGTTTATATTGCTTTTGTTGTTCTGAAGGTTCGATTGAGCTCACAAAATAATAATATTAAACCATTAAATAGTTCGTTACAAAGGTAGGTACTACTTGAGCTTAAAGCCTGAACTTAATGAACATTGATAGGTAGATATTGATTGGCTTAATTTCAGCAGTAAATATTGCTTTGTTTTAATTTAATTTTACGTTAAGGTACTTTATAGTTGAACAGGCTATTGTTACCTATATAATAGTACTTAAGATATGCAGAAGCTGTTGGTGTACCTTTATAAATAAATAAAAAATAAATTAGTCAAAATTAATTTTTCCCGGGCCTTCGCCCGCGTGAATGTTGGAAAACATCTCATGGGAATGTATTACAGGAATCAAAAGTTTCCCACACCACGTCGAAATTACTTTTTTTCAAAAGATCGTATATATATTATTTTACTAACGTATAAATAAATCGAAAATGTCAGAAACACCTGCCATTACATCCATCAAATACATACCACGGGGACCTTCCAACGATTTACGGAACAAAAGAAAGGTACGAAAGGTATCCCCAGATCCATTAGGCTGTTCCCTAGGATACGACGTAGAAAAGGGTCTAACACTCCTAAAAGGACTTTCCATGTCACCACAATGATTTCCATAAAAAACTAATTATGCAAACCCAAAATTCTCTACCGAGTATACAATAATATATTATTGGTATCGTTGAAAAGAAAATAAAGAAATATTGTTTATTCTGCACAACCAAAAGGAATATTACAAAAAATAAAATATATATTTTTAATGATTTATTTTTCAAAAAAATGTGGTAATACAGTCTGTTACTATAAATATAATTTCACAATTTGGGGAAAAATCATAAAGAGTTACAAACGAATTGAATCTAGCGTCCTAGCTAGGTGACATGGTAACCTGTTAAAAGGTTCGCCAGCCCAGGTTCCCACGGAAGGAGTACAAAAAAATTCAATAGACTGCTTAGGACTATAAGGTACAAACATAATTATATAACCTTATACTAAGTCTGAAGTGTTAGTATGTGTTTTGTGATGAGGTGTGGTATGATGTGGTAATATACACATACAAATTAGTGAAAAGCCAGCCAGTTGTTCAGTCTCTTGATTAAAACTTACCTATTTCACCGTTGGATCAGTTATATTGTTATTTTCCCAGATCGATACTCTATCCACTTTCAATCCTGCACTATGAACTGAGAAAATTATTATCCCCAGCAAACTTCCTCATTGAAAGTCAAGTCACTCCTCTATACACCTAGCAGAATCCGCTCTAAAATAGAATCCCGTAGCCACCTTAAAATAAATCGACAAAACGAATATCCACGCGACTAAGCTACCCGTAATGGCAGGAAAATTTATACCAGCACTTGCAAACGACGAAACCGAAATGCCTACTCGATTTACATTAGGATTCTTCGCAATACATTCCAGAATACAAATGGGATCAACCGCTCCCCGGAGAAAATGCGTGACAGAATAAAAACTGCAGCGGAGAAGAATCACAAAAGCTTTAGTAATTAGCTCAACATTCACGTACAACGCGAGTAACAAAGAGTGACGTATCTAGATTTTTATTACGCCGCTGTATTCGCTCGTTCCGTTCCACTCCGCAAGGAAAATGTCATGTAATTTTAATTTGAGCTTGACTCAGACATTCCAATTTCGAACCACAGACTACAAACACTTTTTTAATGAGTACGACGCGCTTTCTGGTCTCTTTAACAGCGTCGTGCTTGGTAGTCGACATGTTGTAAATTTTAATGTAAGTTCGGAGGTCGTCATGCCACCAATTTGTTTTACAAACTGGAGCTAATGTGATTATGGCAGTCTTCCTTTACGGTTTTATGGTGATTATGATATATATTTATTTATTCATAACAATTTTTATATTGTGTCGAATATTAAAAGTGATTTTATAACTTGTTATACAGTTACAGTGTGATACAGTTGTTTAAGTTTCGAGCTGCTTAAAAAACAGAAAGATTTGTATGAAAAATATATCAAGTCGGTGTCTTTTTTTCTGTGTTTTCTCTTTTTGCCACTGACTTCCGAAATTAAAGTTATTTTTCGCTGTAAAGTATTTTGTTTTGGAATAGGGTGGTTTTTTTTTTTTGTAAAAACGTATTTTATTTTTCACTTTTTTAAAAAGTATAAAGGAAAAAAATGTATTTTCAAAGTTGGTTCGCATCAGGCATGAAAATATCGATGATTATACATAATAAATATACAATACAGACTCCCATAGAAACTCCTCCTTTTTAGATGTCGTTAAAAATTATTTTCGTTCTTCCCGATAGCTCCATACCAGAGATACGAGTACGTGCCTGATTTTATTTTTCTTTTGTTTACTTTATGCGTATTTGAGTCACATTACTTCCGACTTTTATTTGTGTCTCTGGTAGTCACAAGATACAAATAAATCCATCTATGGTTGCACAAAGGATTTTAAAACCGACTTGTGATTTTATTGACATAAAAGAAAACTTGTAAGAAATGACACTCGGTTTGAGTTTTCATTCTTAGAAATTTTCCTTGAACTATTCTTATTTGAAACGCCTCAATGTACAGTAAATATAGGTACGGATTTGTTCGGATTTCAAGAAAGCAAGGACTCAAAAGAAGCAAGGAAGGCCCAGTCTTAAGCATCAAACAATTTGAAATTATCTAGACAGTTCTTATTTAAATTCCTCGTCGTTATTGCTTTTATCGCCTACCTAATTAAAACATGCATGGCTATTACCATTTTTAAATTACTTACTTTCAATAAGTTCGGCGTTTCCTATCTGACTACTCTGAGAAGAAACGCTGAAACAAACTCAAAGGTCAAAGTCTCTTTTAAAGTCTAGACATAATCTTGGTCAGATCATGTGAAGACCATGTATATTAGTGTCTGAAATGGTCTTTTGAGGAAAGAACCACACAGATTGAGTGAACTTTGAAAATCTAAGCCAAAAATATCTCTCCATAAAACCCTACAACAACCCTACAGCTTAACCAAAAATAATTTGTCAGTTACACAGTTTAATTTCAATAGTAAAGTTTTAAAACGGCCCTCTAGTTAACCGCAGCGAACGGAGCTTTAAACGGCCGGCATAATTATCTGTAGTACTCAGCTGAATGAAGTTTAAAATCGTTGGAACAGAAAATTTTAAATGGAAATTGAAACCATGTCGTTATATCCTTTAATGATAAATTCTATTTTTAACGCACAGCGGTTTGCGGTTTTACCCGCATTAGTATAGATCACGTGGGGATATCGGAACTAAAACTACCCTATATGTTAATCCATGTTATAAACTATCTGTGTGCTAAATTTCATCAAAATCTGTTAACAGGCTCATATACGTAAGAAAAACATAATTGTATAAAAACTGTTCTTTGATTGTTTTTCAGTTACGTTAGGTAGGTACTTACCCTATACAGTATACCTACTCACACTGTATGCTCTGACCAGTTTTTTTGCACTAGTGATCCGCCTTTTTTGACTGTAGTAATGCATTTTTTTTTTTACGAATACTTTGTACTGTCCTACAATAGTAAGGCCCTTTGAACATGGCACGGCTTCATTATGGTACAGCGTATAACCGCCGTAGAACAAACTTGTCAGTGTACGAGCTTCTATAGTGATCCATACAGCACTGACGAACCGTGACTACACACGGAGAATAAACCGTAGTTATTCATGGCAAAAAATACGGCACGAAGGGCCTAATACTTCGTAGGTCTTGGTCATTTAACAAGCGCTCCACGCTTGATAGCGTTTCCCGACGCTGGAAGTTCCTCGTTTCTTTCATGCACTGCATCCACATTAGTCCTGAAGTTAGCTGTCTCTAAAACTGTTCATCTTGGTGTCCTAGCTACATTACCGAACCAAAAAACATTACATCCACACAAATGTAAACATAGAGTACTGTCTTCTACCGCTAGCAGTAACGACCACTACTATAGTACAAATGACATACTCGTAAGCAACTCATACACTTCTTGCTTAGTTTTTTTATATCCAGATACCTAGATAGACTACTCTTACCAAAAAAAACTAGATACCTACTTTGTACTTATTACGAAACTTTTTCAATGTAGGGTACATTATATGGATGATAATAAAGTACAGACTTTTGTGATAGTTTTACAAGACTAAGGGCTTATTTTTTCAACGCAGATATCCGAGGAATCATTTTGAATTTTTGACAATTCTTCCATGCAAAATCTGTCAGATGTCAATTTTATTCCACAAATAAAAATTATCTGTCAATTGAAAAATCAGCCCTCAAAGCATTTACCTGTTAGTAAAGGTACCATTGTCTTAATGGAAAATTACGTAATTATTTATCTATAAATCTATACAAATAAATAAAAATTAAGTGTCCGTTTGAAATATCAAAATATACAGCTTTTTACTAAATGCATATGAAAGTATATACGGCACTTATAAACAAAAAACATTTTTTTTTTAATTTTGGCTGTCTGTTCCGGCTAATCTCCGAAACGGCTGGATCGATTTTCACTGGCAGATAGCTGATGTTAAAGGAAAACTTCTATTTTAGGAAGATAATTAGGGTGCACGCCGGTGAAGCTGCGGGCAGAAGCTAGTCAACTATATTACTTGATATTTTATTAACTGCCCTACTTATATGTTGCTTAAAATACCACGTTTTTAAATATCTTCAGCCAAATAGTTTAAGCTGTTATAAAATAAATAAATAAACCTGTCGAAAATGTCAGCGGTAATTATCATTCTGTCTATTATACCTGTGGTATCTAATTATTATATCAGTAACCAAAATTGAATTCTGTCACTGGAACCCCTTTATTCATAAACGTTGCTTAAAGTTAAGTAGTGATTAGCGACTGTTTACTCATCTTTACTTTAATCATCGTTTATAGATAAACCCCCAAATGTCCAGTCCGTTCACAGTTATTTTACCTCTGACAGCAGCAACCTTACAGCAACCTTGACCGCACGGTTGGCGCAGCGATCGACTGCTGCGCTACGTGTCGCGGGTTCGATTCCCGCACGGAATAAATATTTGTATTGCCAACCGGTAGTTGTTCCGGGTCTGGCTGTTTGTGTATGTGAGTTTAAATGTTGGTAAAAGCACCCATGATACAGGAGTAATTCCTAGTGTGGGGAAACGTTTAAAAAAAAAAACATTATTAAAATGAGAATATCACTGTGATTTGGACAGTGATCCAAAATCAGACGTAAAATAACTGTGAAAGGACTGTATCCGGTTTCTTTTCTATGTTAACTAGTTTAGTCTGCTGGTGTTATTTTTCTATTCAGAATCTTGTTGTGCTGACGATCGGCTGTTATTTCTAAATAACCTAACATACTAAGGAATCCACTTACCTATTTCCTCGATTGGTGGAAAATGAGTCTTAGCTACCTAGCTACCGACAAGATTTTCTGTTTATCTATACTAATAAAATAGGTCAACAGTTGTTTGTTTGTTTAAACGCGCTAACCTCCGGAACTACCAGTCGGATTTGAAAGATTTTGCATTTGATAGACCAATTCTTGATGAAGGCTATAGGCTATTTATTACTCTAGGACTTTTAGGAGCCGATCAGATATAAAAAAAAGTAAGAAAGAATATGTCAAAGACCAAGTTGATGACGAACAGCCCGCATCGCAGGATCACATTGGCGGGTGGGGAGGTTGAATACGTCCATGAGTACCTCTATCTTGGTCAAATAGTTTCTTTCCAGGCACGACAAAACAAAGAGGTAGCAAGACGTACCGAAAATGCCTGGAAGAGCTATTGGGCCATGTAACATCTAATGAAGGGTTATCTTTCTTTGTCCCTTAAGAGGAGACTCATTGA
Source organism: Apamea monoglypha (assembly GCA_911387795.2). Classification (NCBI taxonomy): domain Eukaryota; kingdom Metazoa; phylum Arthropoda; class Insecta; order Lepidoptera; family Noctuidae; genus Apamea; species Apamea monoglypha. The sequence goes on from OU426930.1 coordinate 5,867,612, forward strand.
CATGTGCATACTTACCATTCTCACATATGGTGGACAAACATGGTCTTTGACAAATCAGCAGAGGTCCACGCTCGAGATTTGCCAGAGAGCTATGGAACGGAGTATTCTGGGTATCAAACTAACAGACCGGGTTAGGAATACGACCATCCGTTCCATAACAAAAATAACTGATGTCACTTGGAAAGCTGCCACGCTAAAATGGAATTGGGCTGGACACATCTGCCGCATGTCAGACGACCAATGGGCCAAACTTACGACCCAATCGGTCCCTCTTAATGGCAAGAGACATCGCGGCAGGCCCAGACGGAGATGGCGGGATGAGATGGATTCCTTCAACAAGAACACAACAACAACAACAGCTTTAAACAGAGAGAAGTGGAAAGAGAGTAGGGAGGCTCTTGCCCTGCAGTGGGACATCACAGGCTTTTAATAATAATAAGATAGAGCGCTAAGTGAAAACGAATAATTTTAGATATATTTTAGTGTTACATTGTAAAAATAGTAATGTAGCGGTATCTACAACGCCACATGTACTGAACAACGCGTGATACTGACGTCACGCAAATCCTGCATCTTGCAAGCAGAGTTTACCGCGCAATTAGCATAGATACAATTTCCCAACATCAATCGTGGGCAATTAATCAATGTATGTTAAAAAAAATATTAAAATTAAATACCTTCCCAAATAAAAGATAAAAGTTTTCCGTTAACCTAACGATTAAAACAACAAATCCAATTTGAACATTCGTGTCTACACTTTAGAGCTTCATTTAATTTGAAATGTCACAAGTCAACCCTTCGCCCACTCGTCGCTTTTACAGATGAAACAAAAAACATGAGATTTATGTGGGTACAAAAAGACCTTCAGGGTAAAACCTGAATATGATATATAAGATGACTATATCACCGGTTGGAATAGGTAACATGCTCGTCCGACGCGGCGAAACGAGACTACCTATAAACAACCACTATGTAGAAATATACAGAAGTTTAATCACACCTATTTACGCTTTGAAAATGTGTTGGAGCATAGAGGATTTATGGAGGCAGACAATCAGTAAGAATGTGACCAAATTAATTGTTTGTAAATATCGTGGAGACCCAGTAGTATCGGCCCCGACTTACTAGTTGTCAGTCTGAGTTGAAATCAAATCAAATCGTTTATTGCAATCCATAATGTACAGACGCCAGCAGGTCAAACTACCCGAAACTGTCAAATTTTCCCAATCAACTTTGAACCTTAATGCTTTAGCGATAAAGTTGAAAATCTATTAAAGAAATTTGACAGATTGTTATTATTTGTTGTAGAAACAATTATGGACCCTGCCGGGCACTTTGCTTTGTATATTTAATTTCATCACCATTGCTCTCAAAACGGTGAAAGAAAACATCGTGAGGGAACCGGTATGTCCTAGAACCAAACAATTCGCAGAAACGTGACATCATGTGGTGGATTATGGCTCACTCACTCTCGCAACTACGAGGCCTGTGTCCCAGCAGTGGGAACGTTATAGGCTGATTATGCTTAATATCTTCACGATTTTAATTAACACTGACGGGAGGTGTATTATAAGACCGGTTTTTTTTTTTGTGATTTCCTTAAAATAATTGAAAATATCGACGGTATCTTCGCTCACCAGTTAAAATAATGGTCAAAAACGTGAGCATAGGTTTTTTTTTAAATCACATATCCTGCTTAGATAATTCTCCAGGTTTTGAAAGTTGGTTGAGGCTACTAGCAATGTGGACAGCATTAAAAAGTATTCGTATAAATCCTGCCAGTGTCATTTTAATCTGACGGCTTAACTGATTTCTATTTTATATGAACTTCTGTGTCTCTCTTTATTGTAATACAACCCAGTTTAGTACTCACTGTCTGGAAAATTGTAGGTACACTATATTTACCACCTACACGCTTTGTAAGTAATTAACTTTTAGACTAGGCTTGGTTAAACAAACTCTTTGCTTTAATAAAAACTGAAATTTGAATTCTCCTGTTTTTTTTTTGCTGGAAAATGTTGTCCCGGGATTCTTTACATTTGTGTCAAACAAGAATTTTCAGTTCCGAACCGTGGAGAGGTAAGGTCGTAGCTCTTGAGCTACGACGTAGCAGCGCCAACAAGCTACGACACTCGTAGCACTTTGCTACAAGAGCAAAGTGCTACAAGTGTCGTAGCATTTCCAACGAATGCTATCGAATTGTCATCCAGTAAATAAAGATTCATGCTTGAATGGTATAATGGCGCATGAATAAATACCAAACAACACCAGTATATAAAACTTAAGCTTTATAAAGGGAAACATGAAAATAAATAATGAATTTTAAAAACAACAACGCTATAAACTGAAAGGATAAAACCGCTCCCAATTCCCTTCTTCACGCGAAAATTAAAATCCGCACATTGCCCCGAAAAATACGACAAAAAATATAATACGTCCTGAAATGTCATTTAACAATTAACATTTTACTGGACAATTCGTTTTTGCCGTATGCAAATTGTAACGATTAAATTGTCGAGCAACAGAACAAAATAATACCATTATACGATGACAATATGCCTCGAAGCAGACATGTTGTAACAGACAGTAGGTTATAGCTGAAAACAGTTTCTGATATGAATTCCCCTTAAATTGAGGCTGGAACAAGCGTTATGGTCTTTATTTTAGGTTTTTTTGAACTATCAAATTGTGTAAGTTTTATTAAGCATGATCAGTCTATAATGATACCACTGTTGGGACATTGGCATTGCCAGGCCAGTGTGGGTTGGCACATGTCACATGTCTTCGAATTTTCGGTTCTAGGACATGCCGGTTTACGCACGATGTTTTCCTTCACCGTTTTGAGAGCAGTGGTGATGAAATAATTTACACAAAGTAAGCGCCGGCCGGGGAACAAATTGGTAAGTCGGGGCCGTTATCACTCGACCACTACTGCTCGAGATAAGATTAGATATGAGAAATATGTATTATTACTTTGAAATACGTAAAATTTGGAAGGCTCATCCTCATTTTAGTCGTAACCTAATAATGTTGAGATTTACTTCCAAAATAAACAAACAGGCTGACTGACGTGTCAGATCTTATTTACAATGCTTATATCACATGGATCATTGTCACTTGACGTCTAAACTTAAACAGCTGTACTGTCGTGATTACCCACTTCACTCATATTAGTAAGAACTTTCAGTCTATTGTGTAAGTGTCTCCGTGAAAACTTTACTTACTTACAACTTACTACACTTCATTAAGTGAGCTGTCATTCCACCTAAGGTTAAGGACTGCCACTATTAACAACTCATCAATTTTTTTACGGTGAGATTTTTACAGAATATACCGCCTGATTGACACTTTTGAGAGCTCAGTCCACCCAAGTTTTCACTGTTAGAGTTTTACAGAATAAACCTGCTGTTTAGTATTTAGGAAAATGGCTCATACATTAAGAATATTAGTCAGTTACGAAGTGGATAGCTGTTCTGACTACCCAGACGTAGTTATACAGCTTACTGTTATTTTTTACCTCAAAATTTAAAAGTATAAAAAGCCTCGTTTATTCAGGGATCGCAAGCGCTACAGCTGAGCGTGAGTTCCTGGGTTTGATTCCCGGGTCAGGCAAAGTGTTATTGGGTGTTTTCCATCTAGAATTTTTCAGTAGCAGCCCGAAAGCTGGATTTGTGCTCGGTTGATGGCAATAGGCTTGTCCCTTATTACATGGGACTTAAAACATGATTGGCGAAATATGGCTGTACTATAAGTACTGTGCCATATGTATATTATATATAGAAAATGCTCTTATTATTTTAAATCTCATAAGTACATTTTACAATATCAACATGATTATTAAGCATATTAGGTGAATCCTAAGAATCTTTATTGACTTCAAAAGCGAGTTTCGCAGAAGTGGATTTAACTAGAACGTACCAACCCGTATTTTGTAACTTCCTTGAAAAACGACTTCATTTCGTATGAATAAGTTTAAATTATCTTGTAGGTTCTTTGATCAACTAGCTAATTATGTTGACATTACTCATTTTATAACACGTTTTCAACATTTCCGTGAGTATTAAAAGATCTATCTACGTGGGTACCAACGTTTCTGAGGAAACCTCTCTTCGGTACGATAGCAACGTGTTTATTGAACCGTGGCAATATTTGAGAGATTATTCTTTCAAGGAAAAAAACAAGGAAAAAGAAGAAGTGAGAAATACGTAAACTGATCCAATGATGTAAGAAAGGAATGTTTTGCGACGATAAATAAATACCGAGAGGAAAACTGTTATAAGGACATTAAGAACAGGGTGTTATACAGATTGAGTATCAATTTTTATACAAAATGGGTCGCAAAGATGATCGTCTTGTAACATGAAGACAATAACAAACTCAAATTCAAAGCATTTTTTCCTTCAGTATTACATTATCCTACTAATATTATAAACGTGAAAGTTTGTATGGATAGATGGATGGATGGATGAATGGATGGATGGATGTTTGTTACTCTTTCACGCAAAAACTACTGAACGGATTTGGATGAAATTTGGCACACAAATGGTTTATAACAAGGATTAACATATAGGATACTTTTTATCCCGATATTCTTACGGGATCAAAAGTTATGCGGGTAAAACCGCGGGGCGCAGCTAGTATTTAAATAATTTAAATACATAACAGTCTTAAAATAATAATAATATGTACAAGTGTACAAAAAGAAGAGGAACTAATCAAAGGGCATCAAAAAATTCGTCCGCACCGCTGTCAATAGGAAACGTGCCCGATGTTCCAAAATAGCGATTATTATTTAGTTGAAATATAACATACACAAACTCACGCTTTCCTCCTATAAGCTTAGGCAGCAGCTACAGAACCTGCTACGATCCTTACATACTCCTTTTGCCTCATTTACGTTCATACATACGGCACGGCACGGTTGGCGCAGTGGTTAAGATTGACTGCTGCGCTGCGTGTTGCGGGTTCGATGCCCGCACGGAACAAATATTTGTATGACCTACAAGTAGTTGTTCCGGGTCTGGCTGTTTGTGTATGTGAGTTTAAATGTTTGTAAATGCACCCACGATACAGGAGAAATTCCTAGTGTGGGGCAACGTTTTAAAAAAAAAAAAAAAAAATAATATATCAGAGGGGCAATTCTTGTAATTTTAAGGACGTTCACAGTGTGATCTGAGTCTCAATCTGGCAAAAATACCTGTAATTTCCCTACGTTTTGACAAGTTTATGACATATGTTTGTCGCCGAGATGAGACTGCGACTAGATTTTTAACGTTTTAAATTATGAGAATTTTCCTTCTGGTTATATACGCACCCCAGTTGCGACTACTATGCCCAGACCTTTCTGAAGGATCAGTAAGGGCACTAAGTATATGTCCTCCTAGGGTGTCCCCTCCCGGCGTTTCCACTCACAACCTGGTATATTTTTTCCATTAGCCTATATTGTCCGACTGCTAGGCAAAGGCCTGCCCATATTCCTACCCTATTACCTTTCTTTCTGCTGTGACTTCTCCGTCCAATTGGTTAGGAACGGATCGTTATGTTTATATTATTTAAAGGCAACTTACTTTATTTTTATTTATTTACAGCTTAAAACATTGTAAATTCAATGACCCAAAAAGCACAGCAGCTCATGGAAAGGTCATGAGTTCAAACTTGCTTGAACAAACACTTCTATATTGATGTTTTGTGGTTAACTTCTAGAGCAAGCCTATTTACACCTAAGTACAGTAAATTATTTTCAAAACAGTCAGCGAAACTTCTCTTTAAACATGATTGCTGAATATCGGGTTCACGATTTACTCACGAAACCATTTTCATAGCCACTGACTCGAATAATTTTTAATTATAATTTGTTAAGCGCCGAAAGTGAAAGTACGGATTTAATATTCTGAACTGTTTATTATTGTTGATAAATGTAAGCTTAAAGATCATTATTATTATTGGATATTATGTTGATATACTGTCGAACTGGGTAAATAATTTACACTGGATATCATCACATTAATATAACAAAATAAAAAAGGATATAATCATATTTTTAAACACTAGATGAGGTCGGCGTTTTCTATCTGACTACTCTGAGAAGAAAGGCCGAAACAAACTCAGAGGTCACAGTCTCTTTTAAAGTCCAGACATAACCATGGTCAGATCATCTGAAGACCATGTAGATAGGTGGTGGTGGTGTAATTATATAAATCGACGAAATGTTTTTGATGGGATTTTCTTTTTGTAAAACTACCTACCCCATATAAATTCGTATACCACTAGTTGCTATATAAACAACATTGACAGTAGATAATTTAAACGTTTAAACACCATGATGGATGGATGGCATAAATGGTATTGTTGAAGCTAACTCAAAAAGTACAAAATCAAACGTAATAAAATAAAATTCATATGAGTGTAAATTCACATGCGATTTTCCCGTGAGCTGAGAAAAAAAATTTTTCATTTGGAAGGACCAAATAAATATATAATTTTCAAAATCGCTCCACTATGATGTTGATTAAAATATCGATGAACGTAAAAAAATACATACAGACAAACTTAAACCCTCCTCCTCCTTCGGTCGGGTAAAGTAAAGTCGGGTCGGGTAAAAATTACATACAGAAAAAAAAAATACAAACACACGAATATAGGTCGGGTAAAAAATTACGTAACTACCATTAATGATAAATGATAATGATAAATGATTTTATTTTTTAAGTAGGTTTGTACAAACACTTTTACACGTCGAAATTCACAACAACAACCAACTACTTTGTACAACACTACTTTTGATGCTGACTGTACCTTCACATAAAATCCAATAATTACAAGAGACAGTTAAATAGGGGAATTATGTATTAAAGCAAAGGCTTTAATTATTTTAATTATTGTTTGTTTTTGATGAGTGTTTCAGGCAAAACGATTTAATTGTACAACCGCGTTATGTATGTGGTCTTTTAAAACGAGTGGACACAAATTGATTAACGAGCTTTATTGAGTATTCTTAAACGCACTCATTTTTATATTATATGGTAGCAATGGCGGCCCATTGGTATCAGGACAAGTTCTAACAACTACTATTGGTTTCAAGTTTTGGCAATATGTTTAAAAATTTTGGCCCTAGCTTCTAGAGAAGAGTTGCATTGTCCTTTATTTGGCAATCAAATTCCCTAACTGTACACGTCACCTATGTATACTTATTAGTGAGTTACTAGTTACAAGTAACAGCAACAAGAGACAAGCGTCCTTAGGCATAGCATAGTTCAAATAGTGTGTGGACGTCAAACAAATTCCTTCACCGCAGGTGCCTGACGTACGTCGCTCCCCCTAGGTAAAGAAAGTTGTAGTTATGTGGTCTACCAATCAAAGCAACTTAAATTACATTAACGAGCCAGTTCCCTGACATTAACGAGCGAGTTTCCTGATCAGAGGCCCTAGCACGAACGCACGTCGTAAACGTAACGTGCCTGAAGGATTTGTAATAGAAAAAACAACTATCCTACGCACAGATAGTTCAAACAGATACTTCAATTTTATTTATTTGTATAGAAAATGTATAGATTTTGCTGAACTATTATTAAAAATTAAGAATACGGACTGTGTGTGCTTATGTTACATCATAAAAGAAAGAAAGAAAGTATTTATTACGACTCGTACAGGATTATAAACTAAAATAAATACAATTAAAAATAAAAATAGAACAAATATTTATAAAAAAAAGTAATAAAAGGTAAAATGAAACAGAAAGTCCTATACGAGGCCAAAAGGCTCCTATCTCAGCATGATGCTTCGACATTTAAAAATAAATGTCGCAGCGCAGCGCATGTAAAACGCTTCAGGATGTTAAGATCGGGCTCATGTCTTATTAGGAATTGAGAAAACATCCAATCATTTAGGTATTTTCAAATTGAAATATCCTCAACATGCTTCCATTATACAGAATAATGTGAAATAGATGTGCATACCGGATGAGTCGTATTCGCAGCGGCACCAACAGTATTCTCAGTGTGTTCGCAGATCGGAGGATGTTACGGAGGTGGATACAGCTCCACGCTGAATTTCAATTATATATCTGTGTATGTTACCTACTAACATTAAAAGTTAAGTAAAATTGTTATTAACCAACCCTATGGACTCCTGCCTGAAATAAAAGTTTTCTATTCTATTCTATTATTGAATTTCGAGAAACCATAATGCTTCGTCCTGCAACCACGTATTTATGAAATACAAAACAGAATATTCTATTCACATTGTCGTGCCTTAAATTCCACGAACGATTTAATATGTTGACATCAATATTCCTCCAGTATTTTAAGACATTGCTTTAAATAAGGTTTGTTGGCATGTGGTACGGAGGAATGAGGAAAATGTGATGGGAATACTTTGAGTATGAATGTCGATGGGTATAAAAGTAGGGAGAAAGGGTTTGTGGCTAAGTAATAACAGCCGCACGGGTCGATCGATCAGGTTAAGTTACGCTTGCCGTGGTTGGTCCGTGGACAGGGTGACCATCTATACATACCCAGACCCCTCCGTGCCTCGGAAAGCACGTTAAGCTGTTGGTCCCGGCTGTCATTCTTGGATCTTTGGGAATCGTTACGGGTCGTCAGAAGCCCAAAAGTCTGACAACCAGTCTTACCAAGGGGTATCGTATTACCCAGTAACTGGGTTGTGGAGGTCAGATAGGCAGTCGCTCTATGTTAGATACTGATATTCAGCTGCATCTGGTTAGATTGGAAGCCGACCCCAACATAGTTGAGAAAAGGCTAGACAGATGATGGGCATAAGATTAGGAGAAGACCAAAGAAACGATTGATGTCTGTGTGAATGGTGATATGGTAAGAAAGGGAGTGACTACCGAGTTGAAGACTAATAGAGAAGTACCTATGGATGAAAAAGGCATGTTGCGCCGACCACAAATAAGTTGGGATAAGGGCAGGAGAATGATGATGATTTAAAGGAATTGCTTACAGTTAACAGACGTTAAAACGTCAAAAAATGTTTGGTTAAGCAGTCGCTAATCGTAACTTAACTTTAAACAACATTTATAAATAAGGGTATAAGTAAATTCTGTTTAGATTTACATAATAGAGCATAACTGTTTTGTAAAGGTATGTCTCTACTAAACCCTTGGAGGATTACAGGAATTATGTTCTATTTCTTAAATAATATTATATTATAGTAAGTAATAAAATTAATAACAATTCAATGTGACGTCTGAAATAACATTTCAAACAGATTGATTTGTACAGACGCCAGCACATCAAGCTACCCGAAACTGTCAAATTTTCCCAATCGACCTTGAACTTTATGCTTTAGCGATAAAGTTGAAAATCAATTAAAGAAATTTGACAGATTATAGTAGCTTGATGTGTGTGTCTGTACCAATAAAGATAAGAGGGAAAATCCGTACACCACAAATGAATACCTATCTCTATGTTATGCAGGATCAATTTCCCATGGCATCTTCCTCTTATTCAATACCTTCTTATAAAAGATTCATGCGGACCTTACCTCGTACGATTAAAGATTCTTTTGTACGTCGTGTATGGGGACATTCATGTCGTGATCCCAACGAGGTTCCGCTGCCGCGCATAGAAAACCCTTACGCGATGACATGCTGCATTCTGCTGCTAGATAAAACGAGAATTAACGTACAAATGACGACCATTATACATTCTATCTTTGGACACCCTAATGACGTCGACAGGGGGTGCTCTTGGAAAACATTTGTGCAATTATTTTGTGAAATGTCACATGAAATATGAGAGCAGTGGTGGCCAAGTGGTAACGTCCGCGACTTACGAGTTGTAGGACGGGTTCAGACAGTCGCTTTGCGTTGTGTAAATTATTTTATCACCACTGCTCTCAAAACGGTGAAGGAAAACATCGTGAGGAAACGGGCATGTCCTAGAACCAAAAATTCGAAGACATGTGACATCTACCAACCCGCACTGGGCCCGCGTGGTGGATTACGGTTTACTCACTTTCAGTGAAATAAGGCCTGCGTCCCAGCAGTGGGAACGCTATAGGCTGATTATGCGTACATGAAATGTACTCAAAAATCAAGATGGCGGTGTTGGTTCCGATTTTGGCCACACGCCAAAATAACCTTTAGTTACGAGTTCATAACAGTTATAATTCCAAGAAGGATCTATTTTTAAATAGCTTAGTACTCATTCGCATCTATATAGATTGTCAAAACGGACGGATATCGGCTAATATTGGCCATGCTCACGATACCCGAAATAATCTGTTCTTTAATATTTTCAGACAAGCCCCTCAGTAAACATTGGCCTTCGTTAAGCTTAGCCAAAAAAGATAAGCCCAGATCATTACGAAGGGAACGCAGCTATCTCCAAAAAGGTATAATTGTGGACAAAAATTTAATAAAATCACCCACCGTCTTCAACTCAGTGAAAATATTGTTTGGTATTTATTTATTTTTTCCTTAAGTCCCTTTCGCGTCCGAAAAGATAAGAGAAGCGATGAAAGCTCGAAAAGGTCGAGATCACAAAGGACGGCGAAATAATGACGTAAATTTTTGTCATAATTTTAATTAAAGCCTAATTTGCGACATTCACAAACCGGAAAATTACCCTTTGTAGGTGAAATTTTTAAAGGGAAAGAGACGCGAAATTACTTGCTTAGATATATGAGTAGTATGTGGTACGAGTGTAAAAAACTGACAGACATACCTAGCGTGGTCTAATTAAAAATGTATTTCGTTATTATGAAAAGATTTTTAGAGTAGGTGCGTCATGCATGTTTTTTTTTGGAAATTGTTGAAGCAAAAAACTAGTTTTAATAAGTAAGTCTTTACTACAAAAAACTAGTTTTAATAAGTAAGTATTTACGTAGTTATTAGAAGTCACTCATTTTCATTTCATTTTGTTACTGATTGGCTCGCTTTTGGCCACTATTTGTCCCCCGTTGGGCCACTACAAGGCCCCATACTTGTTGGTAGGGAATTTTGCGGTGAACGAACCTCGAAGTAAACTAACTCTTAACTTGAAGACTTAGAGGTTAGGTGGTACAGCTGAATAATCAGCTTCAAGTTGAATGCCTGGAATATCTGAATTTATTTGAATAAGAAGGTGGTTAACCCAAATACTTATTCACATCACACAGATGTCGTTGCTCGCTATAGTCTCTTATGTACACGCGGTGTTTGACCTTAATCCGTGGTATGAAAATTTTAATGATACGAACGAGTATGTACAAGTACCTACTCACACAGTCGCTCTCGTGTGAGATGAGCAAGAGATATTAACAGTCGAATCACGTATCAGACGTGTTTTTTCCCGTGTAATGTGAAAATCTTAAGACACAAGTCGTTACGTTCTCAGGCGTGTGCGTCGCAGTCACCCTTATCTGCATAACATTTTAAGACGCCCTAATTTCCACGATAAACCAAGGGGTATCTCCGGATAATCTCGGAAAACACTTCACAATACAGGATTGCGAAAGAAAATCCGCCTTAAGTAAATAAGGAAAGCTCTCCTGAAACTATGTTTGCGACATGTTTTTCTTTTCATTTGCCTGCTACGATGATAGTTGAGTCAAGTGCCCCCGTGGGAGTTGCCAAGATCTCTTGTATTCAAGTTTCGTCCTCTCGAGAGGACTTATTTGTCTATCGAGTTTATCCGATTAATCGACAAAGGGGTTGATTCTTGAACGGCTCGATTTATCGAGTTAGGTACTCGTGTTTTTTCATCCGGTGAAAATAAAGAGGGTTAAATAAAATTTCAAAGTGAACTGGAGCCGGTGGAGTTGAATGCTACCGACACGTTTTTGGTAGTTACCTGATAGACCCTTTCGAGCCTTTGAGGTGCATGTGTGCTCACAATTTACATGTTGTTATAACTTGGCGAGTGGAATTTGTAGGTAACCGTTTGTGGTGTTCGGGAATATTACGTATTGAACGATGATTTCGTTTTGATGTATTGTTAAATTGTAACTTGGTGTCTTTTCTTTTTTGGTTTTTACTTTAACATATTTAACATGCGTGTTTCATTGATGTAAATGGTAAAAACATTATTTTACTTTAAAAAGGTTACTTTAGGGTGTAGCGGCTATATACAGGGTGGCCGGAACATTGACGTCCAAAAATAAAATTTAGGTCCCTCGTATCGTGGGGTATCCGAATCATCCCCATGTATGTTCCGCGACTTTTCATAGTTTTCGAGTTACGAATTTTTTTCTGATTTTTTGAGAATGATCGACCTGACCAATCTAAAAAATGGCTTTGTCGAGATTTTTTTTTTGCAACTGAATCTTCGTGAGTAGTACTTTTATGCATAAAATAATCAGCTTCCTGTTTAAATTTTTTATTTAAAGTTAAAATGCTAAGCCATAATTTACCGAACGTAATTTTTTCACTTTAGACCAACTTTTTCATAACTTTCATCACAGTTACGAAGCTGATTATTTTATGCATAAAAGTACTACTCACGAAGATTCAGTTGCAAAAAAAAATCTCGACAAAGCCATTTTTTAGATTGGTCAGGTCGATCATTCTCAAAAAATCAGAAAAAAATTCGTAACTCGAAAACTATGAAAAGTCGCGGAACATACATGGGGGTGATTCGGATACCCCACGATACGAGGGACCTAAATTTTATTTTTGGACGTCAATGTTCCGGCCACCCTGTATATCTACTTCGCCACATGCGAACTACGCATCATACTGACGTCGCGCAAAATCCTGCATCGCGTAAGCAGAGTTTACCGCGCAAGTAGCATTTATACAACGTCCCGTCATCAATCATCGGGCAGTAGCCATCTAGATACAGCACCCGTCGGGTCGGAGGATCCTTTTGCTATGGAGGATGAGTAAACTTTACACCCTGTTCCTCATACCTCTATAAAGGAATCCGTATGTTTCACCATTTTCTACCAAGACAGGAAAGTTGTCGAGATAGGTACTTCTTCTGCTTTGGTTTACCATTATGTAAATATACTTGAATAATAAACTACTCACCAAAGAGTTGGCAACTTTGTCCTCTCGTAACATTCAAGCTCCTGTGGGAATGATTATTTTTACATTTTGCGTAGTTACTCGTACCAAAAGAAAATCTTTTGTAGGCATATTTGTCGATTCGCATGAATTCGTATTATGTCATCGTCTGCTTCCCGATTCGTAGCTTCTCCTATTTCTGATGGTTATTTTGTTATCTTTTCATTACGGACGCTTTTAACGTTATTCATCGTTCTCACATGTATAAATTTAACATTTTGACAAGAAACTCCACGGACAATCTCTTAAATCTAAATTATATGGTTAAGAAATGATGTAACCGATATTTTTAACCATATAATTTTTATCTAAGAGAGTGTCCGTGAAGTTTCTTGGCAGTTCTTCTCCATATGTACCTACTGCGTTTTCGAATGGGCAATTGATATTTCAAAAGTGCCTGTAATTGGGTTACTTCAAACAAATGCTTTGAGTTTGAGTTTGGTACCTTTCCATTTGTATGTTTCCACCCATCATCATTTTTATTAGAATCACTTGCACCTATAATCGCCAGCTATCATAATCCTCTTTGTTCAGGAGCTCGATCCTAAACATATTGCTCACCCTTGCTCCTTTGCACATAATTATTTTGCTGCTTGAATAATAAAATGTTACTCCTTACTTAACTCTCCAGACTTCTAACTGGATCCACGTTACTCCTATCCACTCTCGGTCTCGTAATTTGGGTGTCTGGGCCCATAACCAATGTAAGATAAAAGAAACACTTCATATACATACACGTACATAGAGTTTGTATATCCATATCTATACTGCAGTGCGATTCTGTAACCATCTCGCCGTGAAAACTTAGGTGAAGTGAGCGTGGAGTGAGCTGTCATTCCAACTAATGCTAGGGATTTACTCTATTGACAGATCACTCTTAGCTCACTTCACCTAACTTTTCACGGTGACATTTTTACAGAATCGATCGGCAGATCAGTTCTGTGCGCTATTGTACTTCCTACTAATATCTTAAATGCGAAAGTTTGTATGGATGGATGGATGGATGGATGGATAGATGGACGGATGTTTGTTACTCTTTCATGAAAAAACTACTGAAAGGATTTGGATGAAATTTGGTACACAGCTAGTTATTGCATAAACTTTTATATTACTAGCTGCGCCGCCGGTTTCACACGCATACATTTCGATCTCATGCGAATATGATAAAAAGTATTCTATGTGTTAATCCTCGTTATAAACCATCTGTGTGCTAAATTTCATCCAAATCCGTTTCGTAGTTTTTCCGTAAAAGAGTAACAAACATCCATCCATCCATCCATCCATACAAACTTTCACGTTTATAATATTAGTAGGATTAGTAGGAGAGGTACGAGTCGCCCACAAAACGAAAGCGATAAAGCCGCACATTGCATGTTTTGTAGTGATAATTGTATTGTTTGTTATATATTTTCTGGTGCACAATAAAGTAAATATAAAATAAATTAAGTTCATGCGAATCGCTTACCGAAAAAAATATATTATTTAAAATTGTCGATTCACCCGTTTTGGGCGAGTAAATTCATGCGGATCAACCAATAAGCCCTTGTGTAAAATGTTTCTTGGAACGACTATTATTTTTTCACATGCTATTTTGTAAATCGCTTCACTCTCGTGTTCATTTTATGTTTGTCTGTCAGGTTCCATGAAACACCATTTCGACGGCTGGTTTTGACAGCCAAATGTCGCCCGTGTGAACAAACTATTCATTTTCATGTGTTGTCGTTGTGGTTGTGCTGTGGCTGTAGTACGTATGATCGGAACCTTAAATGGCTACCCACTTTTTTATATTTCAGTGAGATAATTACGTTTAGCACAAAAAACGGGTCACGGGAACCTCGGCCGGACAAAATTCAAAATGTATATCCGTCTGTGAAAATATATAAATTTATTGTCATTTCAAAACTATCTCTCCCTCTTTGTCTCTGTCTTTAACCATGAAAATGACACCAATAACGAAAATGTTAGCAGCCGTCATCTTGGACTTTCATTTTGATCTCGCTAATGGCTGTAGCTCCCTTGAAAACCATGAAAACGACACCCATGATGAAAACATTGAAAATATTCGCGGCTGCCATCTTGAATTTTCGTTTGACCTTACTCATGGCTTCAACACCCTCGAAAACCATGAAAACTATCTCTCTGTCTCTGTCTATTATAAATATTAAAAATTCGCATGGAGGGGGCATAACGCTTTTTTCGTTACGTGACGATTTCTACCAGAAGGTCAAATTCTCAAAATTTAAAACTTTCAAAATCTCATCTCAGCGACAGACAAATGTCAAAAACTTGTCAAAATGTAGGGAAATTAGAGGTATTTTTGACAGATTGAGACAGATCAGACTGTGAAAGTTCTTAAAATTACGAAAATTGTCCTCAATTCACTCCTACCACAAGCTGCGGTAAAGAACTGTGTTCCAAATAATATTGCGCCATAACCAAATATGTTTTATAGATGAATTATATTCAAAGAGAATTTAAATATCAAATTGATGAACCCAAAACTAGTTCTTATTTAAGTTTGGTACTTAAACAAGCACTTGAAATATTAGAAAAGTTTTCAAAGTAAAACTCAACGATAAATAACACGTAAAACGTATTTATTTACAAACCGTATTTACAATGTTCTAAATTGTGTATTCACAGATTTATTAGACTAAAACTTAATTTTAGTTATTATTTACTAAAAATCTCCAGCTGGTATCATGTTTCGGTACAATTATTTATTAGGAAAACAACATCAACTATCTTTATGGTTTCATTATGTTGGATGAAAATATTGTAAAAAAGATGGGATTATTTACATTATCTAGACTAAACTGTTAAATTTCTACAAAGTGAGGCAGTGGTTTTAATTACGAAATGATGGTTCATATTTTATGGCTACGCTCAAACCGTTAAGTCACACAGTTTTGTCTTTATACAGTCTGTCTCCTTAAGACACTTTTGTAAAGGTCACACAGCCTAAATAAGTAATCATAGCATAATTATGAAAAATCTGTTTAGCATAGTAAATTCTCGTAGCACTCTACGTAGCAATCTATGTAGCGCTCTACGTTTCATTCTACGTAGCAGTCTGCGTAGCACTCTGCGTAGCACTCTACGTGGCCATGTGCTACGGATTCTTCGTAGCCACCACCCAACATAATTCAAAAAGAGAAATATTTAACTGATCCTCTAAAATACTTATTTAACTTTAAATTATGGGCACTTTTTTAAATTAATGACCCTCTAAAAACTTTTGCGCTTTTAATGATGCACACTTTTTAAATAAATGAGCCTCTATTTAACTTTCTAGCCTTTTCTCACACTTGGTCGCAGTACCTAAGTTAGGGTACCCCAACCGGTTAGGACCGGTTAGGTTTGGCTGGAACTGTGACCAACCACGCGTGAGACGAATTTGTAAGTAAGTTCTGGCACCGCGACCACATGGGCTAGGTTAGGTTAGAAATGTGACCAACTGCACCTACATCCAACTTGGTCGTAGTTACTCGGCTATTTGGTACTTTTAGGACCCCAAAATAGAAATAATTTGGGTTTATAAAAAGAGGCGCAATCATTATATTAGAGTGTTCAATAATATTTTTAAGAGCGTAAAATGGGAATTATTAGAGGTTCGATTGAATTCAATCTTTATTGCATCCATAATGTACCACTACACATACAGGTGATAATTATAAAACAATAGAATCAATTATGGACCCTGTCGGGCACAGAAAAAAATTAAATAAGTAGGAGGGATGAAAAATTAAATACATGTCATTCAAAATTGTCATAATTGTAAGTATTTCTTACATAGGTACAGCCTCAATTTGTGTAAATTCAACAATTCATCCTTCTGAATTGTGACATTAATGTTTCGTCATTTTCATTAATTATAATGAATTATATTTACAAGCTCAAAGTTAAATAGGACCGGGGAAACAATTACATGGAAATTAATTAAAATTGCATTGTTAGTAATTTACAACGTTATTAGTAGATGTTTATTAATAATAGGTACTATTATTTTAAAATGATTAGGTAATTCTATATTTACTTTGATTGCACTAGAACTTAATACATAGACTTCGTTTTTTTTTACTGTACATAGAACATCATTAGCCAGGATTCTGCTTTTAACAAATTGTTTTTTATAACAATATTTTTCAGGAATTAAATGAAACTTTTAAATAATTAATTTAAATCAATGTTATTGTAGATCACACTTAAAAAAAATATTATAATTATCACAAAATTCTACTCAGTCATTTAAAATAAATTGATGATGACGTACAACTTCATTAAAAAAAAAAACAATAAGCGATTAAAAGGAATGACTAAAAACATATTTCAATTAAGTGTTAGTTATCTAAGGGCTGATTTTTCCAACACCAGATAATTTATCCGAGGAATAATTTTGAATTTTTGACAGTTCTTCTATATAAAATCTGTCAGACGTCAATTTTATTAAACGAATAAAAATTATCTGTCGATTGAAAAATCAGCCCTAAATCTTCTGAAAATCGATTTTTTCTTACCTATCTGTCAAACTACCAAATAGGACATTAACTTATAAAGAATTAAATATTTAAAAAAATGCATTAAAACTAATTATAAGGAAAGTACTCGTAATAAAAAGATGCTTATTACAATAATTCGTTTCTTTATACGTCAGTTTGACTTACAGCTAATTAAAAATTCTACTTAAATGTTTGTGCTGTGCATTTCATGCCACATTACCAACATTGGCTAGAGCTGGTCATCTCGTCACAAATCTTCTAATGCAGTTATTGTTCCACAGAAATCTGATATTTTTGAGAGAATTTGTTGAAATGTACTGGGACATTAATAAAATGTACAGCATGATTATGGTGAAAAATGATTTCAATTGACTTGTTCTGATAGGGAGGAGTAATAGTGATGGTAGAGGAGATATTCTCTTGGAGTTGCTCTGCATGGCCGCCGGTCGCTCCCCACTCACCACGTGCACCACCACCGACGCGGAATCTATTACAAAAAAAAAAACTCACTTGACAACGGATAGGAAATGAAAATGCAACGCAAATGTATCCACCGGAAATTAAATCATACGTCAAAGATATTTATCCCGAAAAGCTTTTTCAAAACCCTATTTACATACCGCCGAGCCGCACGTTTTTAAAAGCTTATCTTAAAAAAGAAAGAAAATTGCGGAAAATATATTAATGGCGTGTAAGGAATACAAATGGACGATAAGAATTCCGAGTACACAGTGAATTTGAACACGTTGATTCAGTACTTGAGGAAAGGCGTGGAAAAAGACAAATGGTTTTTACACAGCTATGGACAGAGATATACTGAAGTATGCTGAGTGAAAAATGTAGGTAGGTACGCCATAAAAAACCCGATGGACGACCATTGTGGCATGTATATTTTTTATAACACCCGCATGTCCTATGGGGCAAAATAATAAGAGAACTGTGTCAAGTAGCTTAGTTATAAGCCGCTGGCGGAAATAACAGAACTCGGAACAAAGGCAAGCGATTAGCTATTTCACTTCGGGGTCTTCGTTAAGATTTTTTTGTACTCTTCGCTTAATTAAACTGAGTCATTATTCTGGCTTTATGAGAAGTTTCGTGTAAACTATGTTGATACTTAACATTATGCTGCAAAGTTATTTATGTGTTTTTGTAAATTGTATTTACAGTCACAGACATAAAAAAACCTTAAACTTACGCAAGATACAGAAGCGATTTTCTGCTAAAGTATTGATCTTTATATTATGGTGTTACGAACATAGTAATTTGGCGCAGGATCTCTCTCCGGTCATGTCGAATTAGCGTCCCAATAGATTAAGAGAGTGAGGGCAGAGAGAGTGCAATGATGTTTGCGCCTACACTTGTGCTGTTTAATATCACCCGTGTCCATGGCTAATTTCCCTAATATTGGCCGACATGGTTAAAATTCAGTTTCGAGGACTATAATTTGTAACCCATACTAGTATGACATATGTTTTGTCTCTAAGTTGCAATCGTTATTGCACAAGAAAATAGCTTTTGTATTTTGCGTTACTGGAAAGTATTTACGTGTGTGACTATACGTCCATTTATTGTTTTATAATAAGTGTAATAAATTATAGTTGTTTACCGGAGCTGCTCGGCGCGCAGGTATAGTTGCCGGAGTCTCGTGGCGATGCTCGTGCGATGAGCAGGCGACTGGTGCGCGTGCGCTGCTCTGTCTCCACGCTGATGCCGCCGCGCTGAGCGTAGTTCACCACGTTCGAGCCTCGGTACCAGTAGATAAAACTGAATAAAATATGGATATTTAAGTTAGGGTTTTCTAAGACGGACGCTATATGGCGGCCACCTTACCGCCATATAGCGTCCGTAATTTACCGACGAATGACGTCACTTAAGCGTTATTTATGAAAGTAAGTTGAAATAAAGAAAGAAAAGTATTTATTGCGACTCGTACAGGATTATAAAATAAACTAAACACAGTTAAAAATAATAATAAAACAAAAAGTTGGTGTGTTATTCAGAGAGCGTTTTTTGACACCGTAAACCCCGGTATCATCATTTTCATGACGGCCATCACTGCGGCCGTTATTTAGCGGCCACCGCTCTTCTAGGAAACCGTAGCTGTACACTCGTAGAAAAGAAAAGCGTCAATAATGTCGCAATACGTTTTGGTCGTGCACCCGCATTCGGATGGTTATGAAATTCGGACTAACGACCAAAATGTAAATATAATGTACGCTCGTCCTTGGGAAAGTTTGTCGACCTCCATCGTCTAATTCCACCGACAGCCAAATTGCTCAAGACTGCCTGTGTGATTAACAAGTCGGGTGTCCGAATTCAGGTTGCCATTCCCATACCTACCTGAATATAGGCAAATGACTAAGGGCTGTTTTTCCAACGCTAGATAAATTTATTCGAGGAATAATTTTGAAATTTTGACAGTTATTACGTACAAAAACTGTCAAATGTCAATTTTATTCTACGAATAAAAGTTATCTGGCGATGGAAAAACCTGCCCTAAGTCTAATTGCGCATTAATTGTTTAAAACTATTTTTAACGTAAACATCATAAGTTTTTATAAAATATTTATTTCTATTCAAAAAATTTGTTTGCTCTCAAGCCAAGACTTCAAATTCTCGCCAGCTTTTGTTCAAACCCGGATTCAATGTGTTATCCCGATCACACGAAAGCTTGTCAGCAAATAGTTGTGCATGAATTGTCTCGCTTCAAGAACACCGTCTGTCTGTTGAGTCAACACCCGTCGATTACTTGAGGCGAAAGTGAGGCAAAAGCGAGGCGAAAGCTTTATATATCCTCCATTTGAAGGTAAACGGGAAGTGAAGCAGTTTTGAGCTCGGCTTTAAAGCTATAATGTTTGCTCCGTCTGAAGCATATTTTGTACATAAAGTGAAACAAGTTTATGCAGTTTGCCACATGTCAGTTTTATAAACTTTTCGCTTTGAAGAAAAATAGTTACCTCGGAGGATCTGGAGCGTGTCTGGCGATGCAGGTGAGATTGATGTCAGAACCAGCTCTCACAAACAACTCTGGTCCTGAGAGGATTTCTGCTTTTGATACTGCAACAAACATTACTCTTTAGTTGCACTGAATATTAAATTATTTACTCACGGAATGGGAGCGACTGAGCTGAGTGTTGAGAAGGTTTCTCGATGTCAATTTGTCTGGTACTCTCCACGTCAAACGTTTACTTAGAGGGATGGCTCGCTGTCTCGGCGAAGCTAATTGCGTCTAACAATTATATAAGTCGACATTTCGACTCATTTACAATTGTATTAGGACGAAGTTTAGTAGTTAATTTATCTTTATTAACCAGCTCTAACGAGATCGGTACGACAATT
Organism: Apamea monoglypha; assembly: GCA_911387795.2. Lineage (NCBI taxonomy): Eukaryota > Metazoa > Arthropoda > Insecta > Lepidoptera > Noctuidae > Apamea > Apamea monoglypha. Next base: position 5,888,459 of record OU426930.1, read on the forward strand.
CAAATACATTTAATAATTTATGCAACTTAAACTCAGTTTGGTTTTATTCAAATCCTTCTAGTAATTTTTGTTAAGGGGGAAGCATCAGGGTAGCCCGCGAAATATAATTTTCTTACGGTTTTTGCAACTTCCAGGTCCGTGTCAGGTTGAATGTTTACTGAATGACTACATTTCATGATATCATAAGTTCATCTAATCAATAGGGTTATATAATTTAAGAGGGTTGTATTGATGATTTTTATGATTATAATTGTGTGGCCAGAGATCGTACAAGACAGGGAGGTTTGGAAGAAACAAGGGCCTTTGCCCAACAGTGGGACACAATGTAGAGTAATAAAAAAAATACTTTGATCAATACACTTACAACGTAACACTGAATTGTATATTGCAAAAAACGTTAGAAAATTTGAATTTTACGCTTTAAGGTTACAACAACAACGGAATTAATTTCTAAAGGGTTAGTTAGGGGGTAGGGTTGCCGACCACACGTGTAGTATACAGTCATGCTAACTCATAAAATACTCCTAGCACTAAAACTATGCTTATGCTTGCGTCAGCTTACTGTTGTGAACCCATTTTTAAATGGGTTCACGACAATAACTCGACATGTGAGGTTAAACACTGAAGTAACGACCTGCGGGGCAGTTGTGTAATACACTAAACAATGGCAATTCCGTTCATTTTGTTTTCAGTTCAAAAACATTCATTGCGTTATTAACGTATTAAGTAATTTCCTCTAAAATCTTTCGGGTTGTGATTGATTGAGTTGTTCACGATTAGGGTCCTATTAAATAAATATAAAAGACAAAGTGACATATTTGTGTGTATTTATCTACGCAATCACTTTCCATTCCAAGGTTACCGGGAAGAGATTGCAGAAAGGGATAAGGTGGCCCATTGTATGTTTTGTAGTATTAAATGTATTTTTTTGTTATGTATTTTCTGGTGTAAAATTAAGTATATAAATAAATGTAAAAATAAATGATTTTCTCATTTTCACTATACATGCAGTTTAAATCTTCGAACGTAGATCCACGCGAGCTACAATAACTTTTTAATTGTTTCTGTAATGACGGCATTCAACCGGTTAATAAAGCAGAAAACTATGAAAAAAATACATACAAAATTGTCAGATTTTCGGAGTGTCGCGGTCACCTGTCGTAAATAATAAGGAAAACGTTACTCACCGACAACAGTAAGTCTAAACGACAGACTAATCTTAGGCTCAGTGGACACTTGGCACTCGTACGAGCCGGAGTCTCGAGGCTGCGCAGGCGCCACCCGCAGCGTCCATTCGTCTGAGTTGTCCGTGTGTAGCGCGGCGAAGCGAGCGTCGCTGCTGTACGTATGGACACCCACGGTCAGGATGTGGAGGTCACGTTTGCGGATCCATGATACCTGGGGACAAAAAAACTTAGGGTTATAACTTAGGGTTAATGGACTACCCACTTCAATAATGGTCGGTATATTCAAGTCACATACGTCATTGTTTGACTCGGTGTTATTACAAGATATCCGTGATAATACAGTTAGAAAGAAAGAAAGAAAGAAAATACGTTTATTTGCGGCAAACATGACGCATAAAAAAGAACATAAACACAAAAAAAAAGTTAATTGACTTAGGATGACAATTTGCTGAACAATCAATTTTTTTGAATTCAATATGCTTCCTTGCACGTACTTTAAATTAAAATAATTTTTTAAAATTAAAATTTCAAGAATTAACACTACCGGCTGTTGACCCCGTAATCAGATGTAAACTACTTGAAAATATAAGTATAGACTATATTTTTTTTGTTTTGTCATTGATAACGATACCCTAAGTTAAGTGTGGCCAGTTCATTTAATTAGATACTGTATAAACGTTTCATTTTAAATGTCTTTTCAATTTAATTCGCGTTTCATCGTGCTTTTCCAAATATAAGGGGATTAAGGAAATTCTCCACATGGCAGGGTAATTTAGTTAATTTGAATAGCAGTTTGCCCACTCAATACTAAATAAACGTTTTAACAATGTAATCAAGCAAGCATATTTTATAATATATATATACCTGCTAATTGGGTATCTATTGGAGGGGCTTGTGGCTAAGCAATAATCAGCCGCACCGGTCGATCGATCAGGTTAAGCTACGCTTGCCTCGATTAGTCCGTGAATGGGTGACCATCCTTACATACCAAGACCCCTCCGTGCCTCGGAAAGCACGTTAAACCGTTGGTCCCGGCTGTCCTTCATGGATCCTTGACAGTCGTTACGGGTCGTGAGTAGCCCGAAAGTCTGACAACCAATCTTACCAAGGGGTATCGCATTACCCAGTAACTGGGTTGTGGAGGTCAGATAGGCAGTCGCTCCAGGTAAAATACTGGTATTCAGCTGCATCCGGTTAGACTGGAAGCCGACTCCAACATATTTGGGAAAAGGTTAGGCAGATGATGACTTGGGTACCTACTGTGAGCTTTTATAATTTCTAACGTAACTATATTATCGTGGACGTCCACGTCCACGTCACGTCATCATAATAACACAGGGAAGTAAAATATATGGTAATTATATGATGACGCTTTTAAATTTCCCTCCACGATAACGTTATAACGTGCACGTATTTCAATACATGTTATGGACGCAGACGATAACTTGTGACGATAACTTTAAACACTTCTGAGATAACCGATGTGTGACATTTAGATTTAAGTCTGTGCTATTCCATTCCAATAGTAGTTACAACACCCTACAAAACTAATCGTAGCCAGCGTCGTCTATCGTAGTTTATAATCCTGTACGAGTCGCAATAAATACGTTTTCTTTCTTTCTTTCAACGTTGCGTGTAGAGCAGTGCCCTGTGGTATCGGCCCCGACTTAAGAGTTACGGTCGTGGGTTCAAACCCAATCAGGCCCTTGATTTTCTGTAATTTATTTTATCACCACTGCTCTCAAAATGGTGAAGGAAAACATCGTCAGGCATGTTTTAGAACCGAAAATTCGAAGACATCCACGAATCCGCACTGGGCCCGCGTAGTGGATTACAGCCCACTCCTTCTCACAAAGAGAAGGCCTAAGTCCCAGCAGTGGGAACATTATAGGGTGATTATGTATGTATGGTATGTGTGTGGCTACCATTGAGCTGATAAATTCAAGACAGGAAATGTGAAGGGCGGGGGATCCAATCAATTTTCCGATATATGAGTTCATATTTTATTAAAGGCACGTCCAATTTGTAACACCCGTTTCATATAAAATATTCAAGGATAATAAAAATAAATTAATAAAAAAATATTTAGGTCCTTTTACAAAGTAATAATTTACAAACTTATAAATACTTAGTAGTACCAAGTTCTTGACAATTGGCTTAAATAGTTATAACTATAAAAGCTAGTTTGATTTGCACGTTTTTAATTACCTGAAATGAAAGGTGCGTTGGTACCTACGTTGCGTACCTATTAATGAAAGGTGCGTTGGTACCTACGTTGCGTACCTATTAATGAAAGGTGCGTTGGTACTGACATTATAACTTGTGGCAACCTGCCTGAGCTAGGTTAATAAAAACCTGTGTTTCAGGCCATCCCCATACTAAGCGATCAGCTGATTATTTGTCTGGATTGTGGAGGTCAGCTAAGCACTCGCTGCATGTAAAATAATGATATTCAACTGCAACCGGTTAGACTGGAAGTCGTCAGATGTCAGTCGACAAGAAAAACGAAAAAATTCAATTTTATCTAATATCTATACTTACTAATAATAAAGCTGACGAGATTGTTTGTTTGAACACGTTACTCTCTGAAACTACCAGTAGGATTTGAAAAAATGTTTCTGCATTTGATAACCTAAATTCTTAAGGAAAGCTATAGGCTAATATCACGCAAGGGCCCATAGGAGCCGAGCAAAAATAAAAAAAAGTCAGAAAGAATGCTAAGCGTAAACGATCTAATACCGCAGGCAGGCGATGCGATGCGATATGCGGTCAGAAGATAGTATTAATATATTTATATAATGGCGCGCCCCGCGGTTTCACCCGCATAAGTTTCGATCCCGTGGGAATATCGAGATAAAAAGTATCCTATGTGTTATTTCTGGTTATAAACTATCTGTGTGCCAAATTTCATCCAAATCCGTTCAGTAGTTTTTGCGTGAAAGAGTAACAAACATCCATCCATCCATCCATACAAGCTTTCGCGTTTATAATATTAGTAGGAGTAGGATAGTAGGATTAGTAGGAAAAATATATCTGACTCGATATTATTTATAACACGAAGAGCAATTTTCTGTCTTGAGATAACTTTTATCAAAAAAATTTAAATTGCGGTTTGATAGCTTTTGTTAGAGGTAATATATCAAACCTTATTTATTCGTTAGAAAAAAGCTATCGATTGAAAAATCGAACCTGAGTTTATTTTTTCTTCTAATCTAAAGGCTATGACAAAATAACTTACCCAACCTAATGCAAATAATTATTTTTAAATCAATTGTATTACAAATATGTGTATGGTCAGATCACTGACGTTGCTCAAAAAGCCGCTAAGCTGAAGTGGGACTGGGGTGGCCACGTTTGCCGTATGCCCAGTGAGCTGTGGGCCAAAATAACCACTACGTGGAGCCGTGATACAGCCAGAAGGCGTCGCGGCAGACCCCGTAGAAGATGGCGGAACGAGCTGGAGAAAACAAACAACCAGTCCACTTTATTGGATCGAAAGAGCTGGAAGTCATGGGGCTTTTGCCCAATAGTGGGATAATGCAGGCTAACTGTAACAGTGTGGTCTTATTTGTGTGGACGGCACGGATGGCGCAGTGGTTAAGCGATTGACTGCTGCGCTGCGTGTCGCGGGTTCGATTCCCGCACGGAACAAATATTTGTATGACCTACATGTATTTGTTCCGAGTCTGGGTGTTTTTCTATCTATAATATGTATGTATTTACAAAAAAAAAAATTGTATATAAGTAGTTTATCAGCCATCTTGTTACCATAACACAAGCATTAGGTTGCTTAGCTTGGGACAAATGGTGCTGTGTGAAATGTCCAGGGATTTATTTATTTATTTATTTATTTATTTGTTGTTTGTAAAATCTTTTAAACAGAAACACATGTCTTGTTGCGCAGTTAGCTAAAACTTGGAGTAAACAACTCTTGGTTAAAGCAGCGGGTCTGTACTCAGTAGTAAACCAGTTAAGTTCTGGAAATAGTGTTGGAACTGAAATTTATTCTGTTTTGCAACCAAAACTGCTCTATTTACTGTTAGCATAGTATTTCGTTCGTATTTTACCGTGTTATTATCTTGCTTTGGTTGTATTTATTTATTTATTGGGTTCTTCAACAATGAGAACAGTATTGTTAGCACTTTTGGTATATTACCAAAAGTGCTAACAAAGCGCAAAGTGCTAACAAGTACTAAAGTTTTTTGTTGGACTACTCGTATTTTAGTAGTAATAATCATTTATTATATTTACATTATTATTTAATATTTATGTTCGATTTATACGGTACGGGGGGCTAGCCGCACTGTCGTATAATCGTGTGAGCTTGTATAATGTCTGTGACACGGCAAAACACCGGATGATACGGCGCGGCGACGGCACCGTGCCGTAGTGCCGCCGTGTGTGTCAACAAGCTTTCATAGTGATCTATACAACACTGACGACCGTGCCTACACACAGCGACTCAACCGTAGTTTTTCCACGGTATAACCGCAGATTTTCACGTCAAAACCGTAGCTTTTCACGACAAAACCGCAGTTTTTCACGGCAAAACCGCAGCTTTTTACTGCAAAACCGTGGTTTTTTACGGCAAAATGGCAGTTTTTCACTGCAAAACCTTAGTTTTACATGACAAAACCATAGTTTTTCACGGCAAGAAAAACGTGTGTCAAACTAGACAAAGAAGCATCTAATAATAAACTCCGTGTAAAATAAACCAGTTATTACCCTAACCCGTTCTCATCATTCAATTATAAATTAATTAAACCGTGGAAAGAAACATTAGTGCTAACACTTTCAGCCGCCACGAGCCGGCCTTCATTATTAATGAAGGTACGCGTTGGACAAGCGTTAAATAATATCAGTTCCCACGTACATACGTACATGTAGGCTAGGAAATAATAATAATTTCAAAAGGTTGCCGTTATAGAAATCGATGAGGACTATAGTCATATACGTAGGTACAAACAGTTCTGGAATCACTGTTCTAAAATCACTGTTCCGAAATCACTGTTCCCTGTGATGATTACGGAGCAGAACATGTTGTTAGTCTCAACGTTAGTCGACATGTCGAGAGGCGGTCATTTTAAACAATGTTGGTCAGCTAGAGCCTTCAATTAAATGCAACGCTAGCCAGGCACACTGGGGACTTGTAGCGACACAGTGTGTAATTTTCTCTTGCACTAACTTTGCAATGTTGGCAAGATACTACACACAGTTACGCCAAAAGAAATACGGAAACGGGATTAATGTGAGTCGGACTCGCGTTGGTACCTTCGGAGGAAAAATATTTTGACATTTGTAAGTCAAATTTTGTTTTTTTGTGACCGCTTTTTTGAGAATAATATTACAAAGTCGCCATAAGCATTCTTTAAACCATTTTCGTACGAAATCCTAAAAACGACTTTCGTTTATCTAAATAGGAATAACAAAACTCGGATATTCACGGCATTTCCCAGAATATAAATAAATTCATTAAGTTCGGTGATTTCAAAATACTCTGTTCTTGAATTAATAAGCGAGATGATTGGGAGATAATTCAATTTAATTAAGCTTTCTCGACGTTTCCTTTGAGTACAAATGGAAATTTATTGTCAACATTTCTCGAAACATCTTTCAGAACTTATTGTTGTGTTAATAATTTAAGTCAATATTTTGCAATAAATAATCATGAAGACGCTATGTTAATGCTCAATCTAGCTATGCTAAGCTAAGAAGGAGCAGTAGGATGAGCAGTGGTGGCCCAGTGGTAACGGCCGCGACTTACGAGTTGTAGGTCGTAGGTTCGAACCCGGACAGGCGCTTTACTTTGTGTAAATTATTTCATCACCACTGCTCTAAAATGGTGAAGGAAAACATCGTGAGGAAACCGACATGTCCTAGAACTAAAAATACAAAGACATGTGACATCTGTGAACCCGCACCGGGCCCCCGTAGTGGATTACGGCCCACTCCCTCTCACAGAGAGGAGGCTGTGTCCCAGCAGTGGGAACGATATTGGCTGATTATGTAAGCTAAGGAGAAAATACGTGGGTAGTTTTCATTCACAAGACTCATGACTCTACAGGGTCAAATTAAATTAGCTAGCGAAACTCCGCAGACGTGATGGGTATCGTTGAAAAAAAAAAGTTTTTTTTTGTGAGGTCATCAACCACAGTTAGTGTATTCATTTGAAATATCAGTGTAAAAAAACATATTTTTTGTGTAAACTCCACAGACGTTATTAGTAGGTATCGATATCTAAACACGATAAAACATATTTTAATTTAATCATGTTTAGATATATACGATACTAATCACGTCTGCCGAATTTCGCTAACTAATTTAATTGGACCCTGTATTTTCAGCAAGGCAATGTAGGTTTACATAATATAAAAAAAATAAGTAAGATCTCGACTCATCGTCTGTGAACTTTGAATACAAACGATGAAACGTTAACTCTACATTTAAGTAAACATCCTACAAAACTTTAACTGAATTAATTGTTGAAATTGAACAAAAAGCAATTACAATTATCGTTTCTATTTCACTAATTACATCAAAAACGATAATAAAGGACTTTAGTTATCGCCGTCCCAAACATCTCCTTTCATTATTATTTTCGTTTGAATTTGATAAAGATTTATAATTTAAATAGCTTCTGCCCACGACTTCGTCTGCGTGAAATTTCTTGTACCCTCGACCCACCTCGTTGCATCGCATCGCCCGAACACGTTATTACTTCGTTTTCGGTTAGCATACTTTCTAACTTTTTTCCATTTTGCTCGGCTCCTATGGGTGTGATGTTAAACAGTATATAGCCTTCGTCAAGAATCGGGCTAAAATACAAAAAGTTTTTTTTTCAACTTCCAGGCTAGTTCCAGAGTTTAGCGCGTTCAAACAAACAAAATCATCAGCTTTATTATTAGTATAGATAGCATATCACTAAGCATATTATTTTCGATATTTTGTTACAGATGAGTTGAATTTCGTGGCAATTGACGTCTGCGTTCGTTGGGACTTTACTGAGTTGTCGGATGAAAATTTAATTAATGCTCCGAACCGCCGATTCCGCTTTCAGAGGAATCTTTGTTCGCAACAAATTTGGAATACAAAATACTTTCTCATTATAACAATTTGTGAAAGATTTTGTATTGTCCAATGTGCCCAATAGATGTGCTCGGTAAAGCGTAGATACTAATTTGTTTGTAACAGCGCTTGTCGATGACAGCGTTCGGTTCAGCGATTAGATTTTGATATTAAAGTATTGAGATATGCCGGAGACTGTGAAGAATGTAAAGTATTGAGATATGCCGGGGACTGTGAAGAATGTAAAGTATCGAGATATGCCGGAGACTGTGAATAATGTAAACCTACCTATTTGGATAATTGAAATGGTTTGAAAATGTCTAAATAATTTGCCCTTTTATTTTAGTTACAAGTTGTAAACAGCATAAGCATAATCAACCCATAATGTTCCCACTGCAGGGATACAGGCCTCCTCTCTTCGAGTGGCACTAGTGGAGGTTGGTCGATGTCGCATGGCTTCGAAGTTTTGGTTCTTGGACTTGCTGGTTTCATCACGATGTTTTCCGTCACCAATTGGCTAGTTGACTAATTTTTTATTATTATTTAAATTGAAGCTTTTTTACCTCACCAATAGCTTGGTATAACTAGTTTTTTAATATCTTCGGAAATTAAAAAGATATAAGCGTTCAAAACTCTCAATTAGACAGAGAGGGAAATACTGAATTATGACATCATAGTTCAGTATCGCCATATAATTTACATGCAAAACTTCGTTTTGCGAGAAAGAGATAGACAAAAAGCTTTTATAAGTTATAAGTTTTTTATTTTTCGACCGATTTCAAATTTGATTTCGAATTCTGTTATCGTATCACGCATGTGAATATATTATCTACTAGAATATATAGTATTCAAAATCATGCATCTACCCAATTTTAGAGCAGCGGTGATAAAATTATTTACACAAATTAAAGCGCCTGCCTGGGTTCGAACCTATGACCTACAACTCGTAAGTCGCTGCCATTGCCACTGGGCCTGCACTGCTCTCTACAACAATCTTATGAACACCGTTTCAGCCTTTCTATTTTTCTAACTAGCACGTATTACTCCCCTGCAGAGCAAAAGCCTTCCCTCTCAATTTTCCATACAATTCTGTCTTTTGCTTGTGTCGGCTAGTCCTTTCGGAAGGAGTCAAGCTCAACCCGTCATCATCGCATCTGCAATCAATAGTCCTGTAACAGGAAACTGAAAAACAAATCGAATCCAAAATAGTACAATCACGTTCAAAAATCAGTAGATACTGACTCAGTTTACTCCGACTAAATCTCAACAAAGAGCTCTCATCCCAAATTACAGTAATTTTAAACCGTTTTTTTCTTCTTGTCACGTTCTAAATCCAATAATATTGGGTAATTCGTCTTGATCTCATCCCGTGGGATATATATCAGCCCTTTTTTAACGGCCAAGTATGTCATTCAGTTCTATCCTACATTGGGAGGCGGAACATTCACGTAACTAGCTACTCGTTTTTATAGTTGGCATTGAGCGACGTGACAGTGTGCCGGCTTCTACCTGTGACACGCTACACGTGACACGCTCTTTATACGCCTCAGATTTTCTAGTATTTTGTTTGTAAAATACTGGTGTTGTATAAATAATACAGGGTATGTACATCGGTGCGCAACCGGATACCATGTATTCATACATGATTCTGAACGCCCATGCGTTGATGTTTTTCGTCGGTTATTAAAAAAAAGCCGTTTCATACATGTTTAGCACTTTTCTATGAAACAGCAGATTTTTTTTTTATCCGACGAAAATGTCTACGTCGACGCTACGCTAGAATCATGTGCTAAATTTATGGTTACAGTTTGTGAGTGGATGTACCTGCCACCCTATATATTATCGTTTATAAAGGTTATTATGAGAAGGTGTACCTAGGTGGTGAAATAACTATATTTTTAGAAGGCGATTTAGATCCCACGCGTAAATTAAAAGAAAAAATTAATCAAAAAGTCCTTATTTGTGCCAAATTGATCTCCTTCAAAGATATTATTTTGTATTTTTTTTAACTTTGCCGCACACTAGGAATTACTCCTGTATCGTGGGTGCGTTTACAAACATTTAAACTCACATACACAAACAGTTAGACCCGGAACAACTACCTGTAGGCAATACAAATATTTGTTCCGTGCTAGAATCGGACCCGCGACACTCAGCACAGCAGTTGATCGCTCAGCCACTGCGTCAACCATGTCGCCAAATACACAAAGAGTTCATGAATAAAAATAATTTTTTCGTTTATATACTTAAACCAAAGATGTACCAACAAGTGGTAGCTTAAATGAAATATATCAACCAATGTTGTAGCGGAACATTATTACGACTACCTATATTTTATGGCTTCACGTTCCTATAAAATTATAACGCCAATAAAACACAGTCACGTAAGAGAAGCCGCGGGAACTGCTATTTAGTTATAAACATTTATATTTGACAACGTTAACATTGTATTTAACTCGGGTCTTTAAAACACAAATCTTACTATGATTCTGAAAGCATCGTAAATAACCGTACTCATTCCCTTTAGGCTGAAAAGGGGAATCTAACAAATTGTTCACATATCATTGATTTCCCTGTTGTCTGTAATCAGGTGAGAATTCCACGAAAAGAGTACAAATCTGCTGATGGAAGCGGCTTCGGGTAATTTATCTCGGGGGAAATTCTGAGTAGGTTTCTTATTCGCAGTTACTTTGTATGCCGATCTGGGGTAGAATTATTGCCTCACTTTAAAATAAATGTTTTGGCGTTAGTTCAATAAAAATACGTAATACTCTAGCAAATATTTGTAGTATAAATATAACCTAACATCACTCTTTGTTTCTCCGAGTCTTTCAATGAAGAAATAATTACATCCATAACATAACATATTTATGATTTATAACGTAATATTCCTATCTGAAGACTTTTAATTTATTTGAATTGTATCGTATATAATGTTTTATTTAATTTCTAATATTGTTAAATTAATAGAGTAGATTTATGAGTTTCTATAAAACATCTGTAAGACCTGTATATATCACCAAAAATCGCACTAATAAATACTTTGACTTTGACTTTGAAATGTCACACCTGTAATACCGAAAGAGTTAGGCAGAGGTGTACCTAAAGTACACCCATATATCGCCAGTTATGTTTAAGATATATGTAATAGGGGGCGACCCTATTGCCATCAACCGTGCACAAATCCACGCTCCGGGCTGCTATTGAGAAATTTGAGATAGAAGAACCCAATAACACATTGCCCGATCTGGGAATCGAACCCAAGACCAGCAGCAGTAGCGGTTGCAACTACTAGACTAACAATCATCATTATCTGCCTAGCCTTTTCCCAACTATGTTGGAGTCGGCTTCCAGTCTAACCAGATGCAGCTGAATACCAGTATTTTACACGGAGCGACTGCCTATCTGACCTCCACAACCCAGTTATTGGGTAATACGATACCTCTTGGTAAGACTGAACTAACAATGCAGTTAAATATAATCGGAAGAACACGAAAGTCTGACATAAGCCGGTAATAGAATCAATATTACCTCAACAGCACGTGCAAGTAATTATATAAAGTTGGTTTCCTCCAACTCGATCAGAATGCTGATATAACACATAAAATATTGTAGAACCTTATCCATTGAATTTATTTTATCAAATCGTGTAAAAAGAGAAGTAATACCAAAGTTATCGGCTGTAAATATTTTACAAACAATTTAAGCATTACCAACCCAACCTTTTGCTGGCAAAAATATATTATAAGCTATCCCAGCGCTCCAAATTACATCATCGGCCCTCCCTGATCTGTTTTATTATGAAGCTTAAAAACGCGATGAAGAATTTTTAAACCGTTATCCAATAACCGGTATTCCATTGTGACATGCAGTCATAACCGTTATTAACTGAGCTAAATCGTTATACAGTACGTATTTTATTTTTGTGAAATAAAACAAAATCGCCGTTGCGGCTGGCTTTGTTCCAAAAATGTGGGGCTTCGGGGGCCACGACCCAATTCTCTTTGCTTTATTCGACAGCGAGACTCACGCGACACTTCCTATTGCACTTACTGGGGCCTGTACGGAAAATCAAATCCCACATACGGACTGTTAAGCCGCATTGCCAATATACGCCCGCAGCTTGACTTCGCTAAAGATGTCTAATAGAATTCTTTTGCAGTTTTATTAGTTGTTTGCTGTATTGGATTTTTGTTTAGTGAGTTCCATTTTGCGTGATTGTTGCTACTCGTTTTTTAAGTGAATTTTATTAGGCGGCGTTGCTATACATAATCGACCTATAGGCGTTGCTATACATAATATACCTGCTGGGACACAGGCTTCCACTCTGTGAGAGGGCGTAGGCCGTAATCCACCACGCGGGCCCAGTGCGGGTTGGCATGTGCGTGCTGCTGCGGCGATATGATATAATTGGACGAGAATTGAAAGTGGAATTTTAAGGATGCGTCACGTTTTGGCACATTTCGTTACATGAGAGAAAGGAAAGATATATCTCTCTCAGTCTCTCGCACTAAATCTAACTTATTCTTTTTTTTTAAGAAGTTTACTTCTACAAGTGTATGGTGCCGCACGTGCAATTTTTTTTTTTTGTTTAGCTATTTAGAAAGGCTACATTTTTATTAACTTAGGTGGCAAAGAAAAATGAAGCTGTAGAAATAAGGTTGTATTGTTGCCGCCGCGAGTCACTTGTTTTATTTTTCATCGTGTCTGGAGTAATTTAAAAGCACACGAGATCACGAGGATCTTAACTTTTACTTTTACTGATGAGAGAAATGGAGCCTATTTTAAAACAAAAGCCAGACTTTTGTTGTTACGAATGAAATGTAATTGATCACAAAGGGCTCAATGTGCAAGAAAACAGCGAATTTACCTATAACGTGAACGAATAACCTTTATTAACAAAAATAATAGAAACAATAGTACAATATAATAGTTCTTCATCATCATCTGCCTAGCCTTTTCCCAACTATGTTGGGGTCGGCTTTCAGTCTAACCGGATGCAACTGAATACCAGTATTTTACATGGAGCGACTGCCTATCTGACCTCCACAACCCAGTTACTGGGTAATACGATACCCCTTGATAAGACTGGTTGTCAGACTTTCGGGCTACTGACGACCCGTAACGACTGTCAAAGATCCACGAATGACAGCCGGGACCAACGGCTTAACGTGCTTTCCGAGGCACGGAGGGGTCTTGATATGTGAAGATGGTCACCCATCCACGGACCAACCGCGGCAAGCGTAGCTTAACCTGATCGATCGACCCGTGCGGCGGTTATTAGTTAGCCATAAGCCCCTCACAATCTAATAGTTCTTATCGACAAAAAAAAACCAAGAGTATTTGACCTTTTCAAAAAAGTCTATAAAAAAGTACTTATGCGAGTTGCGTCGCTTACATGTGATATGAATGTTTTCCTTCACTGAAAAAAAATTGGTGAGCCTTGCCCAGCCTTTTTATACTTGTGGTCTTATTTTCCTTGGTAAAAGTAACTTAGTAAAAGCAGAAACCCATTCAATGTACTCCAAGAAGTTTTGAAGTCATTCCAAATACAAACCGAGACAAAAGACTTTGAACCACAACATTGCAATAATACTTAGTACACTTCAGGACACGGAAAAACAAATGCTATTTCAAAACATTTGTCCCGATTATTATCAAAGGCTTCTTTCGTTAAGAGTTTCTGGATGATAAAGTCATAATTGAAAAGTATTTGAGGTCTGTCGTAACCCTAATTAGTTTCATTATGGATGTCAAACGGATTTAGTGCTTCACATTTTTTTGTTTTTCTTTAGCGAAATTTTTTGATCGTTTTAAATGTTTCACCCCTTGTCCTTGCTAAAGCGATCGGTCGCGCCTATGTCACTCGTTTGTACGGAAATCCAGGCGCCCTATGCTGCGCGACCACGCGTTTAGGCTCGTCAGGCGAACATAGAATGGTCGCGTGTTCGCCTGACGATCGCTTTGGTTAGGACGTGTTCCTAACATAAGCATAATCAGCCTATAATATTCCAACTGCTGGGACACAGGCCCTTCGAGCTTCGAGCCTTCGAGATGAAGTGAGCTGTAATCTACCACGCAATCTTTGGTTCTAGGACATGCCGGTTTCCTCACGATGTTTATATGTATTCCTTCATAGTTTTTGAGAGCAGTGGTAGTGAAATTATTTACATAAAGTAAAGCTCCTAGCTGGCTGGGTTCGAACCCACGACCTACAACTCGTAAGTCGGGGCCGTTATCACGGGGCCACTACCACTCTCACGTATCCTTATTCAGTTAACTGAATAACTAAAAACATAGCACCAGCTTCACCGAAATTTTAAAATTTCGGTGAAGCTGGTGCTGTTTTTAGTTAGTACAACTTGATGGATTATACAATCTATTCGTACCTTTACAGGCGTGATGTGCTTAACGTCGCGTGCTACCGACAAATAGAGACTTTTGCCACGTTTACCCAATTTTTACGGTAACTGTGTTCCAAAGTTATGGCTGTGTTGTGCAGCCAAGTTTCACCGAAATTGTTTCGTTGGTTTTACTATGTGTTTTATTGCTTGTGGAATTACGAATTTGATTTATATCATCATTCTCCTGGCCTTATCCCTATTTATTTGTTGTCGGCGCAACATGTCTTTTTCTTCCATAGATTCATACTCATTCATTATATTATTTTATATTCATTCATTTCGTTTTTTTCTTTTTCTTTCCATTTGCCGTCATGTCATATTGAATCATCAGTCACCCCTTTTCTAACCGATTTTGAGTTACATCAACATCATTATATCTTTTCACTAGCGACTCGGCATTGCTTGGCCCGTGCCCTGTTTCGACATGACAACGTTTCCCGTGTGCAACAATGTGCTGATGTCATGTCAAAACATTGAGATTTCTGTGTTTTTTCGAAGCTACATATGAATAATTTACACACATAAACCTTCCGGAATAAATTCTCAAAATAATGGTGAAAACCGCATCAAAATCCATAGTGCAGTTTAGAAGATCTAAACGATCACACAGACAGACACGACACGCGACTTTGTTTTATATTAAAAAATATAGATTTTCATGACTTCGATAATGTATTTTGTAAAAATAAATTGGGTAGTTAGGTAATATTTCTGGAAAGTAAACGAACAAGGTGTGAACACGGAACACGAACCTTTTCGTAACGTTTTACAGTTGAGCAGTTATTTACATAAAATTGTTGGCATAGGACGCTATCGACCGGCAAAATGTTGTTAAACTCTAAATAAACGACGCCCTTAGCTGGTATCAACGAAACGTTAAAGGTTTATTTTTAACATGTTTCAAATTTTATGACGCATTTCTACCTTTTTATACGTAATCTATTTACAAGACGCCCATAACTGAATATGAGATTTTATAGCAAACGATTATTAATATTATTATTTCGATTATTTCACGAATAGATTACAAGAAGCACAATATTTTTTTACAAAAAAATATTGTGCTTCTTGCACTGCCAACTAAGATATTATCTTAGTTGGCAGTGCAAGAAGCACAATATTTTTTTGTTCCAATACTATAATATACTTATAACAAAAATAATACTACACATAACTTAATATCACACCTTGTTTTCCCGAAGGGTTGGGCAGAGATGTACCTTTAGGACACCCACATTTCGCCAGTTATGTATGTAATTCCCATGTACTTAATAGAGGGCGATAATACTTGTAATAATACTCTTACAGTAATAAAATCATAAGACTAAGTTATATTTCTCTAAAATCAACAAGAATATTTTCAATTTGAGATCTTTTTCAAGAGATTTTTAACTTGAACAAGTCTTTATTTATGTAGAATATGTAGATATGCAAGTCAATTAGTCCTAATAATATGTAATTATAAGCAAAATTGTATCCTTCCGTAGGAGCTGCTTCGCATTTGAGCAGCGCATTCTCCGTCTTCAATATGGCTATGCGAACTCTTGCAGTCGCCAGCTCAACATCTCCACCATCACCTAGTACCTGTTTTCGAACATATTCTTTCGGGCATCTTCGGGCCTATCTGGTTCTTCATATAATATCATTCTTCATATAGTTTGTCTGTGCTTACTAACATAGTCGTAATTTTACTAACAATCTTGGTGAGTCTTTGTAACTTGATTAAAGAAAATTCTATTAGATGTGTATATATTCTATATAAGCTCACAAGAAATATACCTACCTACGATTTACCTAAAGGATTCCAACAATACTTATCTCTTTGTTGTATTTATGTACCGTTATAATTATGTACCTAAATTATTCCAACAAAACTTATATCTTTGTTGTATGAGTCGATATTTGACGCAAGAATAAACCATATTTCTTTCTCTTGACAATCCAAAAAGTTTCAGATGAAATACAAACTTAGACGCTAACTTAACTCTTTGTCTTTCTATCTGTGTCAATGCTACGGCTATTTTCGTTGAGAGCAGTCGAGGTAGACAAGCCCCAGCATCTAGACTCGGTTACCTATTGTCTATTCTTTAAGAAATTCAGCACACTCGGTCTAATATAGCCGAAACGTTTACTGTATGCTTGGCGCATTGGATCAATCTTCTTGTTTTATTAAACAGCAAAAATAAAATAAAGTTTTCACGTTCGTAATCTTGGCAGGAGCTATAACTCATCTTGTTACCCCATCCCTCTTAAGGGGGATGCGCTAAGATAGCCTCCGAAATCCAAATTTACTTAGGTTTTTTTGGAATTTGCAGAACATGTTGATTGAAATATGATTCGATAACAAATATGATTACCTACACAGAACCATAAAAAAAAATAGTTTCAGCAATATAACTACTTAAGTTAGAAATGGCCTCAAATGTCATGATTTTATGACGTAGTCATTGAATAGGATAATATTACTTAGAGACATGTACTGATGATTTTCATGATTATATTTCTATAAATATATATAATATATTTGTTACGACCGCGAATCTTAATAAGATCGGTATACAACCTGATACTGATTGAAAAAACCGTAAGAAAATTTGAATTTCACAGCGACTCTGACGCTTTCGCCTAAAATTAATTCCCAAATTTTCGTCGAAGTAAGGTGAATGGCCTGGCGAATTCTACACCCACTAAGAAGCACTATGAGATAGAAATTAATTAAACAACAAAGCACCTTACAATGAAATAACTTAAGTATTTTCCAGAATTTATGGAGCACATACAAACTATAAATCAAATTTATGCGCGCTAATAACGGGTAGTATGGCGTTGTAGATGACTTGAGACTAATTAGTAAAGTTATTTATATTTAGCGGACGTCGGATAGATGGCACTTGAAACAGTATACCATCTTAGTGCGGTACATCCTTCCACGCCATTATTGCTCGAGGTTATGGGACGTGGAATGTTTTCCTTTAGATGTACGACGTCACGCTGTAGAGATAGAGGAGTTTTATTTATATTCTAATTGGAAGAACGAAAGAGGAGTTTAGTATTTTGTACTTTTGAATACATCAAAGTGATGGCTAAGTAATAACAGCCGCAAGGGTCGTTTGGTCAGATTAAGCTACGCTTGCCGCGGTTGGTCCGTGCCTCGGAAAGCACGTTATGCCGTTGATTGTCATTCATGGATCTTTGACAGTCGTTACGGGTAGTCAGAAGCCCGAAAGTCGGACAACCAGTCTTACCAAGGGGTATCATATTACCCAGTTACTGGGTTGTGGAGGTCAGATGGGCAGTCACTCCATATAAAATACTGGTATTCAGCTGCATCCGGTTAGACTGGAAGCCGACCCCAACATAGTTGGGAAAAGGCTAGGCAGATGATATAAACAAAAATGACATACTGTTCGCTGGTAAGCGCATCACTTGAGAACGACTGGACCAATTTGGTTAATTTTCTTTTTAAATGTTTATTAAAAATTGAATAAGGTTTTTAGGAAAAGAACAATTTAAAAATGTTCCCGTATAATTGGAAAATTCGGGAACAACTGAAAGTGGTTTTTCTATGGGATATTTGTACCAATTACCTATTGAAATTTGGACAGGACAACATCTGTCGGGTTAGCTAGTATTTTATAAAACAGACAGGCTAAGCGACACTAAAAAATTAAATGTCGATTACCTACTAAAAACGAACTGAGAAGCGCGAAACAAGAAAATATCTGAATCCCTAACCTTAGTCGAATTTCGTTGTATTCTGCGGGTTTCAACTTAAACAAGTATTTACGTTACGATGATTTAAGTTTATTTCCCAGATAAAGATACTATATCAAAGTTACATGGGCAGCTACACATAACGTCTTATTAAGTAAATGGATAGTCGTCATGAATAACCACAAAGCACCAGAGAGATGCATAGAAGTAGACTCATTAAAATTTAACACTTCCTTGAAACTAGACGAGAATGTCTCTAGGAGTTTACAGCTTAATAATGAACGCCTGCAGAATAACGGGATAGATACCACCTGCTGTCGGACATGGAATCCCGGAGCAATAGATTTGAGACATAAATCCTTAAGCACTTACCTACCTTATAGTCAAACAATATTATAGGTAGGTAGATTAAATAATCAACATCTCTATAGGCTGATTATGCTAAAGTGCCTGCCAGGGTTAAAACTTACGACCTACAATTCGTAAGTCAAAGCCATTACCACTGGGTCACTGCTTCAAGAGCGCCTATACTTTATATAAATAAATCATCAAAAATTATGTTGACTCGTCACTTTTATTTATTTATTTATCCATTTATTTCAGGCATCAAGGCCCATATAAACACATACAATACAATATTAATATAACTTAAAAATACTATAAATACATACAACATTATAATTACACTAAAACGACCACCACGATTCCCACAACCACGATCCGACCACGATCTTCTCAACCTTCGTGGAGTGGTGCAGTCTGGACACGTACAGCTGCGTCGTCGGGATTGCTGGACGCAGCAGCATGTTGGGTCCTGCCTGCGCGGTGCCGCACTGGTTCTGAGAAGGAGGCTTCTTCTTCTTCTTCTTCTCCACCTTGATGAAACCATCCTTGTCGCATGTGTCCTTCTTTCGTGTTCCTTCTTGTTTACTTTTGCTGGCCAGATTAAAAAATAACGATGTTTCAATTATTTTCGTCTCGTCACTAGAACTTAAGATCTAATGTCTTATTTGTTCAAATTCTTTGCCAGTAAATAGTCATATTTCTGTTTCATACTAAACAAGACATAGGATTTCCCATCGTTAAACATGACGAACTTCCATAATATTACAAATTTTCATACCCTATTTAACCGTTTTAGGTGATGCGGATGTATCTAAAAATCCATCTTTAGTGCTCACTTTCGCTATAAACGTGTAAAATGTCATGATTTTATACCCAGCGATTAAGGCCGCGCGTGGTCTGTCATTGAATGAATTTAAGATTTTTTTAAAGACGCTACACTGATTTTCGTTTTTAAATAAACACACTTATTCTGCCTCCTTGCCCAGGTGCGAACAAGCGTGTTTTCCCCGCGACGATTTTTTTAGCTCACTGAATTTTCGTCACACTGCTCAGAACTGAGAGTTGAAAATGCAACAGTGTGTTTTTAACGCGCTCGGATGCGCTCTGTTGGATTCTCAATGCTCGGCTCATCACTGAGAGTTGCAAATCCAGTGCACGATAAAATCCCGTCGCGAATTTGTACGTCCACGCAAACGTGGGTTTATGCAGTCACTGATTTGCCTCGTGTGTCACCCACAGCACACTATAACAGAAGGGTTAAGTATGTTAAACTTGCCACCTACTTACTAAATCTTCTGGCACCGACATTACCGACATTCTAAAATTGTAAGTACAGTCACACAAAGGAAGCTTTATATTAAATTCCTTCATATGAAGGTAGCATTAATATGTGGGATTAAGCAAACAGCTATCCAAAAGATATTTAATACCCTGACGTTTCCGAGAATTTTGACTTTGACAAAACATTATATGTACAATGTACAAGTGTAGGTACCTACGAGTATGCTGGTACAGAACGGTTTTATATAAATATTCTTCTTCTTCTTGGCGTGTCGATAGCAATCTAAATGGACTCCATTTATATCAATATAACGGGTATTTAATCAAACTCTTTGCTAAATTATTGCTGCTGTTTGCTTTATTTGTGTTTTTTTTTAATGTTTACTTTAGAGCAGTGGTGACCCAGAAGTAATGGCCCGGACTTAGGTACGAGTTGTACGTCGTCGGTTCAAACCCAGTCATGCATGTTACTTTGTGTAATTTTCTTCAACACCACTGATCTCAAAAGGTGATGCAAAACATCGTGAGGAAACAGGCATGTCCTGGAACCTAAAATTTAAAGACATGTGACATGTGTCCCAACAGTGGGAACGTTATAGGCTAATGATTATGTAATTTGTTATATTATTATAGTGAATTTAACTATTTTGTGCATCAGTCAAACACTTTTTTTTTTTTTTTCTGGTGTGAAATCATTAAATGACCGCTCCCGCTCTGGGTGGAGCGGAAGGGAGTGTCAGACTCTTACTGACTAAAACCCACCCATGTTCCTTCCTTCGCCCTTTATGTTCCGGGGTAGCGGTAACCCTTTCGGACAATCCCGCTGACCCGGCAGGCTTCGGCCCTAAGGGGCCCCTCGTTATGCTGACATCTCTTTGAGGCACGCGTGGAACACTTACGCGCCGTCCGGCACGGGCCTGGTCCTGATCGGGCGGTGAGCTACCCATTGCTCTCCGCCCGCAGGCCCGCGCCTACGGTGGCCGGTAGTCGTCACTCGACTCCCGACGCTCGGGGCGTCTCCCGCGGCGGCTGGGACGGGAGGCTCTCTCCCTCATCCGTCCCGCCACCTCCTTCGCTAGCATGACTGCTTCGCAGAAGGAGGCGACTGCCTCCCACTCCCTCTCGCTCCGGACCATGGCTTGCACCAGGGCCGGGCGCGAGAGGCCGATCAGTCAACCACTAAGACACAACCATTTTATATACCATTTCATCCGTAACCATTTCAGCCGACGCTGACAAACAATATTAGTGAAATATTAAATTCAGTAAAATATTACATTTACACAGGCTGGCACGGACATCGAAGCGCATACTGTAACCCCCTAAAAAAATCTGCAAAAAGTGCAATAACTACGCGGTCAAAATGTATGGAAAAGCATTTTTTTTTAAATAATCGACGGAAAATTGTTTTAAAATATTCGTCGGTTATTTTTAAAAATATGAGGAGGTTTCAGAACCATGTAGGTACTGAATCCATGGTAACAGGTTGCGCGTCGATAATTCTGCCATCCTGTGTATGCATAGCATGCAGAGTCAGCCTATAAGGTTCCCACTGCTGGGACACACGGCTCCTCTCTTCGTAAGTCAGGGCCTTTACCAGTGGGCCACCACTGCCCTATCTCACCGTATATTATATTGCATGTATTATGTATTGTGTGGGTATAAGTGAAAAGATTAAACAAATATGAGTATATTCATATTTGTTCAGTCTTTTACACTTTTTACTGTCCTCATTTGCAAATTTCGCTGTCACACTGAGGGTTGCTGTCAAAAACCTAATGTTGGGTTAAGCTCGCCTTTGTACATAACCTGCCCTTGTAATATTGTAGCAATAACTCTGTGATTTATGTGTACAATCTATCTATACTAATAAAAGAAAGAAAGAAAATAAGTTTATTTCACCCAGGTTAAGTAAGGTACAGACGCCAGCACATCAAGCTACTACAATCTGTCAAATTTCTTTAATATATTATCAACTTTATCAAAAAGCATTAAGGTTCAAGATTGATTGGGAAAATTTGACAGTTTCGGGTTGCTTGACCTGCTGGCGTCTGTACACAATATTCACAAAAAAAAAAGAAAAAAAATAATCTTAAAACAGTATTATGTGCCTCACGGCTGCGCCAAAACATAAATGTCAGACAACTAATAATAAAAAAGAGGTAAAATTCGTGAGTTTGTATGCAGGGGGTAATCTTTCGAGCTACTAATCTTTCGAGCTACTAATCTTTCGAGCTACTAATCTTTCGAGCTACTAATCTTTCGAGCTACTAATCTTTCGAGCTACTAATCTTTCGAGCTACTAATCTTTCGAGCTACTAATCTTTCGAGCTACTAATCTTTCGAGCTACTAATCTTTCGAGCTACTAATCTTTCGAACTACTAATCTTTCGAGCTACTAATCTTTCGAGCTACTAATCTTTCGAGCTACTAAACAGAACCATAATGGCGTAACACACTATCAACCTAAATCTGAATTATTTGAAGACTATTGCTAATCCATCGCTCATATGCATATATGTTCGAAAAAAATATCTGCTCAACAACGTAAATAACGCAATGAATGTTTTTGAACTGTCAAAATGAAAGCCATTCCTATTGATAGTATGTTACGCAATTACCCCGCCGATTCTAAAAATTCTTTCACTGATGGAAATCAGCTCCTGCCGAGTGTCATAGGATATGTTTTATGGTATAGTTGACTTCCACACAGACGAAAATGCGGGCAGAAGCTAGTAAAAAATAAAAACATTACCATCATCCCTACTATAGACACGAAGAACTTCTAAAACCAATGCCCAAGCAAAACCATTTTCTCAACTACAGATTATTAAAAGTTTTCCAGCTGAAGCATCTGCACAGATAACTAAACGTCCGCCATTAAAATAAAATGCAACGTTTATTTCCACTTGTATTTTATTTAGTGACCTCGATAACATTTTAAGACTTCCTTTGGAAGCCAAACTAGCCTCAAACGCAGCTTTAAGAGAGCAAACTTGAACAGTTCTGAGGGGCAATTTTCGTTATTTTAAGAACGTTCACAGTCTGATCTCAGTTTGAATCTGTCAAAAATACCTCTAATATTCCTACATTTTTGACAAGGTTTTGAGTTTGATTGTCGCTGAGATGAGATTGCAACTAGATTTTGGAAGTTTTTAATTACTGGGATTGGCCTTCTGATATAACTAGTGATGTATTTGATTACTGCTACATGGTTGGTTCTTAAAAAGGGAGCAAGTGCGATTCGGGCTCACACACGAATGGTACACTTATATTTAACACTAAATAATATTTATAAAAGAACCGTTAAACCGTTGGTCCCGGCTATCATTCGTGGATCTTTGACAGTAGTTACGGGTAATCGGAAGCCCGAAAGTCTGACAACCAGTCTTATTAAGGAGTATCGTATTACCCAGTAATTGGGTTTTGGAGCTCAGATAGGCAGTCGCTCCATGTAAAATACTGGTATTCAGCTGCATCCGGTTAGACTGGAAGCTGACCCCAACATAGTTGGGAAAGGCATAGCAGATGATGATGAAACGGGAATTGGTTGTCCCCTAATTAGTTCGAAAAATCGACCCTGTAACCCTTTAGTAAAGCGTTTAAAAAAACCATTAAACTTTAACTCTAATTTCTTTTTTTTATTTGTTATTATAGCGGTCATAGTAGTCTGTGACAAGTGTCTACCTATTACGGTTCAAAAGATACAGGCTTGTGACAGACGGACGGACGGACGGACAGCGGAGCCTTAGTAATAGGGTCCCGTTGCACCCTTTGGGTATGAAACCCTAAAAATATTCATATATTCCGCTTATGTAATATTACGAAGTAACTCCGTACCGGTATTCCTTAAACGAAGCGAGGTTATGAGGTTGTAGTGTCGGTTGTATACGTTTTTTCCTACTTGATTAGATTCTTAGTAGACAGCGTGTTCGTATTGTTGTGTAAGCAAACGCTGCGAAATTAGAATGTAAAGCAAAGTAACTTTGAGTCAATAAATGACCTTCATTTGCAAGGTTAATGAGACGATGAACCTTTTTGTTGTAAAAATAGCGAAATTTTTTTTATAAATTTTTAAAGTGGCCAATTTATACAAAATATATTTATTGGGCATTCATTTTAGCATATTTATTAATAGTCTGTGTTGTTATCGTAAGTAAAAAATGGATAAATATTTGTTTACAGATTTTGTGCTCAACGATATTGTTTATGCCTAATCGTTTTGGTAAGTTGCCTTAATACCTTTGAACTATCTTTTGGGCTAATTTATCTAGTCATCACCATCATCATTAGCATCAGCCGCAAAACATCCACTGCTGGACATACAGGCCTCCCCTAAGCATCGTCACCTTGACCGGTTCTGTGCTTCTCGCATCCAGCGGATTCCTGGCAATTCTTCGGACTATATTAGTTACCTGATTGGTGCGTATTGCCAGTGATGACTTACTCGTATGGCACTGAAACGTGGTCACACACAATGGGACTAATTAGAAGGCTGAGTCACCCAACGGGCAATGGAGAGACTAGTTTCCTTATGCGATCGAATGAAGAGATCCGTGGGAGAAACAAGGTAACCATAATTTTTTTTATGCCAAATTATAAAGAAAACGACAATGACTAAAAGTCGTACCAAAAAGTCTCGTGCATCAAGATCAAAATTATAGTAGTTATTTTCATATTTTTTTTACGACAATACGCGTCGGGGTTTGGTTTTTAAACAGGGAGTTTAATTTAAAGTAAAAAAGTGTTGATTGTGTTTTATTTCCTTTACTTGACGTCCCGTTTCAAATGATATGATTAATATAACCTTGAATTTTGAAAGTGTCATGATCACGGCTTTCAAAAAACTTGTAAAAAAAATATACTTTGCCGATTCTACATTAATTAAAAATAACTAGAATAAAATAGAATAGAATTTTCATTTAAACGATTATCATTTTTTTTTTGAGAAATAATGGTCGTTCGTGTATGACATGTCAAACAAAATAAAGTACCTAGTTTTTAGGTTATATCGAATTTTTTGAAAATCTCTGATACCTGGGTTTTTTTACAAAAATAACTTTTGTAGGAGTTAATATGATAAGTGTAGTCTATAAAAACCAAAGTTTGACTTTGATGCAGCATGGTACGGGATTCCATACATCCATGGGCATTGTCCTTTGTATGTAGGGGTAATCTCCGGAACTACCAGTCGCATTTGAAAAAATCTTATTGAATTTGATAGCCTAATTCTTGAGAAAGGCTATAGGATATAATATAACATCACGCTATGACTCTTAGGAGCCAAGCAAAAATAAAAAAAAGTAAAAAAGTACGTTAAGCGAAAACGAAGTAATACCGCGAACAAGCGATGCGATGCGACGGGGTGGGTCGGGGAACAAGAAATTTCACGTAGAAGTCACGGGTAAAAGCTAGTCTAGTAATATAATTAAACCTACTTCATTGCAATTTCTCATACATGAGATTCTAAATCTGTCTGTTTAATTTATATAGGATTAGTATGCTAATTTCAAGTTAATTTAGACTAGAACCGAAATCCGTGTGTGCAGCTTTATGCATTATCGTTGTGTGTTCATGTCATATTTGTTCTGTTATCAAATGTAGTTCCGGATACGGGATTAAATCGTCTATTGTTTCCATATGTACATGATTTAATATACCTAAGTATCCTATATACTAAGGGCCGGTTGTTTGAAACGGTCGGTTAACGTACGTAAAATAATAACGATTACATAATCGCCATGAAACTCCGCTTTTTTGGTTTGATGATATTTAGCGTCATTTTTGACGTATACGGGTGCATCAAGTGGACGTGATACAATCCGCCTTTAATATCCTCTGTAACCTGTAAAAACCTCACCGTGAAAACTTAGATGAAGTGAGATTGAAGTCAGCTGTCATTCCACCTAATGCTAGTAATTGACACTATTGACTGCCCCGTTGATCTCCTGGTTGCAAGCGCGACTGCTGAGCATAGGGTCCTGGGTTCGATTCCCGGGTCGGGCCAAGTGTTATTGGGTTTTTCCATTGGGATTTTTTTTGTAATAGCCTGGAGTATGGAAGTTGGCGGTGTGATAGCCGTTTGTCCTGCACCTGATCTCTCTCTCATAGGACTATGAGCGTGAGGGAAAAGAGAGTGCACCTGTGTCTGCGCACGCACTTGTGCACTAAAATATCTCTCGCACTGAAGGCTGGTCTCCGTTGAGGTTGGTCGTCATGGCTAAAATTTGGTCTGGAGTAGGTACTTTATTTATTTATTGACGGCTCATTTCAAGCTAACTTCACCTAAGTTTTGACGTTGAGATTCTTACACAACACGTCTGTAGATCTCTTTGTGATTAATTTAATACATTATAAAGGTCGTGTCGACGCAATTGTGGCTGGTAAAATGAAGGCCTAAATCTATTTCGGTCTGTCCTAGCTTAGAAAATTTTTATTTCAAGGCACATTCAGGGACATAATGGGGACATTCTGCCTCGCTAAAAACCTTGCTGAGTAGTTAATCTTTTTAGGCTACAATTATTTTCGTATTGTTGAATTAAACTTCATCTGGACTTTATGTAAAATAACGAGATTTATTTAATGTAAAAGGTACGTCTTAAAACTGTGGTAGAAAATTAATGGGGCGGCAGTTAGCCAACTTCCTTTAATTAAAAACATTGCGAACCCACCATACCACTGGCCATACCCCTGGTGATATGGTGGGTCTAAAACTATACCACTGAGAAAATAGTGTTATGGTAAATTAGTTTTTTTAAACTATGAAAACATAGGTAAAACAGTGTTGTCATACTAAATATGAACACGCAGGAACCCGTTAGATGCGAGAAGCACAGAACCGGTCGAATTGGAGGTGCTTGGGGAGGCCTATGTCCAGCAGTGGACGGCTTTCGGCTGAAATGATCCTGATTTACACTAATATTCTCACAGGTGTAAATTACATATTTAAACTATAAAATATTATAGCCAAAAATATTCTGCCCACGACTTCGTTCGCGTGAAATTTATTTTTCCGCCGGACCACCCCGTCGCATCGCATCGCCCGTCCGCGCCATTACTTTGTTTTCGCTTAGCGTTCTTTTTTTTTTGCCTCAGCTCCTAAGGGATAGGTCCCTTATGCGTGATGTTAATAACTTATAGCCTTTCTCAAGAAGTAGGCTATCAAATGAAAAAATATGTTTTCAAATCCGACTAGACTGCTAGTTCTTGAGATTAGTGCGGTCAAACAAACTAACACACTCTTTAGCTTTATATTTAGTACAGATTATATTTTTGTATTCTGAAGGTACTAAAGACACATAGTTTGTGACGACCCTGGAGTATCTTTATAAAAATTTCGTAAGGTCCTCTGATATAAAGATGTATTTGCATGCTCTTATTTATTGGCAGTACTTACTGACCCGGGTAGGCACATAAATTCTCAGCCTTTTTTGTATGTTCATATTTTATACATTTTTATCGCGTTATATTGCAGCTATCTGGGGAAAATGGATCACTTTTTTTGAAATATGGCCGGTCGACGTTTTAATGGAGTACCTACACTTGATGTCTATCGTTCTGCCTGTAAAATATAATTTGCTGTTCATTTTTCAGTATTTATTTCTATGACAAACGAGCTATTTTTTAGTGGAGCTTTGCACCCGAGCGTGTACACTCGAATTTTCGCCGTCAACGTAAATCTCCGCTGATAATAAGCGGAATTCATATCAAAGGATATTGTTCTTTGTGCAAAGAGATTTCTGTGCCATAAGCACTACACCGTTCACCTTTTATACCCCGTTATTTTCCAGACTGTAATAAAATGTCAACCGATATTATTCATATAAAATCAAAACAATGTTTAACAAAGTACAATATCCTTTGATATGAATTCCGCTTATTATCAGCAGAAATTTATGTTGACGGCGAAAAGTCGAGTGTACACGCATGATCCTTTACGTTCGTATGGATTATTCCCAGACCTATTAGTTTTTGGAAAAAAACTGCTTATTTCGCAAACACAGTTTTTCTTTGAAATTGTGTTGTTTTATTTGTTCTTTGTCGACATTTTCGCCCGAGTTCCTTTGTAAATAAAATGTCGCTGGCTGGAAATGTTGTTTATTTGAAAAGGGAAATACAGAAGCTGGAATAAGGTTACATGGAATTACTATTTTGGTAGTTAACGAGATAAAGTGTTTATTATTACCATTTTATACGGAATAAAATACATTAAGCAGTTCGTATTTTCATTTTATCAATGCTACATTCAGAAAGTTGAATTTAGATTGAAATCTGAAGTTAACTTCATCTAAATATATCTCAAATGATTCTTGTTGATAAAGGTCTTGTTGGGCCTTTTCATTAATTCCAGACTTTTTGCCTGAATTTCCTTGGGTCTTTCAATTAAGAAATAATTATGAAGGTACTATTCCACAAATTTTCATTAAACAGCACTTGGTTACTGACCTCTTGTTTACAGCGTACCTACCATACATTAAACACTCAAATGTTAATTGCGAGCGAGCAAGACATCTCACTCGTAATTGCTATGCAAACAATGTTCCTAAAATACCCGCATTGTTTACCAATTATGACGTCACATGCTACCTCAGCATACCCGCAAAAAAAATCAATCATAGCCACAACACACATAAAATATTTTATTGTCCAACCAAATGCCGTGTAAAAATGTTAGTACAACATTATGGTGGTATACACGAACGTTTTCGTGGAGCGTAAAAAAGGTCGTCATTTTTCATTAAAATAAATGGCTTCCCTTATCTAAAACGTTTCCTCAAAAGTTCTGCGCCAGGCAGTAGGCTACATTTACAATAAATTAGGTAATTACTTAGGTACACAATGTCTTTCACAGAAGCAGGCTCACTTTATTTAGGAGGGTGCGCCTAATTTTGAAACTGCTCTCGTCACTCTCTTTGCTTTGACTTCGTCGGTAACTAACCTTTATTTCCACTTTATTATAAGGAAAGAGTAGGCTAATAAAAGTGGATAGATTAATTTTGTAAATGGGGTTTATGCTTGTTCTGGTTCTTGTTCTGGTGCGTAGTGAGAAGAGTATACTGTTGACCTAGTAACACTTGGAAGCGTTGATGTTTTTTTGCTTTGTGTTGTAGTATTTTTATCGCACTTTACATGTAATTACATGTAAAGTGCGCGTCCCTTCGTGCGTGAAGACGAATAACGTCAGCATATAACACACACACGCACACGCGCAACACACTTCGTCATTGTCTCAGACGGTACTGAGATCTCCTTAGCTAACACACACATTCACAGCGTAGTTGTACACTTGGTACCCACAAGTAAACCGCGCGTCGCGTCGTGAAATAAAAATTCTGTACCGTGAAAAAAAAAATGTATTTTATAATTCAACAATTTTTTACCATCATTGTATTCCTTTTTAATCGAAGTGGGTTATTCACTATACAATTAATTATCACTTGAGAACAATGTTCAATGTCATTATTAATTGAAAAATACCAGTACTAACATACAATGTGTATCTAAATTTATGCACATAATAAATATGAAAGTAGTTGATTAAGAATCGCTTACTGAATCGATTTCTGTCATTTTTATAATAGGTAATTTTTTATCCCAAAAATAAATAAAATTACGTAAATTACAGTCATTCTTTTGCTGTTAAAGATGGCTCTTAGCGATTAGACCGTCCATTGTGTCACCCTTTGTAAAATTTCTATATTTATGTCTGTAATTTATCTGGTGTACATAATAAAGAGTATCCTATTTTGTTCTGTACAGTCAAAACAAATCACAATGGACAAAGTACCTACTATGCTAGACGACGTGTGCGACTGTGTGTGCGTATTGCAGTGTTGCAATTTGACCACAATTTTCTCCTACAATCAGTATAATATTTGATATGTAATAGTAAAAATACTGAATTTTTACTATTATGATGTTTGTATGTATTGAGGGGCTTGTGGCTAAGTAATAACCGCCGCACGGGTCGGTTGGTTGGTTTGGTTGGGTTGGTTCGTGGATGGGTGACCATCTTCACATATCAAGACCCTGTGTGCCTCGGAAAGCACGTTAAGCCGTTGGTCCCGGCTGTCATTCGTGGATCTTTGACAGTCGTTACGGGTCGTCAGTAGCCCGAAAGTCTGGCAACCAGTCTTATCAAGGGGTATCGTATTACCCAGTAACTGGGTTGTGGAGGTCAGATAGGCAGTCGCTCCATGTAAAATACTGGTATTCAGCTGCATCCGGTTAGACTGGAAGCCGACCCCAACATAGTTGGAAAAAGGCTAGGCAGATGATGATGATGATGTTAGTATGTATTATGATTCATCATTCATCATCATTCTCCTGCCCTTATCCCAAATTACTTGGGGTCGGCGCAATATGCCTTTTTCGTCCATATTTCTCTATTAGTCGTCATCTCAGTAATCACCCCCTTTATAACCATATCATCATTCACACAGTCCATCCATCGTTTCTGTGGTCTTCCCCTACTCTTATAACCATCGACATTCTTACTCAAAACTTTCCTCACAATATTTTCCTCATGTAATATAATTATAATATATGTAATATTCTAATTGGGGTGTTTGGTGGTGTGTGTTAATTCCGGGACATGTTGTAGAAACCCTCTAATAATACTCTCGGGTTTCACACAACCACCCCTTTACTTATTTATTTAATTATTCATGTACCCACAGTAAAATACATAGGGATGCGATATACATAATGATAATTTGAGTACAAAGGTATTGATTATTTCTTTAGAAATTTCTTCCAGCAGACCTGTGAAAGGAGAAGTGAAAATAATGTAAACAAATAACCCTTTCTTCATAAAATCCTACTCCTACCATATATATATTCTTAACGTGAAAGTTTGTATGGATGGACGGATGGATGGATGGATAGATCAATGGATGGATGGATGGATGTTTGTTACTCTTTCACGCAAAAACTACTGAACGGATTGGGATGAAATTTGGCACACAGATGGTTATATGATAACCAGGATTAACATATTATTATTATTATTATTATAAGCCTGTGTTGTCCCTGGCTGTATATGCATAGCAGCACCACTGTGTCTATCACATAATAAATTTATCTGTCATGGTTCCATTTTTAATACTTTTACCGATTGTGGTATAGTAATTTTATTCTATGTGCATCATATTCACTTATAATAATATAGAAAATATTTTAAAAGAGTAACGGTAGAGTTTCTTGCTCATTCTTCTCTATTCGAAACTACCTTGAAGGGGCGACTAGAATCAATTTTATTTTACTGTAAATTTTGACGTTCAAAAGTGCCTTTTATGTGCCCATCTAAAATAAATGCTTTGACGTTGACATTAAAAGAAAGAAGAAAAAAACTCGCGACAATAAAGGTTTCCTAACTAGATAAATATTTAATGTAGTTAGGGTCCAAACAAAAAGTGGTGGACTGATACTTGATTGGGGTCGAGACCATTAATTTTCGTTAAGGACGCCTTCTGTCGCGGTAAAACAACAAAATCACATTTTGATATTTTTTTTTTGGAAGAAAAAATATTTGCGCCATTCTTTAGATAAGAAATTCGGAAAGAAATTACAAAAAAAAAAAATACTTATTTAAAGATATAATTTAGAAAGTTTTGGGTTTTTAAATCACCAGCACAGGTGAAACTAAGTTTCGACATTGAAACTGACAATGATTTGTGACATTTTATAATGCTTTTTGACGTAAAATAAAAAATAACATAACATCATGCCTGTAATTCCCGAACCTTTGTATAAAGTACAGAGGTATATCTATAGTACTCCCACATTTCGCCAGTAATGTTCAAGTCCTATACAATACGTGCCTCACAAAAAAAGATATACAGTGTATATACGAGTACTCGTAGATTCTTCTATTCGTCTTTAAAAGAGTTATGGTAACTGCCATCCCACTGTAGTATAGGATTGAGGTGAATATTTATTTCGTTGTTGTTTATATTATGTGCAGTACATTGGCAAAATGTGGGTGTACCGGGGATTACATGCGTGGTGTTCGGTATGTATATAGGTACGTAATATAAAAATTATACTTAGCAATAATAAATAAATAAATGTTTTATTCAGTATTAAAATTGGTAAAATATTTACTTACATAGTCTTAGAAATTATTTAAGAAGTTAATATTAGGTATTATTTCATCACTACTGCTCTTAAAACGGTGAAGGAAAACATCGTGACAAAACCGGCATGTCCTTTTTTTTTTTTTTATTTTTGTTTTCGGGGGGAAGCCTTCAAAAGGCACCCGACCTCCGGGGAGTGAGGTCGGGGAGTGTGGGATTTTTACCTCACTAAAACCACCCCGGTGATCACCATCCGCACATAGGGATGGTCCCGGTTCCTCTTAAAAGACCAATTCCGGAACCACCCCTGACCAATTCCGGAACCACCCCTTGTCCTAGAACCAAAAATTAAGACATGTGAGCTCTACTAACCCGCACTGAGCCCGCGTGGTGATTACGATCCACTTCCTCTCACAGAGAGGAGGCCTGTGTACCAGCAATGGGAACATTATAGGCTGATTATGAATAATTAATAAGAATTATAAATAAAGAACTAACGACAAACCACACAATACAGACACAGTACAGGAAAGCCAGCTGTCTAACAACGTAGCAATGCAGTTAAATTTAGTATTATCGCAATGAAACTGTGTGAAGCTTCGGAGCTCGCTTTAGTGTTAGCGTAAAGCCTGCGCGACTAATCCTATGCAAGGTGTTAATCTGTATCCTCGCTGTATAAACTGAAGTAACTATACGGTTGATAGTGAACATGCACTAGACGAAATGCTTGGTTACTAGCACTCCTGTTTTATCACGACATAGCAGTTTGTATACCCCGCAAGACAACCTTTTTGTTATTTTTTTCTTTCACTCATCATCTGCCTAGCCTTTTCCCAGCTATGTTGGGTCGATTTCCAGTCTAACCGGATGCAGCTGAATACCAGTATTTTGCAAGGAGCCATTGCCTATCTGACCTCCACAACCCAGTTACTGGGTAATACGATACCCCTTGGTAAGACTGGTTGTCAGATTTTTGGGCTTCTGACTACCCGTGACTACTTACAATTGCGATAAAGTGTGAACTCGTGCCGCCTATGATACAGGTTTAACCTAGTACAGGCATCTAACATTATAATACCTTTGTAAATGATTTCTAAGACTTTATGTAAATATTTTACCAATTTTAATACTAAATAAAATAATTATTTATTAATTTAGCATATCGCGCCTGTTTTTCCCGGAGTATACCTCCGGGAAAAACAGGCGTGACGTAGGATTGTTACCTATAGGACACCCACATTTCACCAGTAATGTTTTGAGCCAATAACAATCCTACTAATATTATAAATGCGAAAGTTTGTGAGGATGGATGTTTGTTACTCTTTCACGCAAAAACTACTGAACGGATTTTGATGAAACTTTACAGTAATATAGTTTATACATCAGAATAACACATAGGATACTTTCTATACTGATATTCCCATGGCATCGACTCTTATGCGGGTGAAACCGCGGGGCGCTACTAGTTTAAAATAAATAAAGAATTCTAGAAGAATCTATAATTTTGGATATGTATATATTTCTAGGCCTATGTCCAGCAGTGGACGTCTATCGGCTGAAATGATGATATATTTGTGTATCTATTTTAGTGTATTGTATATATAATATTTGCACCAACGACAGTCCCATCTTATGTCCAGGAAAATCACTGTCCATTCTAAGGTTGCCTGGTAGAGATCGCAGTAATGCGACAAGGCCGCCCATTGTATATTTTGTAGTGTTTAATGTATTTTTTATCCTATGTATTTTTGTGGTGTACAATAAAAAGAAAAAAAGAAAAGAAAGAAAAATTTTTTTTTTTATTTTTTTTTTATTTTTTTTTTACATAAAGTATATATAAATAAATAAATAAAGAAAATTACATACTGCTCGATCTCCAAGATTCTTCACGCGACAGTGCAGATACGCTGGCTGCCCCACGGCTGCTGTGTAGTCGCGTTTCGTTGCATTATCGAAGTAAGGCTGGGCGACGCTCTCGGTGCTGGAAGTGGCATTGAACGCGAAGTCAATGGTGCTGGTTGTTGCTTCCTCGCTGGTGTCACCGCCGCCGCCCGCTGAAATACCTGGGACAAAGAAAATGGTAGTGTGAGTAGGTTTTGATATTACATCGTATGTTTGGATATCTACATAGAGTGGTATACAGGATTTTTTTTAACCAGTGCGCAATCTGGAACAGTGAATTTTGGTTACCGACGAAAAATTTCTGCGCTGTATAGAATCATAATATTAAACGTTGAATTTTTGGTTACAGTTTTCGCACTGGTTATTTTTTTTTCCTGTATAATAACTATATAACATATTATAAAACTAAGTCTCCCCTCACGTCCCGTCTGTATGAACGCGTTTAAACTGAAAAACAATCGATCGGATTTTCATACGGCTTTCACCAATGAACGGCACTCCGTTCATTGTTTAAAGAATTATGCACCTAAACCTTCTCGTGAACCATTGTTCATGAGGAAGGTTTAGGTGTATAATTCATTCAAATTTTGTGAAAATTTGCTAAAATATGACTATGATTGTTCAAGATGTCGGAAACAATTATGCCGACTAGGAGCTTTACTGGCGTGAACCACGTGAAGCAATAGAGTTATAATATCAAAACAATGTATTACGGAATTAATACACAGTTTATTTGGATGATACATATTGTACTTTTAATCCCAGTAGTACATTCCCGTGCACTGGCGCGACACTCGCTTTAAGTTAGAACTCGGCCGTAGTCTATATCTTGGGGCTCAAAATATGATTTTCATTGGTTGCATAATGCATATATATAATAATCGTAACTCCATACAGAGCGTTAATAAAGGGCGTTCCACTAGAGATCCCTTTAAAAGTGCTGAGAATAACCGCCCTGCCTTTGAGCCATGCTGCACTATATTTTATACCCCAGCTGTGCAGCTGGGCTGGCACTATTTATAGCCTTTGTAGGCTGACGACCCTACAGAGGGGAAACGTTAATGTGTTGTGCAACTTAAAAAAGCCTATGTCAAGTGGTTAGTTTTGTTTGATTTAGTAGAAATGATATTGATACTAACGTCGTGCGATTTAACCCGACTAACACACTAACAATTGCAATGCCTTTCATTTTGACAACGTTTGACGACAGTTATGTTTAAGTCCCATGTAATAGGGGGTAAGCCAATTGCCATCATCTGGGCTCAAATCCAGAGTTATACCGGCTGGTACTGAGAAAATCCTAATAAAAAACCTAATAATGCTTAGGCCGACCCGGGAATCGGAACCAGGAGGCTTAAGCATTATTAGGTTTATTATTAGGTTTAGGAGCATGAGGTCATGCTCAGCAGTAGCGCTTGCAACCACTAGACCATTGAGGCAGTCAGTCAAAAGTCGTATCTTCTCCTTCTTCTTCTTCGTAGCACTCTTATCAGAGTGGTCGTGATCCTCATGTAGTTTCTTGTCTAGGGGCTGATGTGATTCACCTCACGATTTCTCGCCACCTACTCCGATTTCTGGTATTTTTTGTGCACTCATACATGTCGTATCTTAAACACACATAAATAATAAAGCAGTTGCTTTAAAGGGCAGATACTCGGTAACATCTGCTATTTCGTTGCGGTACAGTAGGTAAGATACCTAATTTCGCTTTACAGCTACACGAGATCCATGGGGTGCTATTCGACCGGCAGTTCATTTACATAAAACGACGTTTTTGTGCTAAAAGACATCACTAACCGACGCTTACAAAATTTCCGAGAACATTGGATTAAAAGTTATTGCGGTTGTTTACTGAATAATAGATTTTTTTGCGTATAATTTAGAGTCTAGTTTGATTTGATGGTAAGTTAAGGAGACATAGGGGGTCATAGAATGTTGCTGTACCTAAATCTCATTTTACGTCGAAACGGAAGTGTATGAAAATTGCATGCTTAAGGAGTAATAACAATATGGAAACAAGTTGTTAGACACTGGAGGAAGGAACTTTAGAATACGGAGTTTTAGACTGATGATACGAATCAGATGTCTTCGCCCACGCCATTTTACATTTTGCTCTAAGTATTCTTATTCATATTTTAGGATTGTTTTCAATTAACATTTCTGTTTTCCTTTTACTCGGTAAAAAGATCCACTTATAACCGGCGAAAAAAAAAGTCTCATATTTTATTATTTAAGGGCTAATTTTTCAATCATCCGACAACTTTATCCAAGGAATAAGTTAGAAATTTTGACAGTTCTTTCATACAAAACTGTCAAACGTCAATTTTGTTCCTCGAATATAAATTATCTGGCGATGGAAAAATCAGCCCTTAAACAAAAATACTCTTGTCAGTTTAAATTTTTAATCAAGTTGAAGGGATAAAAGACTCTCCACGATTAAAACTTAATTTACTTGAGTACCTACGTACAGTCCATCATGCCTCGGAGGCATTTTTTTATACAATTTCGCAATATTTATTATTATGCCCACGTGGATGTTGGAAAATGTCACAAGGGACGCGGGATTATAAGTATATAGGGTACTTTTCATCCCGTGTTAATCCAGGTTATAAACTATCAGTGTGCCAAATGTCACCTAAACCTGTAATAACTGAAAGACTGGATAAAATGTCTTCAATTTTAACAAAATATTTTTTTTTATACCTTTGATATGCCACATAATACTCCAACTTACATATTATACAAGATGGTTTAACACACAATAGGTACTTTACACAACGCTTCACAATAAGTCGGTCTTCTGTTGGCCGGCGTTAGTCGGCT
The DNA here is from genome assembly GCA_911387795.2 of Apamea monoglypha. Classification (NCBI taxonomy): domain Eukaryota; kingdom Metazoa; phylum Arthropoda; class Insecta; order Lepidoptera; family Noctuidae; genus Apamea; species Apamea monoglypha. The sequence goes on from OU426930.1 coordinate 5,925,257, forward strand.
TTGTGTGTCCGACTAGAAACAAGATTATCTTGTCTCGAACGCAAGCCGAAAGGTGCCCAGTACCCTTTACTTGACTGATTTATACAGGCTGTCCAGTAGCAGAATTCAAAGTTCGAAAAATTGTAACACACCTATAATATTTAAAAACAATAAATGAGGATTTTATTTTTGAAAACCACGTTCTCTAAATGGTGACGAAACTGTCAAATTTTCCCAATCAACCTTGAACCTAATGCTTTAGCGATAAAGTTGAAATCTATTAAAGAAATTTGATAGATTGTAGTAGCTTGATGTGCTGGGGTCTGTACACTCTTCAAGTCTAGCACGCATGTTTTCAAAAACTCGTTTACAGAGTGACTGAATCGTGTAAATCTTGAAAGATTTGAATTTTATACGGATGGAACTTGAGTTTTTTTTTGCATTATAATGTGTAAAGTTGGTTAGTTCATGAGCAACGATGAACGATGAACGTGGAAGAAGTGATAAACGGGGATTTTCAGTCACAGGAACGATCAACGTTTTAGTCCGTGGCTACCGCTGGTGGTCCTGGTCTGGACTTGTTTAGTATTGATCCTGAAGGAAAAAGAAAGAAAGAAAGAAAATACGTTTATTTCGTTTTTTTTTTTGTTTTTTTCGATTATTTCGTTTGTTTCCTGTTGCTCTGAAATTTGCTACCCAAGACTGAATAAGGTTGATCGCTGGTCCATCACGTAATCGACGAATATCGTAACGATAACTAAACCGAGGACATGTTTCAGTAAGCGAAAATCCACTTGAAATGTACGGCCCGAAGGCAAAAGCGCGGTGCACTCCACACCACCGCTCCGTGACTGCTAAAAAATCTGCAGAGCTTATGTTTTCAATGACGAGCCCCGCGCCCCTCTAACGTGTGGCGTTCAGAATTTACGTTTGTTCAAACTTTGAAATCCGCCACTCGACACACAGGTGTTGAGTGGCGGAATTCAAAGTTTGAACACCCCATACCCACCGTGTTTGCCATGCAGCCATGCAATGTTTGATGTAATTGGGTCCACAGACGTATTCAAAACTGATTTGGATTAGTCTGTGGTGTAGCCTTTGGCAGTGGTGGAGCCTTTCGAAGCAAGAAATAAGTGTCATTTCAATGAGTTTGAGTTGGAATGTAGTTTGTATAAATCTATGGTCGGTTCTCATTTAACGTGAGCAGTCACGTTAAATTCTGACGCAATCACTTACTAAAGGGACTTCGTAACACATTCATCTATATTTAAAAGGTTTCAACTTTATTTCTCACCCCTTTTTCTAACAATTATTGTTTGAATAATATTATCAAAATTATAGTTGAAAAATCATTGTTCTATTAGCTTATAAAATTAACCTCAAATGACATGAAATCTTTATGATGATCTAACTTAGAATTTCAGGTTTAAGTATTCAAATAATCTAATCGAAGCACTTAGTTTGTAAGTGGCACTACAAATTGGCATCCAGACGTACATTTTCTGATCCATTTGCTTACATTTTCGTTAGATAATTTTAGAACAGACTATACCTTACCTCAGTCGGCTTGCTCTAAGTGTAGCCGATATTATTTCCATGGTTTTTTCATCGAAAATAGTTGAACCCGAAAATGCGAAGTAAGATATACAGTCGGGATGACCCTTCATAAAACAAGTAGTAAATTTTTATCAGGTCAGGGTAATAAAACTGTTATATTAAAGCCCCATCTGTGCCGACATTAAAAAAAACGCGGGAATTCACACAACCGGAAGAGGTTGTGTGAATTCCCGCGTTTTATTTGAAGTTAGTTAAAAATGTATTACGTGTTCTTTGTTAAAAATATCCAAATTCTTTATGAAAATTAGTGGTGTCTACCCTTTTACTAATTTTATCGCGTAGGTTATGCAATATTTGTTAATTACTTGTCGGTTTATCGGTCGTCCGGTCGAGTGGCTGGAGAGGCGCCACGGCGCCCTCACCTTCCGCCTGACGCAGGTCCTCACCGGACACGGTTTTTTCGGGAGGTTCCTGTTCAGGATAAGGCGGGAGGAAACGCCAGGGTGTCACCACTGTGGATCGCCCGGAGGACACGGTGGAGCATACGGTGGAGGTTTGCCCGGCTTGGGCGGAGCACCGCCGCGTGCTCGTGGCGGCGATCGGTGACAGTGATCTCTTGTGTCTGGTCCAGGCCTTGGTACGGAGTAAGAGTGCATGGGATGCCGTCACCTCCTCCTCCTTCCTCCTTCTGCGAAGCAGTAATGGTCGCAAAGAAAGAGGCGGAGCGCGTGAGGGAGAGGCAATCTCTGCGCCCTCACGTCCCTAGTCGCCGCAGGAGACGCCTTGGACGTCGGGAGTCACCAGCCGACTCCCGGCCACCGTAGGCGCGGGCTTGCAGGCGACGAGCAACGGGCAGCTCGCCGCCCGGTTAGGACCAGGCCCGGGTCGACGGCGCATTGTGTTTCACGCACGCCTCAAAGGGATGTCAGCACGAACTGACGGGGTCCGCTAGGGCCGATGCCTGCCAGGGCCGCGGGTTGTTCGAAAGAGATACCGTGGCTCTGGAATATGCAACTGAAGGAATACGGGTGGGTTTTAGTCAGTAAAAGGCTGACACGCCCTCCCGCTCCGGAAGACGTCATTTGATGATTTCCCACCCAAAAAAAAAGGCACTTGTCAAGGATCGGTCAGTCAAAAAGATGAAGCTAGAGTCTCGGTATGTAACGATGATCACCCAGCATATTACTTTGTGTATTTAATTTCATATATTTAAACTCATATGATGTTTGCCCATCCAGAAAAAAAAAAAAAGGTATCGGTCGTCCGGTGGCGAGATGGACGAACGATATTGCTGTAAGCCTCATTGAGGCTGACACAGGAGTGTGGGATTGGCACAAGAAAAGTGGTGCCTAAGCTCAGCAGTAGATCAATTCGTGCTGTGGATGATGATAAAATAAATCATGATATACATAAATTGAAATTAAATATAGGTACATAAATTTTTCTTTCGTAAAAAATACATTTAAGTTTCACAAAAACAAATTTCCAGCTAAAAATGAACATTTCAGAAAAAAAGAATATCGTTGGTGCCTGTACTAATGAATAAACATCATTGTAGTGTACAGACACCAGAAAGATAATAAGGTCAGATGGTAAGGTCAGTCAACTGTACTTCATTTATTTGTTAATTTACAGCAGTGCGATTCTGTAACCATCTCACCGTGAAAACTTAGGTGAAGTGAGCTGTCATTCCCACTAATGCTAGGGATTGACACTATTGACAGCTCACTCTAAGCTCGCTTCACCTAAGTTTTCACGGTGAGATTTTCACAGAATCGATCGGCAGTTATTTACGCCAGTGATGCTAATTTGAACTCATTTAATTTGCAAGTATTGAAAGTTAAACTTTACATATCTACCTACTTTCTATTCGTGAAAATTCAGCTTTTATCATTAAAAAGTATTTGAAAATACTTTGATTATATTTAACATTCTGCTTATTTAGGTAATAAAAAATGATGTGAGAATTAAATTAGAAACATGAATCAATTTGAACCGTACAATTTCAATATTTATTTTAGAGAAATTAAAAATGGGATCTGTTTCATGAAGTATTTGATCTCTAAAAGAAATATTGGAGCTATCGTGTTTAATCTTCCAACTAGTTTTCGACCGCAGCTTCACCCGCATGGTATGTCGATAAAAAGTAACCTATATCCCCAGCGTTTAAAGTATCCCAGTACCAACTTTTCATCAAATTCGGTCCAGCCATTCCGGAGATTAGAGAACAAACAGACAAAAATATTAAAATTGTTTTTTTTTTTTTAAAAACCGTATATACTTACATAAGCATTTAGTCAAACGCTTTTATTTTGACATTACAAACAGACACTTCAAGTTTATTTATTTGTATGTATATGTTTGTATAAATCATGTACCCTATAGATATAGATTTCATCAAAAGTTATGCCCCATCCGTTTCGCCGAAGTTCATAATTGTGCTAGCCAAAGCTGTGTGTACCGTGTTGAAAGACTTTTGCTACGAATATTAATGAAACGTTATTGGGTACTGAATTTTAATAGCTTCTGAAACAGTACTATGAATAGGAATATTTTTGTGCAGGTCACCTTAAAATAACCTTATATATTTTTGGTTGATACTGGAAAAGCAAGTTTTTAATCAGCTGCCGGGATTTATATTTAGTCAAAAAGCGTTGGAGGTTTCTTCTGTAGGTACCATATTTATATTAATCTATTGTCATCATCATTTCATGAGGAAATAAATAAAACCGTAAGCAATGCGCAGGTCCGATCGTGTGTGGAGTACTGCAGCCACACATGGGCTGGTGCTGCAAAATGCCATCTAGCAGCTTTGGACTCAGTGGAGAGGCGTGCGAAGAGGTTAATTGATGATCCAGATTTTGTTAAGACCAATCTACAAAGCCTACCTGTCTGCCCTACAGGCGTATGGTAGCCAGCCTTTCGGTATTCTATAGGATGCATTCTGGAGAGTGTGCGCGGGAATTACATGACTTAATTCCGCCAATTTTAAGAACGTTCACAGTCTGATCTCAGTCTCAATCTGTCAAAAATACGTCTAATTTCCCTACATTTTGACATGTTTTTGACATTAGTTTGTCGCCAAGATAACACTGCGAATAGATTTTGAACGTTTTAAATTACGAGAATTGGCCTGAAGATAGTATAACTTTTCTCATAATTTGCAACTTGATTTTTATTTTGTAAGTAGGTTTGTACAAACACGTGTACACGTCAATCATATTTTAAAACTAGAAGAGTTTGGCGTTTCCTATCTGACTAGTCTGAGAAGAAAGGCCGAAACAAACTCAGAGGTCACAGTCTCTTTTAAAGTCCAGACATAATCTTGGTCAGATCATATGAAGACCATGTAGATCGATGTCTGAGATGGTCTTTTGTGGAAAGCACCACACAGATTGAGAGGACCTGTCTAGTCAGTGCACACATTTGTCAGAAATCGTGCAGCTCAACTCAAAACATAATGAGCTCAACGATTCGACGAACAATACCAAAGAAAGGACATTTGGGTTGGCCACATTAATTACTCAAACTGCTAGACCATGACAAAACTAACAGTAACTATACTTTCTATACTATAAAAGAATTCCTTCAGTTTAAATCTAAATGATCAAATTGTACAGACGCCAGCACATCAAGCTACTACAATCTGTCAAATTTCTTTAATAGATTTTCAACTTTATCGCTAAAACATTAAGGTTCAAGTTTGATTGGGAAAATTTGACAGTTTCGGGTAGCTTGACCTGCTGGCGTCTGTACCTATACCAAAAATAATAATAATAATAATCTTTATTGGAACAAAAACACATTTTACAAATTCATTGCGTACGTAAATAGCTACATTAGTTACAAAACTGTGTCGCAGCTATTAACGCCCACCTCCAAGAAGGGAGACGACAGCGTTCCAGATTCCAGAGATAAAAATACAGTAGGCGTTAAAAAGGACAATTAAATATGCATGTCATTATGTTATAATTGAATATGTTAAGCTACTATTATACTACCATTGTAAGAACTTTAGTAACCATATTTATATGCAAATAAATCTTTGACTTTGACTTTGACTTCACCCCGGAATTACCGACTGCTGAGTATAAGCCTCCCCTTTCTTCTGCCATACTTCCCTGTTCTGTGCGTCTCTAATTCAGGTATTTCCCGGGACTTTGACGATAATCTATATTCTTATAATATTTATCGTATCGCTAACGGTGTGTGGAGCAGTGGTGGCCCAGTAGTAACGGCCCTGACTTACAAGTTGTAGGTCGTGGGTTCGAACACAGGCAGGCACTTTAATTTGTGTAAAAAATTTCATCACCATTGGAAAACATTGTGAGGAAACCGACATGTCCTAGAACCAAAAATCCGAAGACATGTGACATCTACCAATCCCACACTGAGCCCGCGTGTTAGATTACAGTCCACTCTCTCACGAATAGAGAAAATTGATATCTTTGGCTCTTCCCTTCAGCACTTCAAGCACCAATTATTTCTAACATTAATTTAGTATATAGTTAGTATAAGCCTAGTCTAAGATAGTTTTAACTAATGTCACTTAATGCCATATTTACTTTGCCATGTATTTTCAGTTAATATCACATAAAAACAAAATTGTTTCTGATCCTTTTGTTTACTTTTAAAGTTGTTCTTTTTATAAATTGCATGTGGTGTTTACCTCTTAATATTGTACATCTAGTATGAATTTTTTGTGCTCTTTTTATTATGTATTGATGGAACAATTGTTGGTGAACCAATAAAATAAATAAATAAATAGAGGAGGCCTGTGTCCCAGCAGGAGGAATATTATATGATTTTTTTTTTTTTTTGGGATGGGAAATCATCAAATGACCCCTCCCGCTCTGAGTGGAGCGGAAGGGAGTGTCAGACTCTTACTGACTAAAACCCACCCATGTTCCTTCCTTCGCCCTTTACGTTCCGGGGTAGCGGTAACCCTTTCGGACAATCCCGCTGCCCCGGCAGGCTTCGGCCCTGAGGGGCCCCTCGTTATGCTGACATCTCTTTGTCCTGATCGGGCGGTGAGCTACCCATTGCTCTCCGCCCGCAGGCCCGCGCCTACGGTGGCCGGTAGTCGTCGCTCGACTCCCGACGCCCGGGGCGTCTCCCGCGGCGGCTGGGACGGGAGGCTCTCTCCCTCATCCGTCCCGCCACCTCCTTCGCTAGCATGACTGCTTCGCAGAAGGAGGCGACTGCCTCCCACTCCCTCTCGCTCCGGACCATGGCTTGCACCAGGGCCGGGCGCGAGAGGCCGCCGCCGCTGCCGATCGCCTCTACGAGGACACGGCGGTGCTCCGCCCAAGCGGGGCAGACCTCCACCGTGTGCTCCACCGTGTCCTCTGGGCGATCCTGGCAATGGTGACACCCGGGCGTTTCCTCCCGCCTGATGATGTGCAGGAACCTCCCGAAACTTCCGTGTCCGGTGAGGACCTGCGTCAGGCGGTAGGTGAGGGCGCAATATTATATGATTACGCTAACGGTGTGTACGTTAGATAAACCTAATTATTTTGCCTTATTTCCTGGATTGAATTTCGCTTTCCGCGAATGTATCGTTTCGGTTCGCTTTCGTTGCTGTTGTACTTTAGATGCACAAACAGCCAAGGCCAACTAAATTCCAGACCTTTAATGAAATAATTGTTCGAGAACATACGAGAATACCTTTTAAACAAAGAAATACGGCCTAAATTCCCAAGTGCAATTAAATTCTTTTTTGCCTGGTTATTCTTCGAGAACCTGTATGTCGTCTATAATTGAAAAAAAAAACGGGTATAATATAAAATTATTCTCGGAATAGATATGAAGATAACAGCATCAAAATGTTTATCTTGTATACTCACATCTGTATTTCGTTCCTATTTTAAGAAGAAAAGTGCCCTGATTGAAATTGACAAAGGTTTTCGCATTATATGAAATTTATCTTACTATAGATAAATAATTCAACTCTTCAAAAATAAAAAATATTCTTGCTTCTTGAACTCCTCCGGAGTTTATTTTTAACTTCAATAATTTTAGTGTTTCTTTTGTTTTTTCTTACATAACATATATTCAGCCTATAATGTTCCCTCTGCTGGGTCACAGGCCTCCTCTCTGTGAGAGGGAGTGGGCCTTAATCCACCACGCGGGCCCAGTGCGGGTTGGTAGATGTCACATGTCTTCGAATTTTTTGGTTCTAGGACATGCCGGTTTCCTCAAGATGTTTTCCTTTACCGTTTAGAGAGCAGTGGTGATGAAATAATTTACACAAAGTAAAGCGCCTATCTGGGTTCGAACCTACGACCTATAACTCGTAAGTCGCGGCTGTCACCACTGGGCCACCACTGCTCCTTGTTTTTTCTTACCCAAGTGTATTTATATTGAGCAGTAAAGTCAGTGATATTATAAGTAAAAAAAAATGGATGTAAACACATACATGTTGAGTAACTGGAAACACATACGGACGAAGCAAGCTAAAATAAAATAAATAAAAAGAGGTAGTTAGATTACCTACCCAAAATTCGATCTTCAAAAACGGCACTAAGTCACACTATTAGATGACACGTGGAAGTAAGACAGCATGTCGTAATTATCAGGAGCGAAAAAGAGACAAGATGATACGTAACCAGGCTAATTAGTCAAGTATTGACGTGCCACTTGCGGAGCTTGTATAACCTGTCAACCCCTTTTTACTTATAATATAATTAAGTAAAGTTGTTTTATTTGTTATTCCTGCTGAGATGCATTCTGGATGATACAATGAGCTTTCTTGTCCTTTTTTGGAATTGTTCGTCGAATCGTTGAGCTCCTTAAGTTTTGAGTTGAGCTGCACGATTTCTGAAACATGCGTGCACTGACTGGACAGGTCCACTCAATCTGTGTGGTTCTTTCCTCAAAAGACCATCTCAGTTTGTTTCGGCCCTTCTTCTCGGACTTGTTCGTACATATTAACGAAGGTCTATCACGCGGCCATCTCATTATATTTGTCAGTATTTTTTGGTTTATTTAAGCAATATTACTCAACTCACACTATGTATGTACATATTCGTTACTATATGTTATCGGACACATATTTATCTTATTTAAGTATGCATACACACGTCACGTTGCGGTGTAAAACTGATTTACATCCATCACCTCACACATCAGGTACAGTTGAAAACCAGCGTCAGGCACTAGTTGTCTGGCATTTTTGCTGAACTGGGCGTTTTTGATGCAGCCGTGAGGCCCATTTTCCTGCTATTTTCTTACATCGGTCTTTATACTTTCTATTTTGTTTTTTATTTGTTGCTATCTGTACATCAGATAGCTATACCTGTTGTATGGTGTGTCTTTTATTCTGTGCTAAATATGTAAATGTATTTTCTTTCTTTCTTTCTAGTCAGATAGGAAACGCTCACCTCATCTAGTTTTTAAAATATGATTGAAATTTGTTGGTCAATATATTAAAACTAGATGGCGCCGGCATTTTCTAGCTGACTGATCCCTGAAAAAAAAACGCCGAAACATATTCAGCTGTCATGGTCTCTATTTAAAGTCCAAACATTATATTGTTAGGATTTTATCTAAGTCTAAGAATGCAGGGTCTTGTCTGGCAGTGCCTTTTGGAGAAAGAGCCATTGCAGCTTTGAGTTGACCCGTAAATAACTAGTAACCATCGTGACACTCAAACTTGCTAACTAAGCGGATATCATTACCTATACATAGTTTTCATTCCCTTTTTCTGACACATGCATCGGTCATCGTATACCCGTCACACGACCCTACCAGATCTGCAGGACATTTGCATAGGCCATATACAAAATACTCAAAACCACCAGGCAGTAGGTACCTTTTTGGCGTAGCCGTTTAAATATTTTATTCGATCAAAAAGATACTACAATTTTTGTGTACGTTAATACTACGTTAGTTTAATAACTGTGTCGTAGCTATTAGCGCCCATTCCAGGAGCGAAAGACCACCGACTTCCAATAACAACAAATTTGGTTATAATTATAGGTAGAAACTAGACATAAACATTAATAATAATAAAACTAGAACTAGACATATGTTAATAATAGTTGTAGCAGTATAAGAGGGTGTGTATGTGTGTGTGAGGGTTGTGTGTGTGAGCGAGTGTGTATGTGAGGGAGGGTGTGTAGGTGGGTGCGTCTGTGTGTGTGGGAAGGGTGCGTATATGTGTATGTGGAGGATGTGTTATGATATAATTAAGTTTGTATGAGGCTCTCTGTTTCGTTATAAGTCAGGTTTTGGAACCATTTTTCAATTTTCAGTTTACGCTCTCGTAACGAGAGCGGATATATATTTAATTTCTCATTAATTTTGTTATATATAACAGGACTCAAAAAGTTAAGTTAAGTCTTCTCGCAATAACTAGATTAACGCTTTCTGTCTGACATATTCTGTTAACTCTGCGTTTTAAAGAATTGATATTAGGGTCATATTCAATATCAGTATGCTTACGTAATAATGTGCTTATCAGAAATGCTTGTCTTATAGTGGAAACCTTGCAAAGAACAACAACAACAACACCACATGCAAGTCGTGCGTGGGGAAGCGAATAGGTTTACGTATTATGACTTTTAGAACGGCTCTTTGTGCTCTTTCCAGACGAAGTAGAAGAGAGATTAAAATATTTGATAATTAAACTTTTGAAATAGATCTCGATAAATCTATCGGTTTAATTTGTCGACGACAGATTTTCACTGAAAAGGTTCTATTTGACATTTTAATCCGGGTTTGAGGAAATGTCTCGTCGTCCCTTTTTGACTGTAGTTTCCCTTTTAAGTATTTGAATCGCGACATATTGAATGTTAAGGATATACCTACTTTATTGGATTATTTAGGATTTAGAGAGTAGATACCGCTACAGCGCGTTCAAATAAAAAACGAACAAACTCTTCAACTTTATTATATTAGTATAGATATTGTTATACAGTATAAATGCAAACGGTAACCGACACCCTAACGAAGAAATTTTTCGTCGGTTATAAAAAAATAATCACCTCTTTCATAGAAAAGTGGGATACCTACGGCTACGTGGTCAAAATATATAAAACTGCACATTTTTTTTTTAAATAACAGACGAAAAGTTTTAACTCCGGAATTTTTAGAATCATGTACTGAATCCGTGGTAACAGATTGTGCGTGAATATCCCTGCCACCATGTATTTACCAAATTCGATTGGATGATTACAAATTGTAATGATCTAATCGAATTTGGTCACAGGCTTTCAATATCCGTGTATATCTGCTGAACTCAAACATTTATCCATAATGGATCAATGGGGTGCTAAACTTTAATATCAATATTAGATACTAGTTTTGATTGTTCAATCTAGCAAACATGACCTGCATATTGCACAATGTAGGAATAGTTATGGGCCAACCAGTAACCGTAACTTTTGGTCAACAATTATATTCAGTAATGTACTACAGTGCAATGCAATATATATTCAGTTGCATCCGGTTAGACTGAAAGCCGACCCCAGCATAGTTGGGAAAGGCTAGGCAGATGATGATGTTGACTACAGTGCAATGCAGTGTGTGTGTAGGGCAAGACCAAAGAAACGATGGATGGACTGTGTGAATGATAATATGGTTAGAAAGGAGGTGATTATCGAGATGACGACTAGGAATATGGAAGAAAAAGACATGTTCCGCCGACCCCAAATAAATGGGGATAAGGGCAGGAGAATGATGAATGTACTACAGTGCGATGGATGTTCAGGATGTGGGTTTCGACTTGCAAAACTCGAATTATAAGTCGTACCCTTTAAAAATTACTCGATTCAAGTTTTTGGTGGACGATTTTTTCAAGGAAAAACTTTTTACATTGACTTACTCTGGAAAATACTGGCGCTTAAGAAGCTAACTTTTAACGGCACACTCAGAGGTCAAACCAGGATTTAAAGTCAGGCAAGCGAAGTTGCACGAAACGAGTCGCAGGCTACAGCCACGATTACCATAACAGCTTTAATTATCAAAGTTGAAAAGTCCACATAATTAAGCTATGAGAAACATGAATCTTTCTTTTTACTGACATTATTATCAATACGTTGCCGCGTTAATGAAATTGTTTTGCATTGCCATTGGTATAATATGGCGATAGAACACGCTATTCATTTCCAGTTTTAGCTGACCTCGCATTGTATAGCTTTTTCGTACAATGAGAAGTCAGCTTAAACTGGAAATATATAGCTTGATATGTCATTGTGCGCACGATCTCCAGGCCGGGCTTATTTCGTTTTATAACAAACAATATCTAATTTTAGCCTGAATATTCGAGTTTATTAAGTACAAGCTGCGCCCCGCAGTTTCACCCGCGAATATCGGGATAGAGTCATCATCTACCTAGCCTTTTCCCAACTATGTTGGGGTCGGCTTCCAGTCTAACCGGATGCAGCTGAATACCAGCATTTTCGAGCATCGGGATAGAAAGTATCCTATGTATTAATCCTGGTTATGGACTATCTCGGTGCCAAAATTCATTCAAATCCGTTCAGTAGTTTTTGCGTGAAAGATTAACAAACATCCATCCATCCATTCATTCATACAAACTTTCGCGTTTATAATATTAGTAGGATTTCTTACTTTACAAACCATGTGCCCGATTTCCCATCGGTTAAAATTACGAACTTCCATATAAACTTTTCGGAGATACATTTCCAAAAGTCCTTCGATTTAGTTATATACGATATTATATATGATAATACTTCTAAACCCGACGGTTTACGCTAAGAATTTTCTGTCGGAGAGAAGTAATGAATTTAAGATTTTAATTAAGTACATTTTGGTCAAAGGAAAGTTTTTAATTTAAAATTGACAACTTAGTACTTACCCTAATAGGTTATCAGTTTTTTATAAAGAACTGAGGGGCAATTTTTGTAATTTTAAGAACATTCAGTCTACAGTCTCAATCTGTCAGAAATACCTCTAATTTCCCTACATTTTTGACAAGTTTTTGACATTTGTTTGTAGCCTAGGTGAGGCGACCAGATTTTGAACGTTTTAAATTACGAGAATTGGCCTTCTGATTGCAGTCTTAATATGTCAAAAATACCTCTAATTTCCCTACATTTTTGACAAGTTTTTGACATGGATTGAAATTTAGTCGCAATCCAGCGAGATTGCGACTAGATTTTGAACGTTTTTAATTACGGAAGTTGGCCTCCTGGTTCACGATTACAGTTACGGTCTTAATACAAAAAAGTGGCTAAATAGTTTGAAATGTCATGTTAAAAAAACCTTTTTTTGGAATAAGACCGATTGTGTGTTTTTAATTAAACTTAGAATAAACACACATTTACACACACAGAGTTTCAGTAACAGGCTGTCTGGATTGGCCTGTTCACTCTGGCAACTCATTCAAAAAACACAGGAGGAAACACAAACGCGAATTCGTGATGCCTGGTCATCTCTTACACCGCTTATATATTTTTTTCTTGTTGATTTTTTTTTATCTTGGACGCTTTTGACGTACAGACGCCAGCAGGTCAAGCTACCCGAAACTGTCAAATTTTCCCAATCAACCTGGAACCTTAATGCTTTAGCAATAAAGTTGAAAATCTATTAAAGAAATTTGACAGTAGCTTGATGTGCTGGCATCTGTACACGTTTTCTTTCTTTCATCGTTCTCACATAATTATAGTCTTTTCAAATTTATGTTTCAAATTGATGTTCTTTCAAGTTAAAGAGATATCAACTGTATTTTAATATTAATTATGTTGATTTCAGAGTGACTAGCACTATTAAAAAGTTATAAAAAGTTGTATCGTTAACTGAACGTGTAGGAATTAAAGTTATTTTTTTAAAAAACTCATATTTGTTTACATTTTTTGGCAATTATATGCAGATTACATAAATGTATAATTTCAATTTGATGTAACCAATATTATGTAATAATAATATTTTGATGTGTAAGAGTGTCCATGGAGTTTCTTGTTTGTTCTTCTGGATAGAACCCTACCACGGTTTGAAATGGACAACCAGCTTCATCTTTCTGACTGACAGACTCCTTGACAATTGCCTTGCAAAGTGCCTGTAGTTAGTATAATTTAAACAAACGCTCTCAATTTTAGTTTGAAATTATAAATACCCTATACCGCTGCACCCATTAATTATAGTTCTGCGCATACGACCTTGTTATCATGTTTAAAAGTTTTTGGCGAACAGCTTCCTATGTAAAGATAAACTGCTTTGAAGATAACGGGGTCTTTGTGTACCTCGCTCCAGACCTAACCCGGTTTCCGAGCGTCCTAGATATTCTCTATAGAATTCATGCCTGGAATTCAAACTGGCCACTGCATTTTTGACTGAAGGGATGCATTATGTAGGTGCTTGATTGCATGCCGAGACATTTAAAAATAAATAAAACTTAATTTTTTCTGACCCTTCTAAGTGCGAACTTAAAACAAGTCCTTAATACTAATATATACAGCATGTATCGTAATTAACGCACATCCTGAAAATAGTTTGTTCAGAATCGTTTACTGAATCGATTTATACCATTTTTAATATAGGTAATTTTTTATCCCAAAAATAATTAAAACTACGGAAATTATTGTCATATTAACCCTGTACAGTCAAAACAAATTGAAATGGACCGTAAGTCAAAGTAATAAGACTTTTACAATCGCAGTTTTATTTGTATTCATACAAATTCCATCATTCAATGCCTACAAAATAAAGAAAAATAAACCTTATTCCAAGAATGTTAAGGTCTTTACAAATGCATTGTAAACTTAGCGATTTGACCGCACGCACACACTAACAGGAACTGGACAAAGGACACCGATAAACCACCTACTAATAATTTTCGTTCCCTTTCTCCTGGAAAGTAAAAGCCCAGGATAGAGCGAGATAGCCACAATGTACCGCCGCTTGCGCGGCTACGATGAAAGCTAACATAATGTAAACATTAGTCACGCGCGGGCAATATTAGTGGAAAGAAGTTACGTAGTGTTGACAAATAATTCTTTCGCGCGCAATGTCTTTCCAATACACTAATGTTCAGTATACCGAAATGGTGAGGACTTTGGCAATGTGTGGTGATAATGTGGTTCTAGCTTGCAGAACATTTAACCAAAGGTATGGTACAAGAGTGGACCGCAGGACAATGTTAGCTGCTACTCAGCGGCTTCGCGACCACGGAACGTTCCGTCCAAACATAGCCATTGATAGGGGAGCCAACGTGCGAATACGTACTCGTCTTCAAAACGAAATCCTGGACTATTTCGATGAGAATCCCCATGCCAGTACCCGAGAAGCAGCGCCACACTTTGAATGTAGTCATATGCATGTGTGGAGAACACTTCGTGGTGATAAAGAACATCCATTCCACCTCAGAAGATGCCAGGAGTTGACTCCAAACGATTACGTACCACGTTTGCAGTTCAGCCGCTGGTTATTAGAAAATTGGCAGCGGAACATAATTTGGACAGACGAAAGTACATTCACACGCGTGGGTATGTACAATCAACATAACACACATTTGTGGATGCACGAAAATCCTCACGCATGCAGAGTGGATTCCTTCCAACACCGTTTCTCAGTTAACGTCTGGGCCGGTGTCATTGGTACACACATACTGGGGCCAGTCTTTTTACAAAGATTAACAGGAGACTCATATTTACTGTTTTTACGAGAAACTCTACCTACGCTGCTAGAAGACATTCCTCTTCATAATTTACAAGAGGTATTCTACCAACACGATGGTGCCCCTGCCCATTTCACTAGAAGTGTTCGGCAGCACCTTGATGAAGAGTTTGGAGAGCGCTGGATCGGTCGCGGCGGCCCTGTCCAGTGGCCCCCCAGATCAGCTGATTTGACGCCTCTTGACTTTTTTTTGTGGGGACGAATTAAATCGTTAGTTTATTTTAGTGATACAACAAGTGCCGAGGACCTAAAAAATAGGATAGTGAACGCTTTTGAAATAGTGAGAAATGACACTGAAGTGCTTTCTAAATTAAAACATCAGCTAAGAAAACGGGCATTAAAATGTATTGATCAAGGTGGTGGACATTTTGAAAGTGTGTTAAAAAGACAACCGCGTCGTATGAGTGTTTAGGCAATCAGTAAGTTATTTGATTTTTTAAATTACTGTAAATATTTTGATTCAATCTTTTAAACACGCCGTCTCTGAATAATGTTGTCGTATCGCCTCTTATTTTCAGCAGTTCATTACCGATTGGCATTGTATCATATTCAATAAACGAAATTATTCAGAGTCGACAGTCCAAAGCCTGAAAAGTGTGATGGAAAGATGCAATCATAATGTTTACTAGACATAGACCGTAAATAAACAATTCTTTTCTCGGACGTCGTCGGTTAATGTTTCATAATATTTTTTCAACGTAAACAATCGTGTATTGTCGGGTTTTTCCGTAGTTTCGTTATGTTGTGTCGAGCGGCGCGCTAACTGCTTGTGCGACTGTGTGCGTTGCGTGCGTAGTAGTATGAACATAAAGTTCTCCAAGAATTGGTATAACTAATTTAATAAATAACAATGCAAATACATGTTAAATAAAAAATTCAGTGTATGTATTATGATTATAACATAATATTCTAATTGGGGTGTTTGAGGGTGTGCGTTAATTACGGTACATGTTGTATAAATGAAAATAAAATGCTGTTCGTTGATAAGCGCATTGGTAATAGACAGATTTAAGTTTTTGTGGAAAGAAAAAATTAAAAAGATTCCCGGAAAATTTTAAATTCGGGAAAAACTGAACGTCTTTTTTTTTCGATGAGGTTTTTTTATGAACTATTTTAATTTGGACAGGGCAACGTCTGTCGGGTCAGCTAGTAACATAATATTATGGTTAATATTGTTATTTGGTTGTTAACCCTATAATTAGCAACTATCAGCTACCAAGTCAGGCTGCCTTGCAAAATAAACCTCCTATAGAAACAGCTTTGGACAGGAATAAGTAGAGAAAAAGAGTTCCCTCTGCTTATTCCTGTCCAAAGCTGTTCTTCTTCAACCTTTTGAAGTAACCATAGCATGAGCATAATCAGCCTATAACGTTCCCACTGCTGGGACACACGCCTCCTCTCTGTGAGAAGGAGTGGGCCGTAATCCACCACTCGGACCCAGTGCGGTTGGTAGATGTCACATGTAGTCGAATTTTTGGTTCTAGGACATGTCGGTTGCCTCACGATGTTTTCCTTCACCGTTTTGGAGAGCAGTGGTGATGGAATAAATACGAGTAACACAAGCAACTTTTGATATACCGAGACAAAACATCTCTATAAATATAAAATTATTGATAAAAACAGGTATCTCTGTATTACGTCCCACCAAAACTTAAATAATGTTAACACGGATGAAATGTTACAATAATAAATACCATCCTATTTTAGCCGTGTACCGTCGAGTATCGCACTAGCGAGAGCTTATATTATTTTAATCATGTTTTAATGAACATGTTTAAAATTATTAATCTCTCGGCTTTTTTTTTTTTTTTTTTGGGATGGGAAATCATCAAATGACTCCTCCCGCTCTGGGTGGAGCGGAAGGGAGTGTCAGACTCTTACTGACTAAAACCCACCCATGTTCCTTCCTTCGCCCTTTATGTTCCGGGGCAGCGGTAACCCTTTCGGACAATCCCGCTGCCCCGGCAGGCTTCGGCCCTGAGGGGCCCCTCGTTATGCTGACATCTCTTTGAGGCGCGCGTGGAACACTTACGCGCCGTCCGGCACGGGCCTGGTCCTGATCGGGCGGTGAGCTACCCATTGCTCTCCGCCCGCAGGCCCGCGCCTACGGTGGCCGGTAGTCGTCTCTCGACTCCCGACGCCCGGGGCGTCTCCCGCGGCGGCTGGGACGGGAGGCTCTCTCCCTCATCCGTCCCGCCACCTCCTTCGCTAGCATGACTGCTTCGCAGGAGGCGACTGCCTCCCACTCCCTCTCGCTCCGGACCATGGCTTGCACCAGGTCCGGGCGCGAGAGGCCGCCGCCGCTGCCGATCGCCTCCACGAGGACACGGCGGTGCTCCGCCCAAGCGGGGCAGACCTCCACCGTGTGCTCCACCGTGTCCTCTGGGCGATCCTGGCAATGGTGACACCCGGGCGTTTCCTCCCGCCTGATCATGTGCAGGAACCTCCCGAAACTTCCGTGTCCGGTGAGGACCTGCGTCAGGCGGTAGGTGAGGGCGCCGTGGCGCCTCTCTAGCCACTCCTCAAAGAGGGGTCTTATCGCCGCTATCGCGGCGTGCCCTGCGCTGGGTTGCGACAGTCGCTCTTTCCATGTCGCCATGAGATCGAGCCGGAGGTCCGTCCGCTCCGCAGCAATTTGCCGCGGGAGCGGACTTTCCCCCCGGCGTAGTGCCTCCGCGCGCCACTCATACAGGCGCGCGAGGACTATCGCCTCCAGATCCCATGGCGGCAGTCCGGCAAGGAGGCTTGCCGCCTCGCGCGAGATCGTGCGGTAGCCCCGGATTAGCCTTACGGCTACCACCTTCTGGGGCGCGTTCAGGTAGTGGGCGGCTCGCCGCCGCAGTGAACGCGCCCACACCGGGGCCCCGTATATGGCCATGGACCGCACGACCCCCGCGTAAAGCCTCCGGCAGGAGGCGTTTGGCCCCCCCAGGTTGGGCAAGAGCCGCTTGAAGGCGGCCCCAGCCCGTTCCAGTTTGGGGGCCAAACGTCGGAAGTGCTCGACGAAGTTCCACCGGCTGTCGAGGACGAGACCCAGGTATTTCATCGTCGTCTCGATGCCGATGTGAACCCCTCCTGCCGTTAGTTGGGATCCCGGTGGTGGCGCGTTCCGGGGCCCATGAAATCTCTCGGCTTTAACTAATGTTTAATTGTTCGATAAGGGTTTACAAACTTTCTAATTGAAATAACTCATCGTTAAATCCGACTATTTTGCGGAGTTTACATAATCAAAGTCAAAATCAAGAGGCATTTATTCAAATTAGGCTGTGAGATTTAGCACTTTTCGGACGTCAAAATTACAAAAGATATTCCTTTAAAAACGCCCGTCTCTCTCCAGTTCCTAGTGCTTTAGCTGGGAAGCAGAATTGTACAACAAACTCTCTAGCAGCACAGCTAGAAAAACTTGTTCTACAATACAATCCTATGCCTAATATACAAGCCTAAAGAACTTATGAAGGCCGCAGGAATCCGCCGCAATCGCTTAAATGAATATGAAAATTAAGAATAATGCGTGTAATTAAGAATAAGATTCATATTTGTATGAATTGCTTACTTTATATAACAAAGTGAAGTCAAAGTGCGATCTTTGAATCATGCCTTTCACGCATACCTATATACTTCAAACTGCAGACGACAGCCACATGACATAGGAATTATTATAGTTTATTTTTACAAAAACATAAGGCTTAGCAAAAACTCCACATATTGGCATAAGCTTATCGATACATTTGTACATTATAATAAAATAGTAACTAGTCTGTTTGTCTGAAAGTATGTTCCGGACTGTCGCAAAAATGGCGGAACGAATTTGGATGTTTGGCACACAAACAGTTTATAACCAGGATTAACACATAGGGTACTTTTGATCATGGTAGTACGTTTCCGTGGGCTATTTCCCGCAATCCACGCGAGCAGCCGCGGGCAAAAGCTAGTCTAATAATAAAAAGGTTCTTCAAAAAGCAAATAAGATAGATGAGTAATGTTTTACTTACTAAGCCGGGAGCTATTCCCGAAGATCTCGAACCGACACGAGACACAGAATTTTATAAAGCTTACGTATTTCCGAACTTATTGGATACAGGTACTAGATGCTTTTTAGAGCGAAGCAAACCGATCAATGGGAACTTTTTCTTATTTTCTATACAATGTTTTTGTACAGAATACATGTTATTTTCCTTCGTTCTATTATCTGAAAATGTGCTAAGTTGCCTGCTCATTGTTCGTTTACACCCTTACAACACGTTCAACATCTAAGACGCAGGATGACAAGCAGGTGTGAAAAGCAGCCTTCTACATCGTTCTAAACAATTAATCAAGGAAATGAAGGAAAGCGACGCATTAACTACATTAAAGCTAACACAATAAACTCTGTATAGACGTTTCTGAAGCAAGAATAATGACGTAAACGTCGACCAAATAAAGTTACCGCTATAAAAGTGGTTATAACATCGAGCTCGAATATTTCTTCAACATTTTATATTGAAGACGAAGACATAACAAGTACAATTAAATCAAATGCAGCAAACAATGAGGAAAATGTACAAGAAACGTAAGAATTTGAGATTGCTAGCGAAATGCACTATAAAATAAATTGTCGGGACGTCTACGTGGGAAGCAAACAGGGCGTTGAAATATGGCGCGGAACGATACAATGTTCTACGACGTACTTTACCCTAGGGATGGGCGTACTTTACCATAGTTCTCATCTAATGATGCATTATTTCACACCATAAAAAGAAATGGAAGAAGAAGAATTCTTGTTTTTACTTTTTGAAGCAAGTTTCTTTGTAAAATGTGTGACGTGAAAGAACTGTATGTTGAATTCGAGAATGTAGGGACTTTATGATAATCAGCCTATTATGTTCCCACTGCTGGGACACAGGACTCCGCTCTGCAAGAAGGAATGGGACATAATCCAGCAGACGCGCCAGGTGCGAGTTTGATGTCATATGTCTCTTCGAAATTTTTGATTCTAGGACATTCCAGTTTCCTCATGATGGTTTCCATCACCGTTTTTAGAGCAGTACTGATGAAATTAAATACAAAAAGTAATATGCTGGGTGATCATCGTTACATACCGACACTCTAGCTTCATCTTTTTGACTGACCGATTCTTGACAATAAAAAAGTGCCTTTTTTTTTTAGGTGGGAAATCATCAAATGGCGTCTTGCGCTCTGGGCTGAGCGGGAGGGCGTGTCAGACTTTTACTGAATAAAACCCACCCGTGTTCCTTCAGTTGCCTATGCAACCCGCAGCCCTGGCAGGGCATCGGCCCTAGCGGACCCCGTCAGTTCGTGCTGACATCTCTTTGAGGCGCGCGTGGAACACAATGCGCCGTCGACCCGGGCCTGGTCCTTGCCGGGCGGTGAGCTGCCCGTTGCTCGCCG
Organism: Apamea monoglypha; assembly: GCA_911387795.2. Taxonomy (NCBI): domain Eukaryota; kingdom Metazoa; phylum Arthropoda; class Insecta; order Lepidoptera; family Noctuidae; genus Apamea; species Apamea monoglypha. Next base: position 5,945,819 of record OU426930.1, read on the forward strand.
CCCGCAAGCCCGCGCCTACAGTGGCTGGGAGTCGGTTGCTGACTCCCGATGTCCAGGGCGTCTCCTTCGGCGACTAAGAGCGTGAGGGCGCAGAGATTGCCTCTCCCTCACGCGCTCCGCCTCCTCCTTTACGAGCATTACTGCTTCGCAGAAGGAGGTGACGGCTTCCCATGCACTCTCGCTCTGTACCATGGCCTGGACCAGGGACCGGACGCAAGAGATCGCCGCCACGAGGACGCGGCGGTGCTCCGCCTAAGCCGGGCAGACCTCCACCGTATGCTCCACCGTATCCTCCGGGCGATCCACATAGTGGTGACACCTTGGCGTTTCCTCCCGCCTTATCCTGAACAGGAACTTCCCGAAACAACCGTGTCAACAACGGTGAGGACTTGCGTCAGGCGGAAGGTGAGGGCGCTGTGGCGCCTCTCCAGCCACTCCTCAAAGAGGGGACTTATCTCCGCAAATGTGGCGTGCCCAGCACTGGGTTGCGACAATCGCACTCTCCATGTCGCCATGAGATCCCGCCGGAGCTCTGTCCGCTGTACCGTGATTTCTCGCGGCAGCGAAGTTACGCCCCGGCGTTTTGTCTCCTCTCGCCACTCCCATATGTGGGCGAGGACTTTTGCCTCCAGAACCCATGGCGATTCAAAAGTGCCTGTAATTGGTTTAGTTGAAATAAATAGTTTGAGTTTGACGTTAAGCCGTTGGTCTCGGCTGACATTCATGAATCTTTGACATTCGTTACGGGCCATCGGAACCCCGGAAGACTTACAACCAGTCTTACCAAGGGGTATCGTATTACCCAGTAACTGAGTTGTGGAGGTCAGATAGGCCGTCGCTTCATTACAATACTGGTATTCAGCTGCATCCGGTTAGACTGGGTGACATAGTTGGGAAAAGGCTTGATGATGATATCTTATGCTATTCTAAAACAGTTCCTGCTGCTTCGAGATAAGATACATTACTGCAATCCTACATTTCTTCCTTCTCCATTATACCCAGACGAACTTACCTAAGCACGGTCTCAAGAAAGTTACACCTAAATAAGTTAAAGCTAAAGATCAACTTACTTATTATATAAACTTTTCCTTCATCTTGGGATTTGAAAGCATTAGCCATTAGTGATCCGAAGCCAAGCTTGTAAACTCTACTTCATGCAGAACGTGTCCTAGGATTTTCCGTACAACCAAATTTTCTTGTGTAATTCCTTAGATTTTAGAGCAGAGTACATATTAGGCTCGTGGCTGAATACTAACAGCCGTAAGGATCGATCTATCAGGTAAAGCTACGAGGTTGGTCCGTGGATGGGTGACCATTTTTACATACCGAGACCCTTCCGTGCCTCGGAAAGCACGTTAAACCGTTGGTCCCGGATGTCATTCGTAGATATTTGACAGTCGTGAAGGGTCGTCAAAAGCCTGAAAGTTTGACAACCAGTCTTACCAAGGGGTATCGTATTACCCAGACGGGTTGTGGAGGTCAATTTTGGAGTTCAGGAGTTGATTCGGCTTGTGTAGGCATGGTGGTTAGTGTTGTATGGATGGATCACTAACATTGACTTATAATAAACAAGATATACATAGGTCTGTGAACGGGCCTGAGTGTACAGCATCAAAAGGAGTACGTGACAGACGGTTTCATGACACGACAGATAGCAGGGCTCTCACAAACAAACGGCGCGTCACAGATACGAGAAATGCCACTCACTACAATAACTGACACTCGATTCAGAAACTTACAACCCTAAATATTGGTGCCCAAGATACAAGCTTGCCTAGTTTGGGACCAATGTAAAATCTCTGTAATTTTTTGAGCAATAAAGTTATAATTTATTTATTTATAAATATGAATGTCAGTATGGTGAGGAACGCCCATTATTATATTTATTTTTCTCTATGGTTTATTATGGTGGAAGTTGACAAACGGTACTTTGAATTCATCTTGCATTGAAATAAAAACTGACAAGATCAGAGAGGTTAAAAACTTCATACAGCTTCACGTTACAACTTCAATATAATTATTTACTTGTGTGTGTACATAGAATGTACGTTTTGTCCATGTAATTTTCACAAAACCCAGATTTACAAGAACAAAAAAATTGAAAGCGTAGCAAAGCCATCGGCGTTCTACAAAGTAAAAAGCCACTTTCCTTTCAAGTCAAAAGGTCGATTTGTTACTTCCACAAGGGCTGTTTATCAGAGTGCCTGACATTGACTCCTACGAATAGTCCCAGGATTGAATACGCAGCGGGTAGACGCACGTCTGACTCCCCAAAAAAGTCCATCATTCAGACATCTGTCAATATCACTGACGTTATTTCTCACGTGGAAAATTACAATACGACTAGCTGTGCCCGCGGCTTTGCTCACGTAACTGTGCGTATTTCCGTTATGTGTTAATCAAAACGTAAAGTTTCTTATACATGACAAGAATGACTGCTTAGTTCCTTGTAAGTATATTTATTTCAGAGGTAGAATCCGTATCCATCAACAACATTATTTTAAAAAAATCTCGTCGTTTTAAATCTCGCGGTAAACTGTTGAGGAATACGGACGTAATGCAATATTGCTAATCTCCCATAGCAAATAGCGTGATAATGTATAACCTATTCCATGGAATATTTCATTGTTGTTCTTAAAATATTCAATGTACTATATGTATGTATAGATAACTATATTCTAAGTTGTTATTAAAGCGAAAACTTTATCTTTCGATCAAGCTCCGAATTTATTCAATCTGATAATGACGTTCGTTGGCACAATATTGAAGTTAAATCGAAAAGTATAGGATTCTGCTGATGGTATGAAAAAAAATCCGAACGAATCTTTGACAAGTTTGGAATTGAACATTCAATTGAGTACCTATACATTCGTCTAGAATATCTCACAATGGCTTCCAAATGAAATAGAATGTGTTAGCGAATTCTCGAATGTTTTAGTCCTTGAGCCAAAGTTAACAGAGGACAAGTGAATTTGTAGACGCTTTCAGATGACCTAGAAACAAAACGTTTGAGTATAAAATGTTCTAGATTGCGAGCAGAAAATAAAAGTCCCTTGAGAAATATTTTTTCTTTTTTATTGCCTTTGTTTTGCATGTCAGGCGTAATGTAATGGACTCATCTCATTTGCTTAGCCTTTTCCCAACAATTTTGGGGTCGGCTTCCAGTCTAACCGGATGCAACCCAGTATTTGGCATGGAGTGACTGCCTATCTGACCTCCATAACACAATTACTGGGTAATACGATTCCCCTTGGTAAGACTGGCTGTTAGAGTTTCGGGCTTCTGACGACCCGTAACGACTGTCAAAGATCTACGAATGACAGCTGCGACCAACGGCTTAACGTGCTTTCCGAGGCACGGAGGGGTCTTGGTATGTAAAGATGGTCACCCATCCACGGACCAACCGCGGCAAGCGTAGCTTAACCTGATCGATCGACCCGTGCGGCTGTTATTACTTAGCCACCAGCCCCTCCCTTCCCCCTCCCGTATCGTAATGGACTACTGATCAAATTATAATGGAATGATAACGAATCAATGATTTATTAATTAATGTAATAGCATAATTTATGTTATTGGAGAATAACTTCTACAAGGCTTGGATCGAAGTTAGAAACAACTCACATTTGATATTAAATTATTATTATGAATAAATTATTACATCCCGGCGCTATTCTGTCTTTACGTTAATAATTTGATCGAGGAACTCAGCAGCACTGATATCGGATGCTCTATTGATGGTTAGATAATTAATAGTATTATGCAGATGATATGGTGCTGCTGAGTCCCTCGATTGATGGACTCAGACAGATGTTTGGAATTTGTGAGAGGTACGAAACTTATGCGGGTAAAACCGCGGGGGGCAGCTAGTAAATAATGATAATAATAAATAATTACTGAATTAGCGGCCACCAGCTAACAAACCTCCGCTTTGTAGACGATATTGTGTTATTCTCCACATCACCTTCAGAACTTGAAGAAATGCTCCAAGATCTGAGCATGACAAGTCTTGAGGTTGAACTTTCAATGAACAGATCCAAGAGCACGAAACGTAGGGTCGAGGTAGACGGACATGGGTTGCAATATGTCGATGAGTACACATTCTTGGGCCAGATAGTGTCTTTCAAGAACAGTTAAGACAAGGATGTTGAAAGACGAGTCCAAAACGCTGGGAAGACCTACTGAATCCTTAAAGAACACATGAAAGGTAGTCTTCCTATATCACTAAAAAGAAAACTCATCGAGATGTGCATCCTGCCCGTCCTAACCTACGGTGCACAAAGTTGGTCATTTACTGAACAACAGAAGTCCAAACTCAAGATTTGCCAGCGGGCAATGGAGCGCAGTATATTTGTTATTAGGCGTACGGATCGAGTTAGAAACACCATGCTGCGCTCCATAACTCAAGTAGCGGATGTTGGTGAAAAAACAGCCAGGTTGAAGTGACAGTGGGCTGGACATGTCTCGCGAATGCACCCCGAGAGATGGGCAAAGATCGTCACTCACTGGACGCCTGAGGGAGGACATCGCCATCGAGGTAGACCACGGCGAAGGTGGTGTGACGATCTAGTAACGTTCGCCGGGCCAACATGACCAGAGATCGCACAAGACCGGGAGGTTTGAAAAGAAAAAGGGGAGGCCTTTGCCCAGCAGTGGGACACAATGTAGGCTAACAAAAAAAAAACTGAATTTGAGCTTTATGAAAGTTGTGTAAGATGTCTATGATTACACAATGGCATTGGAAAAACAGCCTACAATGTTCCGACTGCTCGGACACGGGCTTAGTCTCTGTGAGAGGATAATAATACAGAGTGGCAGCATCGACGCGTAACGTGTTTGAAATTTTCGTCGGTTATTAAAATAAAAATTGTTGTTCCATTCAATTTGACCGCGTAGGTATTAGACTTTTCTATGAAGCAGCTGATTTATTTGCTGGTTTATGAGGCTGAGGATGATGACCATGTATGCGCGGACGCTGCATGCTGGTGTTCAGGATACCCGTTGAAGCCGTGGATGCTGGCTGGCTGGGTGACTCGCCGCTAAAGCTTGCGGGAGTGATGATGAAGACGTCACGCTGAAGTATTTGCACGAAGGCTGCGCTGACGTTCATGCTCGGGGTCACCAGTATAGAGGTATGAGGAACAGGGTGTAAAGTTCACTCATACTCTATAGAAAAGGGAGGATCCTCCGACCAGACGGGTGTTGTGTCTAGCGGGCAATTGCCCAACAATTGATGTTGGGAAATTGTATCTATACTAATTGCGCGGTAAACTCTGCTTGCAAGATGCAGGATTTGCGTGACGTCAGTATGACGCGTTGACTGCATGTGGCCTTGTAGATACCGCTACACTACTAAAGGTATCCTGTATCATCCTACTACTGAGAAATGACCTCTCCTGTTGATCTGAAAACTGCACGGCTGTCACTCAACTTTATAGATTGAATTAATAAACCTAAATTAAACTTTTAGACGTTATAAATCAATAAAAATACCTAAACGATGGACTGACGAATTTAAATTCCGATACGCCTAAACCAAGCGTTCAATTTGCATTTAATAAATGGCCAACAGACGATCAAACGTGAATTATTTTAGAGATAATAACATTTCAATCCACCAACAAACTCGAGGATCGCCCGTTTATCGATCAAACTGAACGTTCTACAAACTAAAGTTCACGCATACAAACAACTATGTTGGGCAATCTTGGCAAATGTGGGTTCTTGGCCAACTCAGAACTCAAATGCACTTAGTCTGAGTTGGATAGAATCTGGGTGCACAGGAGTACCCTTGCCAATAAGGATATTTTGGATAGTTTCAGTTTAAGACGGAATTGTTCTCGTAGACGTGGTGAATTAAGAGTTCGTATTGATAGGTTCCCTTTGCCGATGAGCTACTATTAGCTGGATTACCGGAAGGAAAAAACAGTCAAGAAAATATGATAGCAAGAAAATATTGAAATATGACAACAATTTGAAAATACCAAAATGATTTGATCGATATTTCACTAAGGCCCGATTTTTCAATCTTTAGATAATTTTTATCTGAGGATAAAATTTGCGGTTTGACAGACCATAATTTTTTTTTTTGTTCCTTCATTTGCCCATTGCCCATGCCAGGGACCACGGTATCTCTTTCGAACAACCCGCGGCCCTGGCAGGCATCGGTCCTAGCGGACCCCGTCAGTTTGTGCTGACATCTCTTTGAGGCGCGCGTGGAACACAACGCGCCGTCGACTCGGGCCTGGTCCTTGCCGGGCGGCGAGCTGCCCATTGCTCGCCACCCGAGATAAAGTTATCTGACTATTGAAAAATCAGCCCTATTGTAAGCAAGTGTTGCTTATTTTACTAATTTCACGTCACTACACTCCCTACTGTGTCTACGGGAAACTAAACGGAATCACTAATCAATCACGCGACGGATAGGTCAGCCAATCAGAAGACAACAAAAGTTTAGTGTGTAGTCTGTGTGTGTACGCCATGACAGTGACGCTTATAAATCATATCTAAACTCAAAACCTAAATATAATTATCATAAGGCTGATTTTTCAATAGTTTGAAAACTTTTATCTGAAGAATAAATCTGACAGTTTGACATATTCACTATACAAACCGCAATATTTATTCCTTAGATAAAATTCCAACAGACCAGTCCTAACCTACGGTGCACAAAGTTGGTCACGTACCGAATAACAGAAGTCCACTGTGGATGTTGGAGAAAAAACAGCCAGGCTGAAATGGGTGTGGGCTGGACACGTCTCGCGAATGCACCCCGAGTGATCGGCAAAGATCGTCACTCACTGGACGCCTGAGGGAGGACATCGCCCTCGAGGTAGACCACGGCGAAGGCGGTGTGACGTTCTGGTAACGTTCGCAGAGCCAACATGGCCAGAGATCGCACAAGACAGGGAGGTTTAGAAGGAAAAAGCAGTGGGACACATTGTAGGCCAACAAAAAAAAAATGTCTAAAAACTTTAGAAGACATCTTTCTCCCAAGTGTCGGTTCCAAAGGATCTAAAACGACGGGTTGCACTCCGAGAATGCCGGCAGAAGTGAAAACTTACCGTGTTACGAATTTTCGATCAGGTCACGTGTCCTGACGCGAGTTTAACATTTTTTACCCATTACAAAAAAAGTGTTCAACGCCGCTAAAGAAGTTTTCACTTCAAAAAAAAAGATAAAAGTTACCTGACTATTAAGAAATCAGTCCTTAGTTATTTAAGGAATATAACTAAACGCAAAATATTTGAAATCAAATTCTACCTGTCAAACTTCGATCTAAAGTCATCAATGCCTTGAACCAAACAACAAGACATTTTGGTAGGAGAATTTTCGATACATTTTCCTGATCAAAGCACTAAGTATAAAGTCAGTAGCAAGAGAGAACCAGCTTAATGGATGGGTAAATCCCGTTAAAACCCTGTTAACGGCGATACGTGAACACTTGAGCTCAAGCAAGGACTTTGAAAGCTCCATCTAATTCGCTTAAGCGCTCTCTTGTATAGGGATAGCCCAATTACGGCCCAAAATAAATGTGAATACTGAGTGAATATACTAAGCAATGTTTATTAAGCATGTGTCAATTATTTTTAAGAGGATTTCTTGTGATTAAATAACAGCCGTACGGTTCGATTGCTCAGGTTAAGCTACGCTTACCGCGGTTGGTCCTTGGATGGGTGACCATCTTTTCATACCAAGAATACCTCCGTGCCTCGGAAAGCACGTTAAGCCGTTGGTCCCGGCTGTCATTCGTAGATCTTTGACAGTCGTTACGGGTCGTTAGAAGCCCGGAAGTCTGACAACCAGTCTTACCAAGGGGTATCGTATTACCCAAAAAGTGAGTTGTGGAGGTCTGTAAAATACTGGTATTCAGCTACATCCGGTTAGGCTAGAAGCCAACCCCAACATAGTTGGGAAAAGGCATGATGACCTGTGAAAATTAAGAGAAGTGACCTATAGAAATAAACCGAAATAGTTTCAACTTTTTAACCCTAACGATGATTGGCGTTTTTCCTGTTCGGGTACAGAAAAAAACATCTACCATGAGACGATCAATCATACTTCAAATATACTGGCTTAAATTTAATTATAATTAGTTAGCCAAACTCCGCAGACGAAAAATAAAAACATTATGAATTGATGATAAAAAATTCGGAGTCAACCACAGAGTCAACGACCGCTGGTAGTGTAGTTAAGTACTTAAAGTATGAGTTGAACAAGATCTGTTTTTTTGTGTTTAGATATCGATATTCATTACGTCTGTGAAGCTTACACAAAAAAAAATACTGTTTTATTAACTGACATTTCAAATAACAAGATTAACTAAGGTTTTGTTTTATCTTGTTTAAATATCGATACGCGTCACGTCTGCGGAGTTTCGTAAACTAATTTAATTTGTCCCAGTAAAATTGAAATACATATATGCTAGTTAATACTACTAGATATGCCCTCGGCTTCGGTCACGGGACAGTGTCTTATGCCATGATATAAGAAATAATCCACTAACAGTATAATTTTATTATTTTTCTTGTCAATATAAACTACAACTTGTTGGTAATTTGTCATGACATAAAAGTTGTTCTTTGGTAAGCAAGTGATCTGAATCTGTGACGCACAGTACCAGGAAGTATGGCGGAAGAAAGGGGAGGCCTACCCGGCAGTGGGTGATTCCGGGCTGAAATGATGATGAAACAAATGATTATTATCTCTTATCAGTAACATTCAACACGATCAAACGAAAACTAAATTGTAAAGTAAAAATCCCATTAAACGTGCAGCTGCAAGGGTAGTGTATTCCAAATTAGTAAAAGGAATCTCTTCATTCATCTTAATAAATATCTTAAATTCATTCATTCATTCAGTTATCACTAACAGACAACGCACAGCCTAAACTAGGACAAGCCTAAAATTTCGCACAAGAGTTCCAACATATAACGAAGGTGATTAGTAAGTAAGGATTTTTGAAAATTGATCCCTAAAGTTAAAGTAGGGGTAGACGTGTTCTTGAAAGGAGACCGCGAATCGGTAAACGTAAGGTAGGATGCCCTCAGGCTAGGTGGAGCTACGATCATCGCAGGATGACTGGTAGCAGCTGGATGAGAGTTGCTGAAAATTGAAATCGTTGAATGATGTGCAATAGGAGAAGTCTATGTCCAGCAGTGGACTGCTGTAGGCTGACGATGATGATCCTTAAAGTGGTAAAATATGAAGATTGAATCCAAGTCCGTAATTTTGTCGACAGGAAATCCCATCGGACCCGCGGCTTGTCAACAAAGAAAAATAAACACCCAGACATGACAACGTACAATTGGCGGTCTTATCTTCAAAAGCAATTAAAAGTAGTGTACCGATCAATGAAGAGTCCCTATCAGCTTTATCCGATCGGTAGCTTGTTTATGTACTTCTCCAGCTAGCTCTTTGGGGTTCCGTACCCAAAGGGAGCCAATGGCACCCTATTACTAAGCTTCCGAAGTCCGTCCGTCCCTCTGGCTGTCAGCGGGCTCTATCTCATGAACCGAAATAGGTAGACAGTTGACATTTTCACAGAATGTGTATTTCTATCGCCGCTATGACAACAAATGACAAAAAAATAAAATAAAGTGATAAATTTAAGAGGGTCCTCATACAAAAACGTGTGTTTAAAAAAAATACGTAGAGTTAAATATTGTACGAACGGAACCCATCGTGTGCGAGTCTGACTCGCATTTGGCCAGTTTTTTATGCAATCCCATTTACAAGGACCTTAGGATGAAATCAAATTAATTTAGATTAACGTTTTAGAAGGCACTGAGTTGTGTCCAGTATTTAAATGGAATTTTTACCTCTCAGGTCGTAAAAATAGAGGATTTTAAATGGTAATTTTCTTCATTATTGTTACGAGCTTCGGGGTTCGTGACAATAAAAACTACCGATATACATGACCAAAAATTACACTTTAACTAAACAACACTAATAACAACTCAAACACACTAATTATAAAACACAATTTATAACACAATTGCACTTAAATATCGCTTTCGATGTATTCGCTTGTTTCACTTATCCAACTCTGCACCGGTTGTGGCTCATCCCGGCCTTACATAGTGCCGCAGATAGTTCTAGAACCTTCTATTGTAGAAACATCTAGAATGTTCCAGTAGGTACATACCGGCCCCGACTGACCAGATCTCGGTAGTTCTAGAAAGTTCTAGCATCGAAATTTCTAGAAGGATCTTGACTCTATTAGTTCTGCTATTCTATACTAGATGGCGCTAGTGGTAACTAATGTCACCATGTACCAGGCATTAATTCTGGCGCGCAACATTATGTTCAAGTAAAAAGAAATGAGAAGTAATTTTTAGTTACTCTGTGGCAATCCAACTACTTAAGTAAGTGCATCTTATGTCTAACATATCTTTTTAATATAGGAAAGCAGGGACATCGGCGAGCACAACCTGTTACCATGGATTCAGTACATGATTCTAAACCCTCTAACCTTAAAATTAAAAAAAAAAAACATCAGCTGTTCTATACATTTTGACCGCGTAGGTATTGATTGCGTTTTTCTATGAAACGGCAGATTTATTGATAACTGACGAAAAATTTCTGCGCTAAGGGGTCGAGAACTATGTGCTGAATTTATGGTTACAGTTCGCGCATCGATGTCCCTGCCACCCTGTATAATCATAATCAGCCTATAACGTTCCCACTGCTGGGACACAAGCCTCCTCTCGGTGAGAGGGTGTGGGCCGTCATCCACTACGCGGGCGCATTGCGGGTTGGTAGATGTCACATGTCTTCAAATTCTTGGTTCTAGGACATGCCAGTTTCCTCACGATGTTTTCTTTCACCGTTTTGAGAGCAGTGGCGATTAAGTAATTTACACAAAGTAAAGCGCCTGTCTGGGTTCGAACCTACGATCTACAACTCGTAAGTCGCGGTCGTTACCACTGGGCTACCACTGCTGTCACTGCTCACTCCCTGTACAATAACATTATTTCATGCCATTCAACCAGGAAATGAAATACAATAAAAATGATATAAAAACATTTAATTTTCTTGATCTATAATAATAATAATAATCTTTATCTTTTTTTGACATGGGAAATGTGAGCTCGGCTGTCATTGTGCCGATTGTCGTATCGGCCAATGGCTTGATGGCCGACAGCCTCGATCAACATCTATCGAGGCTCTCGTTAGGCGGTTGGATCAAGGGCCTGATCCAAAAGGCAGTACTCCTCGATACGGCTCGCATTGTGAGGAGGTTCCTCTCTCTGGAGCCCTGACCGCCGGTAGCTTGGACCCTGTTCCCGATACCGGTGGGCTACTATTTTTTATATTTTTAAATGTTTTTATATCTTTTATATTCTAATATTTCAAAATATAATTTATATGTTTACATTTAAATAAAGGAATATAGAAGATAACAATACGTAGTACTTAGTTAAATTAATTGAGAATGCTCTTAATGAGCATTAAAATAAAACATTACTTATCGCTAATGAGTGTGTTGAGTTTCAAGCGCGCTGTACCGTTATTTATAACTACCAATGTAAAGGTTTTTATGGTTAGAGTAATAAATAAGTACACGATATTTAAAAAAAATGTTTTGTTTATAGAATTCGATAGCATAATCACCCATTCGTAGATCTTTGACGGTGGTTACGGGTAGTCAGAAGCCCGTAAGTCTGACAACCAGTACTACCAAGAAGTATCGAATTACCCAGTAACTGGGTTGTGGAGGTCAGATAGGCAGTCGCTCCATGTAAAATACAGGTATTCAGCTGCATGCGGTTAGACTGGAAGCTGACCCCAACATAGTTAAGAAAAGGCTAGGCAGATGAAATCGCTCTATACCTAATATTCATAAGCTTGGTCGCAGGTTTTCTCTTTGTGAGAGAGAAAAGGCTGTAATTCCCCACGCGGGCCCAGTGCTGTTGACGAATGTCACTTTTCGTCGAATTTTTGGTTCGAGGACATTACTCGTGATATTTTCTTGGTGTGGAGTGGTAATGAAATAAATATTCATATTCAGATTCGTTTATTTGCATTCCACAAGGTATAAAGATGTTCACAAAAGGCTCATTGCTAAGAGTCGTTGTAGACCTTGTCAGCAAAATTATAGTTATACATAATAGCTCAAAGTAAAGTGCATGACTGTCTCCCATTCTACTAGGCAACGACTGTTTTAAAATTTAATAGGTCTCCATAAGTATTTTTTTTTTATTGCTGAATGAGCCTGCTCTTGACCTCGATAACGCCTGATGGAAAGCGATGGATGAGGTCTATGATATCGAATAAATAAGGTAAAACTAAGTTTGAATGAATGGAATGCCAAAGACATAAAGTCCGCTTTGTAACTTTTTTGTGTGCGATAAGATTAAATAAATGAATAGTAATCCTGGTAATCTTTTAACAAATCCCACTTTACAGCTTGAAGTATTAGAAAACGTATCACAAGAGGATTATAATGACATTCCGAAGCCCAACTTAACGTTAATTTATATGCTCGAAAGATTGAATTAGTGGAATGATTCGTTAAATATCATCGCCTTTACTGACCCGCTTCTGAAATTACCATTTCATTTCGGTCCCATTTCATTTAAATTTCGACCTGTTTTACGTGCCATAATTGTGTAACTAACATTTTATTACAGCGCGAATGTGAATACCAGCGTAAATTAAAAAACGCTTAACGTTTTCTTGAACGAGGTTTTCATTATACCCCTACTTTTTTAACATTTATAATTAATGAAATAAACAGAACTTCCCCTCGAAAAGTTTCAGGAATCGCCTTACAGGTTTTCTAGGAAAATTCTTGGTAATTATTTTTGCACCTGAGTTAAACGACTTTCAATACCGTTTATATTTAATACTTTATACAAATAAGGTATTTTGCAGATATGTTGCATTTTTTTTATTAGGTAAATATTTGTGAGTCGATAATTCAATCAACGATTCGATCAACGATCACTTTAACGTTTCAATATTCATTTGGACCAGGTTTCATTAAAAGAAAATATGATATAAATATGTACCGTTTATATTTAATACTTTATACAAATAAGGTATTTTGCAGATATGTTGCATTTTTTTTTATTAGGTAAATATTTGTGAGTCGATAATTCAATCAACGATTCGATCAACGATCACTTTAACGTTTCAATATTCATTTGGACCAGGTTTCATTAAAAGAAAATATGATATAAATATGTTGGGAATGTGGTGTGGTTTTGTGATGAGTTGGTGTATTTTTGTTGTTAGTGTGTGTGTGTTCTTATAAATGTAGGTCGGCGCAGAATGGAGGACACATGAGATTCACTGTGGTATACGTCGGATTAGACATTTGACAAGCTGTCATTCTTTTACAGAGCGTCGCATCTAGCGAGGCGGTAGACTCACGAGACTCGTCGTCTTCTTTTGACAATTCAAAGACCTTGGAAACGGTCTTATTGAACTTCATACTTTGGTTTTGACAAAAAACGGAAATTGGGAGAAATAATTTAATACTCTCTGAAGCATCTTTGTCGGAACCAGACTCCGGCAATATATTAATATCGCTCGAAGTGAAAGAAACTATTCTTAGGTAGTAGTTTCAATCAATAAAGTGACAATTACTGTTGAAAATTATCTATATAGGTATATACACTTACCTACTAATAATTAATTTAATTTAAAAATTTAATTCGAGCAAAAAGACTCATAGTCTTAGTAACAAGTATGTACAGACGCCAGCACATCAAGCTACTATAATCTGTCAAATTTCTTTAATAGATTTTCAACTTTATCGCTAAAGCATTAAGGTTCAAGGTTGATTGGGAAAATTTGACAGTTTCGGGTAGCTTGACCTGCTGGCGTCTGTACTTCAAACTATGTTAGTAATACACTTACAACATGATTGCTGACATCATTGCTGCAAGGTAACAGGCCCAGCCGAAACCTAGCAGCAGACTTGACAGATTCACAAACTCGTAATCAAGCTGCTAGCTATCATGTAGATAAGATGCTGTTGCAATAATAAAGTTGAAGAGATTTTTGTTTGTTGGTTTGGACGCGCTAATCTCTGGAACTACCAGTTGGATTTGAAAAGTTCTTTTTGCATTTTATAGCCCAATTCTTGAGGAAGGCTATAGGCTATTCAACATCACTAGGGCCTTTGGGAGCCGAGCATACAGAAAAAAGACAGAAAGAACGCTAAGCGAAAACGAAGTAATATTGCGGGCAGACGATGCAATGCGACGCGGTAGGTCGAGGGAGCATGAAATTTCACGTGAACGAAGTCGCGGGCAGAAGCAATTCTGTAATACTAGCTGCACCCTGCGGTTTCACCCGCATAAGTTTTGATCCCGTGGGAATATCGGGATAAAAAGTATCCTCTACGTTAATCCTGGTTATAAACCACCTGTGTGCCAAATTTCATCCAAATCCGTTCAGTAGTGTTTGCGTGAAAGAGTAACAAACATCCATCCATCCATCCATCCATACAAACTTTTACGTTTATAATATTAGTAGGACAAATCCGTTCAGTAGTCTTTGCGTGAAGGAGTAACAAACATCCATCCATTCATCCATCCATCCATACAAACTTTCACGTTTATAATATTAGTAGGAAATAGGATTTTTACTTGCTGGAATTCAACTCGTTCAAAAACTGGCAGACAAAATTATGGTCGTCGTGCGGGGAGATGGGTGGACGACATTGTTGCCATTGCGGGCAGAAACTGTAAGACGCTGGCACAGGAGCGTGGGGATGTGCACAAGAAAAGACAGGCCTTATGCCCAGCAGTGGGCTAAGTCAGGCTGTGGATGATGATGATCTGGAATTAATTTCATGATAAGGACTGTGAGCAGTGGTGTCCTATGGGTAACGGCCCCGACTTACGAGTTGTAGGTCATGGGTTCGAACCCAGGCAGGCGCTTTACTTTGTTTAAATTGTTTCATCACTGCCGCTCTCAAAACGGTGAAGGAAAACATCGTGAGGAAACTGGCATGTCCTAGAACCAAAAATTGAAGACATGTGACAGCCCAATCCCTCTCATAATCAATAATATTGGATCATTTAAAAACTTATAAATGTTTTTAAAATTTAAAAAAGTAAGGTATATTTTTTTGTCACCCCAACAAAATATTTTTTTTTTCTATTTGACTGACGATTTATTTGAAGGGCTGTGTCCCAGCATTGGGAACATTATCGGCGGATTATGCTACATCAAATCCAATCGTTTATTTGTGATACATAGGTTCCAAACATAATTATATACTTAATAATGCTCAATTAATGAAAAAAATAATAAGGGAAATGAAATTGATTAATGCTACTGTAAATGACTCGTTAACCTTTATGAACAACACAAAAACTTAATACAGAAGACTAGAAAAACTGTTGAAATGAAGACTTGATTCAGAAGAAGATTTGAAAAGTTTCAAAATGAAAGTTTAGACCTGCCAACTAAATTCAAGGTATCGTTTGAATTAAATACGAAGAATTCAGGTAGAAATACCTCGAGCTCCAATCATTTAGGCTGCTGAACTGACTTTTTGAGGGCCTGTCAATAGTTGAAAGTTGTATTGTGTATTTTGTTATATTAACAAACCCAAGTATTAACAAACTTCTTACAGGTTTTCCAAGTAATGAAGCTCTCGACTGCTTTAATTTAAATATTTTGGCCATATTGTTACGGAGGATCTTAAAGATGACTCAAATATGGAAAGGGAGCGAAGAGCAATGGATTATATGCTCTCAAAACGGTGAAAGAAAACATCATGAGGAAACCAGCATTTCCTGGAACCAAACATTAGAAGACTGATTGATTTTTTAATGTTTAAATATTGTATTTGGTACTAACATAGTTTTTAAGTTACTTGTAATATTCGTATTAACACGGCATGGGCCTACAATGCCTGCAAAATGAAAGTTTTTTTTTTTTTTAACTTAGAACACGCAGCCTTTTTTTTTTTAAAGAAACGTTTAATGTACCGTTTTAATATCGCTATGATTTTATTGTACCAACTAGCTTCCATCTTTGGCTTCAGCCACGTGGTATGTCAATAAAAGGGAGTATTCAATTTATTCCCATACCAAACTGCATGAAAATCGATCCAGCCGTTTCAGAGTTTAGCCGGAACAAACAGGAAGCCAGATTTTTTTTTTTTAAGTTATTTTTGTTTACAGGCGCTGTATAAGTTTGCCTTATAAAGGGTTAAAAATAAAAGACCCATAAAAACAAATCTAGGCTAACTACGTCGTTTGTAAAGCGATTAAGCAAAAATTCATAACACTTACATCAGTAAACCCTAACTGCATGGTTGCCGAAAGGAAGAAGAATTGTTTAATCTGCACAAACAAAACGAATAATAAATTTTGAAAATATTTTCTATTGCTTGATGTCATGTCTTGAGGCTTACATCCAGCAGTGGACTGCTGTAGGCTGATGACGATGTTGATGATGGTGATGATAATAATGATGAATTAGATGTCAGGTAAGGTCACAATTGCAGACTAATAGACAGCTGGGTAGACGAGAAAGACCTGGGGGTCTACTACGAAGTGCAAAGTGCGAATGATCGGATCGGACCGACACATGGCCGAACCGAATATTATTGAAAAATGCGAAAAACGTTCGGATCGGCTCAGTTGGGTCGGTCCCGACCATTATTTGTACATTATTGTAACATTTACTCAAGACTCAAGGTGATGATAAACTATTCTAAATGTTAAAAATAGGGGCAGTCAAGGTCTCAGGGAAATTAATTATTAGAAAATAAACACCCTACGTAAATTTGCCGTGTTCTAGCCATTTCATTTTATTAGAATTTACGGACAATTTAAGGGTGGACAATTAAAATTTATTTTGAGTACTTAAGTTTTTAGTTGAGTTTCATGATTGCTGACAAATGCGTGCACTAACTAGACAGGTCCACTCAATCTGTGTGGTTCTTTTGTCAAAAGACCATTTCAAACACCAATCTAACTGGTCTTCACATGATCTGACAAAGATTATGTCTGGACTTTAAAAGATACTGTAACCTCTGAGTTTGTTTCGGCCTTTCTTCTCAAAATGGTCAGACAGGAAACGTCGACCTCATCTAGCTTTAAAAATATGAGGGGTAAAAGTGTTAGTACAAACCTACTTACAAAAATAAAATCATTTATCCAATATTATTATTCCGATAAAATTTCTAATCGTCGACATTTCTAATAGTCTGAATTCCTACCTATTCAGAAAAGGTACCTTAACTTGACGTAGGAAAGGTACCTTAACGTACATATAAAACGGTTTTTAAACCAGTTCCCTTTTATTCAGTTTACCCATCAGGTCATTAGTGCTGCGTGCCAATCTGATGCCGTAATTAGGGCTTATCAAGCCCGACCGGAGTCTGTGCGTCTTTTATCTGAACGGATAATTAAGTCGTGCGTGGTTCTCTGATACGGTTTAGCAGGTATTTTATGGGTTTAGGATTTTATGCTCACCTTTTTTTTTTTTTCCCTGGTTCACATGTCTTGTCATGTCTCTAGTAATGTGTGTACAATACATAGGATTTGAAGTCTCAATCACCAACCAGAAATAGATACATGACAAAACATGTGAATGAGCGAAGAGGTGCACTCTCCCTTCCTTCACTGCCATAGTCCGAAGGGATGGATGTCAGTGCACATACCTGTGCACTATAATATTTCCCGTGCCGAAGGCTGGTCTTCACTGAGACTTGACATGGCCGAAATTCGGTCTAGTGGGCTATTATAAGTAGTAAAAGATTTGGTATTGTAGAGACACGCTGACGAACTAGTTGATTAAAGTAACATGGGGGTCTACTACGAAGTGCAAAGTGCGAATGATCGGATCGGACCGACGCGTGGCCGAACCGAATATTATTGAGAAATGCAAAAAAAGTTGGGATCGGCTCAGTTGAGTCGGGACCATAGTCAAAATTCGAAAGAGGGTAGGAGTGTCGGATCGGGACCGACCGAACCAAATAGTAACTTCGTAGCAGGAAATGGCCGAACATTCGGCCGATACTACTTCGGAGTAGACCTCCTGGTTAGCGAGCCTTAACTGGCCCGTACTCGTCCACCTTTCGATCATTATAAAGTGCATCCATTGTACAGACGCCAGCACATCAAGCTACTACAATCTGTCAAATTTCTTTAATAGATTTTCAACTTTATCGATAAAGCATTAAGGTTCAAGGTTGATTGGGAAAAATTGACAGTTTCGGGTAGCTTGACCTGCTGGCGTCTGTACTAAGTATATCAGCCTATAATGATCCCACTGCTGGGACACAGGCCTCCTCTTTGTGAGAGGGACTGGGCCGTAATTCACCACGCGGGCCCAGTGTGGGTTGGTAGATGTCACATGTTTTCGAGTTTTTAGTTCTAAGTTATGCCGGTTTCCTCGCGATGTTTTCCTTCACTGTTTTGAGAGCAGTGGTGGTGAAATAATTTATGTATCTTGAGTAAATAAATACTCAAATAACTTTTCACGTTTTGATCCTCTCTGTACACATTCCTAAGATAAAGCAGCCAAAAAAGTATTGTTACACCACGAAGTAAATCATACACATTTATTTTGTTTTTTTTTTCGCTGAAAGCTACAAGGCCGCCCATTATATATTGTAGTGTTTGATTTGTTTTTATAATGTATATTTGTTTTGTACACCAAATTTATACATTTTTATTTTTGTTGTGTAACCTTGTTATGACTATTTGTATGACTATTTGAAACAGACAGATATGAAAATGATTGGCTAGCAACATTCTACAACAACGTACTCGGAAAATGTTGAAAATTATGATGAATGCGTCTACGATACACAATATGACTATGAAAATATTTAAATCACTTCGACATCCATCTGTTTGCACATATGAATTCATGTCAACAGGGATTATTTACACGAGATTATTTACACTACAAAAGGTAATACCCAAAATGTTTCTTTTCATACTTATTTGTAAGGTTTTTGCGGCATTTCTCATACCGTCAGAAAAATTTCATTCACCCCATGCAATATCAAAGGATTGCTTGAAGTGAGGAGGAAATGTTGGGTTTGAAATTCCATACTTTATAATACCTTGGGGAGCTCTGAAGGCAATGTAACCTCATAATAGCCGGTAGTAATATGTTGTACGGCAATAACGTTAGTGTAGAAGTAAGTAATAACTTTAGCTAAACACTAATAAAGACCTGCGGAGTATTTGCGAAACTCCAGACTTACCTTATGGCCGAATTTGTCAAACCTATGATAAATTATTAAAAGACAATGCCCAAAAATGATACCAAAAAGTCTCATGCATCAAGATCAAAATATTAAAGTAATTATTTTCATAATTTTTTACGACATTACGCGTCGGGGATTTGATTTTTGAACAGGGAATTATTTTAAAGTAAAAAAGTGTCAATTTTGTTGTATTCCCTTTACATGACGTTCCGTTTGAAATGATATGATTAATATAACCTTGAATTTTGAAAGTGTCATGATCACGACTTTCAAAAAACATGTAAAAAAAAATAACTTTGCAGATTCTGCATTAATTAAAAATAACTAGAATCGAATAGAATTTTTATTTAAACGATTATCATTTTTAGAGCAATAATGGCCGTTCGTGTATGACATGTCAAACAAAATAAAGTACACAGTTGTAAGGTTATTTCAATTTTTTTGAAAATCTCCGAATCCCGGGTTTTGTTTACAAAAAAAACTTTTGTATGATTTAATATCATAAGAGTAGTCTATATAAAACAAAGTTTGACTTTTATGCAGCATGGTACGGGATTCCACACATCCATGAGCCTCCATGAGTCCTTTTTGTAAGAAAGTTTATACCAATACCTTAACATGTCAATCATATTTTAAAAAAATTAGATGAGGTCTACATATGTTTCCTATCTGAGTAGGTACTCTAAGAAGAAAGGCCGAAGCAAACTCAGAGGTCACAGTCTCTTTTAAAGTCAAGATATATTCTTGGTCAGATCATTTGAAGACCATAAATCAAAGAAAGGACATTTGGCTAGGCCGCATAAAGTACCTACTCACACTACCAGATTATTCTAAAGCAGTATATTAGGAATTTCCAGTTTGTGATTGATAGTGTGTCATGCAATTGGACGACTGGTTGAAAAAACATAAAAATAAAAATCAAGAAGACACAGTAATCTGAAGCTGTATCCGTTATAAAAAAAAAAAAAAACGAATATAAAGAAAAGAAGGAAAGAAAAATATTTATTCTGCACAAACAAAACGCACAATTACAAGTAATAAAAAATAATAATAATAAAATAAAATAAAAAACGAAAAAAGACAAGATACATATAGTCAAAAGACTCGTACTCATGCATAAAAATGTTGACACTTTTGTCTAATATTAAGAAATATCTGTACTTCGGTTCATTTCAATAAATTCCTATCATCCGGTTCCGCATCAAATGATTTACAAGCCCAATAAACTAATTACTCACGCCAGTTTGAAATAATGACAGTAACTCTCACACATAACTCGTATTTCAATATTATATCTTTATCGAGCCTTACAGTGCCCTATAACACAATGAATTATGTATAAAGTTTAATATAGCTATAACCAACCTCCTTGAAATGGTTCTAATTGTGATGGCGTTGCGTAGAAAGGCTTTCGGTTCTCAATTATAATTCCGTCTGCGACTGTAAGGGTGGGGACACAATGCGAAGCCGGGATTCGCCGCCCGTGAGATAATAATACCTCTACCGCTTCAGGCTTTCAGCTTATCTATTTTATGGGGCATTTCATTATGTTGATAATTTTCAGTTTTGTGCACTGTGAACCTTTAATATAATTTAATTTGATGATAGGTTGGCGCAGTGGTTAAGCGATTAACTGCTGCGCTGCGTGTCGCGGGTTCGATTCCCGCACGGAACAAATATTTGTATGACCTACAAGTAGTTGTTCCGGGTCTGGCTGTTTGTGTATGTGAGTTTAAATGTTTGTAAACGCACCCACGATACAGGACAAATTCATAGTGTGGGGCAAAGTTATAAAAAAAAAATACCGATGTCAGGTTCGTAACAGATTAGGGATGCCAAAATGTTTCAATTTACTATAGGCCCCTTTTTTATTTAAGAGCTTTTTATTTTCTAGACTCCCTGTATCAATATTTAAAGTCTGCAACATCAGTCATGAAGGAGGGAGCCATTCAACTGTGAACGTACCTTAAAGAACAGAGCTATTTTAATAATTGTCTACGGGTTATTTAGAGCATTCATATTTAAAGCCTTTGTTCAATTGTGTGCTTAATTTGCATATTCAGAGGGAACAGGTATTACGAGTACTTACAGATAATGTCTTAGAGCAAACTAAAGATTCTTATTTAACATTTTCAAGATGAATTAATGAAGTTCCAAGTATTCAGCAATAAACACTGGGATCGCGTAGTAGATTACGTTCTTCTCCCTCTCACAGAAAGGAGACCTGTTTCCCAGCAGTGGGACCATTATATTTATTTATTTATTCAAAATTTCGTAAATAACACCTTAACAGCTATAACGCCAACGCAACGTTACTATCACAAAGATTCACATACATCTAACTTACATTGACTACCCAAAAATACAATTAAAAATAGAATCAAAAATATAATCAGAATAACAATTAAAAATACAATTACATAATTACAATTACATCGTTTTGTATTAAAAATACAAAAATATGTTACGGCAATGTGTCTTGCGTGGATCCACATTACGAACGTTATATACTCGTAGGTAAACTACGGCGAAGTTTAAAAAGAGGGTTTGATATAAAAGCTTGTAGCTGGAAAGGCATAACATCAAACTCTCTCAAGGAGCTATGGAAAACGATTCCCGTATTTTCTTTATGAAACAAATTCCGCAACGAGGAAGTTCGGGAAAAAGTCGAAGTTGCTGACACAGCTCTTAGAAATCGCAATTGAAGTGGCAACAGACAAGCCAAGTGGTGGGAACTAACGAGTGTTTCGTTACGAAACTTTTCGAGAGGCCAAATTGCGGTCTGCCCCTTCATTAGGTAAACAGAAAATAGTGGTTGCAAGCTTTCAATGCAAAACAGTCATTTCAAAATCAAAAGTCATTTATTCAAATTAGGCTGAGAATCAGCACTTTTCGAACGTCAAAATTACAAAAGACAGTCCCCCGAAAACGCCCGCCCTTCACCACTTCCTAGTGCTATCGCTGGGAAGAAGAAGTGGCGCAACAAACTCCCCAGCAGAAAGAACCCTTTCTCATCTACTGAATGCCGGCCGGTTTTAACAAAGACGTTTCTCCTTTTTCGGGTATGTGTGGCTTTTTAAGTTTTGTCGTTATACTGTAAACACTTTAAAAAAATATGGATAGCTATACATACCTACACAAGTCGGTTAACAGTTATTTTACCCCTGACGGCAGCACCTAACAGCAACCTTATTGTAAAGACAATAAAGAACATCATGATTTTGACAGTTTGTCAGAAGCAGCCACCTAACAGCAACCTTATTAAAATGAGAATTAAGATCACTGTGACGTTGACAGTGATGCAAAATCAGACGTAAACTAACTATGAAAGGACTGTACGCAAACCATTCCCATACATTTGTCAATCTTGAAAAATTGACACTTGACACAGAGTTTGTGAATTTGTACTGAACAAATATCGACTTGTTCGGTTCCGCAAACTGTTGCTGCTACAATTTCAATATTAAACTGTCCATGGCAACACGATAACGATGCCTATCCTATTTTATTAGATGTTCGTATAAGGGGAACTGCTGTCGTGGACACGCCCTCATATACCCACTCCATTTCAAAAACAGACAGCAAAAATACTATGATAGTATCGCTCTTCTTCTCAACTGCAATATGGTCTGACTAAGATTATGTCTGAACTTTAAAATAAACTTTGACTTCGTCTTCTGACGGCCGCACTCACTTCGAACTTCGGACTTCGGTCCCACGACCGCACACGTTTTTTTTTTTATTTGGATTTTGATAAGTATCCTATTTACAGAATAAACAATTTCATTAAATTTCAATAAAATTCATCTAACTCTTAACTCTATTCTAACTAGCTTGTATTGTCCACTACAGGGCAAAAGCCTCCCCCTCCCCCCTTTGTCTGTCTTTCAGATAAAATGCATAATTTTAACAAATAATATTTAATCGTATGTGGTCAAAGGAAGGCAGTTGGTCCACTTATTATCAAGGTACGTGCTTTATTACTGCGACGCAAGTATCTCGCACGTAGGTATGAGGTCACAGCCACAGCTGCAGTCGATTTTATGTCATTTGCATGCAAACCAGTGTTTCTATTATACTAAGATACTAGTTACCTGGAGCTTGAATCCTTTGTGCAAGTTTATTATTGTTTATTAAAGTTATAATAACGCTGCTTTCTCTTACGGTTTTGAGCAAAGTTCGTAGCATTTTCACTTTAAAAGCTATTAGAGCCCCTATTTGAGATCGAAGCTAACCTAATGACCCCGAAACTGGCCTTCCAAAAATTATGCCACACGAATTTTATGATTTTTGGACTTGTCACAGGTTGTCATCTTTGTTTGACCCTGGTGTGACGTCACATATTTTGCAATTTTAAATTAAACTCTAAATAATAATACTGATACAGCTGGTAATGTATTTTCACTATAGTTGTAGTTTAAACTTTTAATATCAACTTTAGATATACGTGTGTCGTCACAAAGCGTATGAATCGTCCTCCCCTTGTCACACAATGTCACACTTCATTCACCCCTTCCTCCCCCTTAACACACGTGGGACATAATTCATGCATGAATACCTATAAAATCCTTTATGCAAGTAGGAAGTGGCTCAGTGGTAACAGATACGAGATATGTCGTTCGTAGATTCGAATCCTGACAGGTGCTTTACTTTGTGTAAATTATTTCATCACCACTGCTCTGAAAACGGTAAAGGAGAATATAGTGCTGGAGTGAGTATTTAAGAAGCAGCCTGCAATTGGTGCCGGAGTCCCAGAAGCTGTGAGAATATTGGTTGTTATGGTATCGGCATGTGATGTATAGGAATGGAGTTTAAGAATTTTGAGTAGGGATGGTTATAGGAGTTGGGGAAGATCAAAGAATTGATGGATGAATCGTGTGAAAGCAATCTACTAACATGACATGACAGGTAATATAGATGTATGGAACTGTTATAGGGAAGAAGACCCCAAATAAATTGTGCTATACATATAACCTGATATGTATGTATGTTATGTAAGTCGCTTGTGACTATGTAATGTAATGTTAGTTTGGATTGTCGTATTACATTACAAATGGTAACAAAACTTCACATAATTGTGCCATTACCTATAACAAGTTATTTAACTGCTACTATATTGCTAGGTAGTAGAAGTTTCGAGTTTCCATTGTTTTCACAATGGAAACTCGAAACTTCTGACTTAAGACTGTCTTCTAGGTATCTTTTACCTGTGACTTTGTTCGCATGCAAAGACTTTCTGTAGGTATTTGTTAGACTGTCAAGGGTAGACATCCGAAAAATCTATTCTTATTCCGTTTCTACAGGTTCAAATTAAATTAACTAGCAAAACTCCACAGTTGTGGTGGGTATAGATACCAAAACATTACGAAACAAAAAAAAATATTTCATATTTTTTTCCATAAAATATCAGTTTAAAAATCCATTTATTGTGTAAACTTCAGAGACGTGATAGGTATCGATATCTAAACTGATATAAAAACTGATTTTCTATACACTACACTACCAGCGGTCGTTGTTTTATTCTTTTTAGATTCATATCCATCACGTCTGCGCAGTTTTGCTAGCTACTTTAATTTGACCATGTATACTCTCTATAGAAAATGTTCTGTCATTCATCTGTCTAATATCACTGGGTTGGGCTGGTCGTAATTCGTTAGTTAGTTAGATGCTAAAGTACTTCAAATGCATCCCTTTCACTAACTGAACAACATAATATATGCAGAGCTATTTTTAAAACAAATAGCGTAGAGTCATCTCAACACCTCTCTCCCTTGATTTTGTATACTATATATATATATATATATATTATAAGTATGTATTATAGTAATAGTATGTATGTGTATCTAACCTATTTATGTATTTGTGTACCTAGTTTTAACAGTTTTTTTTATCATTGTCCCTCTCAACCAAAGCACCTGCCATGTAATCTCTTCACCACCCTTGGTTGACTGGTAGAGAATGCCTAAGGCATTAAGTCCGCCTTTGTACCTTTTAGTGCGAAAAGTTTGAATAAATAAATAAATGAATGAATAATTAATTATATACTTAAATATTATAAAGAGGTAAATTAAAGCAGTGTATGGACAGAACTTCTGACCTGATTCCGAAAATTCTTTCACTAATGGGAAGCTACAGTATTACTAAGGGCCGGGTTGTTTCAAACGGTTGGTTAACGTAACATACGTACGTCAAATGGTAACGAGTACGTACTCGTACTTGTTATTATTTGACGCAAGGCAAGGCCATCATTTTGTAATTGCAATTTCGAAACAAGACTTTTTTGGTTTTGACGATAGTTAGCGCCATTTTTGACGTATTCGCTTGCGTCAAGTGGACGTGAAACAACCAGCCCTAAGTGTCATAGGATATATTGTTTGTTAAAACAAGAAATCTCACGCAGACAAACTCGCCGGGTAGAAGATAGGCAACACACACTTTTATAGTTAAAATAATATAATAATATAACATTTAATGTTTGTATTATTTTAACTTTTTTATTTCGTTATTTGTATTTTGCGTTTCATGAACTGAATCGAAATAAACGTTATTCTTTCTTTCTTTAGTGAAGCAAATCATCACCATCAGCCTATAGCAGTCCACTGCATGACATAAGACTCTCCTATTACACGCCATTCAAATCGGTTTAAAAAAAAACAAAAATCATTTTTTTTTGCATAAATAAGGTACAGAAGGTTGGTAAAATGTACAGAATTGTTCTCTTATTCTGCCTTTAATTTCGGCGTGCAAATATAAAATAAGGTTACATATTTTATTGAAATTAATTATTGATCATAATCATGCAGTCAGTAAGCAGATAATCCCATTAAAACTTTCGGCTAATACTGCATTGCAAATATGTTTTGTACGTCATGAAACCTTATAAATAGCCTGGTCTCCATAACAACGCAGGATTATTTACATTTCAAACACATAATCCAGTTAGCTTCACAATGTGAATGCGTCCACACGAACCTATGTTTTTCTAAACCGGCGTTTTGTTTGCCACCAAGCGTTGATCGTTAGTTCCTGTTAAAATATTTGTTGTTTTACAAAGCCGTGTTTGTTTAATTTAACAGTGTAGGTAAGTTCGCACTTCGCATTTTGGAAGGCGCACGGGTCGATCGAAGGTTAAGTTACACTTGCCGCGGCCGGTTCGTGGATGGGTGACCATAAGAAACGTCCCGGCTGCCATTTGTAGATCTTTGACAGTCGTTACGGGTAGAAGCCCGAAAGCCTGGCAACCAGTCTTATCAAAGGATATCATGTTACCCAGTAACTGGGTTGTGGAGGTTAGATAGGCAGTCGCTCCATAAAAAATAATAATACCTAATGTGGACCGGAAGCCGACCCCAACATAGTTGGGAAAAGGCTAGGCAGATTGATATTGTTTTAACAGGAAGTTCGTTTATTTAGAAAGTGAGAATTATATGTAATAAACGTCCAGCTAAACAATCATTTATTCTCCGATCTAGCGGTATCTACAACGCCACATGCGAACAACGCGTCATACTGACGTCACGCAAATCCTGCATCTCGCAAGCAGAGTTCACCACGCAATTAGCATAGATACAATTTCCCAACATCAATCGTTGGGCAATTGCCCGCCAGACACAACCCCCGTCTGGTCGGAGGATCCTCCCTTTTCTATGAGTATGAGTGGACTTTACACCCTCTTCCTCATACCTCTATACCACTATTACATTAACACTAGCCCATAACAAACAGACGATAATAACTCGCAGTTTATGGCCGCCGCTCCTTCTATTAGAAACGGGAATCTAATTCTTATTTACACGACAAATAAATCAAAATTAGCAGGCCAAATTAGCCACTACGTACGTTGATCAGGCACGATAAAATGTTTTTATGGCGCCCATTATTACCCGGCAACCATATTTTTATTGTGGTTTTCTTTATTGCATTGTAAATATCGGTAACTGCGAATAAATACTAAGGGAGAAATGGTACGATCGTGTTTTTTCTCGCACAAATGGATCGGCGCGTAGAATGGAGAGGGACAGAATAAAATAATATGACGTCGTATTGTCCTCGAATGTTTTATGAACAGAAATATACATACGAATGGGTGTCATTTAATTTCATATTCATGCTTTTGAAGCTTCAATTCAAGTCTTATGAAAATAGGTTTTATTTTTTGGATGGTTTATTTTTTTTGGAAATATACTGTTCCTATCTACATGTTTACTTTATGTACCTTAATCATTTTATCACCACTGCTCTCAAAACTGCCAAAGAAAACATCGTGAGGAAAAATTCGAAAACATGTAACATCTACTGACCCGCACTGGGCCCGCGTGGTGGATTACGGGCCACTCCCTCTGACCGAGAGGAGGCCTGTGTCCCAGCAGTGGGAACGTTATAGGCTAATTATGTATGTATTATGTACTTACATTACATGCAAAATATATTAGATAGGGCCGCGACATCTTTCAGCCTTGTTCCTTCGACCTTTTTATGAAAGTAAATATGACAAAAAAGTACTCTCACAGCGGACCTCAATAAAAGAATACATTTTTTACGTTACAACTCACATGCCTAAAGGGGATGGATCACCTGTATTTCGTTTGCACAGGTAAAATATGATAATAATATACTGTTGTACAACAAGGTACGTACCTACTCTTCGCCGGAAAATACGAGAGTATACTGTACAAAAAAAATGTTCCTGTGTTCCCCACTCTACACGATCCAAACGTTATTAAAATATACGAAAGCAAATAGGAATTTGTTATCATACATTTTACAGTCACGGTTGCGAGCAATAAAGCCTCCGATACACTAAACGCGAGACGTGTGCAGCGTGTGACGTGGGAAGTGCGTACAAAGAAATAAGGAATACGACACATCGAAAGCAAGTACGCCGATGAGCCACTCCTATGAGCTATGGTGACGAGCTACAATCCTTTCACAGTTATATAGTTAGTAATTCTGACACCAGTAACCTAATACCATTCTTATGTTAAGCTACAGACTCTAAAAGCTATTATACAACCTTCTAATTTAAAATTTGTTAAATCACTTTTATTATAATTATCTTGCAATGTATCGAACTGCTAGAGGGCGGAGACCTGGTGACCTGAAACACAGGCCCTTAAAGCCTAGCTTAGGCACCAGTCTCCCACAGTAAACTAAGCCAAATAATATATCATGTGTAAGAATGTCTGTATTGTTTATTGTGGTGAGAAAATAAATAAATACTTACTTACTTACTTATCGTGACGAATATAAAGGTCAATGTGATTTTGACATGCTTGTCAATGACAGGGACTAAACAGCAACCGTATTGCAACAACAATAAAGATCACTGTGATTTTGTCCGTGACGCAAAATCAGAGATAAAGTAATTACTGGGGTGTGTACACCGACAAGCTTCGCAACCTCCTTATCAAACAAAATCAAAATTGTAATTCCGACAAGTTCGCAACAATTCATCAACACACTTCGCGGTCACAAATGAAATTGTTTATTCCATAAATAGGACATCGAATGAAATTACTTTTAAAGGTCACATCTGAAAAAAAAAACAAATAAGCTAGATGGAGTTGGCATTTGCTATCTGACAACCCCTGAGAAGAAATGTCGAAACAAATTCAGAGGTCACAGTCTCTTTCAAAGTTCAGACATTAAATATTAAAAATATCAGACACTTTCAGAGTGCCGCCCGTCTCCTAAATATCACTACGTATCATAAAGGTCCCTTTCATTGTACCACAACCTTACGACTAACACACATACATAATTCATTACATATCAAATAGGCTTCGTCGATACAAATGCCTTCAATTGGCAAGAGTAATGCGTGCCAGAGATTCACGAATCGTGAGCGAGTAATTAACGTTAGCGACATTTTACAGAGTAAATAAATTAGATACTGTTAACGAAATCATTAATATTGGAAGCAAACCTCATTTGTCCTTGTTAGGGTAGGTGTACACTTATGTTCGTAACATAATCTTGTGGTTGAGGAGATGGTTTCGGCGCTGTCTTTGTGTCGGCGTCTTTATTTGACTTGCAAAATGTTGGTACTTGATTTAACGTGGAATGTTCACAATCTAAGGTTGCCTTTTTAAATGATATTTTACTTTGAATTAAGCGGAGGTTTGACTACTGTTTCAGATAGGAAACTCATGAATTCGTCGTTGTTGTTTCTATGAATTCACGTCTTGCCGAGTCCAATTCACATCGAAGTGAGCCACACTTCGATGTAATTGGACTCGGCTCTTGAAGTTTTAAAGGAGTATGTCTAGGGCAAGTCATCCAGCTCGGTAGACACAACTTTGAGAAAAACCTATGTTCAGCAGCATGGACGCTGATAGGTTGAGTTAAAGTTTATAAGAAGTAATAAAATGTCGTATGTGAATAAAATCTATATGTCGCATTATCTATAAGATACATGTTGCTGGTACGTTGATTTGTACTCGTATAGAGAGTTTTCCAAAATGGACACTCGAACTTTAAATTTAAATAAAGTAAGTTGTGTAACTGGTATCGTTAAATGGTTATTTTTATTTAATAGAGTACCTAATTACATTATGTATGGAATATGATATCTGCCAAATGGCCGACGTGGCTGTGACGTGCGGCGCGTATCCGTGACGTTCATTTTTCGATGACTTAACCGCATAAATCGGGCTCGATATCATTGATGTCATTGATCATTGAGCCGTCTGCGGATTATTCGCATAGACCCGTGATTTTTCGTAGGTCCACGAGAAACATTGTAACGGCTTTAAAGCGAATGCGCTAAGGTAGCCCGTGAAATTCAAATTTTCTTACGTTTTTTGCAAATTGCCCGTCAGTGCCTGAAACACAGGTTTTTCATAAACCTAGATCAGGCAGGTATACATTACAGTTAGAATTTAACTGTCCTCGATTG
This sequence comes from Apamea monoglypha, assembly GCA_911387795.2. Lineage (NCBI taxonomy): Eukaryota > Metazoa > Arthropoda > Insecta > Lepidoptera > Noctuidae > Apamea > Apamea monoglypha. Next base: position 5,975,911 of record OU426930.1, read on the forward strand.
TAATTAATGTAAATCATATTTTTACTTTACTTTATACTTGAATATTTTTTTTTTATTTTTAATTTATTATTTATTTATTTAGTGTCGTTGTATGTTTATTAAAATATGATTCACGATTGTAACGCACATAATTATAATCATTACGCCTCTTAAATCAGAATTTCAAGAAAAAGTCATTCAACGGGGTAAAACTCGCCTTAAATCACACGATCTTGCTGACGTCAGTTGACGTGGCCGAACCAAACTCAAGATAACCATACCGTCAAATTTGTGGTGCAGAAAATCCACTATCTCATGTGCGATGACGCACGGAGCGCCTTCTAGTTGAAGGCACATGTCGGTGTGATCGATATCTTCTAATTTAGGCCATAAAAATGTACCATCATCGACTTGCACCTCTCGGCAGTTATGGCGGCCATATATCGAAGACGCGGCAGTCATTTGGCAGATATCATATTCCATACATCATGTATGTACCGTATTAAATAAAAAATCAATTGAAGGATATCTGATACACAACTTGCTTTATTACAATTTTACGTTTGAGCGTCCTTAATGGAAAACCCTTTAGGTAAATATTATAATTGTTTTGCGTTACAATGACAGAAACATAACGAAACGATAGGAAAACAAGGTTCAACAAGGTACCTATCATCATTCCTGCCCTTCCTGCCCGACAACACATGGTGTGATCTGACTGGTGACTACGGACTAAATCCGGACGGGTAGCGCTGTCTCGAGTTGGTTTGTGTGACTTTTCTGGTTAATTTTTATTTTTTACTGTCCCTTTCTATATACGTCCGTTACCTTATTTCTTTCTTTTAAAATCTGTATGATTCCGTGGACAATAGTGTGGGTTATGCGTTTGTTTACTATTATACCTTAGCTAGCTATTAATACTGTAATGCATAACTATTTTTTGTCCCAAATAAATAAAATAAAATAAAAAACACAAATTATTTGTGGTCGGCGCAACATGTCCTTTTCTTCCATAAATCGCTATTAGTCGTCATCTCGGTAGTCACCCCGGTTCTAACCATAATCATCATTCACACAGTCCATTCATCGTTTCTTTTGTATTCCCCTACTCCTATAGCCATCAAAATTCACACACCAAACTTTCCTCACGACATTTTCCTCATTCCTCCGTACCTTACCTCTCCTTACCACTTTACCTTGTGATAACAAGGTATCTGTAACTTGCTGAATACCTATCGAAAATCAGACATCCGAAACGTGAATAATCTCGACTACAAATTAACACAGCAGCACTATCGCATTTCATAACTGTATTTCAACGCTATCTATATCTGAAACGCAATATCATGAAACACAATATCTCTTTCCTATATTTAGGTACCCATTCTATTTTAGTTTAAGGCTGATTGAATCTAAAACACAATTGGGAATAACGCAACAAACAGTTGTTACCCAACCACGCACTACCTACTTTTAATTATATCAGAACCAGTAACTATTCCATTCGAAATCACCAAGTACTTCAGTGAAACGATCGGTACTATAACCATACATATTATAAACTAGCTGTGTCCGCAACATCAATCGCGTGTTTGTCGAAAAACAAATAGTGAAAATCGGTCTAGCCATTTCGGAGATTAGCTGGATCAAACAGACAGATTTACAAAAAAAAACTTTAAATTTTTAAGGTTTTACATTTAATAAAAAACAGTTATTTTGACATTACAAAAGACAATTTTATTTATTTGTATGTCTGAATAGTGGAAATGGGCGGAACACATAGGGCGTAGAACAGATGGCAGATGGGGTAGATCAGTGCTGAACTGGAGACCGAGATCTGGTAGTAGAAGTGTGGGCAGTCAGCCGATGAGATGGACCGACGACCTGGTCAAGATTGCTGGACGACTCTCGCTTAGAAAGGCTAGAGACAGAGAAGAGTGGCTTGCATTGCAGGATGCTTACACCCAACATTGGGTGGCGAAAGGCTGAAGAAGAAGAAGTAGAGAGAAGATGTATAGATTTAAGTAGCTTTTCGTGTGTGTCTGTGTAACTAAACTATGTGGTTAAACTAACGTCGTTAAATTTGACGTCTGACGGATTTTGTATAGAAGAACTGTCAAAAATTGCGGCATTTTGCTCCGTTTGCTCCAATTCAACTGACTCTCATTATGTTCCGCTGCTCGGATCGCGACACAATGTAGTAATGTTTCTAAGCGGAATTCGTTAAGTGGTTTCCCATCATTCTTTTCGCGGCGGTGGTGTGCTAAGGCCCTTAATGAATATGACTTTTAAGTCGAAATATCCGATATTGTATAGTACACTCGACTTCTGAGTCGAGTGTAACCCACATGTGTGTGGGTTACGCGTGACACGCCAAGATTATACCTATGTACCTGTACATGTATATTGTGTCAAGAAATTACTATTAGTTTTGTGACTTTCAATTATTAGTGCACTGAGTTGTTATTAAAGTTATTATAATAGGTAATCTTTATTTCATAAGAAAGTGGTTACAAGTTGTGTGGAGTCCTTGACACTTGTGTTCGGTGCTTAATCTGTGTTACAAGAGACAGGTTGCTATTATGCGATTTACTAAAGACAGAAAATATATTTTCTTTAGTAAATCGCATAATAGCTAAAGAAAGAAAATATATTTTCTTTCTTTCTTTATGGCCAAGTGGCATGCAAAAATTATTCTTGTTTGTCGGTACCTACATGGTTGCGACACATAACCGGTAATACGGAATACGGGTAATATGGAACCGGAAATATTATTATGCGTGTTGTGTTGTAACAAAAAGAAAACGTACAAGTAGGCAGGTACCAGGAGAAATGTATCAGATATACATGTCTCTGCCCGGGAAAAATCGCAAGACGCGTAGAAATGGGTTTGATGGTTATTTTTTATATAACGAAAAGGCTGTGACCGAATGGTGTACAAGGATGACCAATGAACCGCGTTGGGTTGATGATAATGTCACCCACCAGTGGGTGATTCCGGACTGAAATGATGATGGTGTTAATAACATAATTCTGCAGATATACAGGGTGGCAGGGACATCGACGCTCAACCGCTTACCATGGATTCAGTACATGATTCTGGACCTAATAGCTACTACCTAGGACTAATTTTTACGTTTTTTTCTGCATTTTTTTAAACTGTAAACTGTATAAAATCATTATTTATATCTAACCCAATGAGATTTTTAATAAAAAAATAGAAAATTCACTTGTTTCACATAAAACAGCAATGTAAATAAAACTCGAAAGGGCAGCGCGCGGTATCGCGGTAGGTGGCGCGCGCGCGCGTGCTTTGTCGCGTTGTTTGCAATACATTACGCACACAAAAATGACAATTTTTTTAACCGGTCATTTCCGAGATGAATGACTTTCGTAATTTTATTTTTGGCATCAGGTGTAACCTTTTCACGACGTTTGCGCGTCGATGTATATCTGTTTTGCAACTTACACATACAAACAACTTATAAAAATTTGTGACAATTTGTCTACACAGCAAAACAACACAAATAATCTACACGTCAGAGAGTATGCATATTAGATATCTCACAACAACCTTATATATGCTTACATAGACACATTTAAGTACAGACGTAACTATATGTATTATTATAAGCTAGCATCATGTGTTTGTTCCACACCACTAGTTCCATACAAATCAGTAGCACTATGTATGTATACATAGGTATACACCAAACGATTCTCGATTACCGTGTCGGTGATGGATCACATCTCTAGTCGGAAATTGAGTCGGCTACTCACCTTGTGTTATCGAGAATTCGAGAGCTTGTACAAAGAAAATATGCGAAAAAATATATTCAGAGAAGAATTTATGCGACAAAGGTATCGTATATTTATCTTGAAAGTTATTTCCTTCTTTTTTTAAAATACTAACTGACTCGTCAGACGTTCTCCTGTTCAATACATAAATCCCATAGAAAAAAGGACATTGAGCTTTTTATGGATTGAAATTTTTTCAGGATATTTTTAAAATTGTTGGCTTGTGGCTAAGTAATAACCGCCACACGGGTCGATCGATCAGGTTAAGCAACGCTTGCCGCGGTTGATCCGTGGATGGGTGACCAATCTGTACATACCAAGTCCCCTTCGTGCCTCAGAAAGCAGGTTTAGCCGCTGGTCCCGGCTGTCATTCATGGATTTTTGACAGTCGTTACGAGTCGTCAGAAGCCTGAAAGTCTGACAACCAGTCTTATCAAGGGGTATCGTATTACCCACTAACTGGGTTGTGGAGGTTAGTTAGATAGTCGCTTCATGTAAAATATTGGTATTCTGCTCCATCCGATTAGACTGAAAGCCGACCCCCATATAGTTGGGAAAAGGCTAGGCAGATTAATTGATTGATTTTTTCTTTCCGTAACAATTAATTTCGACTACGAGTATTACGAACATTTTAAAACAAAAAAATTGCCAAAACGGTCTAGCCGTTCTCAAGTGATGCGCTTACCAACGAAGAGCATTTGGTTTTTATTATGTAGAAGATGATATGTAGGTATCTGCTTATTATTTTTTTCGCAATGAATATTTTATCTTCACAACGAAGGTTGTTTGTAAATCAAACATCTGAAAAATGTGTCAAGTTCTCTTATTGGTTTGCATGAACGTGAGGGGAAGAAATGGCTGGTCCATTAAGGAAGCGACAGCGACTTTTAAATATTTTAAAATTATTTAAAATGGACTGGATTTATGATTTAAAAATGGTCGCTTTGGGAAAATTCTTATCAGTATTTGATAGATGTTTGACCTCCTATTTCGTTATTGTATAGAATCTAAGTTCTTCTTACTTAACAGACAGCTGTGCTGCTGGAGGAGTTTGTTGCGCTACTTCTTCTTTCCAGCTAAAGCTCTAAGAAGTGGTGAAGGGCCCGCGTTTATTGGGACTGTCTAATATAATTTTGACGTTCAAAAGTGCTGATCCTCAGCCTAGTTTGAATAAATGACTTTTAATTTTGGTTATGTTTTCATGCATTGTAGCGGTATCTACAACGCCAGATGCGAACTACGCGTCATATTGACGTCACGGAAAATCCTGCATCGCGCAAGTAGAGTTTACCGCGCAACTAGCATCTAGACAACGGCCCGACATGATTCATTGGGCAGTTCAGTCACCAGATCAGTCTTCCTCATACCTCTAAATGCATAGAAATAAGGACTGCCTACCTACAATTTCTCAACAGCAAGAATATCCTACAGTTTTCATTAACACCAACTTGGTACCAGTCAACAAGCGCTTCCTCTAGTTTCGGCGAAAATCTTTGAATGTTAAACTCCATTCCTAACTTGACTCTCGTCGCTTTTCTTATGTGATACACGTTTTTATTAAAAAAAAGGTATTTACAAAGTTTAGGTACTGAATGAAATATTAAGAAGTAATATTATTATAATCATATTTATTTCTAATGTCATCAGTAATACGTATATCATGACATAATATTTTCATATATGTCCTTTGTGTTTATTGAGAATAATAAATACATTACATTTGGTTCGTTTGGGGTTCCGACGCAACGGACCAAAATTGATGGGGTGGCAGTTAACAGGATTCACATACATTTACACATTAAGGGCACTATCCATCCCATAGTATTAGGGTAGACCATTCTCGGAGACTGTGGGTAGGTACTGTAGATTATTTAAGGGCCCATATCAAATAGTGAGACGTATATCTGATGTAAATTACATTTTCAGAAAATTAAATAATAGGAGGTTTAGAAATATATTGCATGTAAATAGACTAAAACCTTTTCATGTTAGATAGATGTAAACATCACTTTTAGTATATTATTGATTATTATGATACAGTATATTAACATATTATCATTTGTATTTTTTTACATATGCTGGGATAAAATACCGAACGCGGCTGGGAGCGAGTGAGGTGCCTCACCTCGCAGCTTCAAGGAGTCTGGGGGAGTGAAAATATCATCGTTTTTATAGGCTGAGATAGTATGATCGTACTCCAGAATTTAGTAACGCGATTTAGGAGAGGTACTTAGATTTTTAGATTTATACACAGTGGTCACTCCTACAGGGGGGGGATGACACTCACCTAAGCTAAAACCATCTGTGCTTACGGGGCATAGCCTTCGCAGAGTGTGTCTGGTTGACACAATTGAATCAACTTATGTTGGAGGACCCACAGTCCTATCAGTATTGACTGATGTTTCATGGAGTTTGAGTTTAGTAAGAACGGTGTAGAGTTTTGGAAATGTTTTCTCTGGAGTATGGGCATAAAATAGATTTTTTCAATGGACACTGACCTCTTAGCCTTTTTCCTCCCTCTGGCTCAATACCGTGCGATAGGGTAAAAAGAGTTTGAAGTTAAGATCATCTATTTTTTTAAGCCTCATCTAGGCTGATGTGAACTGTCATGTCGTATCTTTTTCGCCAGTTTTGGCGCGACGAGGTTTAAGCAGGACGACGTTAGTTTATGCTAGTGCACAGTGACACATGTAAATGTTAACTTGCCAGACACTTGTCATAGTTTCGGACTCACGATTCGTTTGTCCTGACTTAAGCCTACTCTTGCAAGAGTTGGACCTCACACTGTATATATTATCTGGCGTTAGGTAATTGTTATCATATGGATAGGCAGGAAGGGCCTGAGTGTTCGAATGTTGTGAATAAAAGTCTTATTTAGAAGCGGGAGCATACCAATCCTTTTATTCAAGGATGGGCGTAGCTCATGTAGAGGTTTGTCTGCCGAAGGCAACCTCATATAGTGCAGGCCGGCTATAATTTAGCACGGGTTACATTCGAACGTTCAAGCTAATGTCATATATTTTCTATTAGGATTTTTGTTTAGAACAGTCAGTGGTAATTTAGTCAGAAATATGTAAAGACGTGCTTACAATATAGTCTTAAAGCAGTCTTATAGTTGTTTGATTCCTCCCGTTACCTCAGAGGGCTCTTCAAGCCCTCTACAGTACTTATCAAGGAGCACATTGGATGCACAATGTTACACTGTTTTTGGCCACAGCGGATAGTAAGCCGCTTAGACAGAATTGCAAATATCTTGGAGATTTGTTTGTTTAAGAATCTATGACATAAAATCCATGCTGTTCCGGATATTTTTCAAGAACAACTACTGAAAAAACCCTTGTCCTAAAATTAAAAAATACTTGCAAACAAACAAAATTTAAAACGCCAACACAACAAATTCTAAGATACTTCGCCAAGATACAAATTTAAATTCCTAGTCATCACCAAAACCCCTACGTGGCTGCACCTAACGGCTTTATCACGTTAAACCACTCGGATATAATGGGGGCATCATCCAAAACAAATCACTGCGACACTGAGGGAGGCTACATCAAACCCAGCCGACGATGGGGATGACGACCTCTCGCTCTTCATCCTTGTACTGTCACATGCAAAATATATAAAATGTCACTGTGTTTGGTAGAAATTATCATCCAACGGAATATACCCACTATCGTAATGGCCCCAGTAAACTTTATGCTATTTTGATCTTTGTTATTAAGTACTTAATTAAGGGTTTATTTCTCAATAGCCAGATTACTTTTATTCGCGGAATAATTTGTGGTTTGACAGCTTTTGTGTAGAAAATATGTCACATTATTTTTTTCATATACGTTAACTGACTATTTAAAAATCAGCCCTAAGTTTGCTATGCAATAGTCTTCTCAATGCCATACTTAAAACCTTGATAAAGGAAAGAATTTAAAAACTGACATACATATAACAGACTTGACTGTACCATCCCATCCCCTCATCCATTTGCGCTTATGACTATTCGCGTCACCGTATCCTATTAAGATCCCTCAGAGATTTGCCGACGAGTGCTTCTTCAGATATCCTGTGTAATCGCTTGACACGTGTCGATGTTACAATCTAATAAAAATATGGAAATACTACGTGATCAAAGGACCCTTCATACTTGCAAAATTGTAATGACAAAGAAATAGACCTCTGCAGTACAAAAGTAAATAAGTTTAAGTTGAAAAATATTTTAAGTCGGATTTTGGATATTCAGAGAAGAAAAGACTAACCATTAAGTTTTTAAATTTAATGCTTTTTATTTTATATTTTATTATATACGTAATTTAATAATATAATAACAATATATGTAAAGTATATATATAATATAAAATATAAATATATATACACCACCGCTGTATCTCTACGTTGACGTCGTGGTGGAGCTTGCGCGCTCTAAAATCTAGGTCTGTGACGGAAGAGTTTACTTTACCGGATCAGGTCTAGGGTGAGGAGCCAGACCAAGAGAGATACAGGAATCCGCAGGGCAGCACGTAGCGAGCTGTTGGGCAGTAGCGACCCCACGAACTCTACCTCCCGGGAGAAGTCTTGTTCCTCACCTCTGGCTTGCCTTTATTGGCCGGGTGAAGTGAACAATGACGAGGATCAGAGCTCTTACCTCATTCTTGCCTTTCTTGGCTGGCTTGAGTGGAGATTCGCAAGAGCAAACGTGCTCGGAGGAAGGAAGTATTTCAGTAAGATGCTGGTAGGGATCTTGACCGTACTTCCGGGATTGTAAATATTGACATAAATTTCATACGAAAATTGTCAAACGGCAATTTTATTCCTCGAATAAAAGTTTTTTTCTTTGGCAACTGAATCTGGCGATGGAAAAATCAGCCATAAATCAAAGAAAATTTTCATATCCATCAAATATGACTGCTTGTCATGCCAAAAATACGAATTCCATTTGAAACAAACATTAGACCAGTCATTATGAAAAAAAGGTTTTAACCTAACAGGTGAGGTTTTAACAACAGAGGTAACGCTGCACACACACTCACACACGCTGTTTTCGTTTATTGACGTATTTTTGTCTCCACATTGTAAGTTACTGAGGCGGCGCACATGTGCCTACTGAGATTTACCCGGGTTATCTGTGCCCATAGGTTAGGGGTCTGTCACGGCGTTTGTCGCAGCATTTGCATAATTTAATGTATATGTCTTAAAGTAGCTACGTTTTGAAGTGGGTACCTATTAATCAAAAAGGGTTATTTACTTACCTACATTATGAGATATATTCATACTTCATTGCAGTCGGAAAAATATCGGAGGACTGGTACTCAGTAAATAACATTTTATTAGAAAACGTTTGAAAGTCTCGATGTCATTTTAAACCCTTGCCTTATTACTTTTCCAACCCTTACGCCGCGATAAAAGTTGGTCGAAAAGATTTTTGAAGGGAACTTTAGAATTCGCTTCAAATCTCCAATATTATTGTCGAAAGTTTTATTTCTGAATTCTTTTCTTACTTTTTTGCTGCTCACGTCCTGTATTTTAACATGATATACCCGACATGTTATATCTTTGTCGCAGATGGATTGTTGAATCCGCAGTTTCACGTAACCGCTAGCTGTTTTACAAAACAGCTCCATTATGTAAATCAGAACAATTTACCCGCTGAATAGTTATTGCGTTACATTTAACAAAACTGCTACCCACGTTTAGACGTAATGCAGAATGGCCTATCTGCAGTCAAAGTAAGCGTTTGATATGACTTCTTATGCCGAATCAGTGGCAGTATCTAAGCTGGGGCAACCTGACCAATTGATTTAGAAAAGGGTAGAACTGTGAACAACCGCGCGCAAGCCGAGCGAGCGAAGCGAGCGGTGCCGCAGTTTACTTCCAAGTTGGTGGCAGTTACTTGGCTATATCATATTTTTAGAACTTACTTTCATAAAACTCTGATAACTTTATATTCGAATTGTCCTTAAATGAAAGTGACTTTCATAATCACTGTTTTGATTTGGGTTAGGGTCATAGAGTTTCACAGCTGAAAAACGGCTAGTGGTTATGTAAAAAAGCTGATTCGACAATCCATCTGCGACATCTTCACAGTCTAAATAGGTATCCGGTTAATAGCAACAGGCGCACCCCATATCACATGGGTCTTAACACACATAGATAATTGACGATATTCAGGTGTACTGTATGTATATACCTGCCTATCCACTCCGGGAACACTACACTTGATTTATAAATAGTAGTAAAATAAGCCAACATCGCCGTGCCAAAATAAGTTTTACCTCAAAGCGCGAAAAGTCTTATAAATTAAAACAAAAGACTTATAAAGTTATCCTAACTAATTGAACTCACGAAAAACTAATTAAATTAATGTTAATGTTTTCTGTAATAGCGCCGTTATTCAAGTTCATCATTAATTAAAAGGTTTTAACATCAGTACTACACTATAATACACTGAAGACGCTTGCCCTTGATAGAAGGGGCAAAGAATCAAAAATTACTTTTGTACAACTAAGAGCATTAATTTAGTTTTAACTAGCTTTTTCCCGCGGATTCACACGCATTGATGTCGGAAAATATCCCACGGGTTTTGTAATTTTGTGCAGGGGTCAAGTTTGGTGAGGTTATAAACTATCTGTGTGCCAAATCCCTTCAGCCGTTTTTGCGCTAATCCGGATCGTATATCCAGGCAAACAGACAAGGAACAAAAAATTTAAAAACTATATTTTTGGCACCAGACTCCCCCACATCTCGTAGCAATTACTTTTTGTCAAAAATATTCAATGTACAGTTTTCTGATGGCGTGTAGTCATGAAAAAAGCCGAAACGTCACCATACCTAGCAGAGAGCAGGTAGCCCAGTGGAAACAACTGCGACTAACGAGTTGTCGTAGGTTCGAGCCCAGGTAGGCACTTTACTTTGTGTAACTTATTTCATTTACCAAAACTCAAAACGACTCTCAAAACGTTGAAAGAACCGCAACCGGCTTCTATTAGAACCAAAAAAAACAAAGACATGTGACATCCACCGACCCGCACTGAGCCCGCGTGGTAGTTTACAGCTCTCCAGAGAGGAGACCTGTGTCCCAGCAGTGGGAACATTTTAGGCTGATTATGTGTGTCATCCTACCAAAAGTAGAAATACGGAATTTTCGAGTTACTAAAAAGAAATATGACGCAGCTCGCCCTTCTAAAGTCCTTCTGCATGTGCGACAAAATATTAATCACAATTCTTTGTCAGCTTTCCAACTCCGAAGGAAAGTGTGTAGGTAGGAAATTACTTATTGCCCACTAACGCAACCCCTTTCATACGCGACCTCGTCCCGCATCCCGCACTCCGCCCCACTTGACCCTCTGCACAAAATAAAATCGCTTTAGGTCGAGCCAACGAGCGACTAACTTACGTAGTTGTTTACGTACTAGTTGTGGAAATTGGGGACCCGCAGTGACCCGCGCCGGTTAGGCTGTAGGTACTTTTGTAAACCTTGTTTTTATACGCATGATAATAATGACAGACTATAATTGGATTGTCTTTCGGGGCCTTTTAACCACCGGTAGCTTGGACCCTGCTCCCAATACCAGTGGACCCCTTTTTATTTTTTTCCACCACTGAATTGAACCACCACCACCACCGCTCCTCCTCCTCCACTCCTCTCCTTTTTTTTCCAGCACTTTGTTTTTTTTTTTTCTTTTTATTATTGAAAATGAATTTAATTAACCGACTTCAAAAAAGGAGAGAGGTTCTCAATTTGGATGTTTTTGTTTTTTTTAACTCCGTCATATACAAGGTGTCGTTTTGCATCCTCGTCAAATTCAAGGAGGTAACTATGCTACTGATTCTCGACACGAATCAATAATAAAATAAGTAGGTATTTTTTTCTAATTTTCTAATTTTCGGCATGTGTGGGACACGCATTTTAAAATGCGGCCTGTGTGAGACCGCACTGTAACTGCCCTTTTACACATAAAAACGCCGCTTATACGATAACATACCGCGATTCTGTTCTTTGAAAGTGGTGTATTCTGAAATACTGTCAAACTTAAATAACTAAAAAAACACGTATTCATTCATTATTTACCAGGGATCGTAATTTTATTTGATTATTTATGTCTTTCATAACAGCCTCCTGAAATTTGTCGAGGATGCAAAAATATTTTTGTAAATCCTTCTATACAACAGCTTGTATAGAAGGATTTACAAAAATATTTTCTTAATAGACTAGGTATGCAGGGGTGGTCCCATATAAATTTTATTAAGTTTGCTTGGGTAGTTTTTGAGTTAGCTTCAATAATATGATGTTTGTCCACTTAGTTTATATTGATGATATTTTGTTAAGTTCCTGTCACTGATATTTACTCGTACATAGCAAGTAGTATTTTTGTATGGGGTAGGTACAACTAAAAATGCCTGCAAGCCAAAACAATACACCAGACTTCAAAATTGGGTTCCTATAATATCAATACCAAAAGAAAACATTACATATTGTCAATCGCATTTGAGGACATTTAGAATCACCATCTATTTCTGAGTCGCTTTAAAAAGACTCATGAAATAAAAGAACTTCCCTATTATGTACTCAAACTACTTGAAAGTAAAGCGAACAGCCCATTCCCATTCAGAAACCACAAGTTACGAAAATACTCATTCACAGTCTCTGGGATTACCGACAGTACCGAACTTAACCCTTCACTGCCTGTAAAATATTTTAAAACTAATTTTCCTCTTTACACTGATCTAGGTATAAGCGAAAAACATCGAGAAGCAACTGTTTATCTTTGCCCTAGTTGGCAAAAGTTTGAGCGGGATGGAGACTTAAAGAGTGAGATGGCAGATTAATAGTGATTGTAAGCAAACGTCACTGCTTATGCTATCGCGATTTGTGTAAGATAAGCCGACGGTACACGGCTTAACTTAGTCGGCTTCACTTCAAGTAAGTATCGTTGGCTTAGAATTTCTACTTTCTGTAAGAATGCGAAACTTCGAAACATGGTAAAGTTAAGGACCACATTCACGATGGCAAAAAATATAGTTATAGTTGTTGTGTGTGTAGTGTAAACTCGGCGATCATTCTAATAATGTGAACTTTACTTTATAACAATGACAAAAGAGTTGCATTGCAATGATATGGTAATTGGCTTTACTTAAAAAAAAATCGTGAATGTGCTCCTTTAGAGTTTAATATGATTACAATCTGTGATAATTAAATTAATTATTTTCGTTCCATTTTTGTTGTTTTCAATTGATCCACCATAACATAAATCACAAGCAATCCTAACTATATAATATATATTATTTTATTATATCTATGTAAATAAAACAAAACCGGGTTAGTTACAACATTTATAACTCAAGAACGACTGTACCAATTTTTATGATTTTCGATTTCTTGGATTTGTTTCTTACTTAACTATTAAAACAAAGAAAAAAAATACAAAAAAAATAAGATATTTTTGTATGGAACAGCTTTTTTATTATTGATTCTGAGGCGGCAAGAAGTTCGCCGGGTCAGTTAGTTTAATAATATAAAAAATGCGAAAGTGAGTTTGTTACGCTTTCACGCTAAAACGGCTGAAATTTGGCACCCAGATAGACTATGACCTGTATAAGGACTGGGTAAGGTCTACATTTCATCCTGGATCGCAAACAAAGTGTCGGATAACCGCTAGTTATGTGTAATCGAAATGGTCTTTGCAGTCTGGTTACAGTGTAGTCTCTGGTTTCCAGTAGATTGAAGCCGAACAAATTATATACCAAATGTTTTTAAAAGTCAAACCACGTGCAAAGTTATTCCAAAATGTACCAAAAATCTTTAGAAACTAAATACTGTAACATTTCAACCAACTTTGGTCGATCGAACGCTTGTTCTTGTCCTGACATAAAACCAATATACGCTTTATAAGGTTTTACTGATAAAGAAAGTCGAACAAATAAAGCATTGTAGACACCAGTAGGCCAGTTCTCGTAATTTAAAACGTTCAAAATCTAGTCGCAGTCTTATCTCGGCGACAAACAAATGTCAAAAACTTGTCAAAATGTAGAGAAATTAGAAGTATTTTTTGACAGATCGAGACTGAGATCAGACTGTGAACGTTCTTAAAATTACGAGAATTTCCCCTCTGACGTCCGTCGTTTGTAAGAAACCAATCTCTCGTAAGTCTTTCAATTCACAAAGATATAAAAAAAAATAAATGATTATGTTATTTTTTTTTATATCTTTGTGAATTGAAAGACTTACGAGAGATTGGTTTCTTACAAACGACGGACGTCAGAGGGGAAATGATGTTCCCACTGCTGGGACTCAGGCTTCTTCTCTTCGAGAGAGAGCTAACACGCGAGCCCCGTACGCGTTGGTGGATGACACATGTCTTCGATTTTTTGGTTCTAGGACATGCCGATTTCCTCACGATGTTTTCCTTCACCGCTTTGAGAAATGATGACATTATTTGCATAAAATAAAGCACCTGCCTAGTTTCAAGCCCACCACAACCTACAACTCATAAATCGGAGCCTTTACTGCTCATCCATCACTGCTCTAAAGATATGTATTATGACCGAACAAAAAATGCAACACTTACCGAAGGACAGTGCGAAAAACAAGATCTTTAAATGAACGATCGATTAGAAGAAAAAGAAAGAAAATACGTTTATTTGCGGTAAACACGACGCAAAAAAAACATCCCAAAAAAAATAACAAGTTGGGGGAAAACATGCGTCACATCCACGCAAAACAGCCATCGCTCAGTACAACAATGCTAAGACTCTATGCGAGACAGAACCCTAGCGTTGGTTGAAGACTTTTTCGATTACTCTTAGCAGTTCTCAACTTCTAAATTAATCTCAAATGATTCCTTTGAATAAACGCTTTTGATTATCCACTCATTTTCAATGCGAGCAAAAGCTTCTTAGGTTCTTAGCTTTCAATTTAATTTAATTAATGTTTTAAAAGGTTTGTAATGATATCTGTGCGCAAATATTTACCGCGGGCGCAAGGAGCTAGTTGAATGACCTGCAGATCTTCAAATGAAAATGTTGAAACAACAATCAATGGATGGACTGCGGGAAAGACGACTAATAGAGAAATATGGTCGAATAAGACATGTTGCAATGGCCCCAAATAAATGATAAGGACAGGAGAATGATGATTTACGAACGCAGTTCGATAATATTAGCAGATGGAGAATTCTGCCTATCCTCTTTTATGTAGTAATCCTACCTTCATAAGCATATCGATTCAGTAAACCTTAACTAAGTTAACGAAGCTTTCTGTACACATTCCTGTATCGACTAATAATAAGATGAACAAAGAAAATAATAATTATAAAATCTGTAAAATATCACAGCCTTGGAAAAGAAACGATCGTGTATTTGGCAAGGCAATTAATTATTTACTATTTTTTAATAAATTATTACTGTATTTATTTCGGCATAAAGATATGGAAGTAAACCAATAGCAACCCTGCTTTGGTCCTCTTGTTTCAAGATGTATAAGAGGTATTTGTGTCAGTAAAATTTACTTCAACGTCAGTTACAGCAGAATAAAAGCACAATTTTCAAGAGCTTTTTGCAGTAAAAGGAAAGTCACAGTATAAGGTAAATTTCAATAAATTCTTCTTTATTCTTTTACCAACTCGAAACTCAACAGCGGCACTCGATACTCGCTCGATGAGCGTTTCATAGAATTGTCTTATTTTGAGTGCCCAAGAGACTTCTATTATTTTTGTATTTAGAAACAAACAAAGATACAAAATATAATAGAAGTCTCTTAATCAAAAAATATATATAGTAAAAAGGTAAGATTTTGATAGTTTCCTTAAGTCAATTGTATCAATTACTTGTCTAAAGTGTGGCGATTATGTTATCACCTTAATTGAAACCATGTATTTCAAACATACAGAATTAAAGTAATTAATAGTAATTAACATTCTAGCCGTAGGACCTTTTTTTCGTTTGTACGTTAAACTTAATTTGTGATTATTTGGTAACAATTTCATAAAATGTGTGTTGAATTATTGATACCATCGCCTCACGCGTGTCTAGTGCCCTATTATCAAGTGTGGTTGATTTCGTGCCCATTTTTAACTATTTCGTTTGTTTGAAAAATTCAATGGTCTATTTTTAGTCAAATCGTTTATTTCATTATTTTAACAGACTAATAACAACTTATAATAACCGCTGTACCGTTTAATGTGTTAACCTAATCGCCACTCGGTATACGGCGTCCATAACATACGCTCCTATAATAATTAACAACACATCCGACTTTTCGCGCCGCTAGCTAAAGCCTATCCATTACGTCGTCATATATCGGAAATCGACTGGGCCAGTTTCCTGAATTATACGGGCTGGAGGGCCGATGTGCTGATCGGACTTCGTCGAACATTTTCCCGGAGCAAAATTGTTACAGTGCCCATTCAAGTGTGGTTTCGCAGTCTCGCAGTTTCGCTTACTCAAGTGTTTTTCGTCTGTTAAATTTCATAATTTGAGTAATTGGTGAGCTGAATAGGGCATTGTTGTACACGGAGTTCCGAACAATAGGTGCTTCAAAATTCTAATATTTAAATTTTCATTACGGGCGTTTTGTAGTTCCTTCGTGTTTAATTTTGTTTTTGTTTACAGGCGTGGGTTAAACGTTAATTATATGAATAAAAATTAATTTTTCAAAACGCTTAAGTTCTGAATAGAATGTATTGTAATGTAATAATAATAATAATAAAATATTTATTTCCATCAATGTAGGTACAACAATTTCTTAATCTAATAACAATTTAAATCTTATTTTAGAGGTTGTACGCAGTTACATAGAATTATGGAATTCTCTAACTCCTAAACTAAGTCAATCTTGTATTATAGGAGTTAAAAGTAAATGTATAATTATTTTCTTAACATTTTCGCTTCATTATAAAAGAATAACAGATAATAATAATATGTAAATAAGTTATTATACCTACACACAGAAAACGTATAAAGTATTCACTCAAGCCTACCTACTGTTATTTAGAAAAACATGACATTTATCCTATTAGTGATGTAATGCCCTTCAAATATTTCCTCGTTAAATAAATTTAACATCGACATTGGTCTCAAATTCTCAACATGTCTTCAAACATTGAGACTTATCTAATTAATCAGTTTCTAATGCTAAAGGGAAAACTCTCTATAAAACAAAATGTTGGCAGTTATAGTAAAATCATGCTATGAAAGTGTCTTACTATTAAAAATATAATGGTGACTATTGTCTCAATAGAAAATCGATACAATAGTGATACAAAGTATACAAAAACTTGGTTATTAATATAAGCTTCAAAAGGGTTTGTCAAACAAAGGGAAAGGGAAGTCATTTTCACTGCTCTTTTGTTTTCCGGGTTGAATACAACCGATCTTTACGAGAAGATATTCTGCGGTTCAGCCATCACCACTGACCACGTATCTACTAAAAGATTTTTAAAGCTTTGCCAAAATTGCTGAGCAATTTGCTTTGTCGTAACGCAAGGTAATATGAAACAATAGTAAGTTATTACGAACAACAAAAATACACATTTTTCCAGCATAGCGACAATAATAACATGAATTTTGTTCATAAAAGTGTACCATTATGTACAGGTTGCAGTCCCATTGTTTACAAACACCATTACGGCGGCCATTTTCCTCTGTTAATTCTTACAAATGGCACGCGACACTAAACACCTCCACAAAATACACCAAATTTTACTCCGTCGGAAAAAAAATACGTGTGAGGTCGAGAGACCCCCGTCAGGAACGAAGTTCCTTATGCGATACTCGCACGCACACACACTCGTATAATATATAATACTGGTAAAGAGAGAAAGTATGAATTAAATACGCGTTTTTAATACAGAGCCTAATATATGTTTTTAGTGGTTCTCATAAAGTGGCCGCCATCTTCGGGATTCTCGGCGGCGTCTGTCAACTCTTACTGACTAAAAACCACCCCGGTGTTCTATTTCACACCTACGCCGGGAGTCGTGGGCACGGGCAACCCCCGACTGGTGCCGGCCCGCAACTGTGGGCCTCCTCAGGTTAGGGGAGTGAGGTTTGACACCCCCGCGACGTCTATGAGGGGCGCGCGTGGAACACTACGCGCCGCAACTTCGGGTCCTGATGTGTGGGTGGCGACGGACGTCCCCGGAGTCCGTCGCCCGTGGACCCATTTAGGTGGGCTGGAAGGGGGCGTTATCCGCCCTCCGTCGACACCCTGTGCACCTGCTGCGGGCCGGGTGAGTGGACGAGATCTACCTCTCCGAAGACACCGCGTCCCAGGACTCTTCGCTGCCAACCATCGACTCGACCACGGCCGGTAGTGACAGGTCACTGCCTACTTCTGAGATGAGGGCACGGCGCGGTTCCTCTCAGGCGGCACACTCTGCCAGCGTATGCCGCGCCGTGTCCTCCCAGCAGTCGACGCAGTAGTGACACCGGGCGTCCGGCTCCCTGTTTATGCGGCATAGATACTTCCCGAAGCAACCATGCCCCGAGAGCACCTGCGTCACCCGAAACGACAGGGAGCCGTGCCTCCTCCCGAGCCAGCACTCGAGCACCAGCCGGACCGCCTCGATGGTGACGAGGCCACTGGTAGGGCGTGTAAGCCTGCCCCGCCATTCCGCCACCAGGACTTCGCGAAGCTGACACCGACGCAGCTCCTTGTGTCGCTGCATCGGTCGCTCACCCCGTGCCCTCACTTCCTCGCCCCACCGATACAATGACGCGAGTACTTTCACCTCGAGGTCCCAGGGTGGGGATCCGGCCAGTACACAAACCGCCTCGTAGGAGATCGTGCGATACCCCCTGACACCTCTGACGGCCATCGCTCTCTGCGGTTTCCACAGTCTTGCGATGCTGCCGGCCGTCATGTCAGAGGCCCACACCGGGGCCCCATACAGGGCCATCGATCGTACGCTCACCATGTAGAGCCGTCTACAGGCGGCGCTCGGGCCCCGAGATTGGGAAGCAGCGTTAAGAGCGCCCCAGCCGCGCCCAACAACTTGGGCGCCAGCCGCCGGAAGTGGGGGCCAAAGTCCCACCGGCTATCGAGCACCAATCCCAGGCACTTCATGGTAGAATCGACAGCGATCCGAGCCCCCCCGACTACGATGTGTGAGCCGGGCGGCGGCGCCCGCCGGGGGCCGTGAATCAAGATGGCCTCCGACTTGCTGAGGGCCACCTCCAGGGGTAGGCGACGTATGTGGCCCATCATCTGTGAGACCACAGCCGTCGCCAGCAATGCTGCCTCCCTGTGCGAGCTCCCCCGGGCAGCGACCAGCGTGTCATCCGCATAACACTTCAGGTCTGAGCTCGCCCCTCAGCACCCAGTCGTACCCGACGTTCCACAGGAGCGGGCCTAGGACCGAGCCCTGTGGAACACCGCATGACATGCGGCGCTAGTTTCCGCCATCACGTCCCATTTAGGTGACACACCTCTCCGACAGATAAGCCCCAACGATGTGGCGGAGGTAAGGAGGCACTCGACGATACCGCAGTGCCTCCCGAATACAACTCCAGGGCAGGGTGTTAAATGCGTTGGAGATGTCCAAGGACACTGCCAACATCACCCCGCCCAGGGACACCGCTTCCTCCGCCAGGACTCTCACTCGCGACACAGCGTGTATGGTGGAGCGCCCATGCCGAAACCCGAACTGATTGTCGTCCAGGTCCGGCCTCTCTCTGCAAAAGTGACCGACGAGGCGGCTGCGATTACTCGCTCAAACAGCTTCCCCACCTCGTCTAACAGCACTATGGGCCGGTACGCGGACGGCGAGTCCGCAGGGCGCCCCGCCTTCCTGAGCAGGACCAGGCGACCAAATTTCCACAAAAATGGAAACTGGCCCTGCTCAAGGCACGCTGTGTAGAGTCCTCTCAACTGGGGCTCAAGGTCCTTCATAGCGAGGGCTAACGCGCAGCCGTGGATCCCGTCGGGCCCCCGAGCCACGTTCTTGGCCCGGAGCCTCATCATGGCTGCCCCCATCTCTGCCTGTGTCACCTCTGGGACGCTGATGGCGTTCTCCTCTGTCGATCAGTTTAATCCTAGCGCAAGCCGCGTTAATTAATTTTGTTCGTTGCAAAAAAATAAAACGACTTCGAACGAAAAAGTTTCACTTTACACCCGGAAAAACAGATTCATTCAAATCGTTCAAAATCAACGAAAATGTTCAAAATGAACGCGGTTCGCACGTGTTGTGCGAAACTCCGCTTATATATATATGATATTATAAATCAGCGACTTTAATACAAAGCTGTCGATAAAAACGCGTTTTTCTATAGCTAAGACGTACGTGACCTTATCACTTACGCTTCGCTACTCTCGCGAAATTAACTGAGTCTGTGAGTAACGCGTATGATAAGTGAAAATTGTTCGAAAATTCGATTTTCTTTAGCTTATATTACTGTCGCGTCTGTACGTGAATTTTGCGACACTTCCTTGTTTATGTAAAGTGTTTGAAACACATTGTGGAATTAATAACCTCTCCGGTAGCATAAGGTTAACCAGATTACCAAGATTGGTGTAGAGTATACATTTCGTATGTAATTTAGCCCATTAACTGTGAGAGAGTGAGGTTAAATTAATTTACGTGGCGCAAGCGACTTGAAGAAATATTTATTTATGGTAATAGAAAGTGGTTTTTCAGTTATTTTCCTTGCTAAATTAATTTAACTTTAATAATACGAGCCCAAATTGAATGTGCCCTGCGGCATTGCTAAGGAATTTTCCCAGAAAAGGAACAAGATTGAGATTACCTAATTTTAACGGTTTCCTAACTATGTAGTCCTTCAACGAAGTTATTTTTTGCTACACGCAAGAAAATCTTAGAGCAGTGATAACCCAGTGCAGATGCAGGTCGTGGTTTTGAACCCAGGCTGGCGCTATACTTTGCGTAAATAATTTCTTCATCAATGCTCTGAAAACGATGAGGAAGAAACCGGCATGTCATAGAACACGTGACATCTACCAACCCGCACTGGGCCCGCATGGTAAATTACAGACCACTCCCTCTCGAAGAGAGGAGGCATTGGGAATATTATAGGCTGACTATGCTAGAACAGCCTTGAATTAATAAAGCCTGAATGAATTCAAAATCAAACTCCAACGAATTTTTTTGCAACAAAAAATCTCGCGAGACTTAAGATTCTCTTAAACATTAATGAAATTTCTGCCGTTCATTACTTTATTAATTATATACCATTAAAAGATAGGGAACTTTTAATATTCGTCTTATTAATATGATTGTTCTTCCAATTACTTTTAGTTGAACTCCCCGCTTAGCAGAAGTAATTGGGTGTTTAAGGTCCGCTGCGCCCTGCAGACCCTTCTGTGTAATTATTTGATTAGTATTATGTTACAATCTTTTCTTCATAATGTTATAATGAAATTAAATCTTTTACTAAATGAGAGGAGATTTTTATATTAATTATTTCTATAATGGTGCTTTTAGGATTTTATAATGTGGTTACCAATAGAGAGTCAATTAGTGAGGTGTTGTTCAATATTCTATTTATTTTGCTTGTTTATTTATTCATCATTGATTTACACATTACGCTATTATTACTTAAACTATATTAGTTTAATTGACTAAAGCCTGATTTTCAATAGTCACATACCTTTTATCTGAAGAATCAATATAACAGCTTGACATATTTTCTATACAAAAGCTGTCAAACCGCAATATTTATTCATCAAATAAAAAATATCTGACTACGAGCTGCGCCCCGCGGTTTCACCCGCATAAGTTGCGATCCCGTAGGAATATCGGGATAAAAAGTATCCTGGTTATAAACCATCTGTGAACCAAATTTCATCCAAATTCGTTCAGTAGTTTTTGCGTGAAACAGTAACAAACATCCATCCATCCATCCATACAAACTTTCACGTTTATAATATAGTAGGAAGTAGGATTAGTAGGATAGAAGAATCAGCCTTAAGACAAACATAAACAGATTAGGAACAATAATAATACAAGGAATACTATACCTTTTATGTCATCTTCTGGAGAAACCTGGCAACAATACATGCACTGCGCACAGGTGCCTCATTACGTGACCTTCACTCTTGCTAGCAGCAATGCTCAGGAGATTTTACCTTACTTTACTTTATGACAGCAGTTTATTTAGTATCAAAACTAGATAAGGTATCTTCATTGAAGTGGTTGAACATCATACTCCTGCTCCTACCCCAATTTAGTCGGGGTCGGTGCAATAGTTCTTTTACTACCATACTTCTCTATTGGTCGTCATCTCGGTAGTCGCCCGCTTTCTTACTTAGCATCTTTCACACAGTCCATCCATCGTTTCTTTGGTATTCCCCTACTCTAATAGCCATCTTGCCATCTTGTTTTACAATCTTGTTCTTTTTGTGTTCTCTCTTTGTGTCATGTTTACTGTAAATAAACATAATATCTTTCTTATTTCTTTTCTTTCCAACCACATTCATACTCAAAACTTTCTTCAAAACTAGATAAGGTATACCAGAATAATGTACGGTCAAAACTATCTAACTTTGAAAGTATAAACAACAATGTTTTCACGAGTATATGCTCTTTCATTGTAGACCACGCTCTTTGTTGCAACGAGCGAAAATAAACCAACGGATTAGATATTGGTTAGTAAGGGGGTCACTTCGTAATCCCCCTTTCGACGAATGCTCTGTTTCCGAAGTATATTTAGGTCAGTTGGAAGAATTAAAGTAACGCGTGTAAGAAGCTGAAGGTTTGGCAAACATAACAAAACATTGCGCGTGTTTTTCCCAGAAGGGAATACATATAGAATGGCTTTATTCTTATAGGCTTCAGCTCTCATAGAAAAATAAAAGCGTTCTATGGCAGAGATAAATAGGAGCTGGGCGAGGCTATTGTCGTTAACTGAATAAATCTAAACCCCTACTAAGATTTTTTTAAAGAAAAATTCTATATTTATGTCTCACAATATAATTTAAAAAGAGTGTCCATGGAGTTTCTTGCCCGTTCTTCTCTATAGGTACCTACTACGCTTTGGAATGCAAGCTTCATATTTCTGACTGACCGACTCCTTGTTAATTCAGAAGTGCCTAAAAATGATTTAATCTAAATAAATACTTCGGGTTTGAGTTGAGTTTTGAGTTTATCCGATCCGGGAAAGAAGACATTGGGATTCTGGGTTCGCCAGTCGCGTTTTCGACCATTACACAATAAGACAGTACGTTTAAAACTATGCTATATACCTACCGTATAGGGTATAGTTTAAAAAAAACCGCATCAAAATATGTCATGTATACTCGTATTTCCTTGTTTTAATTCTCTTGCCAAGACTATCTTGCCTGCATATCCTTAATTACAGTAATGAAAATTCTTCATCAAATAAACTACGTCTCTCCGACGGAATTGGACCATTTCCTGCAACTCATCTAGAATAACTCGTAGGATTAATGGAAATGGGTTTTACACATAGGTAGATAAGTGTGTAGGTATAGTCCCACAAAACTTAGAGGTTTCATCGGGAAAAATAGGCAATGAGTTCGTTTATCGCAAGTTGCACTGTTTAATTTGTGCGACATAAATAAACGAACTCAGGAGGCCTACTCTCTTTAGTCCGTCAACGAAGATATGGGCTCGTCCGAAAGTAGTTGATCAGCCAAAACAACTGTAAAATAAAAAAAATCGAACGGGAAAATACACATCGGGAGTAGGGACAACTGTCAGATCGTTTTGTTATTAATTCTTAGTTTGGGCCCCGAAATAATCTTGTGTCCGTAACTGATACTGAGTAGGAAACGCCCGTAACTACGGTTGAAACAACGGACTCTGTGCTTAGGCAGTAGACCCTGGCTTGATAGAGCCAAAACGCTATTGATACGGCTGACAGGTTGTATAAAACTGTTGTGTTCGTATGCTTAGGTTGGTAATTAAGATAATGAAAACTGTTTTGAAAACTAAATATACCAAACTCATTTTAGGCAGTAACTACTTTTTACATACTCGTTATCATTCACTCAAAATACCATTTCAGGCACAAATCTACATGATTGTCTTCACATGGTCTGACCAAGATTATGTCTAGACTTTAACCCTTCGTAACGTGGATTAACGCGAGATACAATGGCTTTTTAATTATTTCTGTAATTACGGCATTCAACCGTTTAGAAGATACTTTGACTTTTGCGTTTGTTTCGCCATTTCTTTTCAGGGGTACTCAGATGAGAAATGTCGACTCCATCTTGCTTATTTTCTTATATTATGACGTGTAAAAGTGATTCCGCTAGCCTATGTGCAGAATAAACAATTCATTTCATTGCTTTTGCAGCACATCTCGTACAGACGACCGCACTTCACTTAGATAGATAAGTTTATGTCTGGTACCCAGATGTCAAACCGTCATGTCTTATCTCCAGTGTATTATTAGCACAAATTAGGAGTGACAGATTTAGTGAGAGATTTTACCTTGAATTCCACTAAATCAATATTTGGTTTTGATATTTCGGGAGCAGTGATGGCCCAGTGGTAGATAATGACCCCGACATACGAGTTGAAGGTCGTAAGTTCGAACCCAGGTGAGCGGTTTACTTTGTGTAATTTAGAAACATTATAGGCTGACTATGATTATGCTACGTCGAGCGACTGCCTATCTGACCTCCACAACCCAGTTACTGGGTAATACGATACCGGTAAGACTGGTTGTCACACTTTCGGGCTTCTGACGACCCGTAACGACTGTCAAAGATCCACGAATGGCAGCCGGGACCAACAGCATAACGTGCTTTCCGAGGCACGGAGGGGTCTCGGTATGTAAAGATCCATCCACGGACCGACCGCGGCAAGCTTAGCTTAAACTGATTGATCGAGCTGTGCGACTGTTATTACTTAGTCACGAGCACCCTGGAACAGACCATACGTAGGCACGTATGGTAAATAGATACTGAATGATAATGCCCACGTTGCACTCTGTCGACTAATTGGGAAGCTTCCTTAGAGCTTTGGGCATAAATACGGTCATTTTGTTTGTTAAAATGTTGCTCAATTGTAAAGATTTTCTCATCAGTAAACAATTTTTTTCTGTGACCTCCCTTTGCGTACCGCTTCAGTAGTTGTTTCGATTTTACCACCCTATTCTTTTTTAAATTATCAGTTAAAAAACGACCACTGCATCTCTTATAGCCTGCAAGTCCTAAGTCATCTTTTAAAATACGCGACATGGTTCTGGGTGCTATCAGTATCGGTGCAGTTAGCTTTCGTACTCAGAAGCGGACGGACGTGTGCGCACCGTGCTGTGATTTTTAATTTTGTGTGTGACTTTATGTGCTCTCATTGGCTGTTGCTCTATTTTGCAATTCCTTGTCGCTCTTGAAGTGTTTATACGAGTGGTCTACGCCCAGTGGGCGGAGCTCGAGTGGGATAGAAGATCTCAGACAGCTCCTACTTCGTGAGTCTAACTCAAAATCTTCAACGAAAACATACAAAAAGTTTTGCAGTTGGCGAGGTGCGAACCCGCGACTTCTCGACGCACGGAGCTTTGGACTGGCGCCTGTGCGCCCCGGACCAACTCATCAGTTACGGATTGAAGCAAATTGGGTGTACTCTATCAGCTGCCCAGCCGACTGACCTCTATTGTTATTATTGTTTTTGTTTTTATGCCTTCATTGTTGCTGTCTCACGGTTTGCAAAACGTTTAGTAAACCATGCCTCGCATGATTCGATCACCCCCACAGGGCTCCCCAAATGCCCGCGTTCTACAGGAAACGCGTTCGGAGCCTGACCTTTCTTCTCCTTCCTCCATTGCGGCCCCGGAAAGTAACATCTGTGATCCGGCAAATATTACCATAAGACAGAGTAACAAAAGATTTCGTACCGACGATAGCTGCATGGTTTCGCAATTGGACGGATTCGAGGAATTGAAGAGTATGCTGCAGTCTTGGAAGGCCGACCAGGATAAAGTGCTTGGTAAGTTAGTCGCAGATGTTTCGGAATTACGACAACAGAATCTTTCCATCCAAAAATCGAATGCCGAGATTGAAAAATCAATTAAATTTTTCAATGCCGAGTTTGAGGATATGAAGTCTCGCTTGAGCACCATGGAGTCGGAACATAAGGATTGTATGAAGCGCTTTCATGAATTGGACAACAATAATTGCGAACACAAGGTAGCTATCCTTGAAGCCAAAATTGATGCCATGGAACAGCAGGCGCGTCAGTTAAACATTGAGATTTGCAATGTACCCGAAAAACGCAATGAAAACCTAGTTACTATTATGGAGTCTATAGGTAAAGCCATTAAGTCACCTGTGCCACAAAATGAAATTATTTCCATCCATCGTGTTCCACATGCGCAGCAACAGGATAACACACCGAAGAACATTATTGTTAAATTCGGATCGCGGAATATTCGGGACAACTTGCTAAGCGCCTACCGGAATGCGAAGAGTCTCAAGTCGGACCAAATAGGAATTGCAGGCGCTAATACTATTCCCATCTACGTTAATGAACATTTGACTCTTAAAAATAAGGCTTTGTTTCGGGAGGCCAAAGTACTTGCCAAGAAGAAAGGTTTCAAGTATGTATGGGTCAGAAACTCGACGATACTTGTGCGTGAGCGGGATGGAGATAAGTCGTTTGCGATTCGATCCACAGAAGATCTTAAAAGGATCATCGCTAGCAATAAGTCCGGTACCGCGGCTAGTGAGATGGCCGAGAACACAATGTAACGACTTGAAATGCACTGTTATTTTATTTTTTAGAACTGAGTCATATTTTTGCTCTTTGCTTCTGTGTGTG
This sequence comes from Apamea monoglypha, assembly GCA_911387795.2. Classification (NCBI taxonomy): domain Eukaryota; kingdom Metazoa; phylum Arthropoda; class Insecta; order Lepidoptera; family Noctuidae; genus Apamea; species Apamea monoglypha. Next base: position 6,002,418 of record OU426930.1, read on the forward strand.
GAACGTGTTTTAGTCTATGTAATCTATGTTTTCTCAGAGATATGTGGCTGTTGTTGTCCTTTTCCAACTTGTTATATTTGCTTGTTTTCTTGCTGTGTGCTGTTTATTATATTTTTAATGTCGCTTTTCCTCCAATTTCGTAATTGCGTGTCATTGCAAATTTATATTTTGTTGCCTAAGTGTACTCATAAACTTTTATATTATAGTTTTAATGCACTGTACTTCAGACTTAGAGTTGCCTTTTCAATAACACTATTTATTTTAATTCAATACCACTATTACCGTAAAATTATAAGCATCGATGGCTATTAATAACATTGCAATTTATTACCAGAACTGTAGAGGGGTCCGCACAAAGTTGCACACATTATACATGAATATATTGGCATGTTCATATGACGTCATCATACTGACGGAAACGTGGCTGATTCCCAGCATCCAGGATAGCGAATTTATTGACGATCGCTACGTGGTCTTCAGACGCGATCGTGATCGTTCTGTAACGAATAAAGGTGACAGAGGGGGAGTTTTAATAGCTGTTCTTAGGGATTTACGCCCTAGCAAGTTACCGTTACAATTCGTCTCTACAGAAGTTGAGCAAATTATCGTCCAGCTACCTGCTTCCCAACATAATAAACGCCACATCATCAGTGCCTCGTACATACCACCTCGTACGAGTGAAGACTCATACACACATTACCTAGACATGCTACAAAGTTTGGTTAACGATCCTGCCACCGACTCTTACTTTATTACTGGTGATTTTAACCTACCTGACGTCGACTGGATTAACCAAGGGAATCACGCAATCACACAAGCTACGAACTCAATCGGACGAATGTTATTGAATTTCATTAATATAATTGATGGATCTCAGTTTAATATTACGAAGAATAAATTAGGCCGAATACTAGATCTGTTTATCTCAAATGTCAGCTGTCAATCTATACCATGTAATGCTTTACTTGACCCCGATAGTCATCATCCGGTATTTTCTGTCTTGACTTGTCTGAATTCTCAGTATACTCCATTAAAATACCACGCGGTCCGTAGACATAACTTCTATAAAGCTAATTACGAGAGCATAAATTGTGAACTGGGTAACATCAAATGGGATTTGGTGCTTTCTCATCTTGATTCTGATCAAGCTGTCAACATTTTCTACGAGACTTTGTATTGTATTATTAAGTCAAATGTACCGTTGACAAGAACGAGAAAGTCTGGTTTCCCTACCTGGTTTACACCCTCTCTTATACGAGTCTTCAAAGCAAAGGAGCGTGCTTGGATAAAGTGGAAGAAGTACAACAATCAGTCGGACTATCTGAGATTCTCTAACTATCGTAAACTTTTCCACAGAGACTCATTGCAATGCTTTAGGAATTACATAAAATCGGTTGAAGATAGCATTCCTAAGAATATAAAGCATTTCAGGTCTTATGTCTCTTCTAAAAAAGGAAAAGCTAATTACCCGGCCATTATGAATCTCGGTAATGTTTCTAAAGATGATCCCATAGACATTAGTAATTTATTTTCTTCCTTCTTTTCTTCCGTCTATGAACCTTCTACTTTGGATCCTATCAAGTGGCAACCATCTAATAACTATTCAAATAATTCCCCTTGCATATCCGACATCTATCTATCCACAGAAGTTGTACGCACGACACTCAAGTCTTTAGATTCCTCTAAGGGGGCGGGACCTGACGGTTTACCACCCAGCTTCTTTATAAGGACTTGTGAAAGCTTGTGTGCCCCTTTACATATACTTTTTAATAAATGTTTGCATGAGGGCTTTTTCCCCGCAATTTGGAAGCGTGCATTCATAACTCCTGTTTATAAGTCTGGCGACAAGAACAATGTCGAGAATTACCGCCCCATCTCAATCCTTTCTACATTGTCTAAAGTTTTTGAGAGTCTTGTACACGGTGCCATATATCCCCACATTCATCAGCTTATTTTACCCGAACAACATGGTTTTGTCAAACGACGCTCGACCACGACTAATTTACTAGCATTTACAAACTATTTATTTGAAAACATGGACCATAGAACTCAAGTGGATGCTGTGTATACCGACTTTCAGAAGGCTTTTGATAAGGTGGATCATGTATTGCTTCTGGAAAAAATTGCTTATAACGGGATACGTGGTAATTTGCTTAGATGGTTTGTCTCATATATTCATAATCGGACGCAAAAAGTTGTGATTAATGGTTACGAGTCAGACCCGGTTGTGGTCAAGTCTGGTGTCCCACAGGGATCCATTCTGGGCCCTCTCCTTTTTGTCATATTTATTAATGATATTAGTAATTGTTTTTTAAACTCTAACTTCTTAATGTACGCAGATGATATTAAAATCTATAGAACCTGTAAAAATATTCAAGATTGCAAACTCCTACAAGACGACCTCGACAGGCTTCATGCATATTGTGCAAAAAACAAACTTTTTTTAAGTCTTCCCAAATGTCATACCATCTCATTCACCAAAAATAGGAATAAAATTACATTCAATTATTGTATTGATAGCACACGGTTAGATAATATCATATCGGTTCGTGACTTGGGTGTCATACTAGATTCACGTTTACACTTCGACACACACGTCGATAATGTAGTAAACAAAGCATTTCGGATGTACGGTTTCGTTATGAGATCATCGAGTGACTTTGTGCGGCCCTCTACGTTCTTATTGTTATACAAAACATTGATACGGTCCCAATTGGAGTACGCTGTCCAGATTTGGAACCCTTTCTATGATAAATACAGCTTTCAAATAGAAATGGTACAGAAAAAGTTCCTGCGTTCCTTGAACTATAAATGCCGTCACTCGAAGGTTGGTTATGTTCAGTTACTTGATCGTTACGGCATTCTGAGTTTGAAGTCCAGGCGATTTCTTCTGGGCGTAATGACACTGCATGGCTTATGTAACAATAGTTTTGACTGTCCTCACTTAGTGAATAAACTACGCTACATAGTGCCTAGAACTGTTATCCAACGGGGTGCGCGTGTGCCTCGACTGTTCCATACAGATATGTGCAAAACCAACGCCGGGAAACGTGCACCCCTTCGTCGCCTTGTAGAGACATACAACAATTATTTCATGGAATTGGACATATTCACACTTTCAAGCCAACTGTTTAAGAAAAGGGCTATAGATATACTGTCTAAAATGGAGTATTGTTAAAGGAAGCTATTTAAATTTAATTATGTTTTGACCACACAGGCACACACATATTTGTTTTTGTATACGTTTTGTCTTTTACTTCTTATTATTATTTTTTTATTAATATGTGGACAATGTTGTGGGTTACATGTTTATAATCTTAAGATAAGTATTTATTGTATAACTTGCATGTAACTGTTTTTTGTCCCTAATGAATAAATAAATAAATAAATAAATCTTCATCTCCCGAGATAAAATCTTTTGCTTTCGGACAGGATTTCTTCGAATTCTTTCCCTTACTGCTTTGACCACCTTTTCCGTACGAACACTACGTGGACGGCCAGATCTTTTTCTGTCACAAACAGAGGAGGTCTCATTGTACCTATTAATAGCCCGGTACACAAACATTTGACTAATACCAAGCGTATGGAGAGTTTTAAAAATTGCATTTGGCTCCATACCAACTTTGTGTAATGCAATCACAGCGATTCGGTTTTCTTTATCACCCCACTCCATTTTAATATCGCAAAATATTGTACAATGTATTGGCGCCAAAATTAGAAAACGCAATGAACAATCGTTTAAAAATGACAGATTCCAGATTCAAATGTAATATCTTTCTTATTTTTAATTGTAACAGTATTTAAGGCCAGACTGTGTATATATGTCGAAGCGTCAACGCACACGTCGCGTATCTAACGTCAATTTAAATTAACAAAGTCCGCGCGTTCGTCGCGTATCTAACCTCAAAAAAATTAAAAAAGTAATATTATGATAGTATGTGAAATATTGAACCTAGGCTTTTCGATTAACATGTCTGCGACAGAGTTTTTATTGTATAAAGCTCTTGTAGTAAATTCTGTTTTAAACGTTCAATAACAGAAAGCTAGATTTCGTGTTATTAGAAAACCAAGTCCGTTCGTCCGTTAAAGGTAGCGGAAGTTTTGGCGGCTAATCGCTATAAGATAAAACCTTTAAATTCTAACCTTACAAGTATGCACATGATCGCATAAGAAAGATGCCATAAGATTATGTTCCAAGTGAATGCGGGTGAAGGCCCATCTACTGGTACTGACTAATATTGACGCACAATAAATGGCTATAACTTATCAGCGAGAAGTGACTGGTAATGTTATTTTGTTTTGGGGTGAAGGACTGATACTGACCTACGTATGACTGGTACCGTCCCATATTATCTATCAGGCTCAACAGCGAGACGAACTGTTACCCATTTGCTGTCATTATTTTGTGCATTAATATTGAGTAGCTTTGTAATGTTCAGTAAATTTTGTTTACAAAACTGGTATTCTTTTATGTGCGTTTATGGTATGCATGTTACATAATTTCGATGTAGTCAGAGCATGAGCCCTGCAATATTTTAATGAGCTTTCTATTATTTGAATGAGTATGAGTGTTGTTCAACATGTCAGCTTTGAGAGATAGAGTAGGTAATGATTTTCGTAAAAAAAAATTGTAATGATTTTGAACAGAGTGCCTTTTGTTCCCCACCCACTTGGGCCAGGAATGGCCGAACGATTAGAATGGGTACTGTTCGAGAATTTTCTTTCATTCCAGGTACACCACACGAGGACGAGTGGTCGTCAGGAAGGCCGTGTCGAAGCGTCGACGCACACGTCGCGTATCTAACCTCAATTTTAATAAACGCCATTTATCTTCCTTTAAAGGAACTTACGTCGAATGACAGTTAGTCGTTCGTTTAGGAACGACAAGTAATAACTTGGGGATGCTTAGTGTGGAGTAATGGCAATCCCGAACGCATGACCGAATTAGTTCTTGAATGATGGTAGACACTGACAGTTAGGTGGGCTAACCTGAACAAGAAAAAGATGGACGCCGGGTGCGACGGTGGAGCGCGGACTTTTTGATCGGACCGTGAGTAAGAGTTGTTGGCTGTTACTCCGCACTAAACTTCCCGCGTTCCTAATTTCTAATCTATCTAGATCTTAGGCATCCTAGATTATTTTGTGTTCTAAGTTTGTTAACAGTAATTACAAGTGTAAACCAAAGTTTGGCGAGTATTATTTCGAAACTCCAATGATGTCTCAACCCCCTGGCGACGAATCCTCGACATATATATATATATATAAGGGAAACCTACCTACCTACTTATCTTTTATTAGTAGATCATTTTCTACAAATAAAGTATGAATAATCATTTGAATAAATGTACATACATATGACCGACATTATCTATGTCAACTGTCTGAACAGTAGACTTATAAAACACTATGCTCGCCACGGTTTCACTCGCAAAAGTCTCGATTCCATGGAGATATCGGGATAAAAAGTATCCTGACTCTTAATCCAGGTCATGGTCTACCTACTGTGACTGTCTGTCACTTGTTCCTATATAATAACAAAATGTTTTATTTTAAATTCTTATTTTAACATTGTTCCACGATATGGGCCCTCTTGGAAGCGCATTAAATGTCAATTTTACGGGCTGACAGCTTGACACGTCACCCTAATAAATAATAAAATATCCTATTTCTTTAAAATAGTAAATCAATATTGAAACTCTTAGAAACCCATTTCATTTATACTTTATGGGAAACAGACCGGCAATTATGGCGAGTCATCAGTAAAAAGCGATACTTTACGTCATTTAACCTCTCGAATGGATGCAATATTTTGTACGGATTCTAAGAACATTGAGACCTCCGTTTCGTTTTAGCATGAAAGCGTAACAAACAAACGTACAAAAAAAACAAATCTTTTCTCTTTAGTTTAGATTAGAAAGTACCTAGAACAATGTGAATTTTCTAGATTTCTATCTGTAATCCATATGGTACATAATAAAGAGTATTTTATTCTATTCCAATCATTAGATTGGAATAGAATAAAATAATAAAAATAAATAATAGTAAATAAACTTAGGTTTATGTATTAACATAAACCTAAGTTTATTTACTAATTTTACAGGTAAGCCATATCTCTGCTCAGATTTACAAATTTATTTTAATTGGCCATGTACTCGTGTTGGATTACATGGCTCTTTGCCTCTTCACCACATCGCCCTATTGTCAAATAATCTGTCTAAGCTGAACCTAAACACAAAAGCTTTCGCTCAACAAATTCTAATTAAATATGTCTTGAAGGATCAAACTACAATAGATGAATTGAAGCGACTAAAGATGGAAGCGGAATAATGGGAGCAAAATGGAGGCTGTGGACTGTATAAATGGAATAATACACCGAAACAATTTGCTTGCCTATTGTATTTAGTATCCCATTACCCGCGCTAGATTCCGTATTTATCTACAAAATGTCAGGTCAATTTCTTGAGTTAGAATAACAAATGGAAGGAGTAAATGACCTCAAAGTAATGACTACTTTTTTTTTCTGATGGGAAATTATCAAATGACCCCTTCCACTCTGGGTGGAGCGGAAGGGAGTGTAAAACCACCCATGTTCCTTCCTTTGCCCTTTATGTTCCGGGGTAGCGGTAACCCTTTCGGACAATCCCGCTGACCCGGCAGGCTTCGGCCCTAAGGGGCCCCTCAAATTATGCTGACAACTCTTTGAGGCGTGTGTGGAACACCTACGCGCCGTCCGGCACGGGCCTGGTCCTGATCGGACGGTGAGCTACCCATTGCTCTCCGCCCGCAGGCCCGCGCCTGCGGTGGCCGGGAGTCGTCACGCGGCTCCCGACGCCCGGAGCGTCTCCCGCGGCGGCTGGGACGGGAGGCTCTCTCCTCCCTCATCCGTCCCGCCGCCTCCCTCGCTAGCATGACTGCTTCGCAGAAGGAGGCGACTGCCTCCCACTCCCTCTCGCCCTAGACCATGGCTTGCATCAGGGCCGGGCGCGAGAAGCCGCCGCCGCAAGTATGACTGTTCACGTAGTGATCATAAAAGTGTTGTCTTTTAAGCGACTGTCTAAAAAAAAGGAGTGTTACATGTTTGTTATTTGCTTTTTTATGGTCGCGAAAATAGGTATTGTGTTTGCCAATGTTTGTCACATCTGCGTACTAGTGAAATAAGAAGGTGTGACTTTATAAAAACATAGTAAAGAAGAGGAACTAAGAATGATGCCCCCTTAGGGTACATAAGCCTTTTTGGCCTCGCACAGGTCCTCCTTTTTTTTTGTTGTTTTCACTATTTTGTTAGTTTTAATCCTACTATCCTATCCTACTAGTCCTACCAATTAATATTATAAACGTGAAAGTTTGTGTGGATGGATGGATGGATGGATGTTTGTTAATCTTTCACGCAAAAACTACTGAACGGATTTGGATGAAATTTGGCACATTGATGGTTTATAACCAGGATTAACATATAGGATACTTTTTATCCCGATATTCCCACGGGATCGAAACTTATGCGGGTTAAACCGCGGGGTGCAGCTAGTCTTAGATAAACTTAAAGGTTTTAATGTTCTTTTAAATTTGTTTTCTGTTGTTTTCAATATTTTGCTAGATTTAATGTTATTTTGTATTGTTTGTTATTCCTGTGCGTGTCCTAAATAAAGTATTTTTCTTTCTTTCTATACGAAATGGCTCTGGTGTTAGGTACTTTATAAAAAAAAAAGAATAAAAGAGGAATTAATACACCACCTTGGGGTGCCTAAGCCCCATTGGTGTTGCACAAACACACACATGACAATGTTTCATCACGGTGCATAAACTGCGAGCTGCCTCGAACAAGGATACACAATTACGATAGAGAATCCTTAATAATGATTTTACGAGTTTATTCCAAAGAAGTACGAGTTTATTCCTTATAATTTGATTTTGACTTTTGATTTGATAAATCCTATAGACAGGCTTATTAGGGTTCCGTACCAAAAGGGTGCCAACGGAACCGTATTACTAAGCCTCTGCTCTCCGTCCGTCTGGCTGTCAGCGGGCCGTATCTCATGAACCGTAATATGTAGTTTTTTGTCTTGGGCACTCGCTTTTTTATATCAAATATTGACTATATGCAAAGGATCCGCATCATTGAATTAAATTGCTGTAGTTTCAAAATACATTTAGGTAAACAAATACACGGAACCAGGAAATATTTACATTACGTATCGAAACGACAATCGCACACAATTAAACAAATCAGTGTCCATATACTCCAAGGCTGTTCAGTAAAAATATATTCAAATGTATATTTGGTTAGGTTTGTGTATAATCTCGGATAAGCCAGAGTAGAACCTACTTAGGATAAGGGTCTTCGTAATTTGCCACCTAAATGGCTAGGATTGTGCACAAGCAGTAGATTATCCAACGACTTTGTCCTCACCCGAGGTCGCGGCTTAAGTTCTGTACCCGACTCTGTCTGTATTATAGAGATTGGGGATATACAAACAAAATGTATCTACATAAGATTTACAGAAGGCAATGTCTATACAAATATGTGTAGGTCGGTATTTTCCTTTGACAAAATTAGATTAACTCAAGCTCAAAACATTTATTTCAAAAATCGCTTACGGTCGTTACGTCGGTGCGCGGTGGTCAGGGCTCAATATTTAAATCATCATTGCATCAAAAGCTTCAAACAATTGACAGAAATAAAAAACTGTTATAAATTCGTTTAGCGCTAAAAGTATTAAGTGATGTTTGGTGCCAGTGGGCCAAAATGTCTAAGTTAAAAATAATAATTATTAATTTTAATATGATCATCATTTATTTGAAACTAGCTGCGCCCCGCGGTTTCACCCGCATAAGTTTCGACCCCGTGGGAATATCGGGATCAAAAGTATCGTATATGTTAATACTGGTTATAAACCATCTGTGTGCCAAATTTCATCCAAATCCGTTCAGCAGTTTTTGTGTGAAAAAGTAACAAACATCCATCCATCCATCCATACAAACTTTCACGTTTATAAAATAATAGGATAATCTGGCGCCGCCATTGACCATATTTTTAAAACAAAAAGTAGCCTTTGTACTTTGTACATAGGCAACTTTTTGTTCACACGATATTATGGTAATAATCACATTTTTTCAAACCGCTCAGTGGTTTAGGCTTGAAAAGGTAACATACAAAGTAGAGGTATGCAGCGTTAATTTAAAATTTCTTGTATTAAAGCATGGATAAATCAATTACAGGCACTTTTTCCCACGGTCTGTACGTTTTGCAACCCAATGTGATTGGTTACGTGTACGGGCTGCCATTGAAATACATATTAGTGCTGTGACATTCTGGAGATTTGAGTTTGTAACTAGTTACTTTTGAGTAGGGTCGTGGAAGACAGGCCTTGGGCTAACAGCACCTGGTTTCAACAAAAAGGTATCTCTATGTACTTTCTTGAAGCGCCAGGGTAGCCCACGAAATTCAAATTTTCTTATAAATTTTACAATTGGACGTAGTTTAGCAGAAAGGACTCAAAAGTAATGCTTGAGTTATCCAGGTTTTATGTTTAGGTGTGTATTGCTGCAATTATGTTGTATATGGAATATTTTGAAATACTGTCACTTATGGGCAAATATACCAATATTTTTATGAGTCAAGTTGTATTACATAGGCTAACGCAATTTTCGAGTTATTGGGAAGACTGTGGGTTGAGTCCTTTCGAATGTGGGTTGAGTCCTTTCTGCTAACTACGTCCAATTTGCAGGTCAGTTTCAGGCTGTATGTTGAACCAAATAAGACCCGCGAACGTAACAAGCATTTTAATGATTATAATTCTAGGAAATCTATACGAAATTCAAGAATTATAATAATTAAAATCCCTCTAAAGTTTATACAGGGTGGCAGGGACAGCGATGCGCAAACGTTGTGAAAAGGTTACACCTGATGCCATAAATAAAATTACGAAAGTCATTCATCTCGGAAAAGCCCGGTTAAAAAAAATGTCATTTTTGAGTGCGCAATGTATTGCAAACAACGCGATCAAAACGCTCCGCGAATTGCGCGCGCGCGCGCTACCTACCGCGATACCGCGCGCTGCCCTTCCGAGTTTTGTTTACATTGCTGTTTTTAATTAAAAATTTCATTAGGTTAGATAGAAATAATGATTTTATACAGTTTACAGTAAAAAAAATTGTAGATAAAAACGTAAAAATTAAGAAAAATTATTTTTAAAAAAAATTTCACCGCAGGGGGTTCCAGAATCATGTACTGAATCCATGGTAAGCGGTTGCGCGTCAATGTCCCTGCGACCCTGTATTTAATTATGTATAATCCTATTGAATGACTATTTCATGAAATATCAATCATTATGATTATATGAACTTCTGTAAAGTCATATTTGTTACGTCGCGGTCGCGAATCGTATTTTATAATCATAATCAATATCTTAAAATTAAAAACAAAAAGAAAACTGCTTATAATACCAAAATGGCCTCAGCTCAGTTTAATGACAGACGGTAACACAATGTCACCCGATGCTTTTTTTTTCGGATGGGAAATCATTAAATGACCCCTCCCGCTCTGGGTGGAGCGGAAGGGAGTGTCAGACTCTTACTTACTAAAACCCACCCATGTTCCTTCCTTTGCCCTTTATGTTCCGGAGTAGCGGTGACTCTTTCGGACAATCCCGCTGACCACCACATGATGCTGAGTTTTAGCTGCAGACCACGCGTGCCGTGCGCTCGAATAATAAACACATAAATGCATTTGTCCGTTTTAATAAATTGAGAGAATAAATTAAAGTTGATAATAAACAAATCCATCCATCTTTTCTTCGGCCTTCCTCTCCCTCTCCACCCGTTTCCATTTATATTCATCACTCTTTTATTCACATACGTTTCTTCCCTCCTCGTCACATGCCCAAATAAAACCAAACGATATCCTTTAACAACTTTATTGTTCAAGTAAATATTAAAAAAGTCAGTACACAGAGTTGTCCATGCCATTTAATAAAAACGCCTTTTAATCGTTCCAGTTTGTTAAGGATAAACAAAATGAAGACAGAGAAAAAACTTTATTTGGGTCAATTTCGCAGAATTTTCGCTAATAACAAAAAAAAAAAAGATAACGTAGGTACGAGTATACGTATAAAAAATACAGAACAGTAAGGTTTAAGCCACCGCTATGAAATTCTACTGTTAAGGAAAAATAAATCAAAATAAAATTGGAGCATTAAGCATTATTAAAACAACCTTGCTATCGGGTTTGTCAAATACGCAGAAACGGCCACATTAAAATAAAATAAAAGAGGTTTCTTTTTAATAAAAATCAACTGTTACTGAAAAAATGTTAGCTTTTTATTTGTTCTCGTTTGTTAGTCATCTCATATTATATATTATTTTATTCAACTCCTTTATCTCTTTATTTGTCAAATATAAAATGGTTTTAGGCGTAATATGAGACGCAAGTAATTATTTTGTTTCTGTATACACTGTCAGGGCTGGAAATTAAAACATGAGAACTTTTAAGAGATTTTATTTGATAAAAGTAAAATATAACAACACTAGAATTTTAAAATTTTCACTATTGGTTAGGTTGTGTAGGTATGTACATACCTACTTATGTAACTATTCTTCATTATCCAATGAAAAGAAATGTTTATTTATGTAAGTAGATCTTTTATGACATTTTTACACGTCAACATTATGTTGGTATATTTTAATAAAAACTTTTTTGCAAATAAAAAACCGACTTCCAAAAAAGACACTACAAAGTGAAAAATAACTTTAATTTCGGAAGTCGGTGTCGTTGGGTTCGCATTTTCGTTGTTTGCCATCGACTTTCGAAATTAAAGTTATGTTTCACTTTGTAGTGTCTTTTTTGGAAGTCGGTTTTTTTTGCCAAAAAGTGTTTATTTTTCACTTTTAAGTTGTAATTTTCACCAGTAATTTTGGTTTAAAGAAACGATGTGTGGGCCCATAAAATTTGAGGGTGCCCTCGATTTCTCCAGGATCCAATCATTCCTGTCTTGGTGACTATGGGACCACTTCAGAAGTATCTCCTTTCGAACAAAAAAAGAATTTTGAAAATCGATCCACTATTGGCGGAGTAATCGCGTAACAAACACACAAAAAAAAAAAAACATAACGTCGAATTGAGAACCTCCTCCTTTTTTAAAGTCGGTTAAAAACTGGATGTCACTGGCTTTTCCTAGCTGACTGATCCCCGAGAGGAAATGCCGAAATAAACCCAGAGGTCATGATCTCTAACCTTCTCAATACCTATCCAATCACAACCAAAACCAACCAAACCAATACCAAGCCAATTTTGTTCAATATAAATAGTTTCAGGACAATTTGTAAAGTCAGCGAAATTTATTGTTAAACAATGTGACTACCAACTTGAATTGTTCGTAAATTATTCGTTAACTGTCATTGTTTGATACACAGCTACAAGGATTTTTGGCGCTCAAATGACGTTGACAGGGGGCGCTGTTGGTAAACATTGGTGCGGTTTTTTTATGAAATGTATTGACAAAACAAAATGGCGGCGTTAGTTTCGATTATGGTCACGTGCCAAAAGAACCTTGTACATGTATAGTTGTATAAATTGTTTATTTATAACACGGCAAATTGATGTTGTGTGTCAATTTACTTAACATATTATATACTAGCTGAGCCCCGCGGTTTCACCGGCGTTAGCCTTGATCCCGTGGGAATATCGGGATAAAAGATATCTTTTGTCCTAAATCAGGGCATGGTCTACCCATGTGCTAAATTTCATCTAAATCCGTTTAGCCGTTTTAGCGTGAAAGCATAATAAACAATCATACAAAAAATCCAATCTTTCTCCTTATAATATTAGTTCAGACAGGCAGGGACTGTACAAATTTTTTTTTTTCTGGTGGGAAATTATCAAATGACCCCTCCCGCTCTGGGTGGAGCGGAAGGGAGTGTCAGACTCTTACTGACTAAAACCCACCCATGTTCCTTCCTTCGCCTTTTATGTTCCGGGGTAGCGGTAACCCTTTCGGACAATCCCGCTGAAATAGGGGAACGGCGCATATTAATTCTATATTTGCACAAATCATAACATAACCGGACTTGTAACTACAAACATCTACAATGTACTCATCTACATCTCAAGACCCGGAATAATATCCGGTTAAATCAATATAGCTCAAGCTGAACAGCTAACCTCTTAGACAAAACTAGCTTTGAACACATTGACTACATCTTCGCTTTGTGTAGGTATCAGATTTCCACAGCACTGAACTAGAACATGCTTCCTTTACAAAATGAGTTTTCGTTGTACAGACGCCAGCAGGTCAAGCTACCCGAAACTGTCAAATTTTCCAAATCAACCTTGAACCTTAATGCTTTAGCGATACAGTTGAAAATCTATTAAATAAAGACATATTGTAGTAGCTTGATGTGCTGGCGTGTCTGTACGTAGGCTTCTAAACGTGCTTATGTCTCCCAAGCAAACTCAATCACCAAAACCTCGCAGTAGGGTATGTCACAACACATTTTGTCCCAGTCTTAATACTATCGAATATAGTTCGGCAAATCTCGTAACAATAACGAGATTTGCCGAACTATATTTCTATATACCTATCTACACGTTTTGTAAAAACCTCACCGTGAAAACCTATGAGTGAGTGTCAATCCCTATCATCATCCCATCCCTTACAGGTGGAATGACAGCTCAATTCAAGTTCACTTCACCTTTTTTTTTTTTTTTTTGTTTTCGGGGGGAAACCTTCAAATGGCACCCGACCTCCGGGGAGTGAGGTCGGGGAGTGTGGGATTTTTACCTCACTAAAACCACCCCGGTGATCACCATCCGCACATAGGGATGGTCCCGGTTCCTCTTAAAAGACCAATTCCGGAACCACCCCTGCGCAACGCCTGTAAGGCACATCCCTGGGGAGACTGTAAAGGGGCCTCCCCTAAGTCTCGCTATGCACGGCAGCACGTGACCACTGTGCCACCGTCTTCCCTGGGGTCGCTTAGTAGGCGGACAGAGTCCCCACTCTATGCGCCCACGACCCCAAAGGTCCAACTTACCTTAATTGGTAAGCGGGTTTCGGCGTATTAGGCGCCAAGGCGGTTGCCTCCCCGACGCCTCCTTCTCCGAGCAGGATCAGCCCTCTCCCGATCCCGCTCGGCAGCCTCCTTCTTGACCATAACGGTCTCACAGAAGGAGGCTACTCTCACAGAAGGAGGCTACAAGTTCACTTCACCTAAATGTTAACGTTGAGATTTTTACAGAATAGACCAAAATCATGTTGAAACTATGTGTCGATGCATCACAGGCATATTGTGCCGGATTGAAGTCATGCTACATAATCATTTATCAAGCTTTAAATGTCAGGATCATCACCATCTGCCTAGCCTTATCCCAACCATGTTGGGGTCAGCTTCCAGTCTAACCGGATGCATCTGAATACCAGTATTTTACATGGAGCGACTGTCTATCTGACCTCCACAACCCAGTTACTGAGTATACCACTTGGTAAGACTGGTTGTCAGACTTTCGGGCTACTGCCGACCCGTAACGACTGTCAAAAATCCACGAATGACAGCCGAGACCAACGGCTTAACGTGCTTTCTGAGGCACGGAGGGGTCTTGGTATGTGAAGATGGTAACCCATCCACGGACCAACCGCGGCAGGCGTAGCTTAACCTGATCGATCGTCCCGTGCGGCTGTTATTACTTAGCCACGAGCCCCTCAAATGTCAGTATGTTAGTGCAATATAATATTAAAACCATGTTCAATCCACGTTTATTATAACTGTCACATACCACCAGTTGTTCGTGCAGCCCTGTTATTATCTAATAGGGCTTGTAGAATCTGACAGTTTAATTGGCTCGCAAACGGGCGGCGACACCGTGCGGTGGCCTGAACCACTTTATAAACCACAAACTTCTCTTTGAAGATTCAATATCTTTGAAAGTCGATACTAAAGTTCCCAGATTGCACAAAGTTTTATAGGGTCTTTTGTGAGGAATTTTTCAGTAGCAGCCTGAATAAAAATGTTGTATTTTAACTAAATTGTGGTTAATCTAGAACATAGCCAGCCCATTTATAAACTACTAGCGACCCGCGGCTTCACACGGTTTTTCGTACATGACAAAACTTCAAAATAATTATTTATTAATTGAAAGTTACTATGTAATGTATTCAAATACATCACTTCCAAGATATTCACATTTTCATAGTACTAATTGAGAAGATAAGTCTCGGCGGTATTATTTTTATTATATTATGGCAATTTTATTTACAACTAGCAACCCCTCAGCCATCCTGCTTCGCACGATTTTTACGACTTGATAAAACATGAAGATTTATTTATTATATCTAAGTTAAATATTAATGTATTATACGCATCAACTTACCATAATAACTGCTGTAAATGATAGTAAAAACTGCATCAAAATTCGTAGCGAATTTTAAAAGAACAACGCGGTCACAAAGACACGAAAATGGACTTTCGTTAAAAAAAAATGTGTTTATTATCTTAAATCTATACAATTAAGTTGCCGGGGCTTCCCAGAAAGTAATCCGAAGATACTTGTGATGGGATAAACCTCGCTCTTCCTCGATTAATTAGCAATCGTTTCGCTGTGCCAATTAGGTATAAATTACACATTTTTTTATAAAACCAATAAAAAAAAAAAAAAAAAACCAATAAGAAGAGAAAAAAAAAGGAAAATCGTTATTGTGACAGAATGGTGTAAATGTGTGTTTATCCGTGTGTTTATGTGTGTGTGTACGTATATTTTGTATGCATGTGTGTGTTTAGCTTGCCCCCTTTGTGTGTTTATACGTGTGTTTATGTGTGTGTGTACGTATATTTTGTATGTATGTGTGTGTTTAGCCCCCTTGCCCCCTTTATGACGTCGACATCACTTTATATTGTCGGTCTCTGCCGTCACATATAACAGTTGTTATAGGTAGCCAGACTGCTGAATGCAACAACCGATCTAACCTTAGAATATCGGTATTTCCCAGAGGATTGACAGAGGTCAACTAGCCGCTTCGTCTAAAATACTGATATTCCAACGTACTCGTACAGTCGCTTGGCAGCATTATCTGACCCACCCTAAAAACAAACGAATTTGGACCCTCTGCCTGTAACATTAAGGTTTATTCAATTTATATGATTGTGTTTCACTAGAAGTCACTCAGAACATATTTGCTTGTTGCGAAACAGCTAGGCAATGAAGATAAGGCCCTGCCCTATGCAGCGGGGTGAATTCGTAACACACTAACTGTAGGAATGGCTTTGCATTTTGACAGTTCAACAACATTAATTGCGTCATTTACGTTGTTGAGTGGACAATTTTTTCGAACATATGAAGCAATGGATTATCAATATCCTTCAAAATGATTCAGATTGTGATTTATAGTGTGTTACACAATTAGGGTGAAGGAATATCGCACGAGAATGAAGAAGAAGATGGAGAACGCCATTCTCACCACAACAACATAACATAACGCTTGTATATTTCCCCAAAAATTCGTTTATTTATAACTCTTTGGCGTATCTCATGGATTTAGGTATAACTCTTTGTTGGTTGAAGCGTAGTCAGTAAGGCATAAGGGCGATCAAGCGTGAAAATAGAGATACTACACATAAAACTATGTATGTATGTATACATAGGGTTCGGGAATTTAGGTCATACATGTCGCAGAACATCCCTATTGGATTAGGCCGTAATGATCCACCCTCACTTATCGGCAAAATTGATCACATTACGAATAATTATCGACAAAAATGGCTCATGCCATCATCGCGTCCATATTTTCCTGTAGGACAGGAGTACAATATGGTAGTACGGTTTTACATGGGCGTCAAACGCTATACATTTATTTTTTAAATGTTGCTGCATTATGCTGGGATAGGAGCCATTTGGCCTCGTACAGGACTTTCTGATTTTTTTTTACTTTCTTTTTATATAATTTTGTTTTTTATTTATGATTGTGTGTTTAGTTTAGTTTGTGATCTTCCTGTACGAATTACAATAAACATATTTTGTTTCTTCTACTTTCTTTCTTTCTTTTTTTCCTTATTTTGATCTGAAATGTTGATTAACATTCTCCAGAAATAAAGACATAAAGGTTACATTCTAATTTTATTTTATTAGGTTTGGTAAATTTCTAATAAGAAAGTTCTTGGGTGTAATTTAATTTTAAGGGCCCAAACGGCAGCTTTACGAGAATATCTTCAAAGGATCTAAAAATAAGATTAATCAACAGTCATCAGATAATGAGCAAAATCTTTGAAGGTGAACCTTCAAAGGTTACGATTCCAATAATACTGGGAAGAAAGGAATTAATGGAAATGTCTTCCATAGCAATCTGTTACCATGGAGTCAGTAATTGATTCTGAACCCTCCTAAAGATTTTTTTTTGTCGCGTATTAAAAAGAAAATTTGCTGTTCCATAAATTTTCACCACTGCTCTCAAAACGGTGAAGATCGTCGTCATCGTGAGGAAACCGGCATGTCCTAGAACAAAAAATTCGAAGACATGTGACATCTACCAACCCGCACTGGGCCCGCGTGGTGGATTAAGGTCCACTCCCTCTTACAGAGAGGAGGCCTGTGTCCCAGCAGTGGGAACATTATAGGCTAAGTATGATGATATGATATGATATGACATTTTGACCTCGTAGGTATTGCACTTTTCTATGTAACAGCAGATTTAAATTTCTACTGCTAGTGCTATTATACTAATGTCTTGAATTCATGGTAACAAAATCAAAATAAACATTTATTCATTCTGACGGCACGGTTGGCGCAGTGGTTAAGCGATTGACTTCTGCGCTGCGTGTCGCAGGTTCGATAACCGCACGGAACAAATATTTGTATGACCTATAAGTAGTTGTTCCGGGTCTGGCTGTTTGTGTATGTGAGTGTGGGGCAAAGTTTAAAAAAAAATTCAAATTAGGCTGAGAATCAGCACTTTTCGAATGTCAAAATTACAAAAGACAGTACCCCAAAAACGCCGTCCCTCACCATTTCCTAGTGCTATTGCTGGAAAGAAGAAGTGGCGCAATAAACTCCCCAGCAGTTTGCGCGTCGATGTTCCTGCCACCCTGTATATCTACCTATACATTAGATATATGTAGTTACGAACAGTATATCCAGAGTATTCAGCTCCAGTCAACTATGACATTGCTGACGGGCTAATATTTCCACCATGCCATGAGTATTATAATTCGTTAATTATTTATAAAAATGAAAACATGACAAAATTAATGGTAAAACACATTGTGAGAGCCATCAAAGTTCAGTCACATTAAATCCAGAATCAACCTGAGAATCCTAATCAAACATTTTCAAGTTTTGCATGAGACTCGAGTCTCGCTCTATCTTATCTCTATTACAAGTCAGACTTGAGTCTAACTTCTTAGATATCTATTTCTATCGTATATTCAAATCACAACTGTCAAAGAATGATATGACACGGAAATGTCACGACGTAGGGTGCTGTAACAATTAATTTCCCAGACCGTACAGCCAACAAAAGAGATAAGTATGCAGGGTCGTCGAATATAGTTGAAGTTTAGTAGGAAACAGATTGATGTTTTCGGATAAAATTTTATTTAATTAATAGAAAACAAACAGTTAATTTATCAAACTAAATTTAATTCTAAAACATCCATTGGTTTCACTTTTGTTGACTACTTGCGGATGAAAAACCAAACGTCGTCGTCGACGCCTGTTGTTCGGTAAATACTATACCAGATTCTACTTTTTAACAGACTTCAAAAAAAGGAGGAGGGCATGCTTTTTTTTTTTTCTGGTGGGAAATCATCAAATGACTCCTCCCGCTCTGGGTGGAGCGGAAGGGAGTGTCAGACTCTTACTGACTAAAACCCACCCATGTTCCTTCCTTCGCCCTTTAAGTTCCGGGCTAGCGGTAACCCTTTCGGACAATCCCGCTGATTTCGGACAATCCCGCTGAAGGAGGATATGCTTAGCTTATTTTACTACCAGAATCAATATACAGGAAAAGTTTTTAACCAGTGCGCAAATTTGGTGGTTCTGTATCAGTAATACACATTTCCATTAATTGTTGAATACTTTTTTCCCGTTAAATCAAGAATCAATCTGAGAATCGCGAACAAACATTTTTAAATGTTACATGAGACCCAAGTCGCTCTATCTTACTTTTATCTCAAGTAAGACTTGAGTCGAACTTGTTAGATATCTTTGTATATCGTATAATCAAATCACAATTTTGAAAGAATGACATAACACGGAAAATATACGTAGGGTGACAATTTTCATAACAATGAATTTACAGACGGTGATGCGCATTTTTTTTTTTTGTGGTTTTGTATCAATAATAGAACACATTTAATAGAAAACAATTGATTAATACTTTTTTCACATTAAATCCAGAATATTGAAAAATATCCAAAACTTAAAAATATTTTAAACGATTCACAAGCGAATCGCAGAATGTACAAGATACGAGTATCTTAAACAAACATTTTTAAGTTTTGCGTGAGACCCAAGTGGCGCTATCTTATGTCTATCTAAAGTAAGACTTGAGTCTAACTTGTTAGATATCTTTATCTAACTATAAGTTCAAGTGCAAGCAACAGCAGGATAACTTCAGGTTCCTTTAATAGGGTAAATCAAAGTGGCAGTTTAATTAAGTACCAAGTCGACTAGCGGGAAGACGGCATCTGCTTGAACCACAAGATTAAAAGCGCAATCCATAGCTTTCTGCACTGGGATATGATAGCCTCTTTTTAATGATATTTTGTTGTCTTGAAAATAGTGTGCTGGTACCCTATGTATGGAAGTGAATGTTGGGTGTGGCAAAAGAAGCATGAAAGTAGAATAAATTCTGTGGAAATGCATTCATTGCGAAGCATGTGTGGTGTGAATATGAACGATAGGCTGAGAAATGATGTGATAAGGCAACGATGTGGTTTAAAAGAAGATGTAGTGACAAAGATTAATTAGAGTATGCTTTGATTGTTTGGTCATGTTGAGAGGATGAATGAAAGGTGACTAACAAAAAATATTTACAAGGCAGATGTGAGTGGAAACGCCGGGAGGGGATGGCCTAGGAGAACATATATGTCCTTATTGGTGATGCTCTTCAGAAAGGTCAAGTGCGTAGTACGCGTAACTAGTGTGCGTGTATGATTAGATGTATGAACGTAAAGGAGGCAAACGGAGTATGTAAGGATCGTAGCAGGTTCTGTAGCTTCTGCCTATCCCCATGAGAAGAAGGTGTGAGTTTATGTATGTATGTTTGTTGTTTTGTTTACTGGAAATTTAGAAAGGCTGACTGAGTGACTTGAATTAATTCATAAAAAAATTGGTTAAGAAGCAAATAGACACAAAGGTGTAGAAATCTATGAGGAACATAATATTATGTTGAAAAAGAAATTGCGTTAAAGAGACCAGCTTACTCTGGTCCAGTTTATGCGTTGATTCAAATTCACATCAAAACTAGCTCTTTTTAAAAGTACTCTTTAGGATCATCATCTGCCAAGCCTTTTCTGAACTATGTTGGGGTCGGCTTCCAGTCTAACCGGATGCAGCTGAATACCAGTATTTTACATGAAGCGACAGTCTATCTGACCGCCACAACCCTATTACTGGGTAATACGGTACCTCTTGGTAAGACTGGTTGTCATACTTTCGGGCATCTACGAAGCTTTCAAAGATCTACGAACGACAGCCGGGACCAACGGCTTAACATGCTTTCCGAGGTATTGATATGTAAAGCTGGTCACCCATCCATGGACCAACCGGGGCAAGCATACCTTAACCTGATCTATCGACCCGGGCTGCTGTTATTACTTAGCTTCAGCCTCTCAAAGTATTTTTAGGATAGTCTCAACAAATTCAATCAAGCATTGAAATATTTCTAAATGTGAGTGGTCCCCACATAGCGCCGCTGTCTGTTTACCTAATACCATCGCCAACTATGTATGTGTAGTCCCTGTCTTTTTACCAGCGCTCTTAAACCTGCAGCAGCGAAATTTTCAAATGTATGTAGGTATTTCGCACCTCTATTTCTCCCAGTTTAAATACTAGGACGCGGTAAAGGGTCGACTGCTAATTGGCATTGACCTATTTTCTTTCGGTCAATGCTTTTAAAGGCTGTTTGAAGAACTAAAGCTTTGTTCATGCCTCGCTTTTGCATAACAGGACCCGGGAAATATCTTACAAATTATCAACAAAAATATGAATATTCCCTGAATTCACCTAATAATATTCATCTAATGTTATCATATGAATTCAGAGAAATTAATTGTTTGCAAAGTTACAATCAACATAAATTAATGTTTTGATACCCAATTGAATGAGTTCCTGCCTTTTTCTATATTTTTTTTGTATTATATACTTGTATATAATTGTATGTGTATGTGAAATAAATATATTAGTTGAAAAAAAGAAAAAAAAAATTGTCCGTAAATTCAAATCACAACTATCAAAGAACGATACGACACGGAAATTTGAAAAGAGTGGCAATTAGCTGCGGATGAAAAACAGAATCGTCATCTTCGACGTCCGTCGTTCGGTAAAGACTATACCATGATTCTTCTATATAACTGACTTCAAAAAAGCCTCCTTTTTTGAAGTCAGTTCAATAAAGAATCTGCGAAAAAGCGGGCTTTGAAGGTTATTCAAAGTCCGCTTTACTACCTGCACACTGTTTGCGTAACACACTTTCAATAACAATTTGAATCATTTTTCTAATAATATTTTTTATTGCTAATCCATTGCTCCATATGTTAAAAAATTGTCTACCCAACAACGTAATAAATGTTGTTGAACTGTCAAAATGAATAGAATACTCTTTATTATGTACACCATAAAAAATCCAGATATAAATATAGAAATTTTACAAAGGGTGACACAATGGGCGGTCTTATCGCTAAGAGCGATCTTTCATTGCCGCTGTTAGTGTGTACGCAATTAACCGCAGACTCTTCTTTTTAACTAACTGCAAAAAAAGGAGGAGTTTATGCAAATCACGTCATCAAATACCTACAGTATTATGAATCAACAATTTATACTAGGGATTATTAAAATCATCATCTTGCCTAGCCTTTTTTCCAAAGGACTATGTTGGGGTTGGCTTCCAGTCTAACCGGATGCAGCTGGGTACCAGTATTTTACATGGAGCGACTGCCTATCTGACCTCCACAACCCAGTTACTGCGTAATACGAAACCCCTTGGTAAGACTTGATGTTAGACTTTCGGGCTTCTGACGACCCGTAACGACTGTCAAAGATCCAAGATTGACAACCAGGACCAACGGCTTAACGTAATTCCCGAGGCATGGAGGGGTCTTGGTATGTAAAGATGGTCACCCATCCACGGACCAACCGCGGCAAGTGTAGCTTAACCTGATCGATCGACCCGTGCGGATGTTATTACTTGGCCACAAGCCCAAGCTTAGGATTATTAAAATCAGTACCAACGAAAATCGGACAGCAAGGCAAAGCAATATCAGATTCTCAGTGCACTACGGATTTGTAGATATAATTTTAAAGGGCAGTACGTAACAGCGTTAGTTAGGACTGACAACTTAATTGGATCGCCAGCTGGCGGTCCGGGTACGCTGTGTGTGGTGTGGTACGGAGCTGAAAACCACTGCGCTTTATCAATTTCGTGACTCAACGGCCTTGGTTATCATCTGGTGTTAAGGATTCTGTATTTAAACATACATAAAATCCAGAATTGCCAATCTTAAATGGTAGAATTGTACCTGCCCCACAATTCTCGCAGATGGCCGATGGGGCCGAAAGGTTCTGGAGTGGCGAGCGTATACCGGAAGACGTAGCGTTGGAAAGCCTCCAACCAGGTGGACTGACGACCTTGTGACGGCCGCACGAACCCGTTGGATTCGAGAAGCACAAAACCGGTCGAAGTGGAGATGCTTGGGTGAGGCCTATATCCAGCAGTGTACGTCTTTCGGCTGAAATGATGGAATACATAAACTCACGCCTTCTTCCCATGGGGGTCGGCAGAAATTACTAAACTCACCCTGCTATGAACCTTATATACTTCTTTTGCCTCATTTACAATCATACGCACGCCAGTTGCGAGTACTACTCACCTGACCTTTCTGAAGAACATCAACTATAAATATTAAAATATATACCTATTATAACATTAATCATGAACATGGGAAAATCTATTACAAAAGTATACAATACAGGAGAATATTTTTTATTAATTCTTCCATAGGTATGATTATTAAAAAAAAAAAAAAAACCGGTAATATTGAACAACGTTCCGAGGGGCTCGTGGCTAAATAATAACAGCAGCGCTGGTCGTTCGAATGTTAAGCTGTGCTTGCCACAGTCAGTTCGTGGATGAGTGACCATCCATACCATACCAAGACCCCTTCTTGCCATAAAAAGCACGTTAAGCTGTTGGTACCGACTGTCATTCGTAGGTCTTTGACAGTCGTTACACAGTCAGAAGCTCAAAAAGTCTGACAACCAGTCCTACCAAGGGGTATCGTTTTACCCAGTAACTGGGTTGTGGAGGTTAATTAGGTAGCCGCTCCATATAAAATACTGGTATTCAGCTACATCCGGTTAGATTGGAAGCTGACCTCAATATAGTTGGGTAAAGACTAGGCAGATTGATTTGATTGAACAACGTATTCCGAGACACCTACATCCAGTCTATACTCTGTTAATTAAGTTATCAAAAAAACAAAGCTTTGAAAAAATATTTTCCAAAGTTCTAAAATAAGCAGTAAATATGTGTCATATAAATCATCTCAAATTACAAACATACATGGACTGCTAAAATCATAACCCTTTCTTTTGGCTTTGCCGCAGTCGCGTAAAAAATGAACAAAATATAGACAGATTTTTTAACCTTTCCTGCCACAAGCAAGAACTGTGTGCAATCCATGTAATATCATTTGGACGCGACAAGTTAATTGGCTCGGCTGCCAGCACAGAGGCGCAGTGTGTCAAACCTAACCCGCTATAGCGTGCTATGATTAACATCGGTTCTGGTATAACATTTATATTTGCCACATTTTTTAATTAACGGTGGCTAGATGTGGTTCATTTTATCTTAGAAGCTGCTTAGTAGAACTGAAAATGTTTGGTCGGAGAGTTGAGAAATACAAGGATTCATAGGGCGAAGGAAGGTAAGAATTTACACAAAATACGATGATCTAAATCGTAGTGTAGTGAATCTTATGGAAGCTCCTAATTACCGGTACACGCAAGAAAGATACAGGCAAGTCCTAGTTTCATAATTTCAATGTGCATGCTCTTGGGAAATAAAGTGTCATTGAAAAACAGGCTTGCCAGCTACAACAATTTCATCGGCTAATAATAAGAACTGATAAAAGTGGAGTGAGAAATAAAACCGAAAAGAATATAACTTTTTATACTGTACTAAAAATAGTGCTTAACTCAGGTCGTAGAACTGCTTTGCAAGCACGGCTTAAGAAACTAGTCCAGATGACAAGAAAAAAGTCTTCTTTTTACTTTCTTTGAGGATTTATCCACGGCGCGCAACCTTTTTATTACAATAAAAAGATACTGTCAGCTTTTGCTCGGTTGTCAGATAGAAAAAGAAAAAACGAACTGCCAACATCCCTGACATTTGCCGAAAACGGTGGACATATTCCAATTTCAATTTTCATTCGCGCCATTTTGAACGAGGTACTTCGTACTACGCTATTCCCTATGAATTGCCTCGTTTTTACCCAAATCTACCGGATTACCGTGATTGAACTTGTGTAGTGTGATAACACAATGAAAACCTTCAATGGACGTTTACCGAGAATTTCATTGGACATATCTTACGCATGTTTTACCGTACGGTAAACTGGTAAGGCTTTCGGAATATATACTGTGAATTATATTATCGACTGTCGATTGTCCGAATGTGGAAACATGAACTTTCCGATGCGTTAGGAATACCTCTCTTGAAATCATCTCTAATGAAACTCGCAGGTATGTACAAATACTCAGAGTACCTACACATAATAAATGCACACAATTTATACCACAAAACGCACACGCCTCTAACCGGGTTCTTCTTTAGATAGCTTTCAAAACAAAGCTCGCATACCTTAAAAGCTAACGAGCAAAAAGCTAAAAAAAGACTTACCCAAATGACAGAAAAAACACACCAACGCCGCAAGCCACATCACGATAGTTTTATTTTTTCACATCATTAGGGCAAACACTGCTCTTTATCACTTATCTTCATTAGGGCAGTTCACTTTAAATTGTCATTCCCAGTCACATTCACCATTCACTCAGTGAATCACCCCGCACAATGGACCTGCGAACAAAAAGTATTGACAATTCTTTACTCCGTAAGTTTTCTTTTAACGGTTCTTTAGTATATCAAATTCTTTGAATCTAGTCCTTTTAAAAGCTTGCGACTGATATTGATAGTCTTTGTATGAACGGAAACTGGAATTCTTAAAGGAAAGTGGTGTAAAATAATTTCATAGATAAAAATAAAATAAAATATTTTATTAAAATATTGTTTGAAATTCATTTCTCCCAAGACAAATAAGGGTCTTGTTCGTACAATACGATTCAAATAATTATTTGCCGATAAAATTGCGATTTTCCGGAGACATGGACATATTCGGCCTCAACGATTTCTTTCTTATTAGGGTTCGCCGGTGTATTAACAAATTTAAAGCAGGTTGAGCCATTAATCTCGCGGCTTATCCTTCTCCGGTCGTGTTGGATTGCCGTCCCATCGGACCATGAGAGTGAGTGCACCTGTGTCTACGCACACACTTGTGCACTATAATATTTCCACCGTAGATGACTAGTCTCCGTTGAGATTGGCTGTCATGGCCGATTCGGTCGCTAGGACTATTATTGTTATTTTTTTTACTAGCCTATGTTGTCTCACTCCTTGGTTTGCCAAGGCCTCCCTCGATTCCTTCCATCATTCGCGAGCTCGCGCGTCTTCCTTCCATTTTCGACGGAACCTATTCAGCTAGCTAGTCTTATTACTATGTTATAATTTTGTGAGACGAAGGAGACTCTGCACGATACAAGGAATCCTAGCATAGAGGCTACTGCTATTTGAATTTGTGTCTTTGATCAATTAAGTTTAATTCAATTAATATAGGTCAGTCCATTTGATTGGTTTGCGGGCAGTAATCAAGTGGTTACTTACTGGCAGTAATTAGGTTCCATAATGTAATAGGTAGATCAACGTCCATTTAGTAACCATCATATTAGTAACCGTCACCACTTAAACCATGATGAGAAAAAAATCGTAAATTCATAGATCAAAAAAGGACAACACAAAATACATCGTTTCAAGTTCGTTACTCCCAAAGGGCCTTGTTCGTAAAATCAGAATCAAATGATTATTATGCCAGTAAAATTATGGTAATGAGATTTTTTTTCCCTTTGCCTATACTGTCCACTGCTGGGCAAAGGCCTCCCCCATATTCTTCCACGTTTCCTTGCTGTGCCTTCTCCGTCCAATCGGTTAGGAAGGAGTCCAAATCGTTACACCAGCGTTTCATAGGCCTACCTCGGTTACGACGGCGACGCCCGTCTTCAGGCACGAGTATGAGAAGATATTTCAACAAATTCTCTCTATGAGGATTCGCCGATTAAATTATTAACGACTCTATTGTTAGCATATAGGTAGGTAAATTTGTTTTGCAGGCAGTGCCAAATGTTATGTGAGTTAAAGAGAAAATAATATTAAATATGGTGGTAAGTTGTTTATGATTAACCCTGTTTATCAGTGTCTATGAGTTACAAACCAAAGGTGTTGAAGAGAAAAAAGAAAAGTAATGTATCTACGGTCTACCCTACCTCATTCGTTTTAAGTTTTGTTGAAAGGTGCGTGTTTAAATGCTACGTGGCCAAGTGCCAGACTGATTTGTGTATTAGTTTATTTATAAGATACAAATAAATGTAAGATGGATTGTTACTGGTGTACTTATAATAAAGTAGGTAACTCACAACATTCATGATGAGGTAAGTTCGCATTATACTAGTCGCCGGCTGAAAGTTTCCGACTTAACAACACAACTCAAGTTAAAAGTTAAGACAGCTTGTCTGTTGGATGTACAATATCATAGTCCTTATTATACTGATATTATTTTATGTGATAACTAGGTATTTACGTTCTCAAACCTAAATTGTATACCAAACTAAGCGATTCTAATTTATTCGAGATATTATGGCAAACTACCAAACGGCCAATCCATACTATATAATACAATATTATAAATTCGAAAGCAAACTCTCGTTTGTATGTTACCTTTTCACACTGAAACCATTAAATGAATTTTGATAAAATTTGGCAAAGAGATAGATGGCATTCTGGGAAAGTACATATGCTACTTTTTATTATAAAAATATGGTTAATGGTTACGCCAGAGTAGATATTTCAAATAAATTTATTTACGTATTTACTTTCGGTCCCGATAACACGTTCCCATAGAATAATTTCCAACACCTATACGGGCGAAGCCGCGAGCAGAAGCTAGTATTTTATAATAGTAGCGATAGATTTAATTCACACAACATACATAACTTAACAAGACAAGCAGTTGAAACTGGCTAGCAACAACACGCTTGTTTCAAACTTGCTGGCTGTTCATGAGTATAATAAGTTACCAACTGAACGCTTGCACAAGTAACATATTACCACGTTTCCCCGCGTTTCCAGCAATCGACTGTGAACTTGCAAGTGACACATTTAATGCTTGCAGCGCTACCGAATTGAACCGGACGTGCAACTACGGACTTTTGTTACTGGAGAGTTTGGTTCATAGAACCCTTTGTAATGTTATGTAAATTGGTAGAAGCCATATACATGCATAAGTTCTTTAAAAAAAAACAGCTGGAATTATAAAAGGATTCGGAAAGTTAATTCTGTGTTAGAATATTGGATGATTGAAATATTTTATCTATACAAATAAATAAAATTGAAGCGTCTGTTTGTAATATCAAACTAACAGCTTTTTACTAAATGGATATGAAAGTGTATACGGTACATATAACAAAACAAAAAAACACTTAAAACCTTCCTCAAGAATTGGGCTACTAAATGCAAAAGGGTTTTTTTTAATCTGACAGCTAGTTCTATAGATAAGCGCGTTCAAACAAACAAACAAACTCTTCAGCTTCATTATTAGTATAGAATACCAGAACATATCAGAACGTATTGTTTTGTTTTGCGAAACTAAACAATAACAAACAATACGCACACACGCAGAATCGGTGTGAAAGGAAGTTTGAAAGTTACGCTATTTCGGAAGTAAGCGAGACACACATACAAAGTAGTCTAAAGCTAGAACAGGATGTAACATTACTTATCATACATTATGATAAATTTTTTGTTTCCGCTCAAAGGTTGCAACCAAGATTTGTGGCGTTTGTTGCTATGCAAACAGTATTTATCAACAACATTGTGTAGGTATAGGTACTCGGTGAATGATGATATGGTGAGAAGGGGGGTGACTACCGAGATGACGACTAATAGTGAAGTTTCGAAGAAAAACACATGTTGCGCCAACCTTAAATAAATTGGGATAAGGGCAGGAGAATGATAATGAATTTGTAGGTATGCTCAAAGAAATATTACCAAATTGAAATTATGTTTTTGGAACAGTGAAGGACCTAAAACGAAGGCAATGAAAATGGACTGTATGTATTACAGGTTATGGACAAAATATAACTAAAGCTCAGTGTGATAAAAGGATTTTAGTGGGGAAATGATGGAAAATATACCATAAATTGGAAACACAAACCAATTTTTTTGACAAGGAAAATAATACGTTGCTTCTAACCAAACCATTCTCCATATGTAGGCGTGTTCAAAGTCTCCATAATATTTCATCGACTCGAAAAGAAGAAGCAAGTATTTTCTTCGTATTTAAAAAAAAAACGGCCAAATGTGTGTCGGACTCGCACACGAAGGGTTCCGTGCCACAAGGCAAAAATCGTCAATAAAAACACGTTTCTTGTATGGAGAACACTTTTATCTTTCATTAATTTTATTTTATTTTTATTATTTGTTGTTATAGCGGCAATAAAAATACACACTCTGTGAAAATTTGAACTGTCTACCTATTACTTTTCATGAGATACAGTTCGACATACGGACGGACGAACGGCCGGACAGTGAAGGCTTAGTAATAAAGGAGGCTACCCTAAAAAGTCTTAATACTTTATGTCAAAAGACCCCCGCAAACAACTCGGAAAAACGAACGAATAACAATTGTATAAGTAAGTGCGCAAATATCATTCAACTTATCATAACAACAAAATAAATAAATACAAATAATAATACGAAAAGTAAGAGATACTCTAGCGCAGAAACTTCCAACTTCTTTTATTCATAGTTAACAAAACTTTCGCTAACTTATTTCCATTTGCTTGCAGAAGCGACAGAGGAAAAGTTACAGACTGGCAATTACATTCGTCATAGTTAGCTGGATGGACGGACCGAATCTAGTTAGCGATTGCTCCTGTAGACGGTGTCAATTTTAAGGATTTGTAAGAACTTTTGAATGATACAAGAGCAGTAGAGAGGAGAGAGGGTCAGTTGAAGGCAGTTGGGCTAATAAAATATAATAAAAGTAGCTGTTGCCCGTGACTTCTTCTGCGATCCAGGGGGTCTACTACGAAGTGCAAAGTGCGAATGTTCGATTCGGACCGACACATGGCCGAACCGAATATTATTGAAAAATGCGAAAAATGTTCGGATCGGCTCAGTTGGGTCGTGACCATAGTCAATATTCGAAAGAGTGTAGGAGTAAGGGATCGGGACCGACCAAACCAAATAGTAACTTCGTAGCAGGAAACGGCCGCACATTCGGCCGGTAATACTTCGGAGTAGACCCCCTGGATTAAAGTAGCCCATGTCCTTGGCCAGGTCGTGGTCTATCCATGTGCCAAATTTGATCCAAATCCTTTCAGCCGTTTTAGTGTAAAAGCGTAACAAACCAATCCGTTTCGCATTTATAATATTAGTTAGGATATTATTTAAGATGTTAGGAATATCCTTTATGTCCTGTTAGAAATACATTTATCCTGAAAAAACATCCCTGAAACATTGTTGCTAAATTAAACAGCGCTAATAGGTAACAAGATTTTGCAGACAATGATCAAACAGACATTGAAAATCTCCTTATAGAAAGTTATTATAAATCTAGAACGTTCCTGGTTCGGATAGGTAGTATGTGAGAAAACATAGCCCAACAACATTGAATAACAGGGTGAAAGTTCGAACTCGGCCCGAGATTTACTGAGAAAGAACACAACATCAAAAACAACTCACAAAAGTACCCAGTTCCCTGTTTTGAACCCGCAACTTTCCAACAACCGTCCCCATAAACCTTTCCACCGCAGTAAACTTCTGCTTATTTAATTATAATTAATTAAGAAGTGCTGCTAGCCACGCGTTGATAACTAATTCCGTCCGCGTTCTGCGTCCGGAGAAATGCGCAGTAATAGAGACCCACCTTTCTACAGCTATAGTCTGCTCCAAAAGTATCAATCAAATAAAAATGTAAACAAATGCATCAGCACCCTAATTGCGTAACACAATTTCAATCACAATCTGAACCATTTAGAAGGATATTACTAATCCATTACTTCATATTTTCGAAATATTTGTCTGCTCAACAAAGTAAATAACGCAATGAATGTCGTTGAACTGTCACAATGAAAGTGCGCTGAAAACGTACCCGTAGATGCCAATTTGTCGTGCCACTTACAAATTGAGTGCTTTGGTTTGATTATTTGAATACTTAAACCCGAAATTTTTATTTTTGTTCACCTTAAAGATGTTTAACGTTTGGCGATTGAGGTTAATACGAGTATTATAACCTCAAATTTGAAAAAAATATCTATTATTATTCACAAATGTTATTCAGACGATAAATTGTTGAAAAAAGTAGTGAGAAGGAAAGTTGAAATACTATATACTATTACACTACTACATTACACATACATTAATAATTTATTAATGTTTTTACTGATTCCATTTAGTGAGTGACTGCATAAGAATTTAACCTGCACAGGGTTTGTTTACATTTTCATGATATACTTTTGGTACAAACCATACAGTCATACATCTACAGTTCTGCAGCTACAATCATCATCTGTCCAGCCTTTTCCCAATTATGTTCGGGTCGGCTTCCAGTCTAACCGGATGCAGCTGAATATCAGCATTTTACATATAGTGACTGCCTGTCTAACCTCCACAACTCAGTTACTGGTTAACACGATACCCCTTGGTAAGACTGATTGTCAGAATTTCGGGCTTCTGACGACCCGTAACGACGTTCAAAGATCCACGAAAGACAGCCGGGATCAACAGCTTAACGTGCTTTCCGAGGCACGGAGGCGTCTTGGGATGTAAAGATGGTCACTCATCCACGGACCTACCGCGGCAAGCGTAGCTTAACCTGATCAATTGACCCATGCGGCTGTTATTACTTAGCCACAAGCCCCTCTGTTCTAGTTCTGCAACAACAATCCTACAGCTACACAATGAACATAATAAACATATCGGATCGTTTTTCTTTATCTTGGCTCACTGCCAGGTCCGTTTAGCGTAAAAAGTTGGAAGTGCGCTCATTAGTTCGCATACGAACAGATGTTGGTTGACCTGGTTATATGTAAAACAAACGTATGTACCTGCTCTTATTATGAGATCCGTACGACTCTTTTTCGTTTGTTTTTTCTTCTGTACAAATTAAATGTAAAGACTTATCATAGGTATATACCAGCTCGCATAGCATGACCAATTCTATCAAGAATAGACAAAGTTCTTTGTATCCACCTTGACATCTCTTCTGCCCGACCACGGGGCAACCCGTAGACTCGCGTTTCTATTAAGACAAAGACATATTTCTTTTCATAGCAACGGGGAGCAAATTTTGAAATCAATTTATAGATTCTTGTCTAGGTCCAATGCGATGACTATTTGAAATTCGTTGGGAAGTAATACTTCTACCCCCAAGTGTCAAAAGTAGAGAAAAATTGGTCGTCATTGGCATTGTAGACTTTTGTCAACAGAACTTAAGTAGAAACATTTCTTCTCTTCATCGCGTCTTGTTGCGATCGCGTCATCAACGTATGCGCCAGCGCGCACGCGCGCTTAGCCATGGTTTCTACTTTATTAGGATTCTTCTCAGTAGGTAGATGGATTATTACATAAGTCTAATATACCTAATATATATTGTTGTTTATCATTATTATTATTATTGTATTTTCGATCGTATTCGTGAGCATTGCTCATTTGAATTTAAATTTTACTTTAGTTTATAACTTTTAAGTAATTCAACTAGCGATGTCTTGTATGTACTATTATTTCTGTGCTAGTGCTGAGCACTTCTGTAAGTGACAAATTCACAATTCCTACAACTGTATGTGTTTTTAGTTTGTGTATGTCCTAGTGAGTAAGTCGTTGAAGTGCCATATAAATAAATAAATAAATATACCATGTCATATAAACTACAGAAAGATGTTACTACTTTTTCTACTTTTATACATTCGTCTTCCTTTAAACTTGATCTCAATTGTTCTATTCTTTCCAAATCAGTGTTAAAAAGGCTTACTATATTTTCAGCTTCTTTAATTTTTCTCAATACTACTTCACCCTGTCGTCTACTTGGCCCGATTTTCACTAGATACGCTCTTACCTTGTTTAGCTCACTATTTAAGTGGAATAAATGTTCATACATTACTGTTCATTACAGTGAATAGTAGGATTATTACAATTTCCATTGATTGACACTTATACACGCACACACGAATTCACTTACACGCACTGACACTCACGTGTAAATCATAGATATCCACTTTCTACTTTTCTAGAATGTCCTTGTTGATGTCGCCAGACCGGTAGTTGCATCCCTCACATGCAACCTTTGGATCTCGGTAATTCCTGGTTCGACTTGATGATCGGCACAGAATATGTCTTGTCAATTGCTCCCTCATCCAAGACTGATGACACTTTTTGTACAGCCTATATAACACATAGGCAACTCCAAAAAGTAACAGCGTACATAATATATGATCATAACCACAATGCTTATTGTGGATAGATGATATTTGAACTCCTCTATCGTGGCTGTATTGTGGCTTCCAAAGGCACTTTTCTGGTTTACGAATACTTCTTCATTTTGCACTTTAGACTGACACATGATGATTTTCTTTCAATGGGCTTTCAACTCGATAACACTTCCCCAGAGAACGATTTAGATTAAATGCGCACATGATTGACTGATGTTCGCTCAGTGGCAGGGTCGCCATATAAGGACGGGACTTAAGGAGAATGAAACATCTCAGATGCCGAGTAAACACGGAGTATATTTGATGTATAGATACCTCTTATATGTACTCACATAGGTAGAATATAATATACTTATCTACTACATCACATGCGTACGCATTCCATACAAAATCGTAGTTTTCTTTTGCCAAAATAAAGAAATAAAATACGTTTATTTGTGGTAAACATGACGTAAAAAAGAAAATAAGAAACAAAAAAAACAATAAGAAAAAAAAAAAAGGAAATCGAAAATCGTTGTTTTCTATGGACAAAAGCTGAACAGAGCTGAATAAGTGTGGTTAGTCCCTAAGACGGGAGAAATGTTCCTACAATCTGTAATTTTATCTATTCTTCCGTCGACAAAATCCGTTTTTATAGTGGTCATGCTACGGGCGCTGAACTCCGTTATTACCAGTATATAAACTGAGTAAAAGAAAAGTAATTTGTTTGTAAATTGTCATCATTTCTACTTATGTCTGTAACAGCATAGAACGCAAAACTAAAGTCTGAGATTAGTTCTCAGACTTTTAATAACATTATTCAGGATGTATTATATCCATGACGTTCTAATTACCTTCGTAGGTTCAACAAAGTTGCTTCAAAACTAAGTAGACACGTTAAAGTCGATTAAAGTTTATCCACGTCTTGACCAAACGTACAGGCCATAGTTTCCTAACTACGCAATATTGTGCACCAAGAATTATCAATGATGGTCCCATGTAAATATTAAAAATAAAAAATTACAATACAGGCTCCCGCAGACAGACAGGACGCGACAGTGCAACGCGATTCCGCGATATATAATATCTGTAGACCAACTTATTATATGAAAACCGAGCCGCAATGCGACAGGTCGTGCGACAAGTCATGCCTGTCTGTAGAGCCTTTAGTCGACTGCATTGTCGATTTTTAAACGACGATAAATCGCTATTAATTTTATGCGTGTTTGAACTTGGTTCTAATTTGCAATCGATTTGGTATTTTATCAATTCTAATTTAATTTCTGAATTTCACATGTTAGACAAACTTTTGATCCACATTTTAATAACTAATTAAGCAAATGTAAATCATTGGATAGAATTTTTATCACTTTGTAATTAGAATCTAGGCACAATTTACATTTCCGTAATATTTCATGGAATTATTTATTTTTATAGAGTTAAGTAAAGGAAAAAGTGGCAATTTTGATTTTGCACTCAAAAAAGATGTGATGACTAAGATTATGTTGAGAGGAAAAACCTCTCAATATAATCTCTTAATCCTATTTCACGGCACCTACGATCAGACCACCAAACCGTTCTAACCTACAACCACCCGGATACATCCAACACATCACAAGCCTACAATTTTTTTTTTTTTTTGGTGCCTTCATAATTTGTTTATAACTTTAATTTTTACTACCTTCGAATACAAACAGTAGTATTTGAACGTCAAAACTTCGTACAGTTTCGTAAATACCTTTACTTAACAAATTTTCGTATATAAGTGATCGTGTTTAGTAGTTTGTGTTCGTCATTTCGTCAGTTATACATATATTAATAATTTGTTCATTTTCAATATGTCTTCGTCAAGGAGAAATTGCGAAAGTAATACGAATACATTTTGTTACATTTGTGGTAAAATGTATATCTGAATTTGTAAAAAAATGCATACTTTGCTCACTTTAAGATAAAGATTAAGAACCTTACCAAGCCATGGATTCCAAACACGGTTTGCCAATTATGTAGTGAGCATTTATACTGCAAGACCTGTGTCCCACTCGGGATATATACCATTTCCTACTTTGCCACCATTGCACATAAAATTAGGATTGATGAAACAGTATGTGAAGGCGTTGGATAAAATTGGCTCTTGTTTTACTTATATATTAAAAAAAAATCCCTGGTTTAAGTACAGAAAAATTAAAAGCTCGAATTTTTGATGGAACACAGATGACGAGTTTTGATGAACGATAACAATTTAGTGCAATCAATGAATGATGTAGAATCGGCGGCCTGGATATCTTTTGTGAACATTGCGAAAAACGTTTTAGGAAATCATAAGTCATTAAATTATCAATACTTAGAGCTGGACCTGCTAAAAAAAATTAAAAAGCTTGGATGTAACATGAGTATCAAGGTCGCACTACCTCCATAGCCATTTAGACAGATTTCCCGGAAATCTTGGATGTTATACAGAGGAACAAGGAGAGCGGTTCCATCACAATTTAAAAATCATGGAAGATAGGTACCAAGGTCGATGGGATGAACACGTGATGGCTGATTACTGCTGGAGCATCACGCGAGTGTCTTAAGAACACTCATGCAAGGAAGTCCCAAAAAAGATTTTTTTTTTCATGTACCTAAATCAGTGAGCTAAAATAGTTTAAAAAATATAAGGTTCGAATTATTCGTATATGCTATATAACCAAAATTACGCGTAGTATAGATAAAATATAAATACAGTTATAATCTAGATACATAGAAAATGCAAAAACTGCTTTAGTTTTAGTGGAACCAAATCTCAAATCGTTTATTGCAATCCATAATGTACAATTACAGGTGGTAAATAAACGAAAAAATAATAAAAACAATTGTGGGTCGGGCACAGCAAATTTTCAAGCAATTAGAGAGAGGAAGAGCGCTTTATTAGTTTTCTTTGTTATTAAGTTAGAATTATTTTATACCCTATTACCTATGTATTTATATTTCCATTCGTTCACTTATTCTATTAATATTTTATATGCTGGTCTATCTATTCATTTATTATTTATTTAATTATATTTAATATCACTTATTTCTTTACTCGTTTAAAAATTAAACATTATTACTATTTCATTACACCAAAACCATTGTACACCTCTTACTGAATCAATTACGCTTATTAAGCACTGCCTGCATAATTTTAAGGGGTATAAACATCAAAACGCGTTAGATCCAAGTTCCAGCCGGCCGAGTGCACACTAATGCCTTTGATCGGGTTGACTGGCTGTACTGTAGTGGCTCGGCTCTTTCACTCGGAACGTATCCGCGTTTGTGTAATCAAGCCCTAGGAGTTGCATGCTTTATTTTTGGTCGGGGTGTGAAAAATGGAACACGAAACGTGTGCTGGATTACCAAAAAACATGGCCGATCTGTTTTGTCGTGAATTGGGTTAGGTTTCAAAAGATTATTTGGTTTATCTGCGCAGCTGTTTTTTAATCATCCTAATTCAGTCTACTGTACCTACATACAGCGTGAATCAAAAATGTGTGGTTATATTTAAGTGTGTTGTACATATAGTCCATAAAACTGAACAACTTTCTATAAGGGACAAAAATAATAAACTGTCCCATACATTTGGTTCGAGCAGGTATTGAAGTTATGCATGGGACAGCTGATTATTTTTTCGTGATTTGAAAGAACAAAAGTATTTTATTTGGGACACGCACAAGAAATACAAACAGTAAAAACAGGAGCATTCAAAACTAACAACATTGAATAAAAAAAAATAAAAAAAACAGAAAAAACAGGAGCATTCAAAACTAACAAAATTAAATAAAAAATAAAAAAATAAAAAACAGGAGCATTCAAAACTAACAACATTAAATAAAAAATAAAAAAACAGAAAAAAACCTGTGCTAGGCCAAAAATGCTGTGATATTTAAAAAATAAATACCGCAGCGCTGGTATAGGATAAGGCCCGCTGGACACACCTACTGACATCTATGAATTAAAAACGGGATTAAAAATTACGATGTTGGTCTCATGGAGAAAGTAGTTCAGTAAATATGACGACGCGTTTTTGATATATATGCTGCACAATATGTAACATAATTAACGCAAGACCCCATACACCCCAATTAGAATGTTAAAAGTATAAGGTAATGACCAAATTTTTTTTTTTTTTAAGGTAACTTAACATTAAGAAAATCGTGGTGACTGTAGCATTACTTAATGCATTTAAAATTGAATCTTATAATTTTATCATAAGATTTAATTTTCTTTGACTCAATCGGCGGTCAGTATGGCAAAATACAACATTTTTGAAAAAAATACCTCCATTAAAACTTACTGAAATTGATTCAGTTGTCGATGAATAAACTACTTTCAGGACTTGCGTTTATTCTGTTAAACCTTGTATGAAAATGTCACTACTCTGAATTATTAAGTAAATATAAAATTGTTACAACATGTAGAAAGAATACTTTGATAAAAAATCTCTCCAAAAAGGTGTTTGGTATAAAACGGTGCAATGTGAACCTCCGCGTATTCCCTGGTTTGCCGATATGAGAATTTGTCGAACATATATTGTAATAGCACATAGGTTAAGGACCGGACAAATGCCACTCAACAAGTTTGGCTTCCTAATGAAAAAAGTGAGTAGTCCAAATTGTCAATACTGCGAGTCTGTGGAGGATGTGCATCACTTGTTGGTGGATTGTGTCCGCAATCGCAGAGAAGGAGATGCCTTATTGGCAGATGTAAAAATTAGTAAGTTAGATTTAGGTGCTGTTCAATGTTTTTTGTCTAAACCCTGTAGTGAGGAGGCTAAGAAAATTTATACTTTTGTATGCAGCTATTTAGCTTATAGAGCGTCTCTTGTCTCTTAGTTCGTAAAAATATATTTTTGTTATGAATTATGATGGGGGCTGACATGGTTATGTGTGATAACCAAAAGCCTCTAAATAAATAAAGATATAAAAAAAAACCTTGTATGAGTATGTAGACACAAGCTTTGCAATTCCATCTGAAAAACTCATCATACCTATCGACAAAAGAAGGCTTATGCCCTGTCCAACAGGTTAACCGTTTTTTGACAGATCGAACTAGTGAGAATTTTTTTATATTTTTTGTCAAAACTGATACACGTACGGTATTACAATGTCTGTAAGAAGTCATAAATAAGATAATTCAATAAGATTAGGCGGTTTATATATTTATTTTGGTACGCATTTTAAAGTTAACTTTTACAT
Organism: Apamea monoglypha; assembly: GCA_911387795.2. Taxonomy (NCBI): domain Eukaryota; kingdom Metazoa; phylum Arthropoda; class Insecta; order Lepidoptera; family Noctuidae; genus Apamea; species Apamea monoglypha. The sequence continues at coordinate 6,040,626 of OU426930.1, forward strand.
AATATGGAATATTTACGTTCTAAGACAGCTGTCAAAAAACGGTTAACCTAGTTGACAGATCTCTGTTCACTACTACTGTACAATACTGTCGCCACCGTGCAATACAATTTTCATTACGGAGTAAAATATTAAATGGACAAGAAAATATCCATAATTTATCGCGTTTCAATGTAATAACACTTGTGTTCCATGATTTGTCATTACGTATGTTAATACAATAAATAAACAATGAGGTCGTACCGTGTGTCACGTGACCGATTCATTAATATTTTAATGAGATACGTAAATCTGTAAATAGTTTTGTACCTATTTGTTTTAAAAAAAAGCAGTGGTGGCGAAGTGGTAACAGCCGCGACTTAGAAGGTCGTAGTTTCGAACCCAGACAGGCGCTTTACTTTGTGTAAATTATTTCATCACCACTGCTCTCAAAACGGTGAAGGAAAACGTCGTGAGGGAACTGGTATGTCCTAGAACTAAAAATTCGAAGACATGTGACATCTGCCACCCCGCACTGGGCCCGCGTGGTGGATTACTGTCCATTCCCTCTCATCGAGAGGAGGCCTGTGTCCCAGCAGTGGGAACATTATAGGCTGATTATGTTTAATAATAATAAAAAAAAGGTTTATTGCAGAAACTTGTACAACTTTTACAGCAAATCTTACATAGGGACCTCCTTTTAAGTAAATGATATATCTGAGCAAGAAGGCCCCGCTCTTAAAATATGGCGGTAATCACTCTGTGTTTATAAGTTGAATGAGAAAATCACTTCAAAGCTTGAAATATTATTTTCATTTGAAGACACGAAGCCGAAAGTTAGGATTATTTAATGGTTTCTGCTAGTTGGTGTACCGATTACTATTTTAAGTCTAAAATATTAAGGCACACTTGCACCCCAAATCACTTAAAAATGTTCAGCACTAAACACAGGTTTTAGAATGTTTTTCTGTTTTAGTATTTTATTTAAAATTTCCTGGTCTCTCTACTTCTCGCCCTCTCAATCCACTCTGGACCAGCTTATCTTTTGATATCGAATTCCCAGCGTTTCGTCCTTTGCTTCTTTTTACATCCCTTGGGTACCACTCTGTTATTAATTTTAGTTAAAAGGGAAAAAAGTTAAATGGTCCAACATTTATCTTTTTTTCCCTTTTAACACATGTCCCGTCCATCGCCATTTTTGTGTTTGACATACTTTTTGTGCATCTTTAAACTTGGTTATACTTTTTATTTATTTTAATCTTACTTTGTCTTTTTTCTCTTGACTCCAACTATATTTCTGTCTAGACTATTTTGACAGCGCTAAGCATACTTGTATTTAAATAATCATTCTGCCTCTGTCATCTTCAAACAATTTACAGAAACGGAACGAAGTTTTTCGCTTAGCGCTAAACGTAGGTATTTTTCGTGCTAGCGGGCCCTAATGAGTTCCCTTCCCTCAAGGTGTAGGACAGACTGCTTCAGAGTATTAACAGCTAAAATCTAAGAAAAAAAATGGTAATAATAACCTAACCCGGTAAAAAAAAAAACGTAAATTCAAATCAAAAATACCTTTGAATAGATCCCCGATAACCATGTCAAAATTCAATTCATATCGTTGAGGGCCAGGTCCACTGTATATGTACGGTTTTTTCTCAAAAGACCATTTCAGACACCAAGCTACATGGTCTTCACATGATCTGACCAAGATTATGCCTGGTTTAAAAGAGACTGATCTCTGAGTTTGTTTCGGCCTTTCTTACAGCGACAGCGTTTCCTATCTGATTACGATAGGAAACGCCGACCTTATCTAGTTTTTAAAACATGATTGACGTGTACCTAAGTGTTCTTAAAATCCTACTTACAGAAATAAAATCATTATCATTTTAACTTCCAAATATACACCTACAAAATTTTGTATAAAAAAAATCGGTTAATTTAATATTCCAGAAGTAAATGGACAGAGTTTTAACAAACTATTAAAATACAATATCCTGACCTAACCAAACCTATTAACAAATTCAAATATGGCGTCGAAATATTCCTCTGCATCGCTGTCGGTAATGTACCCAAGAGGCGGGCAATACTTATCTCATTGTAAATCCTACTCCTACTATAATTTATAATTTATATATAATATTATTATTAATATTTATTTAATATTTTAATATAATATTATAAACGTGAAAGTTTGTATGGATGGATGGATGGATAGATGTTTGTTACTCCTTCACGCAAAAACTGCTAAACGGATTTGGGTGATATTTGGCACACAGATGGTTTATAACTAGGATTAACATATAGGATATTTTTTATCCCGATATTCCCACGGGATCGAAACTTATGCGGGTGAAACCGCGGGGCGCAGCTTATATAATAATAATAAATATATAATAAATATAATTATATAGTCCTCATTTTTATCGACACTCGTTACGCGGTCAATAAAACTTTAGCGTTTAAAACAATCGACAACCAGAAACAACGAGATTTTCAACACGCATTATTTGTATTTGACACTTTAATTAAATGCGGATATCAAATATTAATGAAAATTATTATCGACGTTAATTGCGTATACAGATTGAAATTAATGCGTAAGCCTGCTTATTGACGATTTGTATTGAGTTAAGCTGGTTTACTTTTTATTTATGAATCAATAATACTGAAAATAAGCAATATTATCAACATTAACCGAAAATCAAAGCCTGAGCTAAAAGTAATTATTAGGTATTATATAGTAACTAATATTATAAATGCGAAAGTAAGTTTGTTTGTTACCTTTGCACGCCTAAACCAGTGAACCGATCATCCTAAAATTTTGCATATAAGTTATCAGGTATACAGAAACGGACATAGGGTACTTTTCATCCCGAAAAAAAGTGCCAAAACAACAATAACTTTATTATGATAATAGATGGCGCCACGTGTATTTTGAATCGTTATTGAAACGAGCAGAGTACCCGAATTGATTGTCAAATTCATAATTAACGCGAGCGAAGCCGCTGGCAAATGCTACTTAGTTATTATATAAAAGTCAATCTGCCTATCCTTTTCCTAACTATGTTGGGGAATTATTTAATGTTGACAAGAAGAAGCGCAATCATTATTTAGAGTGTTCAATAACATTTTTAGGAAATAAAAATTATTTGTGGTTCGATTAAATACATGCCTCATCGTCATTTGCCTAGCCTTTTCTCAACAGCTATGTTGGGGTCAGTTTCCAGTCTAACCAGATGCAGCACAGTACCAGTATTTTACTTGAAGCAACTGCCTATCTGACCTCCACAACCCAGTTACTGGGTAACACGATACCTCTTTGTAAGACTGCATGTCAGAATTTTGACCTTCTAACTACCCGTAACAACTGTCAAAGATCTACGAATGATAGCTGGGAGCAACAACTTAACACGTTCCCTGTCCAATGACTCCAAAAGAGTCACGTTTGTGCCAAACTCGTACGTCTATGACTCTAGTTGGAGTCATACTCCAAAGATAAATGTTATGCTTTATATTTCATTGAACGTATGACTACGAGTGAAACCATTATCATGGACGTATGGTTAGATAACAAGGTTAGATAAAATTCAAAAGAGCCGCCGTAAAATGTCGCAAGTTTCTTAATAAATGAAGATGGTAAAATAAAACATTTTTTTTTGTAGAAATTGTACTTTATTTAAATAAAATCAATAAAGTGCATTATAACATGGACGGCAGAGCACTATTTTACATTAAGGGCACCATTTTGTTACTTTTGACGCCTTTGTAGCAGCAAATTTTGAAGTTTGACCCTCTGAAATGTGTTTTTTAGAGCACCCTTTGCATCGTTTTTTATTCGTCTTACGACTTGGCTCTTTGGCAATTTTCTCCAAGGTATGTTTATCAGCACGTGATGAAAGTCCACTTTCATCACGTGCTGATAAACATACCTCCTTGTTCAATAGACGGTCGGTTTTCGTCGCGTATTTCTAGTAGATTTTTTATTATTATCTCATGTGCCGATAGCTTTTTTTGACCCGCGTTTCTTTGCAGCTCATTGAAAAATAAGGCACAAGTTTACCACTGCGATTTATATTCGTCCGCCACTCATTTTCATTTGCTTTCCATTGCATGTAGAAAGAAGCAAAATGTCTCGTTTATCGCGCTATTTTAGCACGGTAATATTCGCTTTCTGCATAGCCGCAATCTCTCCGGTCTTCAATTTACTTCCGGTAACAGGTTGCGGAAGGCCCTTTCGCTTTTTATTTAGTGTACCAATCAAATCAGAATCACAGAGTACGAAAAAAAAGCGAAATATAATTATTTTATTCAGATTAATTCAGATCACACGTTCATGACTCCGTAGGAAGTCATATAATTTTTAGTTCATACGTCCATGACTCCATAAGAGTCACACAATTTTTAGTTCACACGTCCTTGACTCCTTGTGGAGTCATAAATTTATTTTTCAGTTTTGGCCTAAAAAATATACGGTTTTTTAACTGATATTAGTATAGATGTAAACCCTTATATAATTATTGTCAACTTATAAGAAAATGATCGATGGACGTACGAATATTTTTTTAATTTTTGTTCTGGGACAGGGAACGTGTTAACGTGCTTTCTGAGGCACGGAGGGGTCTCGATATGTAATGGAAGGTCACCCATCCACGAACCGACCGCGGCAAGCGTAGCTTAATCTTCGATCGGCCCGTGCGACTGTAATTATTAAGCCAGGAGTGAAAAAATATTTTTCAAAATCGGTCCATAATTGATAAAAATACACACAGATAACCTCCTCCTTTTTTGAAGTCAGTTAAAAAGAGGTTATAATATAAAAGCGCATGCAACACTTGTACACAACACTTGTAACATCAATTGTAACACTTTTAATAAAGGTAGATTTGAAGGAGCAATGCGTTTGTGGGATCTTTTAGGTATGCATAACGTGCGTTTAATTATATAGGTAGTATCATATACATAATCAATCTTTAATGTTCCCACTGTCACAAGCCCCCTCTCGGTAAAAGGAAGTGGACAGTAATGCACCCCACGGGCCCAGTATGTGTAGCAGAATAAACTTAAATATTTAATCTGGAATTTCTCAATTTTAACAATAAAAGCACCTATACATATCTAATACAAGGACCAAAAACTTTAATCCAGTAACTTCGAACTTAAAGCTGTACAAGTATAATATAAAGAGTGTCAAGGACATCGCGCGCAAACTCTTACCATGAATAAAAGTCAGAACATGATTCTAGACCCACCAGGCTGTGAATTTTTTCGTCAATGTCCCTGACAACTTGTATACAAGAAAGGAATTAATTCAGCTCACGACAACGGTTAGTGACGAGCCACTAATCCCCGTTTTCTAACACTAGCCGCGTAAAAAAATGCCCAAACTAAGTGCGTGAATGAATTTTTAACTTTCGACGCTGAGTCCAGCGTTAAAAATTCAACAGCGCAATTTGTATACAGGCACAGATCTTCATCTTAATAACAACTTCAAAGGCATTCAAAATATTCGCGCAATCTTACATGCCTTTTGATCACTGTCCTGGGGCGAATGGCCTCTAAAATTATTCCATACGCATTTGTGCAATCATCGTCACAGAGGCAATCTGTATCGAACAGAGGCTTCGATCCGAAATCCCACTGTCTATAAACCTTCCGGTCCTATGATACGGGAAAATATTGGAAAAGTTACTCTTTTTAGCGTAAGCCATAACACATTTTGAGTACTTCGTTACATAATAGGTCCTTACTTATGAAATTGGCGTTTTATATGGTAAAAGCAAAACGATATTTATTTATGAGATTATATATTTAATCAAGGATTAAATAGTTAATTATATATTTTAATCGGAGGACAGGGTGTTGTGGCGCAGCCTGGTGAGGTCTATGTCTAGCAGTGGACTGTAATAGGCTGAGTTGATTGATTGATATATTTAATCAATTAAAGTATATACCATTGTTATCTATACACTTTCGTCATTTTATTGATTCCTTTGCTGAAAAAAATGTGAGAGCGAGAATGGATAAAATCTTTAAAGGCGGTTTTGACCGCCTCGTCTTTAAGAACCTAATATTTCCGTTTAACCTGTATCTTCATCGAGACTAATCATGCACGGGATGTGCGGAACGCTACTTTGTGAGTCAAATGTTTTAATGATTAAAAAAGGCACGCGACTTCTCGCGTTAGGTTGAACACCTCCATACAAGCTAGTTGACACAATCGGTGCAAGCAGGGTTTAAAATATTGTTATTTTTTTGGGACTAGGTATCATTGGCCTTGTTGTGACCAGTAACAGAATAGTACCAGTACCTACTATTGGTACCGGTACCAGGCGTAGTTCCCATGAGCGGTCTGAGTAATCAGTATCGGCACACAACCGGATAGAGTGAGACAACAGATATAGTAAGCAATTATAAGACCCCTCTGTTTTTGTCGGGAGTTAAACTCGAAAGATAAGTTCAAGGTTGCAAACCGTACGAGGTTTCTTGTACAAATGTGAGATTAGTGGTACGCGCCAGGTACCTGAATTTACCGCCGGTACTTGTTAGGTGTAGTACCGGCACCCCTCTGTAGCCGGTACCCGTCTGGAACCGGTACCCAGGTAAATGAAGGAAGAAAATATTTTTTAAGAAGATATTTTATTTGGGACACACTCAGGTAATACAAACCGAAATAACAAGACCTCTAAGTACCGCTTCAGAACTGTAATTTTGGTACCGGTTCTAAGCCCTGGGTGCGAGTGTATTTAGTCCCTCATCCCTCGCGAGATTCGCTTCAATTTAGCCAGAGCTGTTACACGCTGAAAATATTAGAATCATAAAAGCAATAGTCGTTAGGAAACATGCGAGTGACTTAATTTCCTAAGATAAGAAAAATGTCGAAATGTTATGAACAAGCTCGTATAATTACGCTGTTTAAACAACACAATGCCTTTATGAGCCACTGAATTACTTTAATGGCCCTCCGGCGCCTCTTGCTTACGAGACGTTTAAAAGCTAATTCTCATACGACGACAGTACGCCTATTATGTACGCTTCGTAACACTTTCTGTGCGAACATTTAAAATTTTATTAATAGTACTTACTCTTTTTTATTGTTATTGTTTAAATGCAAAAGGAGTTTGTAAGGATCGTAGCAGGTGGCGTTTTGTAGTTTCTGCTTCCCCCCATGGGAAGAAGGCGTGATGTTTGTATGTGATGTATGTATATCATATGTATGTCACCCGAAAAATCTGTGTGGTGAACGAAGTCCATGAGAGACTGGATATTTTTTCGTGCTCTTTGAGTGAATTCGCAAGAGTTTTATTAAATATAGTTATCTAAGTAAGGTAAAATGTTATATTATTTGTTGTTAGGTATATGTATAAGGTTAAATAAGTTAATTTTAAGTTGATAACTACACTGTCGCATTATGTTAAGGCACAGGCCTTATCAACCTATCAATCTATCAAAAAAAAAAAACAGAAAACAAATACATAAAAAAAAAATGTTTAATAGTGTGATTGCTTGCGGCAGTTCTATCTATACATAATGTTATGTATAATAAAATAGTAACGAAGTCAAAACTTTACATTGAATATTTTTGAAAAAGTGATTAGGTAGGTACTATGAGACAATGAAAATCCGCTCAGCCATTTTGCGCCAATCCGGAACATACATCCAGACAAACGGACAATAATTATAAAACTATATTTTCGGTATCAGTATTATACTCGTTCCCACACGAACGAGTCTAATACCGAAAATAGGTTTTTTTCTGAACGGATTTGGATGAGATTTGTCACACAGATAGTTTATAACGTAGATTTACACATAGGATACTTTAATACGTTTCCGTGTTCTAATTTCCGTCCCGAAAATTGATTTTGCTGAAAAGCTAGTGTTAAATAAATAAATCTCGGTAAGTCAAACCTGCAAATCAAACAAGGTTTTTGCATTTAATTGATTCCAAACGCAGTGCAAGCGGACAGTAATTTGTTCACATCTAGGAAAGAAAAATCGAAAAGGAGACTAGACAATTTTTCTGTTAAAAATAAACCGAGTCGTCCGTCGCCCGTTTTCCGATCGCCGCAGTGGGCGGCAGTAAAAATTTTACGCTTGGGGAAAGCGTTTGTGCAATCAGAGCGGATTGTGCTGCGAATCTAAGCTAAGCCGCGCTAAGCGGCGTAGGCGCCGGGAAAACATTTCGCCCGCCTGAATCCTGTTACTGATTTTTAGAAAGGTTTTACCCAGCCCAAGTACCTATCTGTATTTTGAGGACGTCTTAAGGTGCTCGCTCACCGGGAGCATTCGTCTGTAATGTAACAATTCAAGATTCCACTGTAACGGGTAGGGCTTTGCAAGTAGATTGCGCAGGCTGACAACTGCTACGTATAGTGTATAGATTATGATCTGCATGGTTTGTGGCATGCAACCTTTTTGGTAACTATAAGATAAGCCTAACAATATAATATAAACGCTGATTCGAATTGAGAAGGATTTGCCTGACAAGCCAAGAGTCTAGTATAAAAATGTAAATTTATTTCATCTGAAAGATATTATTTGATTAATGTAGATCAATCATCATCATACATCTCTCCTATAGTAGAGTAGAGCGAGTGTGAGACCAGCAAGACAGGTTAATATATATAATTAAATATATAGAAGTAACAACGCTAGGTCGCGGGTAAAGGTTGCATTACAGGCGAATGCTCCCCCCGGTGAAGGAGCGCCTTTATGTTTCGTTAATGCTATCGCCAACCAGAAGATTTGTTACAGATAAAATTGGCCACTTCTGATCTCTTCTAATTACGTATTCACGCCGATATTTCTCGGTAAGAAGGTTTTCCGAGAATTTTCGTCAATATAAGTACTTGAAATTTTGGCTTAGAGAGCTGCCAATACGGGTTTAGTAGACTTTTATTTTTGTTTCGCAGAAGGCTTTTGATGATAAAAGCCAAGGTAAGTAGATACTTACTTAGATATTTATTTTATATTCACTGAATTTAACCGGCACCACGGGTTTTAACGTTTAAGTCGTTCATTTCAATGTGACTTTATTGCTATAAATTAAGTAGGTACTGCCTCTACACTTCTCATCAATCAGCAATCAACGATATTGAATGATAATTGAATATCGCTCATTGATGTTGCTGAAAGAGATTTCTCTAGAAATAAGCATCACCTTTGTTCTCAAGAAACAAGCATCACCTTTGTACATATTTTTCTCTTCCTTTCTTCTTGTCTGTTTATATGTCATCATCTGCCTAGCCTTGTCCCTACTACTATGTTGGGGCCGGCTTCCAGTCTAACCGGATGCAGCTGAATATCAGTATTTTACATGGAGCGATTGCCTATCTGACCTCCACAACCCAGTTACTGCGTAATATGATACTCCTTGGTAAGACTGGTTGACAGACATTCGGGCTCCTGACGACCTGTAACGAATGTCAAAGATCCACGAATGACAGCAGGTACCAACGGCTTAATGTGCTTTACGACGGACGAAGGGATCTTCATATGTAAAGATAGTCACCCATCCTCGGGCTAACCGCGGCAAGTGTAGCTTAACCGGATCGATCGACCCGTGCGGCTGTTATTACTTAGCCACAATATCTACAAATAAATATTATTTAAGTGCTGTATAAAAATAAACAATTAAACGCTATCAGTAAATCTTAAGTTTAAGAGTACTCGCGAAAAAAAGCGTCTTCTTGGGAAGAGGAAAAAACAACCGCCTTTCTTTTAATCGCAGACTTGTTTGATTAATAAAGAAGAAAACAAAATTTCCCGCGATATTTTCTCTCCTTAAAAATAATATAATGTCGGCCTATCTTGACTTCCTAACCAATTTATTTATTAGTAAGTACCGCTTACCGTCACAGAAGGTCGTAAGAATACCTTAATAAAAGGATACGAAAAAAAGACAATTTTTAGGCTCTTTCAGAAAAGAGGGAATATTTTTTATACTTAATTGCTATCTGAAGCTTTCCTGAATCACCTTTTATAATGTCGTCCCCCACATCTATATTATTTTTCATAAAGAACGTAATAACTTCACTTCACTTCATTTCACTCGCTTCCAAAAAAAACCTACATGTACACGAAAAAAAGTATCACCATAGTACCATGTCATAGTGTAGGTACCTGTTTACAAAATTTCATCCAAATCCGTTCAGCCGATAAAAAGTGATTGAACAAACATAAAAACTATTTCATAATTAAGAACTACTAGCAGCGCCCCGCGGGTTCGCACGCGTAAATTTCGATCCCGTGGGAATATCGGGATAAAAAGTATCCTATGTGTTAATCCAGGGTGTCAGCTACGTCCATACCAAATTTCATCAAAATAGGTCCAGCCGTTTGAGCGTGAAGAAGTAACAAACACACACACACACACACTCACAAACTTTCACCTTTATAATATTAGTGTGACTAGATTAGGTTAGGCAAAACTAATATTTGATTAATGTAACCCCGATTAACCAGATTAATCCGATTTCGTCTATTGACAGCCATAATTATTATTTTAGCAATTCAACTGAAAACCGTACGAAATTAACGTGTAATTAATAGAAAATTTGGCCGTCAACCGTCCCGGCCAAAATCGTTAGCACCCGGCTTCCGATTAAAGAGGTAATCAAACGCTCTCAAAATTAATTTCATGTATATCAACAGATGACACTACATCAAATTGTTTACAGGCTACTGAGTGAATAATAAGAAAATGTTAATAACTAGAGACTAGCTTCCGCCCGCGGCTTCGCCTGTAAAAGTAGCATATGTCCTTTTCCGGGGTTCAAAGTATCCCTACACCAAATTTCATCAAAATCGGCCAAGCCGTTTCGACACATAGGTACACAAAAAATTTAAAAATGTTTTTTTTTTTTTTTATAAGTACTGTTTCATATGTATGTATTTAGTAAAAAGCTGTTATTTCGTCGTTATAATTATTAGACACTTAAATTTTATTTATTTGTATTATATTTACATTGGTAATACTTTCATTGCTATCTGAACCCGATTCAACCGGTTTTTTGTCAAACTTGTACTATGGGTACACCTCTGCCCAACCCTTTGGCGAAACAAGCCGTGAGGTTATGTTAAGTTAAGTTATGTGTTGTTGTGTAATTTCTATGGTGTACATAATAAAAAGTATTCTATCTATCTATATATGTTGATACACGCAAGCACGACTGATACATTTTCTATTTATTTATCCATTCATTTCGATGAATGAAAAATCAAAATCGTACAACTGTCGCCCTCCATCAAATTTGAAAGCAAAACAAAGCCGCGTGGAACGGCCTCATTATATTTTACAATGAGGCGTCCAAACCCGAGGAGCGTGTGGCATTGCATGAACACATAAGTTAGGTAAACCTGACAGACAGGACACGTCACACAAGTAAAATTAATATTATACTTTGTGACAAAGAACCCTTTTGCCATCTGTTGGTGCCCTAAAATACGGCGAAAGAATTGTAATGCCAAATGAAAACACACACAGGCCAGCCTTTATGATGGCCATATTTAAAATGGGTGCACCTTGAACAGCCAGTCTAGGTACCATCTTGTTTAATGGGTGATTAAAACCTACTAAAATGAACTATTTATTCTCATTACAATGTTTTTGCCAATCCTACTATCCTACTTCCTACTATCCTACTTCCTACTATCCTACTTCCTACTATCCTACTAATATTATAATCGTGAAAGTTTGTATGGATGGATGGATGGATGGATGGATGGATGGATAGATGTTTGTTACTCTTTCACGCAAAAGCTACTAAACGGATTTGGATGAAATTTGGCACACAGATGGTTTATAACCAGGATTAACAAATAAGATACTTCTTATCCCGATATTCCCACGGGATCGAAACTTATGCGGGTGAAACCGCGGGGCGCAACTAGTAATAAATATAATAAACTTTATTCATTTTCTCTCACACATATTAAAAGGTACACAGTTTTTATTTTAAAAAGTTTGAAGTTGGGAGTCAGGAACGCATAATGAGTAAAACCTGTGCGACGGGTCTCCTGGTCTCCTGAACATATTAATGAGAGTTCTGTTAAAGACATAAATAACATTTGTAGAGAGCGCTTGACCAATATAATTATCTGCTTAGCCTTTTCCCAACTATGTTGGGCTCGACTTCCAGTGTAACCGGATTCAGCTGAATACCAGTTTTTTACATGGAGCGACTGCCTATCTGACCTCCACAACCCAGTTACTGGGTAATACGATACCCCTTGGTAAGACCGGTTGTCAGACTCTCGGGCTTCTGAGTACCCGTAACGACTGTCAAAGATCTACGAATGACAGTCGGGACCAACGGCTTAACGTGCTTTCCGAGGCACGGAGGGGTTTCGGTATTTAAAGATGGTCACTAATCCACAGACCAACCGTCGCAAGCGTAGCTTAACCTGATCGATCGACCTGTGCGGCTGTTAATATTTAGCCACGGGCCCCCAAAATAAAATTAAGAAAAGTAGAAAACAGAAAAGAGTTCTCGGGAAAAGAGTTCCTGGAAAGACTTAGGGGAGGCCTTTGCCCAGCAGTAGGGCAGTACAGGCTAAACAAAAGAAATAAGAAGAAGAAGTGGTGTTTCCAATACTAGAGAAGAAGCTATATAATATACCAATTTCCCAATGAAAGCTATCGCAACGACCCCACAGCGAAAGATTATTCATTTTGACACACGATTTACCCACAGATAGAGAAAGATTGGGTATTCCCACTATAGGTTGGGTATATCACTGAGTACCATACTAGCAGTAAAGGTTGTCTGCAAAAGAAAATTTTTGCATCATGCAGACTGGCAGAAAAATATTATGTTTGCATTTGATCACTCAAGTGAATTTATAATCCGCACCATCACTCACAATCTGAATCATTTTGAAGAATATTGCTAAACTTTGCATCATATGGTTGAAAAATCTGTCTGCTCAACAACGTTAATAACGCAATAAATGTTGCTGAACTGTCAAAATGAAAGCTATTAGGTACTACTGGGCAGTGGTGGCCCAGTGGTAATGGACCCGACTTACGAGTTGTAGGTCGTGAGTTCGAACCCAGGCAGGCACTTTACTTTGTGTAAATTATTTCATCACGGTGAAGGGAAACATCGTGAGGAAACCGGCATGTCCTAGAACCACAAATTCGAAGACATGTCACATCCACCAACCCGCACTGGGCCCGCGTGGTGGATTATGGCCCACTCCCTCTCACAGAGAGGAGGCCTGTCTCCCAGCAGTGGGAACATTATAGGCTGATTATGTAGGTACTACAGGTAGTGTGTTACGCAGCACACAGTTAATAATTGCAAAGACGATTTTGTTTTTTAATAAAACAGTATTGTAGTAGGCGCGGAAAAGCGAACACGTCCTCTTGAAATAAATATCTAAAATTCAGTATATAGCTTAGCAGAATAATCAGCCTCTAACGTTCCCACTGCTGGGACAGAGGCCTCCACTCGGCGATGAGTGGGAGTGGGCTGTAATCCGTATTCCACCACGCGGGCCCAGTGCGGGTTGGTAGATGTTACTTCTTCGAATTTTTGGTTGTAGGACATGCCAGTTTCCTCACAATGTTTTCCTTCACCGTATTGAGAGCAGTGGTGATGAAATAATTTACACAAAGTAAAGTGCCTGCTTGGGTTGGGTGGGTTTGAAGAACCCCCGACCTAAGCTCGTAAGTTGCGGCCGATACTACTGTGCCACCAAGACTCCCTAAAATAGTAAAATTCAGTATTTCTTCTTATTTAGCGGCAACACCGTATTTGATGGTCTACTCTCTAACATCGTTAACGAAGATACGGGCCCATTCAAAAGTAATAGTTGCATCAAAACAAGGGATAAATATAATTTTTCGGATGGGAAAATACATATTGGATCACATCTGTCACATCGTGTTGTCATTTGTTTTTAGTTGGAGCCTCGAAAATAATCATAAAGTCCGTACTAGCATTGCTCCGCGGTTTCACCCACATAAGTGTCGATCCCGTGGGAATATTGGGATAAAAAGTATTCTGTGTTAATCTGATGTATCCTACAAATATTATAAACGTGAAAGTTTGTTTATGATGGATGGATGGATGGAAGGATGGATGTTTGTTACTTTTTCACACAGAAACTACTGAACGAATTTGGATGAAATTTGTCACACAGATGGTTTATGAATTAACATATAGGACTATACTTTTTATCCCGATATTCCCACGGGATCGAAACGTATGCGGGTGAAATCGCGGGACGTAGCTAGTAAGCTATATTACTGTAAAGTTTCATCGAAATCCGTTCAGTAGTTTTTGCGTGAAAGAGTAACAAACATCCATCCATACATCCTCACAAAATTTCACGTTTACGTTATAATATTAGTAGGAAAGATAGTAGGAACTGTAGGAAGTGAGACGGATTAGAAAACGCCCGTAACGTCGGCCGAAACTACGGACTTCGAGCTTACGGAGTAGACTCCCTGAACCGGTACCAGGGCTCATAGGACTACAACAGTACCATCGCATACGGATCGATAATATCAAGGCAGCCATACTCTGCAGAAGCACTTACAGAATGACAATAACGAAAACTAACTAGTTAATAGGTCCCCAATAGCCATAAGCAGACAGTTACGACATTATTATTTCCTCTCACAAAGGGACAAATTGTAACATCAATGATTTATTGTTCAAACACGATGACGTAATAGCTATCGGCTATTTCATTTTATTGCTTTTTCGGATACAACGGATTTTGCGCATTTCTGTATCAATCTATTTTTATACTAGCTGCGCCCCGCGGTTTCACGCGCATATGTTTCGATACCGTGGGACTATCGGGTTAAAAGGTATATTATGTGTTAATCCTAGTTATAAACTATTTGTGTGCCAAATTTCATCCAAATCCGTTCAGTAGTTTTGGCGTGAAAGAGTAACAAACATCCATCCATCCATACAAACTTACGCGTTTATAATATTATAGTAGGATTATCTGTAGGCTAGGCTTTGCTCCCGATTTTCTTGTCTTGAGTTTCAGACACAAAAATCTGTTTAATCCCATACAAAACTTCAACACTACCAACCACAACTTCAAGCTACCCTTTTTTAAAAACCTTTCTGAAAAAACCCGAATGAAATTGCTAACCCGCGGGGTAATTGCGTAACACACTAACAGTAGCAATGGCTTTCGTTTTGACAGTCCAACAACATTAATTGCGTTATTTACGTTGTTGAGCAGACACATTTTTCGACCATATGAAGCAATGGATAAGCAATGTCCTTCAAAATGAGTCAGATTGTTAATAATAAGTAAGATTGGTAATCAATGAATTCGTAGCGATATTCGATCTTTTGATTGAAGCCATCGGCTGACTTCAATCCAAGAATTATGTAACTTATGTAAAAAAAAACTGTGCAACTTTTATACCCTGTTTTTGTCCAGACGGAAAAAAAGTCAACCGGCATATCTACCCATAGACTATAATATTACCACTAAGATTAACACCAACATAATGTTGATGCCTACTAAGATTAAGTCTGTAACCAACATTGTGCAATTCAACATAAGCTAAAGCTCAATGCACAGACATTACCGTTGCTTAGTTCCACTATCAACACTATCAATAGCAGAATGCTAATCGGTATTCAGATAATGAAATCCTAGTGATTTGACTACTAATTGCATTAAACAGGTTAACACGTAGGTAGTGAATTCATTGCTTGAATTAACTATGATCTAAAGAACATAGAAGTACCTATGTACGTATGAAACCTCATCTGTATAAATAATATAAAGTCGGATGTTACACCATTTATAATTTAAGAACAAAAAAAATATCATTAATTTTCTCATACATTTTGTTTGGAACGGCTTTTTTGACGATATCTCGAGAACGGATGGGCTGATTTCGATGGCGGTACAAAGTTCACCGGGTCAGCTAAGTAATGATCATAATGTTAAATACACATCACACGTCATCATCATCCTACATTGTTTGCTGAATGTGTTCACATCTTGAACAGTTTTTGTAAGTTAATATCTTGTCAGGAGAAAGAAATCTTAAGACGACATAAAAAAAAATATGTTGGGTCAGCTCGCTTTGATTACGAGCCACCGTAGGTCTATGTATCATGGGCTGAATTATGTGACCATAGCTTTATAGTTCCCAGTCTACAGCAGCCTTTTGAGGAAAGAGCCATAGCTTTGAGTTGACCTGTCCAAACAGACGGCATACATGCATCAATCATCGTACAGCTCAACCCTATTCTAGGTAGCTCAACAATACGACACACGACGCTACCAGTCAGCCGGAAATTCGTGTAGTATGTTCTGTTAGAAGTAGGTTTCTCCGAAAAAGATAGTTTTTGCAACAGCGATTTACCAACTGTTGGATTAAAACATACTTACTCTATTTACGAATTACATTTCATATTAAATATAAAATGTAGAGGAGGGGCTTGTGGCTAAGTAATAACAGCCGCACGGGTCGATCGATCAGGTTAAGCTACGCTTGCTGTAAATGGTCCGTGCATGGGTGACCATCGTCATATACCAAGACCCCACCGTGCCTCGGAAAGCACGTTAAGCCGTTGGTCCCGGCTGTCATTCATGGATCGTTGACAGTTGTTTAACGGTCGTCAGAAGCCCGAAAGTCTGACAACCAGTCTTATCAAGCAGGATTCTATTCTCCATGTAAAATACTGGTATTCAGCTGCATTAGGTTAGACAGGAAGGCGACCCCAACATAGTTGGAAAAAGGCTAGGCAGAAGATGATTAAATATGTAATGTAAAAGGGTATTTATTTATAACAGTACGCAAAATAAATACTGAATAAAGGAGGTGAAAAAATCTGAACACCTCGTAAATTCAGAATGTCCGTACAAATATGAAAAATGTATTCCACTTTGCAACACTTATCGCTGTAGTACCCCGGTGTACTTGAACATTTTTTGTCGTATAATTCTTCCTCAGACACATAATTCACGTTGATAACTTTGAACATATCACGCCCCCGCTGGGAAGTCCCCTGGGGCTATACACTTTAAATTAAGGTAAGTTTTGAATACCTGTTTAGGAAAAGGGTGTAGGTAGCGGTATCTACAACGCCACATGCGAACAACGCGTCATACTGACGTCACGCAAATCCTGCATCTCGCAAGCAGAGTTTACCGCGCAATTAGAATAGGTACAATTTCCCAACATCAATCGTTTGGCAATTGCCCGCCAGACACAACACCCGTCTGGTCGGAGGATCCTCCCTTTTCTATGGGGGATGAGTGAACTTTACATCCTGTTCCTTATACCTCTAAAAGGGATTTAGGGACATTTATACCCGAACTATGAGTATGTTGAAAACAATTTTCACCGATTCGAATCAAGTTTTCAGATACTTTTGGTCCTACGATCCGCCTCTAACTAACGATTTCGTTAATACAAAATTAACTCCTATGTGAATAGATATACGTATTATTCTTTACATGAGCAAGTTAATCCGTTTAAAAATAGTTTGGACTGATCCCTTCCGGCATAATGACAAGCGAAATATCGTTCCGTGACATCGTTTTGATGACGTCATCATTTCCTTTTTGGGTAATTTAACCAAATAGTTTGTCTATTAAAAGTTTTTGCTCGGAAAGCTATTCATGGGTCAATTCGATGTTGCCAAACTAAAGTCCGTCCTATTAGATAGTGTTAGATAGCATATTAGCTTCCTTTAATTGAAATTGACGTCGACTCGACATCTTTGACAGCTACTAATATATTGAACGTTTAGTGTGATATTGCAGTGACGTTTTACACGCTATGTGACTGATTTCTATACAGACTGTATCAGAGAGGTGTGGTCAAACTTACGGGTGTGGTACAGACCTTCGGATTGAACAGCTTTCTCCATGGGACCAACATCGTAATGACTAAAAATTTTTTATTTTTTATTATGCGAGTTCTATGAAGCAGGTATATTAAATAACTAGCTGCGCCCCGCGGTTTCATCCGCATACGTTTCGATCCCGTGGGAATATCGGGATAAAAACTATATTTGTTAATCTTGGTTATAAACTATCTGTGTGCCAAATTTCATCTAAATCCGTTCAGCAGTTTTGGCGTGAAAGAGTAACAAACATCCATCCATCCATACAAACTTTCGCATTTATAATATTAAGTAGGATAATACTTAATTAGGCATAGGTCAAAACTATTTAGATTTAAATGGATGTATGCCAAATATCCTGAGCCTGAATAATTAGGTAGGTGCCACATGTGTGTCTGACTGTGAGAACCAGAACGTCGTTGGACTGTTTTGTGAATGAATTGCGGTGCGTGATCAGGATGCTGCTATTCACCCAGTTGAAACAATCCCTTACGTGCCTTTTATAACACAAAAAGCTGACCTACCCTCCTATATTATTGAGATGCCCACTGCTGGGCATGAGCTTCCCAAATTGATTCGGACGGTTTTGATCCCTATTTTATCCAACGGCTCCAAGCGGCTGCCGTCAGATCTGGTCTGTTCACATATTGTTGTAATTTCAAATGCGTCGATTAAATCGTTACTTAAAGAATTGCGAAAGTTTAGGTTATCTCATTAAACATAAATAAATTGAAGCCAAAAGTAAATGAATTAGATCATAAAAATGCAATAAATTATTATAATAATTATTTAAAGCTTGGACCCTGTTCCCGATACCGGTGGGCTACAATTTTTTTATATTTTTAAATGTCTTTTTTATCTTTTTGTCTATAAAAATATAATTTATATGTACTTAATTGAAATAAAGAATAATAATTTAAATACATATTTTTTTTCAACACCACAAAATAAAAATGCAATGGCCGTTTTTAAATCAAGAAAGCTACAAACCATTCATCTATAAAAACACTCCTGGAAAAAAATATTTGAGTACGTAATAAAAGTAACGCACCAATAAATTACGGCACTAAAAAAGATATTATAGACGTAATAAAATAATCATTCCCTTTCTTACCGAATAAAAAACTTTTAACTGATCCAGATATATATCGCACTGCACACAAATCCGCCAATGAACGCAAAAACGCGGAAAAATCTGAACAACTACGCCAATTAAAAGTTTTAACAGTCCAACACGTCACTGAATATACACAAAATTACTTGAGAACATAGAATTAATAGAAAAAAGTTTAATTAACAAATACACTCACTAATAATGTCTCTATTTATTTTATTGTTGCTTTCGCGAGTTGTTCGACTTTCGAATTTTGTATCGGAACATGGCGCGGCTCGTTCGGAAAGGACGCGAGCGTCGAGCAGACTGGTGGCCGCGGCCGGCGACGC
Source organism: Apamea monoglypha (assembly GCA_911387795.2). Lineage (NCBI taxonomy): Eukaryota > Metazoa > Arthropoda > Insecta > Lepidoptera > Noctuidae > Apamea > Apamea monoglypha. The sequence goes on from OU426930.1 coordinate 6,059,888, forward strand.
TCAACGCGCATGTGCACGCAACCTCTTATAATTTGATATCTCACATCACCGCCCCTGTGACATTCTGTGGTAAAACCTACTCGTAAATTATTCAATTTTATTTACTTATTCGTACGTTTCTGTAAAATATTATGACGTGGGTCGTGAGATTTACAATCGACGCGAGATTCGCGTGTTAGACTGTGGGCGTACTTTTTAAGTACGCTTGGCGTAACTTCGCTCTTCGGTAGGAAATAATTCATCAAATACTTCAGCGCTTCCGACTGGCGTGGTCGTTAACGGCGATTTCTCGGAAATAAAGTTCTATAAACTTATCAAGAACCGATCTTTACATAAGTATTTATTCTTTTGTATGATTTTAAAATAAAATAGATTATTTCTGCTATGGAGATCATTGGAAATATCATTTATAATTTTACTTATCATTTTTTTTTAATCTTTTGCCTGAGACTGTATAACCAACAAATACATTACATATATATATGCGGCCTTTCAAACAGACATTATGTCAACATTTTGACAAACATTTAGGTTAACTTAATATGAAGGATTATAAATAGAATAGCGTTTTCTGTATACCCAGAATTAAAGTCGTAATCGAAATATATTGAAGTAAGTGCGGGCGCAAAGAGATGGTCGTTCGGTAAGTCGACTACAAATAAAGATGTTGAACAGGCCGGTCGGTTTTGGCAGTACGCCCGCACCCCTAGTTATTCCGACTCGCACCGATACGACCCTTTGTCGATAAAACTGGAACATCACTACATAACAGTTTTGAATCTTTTTTGTGGGACTAGAGGGAATTGTTAAATGTGCGTGCCTCAAAAGACTGACTATTCTCGGATTTAAAAAAGTGCTATGGGGTCTTTTTTATTGAAAATTTCTCAGTAGCAGCTCCTAGTTTGGATTTAAACCGCTCCTAGTTCAGTTTTAGCCGGCAAAATAGCAATATACCTTGCCTCCTAATAGGCTAGTACAATTTATTTATTTGAGAAATTAACTGTTGGTTTTATATTAATTAAATTAAATTTTATTCGAAAACATCCATCGGCTTCTTACAAAACTTCAACTATATCCGACGGCCCTGGTTACTTATCTCTTTTGGTGACCGTACATGGCATGGAAAGGTACAAAATAACTTGCAAAATGTTGATGTACTATGTACCTATATCGTCTATAAGAGGTATTTTTAGTGTGATTGGTGATGTATGTGATTTAAGATAACATAAAAGAAAAAAATATTTGTAAAATCATGAACAGGTCTGATGACTGCCGAGGCTCAAAATCTAGCCTCAGCAGTCATCCAGATAGAAATCCAGCTAAAATCAGGTCATTGACGGGTGGACACTGACGGTCGGGCTGGTCCACAAATTCAAGGTCGCTCAGCGTGCTATGGAGCGAGCTATGCTCGGAGTCTCTTTGAAGGATAAAATCAGGAATGAAATTATCCAGAAAAGAATCGGAGTTACCGACATAGCGCGCAGAGTAAGCAAACTGAAGTGGCAGATAATAGGTAATTTGAAGTAATCAACGAGGGAGAAGGGACCCTTACTAGGGTCGCTACGTTTGTGAATGTCAATGTGAAACCCTGTATTTGCGGTCCTTATGCATGTTCAAAGAGACTGGTAATTACTGTTCTAGAACATGCTTGGTTAATATTATTTAAAGCAGTGTTAGATCTCTGATGTATTCAGTTGACTAGACGTTGCTTATTGATTGCGTTCTGTGTATGGTCTCAGCAGTTATGAAGAAATACTAGGCACAAAGACGTATTAGAGAGTCATTATCATCTGCCTAGGCTTTCCCCCACCCTTGTTGGAATCGGTTTCTAGTCTAACCAGATGCAGCTGAAAACCAGTACCTATTTTACATGGTGCGACTGTCTATCTGACCTCAACAACCCAGTTATTGGGTAATACGAAACCCATTGTATCAGGCTTTTGGGCTTCTAACTACCCGCGACACGTAACAAATACAAAACTTTTAAGGGGACGAACCCGTGGCTTGTTGACTATCAAATTAGTTCCAGGTAAACCTCTAGCAATTTTTTTTTATTAAACTTTATCTTATGTAATGGTAATGTTAATGTTAATTAGGTTTGATTCGGGGTGACAGCCTGGTGATCCGTCACACAGGGTATACTAGTATGGACGCCAGTCTCTCACAAAGGATCATATATTTTGTCAAAACGCTATAATTCTTGTCGCTGTTTATAACTATGTGTACAGTCGACGACTTTTGGGCTTCTAACTACCCACGAAACGTAACGACTGTCAAAGATCCACGAATAACAGCCGGGACCAACGTCTTACCATGCTTTCCGAGGCACAGAGGGGTCTCGGTATGTAAAGATGGTTACCCATCCACAGACCAACCGCGGCAAGCGTAGCTTAAACTGATCACCGACCTGTGCGGCTGTTATTACTAAGCCACGGACCATCTCATACGTAGAGGTATGAGAGAGTATGCTGAAAGAAAGAAATAAAAACAAACTACACTATCATTATGACGGCACGGTTGGCGCAGTGGTTAAGCGATTGATTGCTGCGCTGCGTGTCGCGGGTTCGATTCCCTCACGGAACAAATATTTGTATGACCTACAAGTATGTAGTTGTTCCGGGTCTGGCTGTTTGTGTATGTGAGTTTAAATGTTTGTAAACGCACCCACGATACAGGAGAAATTCCTAGTGAGGGGCAAAGTTTAAAAAAAAAGGGTTTATTTGTCATAGAAACACGTGCATACAAAAAGATCAGTTACATCGAATAATAATAAAGATTGGTCCTTGGCAGTTCTGGACAGAGAGACGTGAAAAGAGTAGTAGTAGTAGGGAGGCCATTGCCCAGCTCTGGAACATTAATGGCTAATAAAAAATGATGTTTTTTTTTTTACAAAAATATTTAATAATGAATAAACAATACGTAGGTAAATGAAAAAAAAAAAACAAAAGGTGAGGTTAGTTAAGTTAGGCGCTGGGATAAGACAATACGAAATAAGTTACCGGTTAATTTCGCAATATTTTTTAAATTCTGACAACATTGTGTCCTGTCCGACGATCGGGGCATAATAAAATGGCGCAAAATTTGGTTCTTGGGATTTATCTCAGCGCCGTGCAACATACCTTAATACCTACTTAGAACGAGCTTAGACGTCTTGTGAAACAAACGATTTCAGCGACCATTCCTGGGGCTATACCCTGTCCATTTGGTTAACCGTTTTTTGACAGCTGTCTTAGAACGTACATATTCCAGATTACGTAAAAGTTAACTTTAAAATGCGTAATAAAATAAATATATAAACTGCGTTATCTTATTGAATTATCTTATTTATGGCTTCTTACAGACATAATACCGTACGTGTATCAATCAATGTATTGTGTGTTGCTGCAATCACTAGTTCCATCTGTCAAAAAACGGTTTACCTAATGGACAGGGAATAATTCCGTCATTTTGGATGTGAATCTATCGTTTACTATCTTGGTGAAATTATCCTTAGATATGCATGCATTACTCGCAGAAAAGATGGCCGATAGAGCCATGAGTTAGGTTTTGGAGCTGTGATCTTTCATAAAGGATAACTTTGTAGAACTGTGTTGTATTAATGTAACATTATAACAAAAGGATTTGTCTCTCTCCTCCATAGTCTTTTCTGCCCAATATTTCATGAATTAATCCAAGTCGTCACGTCAGCATTTCCTAGGTCTTCAGGAACCTTACAAATTGTAACCTTTAACTAATTTTGAAAGAATCTGTCTTTAAACAGCTAGAAGGCAGTATCAACACTCATTAACGACGCAATTTTCCTATTCCTTGTCCTTGAAACAAAGTTCTTCCTAAGAACATCCATCAATATTATATTTACCTACTCATGCATTTTCTACATCGTTTACTCAAAAGCTTTCACCTTACCCCAATGACATGCAAGGCTGCTATATATACTCGTATTTATATCTTGCCTAATATAGCTCAGTTTGGGGCCAACGCTGTTCGTGTATTAAATCATGTCGGGTAAATTTAGATGCTCCATTTCTCTTTACGTGTCTTCTTGTTTCATATTGATGATCCTGTCGAAGCCTTTATGATACCAGTCTCTTTAAGATGAGTAAATCAGTACTGGATTCATAGGTGACAGTTTGAGGTTGAGTAGGCATTTACAAAATTTGACTCAAAACAATAGAAGCAAAATTATCAATAGTACTTAGGTAAATTTTTCGATATAATTGGGTATTTCTCTAATACGATATGCGAATAATATATCTATGACGGAGAAGGTATGTCTGTCTCCCTGTCGTTATCATCAGGCATATTTTAATTACTGTAGGCGTACTATGGGTAGTGTTGGTTATAGTGCAATAGAAAAACGGGTTGCAGTTCAAATCAGAATATAATTTACGAGCAAGTTAGTCACACTAGCGAATCACACACTGTAGGTACACAACGCCGAACGCGAGACAGTTTCTGAGCACATTTGTCTGTACGATGTCCAGTGTTCGATGATCAAGAGATCTCTGCTCCACACTGGTCTTGTAGCTGTAGCTACCCTCTACCCTCACGAACTCAGGCTAGACCCTGTCTATCCCCACCAGATGGCGCTGACGTTCCGCATAATCAAACGAATGACTCCGACATATAATTATTATTGACACATTGTTCAGATATACTTTTCTCGTTAAAGGTTCAGATGGATAATTAACGTATAACAAAATGTAAAACGAATAATCATAAATATGTAAAAAATAAACTCTGTAGGAGGAAAAGATGTGGAAGTCAAATTAAAAAAATTGACTTGCAAGATTTGACCCGTAAACACATACTAACTAACTAACAAAACAAGTTAAATAAAATCTTGTAAAACTGTCAGTAATAATAGTCGAACCACTAAGGTAATTACGTTGTTCAAAGTTGGCTAAAAAAAAGCTATCAAAGGACAAAAGGACCAATCTAAAAAGCCTGTAACTTTTCAAAGACAAAAAATCATTATCCGAGTGTAAAAAAAAAAAAATCCTGAAATTGTTTTTGCTGTTAATACTGTTATTGTTGAATGAGCACTTAATATAGATTAAGTGCTCATTCAACAAAGTATAGACTTTAGCTGAGTGTATTGTACAAAATGATTCCAGTGACGACAAAAGTTTTGTCGTTATAAGCATAATTATTTAAGATTTTTTATTATCAATATTCATCGAAATACAAAACTTTTAAGGGGACGAACTCGTGGCTTGTTGGCTATCAAATTAGTTCCAGGTAAACCTCTAGCAATTTTTTTTTTTATTAAACTTTATCTTATTTAATGGTAATGTTAATGTTAATTAGGTTTGATTCGGGGTGAGAGCCTGGTGATCCGTCACACAGGGTATACTAGTATGGACGCCAGTCTCTCACAAAGGATCATATATTTTGTCAAAACGCTATAATTCATCAATCCGGTTAGACTATGTACCTTTGTGAAGAGAGAAAAATAATGATTATTATTTATATTATTATCTATCCTTAGCTTCCCATATTCGCAATAATAATTCATCTAAGTATTTGTATAAAACATCCTTGAAAAGACCTTCCTATGTCCTTCCAGAACATCTTTCCTAATATCGTGTTCAGAGACTTGTCAAGTTGGTCAACTGACAGGTGCCAGAAGACGGAAACTAAGACTCCGGGGAAAATTGCTATTAGCATGATCAGTGTGTACCTACAGCTAAATACAGACCAGATTATGTGTATTATTTGACGAAAAATTCTGCTTTTATCATTTGGAAACAAACCATTATCATTCTCCTGCCTTCATCCCAATTTATTTGAGGTCGGCGCTATATGTCTTTTTCTTCCATACTGCATACTCATTTATTTATATTATCATCTGCCGAGCCTTTTCCCAACTATGTTGGGGTCGGTTTCCAGTCTAACCGGATTCAGCTGAATACCAGTATTTTACATGGAGCGACTGCCTATCTGACCTCCACAACCCAGTTAATGGGTAATACGATACCCCTTGGTAAGACTGGTTGTCAGACTTTCGGGCTTCTTACTACCCGTAACAACTGTCAAAGATCTACGAATGACAGCCGGGACCAACGGCTTAACGTGCTTTCCGAGGCACGGAGGGGTCTCGGTATGTAAAGATGGTCACCCATCCATAGACCAACCGCGGCAAGCGTAGCTTAACCTGATCAATCGACCTGTGCGGCTGTTATTATTTAGCCACGGGCCCCTCACTCATTTATTTAGATATTTACATAATTTAAAAAGCTAACAGTCTTAAAATAATAATATGTACAAGTATATAAAAAGGAGGGGAAATAATCAAAAGGCATTAGACAATTCTTCCGCATCGCTGTCAATAGGAAACGTACCCAAAAGGCTGGCAGCATTGCCACGTTGTATGGCATACAACTTCCATACTTCTATTTTATTCGTAAATGAAAAATAGATAAATGTATGCCAATATGCCAATAGTATCAGCCTATAATGTTCCCACTGTTGGGACACAGGTCTCCACTATATGAGAAGGAGCGGGGCATGTCCGGGTTGGTAGAGTTAAAACATCTTCAAATTTGCTGGTTCTAAAACATGCCGGTTTGATCACGATGTTTACCTACCTTTGCTAATACCAAAGCTAAATAGCGTACATAATAAAAACAAACAACAATACACACAACAAAGAGAATACAACAAAGAAACAAACAACAAAGAAACACACAAAAAGAGTACAATAAAGAGTATTCTATTCTATTCAACTATCGTTTTGGAAACTTAATCGCATTCTTTTTTTACACTTTAAATTGTTTACTTCCCAAGATGCCCAGAACGTAGTCTTTCGTAGCACCTTTTACGAAAAATTTTCATAATCTTTGAACACCTAAACAAATCCTAGATATGTATCAGTAAATGTAAAATATTGTGCTAATTTGTTCTAGACGTTTCAAAAACTAAACCAAATAGATCACCACTATTAAACGGACAAAAAGGATTAGTCATCTTAGATTATTGGTATTAGTGCACAGAGGGATGCTGTTTTCCATCCATTTGAGATAATCCCCCAGCCAGCTTTTACAACACGAATTGAAAAAAAAACCGAGTGGCTTTTCCATTTGTTGGGCACCACAATTCAGCGTTAGGCTATTAAAAAGTAGTAAAAATAAACGCCCCTAGGCATTGTAGTCCATATCAAATGGCATGTTCAATTATCTTCTAATATCAGAAACAGTGATTGAATCTGTCCTGATTTTGCTGTTTTAATGAAGAGCTTTTTTATCTCAATTAATACTTGTCGTGTGCCTACCGGTCTTCCCCGTCGTCAAAAATGACGAACTTCCATACAAACTTTCATCCCCTTTAGGAGGTGATTTTCATAAATCCTTCCTTATCCCTCATCAGCATCATGACCCTACAGCAGTCTACTGCTGAGCATAGGCCTCTCCAAGTACGCCATTCAGCTCTAATTTCAGTAACTTTCATCCAGTTGCTACCGGCCAACCTGCGAAGATCGTTACCTTAGTTGCTCATTTTCGCTATAAAAGAAACTCTTGTGAAAAACATGCTTGACCCAGCGGTTTAGGCAGTGCCTTGTCTGTCAGTAAAGTAATGAATTTAACTTTTTTATTCAGTAAATTACCTACCGATAGTAAACTCGACCGTCCAGTGCCATGTGCGTGGATAGGTTTGCCGCTGTCCATTTGTTCGCCAGCATTTGTTTTGTTACGTGGCTGTGTCACTGTGAACGATCCCATCTACATGCAAAGCTGTGCTACTCGTATGTACGGTACATGTGCGTACAGTTTCGCCGTGGGCTGCAGTGGAGTGGCGTGTCAAGGATTTTCCAAAACTTGGTCGACTTCAGCTTAGTCATAATTGACACTACTGGTATTTTAAAAATGTATAGCCTCACGGATAAACGTTCATTACGGCTAATCAAATCATTTAGTGTAATTTAGGAATAATTTTACTAAAAGCCAATTATTATAATTAGTCGATAATGAGAAGAATAAAAACGTTAGGGTTCCATAAAGGTTTATGAAAACCATAAAAATCAAAATGATCAACCTCAAGTGGCTCCCCAAAAATATCAGTCAACAGCGTGTATCAGACATGTGTGGTCATAAGGGTGTGGTACAGACCATCAAACTGAACAGCTTTCTCCATGGGAGTAACATCTGAATCGCGAAAAAATATCAGCTGTCCCTTCAATCAATCAATCAACTCAGCCTATCACCGTTCACTGCTGGACATAGGCTTCTGCCACGCTGCGCCACAACACCCTGTCCTCTGTTTTCCGCATCCAATCTGTCCCAGCCACGTTGGGAGACGCATCACACTACGTTTGCCGATACGCGGTCTCCAGAACTCGTCTGCTAGTTCGTAGTCGTGAAGGCGAAGTTGTTCCATACAAAACTTTATTAACTACTCGATCTAAATGTATGGGACAGCTGCAAATTTTTGGCGATCACAATATTGGTCTCATGCAGAATGTTGTTCATTTTAATGGTCTGTACCACCCCCTAAAAAGAACCACACCTTTTATGTTACACTTCAAAATCAGCTTTCAAGAATTCCAGCTCAAAATTTCTCAATCACACTTTGACTAAACGTGTCTCAGTCAATACATCAAGAGCTTATCTCGACACCAACTAGGCTACCGGTTGTCTATCCACTACAAACGTGAATAGCTCCACTGCATTGGCAAAAATAGGTCATGAATATCGGAATAAAAACGGTGTACTGGTTTTAAACGTACTTGTGTATTCTGTGCTTTAACGGGACGGCTGCAGAGCTTAGAAAACTAGTCGTCATTCAACTGTTTTGGAATAGTGTAAATTTACATTGCACGGTTTTGCAAACCTTATTCATCCTTTTTAAACTTTCTTCGTTTAAATTCTTTCAACATCGTCATAAATCAATTAGTCGAACTCGTTAAGAATATATTATTCAGTGCCAATTTATGCTCCCTAAAAGCTAGAAGTGCATTTTCGCGTAACTTTTGATATAATGAATATCACCTGACTACTTCAAAACCTAATTAATATCAATTGGAAGCAGTACGTGAACTTTAGGTTTCCAAAATATACCGAACATTTCCCTAACAAAACCTTTCGACTTGCCTACTATCCGTTATTAGAACGGACAGTTTAATTTGAACGTCATTACGTCCCAAATTCAAAATGAAGTCGGTAGGCATCGATCTGTCCCGCCACATTTCGTTGCAAATCGCAACTCTGAAACTGTTAGGCGTATGGTTCTACATACCCTACCGTTTGAAAAATGTCAGATTTTGGATTTCCGTTTTGACGAGAATTGTAATAGGAATTTCTGTGTTCGTTGTACCGACTGCCAGCCAATTGATTTACGTGGTGAAGCTGATTTTGTCGGGGAACGCTAAAATACAAGAGGTGGCTGGGATGTGAGTAACAAATTTTATTTAACAGTGTAATATACCTTACACCCTCCTACAGGGCCTCTTTGAATTGATTGGCAAAACTTCATTGTGCACTCTCTGTAAAATTTATACCTCTTCGAGTACCTATATGCGTCATTTATGTAGTGTACATAATAAATAATGTTCTACCTAACTAGTCGCGCCGCTTAATTTAGCCTGGAGTCTGGATTTGTGCCCTGCTGATGGCAATAGGGTAGCCCCCTATTACATGGGGACTTAAACATAATTGGCGAAATGTAGGTGTACAATATCCTCTATAGAGGCGTGATATTTATGGTGTGAAAATTCGCTGTTTAAAGAAAAGAAAGAAAGAAAAATATAGTTAACTCTTTGATTGTAGTAATTAGAGACACAATAGAAAGACAATTGCTTATGTCGGACTGTGTAACATAAGACATTCGAGAGGTTAAGTTACATAGTTTTAAGTTCTTTTTTTTCTCTTTTTTTTGTGCGCAACGTAACGCGTGCAAAACATTTTGCTTATGGGTATAGGGATTGTGAGGAGTATTTATAGTTTACATTTTAAACATTTCTTTTTTGTAAAATAACTTAAAAAAAGTTGGCCTGTCAGCCTTCAATTATCTTCGTAACCAGAAGCTTCCCATGAATATAAGTGAACCTTGGCTTCGTTACGAGTATTTTTACACCCGTTATAATTAATGAATTTACGAATTTACTCATCTAATCCAGCAAAAGCTAGCTTACCGTTTTAAATAGCGAATTAAGTCCACTTATTATCGCAGTCTTAAATTCAAGTTATAAAATATTTGCTTCTTCCGACATTCAACGTTTACATTAGGTTAAGCTTAAATAGTACTCCGATTTGTACAAAATGAATTTTGACTCATAAATTATTGAAGCGTGAACTAATCTCCCCCATCGCGAGAAGTGAATAGAGAAGTATATTTTTTCAGATGTTAACCTGCTCTCGGTCCCATAAAATTCCCCTTAAAGGGCCAAAAAGGGTAAAATATTCGTAGTTGCGCCCAACTGGATCCCTAAAGTACATCATATTATGTAAATGTACATAGAAAAAAATCAATGAACTTATATTGGGATTTCGGACAATCTATTTTGAGATAATTTCACCATTTGTAATGGTTATAAAATTTTGATTGAATCAGTTTTGATTACATAAAAACGGGGACAAAAGAAATACTTTGAAAACTGTAAAGAACCCTTTCGTGCTAATAAATTATGTTATAACGACATAATAAATCTGCCTTGGAACTGAAATCGCGTGTAACATACATGACAAACCTAAATGAAACCAGTTTTTTCGAGCTTTCGTTAAGGTCAAATCTTATCAGCACGACCTACTTACATAATAATATGATGGGGGAATTAATAGGCGTGCTTGTGATGACAAGAGAATATCTTTGGCAGAAAATGTCCTCGAAATAAGTCTAAAAGTGGAGGAATGTCGCGTGTTACGTTTCACGGTACATGCGACGACGAAATGTTAATAGCTTAACAGTTATTTATAGTTATGTGGTTGCAGTTTACTGTTCCGCACTCCAGATAAGACGACTTTATTGTGTCGTTTAAAATGGCTATTTGCACTACTTCACCTGTTTGAAATGGCCAACTACAAATATTTTACAGGTTTTCCTAAATTACCTTATATAGACTGCCTCCTTGCTGTAGTCAATTCAATTCAAAACATTTATTTTGGACAATAACAATCCCTATTTTGTTAGCAGGTACAGTATTTTAAACTGTATGTTAGTACACGTAATATATAAAATCAAATCAAAATTAAATTATTTAAATCAAGATTAAATTAAAATTAAACCATAAATAAATTAAAATTAAATTATATTAAAATCATCAAAATAAATTAAAATTAATAAAAACCCCTACCAATCGCCAGGCCCCGAGTACACAGATGCGTACGTGCATCCAGTGCCCCAGTGGTCGCAAGCACTACTGTTGAGCACTAGGTCCTGCGTTACATTCCCGGGTCGGGTAAAGTGTTATTGGGTTTTTCAATAGGCTCGCCCCCATTACTTGGGACACCTGCACCTCTGCCTAACCCTTTAGTTAATACAGGCGTCATGTTATGTGTGTTGTGTCACGCTATTTATTGAACGCAGTCAGCGTTAAGACTGTCACATATTTTTGACAGTAAGCAATCATTATAATCTTCTCAGTCTGCTTTGTATTTTTTTGGATAGTTTGTCATTCCTCTGAATTTGAGTCACTACTCCTAGTATTTTATTGAAACAAACTAGCTTCTGCCCGCGACTTCGTTCGCGTAAATTTCTTGCTATAACAACCCCCAACCCATCCCGAATCACCGCATCGCTAGCGTTCTTACTGAGTCTTTTTATTTTTGCTCGGTTCCTATGGGTCTTATCGCGATGTTAAATAGCCTATACCTTTTCTCAAGAACTGCTATCAAACGCAAAAATAATTTCGAATCCAACTGGTAGTTCCAGAGATTAGCACGATCAAACAAACAAAGCATTCGTAGGTCGTGGGTTCGAACCCAAGCAGGCGCTTTACTTTGTGTAAATTATTTCATCACCACTGCTCTCAAAACGGTGAAGGAAAACATCGCGAGGAAACCGGAATGTCAAGCCAAAAACTCTAAGGCATGTGACATCTACCAATCCGCACTGGGCCAGCGTGGTGGATTACGGCCTACTCCCTCTCACTGATAGGAGGCTTGTGTCCCAACAGTGGGAACATTATAGGTTGATAATGCAAACAAACAAAGAAACAAGCTCTTCAGTTTTATCATTGGTATAGATAGATGTATCTACACCAAAACCTGTCAGCTGTCACAGGTTACTAAAACCCTTCACTATTTAACAAATTAAACAGCTAAATGACATTATAAATACTAGTTAATGGACACAAAGGTCTCTGCTTAGTGCGTTAACAAAACGAAATACCACAACTTGTTAATTAAATTTTCCACGTTTCAGAATAAACTTAATTATGACGGAGTTGCTGGTATCGTTAAGGCTTCTGGATTTGAGTTTACGCCGGGATCTACTCATGCAGCTGTCGGACCAGCTCAAGAGCGAGGAGTTTCAGTTTTACTCGAAAGAACAGAATAATATATTGAAGAAGGCCGTCAAGTTTTCCAGGAGGCTGTTTTGGATTCTACTGTTTAGTTGTAGTTTGGATGTGCTTGGTGAGTGGTGGATTGGATTTTTGTTCTTATTTTACAGTTCTGAAGGTTGATTTTCCTAATCAACTTGCAAAGTGAAAAATAGCAGACCGGAATGCGATGACATTGTAGATAGACAAAAAAAAGGTGGTATCTTGAACCTTGGTTTGTTCACATTCCGGTCGCGATCTCATCGCAGTCTAGTCTCACGACGGTCAAATTTGTTAAAGCAGAAATTATATGACAAATTAGACGGTCTGTCGGTTCATCTCATGAAGCGACGCGCGTTTTACTTTTGGTAACCATGTGTACAAGCACGCTGTAAATGTGGCCGTGAAGACGAGACAATTACATAAAAATACATAACGCACACACACATTTCCCAATTCCGATTTGTCTCGAACGGTAGCGGTAACGCGCTGTGAATAAGCGCAGGAGCGCTTACACGCTTATTCACAGCGCGTTTGTTACCACAAGAAAATCGCGCTTTGCTTCATGAGATAAAAATACAATAGATCGACAAAATATTTATATTTATCTTGACAAAACCTTTATCATAAATGTTGTTGTTTGTCGATCTATGAACACTCTCAGTGGGCGTGTCGCAGAGGGATGCTTCAATTGATCCTTGTAATATTATCTCACAAACCAACACGGGAAGTGATATTGATGTCTGTTTATAGTGCAACTTCAAGCTGTGTCACATATGCGTACATGATTCTGAATCCCCAAGCGTCGAAATTTCTCGTCGGTTATTTAAAAAAAAGTGCTGTTCCATACATTTTTACCACGTAGCTATTGCACTTTTCTATGAAACAACAGATTTTTTTTTATATCCGACGAAAAATTTCTATGCTAGAGTCTAGAATCATGTGCTGAATTCATGGTTTCAGTTTGTGCGTCGATGTCCGTCCACCCTGTAAATTGTGTACCCTATACTCGCATGTATGGTTAGTAAAATAGTAAAGTTTACAGGCAGCTAACTTAAAGTGCAATTAAAATAATTGCCTGAACTTTTCTTGTGTCAAAAGAGTTTTTTTTTTGCGAGTACATTGCAAGGGGGAAAAACGGACGTTGCTTGCCAGTGTAATTAATTATTTTACCGTGTGTGCTTGCCCGACGATTTAATTGGTATCGGTATTATTCCAGTACACGTTGTCGTGGTACCAGCTTTACATAATTTTGAAACATTACCTCTGAAGATGGATCTCGTTCTCATTGATGTTAATAAGGAGCCGTACTTTAATTATGTATGCGCTTATCAGGTAAGAGATATTTCTACATTATTTATTTATGCTTCTTTAATAAATTCATTATCTGCCTAGCCTTTTCCCAACTATGTTGGGGTCGGCTTTCAGTCTAACCGGATGCAGCTGAGTACCAGTATTTTACATGGAGCGACTACCTATCTGACCTCCACAACCCAGTTAATGGGTAATACGATACCCCTTGTATACTGGTTGTCCGACTTTCGGGCTTCTGACGACACACAACGACTGTCAAAGATCCAAATGACAGCCGCGACCAACGGCTTAACGTGTTTTCCGAGGTACGAAGGAGTAAAGTATCTAAAGATGGTCACCCATCCACGGAACAACTGCGGCAAACGTAGCTTAACCTGATCGATCGACCCGTGTCGCTGTTATTACTTAGCCACAAGCCGTGCCGCCGCCGTCTTCAGTACATTCATTTGTAATAATATTTTGTTTTTGCCCTACTGTGTTAACAGACTTCAAAAACAGGAGGAGGGTCTTTTTTTTTTGTGGGTGGGAAATCATCATATGACTTCTCCCGCTCTGGGCGGAGCAGGAGGGCGTGTCAGACTTTTACTGACTAAAACCCACCCGTGTTCCTTCAGTTGCCCATGCCAGGGACCACGGTATCTCTTTCGAACAACCCGCGGCCCTGGCAGGCATCGGCCCTAGCGGACCCCGTCAGTTTGTGCTGACATCTCTTTGAGGCGCGCGTGGAACACAACGCGCCGTCGACTCGGGCCTGGTCCTTGCCGGGCGGCGAGCTGCCCATTGCTCGCCACCCGCTAGCCCGCGCCTACGGTGGCCGGGAGTCGGCTGGTGACTCCCGACGTCCAGGGCGTCTCCTGCGGCGACTAGGGGCGTGAGGGCCCGGGCCACGGCATCCCCCGTCGTGAGGGCTCGCACGCGCATGATGGCGTCCACCGTAGAGCGCCCCCTGCGGAAACCAAACTGACTTTCCGCCAAATCCGGCCCCACCCGCACCAGCCGCCCGACAAGGTGGTCTGCAATAACTCTTTCAAAGAGCTTGTCCACCTCGTCGAGCAGCACGATGGGCCGGTAAGCAGATGGAGAGTCCGCAGGGCGCCCCGGTTTCTTGATGAGGACCAGTTTCCCCGTTTTCCAACGTAGTGGGAACCGGCCCCTCTCCAAGCATGCGCTTAGTAGCCCCCTTAGTCGAGGCCCGAGAGCCTCCAAGGCCAGAACCCAGGCTTTTCCAGGTAAGCCGTCGGGTCCTGGGGCGGTATTTTTGGCATTCAGCCTACGTACCGCCACTCTCAGCTCTACCTCGGTCACCTCCGGAGCATCGTCGTCGTCGTCGGTGGTGTGGTCCGCATCTGGCACCGCAGGAGGCGGAGCCATGTGCGGGGGAGTATGTTCCCCTCGCAAAGGAAACAGAGCGCTCACCACGTCTTCCATGAGCTGGGGCCGGAGACTCTGCGTCAGCGGGGGAGCCCATGGGCGGAGTTTCTCCCGCACCATCTTATAGGGGCGTCCCCACGGGTCTCTGTTCAGAATCCCCAGCGACTCCTCGCGGGCCAAATATTTGGCCCGCAGGATCTCCGCTCGGAGGGCGGTCTTCGCCGCTCTGTACTCCTCGTACAGCTCCGCCTGAATGGCTTCCGTATCCGGAGGGCGGATACGGAGCCTGCGGTGCCTGGTGTATCGACGTCGCGCAGCCACGCACGCCTCGCGTAGAGACGTCAGCTCCGGCGACCACCAGCACACCTGGCGCCGGGCGCGTCCGAGCTGGACCCGGGGCATTACCACGTCGCATATTTCGGACATGGCCTCCCGGAACCACTCCGCCTCGTCGTTGATGTCAGCAGGCCTGTCTGGTGGTGACACCCAGGCCTGCACGATCGAGGCTTCCAGGAGGAGCTCCCGGTCCAGCTGCTTCAGCGCCCACCGCGGACCACCCGGGGCCTGTCGGACTGGCGCGCTCGAGGTTTGGGCGTAGACGTCGAACCGGATGTACCGGTGGTCGGAATAGGTCTCCACCTCCTCCATAACGCGCCAGTCAATGACACGCTGTGACAGAGCGGGGCTGGCGAACGAGATGTCCACCACTGATTCACCCCGCATCCGCACGCATGTTGGGACCGAACCCCGGTTTAGGACGACCAGGCCTGTCTCCAGAGCCCAGACCTCCACCATCCTACCCCGTGTGTCCGTATACCGGGAACCCCAAGCCACGTTCTTAGCATTGAAGTCCCCGAGGACGAGCACGGGGAGGGAACGGAGCCCAACGACGACGACTCTCAGCTCCGCAAGGGAGTTGTGGAACTCGGCGAGAAGTATATCCCTACCACGACTATCTCCCCGAATCGTGCTGCCACGCAACCCCGTCCTCTCTTGACCGCCTCGAGGGACGGGGTACCGGCGGCGGCCGACGAAATAAGGATCACTGAGCCGCTTAGGTCCTCCACACAGTCGTCCCTGGGCAGGACAAAGTACGGCTCAGCGACCACGGCGATGTTAATCGACCACTGCGCCATGCTCTGGAGCAGCAGATCCTGAGCGGAGGCGCAGTGGTTGATGTTCGCCTGGAGGAGGCGTAATGGGGCCATTATTGGCACTCCATATCAGCCACCTCTAGAGCCCCCTGTGAGGGCCCAGCCGCGATGGGTGCGGCGGCGACGGCGGTGGAGGCAGCAGCGGCGGTGGTGAGCGGCGGCTGCGACGGTGACGGCGGTGGCGCAGGGCTTGCCCCTGCCCCCCGCTTTGGCGGGTGGAGCGCAGGCCTTACTCCCAACCCGGTGATCGGCCGGCTTGCCAGCTGCCGCACATACATAACAGTGCGGCAAGGCATTACATGAGCCGGCCTTGTGACCGGGCTGACCGCAGCGGAAGCAGAGGCTGCTGCAGTCCACCTCCGAGGTGCATTTAGCTCCCACGTGGTTGCCCACGTGGCAGCGGAAGCACCTCAGAGGTCTGGGTTCCAGGAGTTTCACCTGCGCGGAAACCCAGCCCACCAGGAGCCTTCGGCCCTCCCCGGCTATTTTTTGGGCCGCCGACACGGGGCAGCTCACCGTAATGGCTTGCATCCCCTTGAAGTCAGGACGAATGGTGCCCGCCCTCACTTGCTCGGCAGAGCACCCCCCAGTCCTGACGATGGCGGCCACCACCTCCTCCACCGTCGCAGAGTCGTCCAGACCCAGGATGCGCATGTCAGCGCACTTAGTGGGTCTGGACACTCGGGCCTCGTCTGCACTTAGGGACGCCCTAAGCCTTTCGGCTAGAGCGTCAGCAGTCGGGCCGCTTGCCACATCAGGTACCTCCAGCATCCGGGCCGCAGTCGCAGTGACCCTTACCCGGATGCCGTCAGCAACACCGAGCTCCTGGAGGTTCACCGCCACCCTCGCCTTGGCAAGCACGTTGCGGTAGGATATGCCCTTCTTCTCCGCTTCCGGCTGTAGTGTGATCACTACAGCTGCGGACTTCGGGGCACGAAGCCTAGCCGCGACACTTCGCTCCTTGCGCCGTTGCCGCCTCTCTTTCTTTTTGGCCGCCCTCGCAGCCTTCCCCGCCTTTCTCTTCTCGCCGGCTACTTGCCAATCGGCATCGGCCGGAGGGGATGTGGGAGGCGGCGGGGGCGGCCGTTTCGCCGCCGGGGCTGGGGCCCTCGCGGGTTTCGGTGCGGTCCCACCTTTAGCCTGCGCCGTGGCTGTAGCTGTGGCAGCCGCGGCGGCAGCATATGAAGCCGCCTTTCGCTGGCCCGAGGCCGGCCGGCTTGCCGCCAACGGTGGGCGCAGGACAATGGCCTCCAGGGCGGAAAACCGACTCTGGAAAGCAGCCAGCTCCTGCCGCACCAGGGTCAGCACCCGATCCTCAGCAGGTACTGGCCCACCCCGCCCATGTTGCGCCCCCTCCTGCGGCACCTCCCGGGGGCCGGCTGCTCGCAGCCCGGCCAGATCCGCTCGGAGCTCCTCATTCTCCTTTCGGAGAAGCTCCATGGCGGCTGGCAAACGGGCGACCTCCGCCCGCGTTTCAGACATTCCGTCCGGCGGGGGCCCGGAGTGGGTGGCCTTTGCTGCCGCTATGATGGAAGCCGTGGCTGCAGATATGGCCCTGTCTTTGGAGGACTGAATCCTCTTCAGGGCCACACTCTTGATAGCGGCTACCACGACCTCCTCAAACCTGGCCGCCCACTCCGAATTGGAGCCACCAACGGCATCCAGCTCACCTCCTGAGGACTCTGAGAGGGCCGCCTTGCGGCTGGCCACTCCCGTGCTGCCCGTCCGTGTCGAGCCTCTCGGCTCGCTGGGCCGGCTCAACTGGGCTGGCTCGACTCGGCTCACTGGCCTCCTTCGCGCCGGCGAGCCCCTCATGGACTCCGCCCCGCCGGCTTATTTTTCTGCGGGCCGAGCTCGACCCGCCATCAGAGGAGGACCCCTGGCCATCCCCCGATTTGGGGCGCTTCTGGAAGAACCTTAGGTTCTTCCCAGCAACCCCCACCACTACGCGCTCCGGGCTCTTAAATGAGCCCGTCACGCCAGATGCGGCGTCGGACTCCGACCCCACATCACTCCCGTCCTCTACGCGATTTTCATTGTTTAAATTTTTTTCCATAGTTGTTCCCACGAGTACAAACTTTATAATTTCTCAAAATTCAGTGGTTCGCACTGGCGACTAATTTAGCTACCCATTAGTCAAGCTACCAACCTCCCTCACGGTGCGCCGCCGCTTGGAGGTTTGGGGAATTTTTTATAGAGGTTAATCTTCCTCGCGCTCCGGGCGGTTAAGCCAAGACCCTCGACCCCCTTCAACAGCCAGAGACATGACCTTAACTGTCTCCGGGGCTACGAGATTAGCAGTGACAGAAGGGTTGCCCCTCCTGCCTGCCCGGCGGCAGGGTAAGTGCACACCGGGCCCGCTCTGACCCCCCACAGTTGTTGCTCTGCTACTCAGAGCGACCTGTGTGGGGCGATCCTCCTGGCAGAACATTAGCATGCGGACAGCGAAATCCCACTGGGAAATAATCCCAATGGGAAATCGCTGCCCGCACCCCAGGATGTACCGGCCCGAACACTGGTCTTCCCCCCGGACGTATCCAGAAAGCAACCCCAGTCCCCGGGCGCACGTGGAGGTTTTCTGCCCTGACACCCCAGGAGGAGGGTCTCAATTCGTATGTTTTTTGAAGAAACGTTTTCTTGTTATTCAGTGTTTTTGTATAATTACAGATTTTGTTCAAACCTGGGACGCTGCTAGGGTTCGCGGCGCTACAAACACTGCCATGGGCCACAATGTCTTGTGCAAGTAAAATTAATTTTGCATATTATTTGGCATTGAGTAATGCATACAATCTGAATAATGGCATAAATCTTGTCAAGAACAGTTATCCGGGGTAAAGCCAGCGCTTAGGGGAGATTTGGTCAACACGGGACCATGTTTTGGGAAAATATAAACAAAAACATTATTCCCATGTACTACTTAAGAGCATTAACCAAAAATCATTGAGTATCGTTACACGACAGCAAAACAAAATCCAAAACAACGCCGCGGGGTACAAAAAAATACTCGCTCACAGAGTTTTCGTTCCATGTTGAATATTAACATCACATAAACTACGTTCAAAGGGCGTTGATTCCGCAAAAACATCAGTCTAAAACATTTTATGTACTCCACGATTTATTTACCTTCCAGTCAGCCAATTGGACGTTTTAATTTATAACTTTGAAAATATAAAAGACCTCGTTAAAGCCACCGCAGCTGAAAGGAAGTGCAATGAAAATGAAGCATTTAAAGAAGTTTTCAAAAGATGTGTTCTTCACCACTGCTCTATAATAAGGTAAGTAAATAATTTACTAATTAGGTAATAAAATGCTTTTCCGTGTTTTTATTTGAGTGAAATTTAAAAATGTATTTTAACTTTCTATGATACAAATCTCTTCCTCGAAAGGTATGCAAATTAATCTGATTTATTTAAATGTAAAACAGCCAGCTTTCCTTGCCTTTCAGATTTGTAAATACGATACAAGGTGCTTTTAGTGGCCTGATGGCAGCAACGTTATGTTTGAGTTCTGGTATTTTGGGTACTACGGCAGTTCAGATATTTTCGGTAAGACCCGATCCCAAAGATATTATCATCCTTACAAAAATACTGCACTTATGACTTGAGAAGTACTGTAAGTACGTAACATCCCGCCTGTTATCTCTGAAGGGTTAAGCAGAGGTGTATCTATAGTAACCCCACATTTCGCGAGTTATGTTTTGGTCTCATGTATTAAGGGGCGAGCCCATTGCCATGCTCAATCAATTGAGCCTATCGCAGTCCACTGCTGGATATATAATAGGCCTCACCCAGGCTTCGCCACAACACCCTGTCCTCCGCCTTCCGCATCCAGTTTGTCCTAGCCACCTTCTTTAGGTCGTCGGTACATCTAGCTGGGGGGCCTCCCACACTGCGCTTGCCGATACGCGGGCACAATCTATAGATTTTTTTTTTGTGTTACATTTGGCTTGGAAATTAATGACAGAAGCACAGCAAAGCTGCACAGCTGGTGATAATCATAATAAACTTTTTTGTTATATTTTTTGCAGATTGAATCTCCTCTGAAGAACAAGGTGGAAGTAGCATGGGTTTTGGCTTACTTGTTGGTTTTTATTGGTGTTCTTTTCATTGATTGTTACTTCGGAAATACTGTCACAGCAAAAGTAAGTACCTATCAGTAATTTTTTTAAACTTTTCTGTACATATTTTTTAATTAAAAATAAATATTATAAACGTGAAAGTTTGTATAGACGGATGTTTGTTACACTTTCATGCTAAAACTACTGAATGGATTTCAATGCAATTTGGCACACAGATGGTTCATAACCAGGATTAACATATAGGATACTTCTTATCCCGATATTCCCACGGAATCGAAACTTATGCGGGTATAACCGCGGGGCGCAGCTAGTCCTAAATGAAACCAATTGATAATTAAATTGGTTTCATTTAGGACTAGCTGCGCCACAAATCATCATCTGCCCAGCCTTTTCCCAAATAAGTTGGAGTTGGCTTCCAGTCTAGCCGGATGCACCTGAATACCAGTATTTACACGGAGCGACTGGCTATCTGACCTCCTCAACCGACTTACTGAATAATACGATACACCTAGGTAAGACTGGTTGTCAGACTTTTGGGCTTCTGACGACCCGTAATGACTCTTAATGTCGTTGTAACGACTCACATTAACTCATAATGTTTCTTTTTTGACATAAAGCTTAATAAACATTGACGATACGAAAATCCTGAAATGTTCCCAAATTAAAGAGCTCTTCGTGTTCTAAACTACTATTTGATGTACCGCAGCGACCAACTTTGCAGTGCTTTTAACAAGTTTTACAGGTCTGCTGATTCTATTATTTTTGGAATCGCACATACACAACAAACTTCAGTTCACTAAAACTATAATAGTTTTGTTATACTAGAGGGACAGGTTTGAACGCAAAAGCATATATTTAGTATGTCGTTTTATGTCAATAAATATTTGCCTAACCTAGGCAAACCATTGAAAAAGAAATGGATAAGTCTGAAGAGCTTTGGAGGCTGAAAAGTGCAAAAGTTGTATTCTCTTAAGTTACACCAGTATTTCTATAAGCCTGCAGTGCTGTTCTGTAAAATGCACATCATTCTACATCTAAAGCTAATTCACTAGTTTTTGAACTAACTAAATTATGTCACGCATTCATACTTGACAGCATTCCTATTCCAGTGATCATGTTTAAAGGATGCGTCATACTAGGTACTGAAGAAAACCACTGCATAGAAAAGGCTCCACAATATATAAGGTCAATCTAGATATGACATATTTTAAGAGAAATATCTGTGGGTGGTAAAGAAGCCATAAGAATAAGCAAAATGAGCCTAAATATTTCCCACTGCTGGGACACGCCCACACAGTCACACAGGCCTCTCAGGGAATGGCCCATGATGGATGGCTTCTTTACAACCCATAGGTGGAACATTTCGTGTATTAATAGATAGACCGTATATAGGTACATGGTGTAGGAGTCATCAACGGGCAAACGGTTATCATGAATTAAACACATGATTCTACCTACACGGTCGTAATAATTGACGAAAAATGTCATCACTGATGGTTGTAGAATCATGTGGGTCACTGAATTAATGGTTACAGTGTACGCGTAGGTATATCTTATACTCTAATATATCCAATTTAAATACAACAGAAGTTGCCTCTTCAAGGAGGTCATCTGTTATTTCCATACAAACAAACGAAAAAAAGGGACTGTAGAAGTGTCATATAAAACTCGGTAGCCAGAGCCATCACACCTCGACCCTTGTTAACGGTACGTGCTAAGCCAATTCAGTTATCCTCCCTTAGCTCGTGGCCGACCTTTAGGATGAGCTCTAAGCCTCACCCAAGGGTGTCCTTACCGGTTACTCGGTATGAATTCAGCGAAGTCTCCCGAAAAACCCGTTTAAGGATAAGATGATTTAGGTACATTACATGCACTGTTGAGGGGCTTGTGGCTAAGTAATAATATCCGCATGGGTCGATCGATCAGGTTAAGCTACGCTTGCCGCGGTTGGTTCGTGGATGGGTGACCATCTTTACATACCAAGACTCCTCTGTGCCTCGGAAAGCACGTTAAGCCATTGGTCCCGGCTATCATTCGTGGATCTTGGACAGTCGTTACGGGTCGTCAGAAGCCCGAAAGTCTGACAACCAGTCTTGCCAAGGGGTATCGTATTACCCAGTAACTGGGCTGTGGAGGTCAGGTAGGCAGTCACTTCATGTAAAATACTGGTATTCAGCTGCATCCGGTTAGACTGGAAGCCAACCTCAACATATTTGGGAAAAGTCTCGGCAGATGATGGCATGCACTGTTGAGTACCTGATCCTCTCCTCTTCCTATCGGTTTACATATTTTTAATTTGTGTAGTTTATAATTGTTAGATTAGGGTACATTCCGAATTATGCCATAATCGCTCACAGCGCTCACATCAGTAATTTGCGTTCCGATTAATATCATGATTATGACAGCTGAGAGCTGTCCACAATTTGGAACGCTCTTGAACGCTCTCACAGTGTTCGCTCAACGTCAAAACTATATTCACTTGAATACTCATGGTTGGACTCCAGGATTTTTAAGTGTATACACCACAGTTTTTTTCTTCTTTGGTTAGATGGCTACTGTAACCAGAAGCATAATTTCGAAAATACCATGTTAGTTTAAAGATATGATGCGACTCAAAACAAAACAGCACAACTGTCTTTTTTGACAGCGCTCACGGAGATATTAATTTAGAGCATGGTCGGCGTTATCACAAGATGGCGCATGTCATGACGTCATCTGTGACGATTCACGGGACATCGTTATCGCGCTCACGCTAATTCGGAACGGGTGTAAGCATGCTCAAATCAATTACAGTGTAATTCGGAATGCATCCTTAGTTTATCATATTATATGCAAAACGTAAGTTTACCTTTTGTAGTGCAAGAAGCATCTCTAAATTGCTCAAGCAGTCTTAATTAGCGCTTCTCGTCATAAAACTGTAGGAAAATATTGTTAAAGGACTACATAAATTTATATAGACATTTGTGAAGGTAAACATCGTGAGGAAACCTGCGGGTCTACTACGAAGTGCTAAGTGCGAGTGATCGGATCGGACCGACACATGGCCGAACCGAATATTATTGAAAAATGCGAAAAAAGTTCGGATCGGCTCAGTTGGGTCGGTACCCTAATCAATATTCGAAAGAGTGTAAGAGTGTAGGATCGGGACTGACCGAACCAAATAGTAACTTCGTAGCAGGAAACGGTCGAACATTTGGCCGATACCAATTCGGAGTGTCTACTCCGAAGTGGTACCCTGGACGTTAGTTAATGTAAGTCAGAAGTCGCCAACCGGTCTTAAGCAAGTGTGGTGATCAATGCTCATGCTTTTTCTATACAAGAAGAGAGGCCGTTGCCCTGCAAAGGGACAATGATAGGCTGGTGTTATACATGTATACAGGGTGAACATTTGAAGCGGGCTCTCAAGGCACTTCCCGTCTTAAATTTTGAGGCTATCAATTTTTACTCAAAGGAAACAGACGGAGATGACGGGATGAGCCTTCAACAAGAACTGGTCCTTAGCAGCTTTGAACAGAGAGAAGTGGAAAGAGAGCAGGGAGGCCCTTTCCCTGCAGTGGGACATCACAGGCTAATAATAATAATAAAATACAGCTTGGCAACCATTTTGGACACTCATTGCTCTATCATTCTAATTTCAGAACTTGCACGTTTCAACAGTAGTATTTTCCTGCCCCTGGATCGAGTTACCAACAAACCTGAAGAAGAACTTAATCATCTTCATAGCGAAGACCCAGAGACCCCTCATCATAACATCAGCGAAACTAGTCCCTATTTCCCTGAAGACATTCACCACGGTAAAACGACAACAAATTAACTACCTACTGACCTCATTTATACCAATAATTTGTCAAATTAGAAAAGAAACTACCATATGACGTGTTAGTGTTTTTACAAACCTACTTACAAAATAAAATCATTTATCATTTATGCCCGCGATTTCATCCACGTGAAATTTCTTGCTCCCCCGACCCGCCCCGTCGCATCGCATCGCATCGCCTATTTGCGATATTACTTCGTTTTCGCTTAGCATTCTTACTGACTTTATTCAAAATTATTTGAAAGAAGAAAGAAAATACGTTTATTTGCAGTAAACATGACGCATAAAAAGTACACAAACACAAAAAAAAAACAAGTTTGGGGAAAACATGCGTCACATCCACGCAAAGCTCAGCAGATTTCTTTTTGCTCGGGTCCTAAAAGTCCTATTAAATCTGATTAGGGGGTCTAGAGATTAGCGCGTTCAAACAAACAAACTCATCAGGTTTATTATAAGTAAGTATAGATATTCCGGATAAAATTGAATAATTGGGTAACGTAATAATTCCACGTACTTATTATATCAATCTTATTGATACATTTAATAAATACGTGGAATTATTATGTTATTTCCGTTCTTATTTTCTTTGATGTTTTGGTGCTACGTTTTTGGAAAGGTCCTCGTTTACGTGTTTGATTTTACTTTTATAATGTGGACTTCCCCGAGTGAGACACGAGCAGGTTGCGGTAAAAAAAATATATACTAATATTATAAATGCGGAAATAACTCTCTCGGTCTGTTACGTTTTCGCGTCTAAATGGCTACCTGAGTATCCTTACTCATATCCAGAGGATACCTACTTTTTAACCCAGTAGTACGTACGTAATTTCCGGCCGGGGGCAAAAGCTTCTACATAATAAAGACTTTTTGGGGTCCATCAAAGTTGTCACGAAAGGAAAAACCATATCCAACTATTAGAATGGAAGTAGTATGTAAAAGCTATTTTTTAGCTATAAAATTCATTAGAGTGTTTCAGGCAAGCAGTGTTTCGGGCTGAAATAAATATTATTTTCATTTTTATCCGTCCTATAATCCAATTTATTTGGGGTCGGCGCAACATGGCTTTATCTTCCATACTCACTATTTCACTACTCCAATTCACTATTAGTCGTCATCTCGGTAGTCACCCCCTTTCTAACCACACGAATATCATCTTTCACACAGTTCGTGCATCGTTTTGTTGGTCTTCGCCTACTATTAAAGCCATCGACTTTCACACTCAAAACTTTCCTCGCGACATTTCAAATAATGCAGGTATAATTATTCGAAGAAACTACTATTTTTATTATTATTTCTTTATTAAAGGTAAGTTTACAAAAATCTTGCTTATAAACTATGCCCAACAAAACCGTTTTCACGGTTTGTGGAACGGAATGTATGAATGAATGAATGAATGAATGTATCCGTACTAGATGCTTATAAAATAATTATTTGTAATACGTTTGACAGTGTTGTTTAAAACAACAACAACTTACAAACTTATTCAAAAGAAAAATATTATCAAATATCTTCGTATAATAACTTTTTTTTGTTTGTATTTTTGTTCGTAATTCAATAAACGCTAAAGGAAAATACAGGGCAGTAGGAAAAGGGACCGACACGCTTCGAAACTGTTGAAACGTTCTCTGAGTTAACTGCCGAACACAGAGAACTATTTTTACCATTTGAGGAAAAGCTATCCAATTCCTTTGTTGAAAGATGATCAATAAATACGGAACAGATAGCTTTTGAAGATCTCTCTTTTGTGAGACACATACATCATGGTTTTGTGCTTACGTTTGGAAAGAAAAATAATTTATTTTCCATTGAATCTCGTGCATTACGTTACGCCAGAACAAGTAAATTTAAACTACGTTTTCTGTACTCTCTAATTTACAGGGTTAAATTAAATTAGCCAACGAAACTCCGCTGACGTGATGGGTATCGATATCAGATATAATGAAAATGATATGAAATCTTATATCCAGATATAAAACCACATACAACTTTCAATAAATACACACATAGATAACGTAATAAACATACAATACCATAAAAATAACCCATTCGCATCCCATCACACACACACGTCGAATAGGTAATCGACATGTGACGAAATTCAGTTCGTTAGTAAGCGCATCACTTCAGAACGATTGGATCAATTTTAAAACGTTCGTAATAGTACGAATAAGGTTTATACGGAAAGTAAAATTGGAAAAGTTTCCCGGAAAATTTGAAAAACTGAAAGTAATTTTTTCTAAAGGATTTTTGTATGAGCTATTGTTCGGACAGGACAATGTATGTACGGGTCAGCTAGTAAGCACTAAAAGCGTGGGTCTTAAAATAGACACAGCGGCCAAATGATGGCTCGTCAAATATCCCATCATTCTGTATTTCATAATTGGTTGCTGTTAATTTTAAAAAATAAGGTAAAAATATTAACTTTATGACAAAAGATCAATATTCAAATCTAAGGCTCAGGAAACTCCACACAATTCTAAAAATAGAAAACCACCCAAATAAATATTCCCAATCTTCAGCCGACAATAGATGTCCCAATATCTGATTATTAAGATAAGTACCAATGTGAATGCCATAAGTTAGGACGTCATAGTTCACTTCCAGAAGGACAATCATTATTCATCGTCGTTTATCATATTTTTTGTCCTCAAATATTTGGGATCACTTCCAAGATATTCCCATTGTCATTGTACAATTGAGAAGATAAGTCCCGACGGTATTATATTTTTTATTATATTATGAAACTTTTATTTAACTAGTGCCCCTGCGTTGTACGGTTTTCATGACTTTATAAAACATGAAGATTTATTTAGTCTGCACTCAGATAGTGCAGACTTAAAATAATATAAATAGTAGGTATACAGTTTGTCCCAGAAGTCGACATTAAGCCAAGTCATAATATATATATTTAAAATACACAACATAGATTATTTTTTTCTGTTAACTATTGACTTGGCCTATTACCCGATTCCGGCTTGACGTCGACTTCTGGGACACCTGTATACATGTAAATAAAAAAAGAAGGAAAATAATCGTCCGTATTGCTGTCAACAGGAAATTGTCTGAGTTAAATATTAATGTAGTACACAATATTAATGCCACATAAACCTACCGGAATAAATTCTTGAAATGATGTTGATAACAGCATCAAAATCCTTCGCGTAATTTATGTAGAAGAACCACGCGGCCATAAAGACCGACACGAAAAGCGACTTCAATAATATGTATAGGAATATTGATTTGCAAATATTTGGCTTCGGAAATATTTGGGGACATCCATTACGTGGCAAAGGTATTTTAATATTTATGACAATGCTTAAAGGTTTTTGTTGTTTACCCGACATTTGAGTATAATGATTGAAAGGCAATTTGAGACGAAATTTAAAATATAGGGAAGAAAAAGGAATCGTCACGAAATAGAACTGCAAAGATATAGGTTAGGACGTTAAAACTTTTTAAGAACGTTTCCAGACTAACATAATCAGCCTATAATGTTCCCACTGCTGGGACACAAGCCTCCTTTTTTAAGAGGGAGTGGGCTATAATTTACCACGCAGGCCCAGTGCGGTTGGTAGATGTCACATGTCTTCCAGGATTTAATATATGCCGGTTTCCTCACGATGTTTTCCTTCGCAGTTTTTGTGCCAGCCTGGATTCGAACCCAAGACCAACAACTCGTAAGTCGGGGCTATTACCACTTGGCCACCACTCAAACTCAAACTCAAACTCAAAGTATTTATTTCAATTAAACCAATTACAGTCACTTTTGAATTGTCAAGGGGTCGGTCCGTCAGAAAAATGAAGCTAGTTGCCCATTCCAAAGCGTAGTAGGTACCTATGGAGAATCAATAAATCAAAATATGGTTACAAAGTATTAGTTACATCATTCATGTTAAAAATTATGCATGTGAGAACGATGCAGAACGTTAAAAGCGTCCGTAATGAAAAGTTTAAAACAATCCAAATATTAAATTAAATTAAAATACGCCATGGCAGCAAAGAGATGACCAGTCCCTACTGACGGCGCCACTGTTCTCCTCTGTTTCCAGCTGAATTATCATTCAAGATTAATTTATTAAAAAGTTACTAATAACAAGCCTCCACAGATACCTAAATAATGATTACATGTTCGATTCTCTGTAACTGTGTACTAGAATTTCAGTATTATTTCTAAATGCAAAGCTTTTGTTCGCGACTGTTGGTCTTCACAGAAAACTGTATTTATTAGCCAAGTTCATTAGTTGGTTCCAGAACCACATGTATTTTCACTAAAACGAGCTCAACATTAATTGGTTCACGAAGGTTTTTCAAGGAATTTGGTGCATTTATTTCTTGGTATACTCTGTGAGTGTTTTTATTACACTCTTATGATTCGAAGTAGTAGTTGCATTTTGTGTTTGACCTAATAACTGCACTCTCTTTGAGTTGTGACGTCATACATTTTGACAAATATTTTCTTAACACCGTTTTGCTTTTCCAGTAACTGTCAGATAACTTTTATTTATAGTCTAAAACTGTCGCGAGCAATAGTCTTACATTCTTAAGCATTTAAAAGATTTCAGTAAGATTTTCACGGTGAGATTTTTACAGACTAGTTTGGCTGGAGCAAACTAGTCTGTAAAAATCTCACCGTGAAAACTTAGGTAAAGTGAGCTTATTTAAGCTGTCAGTAGTATCAATCCCTAACATTAGCCGATGTATGCTATAAAAATCTCACCGTCTAAACTTAGGTAATGTGAGTATGATTGAGCTGTCGATAGTATCAAACCCTTACCCCAGCCGATATATTCTGTAAAAATCTCACCGTGAAAACTTGGGTGAAGTGAATTGTTAATAGGGTCAATCGGTAGCATCTAGTGGAATGACAGCTCACTTTACTTAAGTTTTCAAGGTGAGATTTTTACAGAATAGACCGGCAGGTAGAATGACAGCTCACATCACCTAAGTTCTCATGGTGAGATTTTTACAGAATAGATCCCCATTATAAAACAAATGCATAAACTTTTTAAGTATTAGCGCTGTTTCTTGTTTTTTCATTAAAGCTTCTATTTCCACTCACCACGAGGATTACAAAACTTTGTTGTGAAACCATCGTAATAAATCATAACAAAATTATTTGATTTTATAATTTGATCCATTATCATAAATTTTAGAAAAAGTTTGATATTAAATCTTATTATTTAGCTGAATATTCAAAAAGTTTTCGGCGATAGCAATCAGAATGTATTTTATTTTAGGAGTTAAAGCTCCTGCAGACAGATGCGACGCGAAGGCGCGATGCGACTCCGATAGAACAATTTTCATGAACTTTTCATAGAAATTTTTCCGTCAGTGTCGTCGCGCCTGTCTGTGGAGGCGTTTACACAAGTACTTTAAGAAGTTTTAAGTTCTTTAAAAGCAGTAACTAGTCAAAATACAAATAGCATTTACTTTAAGATAAAACTTTACATCTTGTTTAGGTCCATATTCATGAGACGCACTTATAAATTCTATTTTCGTGCCTGTTTTTAATGAACACATTCATGTCTTAATTATATTTCAACGTTAAGAAAATCCTGTAAACATTTAAGTATAAACAAACATTAATTGGTAAGGACTTATAAGTTTTAAATGACGGGCGAAATGTAGGTGTACTCTAGGTAAACCTCTGCCCAACCCTTCGGGGAAATAAGGCGTGATGAACACCCACATTTTGCCAGTAAAGTTTAATTCCCATGTAATATGTAGGGGGCGAGCCTATTGCCATCCCCCGAGCACCAATCCTGACTCCGAGCTACTGCTGAGAAATTCTTAACGGAAAAACACAATAACAATTTGCCCGACCTGGGAATAGAACTGCCTATCTGGCCTCAACAAACCAAGTTACTAGAAAACTATCTGAACTCGTTTGCCTGTCGAATGCAACCAGCGTTATTTTATTGCCTGCCTTCCATTTCCCAACTTTGTTGGGGTCAGCTTCCAGTCTAACCAGTTGCAGCCGAATACCAGTATTTCACATGGAGTGACTGCCTATCTGACCTCCACAACCCAGTTACTAGTAATACGATAGCCCTTGGTAAGACTGGTTGTCAAACTTTCGGGCTTCTGACGACCCGTAATGATAGTCCAAAGATCCACGAATGATAGCCGGGACAAACGGCTTTACGCTTTCCAATGCACGGGTCATGTATATTTCTAGCTTTATACAAAGCGACTTTCATCCGTACACCTAATAACTTCCCGTTGCTTTCAGAGTCAAGATTGCGTAGTCTATAATTGGAGCGTAATATTCTCCAGAGGGATCGGTTTGGAGCAATTTTCCTCTTCATTATGCGTCTATAGGCTTGCCGGTGATCAGAGCAATATTACCTATAGCCTTCGGCGACGAACCAGGGACAGGCCGGGCTACGGATAAGCAGAGATAGCATACTAACCGGAATGGAAGTGTGTTATCAAAATAATTTGTAACAAGATATTATAATGAATACTTGCATACGTACATACATGCATAAACTCATGTCTTCTTCCATGGGGTAGGCAGAAACTACAGAGCACCTGCTACGATTCTTACATACTTCTTCTGCCACGTTCACGTTCATATATCTGGTCATACACGCACACCGGTTGCGATTACTACGCACCTAACCTTTCTAAAGAACATCACCAATATGGTTACTATAATGTCCTCCTAATGTATCCCCCCCCTCCCGGCGTTTCCACTCACATCTGCCTTGTAACACAGTTGTAGTCACTTTTCATTCAATCTCTGAACATAACCAAATCATCTAAGCATACTATTTTCAATTTTGGTCACTACATCTTCTTTCAAAACGCACAGTTGGTTTTTCCTAAAAAAAAACTTATCTTCATTAAAAGCATTATTTACATCTGCATTGAGATTAAAGTTCATCGTTCATCTGTACCATTGTTCTTAACTCCGTGCGACAGCGACTGCGGAGAAAACAAATGAAAGAAGTTGTTTAGGGCATGCCACGAGTCACCATGAGTGACGACTTGAGCGGTTCTGCACTGCATCCGATCCGAATCCGAGAAATGACGATCCGAAGTAGCCATAGTACTATTTTTATAAGGGGTTACGCACTACATCCGAACTCAGTCCGTCCCAATTCATAACATTCCCAATTCAGATTAAACTCGGATCTTGAATTCGGAGTCGGATCGGACGTAGTGCGAAACCGCTCTTACGGAGCGACGTACGGAAACAAGTGACGCGCGCGCTTTTCGCTTGACGCAATTTACGTCGCAAGTCGTATAACTGAGGGGTATTATCTTTATTTAAAAAGTTCAAAATCTAGCCACAGTCTCATCTTGGCACGAACAAATGTCAAAAACTTGTCAAAATGTAGGGAAATTAGAAGTATTTTTTGACAGATTGCGACTGAGTTCAGACTGTGAACGTTCTTAAAATTACGAGAATTGCCCCTCTGGAGGCCGTTTACCTTTGCTGAATTTCCCATTAGCACGTCAACATCGTCGTCATTTATTTGATTTGCATTTAGATGTCTAAAGATTAATCAACCCTGGTCCATTTCATCGCCTGAATAAGAAACTATGTGTAAAATGTTCGGCCTAACCACACATTTTAGCGGTACATAAGTTTCGCATTTGCAAAGCTATCGAATTCAAGGCGCGAAGCTTTTGTTAGGGAAACTCATCACGTGCGTATGTACCAACACATTAATAGATACAAACTACTAAATTATTCATCAAGAGTCGTACTGGACCCAGAAAACCTCGGGACCCACTGTCCCAGTGGGATGAGACCGGGTTCTGTAGTTTAATCTTTGCCAATTAAGCTTGGACACAGAACGCCATAGAATATGCTTTCATTTTTACTGTCTCCATTTTTATTATCTTTCTCGACTGAACTAATTTAATGTTGGCAATTATGCTCGCGTGAATAATTTTTATAGTAAATGAATGTTATATTTTTAAGTAGACTTTTATGATTAAAGATAAATTATTTTATTTTTTAAAGAAGATCCTGCTTTTAATACTAGTGCATTATTAAAATTACAGAGAATTTCAAGTATTTGGAAACTATAAATTTTCTGACATTTAAAATAACCCTGTAGAGGGTCATTTTAAATTGGCTAGCTAAACTCCGCAGATGAGATGGGTATCGACATTTGATAAATAAAAAGATTTGAGCCAACGACTGCTGTTTTGCCACTTGAAGAATTAATTTAGAAAAACTGTTTTCTTACGTTTTATCGTGCTCAGATATATACCGATACCCATCACGTTTGTGAAGATTACACAAAAAAAACAGAATTTTCAAGTGACCACAAAGATGAGCCCACAAAGAAAATCATTAAATGTTTTTTTTTTGTTTTATCCTGTTTAGTTAACGATACCCATCGCGTCTGCGGAGTTTAGCTAGCCAATTAAAAATAACCCTGTATAAGTAAATTACAGTCTGGACAAACAAACAGGCAACCGTAGCTCCCATTTCTCCAAAGAAAACAGCCATTCAAATGTTTTCATTTCATTCCTACATCACGGAAACGTAAACCAAGAAAACCCTTTAAACACATGTTATGGGTAATCCCTTGCTCTGTTGCAAAACATCTGTATTCCCGGGTCGACTTCCTGATTTTCTAATTAATTTCGGACTAAGGGATTTTAAATGTGATATTCTCTTTTGCAGGTCATGAATTGGACTTACAAGGGTTTTGCTGTCATGAATCAGATGAAGAAATAATTTAAAATAATACGTACTTGTCTGTAGCTTGCACTAATAGGGCAAAAGCCTCTCCCCATTCATTCACATATATACAGAATACTTGGTAATTGAGTGTTAGAAAGAAAGAAAGAAAAGGTATTGATTGCAACTCGTACAGGAAGATCACAAACTAAACAAAACACAGTCAAAAATAAAAAAACAAATTATATTTTAAAAATGTAACATATAGAAAAATGAAATAGAAAGCCGAGTACGAGGCCAAAAGGCTCCTACTAACTAGCAATTTCAGTCCCAGAAGAATGTCTTCAAGATTTGCTATTATAATAGAAATACCCACCTACGTACTTATATAATTGGCAATTGACACATTCGCACTTATCGAAGTTCGAACTTGCAACTAAGGGCTTTTTGTAGGCATATTTTTTTGTAATTGCGGACTTAACTACGAGCGAGAATTTCTTTCTCCTGTATATAGCGTGTATCAGAAATGCGACAGTACAAAACTTCAATACCTCCTCGACTCAAATGTATGGGACAGCTGATAATTTTTTGGCGATTGCGATGTTGGTCCCCTGGAGAAAGTTGTTCAGTTTGAAGTTCTGTACCACGATCTTAAATATGGCCACACATTTTTGATACACGCTGTATACGAAGATCTTTCTCTAAGTAAGTCCGCTTTTGAAACACCTCAAGTATAGAAATTGGTAGATTGCACCACGTTGTTAATAGCACCTGCCTGAAGCGCCCTGAAATGAATGCTTCGTTTAACTTTTACGGGCAGCATTAGAAGATAGCCGGGCATTATCTAACATCAATGTTGAAAATAAAGTAGTACAACATTTACTTTTCTTTTATTTGATCATTCATATCGTGTATCAGAGAAATTAGCTGTTCCATTCAAAACTTCAATACCTACCTAATCGACCCAAATGTATGGGACAAGCTGTTAATTTGTTGCGATTACGATTTTGGTCCCATGGAGAAAGTTGTTCACTTTGATGGTCTGTACAGCACCTTTAAATATGACCATACCTTTCCTTGGTCATTTTTGTTCGCTTTAGGTGAGAAAGGATATTTAAAGAAACTAAAATAAAAAAATTAAATTACTTAAAAAAGAAAATTGTGATTTGAAAAGTCGAGTTCTTAGTTTTATATGTGGCTGGAACGGATTTTTCAAATAATTTAAGTTCATGGAAAATCAAAATGACGCGACTGTCGTTTGATCATCGTTTTACAAAAAACTACTTCTGATTTGAACACGAAAAAATATCACCAAAATCACTTTAAGGTTTAATTGCATGTGGCTGAATCACTTATTTCAAGTTCGATACACAATATAACAGAAAAATTATGTTGAAAAAACCTTTTTTTAAAGAAAGCCTGTCAATAATGTATTTGTTCCGATTATTCAGCTAAACTGTCAAGAAATTAAATCTTACTTTAGTCTTCATCTACCTTAGAAATAAAATCAAAATCAAAATTTTATTTAATGAAAATACAATAACCTTCAATTAGTAAATCAAAGACGAAATGAACTATATTTTCGAGAGCGATAAAGTGATAAAACTAATAACAGACTCACACGAATGGTTTTGCGCCACGAAAACTGTATTTTTATAGTCATACATTATGTTTCAACTAGTTGCGCCTTTCGGTTTCACCCGCATAAGTTTCCATCGCGTAGGAATATCGAGATAAAAAGTTCATATATGTTAATCCTGGTTATGAACCATCTGTGTGCCAAATTTCATCCAAATCCGTTCAGTAGTTTTTGCGTGAAAGAGTAACAAACATCCATCCATCCATCCATCCATACAAACTTTCACGTTTATAATATTAGTAGGATAGGATTATTTTAAGCTTTCTCACAATTAAATAGATAAGAAATTGACAGAAAAGGTATTTTTTTGTGCACGGCCCCTTAACGGCTGAATGGATTTGAATGAACTTTGGCACACGGATAGTTCATGACCGGGATAAATAGATAGGATACTATTTATCTCGGTCATGATCTATCCGTCCTAACATGGGAAACTATTTATCACAGTACTACGTTCCCTTAGATAATTTATATTGATTTCGGAAATAGGGTTTTTCAACTTAATTAAATACACCATTTTTCTAGATTTTATACCAATCTTGTCCAGGTATATAAATAGTCATATTTTCATAAACATTAGGGGTTTGTGGCTGAGTAATTACAGCCGCACAGGTAGATCGATCGGGTTAAGCTACGCTTGTCGTGGTCGGCCCGTGGATGGGTGACCATCTTTGCATACCGAGACCCCTCCGTGCCTCGGAAAGCACGTTAAGCTGGTTGGTAGCGGCAGTCATTTTTGGATCTTTGACAGTTGTTACAGGTGGTCAGAAGCCCGAAAGTCTGAAGACCAGTCTTACCAAGGGCTATCGTATTACTAGTAACTGGGTTGTGGAGGTCAGATAGGCAGTCACTCCATGTGAAATACTGGTATTCGGCTGCAACTGGTTAGACTGGAAGCTGACCCCAACAAAGTTGGGAAAAGGAAGGCAGGCAATAATATAACGCTGTTTGCATTCGACAGGCAAACGAGTTCAGATTTTGCTTTCAAATTATTGTATTAGGTTTTTTTTGGAAGGAGTGATAATATAGCCGGGGTAACGTAAAGACGTTCACTTGGAATAAACACAGGAAATACAACGTTGTATGGTTTTAACACATACCTAATAAAATCAAAGAGTCGAGGGACCCCCGTCAGGAACGAAGATTCTTACGCGATGCTCGCACGTACACACTCACTCGTATATAATAGAAAGACACAAAGAGGGAGAGAGAGAAAGTGCCATGGAGGAGGTATAACGCCTTTTCAGAGTGACTTTTTCTACCAGTCAGCTCCTCGTTCCAAAAAGTAATATAACATTTACATTTTTGCATTTTTTTTTCTATCGACATATTCAACAGGAAAGCGAAAGTACGTCATAGTAACAGCACACCCATTTGTTCACTACAAATAGTTGACTGACCAAAACAGAACGTTAACGCACGCGTTCGTCGAAATCAGCCAATTCCGCGAACCTCGTCGTTCTCACGAAGGAACGTGAACGCGCAAATTCGTTGCAAAACGTCGCCCATAACTCCAGTAATCTGACCAGACTCACATCAAATGAGTTAACAGATAACCAGTATTCGTAATAACCGCAGGTGTCGAATCATGAGGAATAAGCGATCCATCCATTAGTGACAAATGTTTACTGCAATCAGACGTGCAGCGGCGGATGTACGCAATTAATCAACACACATTTAGGTAGCTACTTATGTAGGTACATGTACGTTGCAATGCCGCAACAATGGATATCCTAGATCAAACAATAGAAGCGCCTGTTATGTGTGGATTGTGTAGTACTAAGTAGTGTCAGCTATAAAGGATTAGGTTCATACTTTTTGTCCGATATAATGAAAATGTTGTAGGCTTTGAAGCTGTGTATTCTGTAGAAGGTATGTGGTTTTGCTGCTGCTTAGTGCTCGTACACACGAGCGACACGCGTCAACGGCATCGGCAGAGGCAACTGCAACCATCGATAGCATGCCGCTCGTGTATTTGAGCACCATACTAAAATACATGAACGGTACGTTGTCGACGGCAGTCGCCGACGCGTCGACGTCGGGCGTCGATGGGTATCGATGACTGGCGTCGCCACTCGTCTACGGCTGTAATCGCCTCTGCCGTTAACACGTGTCGCTCGTATGTATGCACACTTAATCGCACTTACTGGCTTGCTGAATGAGCGCTCACAAAGAAGATGCCACGGATTTTCACTGTCATGTATCAGGTTTACCATAAAACTGTACTAAACGTTATGATTACAAAAGTTCCATAAAAATAAAAGAGCATAAAATAACACGAACGGAAGCAACTCACTTATAAAAGCAAAGAACGCTTCATTCTTTATTATTTTTATACAAAATGGTAATCCAATATTCCGGAATAGAACCTAGAACAAATACGTTTTACTGGGATCTTGAAAAAATCTATAGTGATCAAATAACTCGTTCAAAATTAAATTACCAGCGTTTTTCCATTTAATGAAAATGCGTTGTTAAACTTTGTGTAACATTACCCACAACAGTCCGTCCCAACTAGTTCAGTGATTTTTTTTTTTTAACTTTTAATAGATTTTATACATGATTAAGTATTTTATATTTTAATCCGTCATGAAGTCCGATAATGCATCTCCATTGCTCGTAAACTCCATAATATGAATAAAGACTGTTAAGGGATCAACAACCCTGTGTGCTGTAATTATCCACATAAATGCGGGGTTGCCATACATGATATACATATACAATCAGCCTATAATGTTCCCATTGCTGACATGCATCGTCACTGTGAGATAGTGCGGGCTGGTGCGGTGTAGCCAGCCGTGTCTCGCACTATATTACAACATATAACAAAAAATAGTCAGAATGTTACGTTACTCATTGGTACATCAATATTTCTTATTATAGAAACTTCACTAATTAAGTTATCTACACTAAAAACACACCTACAAATAATCATGACCGCAAATCTTCAAGTTGAGTCCAATTAGTCTCACTGTCCACCAGAAAATCATATGAATAGTTTAGGAATACAAAGCTTTGGTGAACGTTGAAACTACACGAGTGACACAAGGCCGGCTCGCGGCCGACAATTCAATTAGTGGCCTTCTCCCATCACACGTAACAATCCAACGGAGGAGATAATATGGGGTGGCCTTTTCATGGCATCCAAAGTAAGTCGTTAAAACTTTTCTGGGCAGAGTAATTAGTCTTATTTTATTTTATTTGGTTCACCAACAATTACATTGTTTTTTTTTTACTGTAGCTATCTCATTTTGTCCCACTGCTGGGCAAAGGTATCCCACATTTCCCTTCAATTTTCCTTATCTTGTGCCTTCTCCGGCCAATAGGTTAGCAACGGTTCCAAATCGTCATGCTAGCGTTTCTTAGGCCTGGCTCGGTGACAACGCCCGTCATAAGGCACCCACTGTTTTGATTGATTTGATTTTGATTACATTGATAGAAACACTTAATATATTTTTAAGGAAAATAACAGTCCATCAGTTAGATAAAGGTAAACACCTCATACATAAAATAATGAATCAGAGAAATAAGCTAATTTTTAAAAAATTGGTACCTATGGTCGTATCTTATTTTCGCACATTATTTTTCTTGCTTTAATGTGAAAATAGTTGGCTTTTCATAGCCAATTTGCTCGGCCGTTCCTCGGCCAATAATCCAATTTGCAGCCTTCGCATCCAGCGATACACAGAAAAACAGACGTTTATAATGGTTGCTACAGAAAAGTCACGGTAGAATATTTATAAGTAAGTAATTACTTTATTTATGTGCATTTTTGATTTTGGATATACTTTGGATCTTGCAATGATATTTCTGAAGGAAAAAGCTTTACTTTTTAACCAACACAAAATTTATAATCTTTTTTTTTTATTTGGATTATTGATATTACAATAAATAAGAAAATATTTGTGCCATGTGGATTTTTTATTGTCTTGGCCAGGTAAAAGTGCCGCAATGAAAATACAAGTTTCTCTAATAGGTTTATAACACGAGATATTCTCAAATCCATTTTAGAACAAACCCCAACCTTAAACAGCCACAGAACTATAAGCAACCCACAAACATATTTCACATAAACACTTGCCGAAATTAACGGCACATTGTATGAAACTTCGGACGACGGGAACAAACAGACAATAGCTCAAAGTTTATTTTAAGTCAGCGTGCCAACTTTCAGCGGAGAAATGTATCAGCGTCGCACATCCATACACTCTGCTGAATGAAATATTTGGACAATAAGTAAGGATGGAAGAGGTGTCAGAAGTTCAGAACGTCCGTTTGGCTGCGATTCGTTAGTAAATAGCATTTCACAGTTCCGCTTGAGGAATGGGGCGCTGAATTCAGCGGAAGAGATAAGCAAGTATGTCTTGGGAAGAAAGGATTTATTGCGTTGTTAACCGGCTTTAAAACCGATGGAGATTCTAGATGTGCGTATGTTTGTTTGTGTCTTTTGGTTTCTGTCTAGGTTTGTAGGACTTCGATAAAAAAGGCAGGGCTATTGATCTTAAAACCGCGTAAAAAAAAACGTAGTCAAATATTATTCTTCATCTATGTGGACCTAACCTGAACCCGTTGGATGCGAGAAGCACAGAACCGGTCCAAATGGTGGTGCTTGGGGCAGGCCTATTTCCAGCAGTGGACGTCTTTTGGCTGAAATTATGATGTGGACCTACAATATAAAGAAGCAGCTGTGTAAGACTGAATGGAAGGGATTATGAGGGTAGATTATGAGTTGGAGCTGCTTTGAAGGTTTCCAGTAGACTGTGCCAAGACTATTACAATTTTGCATTTCTAAACTATCATCCTACATTATGTTTAAGTAAAGTAAGTGTTTGTAATAAACTGATTTGATTTGATTTGCTCTTCATTGTTTAGCAATTAAATGTACTTATTTTATTACGAGTACAGAAATAATAAAGCTAAAGAGTATGTTTGGACGCACCAATCTCTGGAACTACAGGTCGGATTTGAATTTTGCATTTAATAGCCCATTTCTTGAGGAGAACTATTGACTACTTAACTTCACGCTAGGCCAGTATTAGACGAGCAAAACCAAAAAATAAGAAATAGTGAGGGCAGGCGATGCGATGCGACGGGGGGGGAGGGACTTTTTACACGGACGAAGTTGCGAGCCCTCTGCCCGCGACTTCTGCACGGCTAGTTAGTAATATATAAAAAACACAATCCAACTGAATTAATCAACAGTTCCTATTCTGCCCCTTGGAAAAATAAATTCACTTTCACAAGTGTTTAGCCGGGACACACAATACGCAGCTATGTAACATGATCGTATGTCGGCGCATGATCGCGAGGATCAATCGCTAGTTTAGAGCCCGCATTTTCAGTTGCTAGGCAAAGTTGTGAAGTGGAGGTACGGCGGGTCATTTAGACACAGAAACAATTCGATTGAGCTCAGATTCTCCTGCGAATTGTTTCGCTCCCAGTAGCGTAAAGGTTCGTGAAAAACGTTCTTGTTTCAATCAAAAACTGTTTTACCAAAAACTACGTTCGTTAAACAAGTCTGGATTTGCGCCCGGTGGGACAATAAGCTCACCCCTTATTCAAGATAAAAATCAAAAGTCATTTATTCACACTAGGCTGAGAATCAGCACTTTTTGAACGTCAAAATTACACAATGTCACCTCCTAGTGCTTTAGCTTTATTTTTTTTTTCCGGATGGGAAATCATCAAATGACCCCTCCCGCTCTGGGTGGAGCGGAAGGGAGTGTCAGATTCTTACTGACTAAAACCCACCCATGTTCCTTCCTTCGCCCTTTATGTTCCGGGGTAGCGGTAACCCTTTCGGACAATCCCGCTGATAGTGCTTTAGCTAGGAAGAAGAAGTGGCGCAACAAACTCCCCAACAGCAATTTACAATATTACCTTCCTACTATTGAATGTCAACGTTGTTAACCCCTTTGAGGAAAACAAGCATGATAGTTATGTTAACAAATAAATATTCACCCTAGTTAAAATCCATGATTCGTGCCAAAAATTAATTCCCCAGTAGACCGAATTCTAACATCAAATTATTTTTAATCAAGATTTGAAGCCAAAAAATTGCTTAAATAACTTCAATTATGTTAATTACTTCGACCGGCTAAACGATAAATTCAGGCAATAAACGTAAGTTTCGTCGCGTCGCCGCCGTCTGCGATTAGTCGCAGCTAATCTGATCGGATACAAAAGACTTGGTATGCCACACGCGAACCCCACATTTTTCACGTTCCTACATTATGCGTGCAATACGAATGTATTACATTGAAAACTAAGAACTGGGTAATGATTTACATTTTCCAACAATAATTTAATTCATTTTCTGTTTTCGTTTTGTGTTTCTGCATATTGCGAACGGAATGAGACATTTCTGGGACAAATTACAACGGTATTGCATTTGTTAGCAGTGCCTTGCAATTTGTAGAAATTTCGCAGTACATACTTGATAATACTAGACGAAATTATATGTAGCTAGTCTATTTTCTCGCGTATAACATGACAAAGGCAACAAATATTGTGACGAGAAAGAAAGATGGATACAAATCTCTACGTTCACTTGTAAGAATCAGCGAGGTAATTGCGTAACACACTATCAGTAGCAATGGGCTTAATTTTGAATATTCAACGACGTTCATTGCGTTGTTTACGTTGTCGAGCAGACACATTTTTCGAACATATGAAGCAATGGAATAGAAAGATCCTTCAAATGATTCAAATTGAGGTTGATAGTG
This sequence comes from Apamea monoglypha, assembly GCA_911387795.2. Lineage (NCBI taxonomy): Eukaryota > Metazoa > Arthropoda > Insecta > Lepidoptera > Noctuidae > Apamea > Apamea monoglypha. The sequence goes on from OU426930.1 coordinate 6,101,108, forward strand.
TGTTACGCAATAAGGGTCTTCAATTAGCTAGCCAATCGTGGTGATTATGGCAGTCGGAAACTGCCACACTAGAACTAAATAGTATGGATCATCATTATCATGAACCGACAGCAGTCCACTGCTGGACATGGCCTCACCAATTGCACGCCATTCTGCTAGATTTTTTGCAACTCTCATGCAGATGATCCTGCGAAGATCTTCGCTCCAACCTAACCTGAGGGCGTCCTTACTTTTACCAATAAGTGATAATAATACGGATACTGTTTCTCAAAAAAAGAGGCAATAAGCAGCTAGAATCCAATGGATTCGGTACCACATTCAAATTCAAAGTATTTTATTTCACATAAACCTACATGAGCACTTAGGTATGAAACTTCAGAAGCTAGGTGCACGGTTCCAATTCGTCATTTCCTATGAAGAAGAGCATTATTCACTGTCAACGCACTGCACATCAAAATAAAATTCAAAGTATCAATAAACCAGAACATTATCATTTTTATTTTCTATCCATGACTTTACGGCAGAGTTGGTAACGAAAAGGCTCGATTGCGACAATAATATAGCATCGAGCATAACATAAACGTCTTTACGTCACTTTTATGTGTCCAACGTGCAAATGCATCCAATTTGCAGTAAAGTAAAAACGAAGTATCCGCATAATATGGTTCTTCTCGATAATCGTGAACACTTACCGTTATACCGAAGTGGTTTAAACTGTTGCACATCTATGTGTAAGTACCACATGAGAACGCGTTATGTTCGATTATGTTCTCACTAACATTGAATGGTTCTTAGCATCTTGTTCGTGTATTAAAGTTGCTAACATGAACGCCTGTGGCTTCCGAACAAATATACATTTATACGGGGCTCATATCCGTGCGGCAACGCTTTCACCTCGCTACGCGTTGAGCTACGTAGCACTCTGCTACGTCATAAGCTACGCCGTAGCATTTGGCTACGACACGTTTGAAGAATTTTATGATTGCTTTCCAGCCCGCGAATAAATTAATATTTTGTTATTTTTACTCAATAATGCGACGTAAACATGTTTTTTTGAATCTCGATTACGTTTTCAAATGTATTGCAAATATAAACAACTCTTATGTAAGGATTTCTAAACCAAATAAACAGTTCAATTTCAAGGGACCAAACAAGTTTACAAAATCAAAATAAACTAGATGTTCTAAAAAAAACTTGGATACGAGTAAGTAAATAGGTTTTACTGGAAAAGAAAATGTATGCTGTTTATCAATATTTTACATAGTGACTACCATCTGACCTCCATAGCCCAATTTACTTTTGAATACCGAGGTTAAGTTCAATTTCAGATCTGAAAGTTATGTTATCAATGTCAGGTCAGAAGTTTGGACCAGTTAGACTGTTGGGCTTCTGAATAATATTCATATATTTATAGGGTAGGGTATAATGAAGCGACGTGATCTTTGAAACTCGGAATTTACCCCAAAGGCTTACAATGCTGTGCGCATCCAATACAATAACGCATTCAGGGTATTGTTGCGACTGCCGCGCTTCTGTAGTGCTTAGGCAGTGTGTTTTACTAACGGCTTCGATGCACTATGGCGTAAAAAGTCAGCATCGCGTCTCCGCAGGCTCCGTGGCAGTCCTAACACTATCCTACAATCGACAACCGTGGAGACAGCCCGCCAGTGTGGGCGCTCACAAATAGGACCCGATTTGGTTTAGTTATTAATTAATAACATAAGCTAAGCTATTTTGTTACTGATACTAGATCGCATTGTAGTCTGAACCAACAAAGATACTCGTATATAAAAAATATAAAGAAATTACGACTGTTCCACTCAACAAATACGGAAAAAATATCACAAAGGCAACAAATACCTCCTTCCTTTGTTACCATTTAACTTGACTGCACTATAACTTCCCGTCGGCATTGTGAAAGGCAACCATCCACCCGTATACAATAACACACTGAAATCACAATACCGTACTGCCAAACTGTTATTATATCAGAGAATATTCCCTGGTATTCAATATCCACGCCCATGTAGGTACCACATGGGTGTGGCTACTGATACTTACTACGTACTTGTGCAATCACCTAACGTTGGTCTTTCTGAACTTTTAGCCTCAGGGCCTTTACACACCTCCGGCGTGAAACTAATGATGGGATACCGCTTAACAAACTCCGCCAAGAAACATTGTGTATTTATTTAAAATTTACGCACAAAAAACGTACAATGGTGGACTACTACATTACTACTTTATGTCGCAATCCGAGAAGCGGAACATCATAAGAGTCAATTTAATTGTACCTATCGGAGCAAAATGTTGTCGCTTTGGACTAAGTAAATACAGTATAGGTCTACTACGCACCTGTTAGAGTTTTTTTCCGTAAAATCAATATCCATTTTATTAAAAAAATAGCCAAGTCGACTGCGACAGATACGTGCGAAATAAGCGCAGCACCGCAACAAACTAGCGGGCTGACCGCGGAGGTGTAATTGGCTTCCGAGCAGATCGGCGAAATCACGCGGGAAAGAAATAGAATCATAATCAAATTAGAACAAGATGTCACACTTCTGTTTCGCTCGTCGTACAACTAGCAAGTCATGGCGGAACTACTGCGGTTTCGCTGTTTTGGTTTTGCGGCGGAAATGTGATACCTGCCTTATACTCGTAACTTGTTAAATTATGTAGCCGTCTTTATCCCTTGTGTATTACGACTCTGTTGCGTCATTTTTGGACGTCACCGCTTATGTAATCAGTCTATAACATTCCCACTGCTGGGACACAGGCCTCGTCTCTATGGCAGAGACAAGGGATGTCGCCGAATAAGTCATGTAAATATCAAAGTTTTCATATATTTTATGTTGTTTTTCAAAATATGGTTAAGGTGCTAATATTATTGTTACGAAATCTAGATGTTTATATTTTTTCAACAGGTTTTTGAGGTATCTTCCATATTTTTCTATCAGAATGAAAAGTAATAAGTAAAAGTATGAAAAGTAACACTCACGATACAGAAAAGTTGAATTTCTTAGTGAAGGATTGTGACTCAAAATCAATTCAGCCACCAGCCCACATCAAAATCCAGACGGTGTATTCTGTAAAAATCTCACTATGAAAACTCAGTAAAAAGTCTCTGAAACTGAGTTGTAATTCCACCTGATGCCTTAGCATCAGGTGGAATTACAACTCAGTTGACAATCCTTAGATTGTCACTATTGACAGCTCACTTCAAACTCACTTCACCCACGTTTTCGCGGTGAGCTATTAACAGAATAGACCAGCTGATCTAACAACAACATCGAAATATGTTCAGAATCAGACATAAATAAATCAAAATGAAAAAAGCAATCAAACATTGACGTGGGCCCGCCTCAAACAAGCACCAACATCGTGCTACGTCGCGATTGCTGAAGGAAATTGCAGTTATTAACAGGAATTCCTCCGCGTTTCCGACGAAATTACCTTTGATTAAAAGAAATTATAGTCGTTTCTTCGATTCTAAAGAATGGTGAAAAATTATTATCACGAATTATGGTGAGGTACAGGATTTATTATAATGCATGTCTGTACTAGATCAAGCTTATCAGCCCAAATGACTCTTCCCACACATATAGATACTGCCAAAATCATCCGACAACATAAACGAGGCGTAATGATAATGATGTTATTATCTTAAGTGCCGGTTTCGTGCCTAAGTACCGTTTTACGTAATATTTTTTATATTATGGTGTATTTTGGCAAACAGACACCCCATGGGAAAAGAGGTTCTCACCGCCTTACTCATACATGCCTTTAATGTTCTCACTGCTGGGATTACAGGCCTACTCTTTAGTAGTAGTATTTGACTATAGTATTTGACTGCGATCCCGCCTGATGGAAAGCAGTGATGCAATCGTTGATGGTAAAGCGCACTAATTTATTATGAGCCTATTCACTCTAGCCTTGAAAAAAAAAAGACACTTAAATTATAATCGGATGGGAAAACCGCTGCAGGCAAATTGTTCCAGTCCTTCGATGTTCGCGGTATAAACGACGAGGCGAAACGCTTAGTCCGGATCGTAGCAGTTTCAACAACGTAAGGATGGAAACTCGCCGTGCGATGGGTTGTCCGATGATGGAACGGTGATGGCGGAATTAAGTCATGTAATTCCCGCGCACACTCTCCAGAATGCACCCTACAGAATACCAAAAGGCTGGCTACCCTACGCCTATGCTCCAGGCTTTGCAGATTGGTCTTAACCAAATCTGGATCACCAATTAGCCTCTTCGCAAGCCTCTTCACTGAGTCCAAAGCTGCTAGATGGCATTTTGCAGCACCAGCCCATATGTGGCTGCAGTCTTCGAGAGGGAGTGGGCTGTAAGCCTGTCTAGGTTCGAAACTACGACCTACAACTCGTAAGTCTTGGCCATTTTTACTGGGCCACCACTGCTCGGAGCCGGTGAATCAGACCAAATGTTATAATAAGCTATCACTATGTAGTGACCTACTCTTATTGTAATGAAATATAAATTATGTCATTGCTAAAAAATTACAAACAATAATAATTTATATACAAATTAAAAACTAGATATATATTTATGTTAATTTACTTTATCTACAATTCAACATACAAACACATTATTTTGTATTGTTACATAGTTACCTATCAGCTGACCGGCGTAGCTATGACGCGTCTTTTGTTCGAGCGGCCAGCGGGCTCGCTACGTTTACGTCACACGAACCGGTTGCGCTTGCGCGTGCGGGACAGCACTATCGCTGCGTTGCGCTCACGCAAGCGCGGTCCGGCGTGCGGGCCGCCTCGCCAGTAAGTTCGCAAGATCTTATCGCGACCGTTGTCAAACTTGAATCATAGCTTCGCCGCGATTAATATTGACTGTCTTTTCGCTTAACTTTGTGCTATCTACTCTATTTCTACTACTCCTTCTTCTTAGTGTAACTCTTGTGTGTGAGACTGTAACCTGTGTCTGTGTAATAAACTTTCTTCCTTCTTCTTGTGTTCTTCGGACTTTTCTTCATCCCTTCGTACACCTTCCTACACTCGCGAATATTCACACCTACCCTACCTACATTGGTGACCCCGAGCAGGAGCACGAGGATGCACGAGGACAGAGCGCACAGTCAGCGAGATGTCGGCGATTCCACGGCGGAAAGTTTTCGCGTGGGTGTGCGGGTACCGCCGTTCTACCCGGAGAAGCCGGGATTATGGTTTAACCAGATGGAGGCGCAGTTCATCCTGGCAAACATCAGGTCAGATGACACCAAGTTCCACTTCGTGATCGGCAACTTAGAAACGCAATATGCTTCCGAAGTGGAAGATATTATCGACCACCCTCCACCTACCGGAAAGTATGAGAAACTCAAGTGTGAGCTCATCAAGCGGCTTTCAGCAACGCGTGAGAAGAAGATTAAACAACTTCTCATGCATGAAGAGCTGGGCGACCGAAAGCCTTCACAGTTTTACCGGCACCTCCTCAACCTCGCTGGTCCAGGTGTACCGGAAGAATTCTTGAGGACCATTTGGACGAGCCGCCTACCCTCAAGTACACAGGCGATCATAGCTTCCCAGTCCAAGCCGGACCTGGGTGAGCTGGCTGAGCTTGCGGACCGGATCCACGACGTCGTCGGCAACCAGGTGGCATCAACGTCTGCCATCACTACAGCTGCATCGTCGAGCACCCCGGGCAACAGCGTGTACCCCGAGATCGCCGCCCTGACCAAGCAGATGGAAAAGCTGGCGGAGAAGGTGGAGCGACTGTCTCGTCCTAGAGGACGGTCCCAAAGTCGTACGCGCCGTCGGTCTAGCTCCAACAGATCGCAGTCCAGCTACAGAAGGTTCCCCCAGTGCTGGTACCATCAGAATTTCGGGGACCGGGCTAGGAAGTGCGTGAAGCCGTGCGACTACCCTTCATCGGGAAATGTGCGGGGCAATCAGTAGCGGCGACCGATGATTGTCCGAGTGCTGGTCGCTTATTTGTCACCGATCAAAGGTCGAAGGTGCAGTTTTTGGTCGACACCGGCAGCGACCTCTGTGTCTACCCCCGATCGGCAATTGCCAGGCGGCTAGATAAAACCAGTTACCAGCTGTGTGCGGCAAATGGGACATCAATTACCACGTATGGTTTTATAAATTTAACACTAAACCTAGGGTTGCGCCGCGACTTCGCTTGGCGATTTATTGTCGCCGATGTTACAAGGGCGATAATAGGCGTGGATTTTTTATCCTTTTATAATTTGGTTGTTGATTGCAGGAACCAATGCCTCATCGACAATCATACAACACTCTCCACCCCGGCGTCGCCTGTCCGTCGTTATGATGGTGTTTCCTCAGTGAGGGTAAGTTTGGGTGATTCCGTGTATACACACATACTACGGGAATTTCCCGACATCACTCGCCCACATGGTATACACCGCACTCCCAAACACAATACAGCACACCACATCCGTACTACACCAGGGCCACCAGTATCTTGCACACCCCGCAGATTGGCCCCGGACAAACTGCAAATTGCTAAGGCCGAATTCGAGGCCATGTTGCAATGCGGAACCTGTCGCCAGTCCGAGTCACCCTGGTCGTCGCCTCTCCATCTAGCGCCGAAGAAAAATGACGGATGGCGCCCCTGCGGCGACTACAGGATGCTGAATGCACGTACCATCCCGGACCAGTACCCCATCCGACACATCCAAGACTTTGCCCACAGTCTGTCTGGCTGTACCGTTTTCTCACAGATTGACCTGGTGAAAGCTTACAACCAGATTCCTGTGCATCCAGACGACATCCCGAAGACTGCGATCACAACGCCGTTCGGTCTTTTCGAATTTCCGTACATGACGTTCGGTTTACGAAATGCCGGACAGACGTTTCAGCGGTTCGTGGATGAAATGCTCAGGGGTCTGGACTTCACGTACGCTTATCTGGACGACTTCTTGGTCTACTCGAAAGACCAGAAGACCCACGAGCACCATCTGCGTCAACTTTTCACCAGACTCAGGGACTACGGTATGGTCATCAACAGTACCAAGTGCGTCTTCGGAGTGTCGGAGGTAAATTTCTTAGGCTACCACATCTCAGCCAAGGGCGCACGACCATTACCATCCAAGGTCGAGGCCATACAAAATTTTCCCGCTCCCAAAACCGTAAGAGAGCTACGGAGATTTCTTGGGATGCTCAATTTTTACCGCAGGTTCATCCCAGGCGCAGCAAACTTCCAGGCACCCCTGAACGCCCTGCTTACTGGATCGGTTAAGGGTTCACATCCAGTCAACTTCACACCTGGGGAGTTCGAGGCGTTCCAGAACTGCAAGAATAGCCTATGTCAAGCAGCACTGTTGGCCCATCCTGACTGCAACGCTAAGTTGGCGTTGGTCACGGATGCGTCTGACAAAGCCATGGGCGCGGTCTTGCAGCAACTGAACGCGGGGACTTGGGAGCCCCTTGCCTTCTTTTCACGGAAGTTCAGCTCGGCGCAGGTAAAGTATTCTCCTTACGACCGCGAGCTGCTCGCCATTTACGAGAGTGTGAAGTATTTTCGGCACATGCTGGAGGCTCGTGACTTTGTGATTTACAAAGACCACAAGCCTCTCACATTCGCCTTCCACTCTCGTAAAGAGAATTGTTCCCCACGACAGTTCCGACACCTGGATCTCATAGCCCAATTTACGACAGACATCAGGCATATATCTGGGAAGAATAATGTCGTGGCGGATACCCTTTCCCGCGTTGAGGAGATTACTCAACCTGTGCCCGCAGAAAGGATCGCCGCAGCACAACGGGAGGACCAGGAGCTGAAGCAACTGCTTACTGGGGATAACGCGTTACGCCTGCAACAAGTCAGTGTACCAGGATCGCGGACGCAGTTATACTGCGATGTCAGCACCCCTACGCAAAGACCTTTTGTGCCCAAGGAGTTGCGCAGGGCAATTTTTCTTAGCCTGCATTCTTTAAGTCACCCAGGAACCAAGGCGTCAGCAAGATTGGTTGCTGACCGGTATGTATGGCCTGGCATCAGAAAAGACTGTCGAGAGTGGGTTCGTTCTTGCCTGGCTTGCCAGCGCTCGAAAACCACGCGGCACGTCTTCGCTCCAGTAGGAGCCTTCAAACTCCCAAAATCGAGGTTTGCATTCGTCCACATCGACCTCGTGGGACCTTTGCCATTGTGCCAAGGTTTCCGCTATTGTCTCACAGCCATCGATCGCTTTACGCGATGGCCTGAGGCAATACCGTTAGCAGACATAACCGCAGAAACAGTGGCAAAGGCCTTACTGAGTGGCTGGATCGCTCGTTTCGGCTGCCCATCGGATATCGTAACCGATAGAGGTAGGCAGTTCGAATCAGCACTCTTCAAATGCCTGTCTGCCATTTCTGGGTTTCAACATCGCAGAACAACTGCGTACCATCCTGCCTGTAACGGACTGGTGGAAAGATTCCACCGTCAACTCAAGGCTGCGATCACCTGCCACTCTAATGACAGTTGGGTGGAATCTCTTCCACTAGTACTGTTAGGCGTACGCAGCGCTTATAAAGAAGACGCCCAGGCAACTGCTGCCGAACTTGTTTACGGTCAACCGATACGCCTGCCTGGCGAATTTTTTGACCCTCAGGCTGACGAGACCGTTGACATGACAACCTACCTGTCAAGGCTTCGGAGTATTTTCCGGAATCTGCAACCATCACCAGCGGCCAGGCATAACAGCAATTTTAAAACATTTATTTACAAGGAATTAGCTTCCTCTACTCACGTTTTCCTTAGGGACTGCACTGCTGGTGGTGGTCTGAAACCGGCATACTCTGGTCCTCATAAGGTCATAGAAAGAGGTGACAAGGTGTTTAGAATAGTGGTAAATGGTAAACAGGTTACCGTATCGATAGACCGCATTAAGCCGGCCTTCATACTGCGTGACCCCGGCAACACATCATACTCACCACATACCACTAACATACACCACAACACACCACAGTCACCACTCAACACTAACACTCATCAATACTCACCCAACGCGGATAACCGAAACTTGCCATCGTCTGACGATGACGTCATCAGAACAACGCGGTCAGGACGTCGCGTTAGATTTCCCGACTATTATCGCCCTTGACGGTCTTTGGAAGGGGGTGATGTAGTGACCTACTCTTATTGTAATGAAATATAAATTATGTCATTGCTAAAAAATTACAAACAATAATAATTTATATACAAATTAAAAACTAGATATATATTTATGTTAATTTAATTTATCTACAATTCAACATACAAACACATTATTTTGTATTGTTACATAGTTACCTATCAGCTGACCGGCGTAGCTATGACGCGTCTTTTGTTCGAGCGGCCAGCGGGCTCGCTACGTTTACGTCACACGAACCGGTTGCGCTTGCGCGTGCGGGACAGCACTATCGCTGCGTTGCGCTCACGCAAGCGCGGTCCGGCGTGCGGGCCGCCTCGCCAGTAAGTTCGCAAGATCTTATCGCGACCGTTGTCAAACTTGAATCATAGCTTCGCCGCGATTAATATTGACTGTCTTTTCGCTTAACTTTGTGCTATCTACTCTATTTCTACTACTCCTTCTTCTTAGTGTAACTCTTGTGTGTGAGACTGTAACCTGTGTCTGTGTAATAAACTTTCTTCCTTCTTCTTGTGTTCTTCGGACTTTTCTTCATCCCTTCGTACACCTTCCTACACTCGCGAATATTCACACCTACCCTACCTACAACTATTTGCAGATAAAGACTTGCTAATGTTCAAATGGTATTTGAAGAATTCCCTCACATTTGGTAATTTGAAAAACTAAAAAGACGCTTACCGGAAAGTGAAGCGATAAACCGTCGCTTTATCTCTGTGGAAAATCTTCATTAATCTTTATCCTACATTAACCCGGCAGCACTCGCTATTGGATAAAAAATACCACAGATTATGTACATGCGATAATTTTTACTTTTCTGAGCGCTCTGGCGACATAGGACTCTAAGTACCTTCAAACTGATAGTTATCATACACGCACACTGCTAGACAGCCAATTCGCGTGCGGCGCTTTGTTCCGATGGACGTATAAAATGAGTATAGGTGAAAAATACCAGAAGGCCTATTCTCTTACTTAAAAAACGTCCAAATTCAAGTCGCAATCTCATCTCAGCGACAAACAATGTCAAAAATGTATGTAAATTGATTGTATTTATGACAGATTGAGACTGAGATCAGACTGTGAACGTTTATAAAATTACGAGAATTGCCCCTCAGGTAGCGTCGCAAGCAGACGATTTTTAATAGAAGTTTAAAGTATTTTTTTCTATTTCTGTGGTATTTTTTAACCGGTAGCGAGTCATCATTTGTCTAGCCTTTTCCCAACTATGTTGGGGTTGGCCTCCAGTCTAACCGGATGCAGCTGAATACCAGTATTTTACATGGAGCGACTGCCTATCTGACCTCCACAACCCAGTTACTGGGTAATACGATAGCGAGTATTCGTGTTAATAAATATCTAGCGAGTGCTGCTGGGTTAATAGTACATCTTACTGATATACTCGTACAAGTCACAAACACAATTAGAATTTCTCGACAACAGCTCAGACTGACTCTAAAGACTAATAGTATGCACTCTGAACTCCACACAAACCCTAACCCTCGACCGAAGAGATAAGTACTTCCTAACTCTATAAGCTGACGTGAGAAATTCTAACACATGCCGCTCTTTACAGACTGAATTACGTATTACGACTAAATAAGTCTATCTTTTCATACACGAAATATATTAAGAGATACATCTCGTCATCACCTCATCATCATCTGCCTAGCCTTTTCCCGACTATGTTGGGGTCAGCTTCCAGTCTAACAAGATGTAGCTGAATACCAGTATTTTACACGGAGCGACTCCCACTTGACAACCCAGTTACTGGGTAATAATACGATAGAATAGAATAGAATAATCTTTGTAAGACTGTTTGTCAGACTTTCGGGCTTCTGACTACTCGTAATGACTGTCAAAGATTCGCGAATGACAGCCGGGACTAACGGCTTAACGTGCTTTCAGAGGCACGGAGGGGTCTCGGTATGTAAAGATGGTCACCCATCCACAGACCAACCGCGGCAAGCGTAGCTTAACCTGATCAATCGACCTGTGCGGCTGTTATTATTTCGCCACGGGCCCCTCTTAAGAGATACACCTATAGCTGGTAAAAAACCATAAAAACACCTTTTTTTTCATCGGTGACTACTGTATATTTTTTGCACAGATGTGACTTGGTGGAGGCCGCAGGATATCACTGGACGCGAGAAGCACAGAACCGCTCGAAGTGATGGTGCTTGAGGAAGGCCTATGTGTATGTGTGTGTGTGGACGTTTTTCGGCTGTAATGATGATGATATGAATATGATACTTTTTGAGTTATCGCCTCCTTAACGATTTAAATCAGAATATGTAGATAACATAAGCCACTTGTCCTTGAAGGCCTATGCCTCCATTCGCAGGTGGGCTAATTAGAAACTTAAGGATTATGTTTGGAAAATAGGCAACAGCGTGCGGTGTTTTAGTTACCGACATAGCACACAGAGTAAGCAAACTGAAGTGGCAGTGGGCTGGCCATGTTTGCCGAACGACCGATGGCCGGTGAAGCAGATAGGTCCTGGAGTGGAGACCGCGTCTCGGCAAGCGTAGTGTGGGACGCCCCACAGCTAGATGGACGGACGACCTAAAGAAGGTTGCTGGGACGGACTGGATGTGGAAGGCGTAGGACAGGGTGTTGTGGCGTAGCCGCGTGACGACTCCCGGCCACCGTAGGCGCGGCCCTGCGGGCGGAGAGCAATGGGCAGCTCACCGTCCGATCAGGACCAGGCCCGTGCCGGACGGCGCGAAAGTGTTCCACGCGCGCCTCAAAGAGTTGTCAGCATAATTTGAGGGGCCCCTTAGGGCCGAAGCCTGCCGGGTCAGCGGGATTGTCCGAAAGGGTTACCGCTACCCCGGAACATAAAGGGCAAAGGACATGGGTGGGTTTTAGTCAGTAAGAGTCTGACACTCCCTTCCGCTCCACCCAGAGCGGGAGGGGTCATTTGATGATTTCCCATCCGAAAAAAAAAAAAATGGTGTTGTGGCGCAGCCTGGGAGAGGCCTATGTCCAGCAGTGGACTGCGATAAGCTGAGTTGATTTTGCGGTGTTTTTGATCATTGTTCCGTTTGCCGAAGAATGCCTTCTTTTATAGACTGTGAATAAATCTTTTCTTGCTGTATTTTACTCGAGTGGCCTATGGGTGAGCTATACGCGACGATCTTATGACAACCTGCGGGTTCAATATAACAATTCTTTCAGAATGTTGTTAAGGCTACTGTGGCGCTATAGTGCCTCCGGGATGTTTGCAGAAGCCCAAACAGACGGCTTCAAGGCCATAATTCGCAAAAATCGGCTTCGTTGCTGCAGCGTCTGCGGGGTGCTAAAAATGGCATTCTGAGAGTCATTGCTGCTAGATTTGACTGCCCCATTCAAAAACACTGAGTGAGGATAGTGAATGGTTTTGTATAGATAGTCTACAAAAGATAAGTACTAACAATACTAACATAATTGTGAGCTAATATTGTTGCTAATATATACTAACAAGATATGGATTTTAATTATCTGAAATAAATTATTCTATTCTATTCTATTTTTACTCCATCGCTCCTATTAAAGTTTTCTAGCGGATTTTTCAATAATTAGGTCACTCAAAAATTAGGTCACTCAAAAATTAGGTCACTCAACAATTAGGTCACTCAAAAATTAGGTCACTCAAAAATTAGATCACTCAAAAATTAGGTCACTCAAAAATTAGGTCACTCAAAAATTAGGTCACTCAAAAACCCTTCGCCTTCTTAGCTTATCGATGGCCAAAAGTTTAAATATTTTGACCCAAAATTCAGCTGCGCGAACTCCACTCACTGACGCAGTCATAAGATCATCAAGTGCAAAGGTGACATGCATGCGGCGCAGGATGGAAGGTGGGTCATTGTCTGTGGGGAGGTGTCGCATACGCACTTGAGATCAGAGCTGTCCGTGAACCCGATTGTCTTTGGTCCGGCTGACTTGGGTTCGAAGACTCGGCCACGGTGATGTGTGAGATGGCTTAAGAACCCTTGATATAGCTTTAATAACCCTTGACTAACCTTTGACCATAAATTCTACAAATCAAAATTGACAGTCCTGACGAAAACGAATAGATTCGTATTATTTCGACCTTTGAATCCAATATGGGAGCGAACTGTCCAATTTATCGCTAGCAATATTTTGAAATAGATTGCAGGTAAAAAATTGACGTTCTACGTTGCGCATTCATGGGTTAATATTTCATTTTTCGTGCAGTTCAATTTTGAGAAATTTTGTGGTCTTTCATTTAGTATGCTGAAAAAAAACAAACACATTTTTGCGTCATTGAAGTTGGCCATAGCCATTTCAGAAAAAAAGTACCAAAAAAACATTACGAATAGTTAACTCAGCGTAAAAACCGTTTGCGTTGAGTACGCAGTCCCCAACCTATGTAATAAAGTGCAACCTAGCAATTAGATCATCATCATAGCAGTCCACTGCTGGACATAGGCCTCTCCTATTGCATGCCATTCAACTCGATTTTCGGCAACTCTCATCCAGCTGCTACCAGCCATCGTGCGAAAATCGTCACTCCACCTTGCCTCAGGGCGTCTCACCTTACGTTTACCGATTCGTGGTTTCCACTCAAGAACACGTCTACCCCAACGGTCATCGGTTCTACAGCTAATACGGCGAGCCCATTGAGACTTCAGATTATTTACTCAAGCATTATTGTTATTTTTGTTAGATTATTTCTTGCAATTAGATCAATTACACGTTGTTCCATATCATTGTTTGTGAAGTCAGTTTTCAGTTCATCTTTCCGCTTAATACACTGTTTTTCTGTAATTCAAAACCTTTTTAACTAAATAGGATCCTTCTAGCTAGGTGCCTTACAATAAAGGGATTTTATTCATTTCAAAGGTATAGTAAATATACCTTTTTAATCTCCTTTAAAATCCTGCTTCCCAAATAGTTAAAAATAGACATTAAAGTAACGGGCAAATTTGATGAGATTTCTTAGAAAGATGAAAGACATTCCCAACTCGTGGGATAAAGGCGACTGAAGGATTTCATCAAAGAGGGAAAGAGAGTGGCTAACAGCGTTCTCATCTGTACTCACAAAGACAGTGATCACTTTGATGAGTGATCAACAAATCCATCTGAAAAACATTGAGTTACTGGTAATTTACCTTTTTTATGTAATATTTTTTACGCGTTTTATCATCTGCCTAGCCTTTTCCCAAATATGTTGGGGTCGGCTTTCAGTCTAACTGGATGCAGCTGAATACCAGTATTTTATATGGAGCAACTACCTATCTGACCTCCATAACCAAGTTACTGGGAAATACAATACCCCTTGGTAAGACGACTTGTCAGACTTTCGGGTTTCTGACTACCGGTAACGTCTGTCAAAGATTCACGAGTGACAGCCGAGATTAACAACTTAACGTGCATTCCGAGGCATGAAGGGGTCTCGGTATGTAAATATGGTCACCCATCCATAGACTAACCGCGGAAAGCGTAGCTTAACCTTATCAGTCTACCCGTGCGGCTGTTACTTAGCCTTAATACATACATTTGACAATACGTATAGGTATATACCACCTAATCAAACAACAAAATCTATTTCCCCCGTAATAAACGCATTTCCTACGGTATTTTACGACTTCCTAAGAGCTAACTTTCTTATCCTATCTGACTTTTACGACGACAAATGAATACAGCACAGGGTGGAGGTAAAAACGTCTCTTTGCACGAAATCGTAATAACCCACCGTCACGTATACATATGCCTCCAGCGGAACATGGTTAGAGCTGATTTTTCTTCGGATATTGAAGATCTCCGGTTTATGACAGAATTCGAGGTATTGCTGAATTTCCTTTGATGATTTGTCGTGAAATGTCTTTGAGAATAGTGTAGTGTTGAGTATGGTAAATTGCGATTGGGAGATAAAAAAGCGGGTGGAGCTTCGAATCGGAACTGCCGAAAAAAGATAGTTCGAAGTTTGGCGTAATTTGATTACGATTCACGTCTTATGCTGATTTATTTGCGTAAGTTCCACTTTAAAGGACTTCGCGTGAGTTTTTTAATGAGTTTTATTCAATCCGTCTGATAAGTATTAGTTAGGCTATAACTCGGTAAAACAAAGTTGACACTTCATCATCCGGCTAGCCTTTTCTCAAATTAGACTAAAAGCCGACCCCAACAGGGTCGGCTTTTAGTCTAACCAGACGCAGCTGGATACCAGTATTTTACATGGAGTGACTGCCTTTTTGACTTTGATAACAAGGTTACTGGGTAACACGACCACGACCTCGGTAAGACTGCTTGTCAGACTTTCTGCCTACCCGTAACGACTGTCAAATATCCACGAGTGATAACTGGGCCCCTCGTTTATACGTTTACAGCCCAAAATTAATTTAACGACGAAGCCGAATTATGAACATGTCAAGAAAACATGTTAAAACACAGAAGATCAGTAAAATCCATTTGCGCCATTATTTATTTATCAATTTATTTCAGGCATCAAGGCAAAAAAAAAAGATAAACACATACAATACAACATTAATATAACTTAAAAATACTATAAATACATACAACATTATAATTAAACTAAAATCTAACTAACACACGAAGTGTCTGCGTCATGTTTCGCTGACTGGTGTCATGTAGCCGGTCACGAAACCGGCGGTACACATCACCCTCGGCCAGAACTCTTCCTTGAGGAACTTTTCGAGATGATATGTCAGAACACGCACCACAAACGACTTGCAGTTCATGTTGTGACGCGACTCCAACTTCTCGACCCTCAAAGTCCATTAACGTCAGTCCCGGCGGCCCCATGAAGGTCAAAAGTCCTTCCACCTTCCACCATTCGTGAAACTCGTAAAAAAATCAGGAATTTAATTTGAGAATAATTCCTCTTCTCTTTGTGATCGCAATTAGGAATGTTTGAGGAGAATACAATTTTACGATAGACGGGGCGATTTTTTGTGGAAAAATTGTATTTACATTCCAGTTGGAAATACTTACTGAGTCGTTAAATTAATTGTACGGCAAAAAATATTGTTGTAACGAAAGAAACGACTGAAAGTGTTTTAGAAAAGTATACAAAAGTTACTTTTACTTAATATATTTTACTCTTGAGTTGTTTTCTTAAGTACTTAAGTAGGTACCTTAAAATTTGAATTACTAATGGCGTCGAATCTGTTAGGCTCTAACTTAATTAAAAAATAGATATAGCTGTTATTTATTATCAGGCAAAATTAGATTGCTGTATTCGTTTACACTTAATTAATTCTAACTTGTTTTAGATATTCTAGGGTATATTATATATAGGTAAACACGTAGTAGTAGAAGTTGAAAGAAAGAAAAAAAAAGAAAAATTTAAGTAGAATTCAAGAGAAGATGGCGGGACGAACTTAACCCGGCGCCAATGACGCCTGGTCATACTGACCCGAGGCGACTTAAATATGTCATTATCCTTTTTTACGCCGATCGTGCAATTTTTGCGTTAGTGTAGCTGGTGTTTTTGTGTAGCTGGAGCTACGACCTCCTTCTAACCGAAACGCAGGTATGCTAAGTGCAACGCCGCATACACAGCGAGATATACGTGCATCAACTCAACACGGGGAAATGTGACCCAGCGTCATCGCTGGCGTAGTATTTTTGTGACATACTTTTATTAAGTCAGTCAAGTATTTGTTGTCAATTCACCTTGTTCTTTTTTAAGTTTTTGTTAAATATGGCACTGGTAGACCACCCTGAGAGAATATTTGCGGTGTTAGAAGTGTCGGGGTCTGACGAAGAAGGCTCAAATGCTGCTTCGACAGTTGCCGCGAAAGGAACCTTTGGGGGAGGTCCTCCGAAGGTTCTAGGAACTCACAGAAGATGTCAAATATTACCGTCTCAAAGGGATAAGAAGACATCTAATACTTGTAATGCATGCCAGACTTACATGTGCCCAGATAAATTGATTCCGTACTGCAATAATAGCAGTAGTTCTATGTCTTTGAATGAGGAAGTAGCAGACTGATTTGTTACGATTATTATGATAAGATTATGATAAGAATTTTATATTTATTTTTTATTCTAATGTTCATAAATATAACTTATATATATATATAATGAAATAAAGGAAATAAAAAGTATCTGCAGGTTGACTTTTGTTTAGAGTAACGCATGCATCAATGTGCGACGTTTTTTTTTTTTATATTCAGTGAAGGGTGGTTCAAGCACCGTTAAAAATGAAAAACATTGTGTAATATTAAACTGAATGGTTATGTATAGGTACCGGCAACAGACTGGGGTTAAAACTATGAAATTTTAATTTTTGGAATATTTTAAACTGAGCCGCGTGTCGCGAGTTTTTACCTATCAATGTTATGAGTTAAAACATATTGAATGGTAGGCCTAAAATAACCGGAAAACGGATACAATCAGAAACATTTACAATATCTTAGACATTGATATCATCAGCCCAAAGCCAGTCTAAAAATAAAGATGATAAAAAATAATTTCAGGAACGTTATAAATATACTTATTTAAATAGTACTATAATACGCTACATAAACACACACAAAACACAGAAATGAGCATAGCGACGGCGATAGACGATGGCGTAGTGGGTGCTACCCAACTACGCCATCGTCTCACTACGCTACGAAACCAGCTATGGCGTAGCTAACACTGTTCTACGTTAGCGTCGAAACTAGCTAACACTCACAAATCTACTTCTTCTACTTAATAAAATTCTTAAATTAATTTATTAAATAGCTGGGCAAGTTGGAGGACTATCTTATGTAATTATGACGTTCGAAAAGTGCTGATTGTCAGCCTAGTTTGACCCTTGATATTATTGATTTCATATAATCACTGACAGACAACGCATGGACTAAACCGCTAGGTCTAGAAGCATGAAATTATGCACAAGAGTTCCCTATATGAAGAAGGTTAATACTAAAGAAGGAGTTTTACTGGCCTGTCTAGTTTATAAAACACTGTCCTGTGTTTATAAAGATAAAAAAAACGTAAATCATTGAATCCCTTCATGATTCTGCCTATTTATTCCATGAAGCAAATATTATTTTTAAACCAACTCAAAGTCATAATTTCCAGCAGAAGTTAAAGAATTGGAAACAAACAGCATAATTAAATTATTAATACTAATGGAACCTCAAAAGTTTTTGTCCTGTTTTATAACTCGACCAATGAAATCTCAGGTAAAGAAACAAGTGAAAATCTCATTTCAATTTGTGAATTTGCAAGTTGTACCTACTTCCATTTCCTTCCGTGGATATTTAAGATCTACAAAGATTTTCAGGAGTTTTCAAGAGATGAAAGTACTAGCTGCTGTTCGTGGCGTCTTTTTGTTTCATAATTCCATTTTCTGTCCAGCAAGTTTTGCTTAGCAGTCTGCAGTGCATTGTTATGACATTATACTTACGACTTTTACTTACGACGATGCATATCCTTTTTTATTTACTTTTTACACACTTCTTTGACAGATCAATACATACACAACTCAACAACATGAGTTGTGTATGTATTGATTATTTTGATTACGTTATATTCATATTCATTTATTTATTGTGTAAAAGACAGTTCTTACAATTAGCGTTATTGTATCACTGTGACATACCCAATAGGGTGTACAATATTATTTATAATTATCAACAGTCTAGTGATATTTATTTTAGAAGTAAATGTTTGTAACATAACATAATCAGCCTAGAATGTTCCCACTGCTGGGACACAGGACTTGGTGAGAGGGAGAGAGTAAATGTATGTATGTATGTTTATTTATTTATTTTATTTGTATGTACGAGTATATACGAGTGTGTATATTCTTATATTATTTGTTATGTTTTATTAAGTGAATTGTTTTTGATTTTATGTGCTTAACTCTTTTACTCTTACACACGCTGTCTACATCTCTCATCTAATTTCCTATCGCAGGTATGCTGGAAGAGATTTTCTTAGAAATAAACATCACCTTTGTGCCTACTTTTTTGTTCTTTTTTTTTCTCTACTGTTTATATATATGTGTACATAAATGGTAAAATAAATAAATGAATAAATTGTTTTTATTATTTGACATGATAAACGTACAATTCTAATTTCAACTCTTTATTAGTGGTCGTAATGGCAATCATATCATTTTTGTTTTAATAGGTTTTATCCTACTTCCTACTAATATTGGACCTAGTTTAGCAAAAAGGACACAACCCACATTCTTCCCAATAACTCGAAAATTGCGTTAGTCTATGTAATACAACTTGACTCATAAAAATATTGGTATATTTGCCCATAAGTGATAATATTTCAAAATATTACATATACAACATCATTGCAGCAATACACATCTAAACTTAAAACCTCGATAACTCAAAAAATACTTTTTGTGGATTGAGTCCTTTTTGCTAAACTACGTCCTATTATAAATGCGAAAGTTTGTTTAGATGGATGGATGGATGGATAGATGGATGGATGGATGGATGGATGGATGGATGGATGGATGGATGGATGGATGTTTGTTACTCTTTCACGCAAAAAGTACTGAACGGATTTGAATGAAATTTGGCACACAGATAGTTTATAACAAGGAATAACACATAGCATACTTTTCATCCCGATATTCGCACGGGATGGAAACTTATGCGGGTGAAACCGCGGGGCGCAGCTAGTTATTTATATTTATTATAAATTCTTTTATATTTTGCTAATTTGAGAACGTTTGTAGGCCTTGTAGACTGTAGATTTGAAACCATTTTCTGAGTGTACTTAATAGGTATGGGAAGACAGTTCTTCCCATACCTATTAACACTGTCATTTGATAACATTGAAAAAGCCAATTATAATATTTTTAAAAGAGTAACCGTGGAGTGTCTTGCCGGCTCTTCTCTCTTACTCCATAGGAAACGACCAATGCTTCTGACTTTTCGTATTATGTAAAATAAAGTATTTAGATTTTACTTGATACTGACATAAACGACCACTTTTTAACTGAAAAACGGGTTGCAAGAAATTACCAGGATGTGAATGGGTGCAACTACGAAACACACACAAAAGCGCCTACTTCGTGTCATATGTTTTCTGATAAATAAAATAAAATAACTAAGATTTGGGAGGGTAGTTGGCTAAGGAACAACAGCCCAGCAAGTCCATCGATCAGGTTAAGCAACGCTTGCCGCGGTTGATCCGTGAATCTGTGACCATCATTACAAACCAAGACCTCCGCGCCTCGGAAAGCAAGTTAAGCCGTTGGTCCCGGCTGTCATTCGTGGATCTTTGACAGTCGTTACGGGTCATCAGAAGCCCTAAAGTCTGACAACAAGTCTTACCAAGGGGTATCGTATTACCCAGTAACTGGGTTGTGGAGGTCAGATAGGCAGTCGCTCCATGTAAATTACTGGTACTCAGCTGCATCCGGTTAGACTGGAAGCTGACCCCAGCATAGTTGGGAAAAGACTAGGCAGATGATAATGAAGTGAGATATTACGTGCCTACTTGATTAACTTAACTGCTTTTTCTGATGGGGTAGGTAAAATGACCGCTATTCATAACAGAATCTCAGCGCATCACGGTGTCCTTTCCAGAAAGGGTGGAATCTTATTCTATTCATAATACTTTAAGGTTCACAATCGGACCGTTATGATAGAAATCACTCAATTAATTATAAACAGAACAAAACGTTTAAATATAAAGTTGGCATCATTTTGTTGAGGGAGTTTTGCAAACTTGGCCAATTACAATAATTTTAATTATTTCCAACATGGTTGAGTAAAACATTTCAGAGAAAATAAATCTTATTTTGATAAATGACGAATATTTATAAAGTTTATAACCAATTGTAGAATGTTTTGAACTGTTTCAGTAGTTAATATCTACTGTTATCATTCGCGTATTTACTGAGGCAAATAATAAAAATGTCAGGGTTCCAAAAACAAAAACATATTTTGCTAGGCGCCTGGTCTACTACTAGACCCCTCCATGCCTCGGAAAGCACGTTAAGCCGTTGGTCCCGGCTGTCATGTGGACAATATCGTTGGGAAAAGGATAGGCAGGTAATAATGATGAAGTAGTCGTATTTACATATTATGAGACAACATCATTTATTGACACGAGTATTTAAATGTACAGTTATGTAACAGAGTCTATTACATAGTTACGTAATAAACAGACAAACGATTCCAATTTCGACGCCTCTCTGAATGTTTTCATTGATATTTTTATTTTATTTTTTTAACAATTTCATTCGATATTTTTTATAGAATATTATTGACTGGTATTTGTCGGTAAAAATTCGGCCCATTTCCGTTTGTTCATTTAGCTTTTATTTTGCCCACCTGATTTGTGCCCGTTGGCTCGCCCCCTATTGCATGGGACTTTGTAGTTATTTTGTACAAAGGCCAGTAGCCTGCAGGTCAAGCTACCCGAAACTGTCAAATTTTCCCAATAAACCTGGAACCTTAATGCTTTATCGATAAAGTTGAAATGTATTTACAAAAAATTGACAGATTGTAGTAGCTTGATGTCTGTACTTAAACATAACTGGCGAAACGTGGGTGTACTATAGGGTACACATCAGCTTAACCCTTCTGGAATTACAAGCGTGATATTACGTGTGTTATGTTTTTTAAGTTTTCTTTCCCGAACTTTTGACTACCAACCATTTTATCAATAGAAACTTCACATAGGTCCAGAGTACGTGACGTTGACAAACGGTTCAACGAAGGCTATTGTGACTGTTCCTAAATTACCCTAGGCTGATAAAAATTTCGTTTTTCCTAGCTGTGTGAAATACCACAGTTAAGAACGGCTCTCCCTGTGGGAAAGGGAGCACGCCCCTTTCCACCGCGTGCTCCTGTAGGGCTCGACACCAGACTTGGGCACCCTCCCACCGTTATAAGAAATGAATTCCCATGAACTAATGTGCCTCGTCCCGACTTAGAAAGCTTGGGGACAAGGATGGGATGCAAGGTGAAGTTAATAATGGGAATTCACAGTTAGGAAACATAAGTATTACAATTATCAATGTTATATGAAGCTAAGAAGACAAGAGGGTATGCAAAAGTATATAATATAATATAATAGGGATTAGTATTATAAATGTTGCTCGCAGGTCGTCACTGATATCTGCAATAGTATTGATGATTAGACGGAGTAAATAACGGGATCGTTACGCTTGCGCTTAAATGAATAAATTATAACTACGTTAATTTAACAATTTACCCACTACAGTGAGACTGGGAACCGTTTTAAAACGTATGCCTCATTATACGTGTTCTGTTAGACCTAACGCATAGAACCTCTGAGGACACTAGTACGATTCTAACAGAACACGCTCCCTAAGCACTAAATAAATGTCTTACTCAACCCTAGGACAGAGTACTGCGAAGTCCAACTGTTATTGAGGAAGACAAGTTTGAATAGCTCTTAACGCGTATTAATATGAAAGACACCCTTACGGCAATCTATCCCTTTTCTAAGGTACACAAACTAGCACAAGCGTACCGTAGACTCAGCCTCTAGCAAAACTCATTGCGATCGTACTTGGTGCACACCGAAGTGGAATTTCGTCACTTCACATTTCTCTACTCTTCCCCATTTAGAAGGATGCATTGCATCCCGATAACGTGTTTCGATAAATAGTGTCGATTCAGTAATTGGCCTACTAACAGCCTTGTGTGGGTTTTATCGAGACACGGTCCCTAGCGTTCTTAAAACGACTACCAAACAAGTTTGGGGTACTTAGTGAAACCTACCCCTTCTCCCAGAAATGTGCATACAACAAGCCTCACGCAAGTGTTCTGTGGCGAGACCTTTTTGGAAGCAGAAGTCATCAATAACGTTTGGTCAATCATTTAGTTATAGGTTGGCTTTGTAGCCTAGTTTGATCCAAGAGATCTGTGAGTTTTTACGGTTCTGCCTTCCATATTATGGAGTCGTCAACAGTCGTCAAAAGTCAGGAGCATCAAAGCTCATTGTCAGGTTTGGCGGAAGGCCTTCTGCGTATCCCTACAGCCAAACGAAATTGACAAACATCTGTCGAGGCAGGGATTAGGAGATGGACACATAATACAAGAGAAAATAGCATGGATTACAATCAATTACTATTACAATAATTTAGATGATTTATTTTCCAAATAAATCATCACTAATACCTTCTCAGCTATATCGCCCTTCACTACTTCCTAGTGTTTAGCTGAGGAGAAGAATGGGCGTAATAAACTCTCCAGCAACACGTATCTGTATGTTTAGTTAGAGGAACTTTAGTACCAATATCAGCCTAGGATAATTATTATAAATAAGGACTCACCCAATCACACCAACAAACACACACTCACACCACTTAAATACTAGATTAGCCTAATCTGGGCGCCAACCCAGCTATATTTAACTTAGTAATCGTATTCGCTATTTCGCGACAACCCACTCGGACATAGCCTCCTGATATTCCCTAAATCTCCTAATTTAACTAGCCTGGACTAGGAAGTCCGTCCTATCTCGTGGTTCTCCACCGAGTGTCCCGCCTTCGTCCGTTTCCTTCACCCATCTCTTCTCCATCACCACGTTCCGGCGCTCAGCGCTCGTATCCCTTTTTTTGTTTGTAAGCTTTCTCGAATTGTCTCAAGGGTTCTTTTCTCACGCCTCTGGACGCATTTTATCCTAAACAGATGTGGGGGCTCGTATTCCGTTGCATAAAGGGTCTCAATGTTCTTAGAATTCGTACAAAATATTGCATCTTAAATGACGTTAAGTATCGCTTTCTATTGACGACTCGCCATAATTGCCGGTCTGTTTCCCATAAAGTATAAATGAAATGGGTTTCTAAGAGTTACAATATTGTTTTAGTATTATAAAGAAATAGGATATTTTACTATTTATTAGGGTGACATGTCAAGCTGTCAAGCCATAAAATTGAGATTTATTGCGCTTCCAAGAGGGCCCATATCTTAGGAGAATGTTAAGATAAGAATTTAAAATAAAACATTTTGCCATTAAATAGGAACAAGTGACAGACAGTCACATTCCCCCCTCTGAAAATCAGACGCGTGACGCAGTACAGCGTATGAGCTTTCACAATAGGATGAACTATTCCTTTCCTCGAAAGTGTCACAGAATATAGACCTTGTACTTATCTGATGTATTTGTCTGATCAAATACTTACTAGAATATTGTAAGTATTCTAGTATCAATCCTACAAGATCCCAATAAGATGAAATGTTTGCTATTATGTATTAGTGTATCGCAGAAGCATCTTCAATCGATATATTTATGATTGCTCTTTAATATTTGACCTGTTCTTGCAAATACTCTTTCCGTTATAATTTAAATAAAATTACCGCGCCTCAGCTAAGCTCTGTAAGCCCGTGCATGCTTATTATTTAGTTTTACATACCAGGGACTCTTTTAAGAGTATTTATGTTATTGAGCCACGCTACCTACGCTGCTCCCTCGTTCTAAACCCAGCCTGTCGCAGTTGCCGCTGGACAGAGGCCTCTCCTTATGCACCTCGATGCTGAGCCAGCTTAATCAGCTGTTCGCAGTCATATCCAGGAGTAGCTGAAATAGTCCGCACATAAATATATTACATTTGATTCCAATTAGACGCCCCCCTCTGATTCTAAGAGGTTAGAACAGTTTTGAGTTCTATTAAGAGTTGGGAATTTATACTGCTTAGAAAACATAGGAATCTTAGACTGTGTAGCCAATTAATGGCTTATTAGCACACAATGCTGTTAACTATCCCTTCAAATTATAAAGGTGTTGACATGAACATTCTCTGGTATATTTGAACTGATAACTATCGTACAGTACCTTTGCCCTTAAACATAAATCTATAATATTTCATGAGATAACAAACATCATACCGCGTAATTACGGGTAACTGTAGTGTGTAATAAAAGTGAAACTTAGCTTCGCAAAAGGAGCCACGCCATAGCTACTGCTGTTGGAGTCAGCCGATGTCAGCTGATTTTGAAGGAACTTTAAACCAAGCGCAACTCACAAACGAAGGGTTGAGACATAGCGTAGTGGCAGCCGAGTGAAGACTTAAATATCCTGGAATTTGAAATAAGGCCAAACGAGTATCTATTCAATTATACGACATATGTCGCCGACTGCAGAGATGAAAGATTTATGTTCACTTCTTATGACGATATTTAATGTACCTTCTTGCTAAATTAATTGTCATTTTATAAGCTTCACGCTTCGTAGGTCTTACTCGCTAATAATATTAGATCTACCCGTAATAAGGGCGTGTCTTATACCTAACCTCATTCCACATACACACAAATATAAATCACAAACGCACAACCACATTTTCACATTCACATACTATCAGATACTGAACTCTCGTTTGCAGAGAGTCGAATCTATTATTACAGTAGCACAGGCACCCAAGCAACATCGTACCATTACCTACGTCGGAACCAAAGCTCTACAATTGATGCGGGAATTGAACCCACTAGCCGTGACACAGGAATTCCAAAAAATGATAAGAGCAATACATATAACGGGAATCGAACCCAATATCCATGGTAATGGAAATCAAACGCTTACAAACAAAGAATATCAGGTGGGGATCGAGCCCACTGCGAGTACTTACAGAATTCAATCATCATTATCAAAACTTAACTTAATTAAACATAAGTTATTGTATCAACCAATAACATCAGGCGGGAATCGAGCCCAAGATCCATGACAATGGAATCTAAGCACATCAGCAATTAAATCATGCGGGGATTGTACCCGCTACCAGTAGTTGAAGAATTGAACCACATTATCGAACCGTAACTTACACATAAGTATTGTAACTGTTATAACGCTTGCCGTCGCTAACAATGGATAGAACCATAAAATTACGTTGTGTTATTTTTGTTTAAATTCGTTGTGTTATAAGTTATTGTCTCAACCAATAACATCAGGCGGGAATCGAACCCAAGATCCATGACAATGGAATCTAAGCACATCAACAATTAAATCATGCGGGGATTGAACCCGCTAACAGTAGTTGAAGAATTCAACCACCATTATCAAACCGTAACTTACACCTAAGTATTATAACCGTTGTAAAGCTTGCCGTCGGTCGCCGCGTTGCTAACAATGGATAGAACCATAAAATTACGTCGTGTTGTTTTTGTTTAAATTCGTTGTGTTATTTTCATAGTAACCCATATTTTGTTCTTTCTCGTTGCACTGAAGTGAATCAGTAGATTTAATGACGAGAATCCTGGTCACGGCACCACATGTGACTGTTCCTAAATTACCCTAGGCTGATAAAAATTTCGTTTTTCCTAGCTGTGTGAAATACCACAGTTAAGAACGGCTCTCCCTGTGGGAAAGGGAGCACGCCCCTTTCCACCGCGTGCTCCTGTAGGGCTCGACACCAGACTTGGGCACCCTCCCACCGTTATAAGAAATGAATTCCCATGAACTTAGAAAGCTTGGGGACAAGGATGGGATGCAAGGTGAAGTTAATAATGGGAATTCACAGTTATGAAACATAAGTATTACAATTATCAATGTTATATGAAGCTAAGAAGACAAGAGGGTATGCAAAAGTATATAA
Organism: Apamea monoglypha; assembly: GCA_911387795.2. Lineage (NCBI taxonomy): Eukaryota > Metazoa > Arthropoda > Insecta > Lepidoptera > Noctuidae > Apamea > Apamea monoglypha. Next base: position 6,127,717 of record OU426930.1, read on the forward strand.
TATAATATAATAGGGATTAGTATTATAAATGTTGCTCGCAGGTCGTCACTGATATCTGCAATAGTATTGATGATTAGACGGAGTAAATAACGGGATCGTTACGCTTGCGCTTAAATGAATAAATTATAACTACGTTAATTTAACAATTTACCCACTACAGTGAGACTGGGAACCGTTTTAAAACGTATGCCTCATTATACGTGTTCTGTTAGACCTAACGCATAGAACCTCTGAGGACACTAGTACGATTCTAACAGAACACGCTCCCTAAGCACTAAATAAATGTCTTACTCAACCCTAGGACAGAGTACTGCGAAGTCCAACTGTTATTGAGGAAGACAAGTTTGAATAGCTCTTAACGCGTATTAATATGAAAGACACCCTTACGGCAATCTATCCCTTTTCTAAGGTACACAAACTAGCACAAGCGTACCGTAGACTCAGCCTCTAGCAAAACTCATTGCGATCGTACTTGGTGCACACCGAAGTGGAATTTCGTCACTTCACATTTCTCTACTCTTCCCCATTTAGAAGGATGCATTGCATCCCGATAACGTGTTTCGATAAATAGTGTCGATTCAGTAATTGGCCTACTAACAGCCTTGTGTGGGTTTTATCGAGACACGGTCCCTAGCGTTCTTAAAACGACTACCAAACAAGTTTGGGGTACTTAGTGAAACCTACCCCTTCTCCCAGAAATGTGCATACAACAAGCCTCACGCAAGTGTTCTGTGGCGAGACCTTTTTGGAAGCAGAAGTCATCAATAACGTTTGGTCAATCATTTAGTTATAGGTTGGCTTTGTAGCCTAGTTTGATCCAAGAGATCTGTGAGTTTTTACGGTTCTGCCTTCCATATTATGGAGTCGTCAACAGTCGTCAAAAGTCAGGAGCATCAAAGCTCATTGTCAGGTTTGGCGGAAGGCCTTCTCCGTATCCCTACAGCCAAACGAAATTGACAAACATCTGTCGAGGCAGGGATTAGGAGATGGACACATAATACAAGAGAAAATAGCATGGATTACAATCAATTACTATTACAATAATTTAGATGATTTATTTTCCAAATAAATCATCACTAATACCTTCTCAGCTATATCGCCCTTCACTACTTCCTAGTGTTTAGCTGAGGAGAAGAATGGGCGTAATAAACTCTCCAGCAACACGTATCTGTATGTTTAGTTAGAGGAACTTTAGTACCAATATCAGCCTAGGATAATTATTATAAATAAGGACTCACCCAATCACACCAACAAACACACACTCACACCACTTAAATACTAGATTAGCCTAATCTGGGCGCCAACCCAGCTATATTTAACTTAGTAATCGTATTCGCTATTTCGCGACAACCCACTCGGACATAGCCTCCTGATATTCCCTAAATCTCCTAACTTAACTAGCCTGGACTAGGAAGTCCGTCCTATCTCGTGGTTCTCCACCGAGTGTCCCGCCTTCGTCCGTTTCCTTCACCCATCTCTTCTCCATCACCACGTTCCGGCGCTCAGCGCTCGTATCCCTTTTTTTTGTTTGTAAGCTTTCTCGAATTGTCTCAAGGGTTCTTTTCTCACGCCTCTGGACGCATTTTATCCTAAACAGATGTGGGGGCTCGTATTCCGTTGCATAAAGGGTCTCAATGTTCTTAGAATTCGTACAAAATATTGCATCTTAAATGACGTTAAGTATCGCTTTCTATTGACGACTCGCCATAATTGCCGGTCTGTTTCCCATAAAGTATAAATGAAATGGGTTTCTAAGAGTTACAATATTGTTTTAGTATTATAAAGAAATAGGATATTTTACTATTTATTAGGGTGACATGTCAAGCTGTCAAGCCATAAAATTGAGATTTATTGCGCTTCCAAGAGGGCCCATATCTTAGGAGAATGTTAAGATAAGAATTTAAAATAAAACATTTTGCCATTAAATAGGAACAAGTGACAGACAGTCACACTATATTCCTTTTTTAGCACAGCACATACACCGATTTCGTTTACTTAACGTCCTACACGTAAAGCCACGATTCACAAAAAAAAAGAATGAAAGAAAATGACAAAGATTACGTCATTGCACCGTACCTATCTTTAAATGGCTTATCTCTGTTCGAAACCAAACGACAAAGTTGATTTAGGTATGTAAGAAAAACAAAGATTAAATACTATCCTTAGGTATTATCACATACGAGATTGGCACGCGTTAATTGAGGAAAACGGGAATCTGCGATAGTGACCAATTTTCCCTAGTTGACTCTAATAATGCGTGGGAAGTAAGGGAGTTGACTCCCTACAGTTAGTTTCCTTATCCTACCAAATATATCGAGTTTTCTGGAAGAGCGCACGTTTTATGGACATAATATTCTAATATTGACGGAATAGGGGCTAGAAAAGTAATTGATTCTATTTTAATCTTTTTACGTAGGTTGTACGGTCACCAAAGGAGATACGTAACCAGGGTCGTCTGATATAGTTGAAGTTTAGTAAGAAACCGATGGATGCTTTCGAATAAAATTAAATTATATTAATAGAAAACGGAGAGTTCATTTATCAAAGTAAATTTCATTCGAAAAAGATCAATCAAAAAGATAAGTAACCAACTTATCTCCTTTGGTGATTGTACTTACATAGTATTAATGGGGCTCGTGGCTAAATAATAACAGCCGAACGGGTCAATTTTCAAGATTAAGCAAGTCAGTTAAGCTTTTGAAGCCAGCTGTCATTCGTAGATCTTTGACAGTCGTTACGGGAAGTCAGAAGCCTGCAAGTCTGAAAACCAGTCTTGTCAAGGGGTATTGTGTTACTCACTGGGTTGTGAAAATACTGGTATTCAGCTGCATCTGCTGAGACTGGAAGTCGACCCCAACATAGTTAGGAAAAGGCACATGTTGAGTTACATAGTATGAATGTGCCTCGAAAGGTCGCATAAAAGTTAGTGTAACTTTATTACCGGTATGAAGTTATTGCTATGACTAATGTTTTAAGCCAGTTCAGTAAGATTTATGTGAGCAAATAAAGTTAAATGATATGGAACAGTTTGAACCACATCGTAAGAAGCAATCTATATAAATGTCATCTAAACCAATTTTGAGTCTGGGCTGGCTACCACTTTTTTAGATTATGTAAGCTCTGAAGCAAAAACTTTAAGATTCTAATGTATGTTGTGCCGTGTTGTAGAGACGCCAGCAGGTCAAGCTACCCGAAACTGTCAAATTTTCCCAAACAACCTTGAACCTTAAAGGTTCAGCGATAAAGTTGAAAATCTATTAAAGAAATTTGACAGATTGTAGTATCTTGACGTGCTGACGTCTGTACATCCATTAGAATATATTACTCTTTATTATGTACACCATATAAATTACAGATAATTATAAATGTAGAAATCCATCAAAAATGTAATGGAAAAAAAAGAATTGAGTGATTTATTTATTTGTAGAAACATGAGTATACATACAAGGCATGCAGGTTGTTCATAAACAAAAAGGATTTTAAAAAAAAAAAAAAAAACATTGCCCCACCCTATGAATTTCTCCTGTGTCGTGGGTGCGTTTACAAACATTAAACTCACATACACAAACAGCCAGACCCGGAACAAATACTTGTAGGTCATACAAATATTTGTTCCGTGCGGGAATCGAACCCGCGACACGCAGCGCAGCAGTCAATCGCTTAACCACTGCGCCAACCGTGCCGTCAAAGTCCGTCAATATCGGCCTTTGTGGCATACAAATAAAAAGGTAAGAAGTCATTCATAGGTATTTAAACAAAGCTAGAAACATTATTAAATTTTCCCATAAACTAAAAATTAAATTTAAACAATAAATTATAAATTTGAATTACATTGTCCTACAATCTAATTATAAATTGTCAAAATTATAAAATGTCAGTAAATATTTTACACTTTGTCATTTAAAAGTTCTAAAATACTGTGGTATGCTTTCCCAACTAAATAGAATTTCAGCCGCTTTTTTAATATGTGTCCACTTAGTTCCCTCCGTCCTTTAGGAAATTTATTGAATATTAAAGGCGCTATGCAAAATACACTTTTCCGCATTAATGCTGTTTTGGAACTTTGTGAGCAAAGCAGTGTTATCGCAAATGAATCGAATGAAAAGAAAAAAAAAGCGTGACGATTATTGAATGTACGTATGTGCGTTGGTGTTATCCATTCCAAATTACATTGAATCAACCCTCAGTTGCAGAGTTAGGAGCCTTTTGGCCTCGTACATTTATTTTCATTTTACTGTTTTATCATACACAGTTCGTACTGTAAGTGCCAGTTGACGGACGTTAGACCACTAATGTCAAAGTATAGGGTGCATGTCGTGTGTCTGTACCCTTATTGGACGAGAGAATTGTGGCGGGAGCGGTTCGAAATAGGTTCGCGTCATACTTTTGCTTTTTTTTTAAATGTTTTTATGAGTATGTTTAGTTTATTGTGTGATCTTCCTGTGCGAGTCCCAAAAAATACTTTTTTATTCTTTCTAACTTACTAACAGTGTAACTGTTAGTCTGTTCCATCAAATCTACCATTGCTCATCTAGCTAAAGAATAAATCTGAAACTAAAATTAATGTAAGTCCAGCCTTAGTTCGCACCTCATTACTCGAAGTCCCGAGCATAAATCTTCCTCGTTGCTCTAAAGTTTAGCATACACTCGACGTCTCGGTCCCGCGTATCTCTAAATTCGCATCGTAAAGTGCATACTAGCATTTTATTTCGCACTAAAACACAGTCCCTCCGAGATAAGAGTTTATTGAGGACAGAGCTAAAAAGACTTGGAGGTATAATGTCGCGTTTTTATTATGTCACAATCACGCCAATATGTGTATATTTGGGATGTGTAGATACATTTCTGGCGAAGAGTGTAAGTGTTAGTAAAGAAAATGAAATGAAACGCGAAAAAATAAAATAGAAAACCGATACAGTTATGTGTGCATAAATTCATAAACTCTAAATGGACGATGCAGTGGTTGATCTGCAGATTTTTATTTCTGGCCGTTTTGACATGTGAGATTTGTATCGATAAACGCACAGAGAAATTGTAAAGGCAGTGTTTAAAAAAAATGCCCAGTCTTATGAAAAACAGTTAAAATACATTCGTATATAAACCAACAAAACCCGAGTAACAGAATTAACTTGCGAGCGTGCGAATTTCACCTTAATTTACGGCGCCCATGATTCACGTGCAATGATAGGAGTACCAGGAAATTATGAGGACGTGGAGGTAAACCTGCTAATTGCAGCGAGCTGAGACGTTCATACACTATTACCCTTGCACGGAGCCCGCTATATCTTTCTAAATGTAAGGCACACCCAGAGCTGTGAAATGAACAAGGCCGGTGCTGGTAAGGGAGGTTCAGACGGGTAGATTAAGGCGTTGCGACTTCAACAAATATTTATCTATACTAATATTATAAGAGGTAAAATTTGTTTATTTGTTTGTATGAAAGTAGGGGGTAATCTCAGGAACTACCAGTCGGATTTGAATAATTATTTTTGCATTTGATATCCCAATTCATGAGGAAGGTAACATCACGCTGCGACCAATAGGAGCGGAACATAAATGGAAAATGTTGCAAAAACGGGAAAAATTTTGAGAGCTTCCGTTACGTGCGCTGCGTAAACGGTTCAAGTAACGCAAAAATCATGTATGATGGAATTGTTCCTCTTTAAAAGTTATAAAAAAGTCCACGAAAACATACGTCTATCTTTTAAGATTGACTCACTATAACCTTTTTTATAGTAATCAATTTTTTTTTGAAATTAATGCATTATTTGCGAAGGTGTTTTATCAACATGATATCCTTATCTAAATGATAATCCTTATCCAAATAAATACGTTACTCATCACAAGTATTTAACTGTGAACAAAATTGCCCTTGACATTACTTCATTTCAATAAACATCTTAGGAGATATCATAATTTTAAAATAACTCCGCAACAAAAATGTTATGATAACGTTCGGATCGGTTCAACATCACGCTAGGTCAAAATGAATACATTCAGAAAGAGAACTAAGCGAAAACGAAGTGATAGTGCGGGCGAGCGATGCGATGCGACGGGGTGGGGCGGGGGAACAAGAATTTCACGCGGACGAAGTCGCGAGCAGAAGCTAGTATCAGATATTCGGATTGTATGTTTCTAAAATCCAAAATGAACCAGAAAATTTGCTAAAAAATATTGTAGGAAAGACGCAGTACCTTTCTCTGTCCTGGGTTGTCATTGCAGTTAGGTTCTGCACTTTCATCTCCCTTTCGATAGTGGACCACCATGTAGTGTGGGGTATTCCTCTTCCCAGACGTTTCGTAGGGATATTGAAAACTGTTTTTACTGAGAAACTATCAACTCTTCTGATTACGTGACCGTACCATCCAAGCCTGCTTTCTTTTAGTTTGTACGTTATTGGGGCCACTCCGAAAGATCACTTCACGTGCTCTTTGCGTATTCGGTCAAGACGTGTGACACTGCCCGCCCAGAGCACCATTTTCATTTCGGCTGTGTGCAATGGCTGTTCATGCTTTTTTGCTGTTGTGCAGCACCCCGCTTCATACATCAATTCCGTTTATATCAATGTACGAGCTATATTTTAAGCCCAACGTCCAAGGCTGTCTATTCTACTATTTATTATTAAATAGTAGTAGAGCGGAGGCGACAATTTAAAGGTCAACTAATAATGTCATGCCACCAAGATAAGCGGATTAAATTTAGTGATACTCGACAGTTTGTAGCGTATGCTCCGTTTTAATTAACAGTCAGCCTAATTGTTTTATAAGCATGAATTTAGGACTTAGATATTATTTTAATAAACTGAAATAAATCACAACTAAAGTGACTTTAAGTTAAAATGATAATAGTACAATGTCGTGCAACCTAAAAAAAGAATAAAGAAAAAAAATTAAGAAATAATTGTGAGCCTTCAGCTTAGACAAACTTTATAGAAAATCTTTGAAATTCGGCTGCAGTCGTGCCGCTGCTTACAGTGTTCGTGTGGTAAGCATCTAACAAAACTCTACAATCTCTCTTACCTTGGTTGCCAACCGGAACGTAGCTAAACGTGCTCAGCTTAACTTCTCAGGCCACTGTATTTTATTTCTGTGAGTGTTTATTAAAAATGTTTGAAGTTTTAATAAAAAAAAAGCTTTTTTAAAAGAAAGTTTACGTCGGAAAAGAGTTTTGTAGTTATGTAACATAATTTTGAATGCAAAACTTTTTTTATTTCTTTTTATTGCTGAATGGCCTGCTCTTGACCTCGATCGCGCCTGATGGAAGGAGATGGATGAGTCTATGATGGTACGAGCGTAACCAAAACATGCTTGTTCACTCTTGCTTTGAAGGCAGGCCGGTTGAATGTGGAAGGGAACATTGAGAGTTCCACACTTTGGCTAAACTAATAATAAACCTGGAGGAGAAGCGCCGAGTACGACTTGTCGGTAGGATGATCGTTTGTAAAAATAAACCGATAAATTGAAGATAAGGTTTTTGTTTGCAGTTCTGTCTACTGTTGAGTAGACAGAACTGTAAACAAAAACCTTTAACAAAACGTTGATGTCATCTGACACTCTCTTAAACTAGGTACGTCTTATTAAACTTACATCAAAATACTAAAAAGCGCAATATTTACACTTCTACGCACACATCTTTATCGGTTTTTCTCTCGAACTAACTCAAACCCGTGCCTATATATAAGGGATTAAAATAGGCAAAAGCGTTGGGCTCAACAACCGACACACGACAAACAACATGCAAATGTATGGAGATGAGTGGCGGAAGAGAGGCTCGGCAAATGACACACGAATCTATCGTCGGGAGCAGTCGGGAGACTGCGTGGATGATCGGGAACCGTCAGAGGCTGTTTGCCGTGCCGGAAAGTACCCGTCGCCGCGTCGTCGTTATAATATTTATTAGCATATAATCTATATAATTTATATCGCCGCTCCTTACACGGTTCGATAGTGATCGGTTACTGAGAATGGTTAATTGGATATCCTTATATTATACTCGACAGTGCTCATAGCTAAATAATAACAGCTGCACGGTTCGATCGCAAGTTAAGCTCCGGTTGCCGCGGTCGGTTCGTGGATGGGTGTCGTCGAGACCACTCTGTGCCTCGGAAAGCTCGTTTAGCCGTTGGTCCCGGCTGACATTCGTAGATCTTTGATAGTCGTTACGGGTGGTCAGAAGCCCAAAAGTCTGACAACGTGGGTTGCCAAAGGGTATCGTATTACCCAGTAACTGGGTTTTGAAGGTCAGATAGGCAGTCGCTCCATGTAAACTACTGGTATGCAGTTGGATCCAGTTAGACTGGAACCCGGCCCCCAACATAGTTGGGAAAGGCAGACTGATTGATACTCGACAGGAATAAGATAAATAAGGATTATGTAAGTAAAGTCAAGGACATTTCTTGTTAATCAAAGTGACTAAATAATTATAACACGGCAAATGAACGAAGAGTGTTAATTGCTAAGCACATAAATGAAGAATATATAAGACCAGAATTGTATGGTCTACTAAAGCGACGTTCTATCAGAAATAAATACTAGCCATAGCTAGCCTGAACCTGGAAAAAGAGGTAGACTACTTTTCATCTTGGATCGCACACGCGAAGTCCCGGGCAACAGCTATCAAATAAAAATATATCTTTTCAATAAGTCAGATAATACTATAACAATTGTACGCCGGTTTTTAGTACGTTACAGTAACAGTGTACCCACGAAAGACCAATTTTCAGCAGTCAATCATGTCTAGATCCGCAGCCATTCCAATTACATCTCAACTTCAGATATTGTGTTATCAAGCAAGACTTATATCTGAAGCAGATATACTTACTGAAAGTAGGAATGTGTGTATATTAGTAAAACTTGTGCTTATACGCAAACACTGGATGATGAATAATTTTGTTGATGAATTGTTAAACAACTTACATTCAAACTTATGCCTAATTTTCTGATATATTGATCTGACTCAGCGGAATTTCGAGGAACTAAAGAAAAAAATAGGTATATTTGTTACAGTAACACGTACAAACAAAAAGATAATTAATTCTAATAATAAGGAAAAACAAAAAATATCTATAAAAACGAGCACAAAGCAGAAATAGTCGACGGCTGCACGTCATGACTGTGACAAGGACCCACAGCACAGCGCTGATTTTCAGTGCTTACCCGAAAAAAAAACCCGAAAATAAACTACATACATAGTTACAATACGATGTCTTTGCAATAATTTAATATATGTTTTATGAACCAGCAAGCATGAACAATGTGGACGCGTCCTAGATACGAGTAATAACTTAGAGGCGTCGATTAAGAAATCCGTGTAGTTACGAAAATTCTGCCTCCGAACTTTTTATAACTGCCTATAGAACGTTTAAAACATCCTAACAACATAATCAGCCTATAATGTTCCCACTGTTGGGACTCAGGCCTCCTATTGGTGAGAGGGAGTGGACCGTAATCTACCGCGGGTCCAGTGCGGGTTGGTGGATGTCACATGTCTTCCAATTTTTGTTTCTAGAACATACATGGCCGGATTCCTCACGATGTTTTCGTTTACCGTTTTGAGAGCAGTGGTGATGAAACTATTTACACAAAGTAAAGCACTTATCTGGGTTCGAACCTACGACCTACAACTCGTAAGTCGCGGCCGTTACCACTAGGTCACCACTGCCCGAATTCCTATAGGATGTTTAAAACGTTCAATATCCTATAGTAGATACCATATTTGTTTGACATAGACGGGTACAACGACGATCTGCACTTAATCATTGTCAAATTGGCAACCCTTTAGGCTTGTTTAAAACGGACCTTTAGAGCAGTGGTGGCCCAGTGGTAACGGTCGCGACTTACGAGTTGTAGGTCGTAGGTTCGAACCCAGACAGGCGGTTTACTTTGTGTAAATTATTACATCACCACTGCTCTCAAAACGGTGAAGGAAAATATCGTGAGAAAACCGGCATGTCCTAGAACCAAATATTCGAAGACATGTGACATCCACAAAACCGCACTACGCCCGCGTGGTGGATTACGGCCCACTCCCTCTCACAGAGAGGAGGCCTGTGTCCCAGCAGTGGGAACATTATAGGCTGACTATGTAAAACGAGTCTTAACAACGTGTCGCTTCTATATTGATTTCCTATTCTATGTCATTACCCAGCTTCACTCGCGTTCCGAATCGAAATATTTTCCTTTACGAATAGTGTTTATTATTGACGGGGGACTTTCCGATTGCAACCCTTTGTGCCACAAAAGGTAGACGGATCATTTTCAGCTGAAGAACCCTTTTTAACCCCACTCCTCGTTAGTGTAGCGTAACTTTGGCCTGAATCGCAGAGCGAGCAGTCTTTTAATTACATTTTCCACGGTAAAACGGATGGCGGTGCATTTTCTGTGACCGTGTGTGAGAGAAATTAATATGCTTTAATTATTCAAAAGAGCTTTAGGGGGGAGGGTTTGATTTTAAACTTTAAGCAGTAAAGTATTGCTTACACTGATTTCTGATATATTTGGTCATGTAGTTTCTGAAGTTGTATTTTGTTTAGATAAGTGCTAATAGTAATAACAGCTGCACGGGTCGATCGATCACGTCAAGCCACGCTTACCGCGGTCGGTCCGTGGATGGGTGATCATCTATATATACGGAGATCCCTCCATGCCTCGGAAACCACGTTAAGCCGTTGGTTCCGGTTGTCATTCGTTGATCTTTGACAGTCGTTACGAGAAGCCAGAAAGTCATTGCGAGTAGTCAGAAGCCAGGAAGTCTGACGACCAATTTTACCAAGAGGTATCTTGATACCCAATTACTGGGTTGTGAAGATCAGATAGGCAGTCGCTCCATGTAAAATACTGGTATTCAACAGCGTTCGGTTATACTGGAAGCCAATCACATCATAGTTGGGAAAAGGTTAGCCAGATGATGAAGTGGCAACTTTTGTTTTCAACAAGTCATAGCCTAACTAATACTTATCAATACCAACAAATCACATAAAAGAAGAATCGAATAAAACTCATTAACAAACTCAAGCAAAGTCCTTTAAACTCGCGCAAATAAACAAGGATAAAACGCGAATCGTAATCAAATTACGCCAAACTTCGAACTATCTTTTTTCGGCAGCTCCGATTCGAAGCTCCACCCGCTTTTTTATCTCCCAATCGCAATTTACCATACTCAACACTACACTATTCACAAAGACATTTCACGAAAAATCAGGAGCAAAGGAAATTCAGCAATACCTCGAATTCTCAGTCATAAACCGGAGATCTTCAATATCCGAAGAAAAATCAGCTCTAACCATGTTCCGCTGGAGGCATATGTATACGTGACGGTGGGTTATTACGATTTCGTGCAAAGAGACGTTTTTGCCTCCATACTGTGCTGTATTCATTTGTCGTCGTAAAAGTCAGATAGGATAAGAAAGTTAGCTCTTAGGAAGTCGTAAAATACTGTAGGAAATGCGTTTATTACGGGGAGAATAGATTTTGTTGATTGTTTACGTAGTGTATACCTACCTGTAGTGTTGAATGTATATGTGTAGGAGGGTTTAGGTCTCTGTACACGTATTTTCTTTACGGACCCACGCAAGGAAGTGACTGTAAAGAGTCTCCGCTATCGAAATCGATATGGAAGACTATATGTATAAACTGACATAGTATTTTTTTTTTTGAGTGATTGATGGAATGGATGCTTCGTTAAACGTCCACATAAGATGTACCTTACATGGCATTGTCCGTCACCACTAATACGTCCAAATAGGTTATGCCTTTTTTTTTTTTTTTTGGGATGGGAAATCATCAAATGACTCCTCCCGCTCTGGGTGGAGCGGAAGGGAGTGTCAGACTCTTACTGACTAAAACCCACCCATGTTCCTTCCTTCGCCCTTTATGTTCCGGGGTAGCGGTAACCCTTTCGGACAATCCCGCTGCCCCGGCAGGCTTCGGCCCTGAGGGGCCCCTCGTTATGCTGACATCTCTTTGAGGCGCGCGTGGAACACTTACGCGCCGTCCGGCACGGGCCTGGTCCTGATCGGGCGGTGAGCTACCCATTGCTCTCCGCCCGCAGGCCCGCGCCTACCGCAGGCCCGCGCCTACATAGGTTATGCCTTGCTTTGCGATCGTCACCTTGTTTTTTTTTTTCTATGAGTTTCCTTTGACACCTTTAGGCTTTGGATAGACGGTACCGGGACAGTGACTACTAGTGCATGGATAGGCATGAAAGCTTTCACACGTACGTTCCGGCAGATTTGACCCGGATTACCCATACATTCGCCGATGGTTTACCCAGCGTTTGCCAACTGGCATTCTGAAAAGTTTGGAAAAGGGCTAAGTTAAAATTTAATTAATTTCTCATACTTAATCTAACCTAATTTTAACAAAACTAGTAATACTGCTTGTCGACAAAAACAGATACTGCGTCAAAACGAATTAACTAGCTAATTCCGCATGTGATGGATATCGTATCATATTCATAAAAAATGATAAAACAAAAAAAAAATGCTTTTTGGGTTTTTTTCAAAGTCAGTTTTTTATTTATTTTTTTAAATATAAGTGTAAAAATTACTTAAAGTCATCATCTGCCTACTCTTTTCCCAACTATGTTGGGGTCGGCTTCCAGTCTAACCGGATGCAAGCGACTGCCTATCTGACCTCCACAACCCATTTTACCACGACAGGCTTTGTTTTTAAAACGCGTTTGGTACATTTCCTTTGTTTAACTTAAAGATTATTTATACCCATTTTCAAGTTAATGCAAGCAAGCAGTAAAATCCACCCCTTAAACTTTATTCCACCCCGGTAAGAGACGATTTTTGAAAAACCCTTAAAATACATACTTTTTGTTTTAAGTACCGAGTTTCGAGTTAATCCGTCCGAGCGGTTTAATTTATTTTCTTACCTATTAATTTTTCACCCCCTAAATCCTTTGTGAGGAGTTTTTTAAACTAAAAGTGACCATCTGTATTAATTACTGAGGCAAATATTGCCAAGTATCAAGTTTATTAACCAAAGGAATAAGATTTTTCATATTAACTGTATCCCGTCTTTTCACCCACAGGGGTAGAATTCTAAAAAAAAATATTGGGCAGTTTCTATTATTTGACTCAAAGATGATGTATACCAATTTTTGAGTTAATCAAACCTAGTAAAATTCTCCTCTTAGTTAATTAATTACCCCTTTTTGCCCCGTCAGGGGTCGATTTTCAAAAGACCCAAAAACTTATCATCGTTTTTTTCCGATCAAAAATATTAAAACTGAGTTTCGAGTTAATCGGACCGCGCATTCAAATTCTTCCACACAGACTTTAACACCCCTTGGAGGGGTAGTTTTGAATAACTTATAATGATAAACTTTATTACTTACTTAGGCAAGTATTCATGGCAAGTTTCAAGTTTATTAACTGAATAAATAAGATTTTTCATATAAACTGTACCCCGCTTTTTACTCTTAAAGGGGTGAAATTTTGAAAAATCGTTTGGGATATGTTCATAACTTGAGTTAAAGATTATTTATACCAATTTTTGAGATAATCAAGCCACGCATTATAATCCTCTCCTGTAAAACTAACTACCCCTTTTCACCCCGTTAGGGGTAGATTTTCGAAAAACCCTGATACATGTTATTCTTTATTTTTGGTTTTAAGTATACCTAAACACTCTTCTTCTTCTTCGTGTCGATGGCACGACTGAATTTTAAATATTTTTGGCCCAAAACTTTGCCACTTCCACGGCGTCGCCAGTGGCAGCGCAGAGGTCACTTTGACTGTATGTTTTGGGACACAGAGGGCAGGTGGAGCATCCACACAAACTTTAACACTCCTATATCCCCTTTGAAGGGTAGTTTTGAAAAACATATAATGATAAACTTTATTACTTACTTAGGAGAGTATTCTTGCCAATATTAAAGTTTATTAATCTAATGAATAAGATTTTTCATATAAATTGTATCTCCGCTTTTCACCCCAACATTACTCTTTACTTTCAATCCTAGGTATAAATACTGAGTTTCGAGTAAATCGCACCGCGCGCTAAAATTCTTCCATACAAACTTTGAAACCCCCGAACCCCCTTTTAGGGGAAGTTTATAAAAACAAAAAATGACTTCATAATTCACTTAGAAGAGTATTCGTGCCAAGTTTCAAGTTTATTAACTCAAGGAATAAAATTTTTCATACAAACAAAATCCCACCGCATTTCACCCTCTTAGGGGTGGAATATCGAAAAACCCTTTCTTAGCGGATACCTGCTCTTCACGAAGAACACACCCTCCAAAATTTCATGTCTCTAGGACCAGCGGTTTAGGCTGTGCGTTGATGTATCAGTCAGTGAGGACTTTGAATTTTATTTATATAGATTTACTTGCTGAAAAATATACACATTAAACGATACACGTGTCACGGTATTGGAAACAATTATCCTTATTGTTTCGTATCCAATAACGTTACTATGGTAACGTCTTAGAAGCGCAAATAACTCATACTCTTAATCAGCCTATAATGTTCCCACTGCTGGGACACAGGCCTCCTCTCGGTGAGAGGGAATGGGCCATAATCCACCACGCGGGCCCAGTGCGGGTTGGTGGATGTCACATGTCTTCGATCTTTTGGTTCTAGGACATGCCGGTTTCCTCACGATGTTTTCCTTCACCGTTTTGAGAGCAGTGGTGATGAAATAATTTACGTAAAGTAAAGCCCCTGTCTGGGTTTGAACCTACGACCTACAACTTGTAATTCACGGGCGATACCACTAGGCCACCACTGCTCTCACGCAAATACTACAAAGTAATTGTCGTTCAAAAATGGAATTGACTAGATTGAATTTATTTTTTAACTAGCTTCCGTCCGCGGCTTTTCCCGCGTGTGTTTTCGATAAAAAGGTAAGTAAAGGTATATGTCTTTTCACAGAGTTCAAAGTATCCCCATACCAAATTTCATCAAAATCGGTCGAGCCGTTTCGGAGATTAGTCGGAACAAAAAGACAAAATAACAAAAATTAAATTAATTAGGCTGGATCGGATCGAAAACTAAAATTACAATGTTAGGAATTTGCCATTTCTTCCCAGGGGTAGTCAGATAGGAAATGTCGACTCCCTCTAGATTATTTTTTTTAATATAACATGTAAAAGTGATTCCTCCTGTTCAGATATAGATCCTATTTACACAATAAACAATTTCATTTCACGTCAGGGACTATTTTATGACAAAACTTTTTCCGACATGTGTGTTAAGAAATATATCACGTTCTTGTGGCAATGACTTATGTAGATATGTATGCAAATATCGAAATATCTCTGTAGCGCTTTCGTTATGAATATTTTGTCTCCAAAAGAAATCTCTTACATTTAATTTTTTAATCCACTTAGTACCTACTTAATTTACATAACATTGTCCAAATAAATTATATTTCAGCGCTATTTAAGGAATATTGTGGTGAATCTATTCTGCAATATTCAAAGCGCGTTTTGAATGTTAATACCTAGCGTACCTATATAAATATAAAAATTTTGCTTGACTGAATTTAATAGTATCAATTTGTTGAAGTATCATTTTCTTGTTGACAATTCAGAATCACAATGTTGAATGTTTTGTGCATAAAGTTACTTGAACGTTGAGAATAGTTTTTTTTACTTATAAGGTTTTGAATACGAGGGTTTTGATTACTTTGTATTAGTGTGTCTGTTACGCATTTTTTTTTGTGATATGCGTTTCGTTTGGGAAGAACTAACTATATTTCTTTCTTTCTTTTTCTTCTGTCTTGTACAGACGCCAGCACATCAAGCTACTACAATCTGTCAAATTTCTTTAATAGAGTTTCAACTTTATCGCTAAAGTATTAAGGTTCAAGGTTGATTGGGAAAATTTGACAGTTTCGGGTAGCTTGACCTGCTGGCGTCTGTACACCTGTTTGTCAAAAGGAATAATCTACATGCATAGAAAACGTTTTCAGAGCAGGAATACCCAAACCATGATCTGCATAGCCTTTTTCCAAATTCCAGTCTAACCGGGTGCTGCTGAATACTTACCATTTTACATGAAACGAGTGTCTATCAGACCTCTATAACCTAGTTACAGGAATACCTAAATAATAACAGTAATTAAATATCGTTATCAGAATATTGCAGCTACGGGAACTGTTACATGGATTTAATCCTATTCCTAGTATATATACAGCGTAGCGCTTTAATGGCGACATTAATTTAACACACGTATACGGTTTCGCATCTTAGTTGTATGAATATATTTTAATTCAATTAAACATTAATATTTATTAACAATTTTCTAAAATAGCATCTTAGAGCAACCTGACTTAAAGAACTGTAGCGCAGGGGTCATTTGCCGGGGTCACGGATCATAACATCGCATCAATGTAATTAAAACAAATAACGTGCAAATAGAAGGCGAATTGGAGGAAAGGGAGAGAGCCCTATGGCGGCGAGCGGCGCAGGTGGAAGTTTTCAAGTTAGGTTTTTTTTTTATGTTGTTATAACTTTTATGATTACCGACCACTAGCCCTACCCGTGTGTTAAATTAATGTCGCCATTGTAGCGGCACGTTGTATTATAAACGTGAAAGTTTGTATGGATGGATGGATAGATGGATGGATAGATGGATGGATGGATGGATGGATGGATGGATGGATGGATGGATGTTTGTTACTCTTTCACGCAAAAACTTCTGAACGGAAATTTGGCACACAGATTGTTTATAACGAGGATTAACATATGAGATACTTTTTATCCCGATATTCCCACGGGATCAAAATTTATGCGGGTGAAACCGCGGGGTGCAGCTAGTAAATTAATTAATAGTAAGTTACATCTACTTATATCTAACCTAAATAAAACTATTAACAAACTAAAATATGGCGTCGAAATATTCCTCCACATCGCTGTCGACTGGTAATATACCCAAGGGACTGGCAGCATTGCCACGTTGTATGGCAATACTGGGGATGAATAATGGGGCCGAAAGGTTCTGGAGTGGCGACCGCGTACCGGAAGACATAGCGTTGGAAGGCCTCCCACAAGGTGGACCGACGACCTTGTGAAGGCCGCAGGAACCCGTTGGATTCGAGAAGCTTTGGGGAGTTGGAGGTGCTTGGGGGAGGCCTATGTCCAGCAGTGGACTTCTTTCAGCTGAAATTATGATGATCATGATGGCAGTACTTATCCTCTGGCCAAGGTAACAGCCAGCCCTTGGGTTACGGGAAGTGTCAACCAGCCGTTTGGAGATTTCATTGAATATTTTCACTGTCTGGCGCGGATTAAAAATAAATAATATTTATTTTATTGCTAATATTTTACATAATTATATCTATTTTATTATTTATTTATTACTGTGATTGCCCGTGACATCACAGCGGGCCCTATCAGAATACCAGCGCTGCGACATTTATTTTTTAAATGTCGAAGCATCATGCTGAGATAGGAGCCTTTTGGCCTCGTATAGGACTTTCTGTTTCATTTTTCCTTTTATTACTTTTTTTTATATAATTTGTTTTATTTTTATTTTTAACTGTGTTTAGTTTAGTTTATAATCCTGTACGAGTCGCAATATATACTTTTTCTTTCTTTCTAACAAGCCTTGAGCACTCGGACCCCACGGCCCGAGGGTTTCAACCCCAAACGGCTCGAAAATATAATTACCAAATTACTAATACTTAAGTTTATCAGGAAACAATAATCTGAAATTAGATTGACCTATTAGTAAATAGACCTCATTGAATAATGATACACATTTCTCGGTGAAATTCCGACTGAGTTAATATGTGGGCGTAATAGATCGGATTTACGTGGGTACCACATTTCCCATCGATTTTTTCCATTACATACCCTTATATGAAATTACGTAATATATTTTCTATAATCTATAACATATAATAAAATAGTAACGAAGTCAAAACACACACATACATTAAAAACACACACATTGAATATTAAAAAAAAAGTAATTCCTACGATGTGCGGAACGAGTCTGATCCGTTTAGCTGGATGTATGTTCCGGATTGGCGCAAAACGGCTCAAAGAATTTAGATTAAATTTGGCACACGGATAGTATATAACCTGAATTAACACAATTACATGATAGACTTCCTGATATTTCCTCTATGTATGTTTAAGTGAAGACTAGCTTTTGCCCAAGGCTTTGCTCACGTATATGTGGGATACCATGGGAACGTACTACCGGGATTAAAAGGACCATATATATTCATCCAGGATATAAACAATATGTATGCCAAATTTCATTAAAATCTGTTCAGCCGTTTTTGCGCCAATCCGGAACATACATCCAGACAAACAGACAAAATTTCTTTATTACTATTTTATTATACCTATAGATAGATTAAATGAGCCCCTGGACATGATTAAGAGCTCCTTATGAGCACGAAATAAGTCGACAAAACCCGCCAAAATATACGTGACTGTAAATACTCCTACATTTTTCATAGCACACTTCAGCTATCTACTTATTTAAAAATAAGGCATTAATTTCCAAATATATTCAAAGCACTTCAAAAACTTTCCTCATTAATCATTTAAAAGTTAATTCTGAAAATTCCAGTAGCTCTGTAACGAGCCGTTCCACGTATTAGTTTAACAAGGTCAAAAAACATATAGGTAGGTACATTTTTCTTCACAGTCTAGTTGCTACTAAAATGTAACGCTTAAAATAATATAATTTCGTATAAAATCAAATAAAAGTTACGTTGTAAAAACGCACCGAGGGAATACGGTAAGCAAAATTTGGTGTGTGGGTGAGTTTGATGGCTACCAGCAGTACAATTCTGTAACAATCTCACCGTGAAAACCTAGATGAAGTGAGCGTGGAGTGAGCTGTCATTCCAACTAACGCTAGGGATTGACACTACTGACAGCTCACATCAAGCTCACTTCACTTGAGTTTTCACGGTGAGATTTTTACAGAATCGACCGGCTGGTCGAGCTATTCTGTAAAAATCTCACCGTGAAAACATAGGTGAAATGAGTTTGAATGAGCTGTCAACCCTTAGATTCCCTCGCGTTAGGTAGGATGACAGTTCACTTCACGCTCACTTCACCTAAATTCTCACAGTGAGATTTTTGCAGAAAAGACCAACAGACTCTGTCTATCAACAGTACAGCAACAGTCGAATAACAACACGATCAGTCGATACCTTAAAATTAAGTTAAGATTGGGGTGAAAGAAACCGGCATGTCCTAGAACCAAAAAAACGAAAGCATTTGAAAGAAAGAAAGAAAGAAAATACGTTTATTTGCGGTAAACATGACGCAAAAAAGAACATAAAAAACAACAAAAAAACAATAGGAAAAGGTTGACATGCGTCACATCCACGCAAAACGGCTATCGCTCAGCATTATGCTGCGACCCTATGCAAGACAGAGCCCCAGCGCTGCTGATATTTGCTTTCGAATTTGTGATTTTAGGACATGCCGGTTTCGTCACGATGTTTTCCTTCACCGTTTTGAGAGCAGTGGTGATGAAATGAAATACACGAAGTAAAGCGCCTGTCTGGGTTCGAACCCACGACCTACAACTCCACATTTTGAGAGCAGTGGGCCACCACTGCTATCAAATTCTAGTACTTGACAATGCATAAATCCCTTTAACACAAACGTGTCCACATGCCGCAGTCAAAGCAAAAGAATACAAATAAAAGCCGTTTCGCTGTATATATGTATTTCGTGATTAAAGCCAGTTACTGCACAAGCCAAGCCAAACAATAAAGTAGGCGTTCCATTTACGCGAGCACAGTGCACTCAGCCACCAGAACACTGTTCAAAGTACACGTGGCCGTCACATGCTATAATATGTTCTTTGTTCGTTGATGCTCGCGTCTGTTTTCCTAAGGTCTAATGTTTGTCGCGGGCGCGCTTTCCTTTCGAAGTTTAGAAAATAATTCAGTAGTGCAAAACTCTTCTGATCTCTGTAGATGGTTCAGTCCAACAAAAAGTTGTGTGTTTTAAGACAGTTATTCTCCATTGCTCTCAAAGCAGTGTAAAAAACACATGACTGACATCTTGAGTAATTTATATTTCGTCGGGTGCTGACACGTGTATTACGATATTAAATATAATATTTTATTCTTATACGTTACTCACAGATATCTAATTTTTATTTTTATATTTTACTAGCTGCGCCCCGCGGTTTCACCCGCATAAGTTTCGAACCCGTAGGAATACTGGGATAAAAAGTATCCTATATGGTAGTCCTAAACCACCACCAAAAAAAAATAAAAAAATAAAAAAAAATAAAAAAAAAAAAATAAAAAAAAATAAAAAATAAATAAAAACAAAATAAAAAATAATAATAATAAAAATAATAAAAATAATAATAATAATAAATTTGGTGTACCAAATTTCATCCAAATCTGTTCCGTAGTTTTTGCGTGAAAGAGTAACAAACATCCATCCATCCGTCCATCCATCCATACAAACTTTCACGTTTATAATATTAGTAGGATTTATTTCTGTATTTGTCCGTGAGATCACAGCTAACACTATCAGATATTTTTTTTTTTTGGAATGACACCTCGAAATTTAACGTAGGATGTGATCTTCTGCTTAACCAGACTTGCGGTTGCCTCAATAAAGTAAGGCCTCCAGCCAGAGCTTAAAACACTTAAAAATTAAGCGACTACACGCTAAGGGCATCCCCTGTGGGGTATGGACCTTGGCTTAGGGTGTCGCTGAGAGACAGCTGGGGACAGGCTAGATCGAAATTAGTCCTATCAGAATACCATCGCTGGGACACTTATTTTGAAATGTCACAGCATCATGCTAAGCCTTTTGGCCCCGTACAGGACTTTCCGGTTTCATTTTTATTTCACTTTTGTTTTATTTTTTATGTTCCTAGAGTGTATTTAGTTTAGTTGGTGATATTCCTTTGCGGGTCCCAATAAATACTTCTTTCATTATTTCTTAATGTGAATGACATGGCAGAAAATCTTCAGAGAAACTGCCTTATAAAATGTGACTTACGCTACGTACGATAATCAATCTTAAGAACTACCTAAACTTAAAAAATAGTGTTTTACTTAAAATAAAAACATATCACAAAACAATTTTCCAACACGAAACATAAAGAAGACGTATAACCTTGTTAACATAATTTTCAGTTCTCGTATTTTTGGCGCAGGAAAAACCCAAGAAAATACAACAAATAAAGGGAACAGAAAAAGGTTTATTAACATAACAACATGTAAATGAAGGCAGAATACAAGATATAAATCATTTATATTCATGCGAAATGAATTCACGCAGCTAATATGAACCTTGGAGGGTTGCACACGACCGATTTTAATCGGAGAAACAGATGAAAACTTGCGAACGCAGAAAAAGGTGGCGTTTTATAGTTTCTGCCTACCCCTTTAAGAAGAAGGAGTGAGTGTATGTTTATGAGACCTGCAAAACTTTCATACGCAAGGGGAATTAAGTAAGTTGAGTTACGAAAGTTAATCGACTCGTTATCGGCTGTCGACCGGAGGGAGTTGGTAGCTCATATTATCACGATACATAACTCTATAACCTGTATTTCAGTCAAGCATGTCCCCTTGTATCCAATTCTCAGCGCTCCTTCTTGCATATAACTTCAGTGCGATAGTAATTTTAGCCACCACGGCTTATTTGAATTTATTTTCATTTCTGAATTGTTTTTTTCTTTTTTAGTACGGACGCTTTTAGCATGCACATCTTTCTACATCGTCCTCACGTGTATAATTTCAACATGAATAATGTAATAAATATTTAGTAACAATTTTATGATTTAAAAGAGTGTCCAGTGAGTTTCTTGCCCGTTCTTCTCCATATGTACCTACTACGCTTTGGAATGGGCTTCATCTTTCTGACTGACCGACCCTTTGTCAATTCACAAGTGCCTGTAATTGGTTTATTTGAAATTAATGCTTTGAGTTTGAGTTTTCTTCCCGATTTTATGTCGGTCTCATCAGTCGGTCGTGTGCGAGCCACCAAAAAGCTCCGTAAGTACGGAATGCAATAAATTCCGACATTTTTGCGGTGAAACGCAACACCGCCAATAAATCCAGTGACTTGGCTAGTTATACCAACGTTGACTTATTTATTGTAATCGTCTTTATTCGCCGCTATATTTTAAATATAGCCCGGGTTTATTGAAGCTAGCTTAATGTTTATAATCATGAAACATGGTTCTGAGAATTTAAGGAATTTACTTCGGCTTTATATCGTTAATATTGTTTGCTAAATATTTGTTACGGTTTTTCACCTCATCGGGTCGGTTTTTTATTTATTTTGATCATGTTTCTGGCTAAATAATATTTTCTATTTATAATTTATATACTAATAATAAAATTGAGGTTTTTTTTTGTTTGAACGGGCTAATATCTGGAACTACCAGTCTGATACAAAATTAAAAAAAAATATTTTTGCATTTGATAGACTTCTTGAGGAAGGCTATAGGGTGGCCGGAACATTGACGTCCAAAAATAAAATTTAGGTCCCTCGTATCGTGGGGTATCCGAATCACCCCCATGTATGTTCCGCGACTTTTCATAGTTTTCGAGTTACGAATTTTTTTCTGATTTTTTGAGAATGATCGACCTGACCAATCTAAAAAATGGCTTTGTCGAGATTTTTTTTCTGCAACTGAATCTTCGTGAGTAGTACTTTTATGCATAAAATAATCAGCTTCGTAACTGTGATGAAAGTTATGAAAAAGTTGGTCTAAAGTGCTAATTTTTTTATGATTATGAAAGCTGAGAGTCTGGCGCATTCTTGAAGCCTACTTAGGAACCATGAAGTTTCCTGTTTAAATTTTTTATTTAAAGTTAAAATGCTAAGCCATAATTTACCGAACGTAATTTTTTCACTTTAGACCAACTTTTTCATAACTTTCATCACAGTTACGAAGCTGATTATTTTATGCATAAAAGTACTACTCACGAAGATTCAGTTGCAAAAAAAAAATCTCGACAAAGCCATTTTTTAGATTGGTCAGGTCGATCATTCTCAAAAAATCAGAAAAAAATTCGTAACTCGAAAACTATGAAAAGTCGCGGAACATACATGGGGGTGATTCGGATACCCCACGATACGAGGGACCTAAATTTTATTTTTGGACGTCAATGTTCCGGCCACCCTGTATATAGCCTTCCTCAAAAAGTGTATGGCGTGTGTTAATAGCGCTATGACTCTTAGGAGCCGAACAAAAACGGACGCTGCGCGAGAACGAAGTAAAAGCGCAGGTAGACGATGCGATGCGATGGGGTGGGTCGGGAATCAAAAAATTTTACGCGGACCAACAGTTAGTCTTTTATAACCACATTATGCA
This sequence comes from Apamea monoglypha, assembly GCA_911387795.2. Taxonomy (NCBI): domain Eukaryota; kingdom Metazoa; phylum Arthropoda; class Insecta; order Lepidoptera; family Noctuidae; genus Apamea; species Apamea monoglypha. The sequence goes on from OU426930.1 coordinate 6,151,001, forward strand.
CCCAAGCTGCTTCACTGTTTCGTTGCTTGTGTGAACCACATGGATGAAAGCAGTATTTTTCAATTCCAAAGCAATGGATATTTATATTATTTTCCATTTCATTTTATTTTTTATTTAGTGCAGGCACAGTGGTAACGGCCCCGACTTTCGAGGTTCAAATCCAAACAGGCTCTTTACTTTGTGTAAATAATTTATCACCACTGCTTTCGAAACGGTCAAGAAAAACATCCTGACGCAACCTGCGTGTCGTAAAACCAAAAATTCGAAGACATGTGACATTTATTAACCCGCATTGGGCCCGCGTGGTAGATTACAGACCACTCCTTCTCGAAGAGAGGAGGCCTGAGTCCCAGCAGTGTGAACATTATAGGCTAATTATCATATTATTTTCCGGGACCTTCAGCTTCCCCAAATGTAACACTGTACATGTATACAAGCCTTAATGAGGTACACAGACAAAATATAACTACAAAGACCATGAAATGTCATTAAAATTACATATTGTAGGACGTAGAAGTCCAAACTCAAGATTTGCCAAAGAGCGAAGGAGCGTAGTATCTTAAAAATTAAACTGACCGACCAAATTCGCAACACCACAATACGCTCCAAGACAGGTGTCGCCGATGTTGGCGGAAAGTCTGCGAGGCTGAAGTGGAACTGGGTGGGTCACACTTATAGGATGCATCCAGACAGATGGGTCAAAGTCGTCACACGGTGGGTGCCTGAAGACGGGTGTCGTCACCGAGGCAGGACAAAGTAACGCTTTTTTTTTTTTTTCTGGTGGGAAATCATCAAATGATCCCTCCCTCCCGCTCTGGGTAGAGCGGAAGGGAGTGTCAGACTCTTACTGACTAAAACCCACCCATGTTCCTTCCTTCGCCCTTTATGTTCCGGGGTAGCGGTAACCCTTTCGGATAATCCCGCTAAATGTCTAAGAAACGCTGGCGTGACGATTTGGACTCCTTCCAAACAGATTGGACGGAGAAGGCGCAGGAAAAGGAAAGGTGGAAGAATATGGGGGAGGCCTTTTCCCAGCAGTGGGGCAATATAGGCTGACGGAAAAAAAAATTTAGGTTCGTACCTACTTTTTTTTATGATCGTTCATAGCATGTTTTTTCATAAAAATAAGTACCTAATTAAAGTAACAATTCACGAAGGCTTGAATGTAGTCCTTTGTACTCATATTTTGATAGAGCTGTGGGTACTAACACATTCACAAATGGATATTGTGTAGTACACACAAAAGCGATGTCACTGCTTAACACCATATAGGGGAACCTCATACCACACGGAAAATATAACAGACAAATAGTCTAAAACCATTAAAGAAAACAATTTCGCATTAACACAAAACGAAGGACATATAAGGTAAGTATGTAAGGATAGTAGCAAGTGGCGTTCTGTTGTTTCTGCCTACCTCATGAGAAGAGGGCGTGAGTTTAGGTATGTATGTGTACAAAACGAAAGTAGCGCAAACCATGTAATATTTCATCATTCTTATAATAGAAAAATCTGAAGAAACGCGATGAAAAAATATATCTTAATCATTTTATACTTTACGCGCAAAACTTTCGGAATATTCCACAAACTTTGTAGATAAGATGTTTGTGGATTCCCAAGTATACTACTGAAATATTTATTGAAGTACGAATTCCGTTTAACGCTCAACTTTCCGGAACTTTCCACCGCTGAGCTGAACAGAAGTTAACTCGTAATCAGCTTCATGAACATATAAGAACTCTATTTTATATTCTTAAATTCAAGCACCTCCACTTCGACCGGTTCTGTGCTTCTCGCATCCATCGGGTTCCTGCGGCCTTCATAAGGTCGCCAGTGCACCTTGTGGACGGCCTTCCAACGCTACGCTTGGTGGCTTTAGATTTAGAATATAGCTTTTGTTTAGAGAATTTGCATCTTCTATCTACAGTCACGAGCATAAATACTCTTACAATCCTTTCACAGTTATTTTGATAACTGTCAAAACCACAGTCATCTTTATTGATATGCTAATAAGGTTGCTGTTGGTTTGCTGCCACTGACAAGTCTGTCAACATCATTATGATCTTTATTCTCGTCTCAATAGGGTTGCTGATAGGTTGCTGCTGTCAGAGGTAACATAACTGTGAACGGACTGTACACGAGATATAAAAGCAATTTTCTCCTAAAGAATTGATCGATATTTTATGGTGTTGCAGGAGAGTAGTGGTGGCCCAGTGTTATCGGCCCTGAGTTACGAGTTGTAGGTCGTGAGTTCGAACCCAGGCTGGCACTTTAGTTTGTGTATTTAATTTCATCACCACTGCTCTCAAAACGCTGAAGGAAAACATCGTGAGGAAATCGGAAGATCCTAGAACTAAAATTCGAAGACCTGTGACATCTACCAAACCGCACTGGGCCCACGTGGTGGATTACGGCCCACTCCCTAGGCCATAATCCACCGAGAGGAGGCCTGTGTCCCAGCAGTGGGAACATTGGTGAGTGTTGCGAACATAATATAATCGAAACCATACTATTATGAAATAGGTCTTTCCATAAAGTTGCAATTTTTATTTTACAAGAAAAACGCTTTTGCGCAGCCCACGTCGCACGCACGGACGTAAAAATATCGCGGCGGGATTTTATCGCGCACTGGATTTTCAACTCTCCGTATTGAACTGAGCGTTGAGAATCCAATAGAGCGTATCCCAGCGCGTCAAAAAAACACACTGTTGGATTTTTAACTCTAGGCGCTAAGCAGTGCGTTGAAAATCCAGTGCACGAAAAAAATCGTCGAGAAAAACGCGCCCCGTTCGAACCTAGGCTGTGACTGTACAGACGCCAGCAGGTCAAGCTACCCGAAACTGTCAAATTCTCCCAAATAACCTTGAACCTTAACGCTTTAGCGATAAAGTTGAAAATCTTTTAAAGAAATTTGACAGATTGCTTTATGTGCTGGCGTCTGTACCTACAATAAATAAAAAATAAGTATACCTACTATACACATTTTATCCCCACCTCTTACATCGTTTAATCTAAAATTCTGAATAACTGCATGACATTAGTCAAAACATGTGTTACATAAAATGTCCGCAGAGGATGCAAATTACGTACCTACCATTTGTCGTTCTTGTAAGATGTAAGTGAAAAAATAAAATGTCTTACGAAAATACAATGTCTTCGTAACATTGAAGCTTAGCCAGATAATGCTAGAAGAAAAATTTGGAGAAAATGTTCAGGTTATTATGACTACCGCCGAAAGTGACCGTAGACCGTTGTAAGCCGACTGTCAGTCTGAGAGGCCATTCCGTTATTTTTAAGAACGTTCGCAATCTACACAGAGTGTCGCTGAAATGAGACTGCGACTAGATTTTGAACTATTTTACCTATCTTCAGTTATTAGTCCTAACGTCCTAATATCAGACGGTAAAGTTTTCCGTCACTCCACTGACGGAAAGCTTTGACGTATTTTTGATAGTGGCGAAATGTGGGTACTATAGGTACACCTCTACACTTCTGCCTAACCCTTCAGGGTAAACAGGCTTGATGTTATATTGTATGTTTTTGTTGATAGAGATAGTTCCAGGATCAAGTTATCAGGCTTGCATATAATCCTCTATGTACTAGCCAAGCTTAAAATTACAACGCCGCACGGCAGAAAGTTGGTCCAAAAAATTCAATTCAATTTTTTTTAAACTTAATTCCCCATAAACATTCAAGCAAAAGCCACGCAAAAAGAAAAAGAAACGGTTTGTATGTTGAACAAGTGAAATATAAAACTACGTTTCGGAAACTGGCGTCGTACCAAAACTCTCGTTTTGCAACGATTTGACGTACGAGCCGAGGAGAATTAAACCACACAAGCAAAAAAACAGACTCGCTGGAACCACAAGTTTGTTCAATTTGTTGCTCACATATTTTTAGCTTGATTTTTGTATGTTGAAACTGTTGCTGAATGATTAGTTTGCATTTGCTTGCAGTTTGAACATATGCTGCCGATCTATTTTGTAACAATCTCACCGTGAAAACTTAGGTGAAGTGAGTTTGGAGTGAGCTGTCATTCCCCCCGATACTTACTTCAAACTCACATTTTTTGTTTCTTTTTTACCTATCACCTACGTATCACGTTTTTACGAACCGGCTGATATCTGCGAAGTTTTGGTTTTGATTTTCTCACGATGTTTTCTTTCACCGTTTTGAGAGCAATGGTGATGAAATTATTTACACAAAGTAAAGCGCCTGCCTGGGTTTGAACCCGCGAGCTACAACTCGTAAGCCGGGGCTATTACCACTGGGCCACCACTGCTCCCGGTCTATTCTGTAAAAAATCTCGGTTAGACTGTGTCTAATAGAGCATATTACGAGTAATTCTGTTTTTTACTCATGTAACAAAATAATATATTTTCGGTCAGCATGTGTTTGATTCACACGCCTCCCGGCGGAGTAGTTTCACACGTGTCCAACTAATTGAACCTTTTCCGAAAAACCTTTCATTAAGCTATTTAAAGCTGAATCGTAATCCTTAAAACAGTATTCGATAACACACTGAACAGAAAACAATTTACTCGTAGAAATTGAAAACACGTGAACGCTTAATAAACGCTTATTATTTTAAACGAAATACCGGTGTTTACTTCCATCAACAAACGTAATTCCTTTATTTTCACCCTGGGTTGTGGTACTTACTAGAGAAACCATATTATTCGCATAAAATGTTAAAAAAATATCTTTTATTTATTTTTATTTATACTTTCCTTAACAAAATAATTCTAATAAGTTTTTTTTTACTGTTGTGACATAATAAAATCGTAGTTGAATTATAGGTAATATGCTGCACTTAAATAAATAAAGTCCTCCAGACCGAATTTCGGTCATGGCGATCAGTCTTAGCAGAGACCAGCTTTCGGCGCAGGAGATATTATAGTGCACAAGTGTGTGCGCAGACACAGATGCAATCCGACACGACCGGAGAAAGATCAGGCGCAGGGCCAACGTCTTAACTTGCTTTCCGAGGCACTGTTATTCAGAAATTCCCAATGGAAAACCCTTTGCCCTACCCGGGAATCGAGCCCAGGAGCCCACGCTCAGCAGTCGCACTTACGACCACAATGCCAACAGGGTAGCTACTTCACATAACAAAGTAATAAAATACTTGCGTGACCACTGATAAGTTTTAATTAATTGTTTTAATTATTATTTATAGTTTCATAAAGTACTATTTTTGTCCAACTTCAGATACGTCATGGGTATATCGACGCCATCTAGCTTAATCAGCGATTCAGTAAACTGCCTAGCCTTATAATTGAACGACGACATTAAACTAGCGGCCTAAATTATATTCAGCCATTCAATCAAACAGCTAGGCAATTGACATTTAAATTTCATATTTTGAATAAGCATGCAAGATTGGAAACCATCTTGAAAATTATATGAAATCTGCGAAGCCTATTGTAATCTTTAAGATTAATTATTTTGTCTTACAAAAGTCTCGTCCAAAGTTAAAGAATTTTAATAAAGCGATACTCTAAATAACTTTCCAAAGTAAATAGTCGTGAATTAGAAAACTGTTTGATGTTAATGAACGCAAACAATCCGCGGGCGACGAGACGCTATTTGAACGCGTTTCAAATTCTCGTGTCAGGAGTGACGTTATTTAGATTAGGAGTCACGATTTATGTGTCTCGATGAATGTTCATTAAACTGTAAATAAATATCTGACCTTTTAGTTTGTTTCTTTAACAGTCCACTGGTCTGGATTTGACGAAAGGAAATTAAGTAGATAAAAAAATCCGGGCCACCTTGAACCTGCCTTCGCGGTACTCGTCCAGGTCATCTAGCCATCTCTTTCTGGACCGGCCTCAGCGGCGCCGTCCATCTACAGGCACCCATTTTGTGTGGAGACCGTTGCCCAGCGTCATCGTGCATACAGCTGATATGACCTGCCCAATCTCATTTGAGCTCGGTAGCCTTCTTTCCTACATCTATGCCCGTTTCGGAACTCAGCGTCGTGTTCCGTATTCTGTCCTGTCTTTTTACATCCAGAATGCTGCGTTAGATCACTCTCTTTCAAACTTCAAGGCGGAACTTTTGCGATTCGGTGAGCTACCAGGTCTGAGCACCATAGGTTAGGACGGGCAAGATACACATGTCGATGAGTATGCGCTTCAGAGAGATCGGCAGATCACCCTTCATTAGCATCTTCATGGACCAGTAGCTTTTCACACCCACAGACCACAGACCTAACGAAGAGAGAGGCAAATATAAAACTTTTTGTCTACGGAAAAAAACGTGGGAAATTACAAGTAAACTAGCTGCGCCCCGCGGTTTCACCCGCATAAGTTGCGATCCCGTGGGAATATCGGGATAAAAAGTATTCCATATGTTAATCCTGGTTATAAACCATCTGTGTACCAAATTTCATCCACATCCGTTCAGTAGGTTTTGCGTGAAAGAGTAAAAAACACCCATCCATCCATCCATCCATACAAACTTTCAAGTTTATTATATTAGTAGGATTACTGTTGGCAAGCTCGCATAATTCCTAATAATTATCCAGTAGTCCAGTAACTAATGCCATCACATTAAAAACAGATACGTTCTGTTATTCAGGCCTCGGCCACTGATTCGCTGTAAATACCACAAACACGTCACGAATAACTGAATATCGAATAACATACTAATAACAGAGAATTATTATAAACTGAAATTCGCTGACAATTATTATGAAGAATAATTATGTTATAATTACAACGCAAAATGTTTTTAGTTAACAATTAATATTTAATGTTGAACTTATTAGTAGCACGATTGGACCAATCAATAATTTGCAAAACCAATACGGCTGGGGGCACAACGCCGTACTGTGATCGCATTATTTCCGGCGAACCGAAAAGCGTGAAAACTGACGATGGTCTGTATACGAAACGCTTTGATATAATAATTGTGCACCAACCCCTCGTAGAACCGTGCTCGGTCACAAAGGGAAATCGGATAAATGTCATAACAGAACGCGGCTAAATTTTGTACCTTGTGTAGTGTACGTTTGGAGATGGAATAGGTAGCAAATGGAATCAAATAGTATCTCGTTTACGATTCACTTTGCTTCGAACTTCGTTCATGTAAGTCTCGACCACAACGGAAATAAACTAAAGTCTTTTGAAAACTAAATAGTTTGCTAGTAGACAATCAATTTCATTGAAATATTATTTTTGTAAGTAAAACATTTTCGATGTTAGTTTTCGTAATGTTTAAGACATTTCATAATAAATAAAATAAAACATTCAATAAACGAAATGTAATAATGTGATGCTAATGTTGCTACAATCAGCTTCACAAAATGATTATTAACGCAGTATGTTGTTTGATATATAAATTCATTAATCACGTCGTCACTGCGTGTCAACACAAGTTACCAAAGAATAGCTTTTATCATGGCGAAAAAATTGCCAGTCAGCAAGCTTGGTTGCGGAGTTCGTGTTTCATTAGTTACATTTCACTATACACATTACAGAAACTTCTTACTATTGACTCTGATTGACGATAAAATAATACATATTAATGAGAGAACTTGGATTTTAAACAACTCGTACTGAGCAAGTGTGGCCATTAATGCGTTTTCTGAGAATAGCTTAGCTAGAAAAATGTCTTCAGGAAAGTTTTGAGTACGAATGTGCATTGCATGGCTATATGAGTAGGGGAAGACCAAAGAAACGATGGATGGACTGCGTGACAGATGATATATGGCTAGAATAGGAGTGACTACCGATATGATGACTATGGAGGAAAAAAAACATGTTGCGCCTACCCCAAATAAATTGGGATAAGAACAGGAGATTGATGATGCTGAGAAGGCTTTAGCCGGCTGTAAGGATAATTACTTAAAGCAAAATAATAAGTAGTAGTTAATATATTATCTCTCTGATTAATACTTCTTCCGTGACACCGAGTATGGTTACGTCCGCCAAGATTTTACGTGACCATATTGCAGCCGGGTACGAGTATATCTCAAAAGAAATATAGTAAGGAGTACTATCGGAGAACCATTTCTGCGGGACACGGGATTCTTATGAAGTCCACTTCACTCAAAAACTGAATGGAAATGGAAAAGCAGTGGAAAGTTCGAGAATATCTGGTGTCACGCCTCGCTTTTGTTGAAACTTAGTGGGAATAAAATTTTTGCGACTTGGAAACTTAAGTTTTCACTTATCTTGGAAACTTATATCTAGATTCCTGTGTTTTTTTTTTCTTTGACGTCGCGGTTTTTTAGACTTATTCACTTAGCAATCATAGTCGTTATCGGGTCTCCTTTGAGGATCTTTGTTTTTTTTTTTCTATCTATGGAATAAAGACGACGTAGGTACCTACGTAACGCAAGGCAACAGAAAATAATATTTATTAAAACGTATCTACTGTTTTAGTTTATCAAGTAAATATTAAAATGCTACCGATGTAAGCTTTGCGAATAACTTTTAGTCGATTTTTTTAATACGACTTGGTTATTCATTGAAAGATCAAGTTTGAAGGGACAACAGAGCCTATTTGAAATGAAAACTATGGTTAAATGATTTTGATCATTCTAGGGGTGGTAAGCCACTCGACAAATATATCTGTCCAATTAGTCATCTTTGATTGAATAATTTTTTTTAGAACATTGTTAGCCTACATTTATTGAAGTCATCCAATTTCCTTGATCAAAGTCACATAGGACCAAGGATATCTATGCATAGGACAAAAATATATCAAAATCAAAATCAATAGTCATTTATTCAAATTAGGGTGAAAATCAGCACTTATCGAACGTCAAAGTTACATAAGACAGTCCCCCAAAACGCCCGCCGCTTCATAGTGCTTTCGCTGGGGAGAAAAAGTGGTAAACTCCCGTTTATTACACCACTGGTCAAATGCAAGACTTCAGAAACCTACATAATCAGCCTATAACGTTCCCACTGCTGGGACACAGGACTCTCTGTGAGGGGGAGTGGGCCATAATCCACTACGCGGGCCCAATGCGGGTTGGTGGATGTCACATGTCTTCGAATTTGTGGTTCTAGGACATGCCAGTTTCCTCACGATGTTTTCGTTCACCGTTTTGAGCGCAGTGGTGATGAAATAATTTACACAAAGTAAAGTGCCTGACTAGGTTCGAACTCACGACCTACAACTCGTAAGTCGGGTCCATTACCACTGGGCCACCACTGCACCCTGCTTCAATAAATCAGACAAAGTAACAGAGGAAGTCTTATAGATATGTTCTCACCTAGTTGGATTTAACTGGCGGTGACATTTTTCAATTGGAAACTCCGCACAGAGTTCAAGGCAGACAAGAAACATTTCTGCGGAAAACTGGGGTTTCAGACAAGAACCAATATATACATGGGAAAAACTTACTTATTTACAAAACCACGTGAAAAAGTACCTCAATGGGACCACCAATGTTCTGTTATGGGACTTTTATCAGAAATTGATGATAAATCAACATTTGGAAAATCACAAAAACTCAACTATAACTATGTTGGGGTCGGCTTCAAGATAAGCAAGCAGTCAAGATAAGTTATGTGTCCAACAAAGTTTTACTATAGTTGAAGGCATCTTAAATAATTGATGTAGTAGAATCCCATCAATAATTCAATTAATCTTTAATTGCATTCGAGGTAATCAATTACTTATGCAAATACCGATTTATTCAACTTTTCGAGTTAAGTTGGTACTCGTAAATCATTGCAGAGGGTTTTTCGAAAAAAATAAGATAGATGGGGTCTTGTACGGGAGTCGACGTCGAACACGAGATGAGATGCATATTTCATGCGAGAGATAATCTATCGAAAATATTTATTTATTTATTATTCACAAAATCCAAAGCTCTTTGAAATTTTATCTTAAAATATATTAGAGCCAATTACGGATTTACAATTTAATAGATATACAATATACAGGGTGGCCGGAACATTGACGTCCAAAAATAAAATTTAGGTCCCTCGTATCGTGGGGTATCCGAATCACCCCCATGTATGTTCCGCGACTTTTCATAGTTTTCGAATTACTAATTTTTTTCTGATTTTTTGAGAATGATCGACCTGACCAATCTAAAAAATGGCTTTGTCGAGATTTTTTTTTTGCAACTGAATCTTCGTGAGTAGTACTTTTATGCATAAAATAATCAGCTTCGTAACTGTGATGAAAGTTATGAAAAAGTTGGTCTAAAGTGCTAATTTTTTTATGATTATGAAAGCTGAGAGTCTGGCGCATTCTTGAAGCCTACTTAGGAACCATGAAGTTTCCTGTTTAAATTTTTTATTTAAAGTTAAAATGCTAAGCCATAATTTACCGAACGTAATTTTTTCACTTTACTCACGAAGATTCAGTTGCAAAAAAAAATCTCGACAAAGCCATTTTTTAGATTGGTCAGGTCGATCATTCTCAAAAAATCAGAAAAAAATTCGTAACTCGAAAACTATGAAAAGTCGCGGAACATACATGGGGGTGATTCGGATACCCCACGATACGAGGGACCTAAATTTTATTTTTGGACGTCAATGTTCCGGCCACCCTGTATGCAACAGAAACAAACATACAGCAGTGCGATTCTTTAACCATCTCACCGTGAAAACTTAGGTGAAGTGAGCGTGGAGTGAGCTGTCAGTCCAACTAATGCTAGGGATTGACACTTGACAGTTGGTCACTCTAAGCTCACTTCACCTAACTTCTCACGGTGAGATTTTTACAGAATCGATCGGCAGATTCTTAAATAAAATACAGGGACATCAACACGCAACCTTCAGTATGTGATTCTGAAATCCCCAGCGTTGACATTTTTCGTCTGTTGTAAAAAAAAATCTGTTCCATACATTTTGAACGAATAGGTATTGTAGTTTTCTATGAAACAGATGTTTTCATTTTAATAACTGACGAAAAATTTCTACTCTAGGGGGGGTCTAGAATCGTGTGCTGGATTCATGGTTACATTTTCGCATTGACGTCCCTGCCACCCTGTATAATATCTATATTTTATTTACGTCAAAAGTGCAATGATCTAGATTCTAGAACGTATATTCTTATCAAAAGCATTATTATTTTGTGTTACTCCGTAATTTACTTCACCATCATTTTAACGTCAGACTTAATTATGCCAAAAAAGCCCTTTTTAGTTTCGGCATGCATTGTATTGTACCATTTTCCTAATCGAAAGAGCAGTGATGGCCAAGTGTTAGTTGTAGGTTCGAACCCAGACAGGCGTTTTACTTAGTGTAAATTATCTCATCACCACTGTTCTCAAAACGGTGAAGTAAAACGTCGTAAGGGAATGGGCATGTCCTGGAAGCAAAAATTCGAAGACATGTGACAAGTACCAATCCGCACTGGGCCCGCGTGGTGGACTGCAGCCCACTCCCTCTCACAGAGAGGGACTGTGGCCCAGCAGTGCGAACATTATAGGTTGATTATGCTACTAATCGAAAGTACATTGTATTTGTTGCTAAGGAACTTCTAATCCGGAATAAGACTCTAACTTCTACTGAGATTTAGTTAACGCTCGAGTAAACACATTAATTAGTTAGTTACTACTCAATTCTAATTAAACGTAACGAAGGATAAACTTTTATTGGATAATATACGACAAGTATGGGCTTTTTGTTTTTAATAGACTACACGTGTAACACTTTGTAAAGAATCATTCTCATAATAAAGGAATTAATTTAATTAGAATTTAAACACGTTCTAAGCCCACCATGAGTGTATCGCCTAAGGGTGCTTGCATAAAGATACACGTACTCTGGTCCCGGTTTGTTGATACAGGTCTGTACCGTAAGTAAATGAAACCACAGTTTGTCTTATTACTCCAAATAGTTATTCCTAGAAAATGGTTTACGTTTTTACATTTTTGTCTCTTGGCTTGTCAGCCAAATCTGATGCTACTGTTTTTTTCTCTTATTCTATAAATAAATTAGTGTTTGTCTCGTATTCGTACCATCTATTTATAACGGACTCGCGGAGGTTGCATGTAAACACCAAATAGGCTATAATCTCTACAATACAGATCAACCCACGAGTGCCCGGTAAAAAGTGTAGTCGATACCGACATGTTTCATCCTGTTTGATATGCGAGCGCGTGCAGCAAGTATGGTAGAGATCGTCTAATATAAAAAAGGACGGCCCTCCAAAAAAAATTTTGTACAATTTTGAATAAGACGATGTCTACTATGTAGCCCGTACCGAACGGTGCCAATCTGTTCCGACTTGTCCATATTGGGAACCCCTAAGTCCGTCAACAAAGTAGTTCGAAACTTCGGAATGAACCCAACACGCGATTAAATAACTTTTTCGGACGGGTAAAAACACACAGGAGTAGAGACAATTGTCAAATCGTGATGCTACGAGTATTCATTCTTAAGTCGGGCACCAAACAATTTTTATGTCCGATACGGAGTAGTAATCGTCCGTAACTTCGGTGGAAACTACGGCTATCGTGCTTAGGGCGTCGACCGCATATATCTTTATGAAAGCAGCCTATGGTTATATCCATGCGTAGCAAGCGGGTCATCGGCTACGACCACGTAGCTACTGTAGCTGTGACGTCACGTACTTCGTAGCCTTTTCGTAGTAGCTGGCTACGAACTTTACATAGTTCTTTGTTTTATTTGATTTCATGCATAGTTCTTGTCATACGTTTTGTAGGATATATTCTTAATCTTGATGATAACAGTTTGGTACATCCGAAATACTCGATAGTTTCCACATATAATTCTACTGAATGCATAAATATTTTATTTTTATATCAAGGATACTAAAGCTCCAAATATAATTCCATTCAACAAAAGCATTTCACTTGAATGAGCCTTTCAAATGCGCATTACCTACTTGCTTCGTAAAACCTAAGATAACATTATAAAAGAAATATTCTATTAAGGTTCGAAAACAGTCTTACGAGGTCTTTACAAATGCCGTTTGCCTTCAAGCAGGTGTTCTTAAGTAGCAATAACGTTTTACCCTCTATTAAATCAATTTGTCAGTCTATTAACCCTATTTTCTACTTTCTTATAGTAAGTGTATTTGTATGGTCAGAGGTTTAGGAATAATGTGGTCATTTGGGTGGGTTTTTTTTCTTACGTTACCACGGTGACCTGGTGAAGTGCGCAGTAATCCGCTGAGAAGCACAGAACCGGTCGGAGTGGTGGTGCTAGGGGAGGCCTATGTATATCGAGCAGTGCACGTCTTTCAACTGAAATGCTGATGATGATGAGTGTTACTCACTGGTTTTGAGTGATCACAAGCTGCTGCTGTCAAGTATAAGGTATATTCAATCTCGTAACTGGTTTACCCCCCCTATGTGGTGATTACATCGTTTCAAACTTAGTGCGAATTTCACCTGTGAAACTGAACGCGATCAGAAGGCCAATTCTCGTAATTTAAAACGTTCAAAATCTAGTCGCAGTCTCATCTCAGCGACAAACAAATGTCAAAAACTTGTCAAAATTTATGGAAATTTGAGTTTTTTTTTTACAGATTGAGACTGAGATCAGACTGAACGTTCTAAATTACGAGAATTGCCCCTCTGACTGTGAACGTTCTTAAAATTTAATTAATACATTAAATTTAATTAATAATTTAATTAATATTATAATACGGATATCGCAGCAAATCACGCTTTCGTTGAAGTAAAGAATTATTATACTTCCACTGTCTTTCCATTTTCCCCTTTCCAGCTCTATCCATTCTCCATCTTCACCTCCGGTATGTGAGCCAAAGTTTGAAGTACAGTAATTAATGCGAAGTGTTCGGTAACACCGCTTGGTCCCGTACTAAGTACTCTCCGCCCCTTTGGTGTCGTAAAGGGATTAGACAGCACCATCCTCTGGGAACCAATAACAACCTTGTGATCAGTAATCGACCTGCAATGCGTGGTGATTAAAGCTTGTTAGGTTGTTATGGTAAGTACGAAGATAAAGAAAACATCATTCGTGGCCTTTCCTTCTTAGGATGCCTTTTCATTTAGCGTTGGTTCAAGGCATTCGTTAAACAAATACGCAGCAGTAAGAGCATTGATGGCTCAATAGTAATGACTTCGACTTACGGTAGGTTACGAGGTACTTTAGTTTGTGTAAATAATTTCATCACTATGCTCTCAAAACGGTAAACGAATACATCGTGAGGAGGCATATCCTAGAACCTAAAAATTCTAAGACATGTAACATCTACCAATCCACGCTGGACCCGCGTGCCGGATTACGGCCTACTCCCCTTTCACTGTGAGGAGGCCTGTGGCCCAGCAATGGGAACATTATAGGCTGATTATGATATACGCAGCCGAGCGAGCGAAGATGAAGGGACGAACTTCACTCCTACTGAAAGGACTGGCTCACAATAGCAGAGGACCAATGTGTGTGGAAAATGAAAAGGGAGGCTTTGCCCAGCACAACGTAGGGGAACAATACAGGCTAGATAGATAGAATAACTGTAATGCTAACGTTGCGTCATATTATGTAGTTTCAGTACCATCAAGTCTAAGGAATTCTAGGATAGATAGACAGTCGCTCCACGTAAAATATATTCAGCTGCATCGCTGCAGTGAAGTAAAACGTCGTAAGGGAACCGGCATGTCCTAGAACCAAAAATACGAAGACATGTGACATCTACCAACCCGCACTGGGCCCGCGTGGTTAATTACGGCCCAGTCCCTCTCACAAAGAGGAGGCCTGTGACCAAGCAGTGGGAATATTATAGGCTAATTATGAATTGACGTTGGCCGGTTTATGTTAAAATTAATTAATCAATTCAGTAGTTATTTAAAGAGCCTTTAACAAGAAAGCGGAAGCTAGCAACAGATGGGATTATTATTTTATTGTTGTAAAGAGTATGTAAGGAGGAAATTAGAAAGCGCTATCAATCATTTCTTAACGGTGTACATCAATCATACTCTCCTTAGTAATTGGATCGCGATTACCGGAACTTATTTAAGGAGTTGTGACATCAAATAGGCTGTAAAGACCTTTCTTGGTTTATTAATTAATTACTAGCTTCTGCCTGCGACTTGGTCTGCGTGAAATGTATTGCTCTCCTGTCCCACTTCGTCGCATCGCATCGTCCGCCCGCGCTATTACTTCGTGTTTGCTTAGCGATTTTTTCTTTCTTTTCGGCTTCTAAGGGCTACAGCCTTCCTCAAGAATTGGGTTATCAAATGCAAAAATACTTTTTCAAATCTGACTGGTGGTTCCAGAGATTAGCACGTTCAAACAAATTCTTCAGCTTTATTATTAGTAAAGATGGTTCAATCATGCTTAATGCGTATTTTAGGAGTGTTATAGCATAAAATAAATTAATTATTAATTAACTTATTATTACTTCTTTTTGTTTTGTGAAGTATTTGTATACTTATCTCAGTCTGGGGGTAAATGAAAAATATCTAGTCTAATAGTCTTTGGGATTTCAGGCATGATGTTCTGTTATCTCGTTTAATTTATTTCGTCAAATAGATGAAAGGTTGTCTTGTGAGGAAAATGTCTACCACATAACAGGCTACTAAATACTAACGTAAAAAGCTATCGAACAATTAAAAACTTGCTAAAGTCTGATTGTCAAAAAGTTAAACGCATTTTAGCACTTAATCGTTATTTAGATAAACCTTCTATAAAGTTATTTATTGCTATAAAGTTCTTTTTTTTTAAACAAAAACAAAAATGACGTCGCTGCGTCAAAAGTGTCGAAACTGTAGACAATAAAATAGTTTACAGAACGTAATACTCGTAATGTCTATGGTCACAATTATTCGGTGAGTGGATAGACATTCTCGTTTGACGACTCGATGGGTCAATTTGTTGGATGAGTTCATTATAATGGCAACATATTGATTTATTTATATACTAGCAGCACCCTGCGGTTTCACCCGCATGAGTTTCGATCCCGTGGGAATATCGGGATAAAAAGTATTTATATGTTAATCCTGGTTATTAACCATCTGTGTGCCAAATTTCATCTAAATCCGTTCAGTAGTTTTTGCGTGAAAGAGTAACAAACATCCATCCATAAAAACTTTCACGTTTATAATATTAGTAGGATTTAAGTGTACCATCTCGTGGTGAAAGGAACAGCTAGACTCTGCGTTGCCAAGAGCTAGCTGTCCAGGGTGCGCCGGGCGTTTTGTATCGCACATTAAAACCCGGAACGTTCACCGTTCACCTGCACCTTACATAATCAGCCTGTATTGTTCCCACTGCTGGGACACAGGCCTCTTCTCTTCTTCTTTCTCTTCTCTTCTCTCTCTTCTTTGTTTTAGAGGTTCATTATTTTTTTAAATGTCCAACAATCGAAGGTGACTAAGTTTTTAGAGGATCAGTTAAATATTTCCCATTATTTATTTATTCAGTGTGCGTCATTAAACGCTCAAAAATATTTTAGAGGTTCATTCATTTTTAAAAATTCCCATCATTGGAAGGTGACTAAGTTTTTAGAGGATCATTTAAATATTTCCCATTATTTATTTATTCAGTGTGCGTCATTAAACGCTCAAAAATGTTTTAGAGGTTCATTCATTTTTTTAAATGCCCATCATTGGAAGGTGACTAAGTTTTTAGAAGATTAATTAAATATTTCTCATTATTTATTCTGCGCGAACCCCGGGGTATACCACACCCTTCAATAAGGCCCAGTCCTTTTTTTATTCCCGACGTTTTATCCAATCGCTTCTATAGACAATTTTGAAGCTCTTTCCACTGAAATCTATGAACAATATCGTCGTATAAATTAATGACAATACGACACTAATTAAATGTCATAATTGGATAGTAATTGCTTCGTACGCCGAGCGCTTATTGCATTGCTATCGTCGCTAACCGACCATTCATGAAACGGCGGGCAAATATTGGGATTCATTAGCGATTGATAAATAATCTGTTTACAACGAGATGCAAATATAATCTTAATTACTTGGGAATAAGGTTCCGATTTTCATAAATCGACGAGGAAGTGGCAAGAAATTCTAACTGACGAAATTAGCAATTTACACAAAGTGAAAAAAAAACTTTCAGTTTTTTGACAAGTTAAATTGATTAATCGAACTTCTAACTGTCGAAGTCAATACATGTCCCATGGAAGTTAGGAGGTCATGCCATAGACTCCGTAGTTTAGTTAGAAGGTTTTATATTTTGATTTATGCTGTTACACTACTTGCAATTAAAAATGTAGTTTAGAGGTATGAGGAACAGGGTGTAAAGTTCACTCATCCTCCGTAGAAAAGGGCGGATCCTCCGATCAGACGGGTGTTGTGTCTGGCGGGCAATTGCCCAACGTTTGATGTCGGGAAGTTTGTAGGTATATATGCTAATTGCGTGGTAAATTCTGCTTGCGAGATGCAGGATTTTGCGTGACGTCGCTATGACGCGTCGTTCGCATGTGGCGTGGTAGATACCGCTACTTCACTCCCTCCCTTTTGATGCTTCATCTAAATTAGAACGAATTACGTATTTTTATTATGTAACGTAGAACGTATTTTTATTATTTAGCCCCATGCTCGTGGTTAAGTAATACCCACCGCACGGCCGATCTTCGAGGTTAAGCAACACTTGGCGAGGTTGGTCCGTGGATGGGTGACCATCTACACACCGAGACCCCTCCGTGCCTCAGAAAGCACGCTAAGCCGTTGGTCCCGGCTGTCATTCGTGGATCTTTGACAGTCATTACGGGTCGTCAGAAGCAAGAAATTCTAACAACCATTTGGCAAGGGGTATCGTATTACCCAGTAACTGAGTTGTGGACGTCAGATAGGCAGTCGCTTTATGTAAAACACTGATATCCAGCTATATCCGGTTGGACTGGAAGCCGACCCCAACATAGTCAGTTGGTTGATTGGTAGGTTGGTTGGTTGGTTGCTAGGCGGATTAATTGATCTAATTTAGCACGTAAAAGTGAACTGTGTTATATAACATGATCCGCCGTTAAATATAAACAAAACACTTATAATAAATCAAAAAACTCAAAACACAACACAAACACACACACACACACACACTCACACACTCACACACTTTTGTTACATCAAAATACTTATAATAAATCTGCATAGTTATTATTTACTAAACATTTCAGTTGGTAGTTTAAGTTATAAGTTTGTAGGACATGTTTTCCGATATCGAAATCTCCAGAGGTTTCCGTGAGGTCGTAGGCTGCTGCTGAAAATAAATATCCATATTTTCTTGTTTCCTTTTCAGATGTACTTAAGAATAAAAGATCCCGAATATAAACTTTACCTACCTACTCTTTCATACTGTTGTTCTTTTTAACTTAACCACATTATTTGTCAATGCCTCATCATCTGCCTAGCCTTTTCCCAACTATGTTGGGGTCGACTTCCAGTCTAACCGGATTCGAACCGCGACTGCCTATCTGACCTCCACAACCCAGTTACTGGGTAATACCCCTTGGTAAGACTAGTTGTCAGACTTTCGGGCTTCTGACTACCTATAACGACTGTCAAAGATCTACGAATGACAGCCGGGACCAACGGCTTCACGTGCTTTCCGAGGCACGGAGGGGTCTCGGTATGTATAGATGGTCACCCATCCATAGACCAACCGCGGCAAGCGTAGCTTAACCTGATCGATCGACCTGTGCGGCTGTTATTATTTAGCCACGGGCCTAATAAATCTTAATAGCAATTTTAATAGCGCTAGCATTGTCTCGGCATATACATCACCTCATGCGAACTACGCATCATACTGACGTCATGCAAAACCCTGCATCGCGCAAGCAGAGTTTACCGCGCAACTAGCATAATATATACAACGTCCCAAGATTAATCTTCGGGTATTAGCCCACCAGACACAGCACGCATCTGATCGGAGGATCCCCCCTTTTCTATGGAGGATGAGTGAACTTTACACCCTACCCCTACCCATAGCATTATTTTATTATAGGTATGATTTTATACCTACAAGGTACTCTTCATCTGAAGCCCGGGAAAACTATCAGAACCTTATCAGAGGGTTGTAAATCAAGCCCTACCTATTACTCGTGGGATCGTAAATATCAATTACGGGGTTTGTTTTATGTAACTGGAAGAGGTAAACTTATACTGTAGATAGGTAGGTAGATAATAATAATGTTTAATTTTAGCCTTAGTACATTAAAATGTTAAGTTAAACAAATTTAACATAGCAATTTCATTTACCCAACTTTGAAAAAGAAAATCTACTTGCGTACAAACAAACGCCTACATTAATTGGATACACCGAGGTAATTGCGTAACACAATATCAGTAGCAATGGCTTTCATTTTGACAATTCGACAGCATCCATTGCGTTATTTAAGTTGTTGAGTAGACAAATTTTTCGAACATATGAAGCAATGCATTCGCAATATCCTTCAAAATAATTCAGATTGAGATGGATGGTTTGTTACGCAATTAAGGCTGGTCCCTACGGTGCTACGACCTCTCCTTAAGTATCCAATTCATGTAGGCTTCGTGTCTGTGCACAGCCATATTGTATTATGACGCAGTCATAAGATCCTAAATTGAACGGATGTTAGGAAGAAGGTGGGCCAATGTCTGCGGAGAGACGCCTCGTAATTAATTATACAATTGAGGTCAGCGTCCTCCATTTATCCAACGTTATGTAAACTTAATGTTATAAAGAAAAGATTTGATTTTTTGTATCTCTCTCTCTATCTATTGGCGTAGTTTTTGCCTACTAAATAAAAGCCTGAAAAAAAAGCCACAAGTCTAATAACAAAAATTCTAGCAGATTGCATCTCCTAATAATTGCCGTGTGTCAGAAGCACTTGTGAACGGATTCCGCCATTCCGCGCGGTCGCTTCGCACAACCACCGCCGTCGGATTTCTGTCATACGGCTAATACCGACCGCGTAATATAAGGCTAGTTAGTGAACATTTCTGGCCGTTTGGCTGAAAAATTGTCAACATAAATCTTTGTATTTTTATGTTTTAAAAATATTTAAGTAGTGTGGTGATGTGGATGGTGGCTGTAAATTAAACTCAAGCATTATTCTTACTTCCTCTCATTTTTAGGATTCCTTGTCTCAAAAGGATAAAAACGGAACCCTTACAGGATCACTTCGTTGTCCATCCATCTGTTTGAAATTAATATCAGCATAAGTTTAGGGTGGGTCACTTGGAGCTTTAAAAAAATTAAGCTCGCATAGACTCAACGTAATAAAAGATACGGCCATTTGCGCGACATATTTTGGTACTCAGAAATAAATCAATACCTATAGGGTATTTTTCGTTGACCTACAATCATGAAATTTGGCAAAACGGAAGGTCTCACAGCACAAGCAAAGGAAAAGGTTCGAAAATTTGTAGTATTATTATATTTTTTTTTATGCGATTACACACTTTCATTTGCAGTTGGAGAATATATACATACATATTTACAGCGGTGCTTTTCTGTAAAAAGATCTCCGTGATAACTTAGGTGAAGTGGGCTTAAAGTAAGCTGTCATTTCACCTGACGATAGGGATTGACACTATTGACAGCTCACTTTAAGCTTCACCTAAGTTTTCACGGTGAGATTTTTACAGAATAGCGTTACAGGAGAACACTTTTTCAACTACAAACTAAAGTTTGTACATAGGATAAATTCATCCGAAATATTTACCTTTATTGTGCGTGGTCCAAAAAGCACTTGGCCGGTTTTTAGGGTTCCGTAGTTCACGTCGCAGAACCCTCATAGTTTCTTCATGTCCGTCCGTCCGTCCGTCCCTGGCTTACCTTCCAAACGGTTAGTGCTAGAAAGATGAAACTTTGCATGAATATGTGTATTTACCACGCCGACAAAGTACTAAAATAAAATCACAATTTTTTTTTTTTTTGTGGTAGTTCCTACTCGACCCGTAAAGTGGGGATGATTTTTTTTTCTCGTGTCTACCCCATATTGTGGGGTATCATTAGATAGGTCTCTTAAAACACTGAGAGGTTGCAAAGACGTTTTTTTGATTTAGGTATCCGTTTGCGAAATATTCAACTTTAAAGCGCATTTTTTCGAAAAATCCATGTGATGAACTTTGAAGGAAAACTATAACGGCTTAGATGACTTTGTTAGTTCAGGAGTTATTGCGGCCTAACTTGTAAAATGCGCTTATTTAGAAAACTTCGTAGAAAAATAACGAAATAATAAGTAAACATGTAAAATATTAAAAATAAAATCAATACCCTTTGTGCGCGAGTCCGACTTGGGTATTGATTTTGCCGGTTTTATTTTTAATGTCAACTGCAACCGAAACTGTTTGCTTTGCAGTGGACTTACGATGCTGTGAATATACTTACGAATTATCAACTCATCAGATCTACATTTTTAGACTAGGTACATACTTCATAAAACCCGTCTGGGTTACTGGTACTAGTTACCCAACTAAACGCACTATAATTAGTGATTTAACAAAGCAAAAATTATCATAAAATATGGTTGACTAATGATTTATGAAAGTAATTGCGCTTATTTAAAATAATACTTGATTAATAAGTCATTAACTATTCAGCTGATGAAATGGCTGAATAATTAGTAAAAGTTTGATTACGAACTATTTATTATTATGCTAAAACATCATAAAAATTAAGAGCATTCACAATATATTTTTTAATATTTTATACTCAATGCAAGAAAAAGAAACATCCTTTGCCCAGCAGTGGGAAATTCTAGGCTAAGATAAAACAAAAATGGCAGCCAGTTAACAAACTGGCAAATACATACACAAATTCACGCCTTCTTCCCACGAAGGTAGGCAGAAACTACAGACAAACACCTGCTACGATTCTTACATACTTTTTTCCCATCGTTTTGCGTTCATACATCTAGCAAATAAGTACGGTTGCGAGCATAAGTATGTATACACTTGGCTTTATTCAAAAGCGATTTACTCCTTTATTTTTGAATGAAATTTTATGTTGCTACGAACATAGTATTTTCAAACCCATAGGTTTTTGCAATGTGTCGTATTTCATTGTTGTTTTCGTTATTTCACGCAAAAATCGCTATTGAAAGTTTCCAAGTGTTGACATATTAGTGCTCGTGACTGTACCTATTATAATTTGCACTTGACACGTAACTAATGTTCAATGGAATAATAATTTTAAATACCTTTCCTTCACATTATCGAAAGTACCAGAGCATTCATAAACCCATTAATTATAACGATTTTGTGGCGTTCTCGAATACAAAAGGGTCCCGGGCCGCAGTGTGATCTCTTTGTTATATCAGGTAGTTTAATTTTGTGATATGTACAGACGCCAGCAGGTCAAGCTACCCGACACTGTCAAATTTTCCCGATCAACCTTGAACCTTAATGTATTAGCGATACAGTTGAAAATCTAATAAATAAATTTGACAGATTGTAGTAGCTTGATGTGCTGGCGTCTGTACAGTCACCAAAACAGATAAGTAACCAGGGTCATTCAAAACCATCCATCGGTTTCTTACTAAACTTCAACTATATCCGACGACCCTTGTTACTTATCTTCTTTGGTGACCTTAAACTCGACAAAGTTGGTGGTTTCACCTTTCATTGAAATGTTTTACCTTACATGGTTTATTTTTCACTACTGTAATGTTAATGACATTGAAATTGGGCTGAGAGCCTGGTGATCCTGGTGATGACGGTAGTCTCTCACAAAGGATCATATTTTGTGCATTTTTTGTCAAAAAGCTATAAGTAAGTAATGTACATATTTCTTTATTTTTTCTCTTCAAGAGAAGAGAAAAAATAAAGAAATATTATATTATTAATAAGCCCCTAAGTCATAAGGTAAAAACCCCATACTTTTCTACTTTACTTGGCCTAGATAGGAACCCAGATATTACCATGAAACTCTAGGAAGTAATCAAAGCAAACTTTTTAGTGTTAGTTAACACTATTTCATATTTATGTATCCACTTTGTAGCTCGAAAGAAAGAAAATTATTTTATTTGAACACGCACATGAAGTATAAACAATGAAAAAGAACATTAAATCTAACAAAATCATGGAAACAACAAAAAATCAAATGAAAAAAAAAACTTTTACACACGTACACACTACAATAACGCAACACACACACAAAAACACTCAAAACTTACATTTAAGAATCACTACACAGGCTGCTCTATTTGAACACCTTACTAATCATTGTCTGAGCCCCCACACAAGAGAAAGAAAAATAATAATTGAATGAAAAAGCGTGTTAATAAAAGTCTACTTATTCACAACATTATTGTAGATTTATTCTTCTTCTTTTTTCTTCAGCCTTTTGCCACCCAATGCTGAATGTACGAGTAAGCATCCTGCAATACACGCCACTCTTCTCTGTCTCTAACCTTCCTAGGCCAGTGTCGTCCAGCAATCTTGACCAGGCTGTCGGTCCACCTCATCGGCTGGTCATAGTCTTCTTCTTCTTTCTTCTTTTCTTCTTTTTTTTAAAAACGTTGCCCCACACTAGGAGTTACTCCTGTATTGTGGGTGCGTTTACTAATATTTAAACTCACATACACAAAAAGCCAGATCCGGAACAACTACCTTCAGGCAATACAAATATTTGTTCCGTGTGGGAATCGAACCCGTGACACGCAGCGCAGCAGTCGATCGCTCAGCCACTGCGCCAACTGTGTCGTCATATTATAGACTGCTTGTCCCTCATTAGGGTTTGCTTGACAATATAACAAAACTACACAACGTATTTATTCATTCGGTAAGCAATAATTAGATTGTTACCTAGACATATCTATGAACAGTTGTCCTCTATAATATTTGTGACCTTAATTCCATTCGCAACTGTGCTTTAGTGGGCGGATAAAGGATCTGCCAAATGAAGTAAATGCAAAATAAAACATTTGAGTAAAGAAAATATCTGCAAACTATTTAATTACAAAACATAAAAATTACAAAATTAGTGCCAACGGGACCCTATTACTAAGCCACCGCTGTCTGTCCGTCCGCCCATTCATCTGTCTTTCAGCGGACTGTATCTCATGAACCGTAATAGGTCACTGAGTATCTATTTCTATTGCCGGTATAACAAAAAATAACAAAAATTAAAAGAGGTTCTCCATACAAGAAACGTGTTTTTTGTAGCACCCGTCGTGTGCGAGTCGGGCTCGCACTTGGCCGCTTTTTTAGGAGTACTTAAGTTTTGAACACCTAACGATATTATAAACTAAAACTTTCTTTGAAGTCTAATTTGCCCGCCCTCGCTCTAATAACATTTGCTGATGCCGCTTGAATACTAACAAGTCGGCCTTAACCGTAATCGCATGCCAGTTAGGCCTCAGGCTCATTAATCATAATAATTTTAAGCATAACATAATGCTGTAACATCGTAAGCTGAGCTAAGGCATTAAATCGCCTGTTGTTTGCACAGGTGGTCGATGTTTTTACTTCGTGAAGTTGCCTGAGATTATAAAGCGTGGTTAGGTAACGGCTCTATTTTTATACTCAATATTTTGAGCAGAAAAATAAGTGGAAATATTAATGGAGTAGGTACTTATTGCACGAAATGTTACGGAGAACCTATCGGTTCTCGGTATTTTGTCAGGAATAAAAGTGGATATTCTTTATACTGTTGATTATGTAGAAGACTTTCAAGTAGTTTTAACTATTCTACATTAAATGGAAGATAGTGATTTAAATATAAAATGTTTTTATCGTTCTTTGATTCCAAGACGGGGCACTTACTAAGTGTAATAAATGGAAAACTAATGTAGGTAATTTTACTAACATAATTACAGTAAGTGGCCGTAAATATAGTAACGAGTCTTTGAAAAAACAACAAACTTTATTACAGAAAAAAACATGTGATTTCCAAAAAAACACTACAAAGTGAAAAATACTGTAATTTGTGAAAAAAATAGTTTTAGTTGTGATACGATGGTCTCACAACAATTCATATATGTACTCCTACTTGCTATATAAACAACAGTGACAGGAAGTTTTATAACATCATCAAGACACATCAAGTAAATAAAATATATTATTGAAGCTAACTCAAAAAGTACCTGAGCAAAGTTAATAAAATTTATATTGAACTACCGCACCAGTTTCCTCTACCAAATTAAAAAAAAACGTATTCAGGAACGAAGTTTCTTACGCAATACTCGCACGCACAGACGCTCGTATATAATAGACAGGGACAGAAAATTAGAAAATATTTTTTGTCCAGGGGGTCTACTCCGAAGTGGTATCGGCCGAATGTTCGGCCGTTTCCTGCTACGAAGTTACTATTTCGTTCGGTCGGTCCCGATCCTACACTCCTACGCTCTTTCGAATATTGACTATGGTCCCGACCCAACTGAGCCGATCCGAACTTTTTTCGCATTTTTCAATAATATTCGATTCGCCCATGTGTCGGTCCGATCCGATCATTCGCACTTTGCACTTCGTAGTACACCCCTAGTTGAAACAGTAAGCAGGATAAGACAACATGAGTAGCTTAAAAATATTACCTACAGCTAAGTTACAATATATTATTTGCTAGTGAGCCCCAAACTAGACAGTTAGTCTGCATCTTGGGGCTCGGAGAGAGACACAAGTCACGGAGAGAGACTCACAGAGAGCAAGAGAGAGTCATATGGAGGGGGCATTCTAACGCTTTTTCGTTACGTGACGATTTCTACCATAAATTGGTAGAAATCGTCACATCTCCTACCGCAAGCCCCGTTAAAGAACTTTATTCCAAAAATTGCAAAATCGGTTCAGTAAAAAAAATAGATACAGTCGAACATAAAACCTCCTTTTTAAGTTCATCATCATCATCATCATCATTTCAGCCGATAGACGTCCACTGCTGGACATAGGCCTCCCCCAAGTGTCGCCACATTGACCGGTCCCGTGCGACTCGCATCCAGCGGATTCCCGCAACCTTCACCAGTTTAAGTTATATCTGCATAATATATACATACATTTTGTCGGAATACATTATTTAGGTGTCTTCGAGCAAATTATGCAACATAAAAATAGACGAACGACGATACATGTAAGCAGAAACCTTTCGAGTTATCTTCGTAGTGGTTACAGGACAGTGTCATTTGCTGCAATTCAACCCCACCTCTCCAGTACCTATGTACGTCGGGAGCTCGGTGCCTCTCCGTGGCTCGGTTCAGGCCATTAGCACGGTTTAATGTGGCCTTTTATTAGTTTAATAAATGTCTATGTTCTCGCCAGCCATGTGTGAAAGCGAATTTTTATTCGAGTTTTTGTTTGTCAGGAATGTCCTTTTAATCGCTTTTGCAGATGAAGCGATTATCGTTTCGTTTATGTAAGTACTTATGCCAAGGAATATTCCGTTTGAAAGGTTTTAAAAGATAATGTTTTTGGCAATTTTGTTGGCTTAATATTCAAGTTCCTCCAGCTGTATTTGTTTAGCATAATTATATGGAGAAATGCTGACATTACACGCTTAATATATAATGCCAACATTTCAACAGTAGGAACATTATAGTCAGCCTACTTCTTCTTCTTTGTGTCGTTGGCACGACTGAATTTTATATCTCGTTGGCCCAAATCTTTGCCAATTCCACGGCGTCGTCAGTGGCAGCGCAGAGGTCACTTTGACTTCATGTTTTGAGACATTATAGTGACGCTATAATGTTGCC
Source organism: Apamea monoglypha (assembly GCA_911387795.2). Classification (NCBI taxonomy): domain Eukaryota; kingdom Metazoa; phylum Arthropoda; class Insecta; order Lepidoptera; family Noctuidae; genus Apamea; species Apamea monoglypha. The sequence goes on from OU426930.1 coordinate 6,177,539, forward strand.
ACTACTGAGACACTGCCCTTTTCTCGGTGAATGGGCCGTAATACAGTTTGCAGGCCCACTGCGCATTGGTAGATGTCACATGTCTTAAAAATTTTGGTTCTAGGACATGCCGGTTTCCTCACGATATTTCCCTTCACCGTTTTGAGAGCAGTGGTGATGGAATAATTTACACAAAGCTAAGCGCCTGGCTGGGTTCAAACCTACGACCTACCACTCGTAAGTCGCCGCCTTACCACTGGGCCACCACTGCTCTCCTAACCATAACCCTGGAACCTATGACGAACGAAACCTACCTACGAACCTATAACGAAAAAGCGTTATGCCCCCTCCATGCGAATATTTATTACATATAATAGAGAGAGTCAGAGAAAGAGAGAGAGATAGTTGTCATGGTTTTCGAGGGTGCTGAAGCCGATAATGAGATCAAAATGAAAATCTAAGATGGCAGTTGCAAATATTTTCAAATTTCCGAAGCCGCCATTTTTTTTCACCAACACGTGTTTTATTTCCACACCCTCATACATAAACAAACTCCAGACAATATCACAGATTGATTCCCAAATACGTCAAAACACAATAGGAACATCCAATTATCTGATAGGGCTCCCAACCTTTTGTCCGGTGTTTGGCTTCCCATTCTCATGCTCCTTTCAATTCGTGTCTCCGTCGCATCTTGTCCATACATATGTATGGACAAGATGCGACGGAGACACGAATAAATAAATATTAAAATAAATATTCGTAGAAGAAGCCATAAAATGATAATATTATCATTTTATGGCTTCTACGAATATGTATTTTTCAGGAATACTATGAGATTGGACGCTTGTATTTTTAGTACATCAGTGTGAATTCAAGCTTAAAAAAAAATATAAATAGGGGCTAATAAGGGGTTTAATAAGTAGGGGTAGGGTGTAAGGGGGTAGGGATCTACGAGTGTGGTGAAGCTCTTCATTTAAATATTCAAATTCAGAATGTTAAATAGATTAATTTCATATTCATAATCATTTAAAGAACTACAACGAGATTGAAGATTTTTATATGGATCCATTTTTCTTTTTTACCTATTTTTCATTGTGGCCGCCTTTTTTTTGCAAAATGGCGGCCACGCATGTCACCTATATGAATCGATAACTGACATCAATGCACTTGAAACTTTAATCATTCAGAGCGATTATTTCAAAGATCTATGCAACAAGATGTAAGCAAGTTAAAAAAATATGGATGTCACGTGCTCAACTTTGAACGTTAATATCGAAACGTGACGCTTTCACCGGGTTCTGTCTCCTGTAGGGTCTTAGCATTTTGCTGGGCGATGGCCGTTTTGCATGGATGTGACGCATGTTTACCCGCAATTTGTTTTTTTTTGTGTTCTGTTTTATGCGTCATGTTTGCCGCAAATAAATCTACTTATTTCCTTTCTTTCTTTTCTTTACGGGGTTTGGTCTAATTATGTTTTCTGTTTAGATTAATGTCAGCTATCGATTTATAATCATGCGTGGCCGCCATTTTGAAAAAAAAAACAAAATGGCGGGCAGTAGGTATGCCATACAAACATCTTCAATCCCCTATACATCAATCCTACAATATTTTTTTTTCTTAGCAAAAAATAAACTTTTAATCAGTATCAATAAAACGAAAAATTGTGCTCAAGCTTATGGCCAACTGAAATTCTTCCGTTCGCTTGCATCGAAATAAATTGGCATGCTCGGGTACTAATTAATTTATTGCATTGTTTACTTGATACAGATATTGACTGTTGTTAACACCGATCATTTTATGGTGCAGAGCAGTGGTAACCCAGTGGTAACAGCCGCGACTGACGAGTAGTAGGTAGTAGGTTCGAACCCAGACAGGCGCTTTACTTTGTGTAAATTATTACATCACCACTGCTCTCAAAACGGTGAAGGAAGACATCGTGAGGAAACCGGCATGTCTAGAACCAAAAATTCGAAGACATGTGTGGATTACGTTCTACTCCTTCTCACCGAAAGGAACCCTGTATTCTAGCAGTGCGAAAATATATAGGCTGATTATGCTTAATTTGTGTTTGACTTGCCATCACGCATGGATTTTTTCAATCAGTTAGTAAGTAATCCATGTTTTCTCCACCCATATTTTCACTACATTTAACAAGAACACCCCTTATTAAAAATCTTGAAAACTACACGCATATTGAGTACTATATTTACCAATACCGTCTTAGTCAAACCGTGACATCACAGCGGGCCCTATCAGAATACCAGCGCTGCGACATTTATTTTTAAATGTCGAAGCATCATGCTGAGATAGGAGCCTTTTGGCCTCGTATAGGACTTCCTGTTTCATTTTATTTTTTATTACTTTTTTTATAAATATTTGTTCTATTTTTTTATTTTTAACTGTGTTTAGTTTAGTTTATAATCCTGTACGAGTCGCAAATTCGCAATAAATACTTTTTCTTTCTTTCTTTCTTTCTTTCTTTCTAGTCACCAGCTGATTTTGACAGTCCATCCCATCGAATCTGTTTACCATCGTTAATTGAACTCCTCGACATAAGACTAGGGTTCTCTCAAAGCTGGGAAAGTGCTTTTTAATTAAGGCACCGTTGATAGCGATCGGCCAGTGATGTTACTTCGAACCCAAAGTAGAGCATACTTTGGCTTCTAGTGGTTGCAAAATACCCTTCTTTGTTTATTTTAAGCGGGATCAAAGGAAAAGTTGTGGCTTGTTTAAATTTGATGTAGCTGGCAGCATAATTTGGCTGAGCTTAACTTGTGCTACGCTTGTTTGTCTATAATACTAGCATTACAGAAAGCGTAATCTTGTGACTGTGAACATCGATTTGATAACATGCGAACGTTGAAAACATGTAACGGTTAGTTTGACGGCACAGTTGGCGTAGTGGTTAAGCTATTGACTGCTGCGCTGCGTGTCGGGGGTTCGATTCCCGCACGGAACAAATATTTGTATGACCTACAAGTAGTTGTTCCGGGGCTGGTTGTGAGTGTATGTGAGTTTAAATGTTTGTAAACGCACCCACGATACAGGAGAAATTCCTAGTGTGGGGCAACGTTTTTTTAAAAAAAGAAGAAGAAGAAAGAAGCAACAATTATATTTACGTATGTCAGTGATCGTTTTTTTCACAAAGGTGTGAGTTAAGAAGAGCATGCACAGTCATTTGCTTTTATCAATTGTAATGGCGTCCTGTCAAAATATAAACCTGAAGGCCAATTCTCGTAATTTATAACGTTCAAAATTTAGTCGCACTTTCATGTCGGTCAAAAACTTGCCAATTTCAAAAAATGTAGGGAAATTAGAGGTATTTTTGACAGATTGACACTGAGATCAGACTGTGAACGTCCTTAAAATTACGAAAATTGTCCCTCTAAGTGTTGAACTATGAAGTAAAACTTTGGTGCCGCGCAAAAATACGGATCCGCCATAAGGCGTAAAACCAATTGGCTGAAATATCTGTACTCACTGTCAATCACTCACGGTTTTATTCCAATACCATCACTAATAATAGTAAATCATTGTAATGTGACTCTCATGTCATTGTAATAAGGTTCGTTAGGGAACTGCCTGACTAGTTCCAGCCTCGAAGGGAGTCTTCATTCATGAGCTCCATCCTCCATCTCATCACAAAGCGAAGTTACGAGTGCTGCAACACATTGAACAAACACCTAAAAAATATTAAACCATAAATAAAACACGATAATTAAACCGTTACGACCCAGTGGGTCCCGCCCGACATCGCGGCATGCCCAGACGGAGATGGCGAGATGAGCTGGACTCCTTTGATAAAGATTGGTCCTAGGCAGCTCTGGACAGAGAGAGGTGGAAAGAGAGTAGAGAGGCCTTTGCCCAGCAGGGGGACAATAACGGCTAAAAATGATAAAATAAATATTAAACAAGAATAAGCATAGATTTCTTTCACTAAAGTTTTTATATAGTAGTATATTTTTTGATTAAGAACTTTACTCATCTACAAGTAAATACCAACTAGAACTAAACAAAAGCTCCGAAAATGAAGTTCAAGACAATAAACAAGTTTAATTAAACTTATTATTGCAGACCATTCCATAACATTCCAATGTTCTTCAAAGTTATGAGAACGACTGCCTGTTCAATGAAGCTGTTAGTCTTTATTAACTTAAGGTTTCAGATGAAATTTAGACAGACTTGAAAAATACCTACGTACGTAGTCAGAGTGTAGCAATAGACAAGTCAGTAAATAATAATGTGACAAGGACACACTTATTAGACCTAGTAATAAGAGTAAACGAGGTAGAAATATACAATCTCTATCTCCTTCGTGTATGCATACTTTTTGTTTGACCCCAGTTGTTAGCCCACAACTGAGAGCGGTGGTGGTCCAGTGGTAACGGTCCGAACGTACGAGTAGGTCGTGGGTTCGAACCCATCATGCCCTTTACCGCTGCTCTCAAAACAGCGAAGTAAAACATTGTGAGGAAACCGGCAAGTCCTAGAACAAAAATTCAAAGTCATATGATATCTACTAACCCGCACTGGCCCACATGGCAGATTATAGCCCACTCCCTCGTGAAGAGAGGAGGCCTGTGTCCCAGAAGTGGGAACATTATAGGCTGGTTATGCTTATCCTACCTGGGGCCCTACAAAACGTCTGTCACGGTACGATTTCTTTGGGAAGAATTACACAACTACATTAGATAGTACCAGTTTACAAGTGACTGTCTAAGACTATCCCTTTCTCATACGGTATCTGTCTGTCCGCTGATAACTAATCTATACAATTTTCTATGTATGTGTATGTGTGTTTTCTATGTGTGTGTGTATTTTCTGTGTGTGTTTTGTTTGTGTTTTCTGTGTGTGTTGGTGAGCGATAGCTTTTGCGTGGATGTGACGCATGTCAACCTTTTCTTATTGTTTTTTTTTTGTTTTTATGTTCTTTTTTGCGTCATGTTTACCACAAATAAATGTATTTTCTTTCTTTCTTTCTTTTCTTTATGTACGGCTACCGGGCTACGTAAGATTCAAGCCTAAAGAAAGAGCGTTTACTTGTATAACAACTGTAAAAAGATTTAATTCTGAAACACATCGCCCTTTTGTTGATAGATCACAATAAATTGAAAAATACGGATACGCGTTAGTTTATTTCAATTACGAAGACGGTACATGATATTTGAAACTAGATCCTTGCGTGAGGTTTCGCTCCATGCGCCAAATATAGAATGAAATTAATGAAATATGGCCTTTTTCCCGAATGCTTTAACTTTTGAGTCTTCAAGTCACGAATAAATGCCTAAGTCATATATTGTTTACGTTAACAATAATGAAAAAATAATCATTAAAAAGTATCTATACCTATTTATTAATTTAAATAAAAATTATTGTAAAATATCATGTAAACATAAAATAAAAACCTATTATTTTTAAATCTAAATAATATTTGCTAATTTAAATAGGTACATAAAATACTGTTGTTAATGTTTCATATTGGGTTATTTTCGAACACAATGTGAATTGTTACTGAATAAATAAATTGAAATTGAAAAATTTTATTGAAATACTCATATACACCCACCAGCCTTGCGTGGAGGTCGAACATTATCCCACGGGAACTTACCAACTACCGGGCTAAAAAGACCTATTCCTAAGTATCCCTAATTCAGGTCATGGTCTACCTGTGTGCCAAATTTCATCGATATTCGGTTAGTCGTTAAGGAGGGACAAGGTAATAGACAGGCACACAGATTGAATTAGGCTAAGCGCGCACTGAAATGTGATTTTTGTAAATCGCATGCTCATGCGAAATAAAATCGCGAATGCTTATATATTTTTTTATATTAGCGTTCGCGATTTTACTACTGCATTGCGATGATTTTAGTATATTGGTATAGTACAAAGATTGGCGATTCGTTTCCGCAACGGTTAAATTTCATAGTGCGCGCTTAGCCTTACTTTAGCATGTATAAAAGAAAAAACCGGGCTGACTGTACGGAGTGCACCGGATGTACTTAACTGTCGTCACTCCCAGCTAGCTCTAAACCGCAATACTCCGCAACGCTAAGCCTTATAAGATCGATTTACTGAAGAAGTGTAGAACCTAGCTACAAATTAAAGAACCCCCACCACCCGTTTGTATTTGGTAAATGAAAAAAAGGTTACATTTTTTCATTTACCAAATACAAACGGATTATCCATCACGGGCCACAGAAGATTAATTTAGGTTAGAAGCATATTTATAAAACACTAGCTACGCCCCGCGGTTTCACCCGCATACGTTTTGATCCTGTGGGAATATCGGGATAAAAAGTATCTTATATATTAATTCTGGTTATAAACTATATGTTTGCCAAATTTCATCTAAATCCGTTCAGTAGTTTTTGCGTGAAGGAGTAACAAACATCTATCTATCCATACAAACTTTCGCATTTATGTAATACATAGTAGGATAGGATTTATTTCTTCATCATATTAAAAAAAAAATGTTTTATTAACCCCAGCCGCAGGCTATTTGGCTGCTGTAACGAAAATTGTTCCCATTTTCTTAATCCTTCGTGGTTTTTCCTATTCCTTTTCGTCAAAAAATGTTTGTATCCGGGGGCGTGCATCAGAATACATGGCCATTAGTCGCTGGTTCTCTTTAATATTTTTTGTATACTGTATTTGTTATGATGGCCCGGATGAGCTACGAGAAGGAAACGCGGTGTATAGCATGGCTACTCAATGTTTTTTTGAAAATTAAATTGAACGTTTTTTGTTGTGGTTGCTCCTTCCTCTAAGCCTTGTTTCTTGGCGAATTCAGAGATAATGGTGATCACGGCGTGTTTAATATTAGCTTAGATTTGCAGTAAGGTAAAGCTTACTTAGTCGCACGAAAGTGTCCATACCGAGAAGACTGAGCTCACAAAATAATAATCGCGTTTCCATGACAATCAAGCCATATATTTGCGTGGTTGTGTGTACATATTGAGGTGTTCAAATGTAATATAAAAGTTAAATGGCTGCATTTAACATTTCGGACGCCATAATTGTTGTTATGACACACGGAGCCATGAGCGACAAAATTTAGTACTAAAATCTACAATCTGACGGTTCATTTCACTCTGTTTTATATAACCTCTAATCGTTGACCCGCTGCATTGATAAATGCAAAACTGTGATGCAATATTCGTGTTAAAGTTCAGTATTTATGAAAAACCGTTAAACGTCGTTCAGCTGTTTTACATAACAGAGCTGTTTTGTAAAACAGCTAGCGGTTATGTAAAACAGCTAGCGGTTATGTAAAACAGCTAATTAAGAAATTCGTCAGCGACATGCACATACCCACGAAGAAACTAAGTAACGACGCGGCGACGTAATAAATCAGAATATTATATGTACCGAGATTTGAGCACAAAATACTATATGAAAGGTTCATCTACATGGGAACATGAAGTCAAAATGACCTCTGCGCTGCCACTGACGACGCCGTGGAAGTGGCAATGATTTGAGCCAACGAGATATAAAATTCAGTCGTGCCAGCGACACAACGAAGAAGAAGTAGGCTGACTATAATGTCCCCACTGCTGAAATGCTGGCATTATATATTAAGCGTGTAATGTCAGCATTTCTCCATATAATTATGCTAAACGAATGACAGCTGGATGACCACCAACCCGCACTGGGCCTGTGTGGTGGGTTACGGCCCACTCCCTCTTACAGAGAGGAGGCCTGTGTCCCAGCAGTGGGAACATTATAGACTCATTATGCTATATGACCGAGTCTATTAACATATTAATTCGATTATAAAGAAGTAAGTCACTATTGTTAGAATATCGTATTAAAATAAACCCAATTATAATAGGTACACCATTTTCCTCCGAGATCCATTAAGAACATTAAGTTTTAGTTTCCGTTTCTTCATTGGATCCAAAATTAAATGATCATGACGTATACAAAGGACCTTGTGCAAACAATTATAGAATTCAAAGTCCTATTTTATTCCCGGAGTGTCCACTTCTTCATTTGTTTTTTTTTTTTTTTTTAAGAAGAATTGTAGAAGATTTGGGCCAACGAGATATAAAATTCAATCGTGCCAACGACACAAAGAAGAAGAAGTAGGCTGACTATAATGCTCCCACTGTTAAAACAAATAATAATAAATAAATAAATTTTTGTGTACATATACCTTGAATATTTGACGTGTATATACTCGTATACAGGGTGGCAGGGACATCAAAGCGCCACCTATTACCATAGATTCGGTACACGATTTTGAAACCCTGGGTTGAAATTTTTCGTCAGTTGTTTTTTATTTTAAATTGCACTTTTCTACGAAACAGCTGTTTTTTTTTTTTGTTAACCGACGAACAATTTCTTCGCTAGGAGTCCCTCTGTCTGTGTCCGGTCGGCCTGAAAGCAATGGGGAAAACATATTGCTTGTTTAAAATTAACATAGAAAAAGTATCTTTTATTATTACAGGAAGTACGAGGTATAAAAGTAGTCTTGACTCTAATATCCTGTTCGAAGCTACTCTAGATAAATATGCCGAGCTAAGTTAATAGTTAGTGTCAGTAGTTAGTATCGGTACTTGTTGGAAATATTGAGGCAGAGTCTAAGTTACAAGTTTCAGTCTACATGTTAGTCTTATACCCGGAGAAAATTTGGAAGCTTGTTCGGTTAAGCCCATTATTAGGTTAATTATTTTTTTACTTTGCTCTACTCTACTGTTGAACAAAATACATGAACTAGTTTTTCTACCTTTAACTAGTTTCTTGACTAGTTTTTCGAGAAACTAGTTCATGATAGAAAGACTAGTTCATGGTGGAAGAACTAGTTGATAACTTAGTTCCAGATGAAAAAACTAGTTGGGAAAACCATAACGGTTTTCTTGACAGTAGAGTAGAGCAACTGTAAAGCAAAGTTGACCGAAAAAGGGGAAAAACTAGTTTTTCCCTTTTTTTAATATTCAACAATAAATCTGCCAAGCCTTTTCCAACCATGTTGGGGTCGGCTTCCAGTCTAACCGGATGCAGCTGAATACCAGCATTTTCCATGGAGCGACTGCCTACCTGGCCTCCACAACTCAGTTACTGGGTAACATGATACCGCTCGTTATGACTGGCAGTTTTTACTTTTGGGCTTCTGACTACCCCGTAACGACTGTCAAAGATTTACGAAGGACAGCCGGGACCAACAGCTTAACATGCTTTCCGAAGCACTGAGGGATCTCGATATATAATGGATAGTCACCCATCCACAAGCGGACCGCGGCAAGCGTAACTTAACGTTCGATCTACCCGTGCGACAGTTATCATTTAACTCATTTATTATGTTCCCTGTTTATACACTGTTCCGTAATTGTAAACCATTCAATAAGTCAGCTGATGAAACAACCCAAACATTTGACTTATGAACTGTTAACTTAGTTATGCAGCCATATAATTAGGTTCAATCATAAACCATGGGTATATCAATATTGCCAGTTAGCTGTTGCGTCATTAACTTTGTCAAAGGGGCAATTTGTCTCTGTAATTACCTTGAATGTGAGCTGGTATTATATTATTGACTGAACATGGGCAATATGGTTGTCTATGTGAAATATGACTCGAAAGATAGCCACAGTTGGTGGTGGATTGGTAGTAGAGCACAATAATAATGTGCGGAGTACAGATGTGTGGAGCACATTCATTATATGCAATTATTATTATTTAAAAAAAAATATCTGTGACATATCTCGGGACCCTGGTGACGACGAACGAGGTAAGCTGTACGAAGTGCTAAAACCGACTCGCAGAGGCCAGTTAGACGTTTTTAGTTAAATGAGGCAACAACCGACGATTTTCCCGTTTCGCACTATGCAAAAGCAACAATATGCAACGTGCCGCTACAATGGCGACATTAATTTAACACACGGGTAGGGCTAGTGGTCGGTAATCATAAAAGTTTTAACAACATAAATAAAAACCTAACTTGAAAACTTCCACCTGCGCCATTTGCACGTTATGTGTTTTAATTACATTGATGCGATGTTATGATCCGTGACCCCGGCAAATGACCCCTGCGCTAAAGTTCTTTAAGTCAGGTTGCTCTAAGATGCTATTTTAGAAAATTGTTAATAAATAAATAAATATTCATGTTTAATTGAATTAAAATATATTCATACAACTAAGACGCGAAACCGTATACGTGTGTAAAATTAATGTCGCCATTAAAGCGCCACGCTGTATATCTTGCAATACTCGTAGTTACTACTACTACTATTGCAGGATATGGAAACAAAGATATTGGATTATGGGTTCCTATAGTATTACCCATAGGGTTAGGCAGAATGGTTGTACGAGTTATACACCACATTTCATTAGTTATGATCATCGATAAAATAGTGACTTAAACGTATTTGTTTTTTTTACTTAGCCCGTACTGTCCTACTGCGAGGCGAAGGCCTCCCAGAAACCCTTCCAAGAACTCTCCCGCGCTTCCTCCAACCAGCCCTTACATCACGAGTCCAGGTCATCTCGCCACCTCTTTCTAGGCCGGCCTCGACGGCGCCGTCCACCTTAGTATATTTGAATATAACAAACGGGGCAGCTAAAACAACCACACAGACGTATTGTTTTGAAAATTGCATGATTAAAATTGTCCATTTCTTGTTGACCTTCAACAATATCTGGATCTGTATTTCTAATGCAACCAACTATTTACACTAGGTAAGTACCAAATTAAACGACTAACTAACTTTACAGATAAATATAAAAAAACAAAAGGACACTTTACTCGTAGGCGTCGAAGTACTCGTCCGCATCGCTGTCATCCGGAAACGTGCGCAGAAGACTGGCAGCATTGCCACGTTGAATGGCAATGCTAATTCTTTGGCCAAAGAATTAGCATTGTTATATAAGGTGTTAAAAACTTAACTTTAGGAAAGTTGAGGAGTTGTTTGGAATAATAAATGAAAATGATCACGAAATTTTTTTTTTTCTAATTAACAATCCGTTTCAAAGATATGCAATATTTTCACGACGCACAAATTTATTGAATATGCGCACTGTACACTGTGTAAGCCGCCGCTGGCGTGGCGCCGCGCGGCCGCGCGCTCGAGTTCGTTCACCCCTGCGACAGCGCAAATTCGTAAACAGCTGATTCTAATTTTCCCATCACATTTTTCAGACTTTGGACTGGCAATTTATCGAATTCTTTACAAGTAGCTTTTTTTATTGGCCATATTAATGAATTACTGTTTTTAAATTAAGTAAGCTCGATAAGTTGGTATGTTTAAAAAAATAGAATCATTTAAAAGAAGTCTTAATTTTTACCTTATTTACAAAAGGTGCTGAAAATGTCCACCACTTTGTCCCAAGAAGTGGTCCCTTATTTCGGTAACAGAAACATTTTCCAGCATCTCTTGCACAGACTCGAGCAACTGCAGATATGTTTCGCCGTTAAGGAGTTCTAAGAAGACGGGTCCAAGTACCGTCTGCCCTATGATTCCAGCCCACACGTTCACTGAGAACCGGTGCTGAAAATGGTCAGGGACCACAGCTCGCGGATTTTCGTACGACCACCAGTGAGCATTGTGGATATTGAATAAGCCCACTCTACCAAAAGTGGCCTCGTCCGTCCATAAAATTTTGCGACCAGGTTCTTACACCAACCACCTACAGAATCTTAGCCATGGTTCGTAATCTGTGGGTATTAGTTCCTGTACTTTTAAAAAGTGGTACGGACGTTGGCCTTCTTCATGCAGTACATTCCAGGCAGTAACGTGACTTATTCCTAAGTCCCGCCCTGCGTCACGTGTGCTCGCGTATGGATTGTCGTTGAAATAGTCCAACACTCGATCTTCAATGTCACCGGCGAGCCGTGGCCTACCAGCATCTGCTTGACGAAGACGAAACTGGCCATAGTCTAATAAGCGCTGGTAGACCCCCAGGATAATTTAGACAGCAGGCACTCGTCGTTGGTCACCATAAAGTTCACGGTATCGGTTACGTGCTGCGGCTAAACTCTCACCGGTCATGACATAACACACTATCATATCTAAATACTCCCGATTAGAATAAATAAACGGCATTGTTTATACGAAACTGCGCGAGCGCGCGGATGTAGCGAGAAGACACACGACAGCACACCCTTACCGCGCGACAGTTATCGGACGACTGAAGTGGGCGGGGGAAGGGTTGGTGGGAGTCGTGGGTAGGGGAAGCGCGCCGCGCGATGCTAGAGCGCCGAGCCGTAAGCGCAGCCCTGCGTACAGCGCGCATAAAAATGAAAAATAAATGGTTATTTTTATATGAAAAAGTAAAAGCGCTCGAAAAAAATTTTTTTTTTTTTTTGTATACAATATATTAGTTTTTTGATACTGAGTAAGTCTTCGTGTACTTTCGTGTACTTCTTAAAGTTAATTTTTTAACACCTTATATATTACTACGAATCCTAAAACAAAAACTATTTAAAAGTACATCGTTTCTTATTCAAATAGGTGTTCTTAATTTTGTTTTATACTAACACTTCGTTAAAGATTAGCTAAACGAAGATGTATTTTTTATTTAAGAAAAGTAGGTACCTTATATGAATCTTGACATTTGAGCCAGGTGTCTGACGCATTGTGGTTGGTTATTACTGTATCGTATGATCTTGTAAACATACCTCGTGTCTGATTAACGTTTTCGTTTTGAAATTTAACGTTCATTACTTATGATTTAGGCTTTCATAACGGGCTGTACGAACAACCCACGCAATACCTAAAACTTTTCTCTCTGGTAATGATTTTAGAGAAAATCACCGGAGTTTAACATATGGATTTTTTTTTTGCCTATTTAATACATATTCGGAATCTAAAACGGCGTTGACATAATCATTTTTCCACTTTTGTCGCTGTTATTACAGACCTATGTACATAATCAGTCACGAAGACTGCCGATAGAAGGGAAAACTTAAAACTATGAAATGACAGTGGTTATGTAGCGGTATCTACAACGCCACATGCGAACAACACGTCATACTGACGTCACGCAAATCCTGCATCTCACAAGCAGAGTTTACCGCGCAGTTAGCATAGTTACAATTTCCCAACATCAGTCGTTGGGCAATTGCCCGCCAGACAACACCCGTCTGGTCGGAGGATCCTCCCTTTTCTATGGAGGATGAGTGAACTTTACACCCTGTTCCTCATACCTCTATACTGGTGACCCCGAACATGAACGTCAGCGCAGCCTTCGTGCAAATACTTCAGCGTGACGTCATCATCATCACTCCCGCAAGCCAGCCAGGATCTACGGCTTCAAAGGGTATCCTGACCACCAGCATGCAGCGTCCGCGCATACCTGGTCATCACCCTCAGCCTCATCAGCAACCTAGGCACAGCACACTGCAACACAGTCAACAAACACCCCCCCCCCCCACCACCCCCCCCCCCCCCACCCTCTCCTGGTCGACGCAGCATCCAACTATACAGAGTCAATTTAACTTTAATTGTTGTTTTTTTTTTGTTTTTTAGGCCGGGCAAAGTGTTATAAGGTTTTCTATCTGGAATTTCTCAGAAGCAGCCCGGAGTCTGGATTTGAGCCCGTATGATGGCGATAGACTCGTCTTTTACTTAAACTTAGGACTTAAACATAACTGGCGAAATGTGGCTGTACTATAGGTACACCTCTACCTAACCCTTCGGGGATGACAGGCGTGATGTTATGCAATGTTGTATAGGTATATACAGCACTAATTTTGCACAACACGTCACCCGTATAGCTACAGATATACTGCTATTACAGCATGTCGGTGACGAGAACCCCTAAGTTTTTCCCCTACAAAAAATCGCTCAACGCGCCTAAAGAAGATAACACTTAAAAAAACAGTCAAATACGAGTTGTACTCGCGCACCAAGAGCTAAGTAACTACAAAGTTACGGTTTTCGGATGTTTTCCTTTGCTATATGACATGGCTTCTTGCCAAATGTTATATATAACTCTACGCGTTCCTGAGAAAATGGGTCTTGACAGACGGACAACGAAGTGATCTTATAAGGGTCTCGTTTTTCCTGTTGAGGTACGGAACCCTAAAAATGAAAGCCATAATAAATTTAGCAAGTTATAAAGATTTAACCTATTCAATTACTGGCCGTAGATTAAAAAAGGAGGTGGATAATCAAAGCGTAGCAAACTTAAAAATAAAATATAAGCTCGTTGGTATTATGCAAATGTTATGAAAAGCGTAGTGTAAGAGCTCAGCATTTATGAATATTCATTTGGAAGTCATTACAAAAGTTTTTTTTCGGCCGTTCGGCTTTTTGCTTGGTAGCAATAAATAGGATTGGCAATTTCCTTTCTTTTAGAGAATTTATATTAATATGCAATTGAGCTTTCTTTTTTTTTTAACATTAAGGTGATTTAATTTTGAAGTTTTTATAGAGTTATGAGGAACAGGGTGTAAAGTTCACTCATCCTCTATGGGAAAGGGAGGATGCTCCCGCCAGATGGGTGTTGTGTCTGGTAGGTAACTGCCCCACGATTAATGTCGGGACGTTGTATATAAGCTAGTTACTTATTTAGTTAGTTGTTGGTTGTTAGTTGTGTGGTGGGATATATTTTTTTTTAACTTGCCTACGCTGTCACCTTTTTTTTTTTCCCGGGGTGGAAAATCCTCGTGGATGTCCGCCGCCCTGGGGCGGGCGGAGGGGTCTGTCAGACTCTTACTGACTAAAAACCACCCCAGTGTTCCATTTCACACCTACGCTGGGGGTCGGGAGAACGTAAGATCCTTCCGCAACCCCCGACTGGTGCCGGCCCGCCACCGTGGGCCTCCTCGGGTCAGGGTGTTTGACTTCCCCGCGACATCAAAGAGGGGCGCGCGTGGAACACTACGCGCCGCCACCTCGGGTCCTGATGTTTTGGGGGCGCCGGACGTCCCCAAGTCCGTCACCCCTGGACCCATTTAGGGGGGCTGGAAGAGGCGTTATCCGCCCTCCGCCGACGCCCGGTGCACCTGCTGCGGGCCGGGTGAGTGGACGAGATCTCCCTCTTCCTTTCTGCAGCCTCCTTCTGCGAGACGACTGTTTGGCAGAAGGAACTACGCCGTCACCTGGGCAAAGGCCTCCCTCCACTCCTTCCATCTTTCGCGAGTTCACGCGTCCTCCTTCCAGTTTTGACTTAACCTATCCAGCTTATCCCGCCATCTCCTACGTGGTCTGCCGCGACCCCGCCTCATTGTCTCAAGGCGTGTGATGTTATATACTTAAATATGTTATTATACTTAAATTCTATAAAATAATGTGGTAATCAATCATACTTTTCAGCAAGCATGAAGACCAGAGCACGAATAAAGAATTTTATCTGCTAAAACATCAAGTCTGACCAGTTTAGAGTCAAGCTCGGTTGGAAATTGTTTTTCATAAACATAAAATAAACTGATTTAATTTTCTCAAGAACGTTTCACAGTTGTCATAAATATTTAAAAGGACAATGACCAAATGTCGTACCAAAAAGTCTCATGCATCAAGATCAAAATATTAAAGTAATTTTTTTCATATTTTTTTACGGCACAATGCGTCGGGGATTTGATTTTTGAACAGGTAATCTAATTTAAAATAAAAAAAGTGTTGATATTGTTTTATTCCCTTTACACGACGTTCCGTTTCAAATGATATGATTAATATAACCTCGAATTTTGAAAGTGTCTTTCAAAAAACATGTAAAAAAATTATACTTTGCCGATTCTACATTAATTAAAAATAATTAGAATAAAATAGAATAGAATTTTTATTTAAACGATTATCATTTTTTAGAGTAATAATGGCCGTTCGTAATAAAGTACCCAGTTTTTAAGTTATTTCGATTTTTTTTTAAATCTCCGAAACCCGGGTTTTGTTTACAAAAAGAACTTTTGTAGGACGTAATATGATAAATGTAGTCTATAAAAAACAAAGTTTGACTTTGATGCAGCATGGTACGGGATTCCATACATCCATGAGCATTTTCATTAGCGGCACTCTTCAAAATAACAGCCTGCCTTTAAAAAAATAAAGTTTGTTTGAAACCCAACCCTAAATATTTTTCATAGCCCTGTGTTCGTAAAACAATATTTGGTTGTTTTAATATTTCTTTTATATCGGAGAACAAAAGAGGTGCTCGCCTTATGGCTGAATCATAATCAGGTGGCTAATTAGAATACTTGTTTCTTTTTTCGAGCCACATTTTAATATCTCTTTTGTAATTAGATATTTTAAATCATTTAATTTTGTTATCGCGTTTTTTTTTCATAATTGTTTGAGCTTTTGTTTGTTGTCCGTTTCAGCCAGTTTTTCTTTATCCAATAATATTTTACAGTACATTTATAATTTCATACACAGCGGATGTTTCTTGGTAAAAGTTTTCTTTAGATTAACTTCTTTGAGAGAGCAATCGTCTCTTTGAACTGGTTTTCCAATTATTAACAAATGAATTAGCCTTTCCGCCTACGTAAAAATTAAAATTATAATTTCTTGAAATATACCATGTTTTTCAATTATATTTTTCTCAGTTTTCATGTAGTAACAAAAAAATAATATTTAATGTGTAGGTATTTGAGCAATGTTACTGTTCACTTTTATAAAATGTTATAGCCTATTAGGGTGTTTATGCTTAAAACATTTGAAACAAAAATAAGATATGTGTAATTTTCAACCTTAAATAGCAGCCATTTAATTGTAGACTTTCGTTGTAATAGAAAAAAATGCACAAGATGTTATTTCCTATAAAAAAACAGCACTTGTTTTCTGGCTGGCACTTTAATTTTTGGGCATAAATTGTTCGATGTCCTTTATAATGTGTACTTCTTACAGTTATATTATTGTTTATATTATTTATGGTTCAGAGCTCAAAAAATAAACTTAATTGTCGAAAGCTAACTAAATTTATTTTTTCACGAGGTGTATGAATAGAGCAGGACGCGCCAAAAAATTTTATCAACAAAATATAAACGTAACGTACATAAAGTTTTTATGCAGTTTCAAGCTCAGTGAGCTGTTCCGAACCCAGTTGATTTTTCTGATATACCTAACTACTAGCACTACATACACATGGATCTGAATATTGTAATAGAAAAAGCTTTCAGTGAGTTTGGCGTATGTTTTTATAAAACCTTTGGATTTTAGTACAAAAAATATCATTTGTTTTGTTAGTAGTTGATGGTCGATAAGCTCCTTACCAACTGTAGTTAAATGTAACCACTTATATTAAGTCGACTACGAAAAATAGTTACTATTTATGAACGGTCTAATAAATACGTATGCCTATAATTTACTTACTGCTGGGACACAAGCCTCCTTTCAGTGAGAGGGAGTGGGCTGTAATCTACCACGTCATAAATACGTAAAGTATACAAGATGTAAACAGATGACATGTCATTATGTCCAGAAAAAAAGTCATTTATTACGGGATTTCAAGTTTCCCATACCAATTTTCTAATGTTAAGTCTAAAACGCGTGCAGGGTCAAATTAAATGTTCAGGGTCTAAATCAGTTTTGTTACACCTTCTTAACGTGTCGATAGCAATCTAAATGGACTCGGCCCAGACTTCGGCTACTTGTTTGGTGCCATCACCAACGTCCATCTGTTCCTGTAACGTGCAGCTGACAGGACACGCAAGACAGTGTCCCATCGTGTCAGCACCACCAGTTTTTTTACTTGAAGTTTGAGTTGAGAAAATCAGTTTGCTTTTATTTCACGGTGTGTAGACATCGATGCCCATCACATCTGTGGAGTTTCGCTAGCTAATTTAATTTAATCCTGCATAAGTACTGCTACTGGCCCTACTTATTTCGCATAAGTATAGTTAATATCTTAGTGGACTCCCGCGGGAACAGCCGAGGAGACATCTTCTCAGCCAGAACTTACCGCAATTTGTTCAACAGGATAGCTCGCAAAAAATTTCAACTGACAGCTCGTAAAAATGTTGAACAACGCTTTCAAAAATGTTATAACAATATTTTTTAAAAAATGGGGGGTTACGTTGTCGTGATGGGCCAGGTCTTATGGTTGTAGGTTAAAATCTGAGCAAGTACAGACGCCAGCACATCAAGATACTACAATTTATCAAATTTCTTTAATAGATTTTCAACTTTATCGCTAAAGTATTAGGTTCAAGGGTGATTGGGAAAATTGGACAGTTTCGGGTAGCTTGATGTGATTCCGTGACCAATGTGATTTCTTCAATTCATATATACTTTCTGAATTTATCTTGAACATTACTGATATCGGTGAAACCTGGACTTATCTATCTATCTATACTTACTAATACTAAAGCTAAAGAGTTTATTTGTTTGTTTGCCCGCGCTAATCTCTGGAATCACCAGTCGGATTTGAAAAAATATTTCTGCATTTGATAGCTCAATTCTTAAGGAAGGCTATAAGCGTTTTAACATCACGCTACGACTCTAGGGAGCCGAGCAAATGGAAATAAAGTCAGAAACAACGCTAAGTGAAGTTATTACGCTGTTGTTGTTGTTTACGCTGTTGTTGTTACGCTGGGTTTACAAATTTTACACGTATGAAGTCTCGGACAGAAGCTGGTACTTAATATACCTAAGTCTGAAATCGCCCAAGTGTGACATCTGACCAAGCGTGGTGATCAATTTATTTATTTATTTAAGCTTTTCGCACAAAAAGGTACAAAGGCGGACTTAATGCCTTAGGCATTCTCTACCAGTCAATCAATCTCATGCGTTCTCTGTATGAGACTGGCCTTTGCCCTGAATTAGGACAATAATAGTCCAAATCGTAGTAGTAGAATCACGCTGCAAATCCAGACTTAAACAAAAACCTTTTGTTATATTTTTTTAGCCACTTAATTAAATTCTATCAAACGTATTGTTTAAAAGTTGAATAGAACGGACTGGATTTTTCTGGGAATTTATTTGTTCAATCCGTTTGTCAAAGCAAGGATTAACTAAAACCAAATCTGTTTTGCAGACGTAAAAGAAAATAATTAATCCAAAAAATGTGTCTACTACACATTTTTTGGATTAATTGTCTAAAATTAGTTTTGAGTGAAGATTAGGCTTTTCGTGGAAATTAAGTTTTTGTTAATGGTTTAATTAGTTAATTACCGCCACATAATTAAAATTATAGCTGACTACACATTAGACCACGACGTATAATTAATTGAAATATAAATATTTTGAAATCAATTATCATTTCACACTACAGGTAAATAATATAATTTTGGTTGGCGCTGAAACTTACACCGCAATACTGAAATAAAAATATATATATTTGGTACTAATTTACAATATGGCTGCGTTCACAATAAACATATGTATGTTTAGTCAGCCGCTGACTGAGGGTTAAGATAAAATGTGTGAAAACAACTGCAACTAACTGGCCGTTCCGTACCTCAAAAGGAAAAATGGAACCCTTATAAGATCGCTTCGTTGTCCGTCTGTCAAGACCCTTTTTCTCAGCAACACGTGCAGTTATCAAGTTGAAATTAATATTTAATACTATATTAGGACTGCAATCTCATGAAAAATCAAACTTCTACGTCAACGCAATCAAAAGATACGGGCGTTTATGTTCCGTTTATGCCACATATTTTGACACTCGCAAGGGAATCAAAACCTATAGGGTACTTCCTGTTGACCTAGAATCATAAAATTTGGCAAGAAGCAATGTCATGTAGCACAAATAAAGGAAAAAATCCAACAACCGTAAATTTGTAGTTATAGACCTACAAATTTGTACGGAACCCTCGGTGTGCGAGTCCGACTATTTCGGTAAAAATGATGATATAGTGAGTATAGCAGGTATAGTGAATTTTTACCACGACAATCTTCATTCAAAGCCAACAAGGGTACACAAATGAAATTAGAACTCATTTAATATGGCCACACTGAGCTCCCGGCGGTCTATGGTACTTAGATTACTTTACCACCGACAAAGTTTATCCAAACCAAGTCTTTCGCTACTTGTTACTTGATTACCGTAGCGTAAACCAACTTGGCTTGACACACCCTAGAGATTTTTCTACCCGAGCCAAGGTGGAATTATTGCTGACTACCCACCAACTTGTTCTGTGCTATCCAGAATTAATGTAGACGTCAACTCAGTTACCTCCGTGGGTAGGAGGTAAACTGGTTCTTTGTTCTTTAGAAGGCAGTGGTGCTGTGGTTTATAAATATTAGCATATATATATGGTAAGGATATTGTGTATGGCATTGAACGTATAAAGTCAGTGAAATCCATTCGCAGTTTTGCCCTTTTTGGTCGCCAGCGCGCGGCAGAGCCTTTGAAGTTTTAACTCAGAAGCAGAGGGACTCTCTTCGTCTATGAAGACTCTTCATGATCGAAATATGTGAAGAACTTTCATGTTTTCTATTTTTATTGTACGTCATTTCCATTTTCCTTCTGTATTTTTGATGACCTGGACGCGTAGCGCGACGGCTGGTTCGAGGTGGCGCGGGAAAAGAGTTCCTGGAAGGATTTGGGGAGGCCTTTGCCCAGTAGTAGGACAGTATAGGCTTACAAAAAAAAAATTGTCATAACGAGATTTCACGTATTACACAATATATTTGAGGCTCGCCCCCTATTATGGAAAGGTTGATGACGATGTGGAAAGAAGAGTAATACGGGATATAAAGTGAACGGTTATACATGTGATTGTGACCAACCAATTGATGTCCAAAAAGACTCGACGCTTATGAATGGAAGTGAATGTTGGATGTGGCGAAAGAAGCTTGAAAGTAGAATAAATGCTGTGGAAATGCATTCCTTGTGAAGCATGTGTTGTGTGATTTAATAACGCAACAGTGTGGTTTAAAAGAAGATATAATGACAAAAATTAAAAAGAGTGTGCTTAGATGGTCTGGTCATGTTGAGAGGATGAATGAAAGCCGACTAACAAAAGATATTTACGAAATTACACAATTTTTTGATGTTAGTGGCAACGCCGTGAGGGGTCTCCCTAGGAGGACATACGAGTATAGTGACCTTATTGGTGGTGTTCTTCAGAAAGGTCAGGTACGTAGTACTCGCAAACGGCGTGCGTGTATGACCAGAAGGCCAATTCCCGTAATTAAAAACGTTCAAAATCTAGTCACAGTCTCATCTCTGCGACAAACAAATGTCAAAAACTTGTCAAAATGTAGGGGAATTATAGGATTTGTTGACAGATTGAGAACGTTCTTAAAATTACGAGAATTGTTCCTCAGATGTATGAACGTAAACGAGGCAAAAGGCATATGTGAGGATCATAGCAGGCATTCTGTAGTTTCTGCGAGTTAATATGTATATGTGTCCACAATGTATAATTATTTTAACGATTGAATTTGATTGGACATGACAGGTGGTCCCTAAATAAGAGATTGTATACATTCAAATATGTTAATTTATGTGTCCTGCAAGTTCACCAAAACATAATTTACAAATGTTTACTTCACAACCAGCGATTGGCAAAAATATGATTTCTCATTTCATCATTATACAAAAACAACCACAACTTAAGAAAATAATTATCCGACAAACTTTTTTTAATAACGTAAGTATTATTTGACAAACAATAATATTCTTTTTCTTTTTTCATTTTATCTCATAAAACTACGTTTAGAATAAAAACGTTTTACATATTGACTATTACCAACGCAATTACCTAAAAATGAAACGATTTGTGCTAATTGAAAAAAAGACATTATTTTTTAGTAGTCGTGACCCCTTACGCACAAGCTGAGCGAACGAAGCGAGCGGTGCCGCGGCAGCGGCCGGCGAGTGGCAGAAACAACTAGATTATACATATAGAAAAAAAATACTTTAGTTAATTAATAGTAGGTTTAAAGAACTTCAGTACCTACTTGTCTGTAAATTATTTTACCCAAATGGAAATAGCAGCCATGTAGGATTATGTTTTGAAATTTGATCGCAAGCTTAAGACAGTCGCTTTTTCAAAATCTAACATGCAATCAATGTTATTTGCGGTATTATAAAGTGATATTTTGTATAAACGTGATTTTTCCAAAAGAATCTAAATATTAAATGAATAATTTATAACCCGAAAATTTTGTAACGAAAAGCATTTGCCAAATAAATATTTGTAAAGCGAGTGTTTATAAAATAAAACATTTGCGGGATAAGTTGTTTGTGAAGTAAATAATATACGAAACGTTGGTTGTAAACTAAAAATTTGACAAATGGTATTTTGGTGAAACATTATTGAACCGTTAATTTACCTTCAGCGGGATTGTCCGAAAGGGTTACCGCTACCCCGGAACATAAAGGGCGAAGGAAGGAACATGGGTGGGTTTTAGTCAGTAAGAGTCTGACACTCCCTTCCGCTCCACCCAGAGCGGGAGGGGTCATTTGATGATTTCCCACCAGAAAAAAAAAACCGTTAATTTACCTACTGATAAATGTCGTTTGCCAGCATATATTTTGTGTCGTGATTTAGTAGATTCCTAGATAAAGATAAAGATATATTTATTTGTAAACATGTGTAACATTATACATATACATGCAAATGTGGATGAAAAAGTGAAAATCTGTGAGTTTCAACATATGTATTTTGCCACCATTATAGCCACTTGAAATATAACACAATTAAGACAGAAAAAAAACATAATAAAATTAAAATATATTCTACCTATTCATTAATTTCGTCGGTACTAGAACCACGAATCTATAAACAAATTAATCAATTTCCGTGAGCCACGGAAAACGTTGTCGAATGTTTGAAGTAGGCATCTCTAGATAATAAAATTAACATCGAACTACAATTTCCTCACGCTAGGATTTCCTATGTCGTAAATGCGTTATACAGAACCGCAAGTATACATGTATGTATGTATGACAAACAAACAGTAGCCAGCTACATCAATGTTGGTTCAATCTGGGAATCGAAACCGTGACCAGGAGCACGGCAAACAGAAATACACCGCTGTGCCACTCGAGCTGATTGGATAACAAATAAACAGATAATATTATGTTACACGCGTGCTTGAGTCGAAGAAAAAAATTAAGTAGCGTTTTTATACTTGACTGTGTTCAGGAAACGAAAGGAAATTTCGATGGGTGCGTGGCGTAGCTTTCATTTTGTACAACATTAATTTGAACCAATGGTTTATGTTGGTATAACCGTATGTCGTCAAAGATTTACCACCATTTAAATATAAATTATCGCGTAAAAATACGCGCGTAAAAATTCACGGTAAAAACGGGCAGCGGTGTTA
Source organism: Apamea monoglypha (assembly GCA_911387795.2). NCBI lineage: Eukaryota > Metazoa > Arthropoda > Insecta > Lepidoptera > Noctuidae > Apamea > Apamea monoglypha. The sequence goes on from OU426930.1 coordinate 6,200,674, forward strand.
GTTATATCATCAGCATCATCTACCGAGCCTTTTCCCAATTATATTGGGGTCGGCTTCCAGTCTAACCGGATGCAGCTGAATACCAGTATTTTACATGGAGTGACTGCCTATCTGACTTCCACAACCCAGTTACTGAGTAATACGATATCCCTTAATAAGACTGGTTGACAGACTTTCAGGCTACTGACGACCGATTTCTTGTATGCTACCGTTAAAGTATTTCACGAATGATAGTCATGATTTTAAATAGTTTCACTAATCACAAGCACATAAGACGATGTTTTCCTACACCGTTTTAAGCGCAGTGGTGATGAAATAATTAACAATAAGTAAATCGCTGATCAAGGACTCATCGTGAGGAAACCGGCATGTCCTAGAACCAAAATTTCGAAGACATGTGACATCTACCAACCCGTACTGGGCCCGCGTGCTGGATTACGGCCCACTCCCTCTCACAGAGAGGAGGCCTGTATCCCTGCAATAGGAAAATTATAGCTATAAAAGAGCGTACCTTTGATTGATTTAAACTCCGTCTTCGAGTAAATGCACTAAGCGTGTCCGTTCGATCAGTCGGCGACGGAGGTAGAACTCTTGATAAATGTGTATTATTTATTTGTAAATATGAAGACGGGCTCTTTCGTTTAAAAATGTAATCAACCCTTGAGGGCCTCTACTAAGCGTAACATAACATATAAATGATAAATGATTTTATTTTGTAAGTAGGTTTGTACAAACACTTTTACACTTCAATCATATTTTAAAACTAGATGAGGTCGGCGTTTTCTATCTGACTAGTCTGGAGTTGAGGGTCTGGTAATTTGAGAATCGGGTAAGTTGAGAAACAGGTTAATTGATAATCTGGTGAATTGAGAATTTGGTAAACTGCTCATGAGCCGAAGAAAGGCCGAAACAAACTCAGAGATCTTAAAAAAATTGTTTTCTCCTTCTTATTTGTCTCTTTTAAAGTCTAGACATAATCTTGGTCAGATCATATGAAGACCATGTAGATCGATGTCTGAAATGGTCTTTTGAGGAAAGAACCACACAGATTGAGAGGACCTGTCCAGTCAGTGCACGCATTTGTCAGAAATCGTGCAGCTCAACTCAAAACTTAAGGAGCTCAACGATTCGACGAACAATACCAAAGAAAGAACATTTGGGTAGGCCACATTAATTATTCAAACTGCCAGACTATGAAAAAAACTAACAGAACAGAGAGAAAAATAAAATCCACATAGTATTCAGATTCACAATAATTAAAATAATAGAATACTTTACAAAGTAAGCAAATGTCATTGTATATAAAAAAATAATTAATATTAATGTGTATATAAAAAAAATAGCCAAGAGGCATGAGGAACAGGGTGTGAAGTTCACTCATCCTCCATAGAAAAGGGAGGATCCTCCGACCAGACGGGTGTTGTGTCTGGCGGGCAATTGCCCAACGTTTGATGTTGGGAAATTGTATCTATTCTAATTGCGCGGTAAACTCTGCTTGCGAGATGCAGGATTTGCGTGACGTCAGTATTACGCGTTGTTCGCATGTGGCGTTGTAGATACCGCTACAGTTACTATACTGAAAAGAAATACAGGGTGAAAAGGACTTTGCGGCGCAAACTGTTACCATGAATTCAGTACATGCTTCTACAGTTTCATCGGTTATTAAAACAGCTGCTTTTTTGTCTATAAATAAAGCAGTTTCCCGTTTGAAATCAATGAAAACTAGATTTTCACATAAATTTACGTATCCTAAAGGCAGATTAGCTTAACATATGATACCAGTCAACCACAAATTTAGCTCTAACCCACAGAAAGTACCGGGAAACCTATTAAAATAAATCTTCCAAACCGCTAACATTGGAGATTCCGACTCTGCCGTGAGATTGAAAAACTATTTCGTAACGTTCGGTAAAAAGGTGGGAAAATTCGGTAGAGTTTCGGAAGCTTAAGTTGTAGAGCTTTCAGGAGGTTTCAATTCCAGTAAAGTTTGGGACAAAGTGGACATAGAGCTCGGTAGACCGCTAGTAGAGTGGTTGGTAGAGCCTGAATGCCTAGCGCTAACAACACATTAAGGCTGTATTGTTTCGGGCCGAAATGTCGGCGATTATAGAGCTTTTGTTGTTTTGAATTGTAAATGGAGTTTGTGCTTTGGTAGCGTTTCAAATGTTGAGTTAAGTGTTTTAGTTTTTTTTTTGTAATCCGGTGTTCATTTATGTTTTAATGGTTTAGAGTCGACTGCGGATCTAAACTATCTATATTTAGTTGATTTAGGAATTACTTTTTTATTTTATGTCAAATTCTGTAAAGCTACGGTTTCTAAGAAGAGCGGTTGTCGCGACAAAGCGTCTGCAATTTGCCGGCAAATGACGTCACTGAAACGTTATTTATGACAGTAAGTTGGTGTGTTTTCATAAAGAGCGTTTTCGACGCCGTAAAGACAAAACTTGGTGCCCAAATATTTAAATTGCTACATTTGCCCTCACTGAACTTACAAGAAAGAGTGAGCTCAGTCATTATTTAATAGCATTTCCATGACTATCAAGACAAGTCACTGCGACATTTTGTGTCAGAGGTGTCAAAACAAACCAGGAACGTACTATCTTTTTACGCGGTAAGGCCAATCTAACATTCTAACAGAGGGGCAAATCTCGTAATAATTTTAAGAACATTCACAGTCTAATCTCAGTCTCAATCTGTCAAAAATACGTCTTATTCCCCTACATTTTGACAAGTTTTTGACATTTGTTTGTCGCCGAGATGAGACTGCGACTGGATTTTGAACGTTTTAACTTACGAGAATTGGCCTTCAGATCTTTGCCACTGCCATCGTTTTCGTGACAGCCGTTATGTAGCTGCCACTGCTGTTCTATGGAGCTATAACGCAAAAGGCACAGCTAACAAACCTGTGATAACTGAGTGAAAATTAGTATTATTCAGTCAGTTTCATTGCAATATTACTGATATTACAGGTAATATTAATAAAAGCAAGTTATGTTCCACTGTGGGGCAAAGGCCACCCTACTCTCTTTCCACTTCACTCTGTTTAAACCTGGCGAGGACCAGCAGTGCGATTCTGTAACCATCTCGCTGTGAAAACTTAGGTGAAGTGAGCGTGGATTGAGCTGTCATTCCAACTAATGCTAGGGATTGACACTATTGACACCTCACTCTAAGCTTACTTCACCAAACTTTTCACGGTGAGATTTTTACTGAATCGATCGGCAGTTCTTGTTGAAGTCGAGCTCAGTTCATTGTACTAGCAACATAGTAATAATTATAACGTAAAACATAATAATCCTACCATCAACATCAAATCTCACACTATTATACCGCCAACGAAATATAACATCCACTTAACTACACTATATCAACTATTACGAACGAGCCAAACCCCAAATATCACTTACACGCTAAAACTGCTATCCTATAACGGTAATAGCCGCTATCATAACTGCTATTACAATAACGGTTACTGTCTTAAATAACGTAACGATAATTAAATGTTGCACGCGAAAGTCATGTTAGGCGTTTACTTGATAATATGGCAGGAAATGTCTTGTGTAAAAGCTTTATGATTTGTGTAAGGGAGGGGCTCGTGGCTAAATAATAGCAGCAAAAGCGTGAGATTATAATATGTATTTTATGTATGTAGTTAGCCATTTAAAGTCGATTAAAATAAATGTTAAACTTCAGTTTCCTTTCCACAGACTAATAAAACCGTAAAACAGCGTGAAAATCGAATAAGAATTATAATATTATTCTTGAATGTAAGGCCGGACACTGAATGTAAATATTCAGACGGTCTGAGAGAGCGCCATTACAATTTAATTCCGCACTGACTCCTTTTGTAGGTCACTTCCTGAAAATTATTCGGAAGAAATAAATGTTTCACTTTGGAATTGTTTCAACGTTTTTTTGTTCTCTTTATTTCTATGAAATCGTGGAAACTAAACGGACTTTAGAGTTTTTGGTAGTAAATATATGTAGTAAGGATTTTTAGAAAACCACCTGTCTGTTTACTTTTATATTACATCTAGCTTCCACCCGCGACTTCGTCCGATTGAAATTTATTTTACCCCGACCCACCGCGTTGCATCGCATCGCCCGCTCGAGTTATTACCGTTTCTGACTTTTTCGGTTTGCTGCCGCGGACGAGTGTTGACGGCATAAATCCATCTGGGCAGTTTATGGTTGCAGTACTTGCATAGGTGTTTGTCAAATTATTTTTTTGGCAAACTCGCCCTAACTAAAAGTATAAACGATGAGTTCGAGGCCGGACGGAGGTGACCCCATTAATTTGCCATCAATTTGATCCCACATATTAGTCAGAAACTGATCCAGTAATGCGTAGATTGATGAAGGGGTTATCCGGATTTAAGGTAAAAAAAGTTGTCTAAAATTATCTGTGTCAATAATTTTCATTTGCACGGAAGCGTTTTGACCGAAACAGTAGAATACTGCTTCATCATTTTAGCCAAAAGACGTCCACTTTTGGACAGAAGCCTCCTGCAAGCACCGCCGCTTTGACCGGTTCTGAGCTTCCCGCATCCAGCAGATACCGAATACTTAGCAGCAAAAGAAACACGATAGGTATTAGGTAGATAGACATAACTTCGAACCACGAACTCTTCCATAAAGACTACCGAAATTATCTAAATGATATAATGGAGGATTCTATTAAACGTTTCTTAATAATAGATACTCATTACAATCACATTATGAATCCAGCCATGAAAACCGCTCAACGGACCCCTTCAGAGATTACCAATAACCCTTTGAACAGTCACAATATTCACACATTGGACGGTTACCACAATTATCCCGTATATTAATACTTACTGATATTGAAGCTAAAACTTTACTGAACTATAACATAACTGAAATATAATGAATAACACATGAACTAAGATATTATATTTGACTAGCTGCACCCCGCGGTTTCACCCGCAAAAGTTTCGATCCCGTGGGAATATTGGGATAAATAGTATAGTATATGTTAATCCTGGTCATATACCATCTGTGTGCCAAACTTAATTTTAATAGATTTTCAACTTTATCGCTAAAGCATTAAGGTTTATTGTTTCCATTTCCCAAAATGAGCAAATACATAGATATTCATTACATAATAATAAACCTCAAAACAACTTGAAACTCGTATCAATTATATATAAATTATATTAATGTCGCTAAAATCGAACCATGTCCACCACTAATTTGCGCGCCCATAACCTATATATCATACAATACACCGAGGCACATTTAAACAGAATACATAATTAAGTATATTAATTAAATACACCTAATTAACGTATCCAACTGTGATCATACAGCTTTTAATTAATCATACGAGTATGTAGGTCCTAAATATATATTTCAGCTTTCTATCTGGTTTCTGCTGAAAGTTCCGTCTAATGTATAAATCTACATCAAACAATTTAGTATAATTTGTTACTTTATATGTTGTAGCAAACACGGTAGGAATAATATATTTCTCTGTTAAGAATATCGTGTTTTCTTCTATAATACATGCATTTACTACACGATGACCTACCTCGACGTAATCTAGTATGTACAAGTTAAGAGATCCTTTTTCACTTCATGGACAGTCGGTTAATCGGCTTGACCTTTACTTAAAGTCGTTCCTACCTTCTTGATCACTGCTCACACGAATGCCGTGAAGTGTTTTTACGCCGAGATTCCACTGACAACCGATTGCTTCGTTCTTTAAACACGTGACTTATTCCACTTACGTGTGCCGAATTATTAGAACAGGAGTGAAGCCCACACTCCCGGGTATATCTTCTCTACAATGGGAATATTTCCCATTGAGCTGAATCAATGAAGTGTAAACGGGATAACACGAATGCCTTCACGACTAACAAAGGATTCCTTGTTACCTTAAGCTGGGTGCACAAGGATTGCAGTGTTATCTCCTTATTGAATACCGTTTATGGTTACTTTTTTGTGTTGGTGCTGCCGTCTGGTGGCGAATATGAGAATGAAAAGGCTGTTTGAGTGTAATGGAAGTATTAAGATGAAGAAGATTACTTATGAGTTTAGTCCTGGTGTTGATACGTATATGATAACCAAAATGTGTTGACTGAATTGTCGATAAACCTGCAGCTGTTTAATGTGAGACCGTGACGAATGAATGAAATCAATACTTATCATTTTGGAGCCATGACAGGTAAGCAATTCTCGTATAGTATTTTTATCTCACGAAGCGACGCGCGCTTTACTCGCGGTTACTAACTGTACAACGCTGTGAATGTGTGTGTAAGCCCAGGAGCTCTCGGTACCGTCAGAAACAACAGCGAAGTCAAAAGTGTGTGTGTTATGTGCTGAAGCTACTCTTCTTCACGGAAACATTCACAGCGTCTTTGTACACTTGATGTCCACAAAAAAAGCGCGCGTCGCTTCGTGAGATAAAAATTGTGTAACGCAATTATTTTGAACATAACTAAAGCAAAGTTTACGTGGTCTTCACAAATTAAACGAAAAGAAAATACTTGTTACAAGACCCAATACCTTAGTGAAATAAAAATAAATCATTATCATAATAAAGATTACAGGTCGCGAACTTTCAAAGTGAAATATATTGAAGATTGCGCGAAACTTCTGGCAACACCAAGCTGTTAATAAAGAAATACTCGCTTCGATCAAGGAGGTCGAACTGAAAGTACTCTTGCTGTTTTCAATAAACTTTTAATGGCAAATATGATTGAAACCAAAGTTTCGGAGACCGGCGACCGTTACTTCCAGTCATTTCATGACTTATGTATTTTGATACAAAATTGCTATAGACTTTTTAATTTATCAAAAAAGTTCGATTAGATTATTTACTTTGACTTTTCAATGGAATTTCTTTTGCTGACGATTTTTCTTATCCAGACTATGTCTTAAACATGATAAACGTACCTTCTATTTAAAGGTTTCTTTGGAACGATTCTTGTTTTATTAACTTAGATTCAAAACTGACACATTCTCGTAATTGGAGACTGGGAGACATGATATATTGAGAGCAGTGGTGGCCATGTGGTAACGGCCGCGACTTACGAGTTGTAGGTCGTAGATTCGAACCCAGACAGGTGCTTTACTTTGTGTAAATTATTTCATCACCACTGCTTTCAAAACGGTGAAGGAAAACATCGTGAGGAAACCGGCATCTCCTAGAACCAAAAATTCGATAACATGTGAGATCTGCCAACCGGGCCCTCGTGGTGGATTACTGCCCACTCCCTCACACCGAGAGGAGGCCTGTGTCCCAGCAGTGGGAACAATATAGGCTGATTATGTAGATAGAATATAAAGAGAATATACGGATGGAATAGAAAAACTGATGTTCGTGTGTGTGCTATTTACATTTTGAATGAGTGATCCTCATCTAAAATGTAAATAGAACACACGAATTACCGTACCTCAGCTCCGTAATTGTGACATTTCCACCTCATTGTCTAACAACTGTCGCACATACACCGTTGTGCACTTACCCTATAACTAAATGACAAGACTCCCGCCTCTGACGGAGTAACAACATCGGAGACAACACCGTTACCAGCCAATTCCATCTTATTTATATGCGTTTAGAATGCATTTTGGTACCGTGGCCGTATGCTGCCTTTAATATCGGCAGTGTATAGAAAATTTTGCGATATCGCATTATGTGAATACATCGGTGCTTCTTGATGTCATATTTTTCAATAAGATATCAGTTTTGTAAGGCTAGCAATTTTCAAAATAGTTTCTATGAACATTACGAGTATGTGGGCTATGAACCAAAAACCATTCGGCGGTACTCGTATCGTTTCGTAGCGAAGGACCATCATCATCCTTTTCCCAACTACGTTGGGGTCGGCTACGAGTACCAGTCTAACAGGATGCAGCTGAATACTAGTGTTTTACATGGAGGGACAAGGTGACCTCTGTGCTGCCACCGATAACGCCGGGGAAGTGGCGAAATTTTTTTGGCCAACAATATTTATATCATTGTCATGCCAGCGACATTAAGAAGAAGACATGGAGCGCTGACCGTCATAACCCAGTTACTGGGTAATACGATACCCCTTCGTAAGACTGGTTGTCAGGCTTTCGGGCTTCTAACGACCCGTAATGACTGTCAAAGATCCACGTATGACAGCCGATTCTAACAGCTTAACGTGCTTTCTAAGGCACGGAGGTATGTGGTCACCCTATCCACGGACCAACTCTCTCTATTAATTTATAATATGAACATGGAAATTGTTGCACTGATAAGTGCCAACCATCGTACTTATACGATACGATACGATACCTATACGAGTTATAAAGATTAAAATGCGTTTTGATTAATGTGAATCTAATTATTAGCAAAAGCACCTTTTATCTGTTCTGTGAAAAGCACCCAATTAAATTGTCACATATTATAATTGATGTTATCAACATTGGGCTAATCAAATATATATTATATATTAATGTTAAGTAATACTACAAATAATGGAAACTAAAATAAACCCAATAATTTAATTAATTATACATTAAACATCTAAACTAATATTATATATATTGAGAAAATATTTGATTTTTTGTATGTCTGTTTGTTACGATTTCACTCTAAAACGGCTTAACGGATTTGAAAGAATTTTGACATATAGGTAGATCATGACCTGGCTTAGTAGAAAGAATACTTTTTATATCGATATTTCTACGGGATCGAGACTTATGCGGGTACAACCGCGGGGCGCAGCTAGTCCTACTATATACCGACTGACTTTTCTTACCGTCTAAAACAGGGTATAAAAGGTAAACGGAGTAGAAGCACAGAAATTTTACTTTGAGATAATTTTCGAGATTTACGCGGACGAAGCCGCTGGCTAAAGCAATTAGTTAATAATTTAAATTCCAGTAAAGTATCTAACTCCCCATTAACTAGTCTAGGAACAGTAAAGTTTTCAACAAATATAATTCTTTGAAAGTAACACTGAAGAACCCAAATTAGGATTCTATGTTATCATAATATTTTTCTCTAACACTCCTAAGATCACTCGTATACACTCGCTATTTCAGGTCACATTCTATCATGAAATCCTGATAGCTGGAAAATTACACTTTAGGCCAGACGAAGAAACCAAAGAAAAACGAATTCTTTTACACAGGCTGTATTTTAAACTTCCATAAACACCCACACAATAAAAAAAAAACAACAAAGAACAACAACAACACACACACACACACAACAACAACACAAAAACAACAACAACAACAACAACACCACAACAATACTTCCACAACCAACATTTGTATACATAATCATACACACGCAACCTACTTAAGAGTGCTACGGACGTGACCTTTTCTAAGGACATCCTCAATTTGACGAAAGGGGCAATTCTCGTAATTGTAATTGTAATTTTAGTTCACAGTCTGATCTCAGTCTCCATCTGTCAAAAATACCTCAAATTTCCCTACATTTTGACAAGTTTTTGACATTTGTTTGTCACCGAGGTGAGACCGCGACTAAATTTTTAATTCAAGACATTCCGTTCCGGTGACACTATGAATGTTTTAGCTTGCGGCCTTTTTGCAGGGCGAATGACGTCACGGTTATAACTTACTAATTTATGTCTTATAAAGCGCTATATAAATAATTAAACAAATATAAAATCCCCGCTGAGAGTCCCGTCCCAATCGACCCGTGCGTGCGACTGTCATTATGTAGCCACGAGCCCCATTGGTCTGGTTAAACAACAACCAAAATTATTTAATGAGTTCTCTCTGCGAATGTCGAAGGCCACGATAAGGCTGGGTTCCCTTAAAATTTGCATATTTAATTATAAGTTTATTTAGATAGTTTCAGTACATAAAGCCGAACCAAGCTAAATTAGATTATTTACAAAAAATTAAGGGATACACAAAAATTACTATAAAATTGCGTTTCTTCTACGGAAATACCTAAATTACACAACACACAATGGAAATGGAATCTCTGAAATGTAACACAAAATAAATAACTTCTAAATTAATATATTCTCATATCCCACCATCCGATGTACTGAGCACGGTAATGGATTCTCTGAACGCATCTCTTTCCAATTTTAATTTGGTGTAGAACGTTCCATTTATCTGTAACATGTCTAAAACATACACTGTTTAATTATTTTTATAAAGTAGGAAATGCGGAAAGGGGCCATGCTTTATAATTGGATGTACACTACATTTACTAATTAATAGTTAATAATCAGAACAGCAGAGGTGAAGGTCTACTCCGAAGTGGTATCGGCCGAATGTTCGATCGTTTCCTGCTACGAAGTTACTATTTCGTTCGGTCGGTCCCGATCTACACTCCTACACTCTTTCGAATATTGACTATGGTCCCGACCCAACTGAGCCGATCCGAACTTTTTTCAATAATATTCGGTTCGGCCATGTATCGGTCCGATCCGATCATTCGCACTTTGCACTTCGTAGTAGACCCCCAGGGGTGGCCCAGTGGTAACGGCCGCGACTTGCGAGTTGCAGGTCGTAGGTTCGAACACAGACAGGCGTTTTACATTGTGGAGATTATTTCATCACCACTGCTCTCAAAACGGTGAAGGAAAACATCGTGAGGAAACCGGTATGTCCTAGAAACAAAAATTCGAAGACATGTGACATCTATCAACCCACACTGGGCCCGCGTGGTGGATTGCGGCCCACTCCCTCTCCCCTACAGCAGCAGCAGTGGAACGTTATAGGCTGATTATGCATGATGCAGTTAATAATCATTCTCTTTCCCTTATCCCAATTTACTTGGGAAGGCGCAATATGTCTTTAGAGGTATGAGGAACAGGATGTAAAGTTCACTCATCCTCCATAGAAAAGGGAGGATCCTCCGACCAGACGGGTGTTGTGTCTGGCGGGCAATTGCCCAACGTTTGATGTTGGGAAATTGTATCTATTCTAATTGCGCGGTAAACTCTGCTTGCGAGATGCAGGATTTGCGTGACGTCAGTATGACGCGTTGTTCGCATGTGGCGTTGTAGATACCGCTACATGTCTTTTTTTCTTCAATACTTCTCTATTTGTCGTCATCGCGGTAGTCACCCGCTTTCTAGGCATATCATCTTACACACAGTAATTTCAATGTTTCTTTGGTCTTCTCCTACTCTTATAGCCAACTAAATTCATACTCAAAACTCTTCTCACGACATTTCCACACAACTTTTCAGTCACCGATGCCAGACTTTCAGACTTCCTTTTATATACTCATTTCTTATTCTATCCATTCCTGTAACACCACACATCCCTTAGCATTCTCATCTCAGGTGCATGCAATTGTAAACTAATTATTATTTAATAGGAGTTTAGAGGTATGAGGACCAGGGTGTAAAGTTCACTCATCCTCCATAGAAAAGGGAGGATCCTCCGACCAGACGGATGTTGTGTCTGGCGAGCAATTGCCCAACGATTGATGTTGGGAAATTGTATCTATGTTAATTGCGCGGTAAACTCTGATTGCGAGACGCAGGATTTGCGTGACGTCAGTATGACGCGTTGTTCGCATGTACCGTTGTAGATACCGGAGTATTTAATGAGGAAATTGGCAAAAAAAGCTGAAGAGAGATGGATGAGACGAGAATCAAGCTCAGTAGCTTGCAATTTATGAGGCCTTTGTCCACCTGATGACTGCGATAGGCTTTAGAACTTCATCCTTTATTTTCATGGAGTTATAAAAAAAACTTTGGTAAGTATTTTAAAGGGTTATGGGGTTTTTTGGCTCGTGGCTAAATTATAACAGCCGTACAGGTAGATCGATCAGGTTAAGCTACGCTTGCCGCGGTTGTTCTGTGGATGGGTGAAAAATCTTTACATACCAAGACCCCTCCGTGGCTCGGAAACCACGTTAAACCGTTGATCCCGGCTGTCATTCGTGGATCTTTACAGTCAGAAGCCCGAAAGTCTGACAACCAGTCTTACCAAGGGGTATCGTATTACCCAATAATCGGGTTGTGGAAGGCAGATGACAGTCGCTCCATGTAAAATACTGGTATTCAGCTGCATTCGGTTAGACTGGAAGCCGACCCCAACATAGTTGGGAAAAGGCTAGGCAGATGATGAGGTATTTTAAACAAATATTGCTTTCAAACTGCGTGTATTATTCTGTAATAATTAATGTGTGATATTCTGGATCATTTCGGCACGGAATAAACACGTACATTATTTCTATTAATAACACTGAAACTAAAAATAACATAAACTATTTTGGCTTGAAATAGGCATGTTAAATATTAATCACGTGACTTTTTCTAGTACCAAACAACCTATCATTAGTTTTGTGTCCTCCGTAAGTTTTGTGTCATGTACGAGGACTCGAACTAAACACTCTATTTCAGTTCCGTCAAAAACCGAAAAGTGTATCAAGTATGAAACATTTACAATACACTAAGTGCCAACGCAAACCGTGCGTCTTGTAGCTGTGTCTTGTCGCTGCGTCTTGTCGCTACGTCTTGTCGCTGTCAATAGACGCATATCTGACGTTTATCTGCAAGTAGTCGTTACGACGTGCACAAAGCGATAATTTTCTCGACGCATTTCCACGTCCGATTTAAAAACATCGACATCGAACGTATCCATTGTAGAGATTCGCAACACAAAACTTTCTCAGCGCTCACAACAAGCCTGACACTGACTGTCGCATGAGAATGTCTTTAGGTGTACGTGTGCACAGTGCGTCGCTGCGACCAGTAGTGAAAGCATGCGACGACTCCCCTAGCCCGTCGTTGCATCTAGTCGCCGAGCTGTTGCAGTCGCATGTCGTGAGACTGTGCGCCATGTCATAGCTCCTCTTTTTATAGGCTAAACCGGTGCCTAATGAATGCGAGCGGTATCTTGACATTTGTCATGACGTCATCTCTTGGTGACTCTCAAGTTAAACCCATGATTGATGGTTAAGAAGTTAAAAAAGTTTCGATTGTGGCCGTTCGAGTCTAAGGGGATTTGACGTAGGGCTATGAAGATAAGGAAGTTGGAGACGAAAATGGGCTGGAATAATTTTACGGAGCTTGCGAGACGGATTGAGTATTAATATGAATTAGGGAAGCAAGGCATCTTACGGGAAACAGGAAGGGTGCTAAACGGTTTACGTTCCCAGTCGATTATAATCGGTGAAATTACGTTAGGTTGCATAAACGCTGAAACTCACGCCCGAGAAGACAAGCCAGACAACAAGACCTTAAAAATGGAAGGAAAAAAAATGGTGAAAAGGAATGGATGATGGATGGCGGATGGATGATGGAATGGAATGGATGGGTTTCCGATTAATTTCTAAGTTTAGGTTTGTAGTTTTGGTTCCCGCACTTAGTCCTACAGGCGGACCTTTGTGGGTCTGGGTGCCCCGAGGGTTTCTGTCTGTGTGGGTGATGCTTGTGCATTCAAAGAGGACACGCGCAATGGTTTCCTCAACCTCCATGCAATCCATGTATATACAACTGTCCGTTATACATCATGCTGAGATAGGAGCCTTTTGGCTTCGTATGGGACTTTCTATTTCATTTTTCTTTTTGTTACTTTTTTTTTATATAATTTGTTATATTTTTAACTGTGTTTAGTTTAGTTTAGCTTATGATCCTGTACGAGTCGCAATAAATACTTTTTCTTCCTTTCTTTCTTTCTTTTATGCCTATTGTGTGGAAGTGTTTGTTTAGCGAGCAGTGTCTCGTGATGGTCCCCGTCACCAGGCGCAGGGTGTTTCGGCCTAGGCGTAATAAACGCCTGGTTAGCCTGCCATCTAAGGATGGCGTAGCTTCCCTGGATTGCCTGCAGCCCGGTATTATAGTCCACCAGATTTTTTTCATTAAAACAGTAACAATGCTTTCAAAATGCGTACACAGGTTTCGAGTGACACTGACGATATTGGTTATTCTGTACCATAGAGTAGTGTCTGAACTGTCACCATTTTATTGCACCCATTTTCACATACGTCATATGTTTACCCTATCAAAAATATTTCTACAGCCAATTCACAAAGTGACAAAAATTTGTCGAGTCGTGAAGTGATTTCACATTTTGGTAGGCACACTAAAATTTACAAAACTATAGATGGGTAAAAAAGGTTATCAAAGAAAACGACTGTAGTTTATTTTTCAATCAAAACTTTGCTACTTGTAGTTCGTTCTAAGAAACCTAAACAGATTTTACCGATTTTTGGCTGTTCAAAATTAATTACAAATTCCTTTCTCACGAAAATTCTAGGTAATCTTAAATCAAAGGGACGCCCTGAAAACTTAAGTTTGTTTGAATCTTTAATTAAATCATTTAATGTTATTAATATATATTACTAAGTTACGTACTGGCGGATATTTAATTATATTCAGTGTAAAATCAAATTCTTAATACATTCAAAGTATTATTTAGAACTGGCTGCGCCCCGCAGTTTCACCCGCATAAGTTTCGATTCCGTAAGAATATCGGGATGAAAATATTCTGTGTGTTAATCCTCGTTATATACTATATGTGTGCCAAATTTCATCCAAATCCGTTCAGCAGTTTTGGCGTGAAAGTGGAACAAACATCCATTCATCCATCCATCCATACAAACTTTCGCATTTATAATATTAGTAGGATGAATATCGACATCATTATGATTAACTAGCAGCGCCCCGCGGTTTCACCAGCATAAGTGTCGATCTCGCAGGAATATTGGGATAAAAATATCCTGTGTGTTATTCTGATGTGTAAGCTATATTACTGAAATGTTTCATCAAAATCAGTATTTTTGCGTGAAAGAGTAAAAAACATCCATCCATCCTCACAAACTTTCGCGTTTATAATATTAGTAGGTTATATAAATATATATTAGTATAGAAGGATTATTAAATACTTGTAATCTACTAGATATAATCTAATCTAATCTAACTAGCTTATATTGTTCCACTGCAGAGCAAAGGCCCCTTTTCGATACGATTATATCTTTTTCCAGTCCTTTAGGAAGGAGTCGAGCTCGTCCCGCCATCTTTGTCTCGGCCTGCAGCGATGGCGTCGTGCGTTTAGTGAGACCCAATCGGTAGATAGCAGATAGCAGCTTAGCCCATTTGCCATCTGACATGCGGCAGACATGTCCGGCAGAGTCCCTCTTAAGCTTAGCGGCTTTCTAACGTCCGTGATCTTGGGTTCAGCGCGCAGTGTTGTGTTCCTTTTACTTACAAATGAATTAAAATTCGCTAACAACTTTTTTTTTGGCTTCACTAGCTTTTATATTTCGATAATTTCAATTTCATTGGATAAAGGGTACGCACGGCTACACACCAAGCTATACATGGATAGTATAAACTGACTTCTGATTGTAAGAAAAACCTTTACAATACGAGGTCAGCTAAAACTGGAAATGTATAGCTTGATGTGTCGCCGTGTGTACCTACAGTGTTTTGTTTTAAGCGACCAACTCCAAGTATCTCATTAGTTCGTTATTATTCATATATACGTATTATTAATTAGTGTAGGTACCAACTACACCTCTGCCTAATCCTTCGGGGATCACAGGCGTGATGTTGTTATCTAATACATAATAATGAAGGAAGTATGTTGATTATGACTTTTCTTTTCTTTATGTCATCATCTGCCTAGCCTTTTCCCAACTATGTTGGGGTCGGCTTCCAGTCTAACAGCAGCTGAATACCAGCATTTTACATGGAGCGACTACCTATCTGACTTCCACAACCCAGTTACTGGGTAATACGATACCCCTTGGTAAGACTGGTTGTCAGACTTTCGGGCTTCTGACGACCCGTAACGACTGTCAAAGATCCTCGAATGACAGCCGGGACCAACGGCTTAACGTGCTTTCCGAGGCACGGTGGGGTCTTGTTATGTAAAGATGGTCACCCATCCACGGACCAACCGCGGCAAGCGTAGCTTAACCTGATCGATCGACCCGTGCGGCTGTTATTACTTAGCCACAAGCCCCCATTATGATCCTTATTAAAAAACGAATATATCGTCGAATTATGCAGATATCGCCTGCCTGTCTTTAATATAATAATGTGGCGTCCTACCAACCCGATAGATTAATACAATTACTGCCATAAACGTATAATTAGCTTAAGTAACCGATAACCGTATATCGGCAAAGATTAACCACCATATAAATAATATTAATTAAGGCGTAAAATAATATTGACCGCGCGGTAAAAACGAGCAACGGTGTTTTTCTAATTAAAATCTTTATTGGGGCAGAGGTTATATACAACCGTTAATGTATTTCATGTATGATATCCATGTTATAATTTTAAATAGTTTCACTATTCACAATCACATAAAACGATGTTTTCCTTCAGCGTTTCGAGCGCGGTGGTGGTTGAATAATTTACACAAAGTAAACCGCCTGTCAAAGACAGATCGCGAGGAAACCGACATGTCATTAAACCATCGAAGAAATGTGACACCTGCAAACCTTCACTGTGCCTGCGTGGTGGACTAAGGCCCACTCCCACTCACAGAGAGGCCTGTCTCCCAGCAGTGGGAAAATTATAGGCTAATACATTACAGGCAGAACCATTTTCCTGTTGTTGTCGTAGCATCAATTTAGATAAATATTATGTTGGTAGAGACCTATTTACTAATTAGAAATCAATAATTCAACAAAGGGCTAGCTTTTACCTCGGCTAGAGGTTAAGCATGGCCGTACAACGAGGTAATACCGCCAGTCTCTTGGGTACATTACCAGTCGGCCGCGATGGGGATGAATTTCTCGACGCTATATTTTAGTTTGTGAATAGTTTTAGTTAAGTTAGGATATCATTTTGTTATTTTTATTAATTAATTAGGTATTCATTGTTACTTTATATAAATTAATCAGATCCTATTACATAAAAATTTACTCGTTGACCAATTTAGTAAAATTCAACAAAAGACTTGTCAAGCTATTTGAAATTACCCCAACAACAAAAACATTAACCTACTGAATAACAGTCTAATCCGATGACTCAATATCAAACATAAAACTATTTCAACATAAAATACAAAGTAAAGTTCCAAAAGAACAAGTTTTCCGAACAAAGAAGACAATCTAACTAACAGGAAGTCACCGGAGCAGCGCACAGGTTTGCAAGCCAAACACTACATACATAGGTATATATGTGTGTATATACGTAACGAGCTTAAGGGTCGGACGATAACTACCTAAGTCCACAACTTAAGGACATAGTTCAGTAAATAAGACAAACTATTCGAGCACACAAGGGAAGGTGATTTGAATAATTTGATTATTTCATTTTAATTAGAATAATGTGTCTAAAACTATATTATGTTTGGGAAATAATCCCGAACTTGGCGATGTACTGCTAGGGAATATTAACTTAATTTTAGTCAAAATTTGATGTAGTTATTTTTACTCTAAAAGAGTAAAATTTTAAAAAAAATCGATTACATACCTGTAACAAAATGATGTAGTGAAGGTGATTATTTCATTTTAATTAGAATAATGCGTCTGAAATTATATTATGTGTGGGAAATTTGTTTTGAACCTGGCGATGCTCTACCTACTGCTAGAAAATGTTAACTTCATTTGAGAGTACTCGGATTTAGTTCTATTACGCTGAAAATAAAAAAGGGAGTACCTACTTCTTATAAAAATACATTCCTACAACAAATATTTTTTGCCAATGACATGAAAAATAATAAACAGGGTGGTAATCCTTCTATAGTGAATATCTTAATAATCCCATAGGTAACAAATTTGGTATCAATATTATACGGTTTGAATTCATTTATTTCTAAAGATTACAAATCACTTGTACAGAAATAAATACTAAATATTACTTAATTATACTTATTTTGTTGTCCAGGAGTAGGTAGTAAGAGTAGTGTTAACATACAATATTATGGCGTACGTGTCTATATAAACTGTAGGTACACGACGTGTCAATCAATCTGCCGATCCTTTTCCCAACAACATTGGGGTCAACTTCCAGTCTAACCGGATGCAGCTGAATACCAGTACTTTACATGGCCCGACCGCCTGCTCGACCTCCACAACCCAGCTAGATTACACGATACTACTTGGTAAGACTGGTTATCAGACTTTTGGGCTTCTAACTACCCGCAACGTCTGTCAAAGATCTTCGGGTGACAGCCGGAACCAACGGCTTTACGTGCGTTCCGAGACATGGAGGGGTCACTTTTCCACGAACAGACCGCAGCATGCGTAACTTAACCTCTGATCGACCCGTGTGGCTGTTGTTACGTGTATAAATATATTATGTGGATGCGTAACGAAGGTAAACAATGTAAAAATGGTGAGTCAGTCATTTAACAATATCTTAAAGACTACCATCACCTAAGCACCTCTTATTAAAACTATTAATTCATTTCAGAGACGCGCCTATATTTATTAGCTATAACTCTCCTTACCTTCCTTCCTTCCTGAAACTAAGGCATGGCGGAGCATAACTTGTCTGAACAAGTTATGTCTAGCTTTTCTTAATTTAAACTAGCTTTTCTCTCAGACTGAGTTTAGACGCTTATTCAATCTTAACAGTTATTAATGCTGTCTTTTTAAAGTAGTAAGTTTGTGTCTTACTTTTGCTGTAACTAATCTGGGTGAGTTAAGTTAATTAATAAGTAGTAATTAGTTTTGTGTGATTCTAAGGGCTGATTTTTCAATCGCCAGATAATTTTTATTCGAGGAATAAAATTGACGTTGGACAGTTTTTGTATGAAATAACTATCAACATTTCAAAATTATTCCTCGAACAAAGTTATCCTCTAGGATTGAAAAATCAGCCCTTAAAAAGAAATATCTGTGGAGGATATTAGAGGATATCAGTATCGATGTAGCTAAAACCAAAATACAGGGTGGTAAATTGACGCGCAAGCTGTAGAATTTTTTAGGCGGTTACCAAAAATTCTGCTACCATGGAACAGCTAATCAGGGGGTTCAGAATCACGTTTCAGTACGTGATTCTGAAGCCTGATTATATGTTTGATACATTTTGAACCCGAAGATATTGCACTTTACTAAGCAGGAGAGTTTTTTTTTTGATAACCTACTAATAAGTATGAAAGAGTTCGTGGTTCCGTGGTTAACCCTAATGCGTAATTTTATGTTAAATCACTGCTCCATCGATTTTTTTTTTATGGAAAGCAGCTAAACAGAAAACAAAAGCACGACAACTGCGACAAACCAGAGGGGCAATTCTCGTAATTTAAAACGTTCAAAATCTAGTCGCAGTCTCATCTCGGCAACAAACAAATGTCAAAAACTTGTTAAAATGTAGGAAAATTAGAAGTATTTTTGACAGATTGAAACTGAGATCGGACTGTGAAAATTCTTAAAATTACGAGAATTGCCCCTCTGATCACCACGCGGCGCGGGTGAACTATATCTAGACGTTACTTAGCACATACAGGTTGGGCAACTTGGAGGTATACAACGTTTTTTTGCCGCCATTTTGTTTGACAGTTGGTTCATGAACATTATTTTCTGTAGATACGGCAAATTTGTTATGGAGCGTTTTACGACTGAACAAAGTGTTTTAATTATTAAAACATTCTACTCAACCCAATCATATATTGCGGAAAATCTAAAAAAATTGCCGACAATTTTTGGTAGAAATCACTTGCCTTCGCGACTAACAATAACTCGTTTAGTGATTAAATTTTAGCAGCATGGCGTTGTAACAGATAAAGCAGTTATCTTACATCAAGTGAATCAGTTGGGCTTAGGAAACATGTGGTTTCACAAGACGGGGCCACATGTCATACGGCACGAGCCACAATCGAGACATTGAAAAGAACGTTTCCGGGTCAATTAATTTCGAGAAACGGTGACAATGATTAGGCCCCGTGATCCCCGGATTTAACAGCTCCTGACTTTGTTTGTAGGGCTATCTAAAGGGAAGTATCTATGCTAACAGGCCAATGAACCTTCAAGAATTAAAACAAAATAACGCAAGAAATGTGTGAAAATGTCATGAAAGACGCAGTGAAAAGGGTTCACATCTGTCATGCTGCTAGTGGTGGACATTTGTCTGAGATTATTTCCCATACTGAATTGCCGGCCCATAAAAATACTCAATAATTTTTATATTTCATAGAATAAAATTTAAAAAATAAACTGTATACCTCTTATTTGACCACCCTGTACTTTGGCTAAGCGTTACTCTCGTCACTGTCGCATAATCAGCGTTCCCACTGCTGGGACACTGGCCTTCTATCTGTGAGAGACAGTGGGCCATAATCCATTACGCGGGCCCAGTACGGGTTAGTGGATGTCATATATCTTCGACTTTTTTGATTCTAGGACATGCCGGTTTCCTCACGATGTTTTCCTTCACCGTTTTGAGAGCAGTGGTGATGAAAGCAACGTGCCTGCCTGGGTTCGGACTCGCGAACCCAGACAGGCACGTTAATTTATAGAGCGGAAAATAGGTAAAACCATCAGAACAAAAGAGATGTCTCGTCAAATTACCATCCCATTCATGCCAAAAAGCTTCCTTGAACTGATACTACGTTAAATTAGCAATTACACAGACCAGAGTCTCGCCAAGATTTCCTTGAAATCCGATTAAAAACATTCTTCACGGATCGAGGTCGCGAACTAATTAAGACCCCAATCATTCTCCTTTGTCATGGTGAGGCGACGAACTTAACTCTCAGTGAATATCTCAGACCGATTTTGTTAGATGAAGGAACTTAAAAAAATTACTGAAAAGGATATGTACGTCTAGTTTCATTAATTACTGTAAATGGATCATTATTCCCGACCATTCATTCATAATTCTTGGCCATTCATTCATTGGTTCATTGGTTCATTCTTGGCCTGAAACACAGGTTTGAATGAACCTAGTTCGAGCGGGTCGCTACCTAACACTCCATGCATTAGGTACTTGCACCTGTAATAAAAATATTTTAGTTTTAGTTTATTTTTAGGCACTATAATTGTATGGGAAATTTGCAACTCTTGGCTAAATGTACGCATTTTGAAAATGTTTTTTTTTTGTTTTGTTTATTCTTCATAATAATTTCAGCCGAAAGACGTCCACTGCTGGACATAGGCCTCCCCCAAGCACCTCCACTTCGACCGGTTCTGTGCTTCCCGCATCCAGCGGATTCCTGTGGCCTTCATAAGGTCATCGGTCCACCTAGTGGCAGGCCTTCCAACGCTACGTCTTCAGGTACGCGGTCGCTACTCCAGAACCTTTCTGCCCCATCAGCCATCTATTCTGCGAACAATGTGCCCTGCCTTACTTAAGTTTGGCAATTCTTCGGGATATGTTGGTTACCCTGGTTCTCCTGTGGATCTCTTCATTTCTGATTCGATAATCGTAGGGAAACTCCAAGCATAGCCCTTTCCATTTTTCCTTTGGGTAACTTTTAGCCTTCTAATAAGGCCCATTGTGAGGAACCACGTTACAGTGCCATAGGTCATAGCTAGCAACACGCCGGTGCGTGTTGTTGTTGCCGTTGTTATCTACTGTTTCCATCATCTCTTCACCACCCTTGGTTGACTGGTAGAGAAAGCCTAAAGCATTAAGTCCGCAAAGTAGCTTCTTCCTTTTGTGAAAAACACGATGCGTTTTGTCGTATCTGTCAAAAAACAATATCTTAAAACAAAAGCGCATCTCTCATCATCCCTGGTGTAGGTATTGTGCGCTGCAAATGAATACATACATAACGTACAGACGCCAGTAGGTCAAGCTACCCAAAACTGTCAAATTTTCCCAATCAACCTTGAACTTAATGATTCAGCGATAAAGTTGAAAATCTATTAAAGAAACTTGACAGTTTGTAGTAGCTTGATGTGCTGGCGTCTATACCATCACGCCTGTAATCCCCGAAGGGTTAGACAGAGGTGCACCTATAGAACAGATGCCATTATGTTATTGAATAATTCGCAACGCCAACTACTCGCTACTACTTTTAGCCAAAACAAAGCATACTTTATTAAGCTCCCACTAAATCTATGAATACAATGGTCCGAAAAACCGTTCTAACATTAAAAATCCAGAAACTAGAGCAAGAAGACAAGCAGAATTTGTGCCTTCGGCAAATTCCAACACGATTGCTGCCAACATGAATTCTATTAAATGGAAAATTGCCGAAATTCCATTGTTGCGAATTTTCCGAACAGTTCGGCGTATTTTACTTTGATATAGTGTAATAGCCATTAGAAATAATTAAATGGTGTTTGAACACCACTTGATAACAGTTGACCGTTCTTTGTAAAGAGTAATTTAAGGTTGCCTTGTCTCCATCGGTAATTATAATTTCCTCTGTACCATTTTTCATTTAACACTATCGCTGTAAAAGGCTCGCGTCGAAAGAGAATCGAAAATTAAATTGTTTTGAAAAATGTTCGCGAGCACCTCTATCATTTTCAAAGTCTTTAATATATTCAGGTGGATAGAATTTTTGGCATTGATCCTAACAAATTGTTTGAGATTTGATCCTTAGGTTGACAACGACCGAAAAATACTCGAATAAAAAAGAAAGGCTTGCTTTTATGTTTCTAAAAACCTGTTCATATTGATGTAACAAGCAACAAATAACCCTTGAAACCAGTGCAACTAAACATTTAACATTTGAAATCTCGGAAATATCTAGCTGGTTTATAAGGATATTCCAATTGGTAATGATAGCTCATGATAATATTGTTAATGTTTTCAGATTTATAATGTGTAGTGTATTGGTTACCTACTGGTTAGCCATTCAAGCATGGTCTTAGCATTACCTAATTGAATCATTTATTTAAACTTTTCACACATAAGGTACAGACGCCAGCAGGTCAAGCTACCCGAATCTAGTCAAATTTTCCCAATCAACCTTGAACCTTAATGCTTTAGCGATAAAGTTGAAAATCTATTAAATAAATTTGACAGATTGTAGTAGCTTGATGTGCTGGCGTCTGTACAAAGGCGGACTTAATGCCTTAGGCGTTCTCTACCAGTCAACCAAGGGTGGTGAAGAGATTAGATGGCAGGTGCTTTGGTTGAGTCCTCTCAACCAAAGCACCTACCATCTAATCTCTTCACTAATGATTATAAAAAAATAAACTTCAAAGGTAAAAAAAGCTCTTAAATCTAGATGCACAAATACATAAACCCAGTTACTGAGTAATACGATACCCCTTGGTAAGAGTAATTGTCAGACTTTCGGGCTTCTGGCGACCGGTAACGACTGTCCAAGACTGTCCAAGATCCACGAATGACAACCGGGGATATTGGGAAATGGCTAATTACAAAATGTTTGTTTATTCCCTCGGGTCAGATATTCCATGGTTTTTCTTTAAATCATTAATATTTTTGCAAATTTGTTTTGACCACCCGCCTAAATAATGGCGAAGTAAAACGTCATCATGAAAAGTGAGGAATTCTTCTTCAACATAATTCCCGTACTCAACTGAAGGGGACTCAAGCCCTCAAGGTCGCATTCTTAATGCCTTTTTTAGATCTAAGGGCACGTATCCGGTTTCAGTTTCGAACCACATCTGGCAAGAGAAAAGGAAACATCATATTTAGGTCACTTATCGTAGGAGATACGAGCCGTTGACGGTAGGGGATTGGTTTAGTATTCTGTACTATTAACACGGAAATAATGGCTCTATATAAAATTTTAGTTTAATTTTTTTTCAAGTATACAGAGTGACATCGACGTGCAAACTGTAGAAATATTTCGTCGGTTATCAAAAAGAAAATCTGCTGTTTCATAGAAATGTGCAATACCTACGCGGTCACAATGTAGAAAACAGCAATTTTTTTTAATAACCGTCCAAATATTTCATGCAGGGGCTTCAGAATCATGGACTGAATCCATGGTAGCATGTTGCGCAATGATGTCCCTTTTTTTTTTGGGTGGGAAATCATCATAATGACTTCTCCCGCTCTGGGCGGAGCGGGAGGGCGTGTCAGACTTTTACTGACTAAAACCCACCCGTGTTCCTTCAGTTGCCTGTACCAGGGGCCAGGGTATCTCTTTCGAACAACCCGCGGCCCCGGCAGGCATCGGCCCTAGCGGACCCCGTCAGTTCATGCTGACATTTCTTTGAGGCGCGCGTTGAACACAACGCGCCGTCGACCCGCATTGATGTCCCTGATACCCGTATTTTGGTTTTAGCTATATCGATACTGATATCCTCTAATATCCTCCACAAATATTGATTTTTAAGCGGAAAACACAAAAAACTAATTATTACTTACAAATACTTACCCAGATTAGTTACAGCAAAAATAAGAGACAAACTTACTATTTTAAAAAGACAGCATTAATAATTGTTAAGCCTCGAATAAGCGTCTAAACTCAGTCTGAGAGAAAAGCTAGTTTAAATTAAGAAAGGCTAGACATAACTTGTTCAGACAAGATATGCTCCGCCATGCCTTAGTTTCAGGAAAGAAGGTAAGGACAGTTATAGCTAACAGATATAGGCGCGTCTTTGGAATGAATTACTAGTTTTAGAGGTGCTTAGGTGACGGGAGTCTTTAATATATTGTTAAATGACTGACTCACCGTTTTTGCATTGTTTACCTTCGTTACGCTACCACATAATTTATTTATACATATGGAGGGACTCGTGGCAAAATAATAGCCGCACGGGTCGATCGAAGGTATGACGTCGCTTGCCAGGGTCGGTTCGTGGAAGGGCGACTATTCATCACATACCAAGACAGGGGTCTTGGTATGTGATGAATAGTCGCCGTGGCTTGGAAAACATGTTAAGGTATCATAGAGATCCATGAATGACATCCGGCACCAACGGGGTCCCGGCTGTCATTCGTAGATCTTTGACAGTCGTTACGGGTCGAAGGTCAGATAGGCAGTCGCTCCATGTAAATACTGGTACTCAGCTGCATCCGGTTAAACTGGAAGCCGACCCCAGCATAGTCGGGAAAAGGCTAGGCAGATGATGAGATATAGGCGCATCTATGGAATGAATTAATAGTTTTAATAAGAGGTGCTAAGGTGATGGGAGTTTTTAAAATATTGGTAAAGGACTCGCTCACCATTTTTGTATTGTTTACCTTCGTTACGCATGTACATAATATATTTATAAACGTATCGTCGCCGTGCAGTGAAAACCGCTTGATTGCAATGATTTTTACAGAGGAAGATAAAAACTGTCTGTAAAATGGCGGTCATTCGTGGTACTCCGAGGTTCAGTATTATCAATAGACGGCATTGGAATCATCTTAGAGCTGTGTGTGCATTTGCTCAAAATATGTATTTCGAAATTTTCTACATAACAAATAAATAAATAAATTTTTCTTTACGGGGTTTTCACTACATGGGGACGGTGTCTATGTGTTTACATGCTTACAGAGTGTTAGACGTAGTAGCGGTACCAAGTTTGTTACCTATGGGATTATTTAGGTATTGTCTGTGTATGGTTTTCCACCCTGTTCATTATTTTTCAAGGCCATTGGCAAAAATAATTGTTGTATGTATGTAGTTTTATTATAGGTAGGTCATCGATTTTTTTAAATTTTACTATTTTAGAGTAAAAATAACTAAATCTGAATTTTGACTAAAATTAAGTTAACATTCCCTAGCAGTAAGCATTGCCAAGTTCGGGATTATTTCCCAAATATAATATAATTTTAGACACATTATCAAGTTAAAATGAAATAATCACATTATTCAAATCACCTTCACTTGTGTGCTCGAATAATTTGTCTTATTTACTGAACTATGTCCTTAATTTGTGGACTTAGGTAGTTATCGTCCGACCCTCATGCCCGTTACGTAGACACATACATACATACCTATGTATGTAGTGTTTGCCCTGCAAACCTGTGCGCTGCTCCAGTAACTTCCTGTAAGTTAGATTGTCTTCTTTGTTAAGAAAACTTATTCTTTTGGGATAATTATTAATTCAGCAGAAGGAGTAATCATATTAGTTTCCTATTCAAAAGGTTAATGTTTTATTGCTGGTGTAATATTAATTAACTTAGTAAGTCTTTTGTTGAATTATTTATTTCAAAATTCTAAATAGTACTCTTCCAACATGTTTAGCTGAATTGATGGTACGACAAAAACAGAAAACTAGTTTTACGATATAATCAGCCTATAATGTTCCCGCTGCTGGGAAACAAGCCTCCTCTTTGTAAAAGGGAGTGGGCCGTAATCCACCACGGGGACCAAGTGGGTGTTGGTAGATGTCACATGTCTTCGATTTTTTTATTCTTGAACATGCTGGTTTTTTCACGATATGTCTCTGACAGGCGCTTTCATCATCATCATCAGCCAACAGCAGTCCACTGCTGGACATAGGCCTCTCCTATTGCACGCCATACAACTCAATTTTCGGCAACTCTCATCCAGCTGCTACCAGCCATCCTGCGAAGATCGTCGCTCCTAACCTGAGGGCGTCCTACCTTACGTTTGCCGATTCGCAGTCTTCACTTAAAACACGTCTACCCCAACGGTCATTGGTTCGACTACTAATATGGCCGGCCTATTACCACTTCAGCTTGCTTATTCTGTGAGCTTTGTCGACAACTTTGGTGCTCTGCTTGGAATTCGACAGGTGCTTTACTTTGTGAAAACGATTGCATCACCACCGCGCTCGAAACGGTGAAGGAAAACATGGATATATTTCAACGCTTAATATAGCCCCTGCCTCAATAAAGATTTTAATTAAAAAAACACCGTTGCTCGTTTTACCGTGCAGCCAGTGTTTTTTTACGCCATAATTAATATTTATATGGTGGTTAATCTTTACCGATATACGGTTATCGGTTACTTAAGCTAATTTTACGTTTATGGCAGTAATTGTATTAATCTATCGGGTTGGTAGGACGCCACATCTTTTATTAAAGACTGGCGATATCTTCATAATTATAAACATTGGGAGGATCATAATGTTTATAAAGAAAAGAAAAGAAAAAGAAGAAAGAAGAAGAAAAAAGAAAAGAAGTTCTAATCAAAATACTTCAGACGAAGTCGCGGGTAACAGAAAGAAAGAAAGAATAGCAATTATTTGGGCACAGTACGTGAAACACAAATAACAAAAAAAAAGTGATAATATGTTTTAGTACAATAGTGTGTGCCTCACGCTACAACAGCTATATTTATTTATATATAAATATAATCTTTGTCTCATAAACTTATAAGAAACTCGATGGGGCTACATTGAAGTAGGCTATAATATCAGCAGTACTTACAAAATAGTATTAAAATGAAAAACTGTAAACTTATATTTTTACAATAAAAACTCAACCGTCATTATTTTACGAGGAAAAACTAATGTGTGTGTAATAAAAGGACTATTCAATATGTGGAATTTTTTTGGCGGATGGACATGTCATGTCATACGTCATAACAAACGGGAATGTTTCCACAAGTTTGCAAATTGGTTATGAAAAACTGGCAAATGCATTCCGAATAAAATAATAATATTTACATGACCAAAAAAATATGGAATAAGACAATTTGTTAATAAAAAAAATCTGAAAAGTAGGACTGAAATCAAAAAAATAAGAATTAATGAGATACTTCGAGTTCTTCGCCTAAAACAACACACCGTAGGGACCTATAATATCCAATGGTCTCGAAATATAAAAGGGGGCACTGGGGGCTGAGGGGCCCGTGGCTAAATAATAACAGCCGCACAGGTCGATCGATTAGGTTAAGCTACGCTTGCCTCGGTTGGTCTACGGAAGGGTGACCATCTTTACATACCGAGACCCCTCCGTGCCTCGGAAAGCACGTTAAGCCGTTGGTCCCGGCTGTCATTCGTAGATCTTTGACAGTCATTACGGGTAGTCAGAAGCCCGAAAGTCTGACAACCAGTAAGACTGGTGGTCAGACCAAGGGGTATCGTATTACCCAGTAACTGGGTTGTGGAGGTCGAATAGGCAGTCGCTCCATTTAAAATACTGGTATTCAGCTGAATCTGGTTAGACTGGAAGCCGACCCCAACATAGTTGGGAAAAGGCTAGGCAGATGATGATGGTCCCGAAATATAAAAGTTGGTAATTCCAAAAAAAAAAACTCCGTTGGCGAATTTTCATTTAATTATAAGTAGCAAGTAGAATTTATTTACCAGTCGACAGCGATGCGGATGAATTTTTCGACGCTATATTTGACTTTGTAAATAGCTTTAGATAATTTAGGATAATATATTGTTTTGTTATTTTACTTTATTCTTGAATTTTATTTTAATGTTAGAGGTCACTATATTAGAGTAGAGTAGCAAGTATTTAATAAATTAATCATAATAAAATCGATATTCATTCTAAATAATACTACGAATGTACATATTGAAAAACAAAATAGCACACACACCACACATTGTACTGTTTTGTAGAATTTGATTTTACACTGCATATAATTAAATATCCCCCAGTACGTAACTTACTAATAAATAATGAATAGCATTAACTTGATTTAATTAAACACTCAAACAAAATACGTTTTCAGCGCGTCGCTGTGATTTAATATTACCCAGAATTTTCGAGAGAACGGAATTTGTAATTAATTTTGAACAACCAAAAATCGGTAAAAGCTGTTTAGGTTTCTTAGAACGAACTACAAGTACTTAGCAAAGTTTTGATTGAAAAATAAACTACAAAAGTCGTTTTCTTTAATATTCTTTTTTACCCATCTAGTATATTTTTGTAAACTTTAGTGTGCCTACCTATATGAGAAATCACTTTACGTCGACGATGTTTTGTCACTTTGTAAATTGGCTGTAGAAAAAATTAAGGTAAGCTAAAACGTGTGACGTATGTGAAAATGAGTGCAATGAAACGGTGACAGCTCAGATACCACTCTATGCCTCAGAATTTAATATCGTCAGTGTCACTCAAAACCTGCGCACGCATTTTGAAAGCTTTGTTACTGTCTTTTGTTTTTTTTTTATTACTAAATGGGCCTGCTCTTGACCTCGATCACGCCTGATGGAAAGCGATGAAAAAATTGTTTCTGTTATAAAACTTGAAAATTAAAACTTCCGTTTTCAAGGTTTCTTATATTCTGGGGTGTGAATTTAAACTTTTAAACAGGGACAACCTACGCTACTGCTTATAATCGACTGAGAACGTATACCGTTTACCAGCCTTCTTGGTTTCGTAAGAAGCCTTATGACCCTAATTCATAATTAATACTTAATCTGTCTCGAAACCCCGGTAAAATTATTCCAGCCCATTTTCGTCTCCCGGTTTTGACGGAGCTGAAATAGAGTGTTAGTTAGTTCGGGTCCTGGTACGTGTCGCAATAAAATGTTTGCTACTAGAAAAGGTCATTTGATTCATACATATTTCACGTGCCTATTTCTAGCCAGAAATTTTTCATGTTTTTATTTGTTATTTTCAGTTTCAGTGTTATTAATAATGTGTATCCAACAGTAGTACTTATTTACGTCGCGCGTTGTTAGTAGAAATCCAGAATCCAGAATCCCACGGCAACATAACAGAATACTCATACAGTTTGGATTTTTTTTTCTATTAAAGTAATTCCATAGCATATCGCAGTCGTGAGCTGGAAGCTGGACAAAGGCCTCGCAAATTGCAAGCTACAGAGCTCGATTCTCTTCTCATCCATCCCTTCCCAGCCATTTTTGTCAATTTCTTTATCGTATTAAATTATAATTAGTAATTCAATTACATCGCATGCATCGTTCGAGTTTATTTCCGAATCAATAAAACGAATTAAACTGTATGCGTTACACATGTTACAGATAAATGGAACGTTCCACACCAAATTTAAATTGGAAACAGATGCGTTCATAGAATCCATTACCATGCTCAGTACATCGAATGGTGAGATATAAGAATATAATAATTCAGTAGTTATTTATTTTGTGTTACATTTCCGAGGTTCCATTTCCATTGTGTGTTATATAATTTAAGTATTGCCGTGGAAAATATGGATTTTTTTAGTCATTTTTGTATATCTCTAAGTTTTTGTAAAGAGTTTAATTTGGCTTCGTTCGCACTTATGTTTTGAAACCATCAAAATAAAGTTATAATGAAATATGTAAATTTTAAGGGAACCCAGCCTTTTCGTGACTTTCGACATTCGCAGAGAGAACTCATTAAACCATGTTGGTAATTATTTATCCAGACCTAGGGACTTGTGGCTGAATAATAACAACCGTACGGGTTGATCCTCAAGGATAAGCAGCGCTTGCCGTGGATGGGTAACATAACATTCCGAGACCCCTCCGTGCCTCGGTAAGTACGTTTAGCCGTTGGTCTCGGCTGTCATTCGTGATATTCGACAGTCGTTACGCGTAGTCAGAAGCCCGAAAGTCCGACAGCCAGTGATGCCTAGGGGTATCTTGTTACCCAGTAACTGGGTTGTGGAGGTCAGATAGGCAGCCGCTTCTTGTAAAATACTGGTACCTAGCTACATCCGTTTAGGCTGGAAGCTGAACCCAACATAGTTGGGAAAAGGCTAAACAGATTGATTTATCCAGACCAAAAATAGACTCTCAGTATTTAGGAGTTTTCTATTTTTTTTTACATAGTTTTATGTACGTAAACAGTAAGTTATAACAGTGAAGTCATTCGGCCAGCAAAAAGGTCCACTAAAAGGCCGCAAGCGAAATGATTCATAATGTGACCGGAACGGGATGTCTTTACTGACTAAATTGAGGATGTCTTTACTCACTAAATTGAGGATGTCCTTCGAAAAGGTCATTTCCGCATCTTATGTAAAGCTACTTTTTTTTTTTTTTGTTTTCGGGGGAACCCTTCAAAACGCACCCGACCTCCGGGGAGTGAGGTCGGGGAGTGTGGGATTTTTACCTCACTAAAACCACCCCGGTGATCACCATCCGCACATAGGGGTGGTCCCGGTTCCTCATAAAAGAGCAATTCCGGAAACACCTTTGCGCAACGCCTATATAAAGCTACTTAGCAGTTGTATACAAAATCCTACACAAATGCAAGCGCTTATGTGTAGGATTCATCATCTGCCGATCCTTTTCCCAACTATGTTGGGGTCGGCTTCCAGTCTAACCGGATGCAGCTGAATACCAGTATTTTACATGGAGAAAAGTCAGATATTCCATGGTTTTTCTTTAAATTATAAATATTTTCCCAACTTTGTTTTGACGAAGTAAACCGTCATCATAAATAATGGCGAAGTAAACCGTCATCATGAAAAGTGAGGAGCCTATCTGACCTCCATAACCCAGTTACTGGGTAATACGATACCCCTTGGTAAGACTGGTTGTTAGACTTTCGGGCTTTTGACTACCCGTAACGACTGTCAAAGATCCATGAATGTCATGGTCCATATGCCGGGGGCATATGTCTAGGATTATGTTTACAAATGTTGATTAAGGAAGTACGTATCATGTTGTGTGAGTGTTCATGGAAGGTTAAGATACAGGTTGTGTAGAAGCCTTAATTTTTCTTTGGTTTTTTGTGTGGCCTAAAGTTTAATTTTCCAGCTATGAGGGTTTCACAATAGAGTGTGACCACAAATGGCGAATATAGACTTGATCTTACCTCTAACAATCCTGTTAGAGATAAAATCATCATAACACAGAAGCCCACCTTGAGCTCTTAATTATTATTTTGAAAGACTTATATTTGTTCAAAACTTTACTGTTCCAAAATTAGTTAATGGGTAGTTAGAAACTTTACTGGAATTTAAATTATTAACTTTGTAAGGTTCTTCATTATAAGGTTTATTTTAGTTTCCATTATTCGTAGTAATACCTACCTAACATTAATATGTATTTGATTGACCCAATTTTGAAAACATCAATTAAGAAAGAAAGAAAGAAAAGTATTTATTGCGACTCGTACAGGAAGATCATAAAACTAAACTAAACACAATCAAAAATAAAAAATAAAAACAAATTAAAATTATTATTATTATAGTTCTCAACAACAAGACTTCTCCCGCTACTGCCCAACAGCTCGCAACATGCTGCCCTACGGGTTCCTGTATCTCTCTTGGTCTGGCTCCTCACCCTAGACCTGATCCGGCAAAGTAAATCATTATAATTATTATGTGAAAATTTATAGGCGCTTTCGCTATTAATTAGATTCATATTTATTAAAACTGGTTCCAATAATTTATAACCCATATTGAAGTACATACAATAGTTGGCACTTGTCAATGCAACGGTTTCTATGTTCATATTATAAAATATTTGATACTTCGCTATAGAACGATATGAGTACCGCCAAATGGTTTCTGGTCCTTAGTGCATTAAGGACCAAATTCGCAGAAACTGTTCTGAAAATGCTTGAAAACTGTGATCTTACTAAAAATATGACATGACCGATGTATTCACACAAGATTTTCAATACACCACCGATACTAAAGGAAGCATACGGCCACGCTACCAAAATGCAATTTACACGCATATAAATAAAATGGAATTGGCTGTTAACGGTGTTGTCTCCGATGTTGTTACTCCTACAGAGGCGGGTAGTCTTGCCATTTAGTTATAGGGTAAGTGCACAACGGTGTGTGTGCGACAGTTGTTAGACAATGAGGTGGAAATGTCACAATTACGGAGCTGAGTTACGCTAATTTGAACGTATTGGTGTGTGCTATTTACATTTTCTGATGAGTGTAAGGCTCGTATCTATTCTCGAACATCAGATTTTCTATTCTATATCTATGTCTCTCTACTAGTCATGTATTACAAGAATGTGTCAGTTTTAAATCTAAATTAATAAAATAAGCATCGTTCCAAAGAAATCTATGAATAAAAGGTACGTGTATCATGTTTATAGTCTGAATAAGAAAGAATCTTCGAAAAAATCTTCCATTCAAAAGTCAAAGTAAATAATCTAACGGTGACAGTTCAGACACCACTCTATGCCTCAGAATTTAATATCGTCAGTGTCACTCAAAATCTGCGTACGCATTTTGAAAGCATTGTTACGGTTTTTTGTTTGTTTTTTTATTGCTGAATGGGTCTGCTCTTGACCTCGATCACGCCTGATGGAAAGCGATGAAAAAATAGTTTCTATTAAAAAACTTGAACATGATTATAGTCTGAATGAGAAAGAACTTTTGAAAAATCTTTCATTCAAAAGTCAAAGTAAATAATATAACCAAATTTTGTATCAAAATACATAAGTCATTAAATGACTGGAAGTAACGGTCGCCGGTCTCCGAAACTTTGGTTTCAATCATATTTGCCATTAAAAGTTTATTGAAAACAGGAAGAATACTTTCAGTTCGACCTCCTTGATCGAAGCGAGTATTTATTTATTAAAAGCTTGGTGTTGCCAGAAGTTCCTCGCAAACTTCAATATATTTCACTTTGAAAGTTCGCAAGCAGCGACCTGTAATCTTTATCAAACAGCTGCAGCTTTATCGATAATTCACTCAACAAATTTTGGTTATCATATAACTATCTGAGGTAAACACCCAGACTAAAACATCGTAGGTAATCCTTGACTTAATACTTCCAGTAAACTCAAACAGCCTTTTCATTCTCATATTAGCCACCAGATGGCAGCACCAACACAAAAAAGTAACCATAAACGGTATTAAATAAGGAGATAACACTGCAATCCATGTGCGCCCAGCTTAAGGTAACCAGGAATCCTTTGTTGGTCGTGAAGGCATTCGTGTTATCCCGTTTACACTTCATTGGTTCAGCTCAATGGGAAATATTCCCATTGTAGAGAAGATATAGCCGGGAGTGTGGGCTTCACTCCTGTTCGTATAATTCGGCACACCTAAGTGGAATAAGTCACGCTCACGTGTCTCTATCATTGCATGTCTTCCACTTTGAACAAGTTTACTAACTTTTAGGTGTCTAAAAACGAAATTGACGTTAATGCTGATGTTCCCTTTGGCTATACGTTTAAGCGTCACGCATCTTGCGATAGCGTCTACGGAGGAAACAACTGAAAAAAGTCGTCTAGGGCATGCCACGAGTCACCACGACGCAACACGACATGTGAGTGTGACGCACGCGCGTGTCTCGACGCAAGTCGCGTCACAAGTAGCAACGGTCGAAGCTGGGCCACCTTTAAAGAACGAAGTAATCCGTTGTCCGTGGGTATTTAGGCTGAAAAAGACTTCACGGAATCCATGTGAGTATCAACGACTTTAAGTAAATGTCAAGCCAATTAGCCGACTATCGTAGAAACTAGATTACGTCGATTTAGGTCTTTGTGTAGTAAATATATGTAATATAGAAGAAAATACAATATTCTTAACCGAGATGGA
The DNA here is from genome assembly GCA_911387795.2 of Apamea monoglypha. Classification (NCBI taxonomy): domain Eukaryota; kingdom Metazoa; phylum Arthropoda; class Insecta; order Lepidoptera; family Noctuidae; genus Apamea; species Apamea monoglypha. Next base: position 6,234,775 of record OU426930.1, read on the forward strand.
AATATATTATTCCTACCGTGTTTGCTACAACATATAAAGTAATAAATTAGACTAAATTGTTTGATGTAGATTTATACATTAGACTGAACTTTCAGCAGAAACAAGATAGAAAGCTGAAACGTATATTTGCGACCTACATAATTATGATTCATTAAAAGCTGTATGATCACAGTTATATACGTTAATTGTGTGTATGTAATTAATAGACTTTATTATGTATTCTGTTTAAATGTGCCTCGGTGTATTCTATGATATATAGGCTATGGGCGTGCAAATTAGTGGTTGACATGATTTGATTTTAGCGACATTCATGTTATTATAAGTTATATGAGGTTTGATGTTTACTATTATCTATCATCATATAAATAAAAATGAATCACCGAAATGTATAGAATATCCGTGCCGAAATGTACGCGCATAACAGCCGATCGACTGCACCAAATTGAACCATTCTTTTTTTTTGTGTTTTTTATGGTCACGACAAGGTTTGTATGGAAGAAAATTAAAAGAAAAAAAGGTCTTTCTTATTTTGAACCCAGTCGGGCAGAACGACGTCTGCTGGGTCCGCTAATTTATAATAAATATATGTAGTACTTATATGGTTATATAGGCACGGAAGTGCCTTGGTAAGCATGTTAAGCCGTAGGTCCCGGCTGTCATTCGTGGATCTTTGACAGTCGTTACGGGTAGTCAGACGCCCGAACGTCTGACAAACAGTCTTACCAAGGGGTCGTATTACCCAGTATCTGGGTTGTGGAGGTCTGATAGGCAGTCGCTCCATGGAAAAGGCTAGGCAGATGATGATGATGATATATGGGTTAGGTTATGGGCGCGCAAATAAGTGGTTGACATAGCTCAATTTTAGTGACATTAATTTTTAATTTATATTCATTTGATACGAGTTTTAAGTTGTTTTGTGGATTACTATTATGTATAATAAATATCTATCTATTTGCTCATTTTAACGTCGGTTAAAAATGCCTACTGTCAAACTCGATATTTTGTTCTAGTCATTTTGCTTTAGTTGAGTTTCGAGGGTTCACTTCGCTGGTCCAGCGTAAGCGGAATATGATATTAAAGTATAAACACAATGTCACATGTAGAGGTACGTAGAAACTACGACAAGATCGTGGGGTCTTGTCGTAGTTCCTACGTATCAAGTATCAAGAGTTCAAATCACGTGAGTGCTATGAACTCCTTTTGCTTACTCCTGTTCTTCATCTACGCGGTTGTGAGTATAAGTAATTATTACATAATCAGTATGTCAAACCTATAGTTTTGTGACGGCTGCGCGCACTGATTAAAAGCCGGCGGCACGTGAGTCGTTACCCGGACGTAAGAACTTTTTTGCGATCTGTCTATATCTTTTTAGGGCGTCCACAGCGTTTCTCTCCTTCTGTTAACCTTACCGACCCCTATTATACTCTTATAATAATGAAGTTCCCACCCATCCTAAACACAAAGCAGTAATGTCTCACGCGCGTGTAATTTTACAAACAATTACTCGTATATAGTTGTATTTTCTTTTCATCAATATCAAATATAATAATTATCTTAGTTCATATGTTATTCATTATACATATTTCAGTTATGTTATAGTTCAGTAAAGTTTTGGTTTCTATATCAGTATTATACGGTATAATTGTGGTAACTAAAATATTTGTTACTATTCAAACGGTTATTGATAATTTCGAAAGGGTTCCTTCGAGCGGTCTAATTAACGGTTAGGTATAGATTTGGCTCTCAAAACGGTGAAGCATAACATACGTAGCCAGTTCTACTTCGAAGCCCAGCCAGTTCCAGTCCACCAGCCAGTTCTACTTTGTATCGGTCAGATGTTAACCAAAATCCGTACCCACCGTGTGGAATGTGACGCTATGACCGGAAAGATGAGAGACCTAAATCTGTAAAACTGAGTAGTCCGATCGTTTTAGGTACGTGCAGTGTGCACGCATCAGAGGCACGCAGCACGAACGCGCGACGTAACCATAATGTAAATTCGAACAAATAGTGAATCGAAAGTACAACTATTCTATGGTATTTTGATTTAAATTCTTACAACAAGCACAATTAGTACTAGCCATAAATATGAATAAAGTTTTAAAACTAAGTAGGTAAATAAAATGATATATGCGAGACGAGTATTTTCAATTTTGTTTGAATTTACATTTAAGGGGCGTTGGTGTTAGACCCACCGATGACATCAATCGAATCAGATTCTTCCATTCAGTTTTATCTCTCCGTATGTGGTGACCTTTACAAAACAAAGTACACTGACCACGCCACACCGCCCTGCGCCCTATATCTGGGAGCTCCTTAAGTATTGGCCAATGTACCAAAGCGTGAGGTAGGACTCAATATCTTCATCTGACAAAGGGCTTTGTCATGTGTGTTTCTTTAAGGAAACTCTCACAATGTCGCAATTATATTGTGCTATTGTGTAAATTATGTCAAGCAGATGATTCCTACGCGGGCTTGCGGGCGGCGAGCAATGGGCAGCTCGCCCGGCAAGAACCAAGCCAGGGTCGACGGCGCGTTGTGTTCCATGCGCGCCTCAAAGAGATGTCAGCACGAACAGACGGGGTCCGCTAGGGCCGATGCCTGCCAGGGCCGCGGGTTGTTCGAAAGAGATACCGTGGCTCGTGGCATAGGCAACTGAAGGAAAACAGGTGAGTTTTAGTCAGTAAAAGTCTGACACGCCCTGCCGCTCCGCCCAGAGCGGGAGAAGTCATATGATGATTTCCCAGCCAGAAAAAAAAAAGACTTCCAACCCACCGTAAATTTCCATGTTTTAGAACATGAGAGCAATGATGAATCAAAATAAAGTTTTGGTGCAGTTTTGAAGGTGGCCATACAACTGGCCATCAAGTCATAGACCTTTATACAGAAAAATGCAGGATGGCTCGACTTAAGAGTAATGTATAAAATACTGAGAGCACAAATCAAGCATGTGTTATGTGTTTCGATTAAGGCTAAATACAGAGTGGCAGAGACATTAAAGTGCAATCAATTATCATGGATTCAGTACATGATTCTGAATAATCGTTATTAAAAAAAAAAATTGCTGCGCCATACATTTTGACTGCGTATGTATTGCGTTTTTCTATGAAACAACTGATTTATTTTTATATGTATACCAATAACCGCCATAATATGCCAATCACCGGTATGTACCTAAATAGCAAAAGCAAGAGCTCCATCTAATCTTTTGCGACGTATTTGTAGGTACCAACTTACACATGTTATTCTTTCATGCTTTCACGTTCTTGAAATAATATCTAAAAAAAGATATCCACCACCAAATCACGATTTTCACAAGCACGTATCCGGGAAAAACTGGAAAAGCACAAATGTTACACCCACAAAAAGTTATGTACGCAATTTGAAAGAAGCTATTAAGCGTAGAAATTTATTTAGTCATGAAGTTTCACAGATTCCGGTCACGTTGGCGGGTACAATTCATTTTTATGATGCCGGGGCATCAGCTGGGGGGCAAGCGATATGCCGAGTGAGCTACGATTGTTTGCTCCGTTCCGTTTGTGTGCTGCAAACACTGGCTTTGAAATAGGCATTGGCAGAACTATAGGGAGGCTGGATACATTTACTGTGTCAATGGAAATGAATCGGAAAATTCAGTAGCATCACTTTTGTAAATTAAACGAAATCTGTAGAGCTGTTAAGCGCAGGATTTTGAAGTTAATATTTGTTATATGAAATACCAACCAGTCTTACCAAGGGGTATCGTATTACCCAGTAAAAACTGGGTTGTGAAGGTCAGATGCTAGCTGATGCTGCTGATGGTAGCTGCTTCCGGTTAGACTGGAAGCCGACCCCAACATAGTTAGGAAAAGACTAGGCAGATGATGATTGTAGCTGCAATTAATCTGGTAAGAGCGGATTTTTCATAATGGAACCCCTAATATGGTCAAACAGAAGTTGGTATGACGAAAAAAGTTAACTTAAATTCTCTGACAAACAACGCGCACAGCACAAACCGCTGGGTACACAAGCATGAAATTTTGCACAAAAGTTCCAAAGCACTATGGAAGGATGTTTGAAAATTCATCCCCTAAAGGAGTTAAATAGGAGATGAAAGTTTATATAGTTTAAGTTTTTGCCAATGGGATATACCATCGGGCACACAGCTTCTACTGCAATAAATTATTCAATCAGTGACTACCGAAAATCAAAGTTCAGAGTTTGATTTGATCATAATCAGCCAATAATGTTCCCACTGCTGGGACACAGACCTCCTCTCAGAGAGTGAGAGTGGGCCGTAATCCACCACGCGGGCCCAGTGCAGGTCGGCAGATGTCACATGTCTTCGAATTTCTGATTCGAGGCCATGCCGGTTTGCTCACGATGTTTTCCTTCACCGTTTTGAGAACAGCGGTGATGAAATAATTTACACAAAGCAAAGCGCCTGTCTCGGTTCGAACCCACGGCCTACAACTCGTAAGTCGCCACCGTTACCACTGGACCACCACTGCTCTCAAATCTATATTTGATGATATTATCAAAATAATAATTTTCAATGTAATCTAATAAGGTACCTACCTACTATTTGTTTATCTCTCTAATTTTCTACTTGAACGACGCCCTGAGCTCATCACGGGGGGGAAGTCGCGTGTCAAACTTATTACAAATACGTGAGTGAATCTGTAATCACATATACACGATGTCTCTCTCGCGAATAATAATCAAGAAAGTTAATAACGTCAGCCCGTAAATATTACCTTTTTGGGTCGAGGCTATCCTTAAATAGATATACCCTCGTAAATAGATAAGGAAAGAGCATCACCACGCGCATTATGGGGAGTTTGTTGCGCTACTTTTTATTCCTAGATAAAGCACTAGGAAGTGATGATGGGCGAGCGTTTGGGGCATTATCTTATGTAATCGTGACGTTAAAAAAGTGCTGATTCTCAGACTAGTTGATTTTGATTTTGAAAGCGAGTTGTCAAAAGAATTGATGAATTGAATTGTTGATTATGAAATTTTATCACGTAATTTTTCACCAAATCATCATCATCACTAAATCCTTACCTCAATTTATTTGCAGTTGGTGCAGCATGTCGTCTTCTTCCATAGTTCTCTATAAGTTGTCATCTCAGCAGTCGCTCCCATTTTAGCCATATCATCTGTCACACAGTCCATCCATCGTTTCTTTGGTCTTCTACCCTTAGAGCCATCCACGTTCATACTCGAAACTTTCCTCACGACTATATCCTCATTCTCCGCATCATATGCTCATACCATGACAAACGATTTCCACATAACTTTTCATTGCCACTTTCAGACTTCCTCTTATTCACCACAATCAATACAAATCACTTATATCATACTCGCCAGGTTCTTCGATAATGACTTTTTCCGTTTCCTTAAGTAAAAAGTTCTGCACCAAACAGTCTGATTTATTTAGGAGAATTCTTCGCAGATGTTTGTCTGTATTATTTTTCCTTTTCTATAATAGAATATGTATTATATTATTTTGCGATTATCCTCGGAGCAACTGATCGGATAAAAATACTAGGTTCCCAAGTGAAAGGTTATCAAAATGGTATTTATTTTATTTGGGAAATGGGTTTATGCTTTGATAGTATTAGTATTGGTGAGCGTGGATGGACTATTGTTTTCGCTTTCGTTTCGGATCGATAAAGGTTCAATTTAATCATCGCGTTTATATAATAAAAGGTAGGTACATTTTTTGCGTGAACGTTTCCATTTTTTTCAGCTTATTTATATTTTAGTATACAAATCAGAATTACATTTATTTTCAGCTTATATTTAGCATACAAAACCGAATTACATTTTTGTGAGTTATACTGCTAAACGGCCGCTTAAACGCCGAGCCGAGCCGAGTCTTCCCGCAAATGTTGAGGGTCTGTCACAAAGTAGTGACATATCTACGATGTTTATGAATCACTTTAAGGTAGCGCCACTTAATACAGACACATCTGTGCGAGACACTCGGACCTCGTGTGAAGGTGATTTTTATGTAAGATTCTCAAATAAGGAAATTAAAATGGCATTAAAAAGTATGAAGCGGGGTAAGTCGCCGGGGCATGAGGGTCTGAGTGTTGAGCACTTAAGGTTCGCCGGTGTACACTTGACCAGATTGCTTACCATGATGTTTAATTTTTGTATGAGTCATTCCTACCTGCCTGAGAATCTGGTAAGAACAGTTGTAGTTCCCATAATTAAAAGTAAGACAGGTGACTCATCCGACAAATCTAATTATAGACCTATATCATTAGCAACAGTCATTGGCAAGGTGTTGGACAGTCTGCTTGAGAGGCGGTTGAATAAACACATTAAATTGCACGATGCGCAGTTTGGCTTTAGAGCCGGCTTTTCCACTGAAAGTGCCATCCTGTGTCTCAAGCAGACTGTGCAGTACTACACAGACAGGAGAACACCAGTGTATGGATGTTTTCTTGACCTGTCAAAAGCTTTTGACTTAGTAGATTATGATGTTTTGTGGCAAAAACTGTCGGATGATACTGAACTACCTGCTGAATTCATAGATTTATTTAAATATTGGTATAAGCATCAGAATAATTATGTTAGGTGGGCGGATGCTCAATCTGAGTCATATGGATTAGATTGTGGGGTAAGGCAGGGGGGATTGACTTCACCGAGTCTTTTTAATGTGTATATGGATCGGCTGATTGGTGAGCTGAGCAGCACCAAGATCGGATGCTCTGTTGATGGAACTATGATCAACAACATAAGTTACGCTGATGATATGGTGCTGCTCAGTCCATCAATCTGTGGTCTGAGGAAATTGATGGCCATCTGTGAGAGGTACGCGGAGGCTCATGGCTTGAGGTATAATGCCACCAAGAGCAAGGTAATTGTTTTTAGAGTGCGCAACAATACACCTGTTAAGGTCATGTGGACACGGACTTTCTCATGGATGACCAAGATTTAGGTAGGGAGCGCAGAGCGTTGGCAGCCAGATGCAATATGCTGGCTCGCAGGTTTGCACGTTGTACTAAGGAGGTGAAACTGACTCTTTTTCGAGCGTTTTGTCAATCGTTTTACACGTGCAGCCTGTGGGTAAGGTATACGCAGAAGGCTTACAACGCTCTGCGCGTTCAGTATAACAATGCGTTGACGATATTGTTGGGGCTACCTCGGTTTTGTAGCGCGTCTGGCATGTTCGCTGAAGCGAGGTTAAATGATTTTTATGCCATTATGCGCAAGCGATGTGCGAGTATGCTGAAGCGATTCAGGGGTAGCCCCAACAACATACTGGCTACACTGGCGGACAAAATTGATGGGTCTTTCATTAGGCACTGGGCAGCTAGGCATGTGCGTACTGGCGTACATGTCGCCAATTAATTTAAGCTTTTTATGTACTAACAATAGGTTAAGATTTTACTAACACTCTATGGATCAATGGTCTGAAATAAATAAATTATTATTATTATTATTATTAAACGGGTGGTGGATTATGGCCTACTTTCTCTCACAGAGAGGAGGCCTGTGTCCCAGCAGTGGGAACATAATAGGCTGATCATGCTACTGTTTAAACACAAAATATAAAAGAATCCGGTTTATTCCATTTTCTCAGCATAGCTTGAAACTAAGTTAATCTTGGATACTAATATGTATTATAAAAAATTATACGACTATAAAAAACATCGTAAAGAAATCGAAGAAGTGAACGCGAAGCGAGTGGAACAATACAAGTTAGGTAATACTATTCTGTAAAAAATGTCCCCGGAAAATTTTGGTGAAGTGAGTTTGAAATGTCCTGTGTCAATCCCTAGTGCCCGGTGGAACGACAACTCAAATTAAAGCTCTTCATCTAAGTTATAACGGTTATTTTTTTACAGAACAGGCTGGTATAATTACTAGTTCACTCGTCACTTCCGAAATTTCATCAACGAAGTTCGTAGTAGGCCTTCCATCAAGAACTAATGTATTTGTCGCTAGACCAACGGAGTGAGGCAAAAACAAATGAGCCCGATTCCTGAAACTCACTATGTTTGAGCATGTTACAATTCTACGGAACATGGACATGACAGCTCTCTCACGGAAAGGGTACAAAGGAGTACACATGTTTAACAAAGTGAGACGGGATGGAAGTACATGATTTAGGTACAGAATTTGTGGTAAATAATCTAGCTGTCGATTTCTTAGCTAATGAACGAGAAGGGTCTTTATTGAGTCCTCTAAGATATTAACTGGAAAGGTCTGCAGGAAAATAGAATAGAATACTCTTTATTATGTACACCAAAATCCTAGACATCGAATATTTTTTTGTTTGTAAAAAACAGTAGTGTGCGTGCTGTGGGTTCCCTATAGCACAGCATCATGCTGAGTGGAAATCTTCTTGTCACAGTCATGACGTGCAGTTGTCAAGTATTTCTGTTTTGTGCTCGCTATTATAGATTTCGATTCCGATATGACTTCTTAGTACGTTTTGTATTAGGACGCATACGATCTTACACACACTTGCGTTAATAACGTAGTAACGAGTAGTGCGGGCGGGGGCCTGAAATGTAGGTTACATGATAGAAATATCGGACGGTAAAAACACAGCAGTGTGGCAAGGAATCGCGACGCAATATTGCAATAACGATTGCATCCGATATTATCGACCGATAATAACGTGCCTGTGAGGGAGAGTCTTAAATCTATTCGTCTTTCTTGCTTTCTAGTGAGAAAGAGCTTCCCACTTCGTACTAAAAACGTCGTATTCAAAACGCATTTTTGAAGGAGCATCAGCAACAAAAACATTGTTATTCACGATGGCCCTCCGAGCAGAATGTCTGACTTCAATTAACGATGACACGATTTATATTCATCCTGTGGATTATCCAGCCGTCCCTCTGTTTTATTTGCATATTTATCACTGTAACTTTATTTCGTTCTTAGTCGTCGGGATACACAATTACTCTTGGTGTTGAATTAATTCACTTTGTCTTTTTACATCCAATTACTGCGTCGTTTATGAATCAACTTTCACGAAATATTTCATATTTTAGTAAGAGATATAAAATAACGCTGTTCTAATAATATGAGACGGGCACAAAGACAAACCGTTTGTGACTTAGTTTACATTATAATACGTTGCTGTTTTCATATATTGTCATCAACGTGACAATACACACAAACAGAATCTAGGGATATTTTATATTTCATCAAATATCTAAAGAGGGTCCTTCTAGTCCTTCTTGTCCTTCTTCTTCTTCTTCTTGTTCTTCTTGGTTCTTCTTCGTCTTCTTCTTCGTCTTCTTCTTCTGGTAGTTCTTCTTCTAGTGATTTGATTTGATATGATTTGATTTTTTAAAAATCGATGAAGAATTTTCTGATATAATAAATGGGAGAATGATAGGCTATTTTAATGTTTTAAATATAAATTTTATTTTTTTTAATTTTTGTAGAAAATTCGTATGATAAAAAAACTTCATTTCTTCTTTTAAAACTATTAATTTTAATTAAAATTGAAAAAAAATCGTATAAAATCTAATTATTAAAAATCAGTGTTGCCACCTCTTCCATTAATTACATATTGACATCGATTGTTCATACTTAAAATTAAATTGTCAATGTCTTCCTGCGGTATAAGGTCCCATGTTCTTTGCAAGTGTTTGTAAAGTTGTTGTTCCCTCGTCAAATTTGGCGGGAAATCTCTCAAAGCTTTTGGTTGTAACATGTCCCAGGCATGCTCGATAGGATTTAAGTCAGGCGACTATGCAGGCCAATCCAAAACTTGAATATCGTGGTCCCGGAGAGCGGCCGACATCAGCCGCTCCGTATGGGAAGGAGCATTATAGTGCATGAGCAGAAATTCCTGGCCTATTTGGATACTGTGTGGGACAATAACAGGCTCTACTACCTCCTCGTGGTATTTTTGTGCAGTCATGCTGCCTTGGATACAAATGAGCTGGGTTCGTCCGCCAAGACGAATTCCTGCCCACACCGTGATTGTCCTGCCTTGGTATGAGTGGACCTCCTGAGGGTGCCGTAGACGGCTCTCTCTCCCTGGAGTTCTCCAAACGCGTGTTCTTCCTGAATCCGGATAAAACCCAAACCGAGACTCATCGGTGAACAGCACCAAAGACCATTGTTCGTCACTCCATGGTAAATGCTCCCGAGCCCACAAAAGCCGCCGACTGCGATTGCCACGTCGCAATGCTGGAACACGTAGCGGTCTTCGAGCATAAAGACCGACTTCATGCAACTTCCTTCGCACGGTTTGGTCGCTTACCAGCAGCTGTGGCCCTCCTGGAGCCTTTGTACTAGTTGCATCGCTGTGATATTGGGTTATCTTCAGGCGGTCATTTGGAGAAATTGATCGTATCTCTGCGTAGTAACACGATATCTACCCGTGTGCAGTTCAGCTACATATCCCCAGTACTGCGATAACGTGACCACAGCCTTGATATCACGTTTTGGCTGGTGTGTAGGGCCTCAGCAACGACGCGTTGAATAGCACCATTTTCTAACATGCCCACGGCTCATAACATTTCAACTCGACTCAAATGACGACGTGACATGACTCTTAAAGCTCACACGGCACGTTAAATTAAAAAAGAAAAACAATTTAATCCTTTTTCATTAATTAATATTAATAAAACAATTTTAAATTTCCTTAACGTAACGGATTATTAACAATTTTGCCGCCGTATTTTTTTTCCTTTGTTTTTTTTTATTTAAACTTTGAAAATAGATTAAAAGAGGTTTCAATCTGTACATAAACTTTTTCTGGAAACTAAAAAGATTTTAAATTATAAATTCGTAAATAATTTAGGGTTAAGGTATCCCTAGATTCTGTTGATGTGTGTATATGAAATATGGTCGCTTTTCCGGCGACCGCGAGACCGCACGCTCGAAATACACAACGTTCGGTAAATCTGTTTAATCACGTGTCAATTACTAAACAAGGATGTGTTGTTGTTTTAGTACACAATACAAAATTACTCTGCTGTAATTTTCCAGATAATTGTATGCAAAACCATATTTTAGTCCCACCCCGATCTAAAAGTCATAATTAAAGCTTAAACCGTGACAATTTTGGTAGGGTTTAAAACCTGAAATAACTGTAATTTAGTTGGTAGATAATATCATACATTCGTGGCACCACAATCCTTAAGATGTAGGTACCCGCAATGCGGATTACACGGTGTCGATTCATGTCAACGCAACTCAATAATTCATCAGATTGAAATGGTTCTGAACACGACAAATATAATTTAGATCGATAGCTATAGTATGGGTACTTCGTTGTGTATATACAGATACTGCCGTGAGTTACTAGGCAAGACCACACGTATGGGTATCTCACATCTTATCGAGTATGTGGCACTGACGAAACATGAGCGGCGTATGATTTTGTCTAGTTTATTACACATTTACCTATGCCCATGCCCTGTGGGCTGGCCATGTCTATCGAAGGACCGATGGCCGGTAGAGCAGATGAGTCCTGGAGTGGAGACCTCGTATCGGCAAGCGTAGTGAAAGAAGGTGGCTAGACTGGATGCGGAAGGTGGAGGACTTGGTGGTTTTCAGGCGCTAGGCGTTAGGTGTTATGGCACTGTCTGGGAGAACCCTATATCCAGCAGTGGACTGCGATATTCTGAGTTGATTGGTTGATTAAACTTCTACCCGTGACTTCGTCCGCGTGAAAAATTATTTTCTCCAGACCCACCCCGTCGCATCACGTCACTCGCCCGCGCTATTGCTTCGTTTTCTGACTTGTTCTTTTTGATCGGCTCCTCAGGGTCGTAGTGCAATGTTAAACTTTAGCCTTTATAGCCTTCCTCAAGATCTGGATAGTTCGAGAGATCAACGCGTTCAAACAAACAAACTCTTCTATTCTCTCTTGTTCAAGTATTATTAGTAGTTTAAAGATACAATCCGTCCTGTGTTCGCCTGGTGGTTTACAGCCCTCTCCCTCTTAGAGAGCGGAGGCCTGAATTCCAGCAGTTGTAACATCATAGGCTGATTATTTATTGGCATTCTGGCCCGCATAATCCATCACGCAGTCCCAGTGCAGGTTGGTGGATGTCACATAATGTCTCTGAATTTTTTTGGTCCTAGGACATGCCTGTTTCCTAACGATGTTTTCCTTCACCGTTTTTGAGAGCAGCGGTGGTTACAAGAAGTAAAGTGCCTGCCTGGGTTCGAACTCACGACCACAACAGCACACAACTCAAAAGTCGGGGCCGATATCACTGGGCCACCACTGCTCAGAAAGGTGTAAACGTAGTAAATCTCAGAAATTAAAACTAAATCAAATCATAACTACTCTTATAAGTCCAAAATAAGTGCGAAGATTTACCAATCTGTTAGGCTGAAGACGTGCTGCTCAGCAAAAAGGTTACCGAAAAGTTTCGCGAACTAGACTTGAATTCGTAATACGGAAGATTATAAAAAGGTTATTATCGATTTAGGAGAAACTCGATATTAAAATGTATGAACGCTGCTGAAAGCAATGAATAGAATCAGCTTTATTACATACTAGCTGCGCCCCGCGGTTTCACCCGCATAAGTTTCGATCCGGTAGGAATATCGGGATAAAAAGTATTCTATATGTTAATCCTGGTTATATAGTACCATATGTGTGCCAAATTTCATCTAAATCCGTTTAGTAGTTTTTGCGTGAAAGAATAACAAACATCCATCCATCCATCCATCCATACAAACTTTCACGTTTATAATATTAGGACTAGCTACTGCCTCCCAGGGATGTGCCTTACTGGCGTTGCGCAGGGGTGGTTCCGGAATTGGTATTTTAAGAGGAACCGGGACCACCCCTATGTGCGGATGGTGATCACCGGGGTGGTTTTAGTGAGGTAAAAATCCCACACTCCCCCGCCCTCACTCCCCGGAGGTCGGGTGCCTTTCTTCAATTTCCCCCAACCCCGTCGCATGCACCTTTTTTTATCGTGGAGAAATGCTCATGCATTCTGCACTACCACGGGGAGATAGTGCAGTTATGTGGGACTCAAACAAACTATAACTCCACGGTGTCCACCTCTGCTGCTTACGGCGGGAACACGGGCACGCGTTAGCACTCATCCGTGAACCCGCCGCGGCCGTCCGTCACCGGACCCTCCTCTGGGGATTCCTCCCCATCACCGGAGCACCAGAACACATGGCACGCCGTGACCACCCCAGGGACCAAACCAGCACATGGGCGCCAGTCGACCCCGTGTCTGGGCACCCTTGGTCCCCCTGCGACGGGTCAGGTCATTAGCCCCGCCGCCTGCCAATTTTCGACCGCAGATAATATAGAGAGCGGTCAACGTCATACCAACACTCCTCCTCCCCTGCGGCCCCACCGCGTCCGCCATCAGGTCAAGGCCGCGGAAGGCAGGGAGAACGACGCACCGCAATACCGGCACTCCTACCGTGCCGTGCTCTCCTCAGCCGTGATGCCTCCCATACGACATCGCGGCCCGCCTCAGTTGCGATGTCGCCCAAGCGGCACCGCAACCTACTTGTTGGCCGCTATGTCGTCGGCTTACTGGCAAAGCCCTGACGAGCGGCCCCTCCTCGGGTTCCTCTTGGCTTCACCGTGGGTGACCAAGCCACGGCTACTGAGCCCCCCCGCCTCGACAATGCGGGAACCCAGTGGGGGGGTCGTATGCGCCTGCTCGCGCTATTACTTTCTTTTCGCTTACCGATTTTAACTCCTTTGTTTTTTCTCGGCTCGTAAGGGTGATGTAAAGTAAAAAACCGTGTAACTGATAGCTGGTAGTTCCAGTTGATGACTGTCGAAAATGAAAACAAAGCTAAAATAATATAATCACAAACCACCAAAAGAATAAAAACTTAATGAATCATAATATATCATTGTACTCACGAGAAAAACAGTAAATCATTAATATCATTAATATATCGTTCCGTCTGAGGGTGAACGACTCGGAAAAAATACTGAAACAAACGCTAAGAAACTTCTACAGACCAACCATTGAAAGGTTGTTCCGTTTCTTGAGTCTTACTTTATGAATTGGAAATGGAATGCAAGAGACCAAACCATGGACGTTTTGATGTTGAAGAAAAAGAAATATATATGTGTTTTCTTTCTTTTTTCTTTTTTAAAAAACGTTGCCGCACACTAGGAATTTCTCCTGTATCGTGGATGCGTTTACAAACATTTAAACTCACATACACAAACAGCCAGACCCGGAACAACTACTTGTAGGTCATACAAATATTTGTTCCGTGCGGGAATCGAACCCGCGACACGCAGCGCAGCAGTCAATCGCTTAACCACTGCGCCAACCGTGCCGTCAATGTAATACTAATGAACTGTTTGAATGAGATGAAAAGGATTGGAGAAGAAAAAAGCTATAGGATCTTTGCACATCTTCAGTTGCGTCCCTTGAATCAATGCAATGCACTCAAAAATTTACCTTGCTTGAGCAAGGTAAATTTTTCTTAAAACTAACGAGTACCTCTAAAAACTCATTGACCTTTTAAATATGTATGTTTTTTTTTAACTGTATGTGGTACTAATGATCGCTTTAAAAAAAAGGGCCTTTTTTATCAAAATGGGCATTACTAGTTTGAGGTTTACATACTCGTACATGTTCATTTATATGTACTAAATATCGAAGTTACGGGAAGGGGGACACCCTTCCCGTAACTTCTAAAATAAGAGAATGCAAACTTCCACCGAAAATTGGTTTGAACGAGATCTGGTAAGTAGTTTTTTTTTAATACGTCATAAATCGTAAACCGCAATTTGCTGTTACGGAACCCTTCATGGGCGAGTCCGACTCGCACTTGGCCGCTTTTTTTAATTAAAATATTACTTGTGGCTGAATTTTTTGTTCCTGCTGTTTTCATTTTGACTTTATATCAGCTGATAAAGCCGCTGCTGCTTTTTCTGAGCTCTGAAGCTTCAGAGCCCTCAAAAACCATAAAAACGACACTCGCGCTTAAAAACTGATTATTGAAATGGCTGAAAGAGCATGTTTTATGACACTAAAGATGTTTTTAACAAAAAACTATAAACTGCAGCACCCGCGAAAACCATGAAAACAATACCCATGACGATATAGTGGCATGAGGAACAGGGTGTAAAGTTCACTCATCCTCCATAGAAAAGGGAGGATCCTCCGACCAGACGGGTGTTGTGTCTGGCGGGCAATTGCCCAACGATTGATGTTGGGAAATTGTATCTATGCTAATTGCGCGATAAACTCTATTTGCGAGATGCAGGATTTGCGTGACGTCAGTATGACGCGTTGTTCGCATGTGGCGTTGTAGATACCGCTACAACGAAAAATTTTAAAATGTTTGCAGCCGCCATCTTAGATTTCCATTTTGAACTTACTATCGGCTTTAGTACCATCGAAAAACTATGAGAACTATCTCTCTCTAAATCGTCGCATAGTGCTTTTTCGTCACGTGACGATTTTTCCAAGTTTACTCTTACCGAAAGCCCGTTAGAGAACTTCGTTCCAAAAATAAAAACTACACGGTAAATAAGTAGTGACGAAAGTTGAGTTAGAAACAAATTTATATCTTATTATTACAATGTTATTCTTGATTGTTAGTCCGCGGCCTGTCCCGGCGGATCCGGTCAAATAAATTTATAATGGAGTCCTTCGACAGGACCGATTTACCGAGAACTTTGGATGGCTTGCTTCGTTAATACACGGGCAAACAGTCCTTTATTACGGGCTTATTATAACTTTTATACTTGTACGTTGCGTTTAGTCCCCGAGTTTGTTGAACAACTAAGGTAGACGAAATTTAATGGTACGCTAACTTTTACTCGTACTCTAGAGGCACAATCGTCTGCAGTGGAATTAAATGGAACTTAAACTGACATAAAAAGGTAATGTGTCATTTAACTCTTAGAGTTTTCCACGTAAAAACATACCCTAGGTTCACATTTTGGTACAAGTTAAGTGCGCATACTTTCTGATGCTTCTCCTACATGGCGTGTTGGTAAATTATTCAATATTTTAGGGGCAGTGTCAAAGGTGTGCAACCAATGACATGCCTACCGAAATCAATCACAAGGGGACACTCGTTTGTCTAAAGCATTAAGTTCATCCCTATCAAAGGTAATCGGGTCTATTCAAACAATTATTTAGCAATCAAGCATTCCGAGCTCACCAAAAGCGCAATTCAAAGTCCACACAGTAGCGCCACACAAACGCGCCAATGACCACTCAATCAGCGCAAGTTTTACCCGCGTCACATCCATCGAATCACGCAATTAATTTAGAAGGTCACCCGTCTCTGTTTGCTTTGACAACCCCTGTAATCGAGTTTCGAGCGGGGCACACTCCCAACGGCTGTAAATCATTAAATTTAATTCCGGAGCGACGTTTGCATTTGAGGCCAGTCTTGTGCTAGTTCTAGCTGTTATATTGACGTGTTTGGCTCCCGCTCGCGCTAAATTAAATTCTGTTTCCACTTTACAACACGGTTTTTACTCTAAAATGTTTCAGATTTAGAGATGGATACGAAATGTTTTTCTTTTTTGCCTGTCAAGTGCAGGTTAAATACAATTTTGTGAGCTCAGGATTACGTATGTTTCGAGGCGTGCATGCTAAGTTAATACTGCCCGGTTGGAGTTAACGTTGCATGCTGATGTTGGGCGGAGTCTAAAAAGATTGATAACATGATTTGCGGGCTGTGAAGCAGTTGGTTTAATTAGCTGAGGAGTGATAGCTCTGCATACATTACTCCACTTTATTGTAATTACTTTACCACCCTCTAGCCTTTTTGCAAAGCCTTACAGTCTTCTCGTCCAAACAGATGCGACTGAATTTGTGATTTACCCAGAGCGACCGCCATCTAAAGTCCGCAATCCATTCATTTGGGAATATTATTAGATTGAATGGAAAGACGGGTTTTGGGGTTTCAAAACCACCTGAATCAACCCTTATATATTAGGAACGAAAGCCAGAAATAGTAGTGAGGTAAAAAATGCCATTATACAAAATAGTTACAAATCCTGTTACAAATGGGACCAACCCAGTTTCCTTAATGTCATAAGGTGACCGGAAAACGATCACCAAATACGGTGCCATACCCTTTCATTACCCAATCCCAGCGCAGATCGTGCATAAAATTGTCCAAACTCGCACACAATGTATTTGTATTGTCCAACCGTATTTTTGCGTTTCCAATCATCGAACAAAACAAAGAGTATTGGTACATAATGACTAATAGCCGATTCGTTCAGGATAAAAATTGGAACGAATAAATACAAGCGACTCAACGGAAAATCGACCGTACAAAACCTTTCACCACATATTTTTACGTGTAACAAACAAAAGCAGAGTATTATCCGGCTGATTCATGTCAAAGATAAAATCTATTTGTCTGAGTATTTCACTTTGATCTTTGTTTATGCGAGCGTGGATCTGAATCCGTATTGCAAACTTCTGAGTCTAACTTATCTCATCTTATGTTGGTGCGGATTCAATCAAATTCGGTCCGCTATCGATTTTAAGTCTGGTTTTTGTCGTTGGATGGCCTGACTATTCTGGGACTGGGCCACTGTCGATAATTGGATGTCGATTTCGTAAACTGCTGCTGTCTCTTGCCAAAAAAGTATTTGACGCCATTCGTTAAATCCCTGCTGTTACGTAACACTACTTTTCAAATCGTCTATTGAGTTTCATTCAATATTTTATCTTGTAAACTAACAATCACGATTCAAATTACCTTAATAGGTATAATTTCCATTTGAGTGACCATATTTAATTGGTTGTTTAACTGTTTGTGAATTAACAGTCAATTTAAGGAATTAAAATAATAATAGTCATTTTTCACTGAAAATTACATCAAAATTCAATAATATTTAATGACATGGAAATTAGTATATTTTAAATTGGATGCGCTTAATCACTTCAATTTAATGTAATCTACTGATAATAATCAGTTTGATTATTGTCACTGTTTTCTAGTGATTGGATATTAATTCCGCCATTTTGGTATTGGTTTCCAAGAAAAGTAATAATAAAATGTTGATGAAAATAAACTAATGTCAATAAATAATAAAATATTAATAAAAAAAAGCCTTTATTATTCCTTAATTACAAATAAAATAAGTTCTTAATAAAGTAAGTAAGCAAAATCAGCCTATTACTTTCCCACTGCTGGGACACCGGCCTGCTCTCTGTGAGACGGAATGGGCCGAAATCCACCACGCGGGCCCAGTCCGGGTTGGTAAATGTCACAGTCTTCAAAGTTTTGGTTCTAGGACATGCCAGTTTCTTCACATTTTAATGAGTAAGTAATTCATTAAGAACACCTCGGTCCTTCAGTAATTTCCAGTTTTGTCTGTTTTTTGCTTTATCAAGCTATATTTTGCCAATCAATTCCACTATCTTGTCGTACCAACGTTCTGCTGGTCTATCTCTCCTTCCCTTTCCATCAATATTAATGGTTGCTACACAAATTCGGCGTAACATTAGTGTAAGTGAGTAATTACTTTTGATGGAACCTAATATCACACCTATATTTCTCGAAGAGATAGGCAGATGTGTATTTTTAGACTATATGTGTCTGGCTTTATATGTCTCGTTAAATTGTGAGTATCTAATATTATATACTAGCGGATACGGCGGCACACAAAAAAATCCAAAGAGAACTCATAATTTACAACAAAAAATATCATATAATCTATAGTTATAGGTACTATATAGATCTCACATCATGAAACATAGGTGGGTATGGGGACTAACGACAAAAGTGAAAACTTAAAACTAAAACATGCGTTCACTGTTGGCCAAGCGCAACACGTCATACTCATAGCTACCGATATACTGTTAACATAAACATGTCCGTGACGCAAACCCATAAGGTTTTCCCCTACCAAAAATCGCTCAACGTCATTTTATTTCAAAAATCCTCTAACCCAAATCATAAAACCGTACCTTAAACACAAACAAACAGAAAAATGTTAACTCATTTTTCACTGTCACAGTCCGTAACACGCCTCCATAAAAAACAGAATACCTACCGGACCGGTGCCAACATACCTACATGAAAAAACTACTGAGCATAGGAACACGCGTCCGGTGTCGCGGGAAACCGGACCGGTCACGTATTGCTACACCGTACGCCTGAAGGCGATACACTGTTTAATTTGGAAAGAAGTGTAAGGTACAAGCTGTAAGCGGATTGGATTTTACTAGTCATGATTGCAGAGTAAGCGAGCTGAAGTGGCAGTGGGCTGGTCATATTTGTCGAAGGACCGATGGCCGGTGGAGCAGACAAATCCTGGAGTGGAGACCACGTATCGGCAAGCGTAGTGTGAGACGGTCCCAGCTAGATGGACCGCCGACCTCAAAATGGTGGCTGGGACAAACTGGATGCGAAAAGCAGAGGACAGAGTGTTGTGGCGCAGCTTGGGAGAGGCCTATGTCCAGCAGTGGACTGCGATAGGTTGAGTTGATTAGGTTGAGTTGTTGTTTGAGTCTTGATCGCACAGTAATGTAGTAAAATCCAACCCGCTTAGCTACCCGATTAGTGACCCGCTACTGCTGAGCCGTCCTGGATTTGATTCCCAGGTGCAGTGATGGCCCAGTAGAGCATTGCTGGCCCAGTGATATCGAACCCGACTTATGGGTATGAAGATGAATGGATAAGTATTGTTGACAAAACTATAATATTGTATCAACTATAATGTTATACCTAGCAATCTTAGGACTTAAATAGTCTTGTATTGCTTTCTCGTAGATTTACTTAGGGGCGATTGGAGTTTCTAGGTTGTTATTAAAGCTATATAGCAATGGAATGGAGGAGTCCGATATGCAGGACAAAGCAACATGCTAGCTCTTTTTATAACATTGGCTAAATATGAATTGTGGTCGCTTTAAGTTTATGCCTTGTGCACCAGAGTAAAACCTCCGTGTTGGTCAGCAATATTAACTTACCCACCTTGCAGCCGTGATTGAGTCACAAGTTTTTAATTGAACAATTCTTTTCTCTCGTTTCCCGTTTGCTGGCCTTTTAGTTTAATAATGAAACCTGACTTTATATCAGTTTTAGTTCAATTCATGGGATAGCAATAAAAAGAGGTTTTGTTATTCTGACAACATGATTTAGGACATTTATTTCTCATAAAGAATACAATTCATTATCAAGAGAAAACTTGATACACGAACTTATGAAGAACGGTAGGTATTTGTAAATAAATTAGTAAGTAAAGTACGTTTTTTAAACCCAGATACTATGTAATTTGACAGGTGTAATGTCAAATTTCTATACAAAAAAAAGCGGTCAAGT